>OY756398.1:13521394-15921394 GCA_963576865.1 Anania hortulata | reverse complement strand
GCAAATGCATTCGCGAGCTCATTTCATTTGCTTTTAGGTGGCTTTTTACAGTCACTTTTAGAAAACTCCCACAGCGCAGGTTATTTATATTATATTCAATGCCCCGGTTGCTCTGGAGTCAGATACTGACTTTTATAATACGCATTGACAATTTGTGTAAGTTACAACTCTAAGTAACTTTAAAAAAAACTTATAGTGATATAGTTGTTAAAATAGTTTTAAAACTGAAACTGAAGGCAAGTTGCTGTTTGCTTTGGCATGGAATAAGTGGAATGTGCAATTAAATGTAAATAAAATTAAAATGAAAAGTGGTCAAATCGTAATATAAAGTTGGTTAGGCCATCTGAATTAAAAAAAATACTACTAAGTTGAGTTTTTAAAATTACTTAGATAAGATAAAATTACGTAGGCATTATTTTACTTCACGCTCAACAAAGAGATGTCATCTGGGAATTCCGAAAGAATCGTCCGAAATACGAAATCTAAGCAATAGGAGTACCTGTGCCTTTGGTTCCGTATGAAAATCAAAGCTGGACCCTTGTAACCTAACAATAGAATTAAATTAAAATAAAGGAATAAACACAGTTTCATTTAAAATGTAAAGATTTAAACTACATTTATTAACAACTTATTATTTCTGGATGCTTTATTAATAATTAAGTAACAATGATATTCTAAATAAGTATATGTATAGAATAAAACACAAAATTTCACACACATATACAAGCATTATGACACAAATAAGATCAGAAAGAAGCATGTATAAACTGAAAATCACAGTTTTGTACTGAAACCAATGAATTAATTGGTATTGGTTATTTTTATGCATTGTAGTTACGAAAAAAAAGGTATGTATTCATACCTATTTAATTTACATGTTTTAATTCATTTATTTATAAATGAGATCAAAACATGTTTAAAAGAATGTTATTAACCGCTTACTGGCGGCTTGTATCGAAGTATTGAACTTATTATTACTAGTATAGCAACAAACACTGCCAAGCCAGGCTACCAGACAAAGACCAGTTTTTCTCAAGACATTGTACGGAACAGTGACAGCGCAACCTCAAGTTGCACTTGTCAGGTTTTTTTGTCAAAGGTCCGAGCGGGTCGGGGCAGTGCGCGAGAGCTCGCCGGCCAAGACGCGCGCACGCTGGCACCTGCGCGACTCGAACGTGACTCGATCGCGAGACGAAAACGACTTCTCGATCCGAGCGCGGCGAGTATCGCGACACTATATCGGTTTACTATCGATACACAAGTGACGACCGTGATCAAACTCTAGATTTTTGTGACGTGTGAGCTTGAGACTACGCTTTTGTTTACAATAAACAAAAGATTGTGATTAACTATTTAAAACTAGCATAGAATTAGAGGTGTACTTTATAAGTGTGTTTTGTGTTAACTTTCGTGACTGAAAACTTGATGTGATGTACCTAAAAATGTATATAAAATCAGAAAGGTTCTACCAACAACCGGACCAAGCACTGAAAGAAGAAAGATACTTCTCAGATTATGAAGAAGAACTAGATGATCGTAAGTAGCGGTATTTACCCCTTGCATTAGTTATTATTATCTGTAAATTAAACTTACGCTCCTTTTTAATCAAAATCATAAAACTAAATTAATGTATTTATGATTTACGTGTTTAAATTCGTAACAAACACAAAACATAATTATTTATGTTAAGAGATTTCAAGATCTTTTCAAATATTGCAAAATTGTATTCAGTACTGTTCCCTTTAACTTTACAAGTGATTTATATTATTACAAACACAGCATTAACTTTTATTGCGTGTAAAAGTTCAAGAAGTAATTGAATAAAGCGCTGTTGCCGTCTTATTTAAAAGTTGGAAACCGATGAATTAGCGGCAGTTATACAGAAACAAAGGCATATACATGTTAAGTGTAAACAAATTTACCAGCAATAGTTCAATACGTGTTAATGCATAACTGTTCAGCCACTCAAGAGAAACGCATCGCTTGCCAGGCGCACGCGCAGCGCGTTGATGTCTTTTGTACGCGCCGACGGATACCTGGCAAACGGGTGCCATGTTTGCTATATGCCTGCCTTAGATTAATGACACATAGATACGTAATCCGTGCGCAAAATTTGAAGCAACTAAATTGGAGCCACAGATGGCTCCGTAGCTCCGTAGTGTTTAATGTCAATTCGCTCCGAAAGCATGACAATCTAGATGTAGGCATTGCTTTAATAGAATTTTCCCTGGTTTTGAGAAAAACCACTGTTAATAGCAACCCTATTTTATAGTGTTGTGCGTGTGTCCTTGTGTAAACATTTTCACACAAAACTGTTTTGTTGCTTCAATCTTGTAATTGCCGTAGGTACCGAACTATCACTCTATGTGTTATTATTCAAAGATGTCTGCTTAGTTTGGCATATTTAATGTCACAATTTGGAGGCACTGTTGTAGCTCAATGGTAAAAGACTAGCTTCACGTCCTTCGGTCGTGAATTCGGATCCCATGTACGAACTTTAAGATTTATTTATTCGGCAGTGGAAGTGTACATTTAGATACTATTGTGTTAATTTTCTAAATGATCTGTTTTCCTGTTGAGCAAAGTTACAAACGTCAGATAACAATAGATCCAAATGTACAGTCAGTGGCAGGTTAACCTACCTTAAAAGTAAAAGGTCATTCAACCAATTTTTAACTTTAAGTCCGACACGTAGAGATTAATATCAATTGAGAAAGTCTCACGTATTGTGGTAGGTTAAGGAGCTGTTGTCTGTACGTATCCCGCTTTAAGGATTAGGTCCAAACGTACCCTAACTAGAAACTAGGCAAAACGCTATGAGGATACATTATACTCACAATTTTAATAAGTATTATATTATTATTATTTCAAAGGAATCTAAGGGGTAAAAATAACCATCAGACAGAATTTTCTGAAAGAAAATATCAAAAAAAAATTAAATTTTACAAGCAAACAACTCAAAAAATAGACTCGAACAGTTAATCAGGTTTAATTAAAATAGACTTTTTTTTAAAGACATTTAACGTTTTTATGACGAGCTCCGTAGCTGAGACGAGTACGCTGGACTTGGCGTCGTTATCTCTGAGGTCCCGGGTTCGAATCCCGTTCGGGTCGATGTAGGAAAAGAACTTTTCTTTATTATCTCGGGTCTAGTTGTGATACCGTCGTTGTTTCTGATTTCTATAACACAAGTGCTTTAGCTACTTACCTTAGGATCAGAGCAATGTATGTGATGTTTTCCAATATTTATATATTTATATTAATTTACCTTATATGTCCCACTGCTTTAAATGATTTAAGTTTGGAATCGCTTATGATATGTCCAATAAATTTTATTGCTATCGATAAATCATCGATATAGTAGGCCCCTGTAGCTTGATTTTTAAAGCGCGTGCGCGATTAACAAAAACTCGTGGGTTCAAGTCTTGAAACGGGGGAGTTAGCTTCGAAATTTTGTATTACACGTAACAAAACGTAACACAAAGACAAATTATTAAAAAAGTATGTCTGGATGCAGGCCGCTTCCAACCGGCCAATCTGGAAGTCACTGGGGGAGGCCTATGTTCAGCAGTCATATGGCTGAAATGATGATGATGATGATGATGTCTTTTTATTGTTTAAAATATTACCTGTGACAAATATTAACTTTAAAAAAGGTTACTTTACCAGGGTCACGTCACAATGTATCTTAAATTCAAAAACCAACCCTTTTAAACCATACAAACACAGACGTGCCCAATCTTCCCCGAGCCGTCTATACCTTGCGAGTACTTTCACATTTTTTACAACCCCAGGTAAGCCTGGGACCAAGTAATCCCTTCAAACAACCCTTAAGAGAAAGATCACAAAAGTATTTTTGACCATGGCGGCGAACTCAAAAGTATTTTACGGCCAAATGGCTTAAATATAACTTTTGAATACACAAACGGATGAAAAAAGGGCCAGAAACAGGACCCGCATGATTAGTTGGCAAAGTATTACAACAGATTAAATAGATGAAAATGCTTTTTGCAGAAGACTTTGGCTGAACCAGTCGGTAAATGAGTTATGGAATACTCATGTCTTAGTAGATATTATCGTCATCATAATTTTAGCCATAAGATGTCCACTGCTGAACATTGATAGACCTCCCCCAATGACTTCCAGATCCAAAAGCGGCCATTATCCAAAATATTCCAGCAAGCTTTACCAGGTCGTCTGTCTACCTTGCGGGTACGGTAGATATTGTAGAAAGTATTCCTACTTTATTCATTTGTAACTTCACCCTAGGGCAAAACAAGGTGGACTGACGACCTGGTAAAGGTTGCAGAAAACCACTGGATGAAGGCCGCTTCCAACAAGCCTATCTGGAAGTCCTTGGGGGAGGTCTATGTTAAGTAGTGGACGTCCTATGGCTGAGATGATGATGATGAATAAACGTTAAATATTGCATTTTTGGTTAACAAAATTAGCTAGCATTTTACACACAAAGATCAATATTTTATTTTATTTTATTTTCTTTATTAAGGAAACAAACACCTATCAATATTACATTTGGCTTAAAATTTATGGATAGTACTTAAGCACTAAAGTTTCCACTGCTAGGTAATACAAGTAATTGTTGAAAAGACAAACTGCGGAACAAAAAAAAAGGGATAAATATCGACCTCAACATGAAGGAGAACTTATCCTGGTGTTGTGTTCCCATTTATTCTTTCCTTTTCTAGTTTAATAATTCTGAAATCGACGCTGTCAAAGTCACGGCACAAGCTATAGTTAAAGATAAAAGAACTATGTCATGTACAGACAACAGCTCTTCAACCACAAAACGTCAAATTTTGTTAATTGATATTGATCTCTACTCGTTAAACTTAAAGTTGAAAATTGATGGAATGATTTTTCACTTTTTGGGTAGGTTGACTTGCCGTTGACTGTACATTATTATAATTTATAATATCTGGTCAAAGTTATACTATTTTTTTAGCTCTGATAATAATTTGAACTCTTGCGACAGTCTAATATTTTAACTTACACACCCTTAAAAATAAACGTGACAATTTAAAAATCTTCAAATATTTACAATTCATTCAACAACAAATAGTGAGGCCCAAAAACAATTTCCCACCCACAAAAAAACAACAAAAAGCCTATTTCGCCCGTAATTTAGGCCGTTTCGACCCTTGCTTGTCGCAACTTCACGGGGTACTGAGTTACCAAATTACAAACAATAAATTTCCTCCATTCGTCACTCAAATGTCAACCTTATTACCTCTCACATACGGCAGTTATCACCGCCCTCAAAATGTAGGGGTAACAAACATTTTGCGAACAGCGCATTTACTGCATCCATCATTTCTGGGAAAGGACACTATGCTTCGGTTTACCTGACCATCTAAAAAAAATGCAGGTACCTGACCTGTTTTGTGTTTTTTTAAAGCCAGGAAATCGCGACAATGCATTCAAACGGTCTCGGCGATTTGGGCATTGTGCTGCATAAGCGCATCTTTGTTTGGCGCTCGACTGAAAAAATGCAAGTGCATAGGGTCTTACCTTCAAATAGTTAAAGTGCAATGTATTATGGTGGAATTAAAACGTTACAGGATTGTACCCAAGGTTCACTCGCGTGAAATGCGTATATGCGAAAACTTAGTATTTTATTCTTTGAATAAATTAAAAATGAATCCATGAAATGATGAAGAGATGGTTGAAAAATAGTAGCCTATGTCTTTACCAGGGTTCAAGTTTCCGTCGTCCCAAATTTCATCAAGATCGGTTTAGTGCTTTAGACAGACAGACTTACTTTCACATCTTTCACATTTATAATTACCTATAATATGACAATGGGTTAATCTAGCCAGGATTCTAAATGATTTAGTTCTGTATACAGCAGTATATAAGCATGCAGTTACTTATAAGTGATTTTATCAATCGTAACAACGATTATTTGTCTTAATGATGGTTTCATCCAGCTAAATAATTCAATATCTGAACATTTTTGTAAGATACAGATAATAATATGGGTAGTGGAATGTCCAATTTGTTTTAGTTTATAACGCTTTGAATAAATCAAAATTCATTTCACCCAGGTGCTAATAAAATATCGCAGCAAGATTCGCAAAAAACATATAAGTAAATTAATACATTCAAATTACCTGCGAATCATGCAAAACAGCAATGTGTCAAATACCTATTTAGCATACTTAACCGTTTATCTTACATTATAAACACGCATGAGTCTGTTTTTTTTTTACGACAGGAGTCAGGAACCTTGTCCATATAAGCAGCAGCGCTGTGGCATGACAAGTTTAGCTTCTGAAGCAAAAACCACCCGCATTCAGACAAAGATGGCAGTTCAGATACGGGTAACAGACATTCTGAATTCAAAAGTAATGTTAAATAATATGACAAGGAAGACTGGCCAACACTTTTTACTTCATCGTTTGTATACAGTGCGTCCTGATGCCTAACCTTAGACTAACCAGTATTATTTTTACGTCAAACTCTATGCTATAATATAAGTGTTTATGGTTAGGTCTCAGTTGTAAATCAACACGAAGGACCACCAAGCACATACATATATCAAAAACTTTGTCAAATTCTATAGTTCTTATTCGATAAATTTGATTAGAATCATATCACATACTAAGCATTTACAAATGGCCTATACAAACTTACAGCATTTTATAAAAAGCTGCTAATCACCTTGTTAAGCATTACTTCGATAAGAAACCACTTAAGCGTTAAACAGCAATTTAAAAATTTTGTATCCATAAACGACACATAAATGTTGCTTAGTTAAGTAGTCCTTTTTTGGTACAAATAGTAGTGATTTGGCTGTTTGCGCGTTATTCTCGCCGAATATTACATAACAAAAATATGTTTGACACTTTTTCTAGAATAAAACTTAGAATTAAATGTCAGTTGTGAGGTGCAGTGGTTGTTAAATTTGACATGTATTTAAGTAACAGATTAAATAAATTTTTAAGCATTATTTAAAGACTTTCTTAAAGTGAACGTTTATGAATAAGGCTGTTTATTAAAAAAACGACTACTACCACATCGCAATGACAACTACTTATATCTAAGTCAGTTGATCAACTTCAATGCTTAGTTGATTTCAGAAAGATTTGTATTAAATAGGCTGAATTATTATTTTGCTAACGAATCGGACTAAATAATACCTATTTAATACTAATTTATTTTAAAATAAAAGCGTAACAGCAAATTTAGAATCTTGAAACGCGTCGTTGTGTGTAAACAGACTGTTTCATCGACTCCAAAACGGGTATCGGGTAAAAATTCGTCGTTCGAGTCAAGGCGAAGGTTGCGCGGGTCGTGGGAGGGTCGCCGATGGCACGCTGATTCACCGGGCCGGAGGTTGCGCACCTCTGACATTAAGCGCGGAGTCGAGAGATCAACGTTTTATTTTTATGCAAATACCAGGAATCTAGTTTCGAGATCGGTTTGATTGTAAAACAAATATATTTTAATAAGCATTTTAATTAAAATAGACATTTAAATGCACCTTAACCTTCACCTTCGCCTTTCCTTTTCATGGAAAACGAAAGGAATTAGTCTTTTGTCTGAAGAGATCGCTTTTACATATTTATATAAAAGTCAACTGTAAATACTTTGAATATTGTGCATTAATGAGTATCTTTCTAACACTACCCGTGACAACATAGGAAAGTTCGTTTTCTACATTGACCCGACCGAGCATCGAACCCGAGACCTCAGAGATGGCGACGTCAAGTCAGGCAATATCAGTCCATAATTGATGCTCGCTAAAACACTAAAAGGAACCTGGTGATACGAGGTGCCAGACGGTTAATTTTGTCAGAGGAATCTCCCAGCACTACCAGACCCGAGCCATGTAAAAAGTTCGTTTTTCGAACTGCCGCGCACGGAAATCGAAGCCGGAACCCGTTGCTATAAATGTGCCACCACGCCAATAGGGTCGTCGCACAGTTGTGTTTGGGAGTAGAATAAAAAACTCTTTTGTCATCCCCACTCCTGTTCATAAGGGCACACAGGTCGCATGCTAATGCAGGTTAATTGCGATGCAGACGACCTGCTGTTGAGAACACACGCGAGGATAGAATTTAAACGCGCAATTGACTTCTTTCGAATAAAGACTGGATATACAATGCGCTTTGATTTTCAAAGAAATTGTTTCTGGTTTTTGGGTGCGAAAGAAATCTTCGTATCTTTTTGTAGTAATAGTATTTATGACGCTTATCGTGCATCTACTAGGGTCGATTTCTCAATCGCCAGATAACTTTTATCTGACGAATAAAATTGACGCTTTGACACATATTCTGTACGAAAACTGTCAACATTTGAAACTTATTCTTTAAATAAAAGTTATCTGGCTGTTCCAAAATCGGCCCTAAAAGCCGATTTTTTAATAGCAAGATAATTTTATATGTCGAATAAGGTTGATATGTTGACAGTTTTCGTATGAAAAATGTGTCAAAATGTCAATTTTATGCATGAGATAATAGTTATCTGGCAGTAGAAAAATCGGCCCTAATTCTTTTTGATTAGTTATATACTTCAAACAGTACCTATTAATTATTACTTTTTTACTGTACTGTCTCAACGTGGTATTCTTTCTTATCCACATGGCTATATCTTACATGTCATACACATTCATTTCAAAACCTATGGCTACCGTTCGACAAAAAATAACTCAAGATAAAAACTGGTTCGGCCACGTTCGTATCTTCAGACCGAATCTATGATCAATTAACAACCCCAACCGGACCGTGTCACTGCCAGTCGGAGGTCGAAAGAGGTCACATCACCTCTCAACGTTTGGTCTTTTTACTCTGGGAGGTAGAGCACTAATATTAAAACCGGCCGCGTCAGGCTCCGACGCTGGATTCCTTTGCTACTGTCTACTTTAAGCGCAACACACACAGAAGGCGTGAGCAGGACGGCGACGGGTTGGGTTGGGACATCGAACACATACCTACCCTATAGATCAGCAATACGAACCATCTTTCTCCAAAACTAGTTACTCTTTTTTACTTACATTTAATATGAAATGACAACTCCTGTCAACGCTCGCCCATTTAAAAACAGATACAGATAAAAAATAGCGGAAAAATTGAGTCGAACAAATCATATGACATTTCTACTCTATAGGGTATGTGCTTCATGGGACGAGAATACGGCGAGTCTATTAACAAACTTTTAAATGGGCGCCCACAGACAGCCGGCGTGAGCGGGCCGTGCACGCTTCGTCGCCGTCCCGCTCACGCCTTCTGTATGTGTTGCGCTTTAAAACTTAATTATAAACCTTGATCAAAATAATTTCAGCCTAGCAATGATAGCTTAAGGTAAATGTACCCGTCACAGTTACGTTACATATAATATTTTGACGACCTCTGTAGCCGAGAGGCCAGCATACCGGACTTGGTGTCGTTATCTCTGACGTCCCGGGTTCGATTCCCTTTCGGTCAATGTAGGAAAAATAACTTTTCTATATTGTCTATGATTTGGGTATTGTGGTACCGTCGTTGTTTCTGATTTCTGTAACAAGCGCTTTGCTTACTTACTATAGGATCAAAGCAATCTATGTAATGTTGTTCAATATTTACTTATCAACTGTCGTGGTCAACAAAAGGCTCGCGCTCAGACTACAAATCCAGCGGTTACGGGTTCGTATCCCGCATGACGCAAGTGTTACTATATGTGATGAGCACGTACCTAAATCATAGATGTCGTTTTATGTATGTATATATAGGTAGTTTGGTAATTGATATATCAAATCGAAACTAGCCTATGTTGTGTGGTGAAATCAGAAATTTGATATCATTTTTTTCATTCAAAACTTAATTCTTAGGATCCGATTTGTATGTTTTTTTTAAATGATGATATCATATTTCTGACTTTACCATAGCATTTAAATGCATTCGTTAGCACAATACCTTTTTTGGCTTGATAGAATCATAACCTCTCTACAGTACAAGCTTTGCTTAGTTTGAGGCTAGATAGTAATTGGTATGATTGTTAGAATAACTTATTTATTTATGCAGGTTTATCACGAGGGCCAATAAATAAAATTTTCATTTCCTTTAATTTGACACCTTACTTTCTAAATAGAACGGTTATTTATTTATCTTGTCCAAATAATTTTACTCTTTTGCTAACTCTTGTGCGCTCCGATTTACAAGACACCTGAACAATTGAACTAAGTAGGATATGTAGTAACGCATGCGCAATAGTGTACTTGTCATCACTGTGTCAATCCTTGTTATGATATCGTATGTCATCGGATTGGGGGCAACTGGTAGTAGGAGGAACTGTGACAATGCTGCGAACATAGGAAGGGTGTGTTCAACATACTTGTGAAATATACATGTTACACCTAATGTGTATACAGTTCGCTAACTTGTTGAATTGTAAAGTACTTGCCCACCTACGTTGTCTGAAGGAAGGGTATAGTTTTTATATAACCAAAAAAAGGCGGCATCTCTCATTTTACAAATTTACGCTTGGTGCGTGAAATCAAAAATCAAATAGCATACCTGTTTGAATTTTGAATTAATTATGGTCATTTTTCTTGTCCTAGCTTTTTTATTATAATTGCAGTGAGTAAAAGCAACTAAAATAAGACTACATTAAATAGTTATTTTCTAAAACTCTGTCATCATTTTAACTTATCGTGTTTTTGTATAATCAGTAAAAATATTTAAGTTTTATTGTTTTTGTTAAGAACGATCGAACCCCTTTAGTTTAACTGTTTTGCTTTCTCCTACTTTGACTCTAGTGGCAAAAGTACGGTCCTCAAAAGCAGCTCTTACACATACTGCTTGCATCATCAAAATATCGTTCCACGGGCTCAAACAGTGCTTGTTTGAAGTGCATTGTGTCCCAACAGTCGCGGTCGTCACGCTACGCTAACACGGAGACTAACATCCACGCGACAACACCGTGTTTGCTTGGGCCACGCGTCGGGCTGCGTGGGCGCAGACCGCCCGCGAACCGGGACTCTAATACGGGATAACACAGTGTGATAATAAAAATAAAAAACAGTACAACACACACACAAATGGCAAAGCTTATCTGCACATAAATCGCAGCACGTACCTAGAGCAAGGCTTAAGAAACATTATGATTAAATGATCGAAATATTGGACTAAAGCAAAAAAGAAAAATATATAATCATCCTTCACACTTATAGTTGAGGTAAAGCCTGTCCCTGCAGAGGGACGTTTATAGGCTAACTTAAAAATATACTATACAAAAAACAACACAAAAAAACTTTGGACTTAATAAAAATAGCAAAAACTCGGTCCTAGTGTTTTGTATGTTTGATAGTAAAGATTGAAATAGACGATATAGTTAACGTTGCGAACAGCCAATGGTGCAAACGTTTTAAAGCCGTTCGCTGTGGATATTAAGTGATTGATAAAAATACCGGAAATTTGGGTTCCAGTCGTTCAATAGCATAAAGATAAAGTTGCACTACTTGTCAAATGAAGCAACAAGTTTTGATACACCCAAATCATATTTAAATATGTGTGTGAATGCAGGATAGTGACTAATAAAATATTTCCGCCCTCATATTGTGATCGAATTGAAACTTGTACAAAGTGTACAAAAAGTTTTTTTTTTCACGCAGGCGTTGACCAATTAGCACATAAATTGTTTGAATGATTTATATCATTATCATGTTATGTAACTTTAAACCTGTATGGACTTGTATTGTCTGAAAATAAAAAAAAAATTTTTTTATTTTTATATGCAAATTAATAATGTTAAGTCTATTAAATTTTAGTTAAAATGGTACCTATTAAGTACTAATGTTCATAAGCCATTAGTATTCTCTACGGTCAGTAGTGTAAGTGAACTGACCACCGTATCAGAGACCCTCACTTGCCCCACCTGTTGTTGATTGTGACTATTGACTTAACTACCACCTGCGCGCGCGGCTGTTTGGCTACGGGTTTGAACCCGGGAACGGATGGTATGACATAACAATTATTTCGTTGTGTACATAGATAGAGTCAACAAAACAAAATTATTAAATAGAGAGGAAACAAGATATTTTAAGAGGAATTATTGAGTTGAATTAAACTAAGAACTAATTATAACTATCTCTATTACCACCAATTTCCTAAATACAAATACAAATAGTTTATTTGCCATTAAATAGGGTTAAGACAATACAAAGTCGATGTTAAAAAATAATATTACATGAAGCACCTATTTAGCCATATACGATAGCATGCAAATATGAAGGAAAAATAATTAATTACAATAATATGTCATTGAGCATCCAAATTCTAATTCTAAATTCTAGACTTAGCCTAAATCAGGCATAAGATTATTACAAAGATATCTAGTATTGCCAGTTTAAAAGCAATAGACTATCCTGCATCCATTTGGATGTACTAAACACTTTTTTCTTTCTGAATATAGTGATAATTATTCGATACAATACTGTATAATACAAGAAAAAATGCTTATTAATTGAGACTGGCAATTGTATTATTGCCAGTCTCAATTAATAAGCAATTAATTCACAATTAAATGTTTTCTCTCGACTTTTCTTGCTGACGACACTTTTATTCAACAAATTAACATTGAATTTGCAGCAAAGCATCGACTTTCTTCCCCGACACGTTCACGCGAACATCCTCAATAAAAATTCAGTTTCTAATAAGTCAAACGCGGCTTTACAGCCTCGGCCGATGCAGCTGCGCGAGCGCATCTATGCAATAGGCTAACCATCATTCAGGACATGATTCAAGTATTATACTGATTCCCCGATACTAAAACATTTCGTTTACTGCAGGTAGGATATCGGCGCTTTTATTTATCCCACAAAAATTTAAATAGGCAGTAATTTCGGCTCCTGTTGGGGTATCTAAGTTCAAGGAAAAAGCCTCTGAATCGGATTTCCCACTTTGGCAAAGCAACAAAAACATGAAAAATTATGTACATACAACCTTAGGCTTGTTATAAGCTAAACATCAAATGTAATTTTGGCATTATACAATAGTTTTTCTTCTTGTATAAAATCCGTCTTTTCTCTTTTGCATTATTAGTTCTAAAACCTTAACAGCAATCAATGTTTATAATGAGCCAGGTTATCTTCATTTCAATGCATAAAAGTAAAAATCTAAGATACGAAAAACACTTAACGGGTATCCAGGACGTCCCGCTTTAAAAAAAACTTCGTGGTCACCTTACTCCCACACCAAGGCAGTGCTAACACAAATATTGACGCTCTTAACCACCTGACGTTCAGTTAACGAGTCGGAAAGGAATGCCCATGGATTTCGTCGGGACTAGACCCTCGATGGGAGAGCCCTCGAGTGTGCCCAAACGTTTGGTAAAACATTTGTCCGAACTCGTTCAAGGTGTTTGGAGAAGCAACCTCTTTGAACTGTGTCCCTTGATTCTAGGAACCGAATTATTTGTAGAGTTAGTAACAGAGATTAATAATTTTGTCTAAACTATATTTTATCCGTTCTTTTGCGACTAAACTTAACGAATAAATTAATTTTATTTATTTTACAAAATACACAGCTCCTAGTTAACATAGTTTGAATATTACATGGTGACCTTACAGCCAATAAAGGACAATTATTAGTAATTATTTCATTTTGTTTAAACTTAATCTATATACTAGATCTATCATATAATGTCACGTGTATGTGACATATAAAAAAAAATATTTTAATGAACGTCTTTCTTCCTTCCTCCTTATTCTTGGTAGTAAATATGAATCCCCTAGTTAAAGTTCAGTATAATCTGATAATCCCAAGTTTTATGTGAGCTGAGACTGTACTCATTTAGTCGATAATGTTAATCTAGACACATTATTCATAAATTTTAACTGTATTTCTTCTATAAATTTTGTAAGTTTATTATTTTAAACAATATTCGTTGTTTACCACATTACTTGTTACTTAATTATTTTAACGTGTTCAACTGAAGTATACCAATATGCTATCCAATTAAATGTTAACGATCCAGTCATACTAAAATTACAGTAAGTAGATACTTCAGGTTTGATGTAACGAGCCTCTAATTCGCTCCAGCCATCATTTCTTTCGACTAACATCTAGGTGATTGGTTTCTTAAATAACTACAAGCCACTTTGCACTTTCATTATAGTCATTATTCGCCATAAATTAAATAGCGTTTTGTTAACACAATCTGCGGATGATTTGTATTAAGTCTAAGACACCGATTCGCCCCGGACTATAACTTTTCCCGCGTTAGATTAGCCGTAACCCGTCCGTAACTACTTAGCTTATTGAATGCATAAACGAGCCACAGATTTGCTCCAGACAACGCTTCTTTTAAATTGGAATTTGTTGTAATAACTTATTCTCAGACGGAGATTCATTACCGAAGTACGGATCTAACAGCTGCCCGTCTTTGCTAGTTTTGCAGTCTGTACTACAAATTGTAATTTTCTTTAGGGGTGAGGTTCGATTTTAAAGTGTAATATTATCTTATTAAAGCTTCCACAGTTGCCTTATCAAACTACCTACTTACTAACAGCTCAACTAGGAACTAACAAAAATAAGTAAATAAATTCTTCCACTAATCATATGGCCCCAAACTAAGCAAAGCTTGTACTGTGGCGACTATAACAGATAAACAACCTTAAATATATGTACAAACATCCATTGCTTAGGTACAAATGCTCGTGCTTATTTCATAAATTTGCTCTCTGCGGGATTGGAACCCGCAACTGCCTGGCTTTATAATCCGGAGCGCGAGTCACTAGAGCAGACGGTCATCAATTATTTTAACTCTTTTAGCTACTTTTTCTCTCCAGCTACCGCTAATCAGTCTTCCTTCTTATGACGCGTCAGTGATTGATTTGCCTAATGGGCGGGTTCGGTTCAAGCCGGTCGCTAGCCGGCGGCGACAACAGCCAACAAGCTTAAGTGCTGGTAAAAACTCTATAAACAGAAGGTCGTGGTAAGGTAAATTTTATAAACGTGCTTATAAGACAGAGATAGGAAGATGACTGCATCACGTACTTCTGGAATGAAGTGTTATTGAGACCTATTGTATTTTTAATCATCATGTGAGCCTATTGCAGTCCTCTGCTGGACGTAAGCCTTCCCGAAAGAGCACCAAAGTGCACGATCTTCAGCTCTTCTCATCCTACACTATGTTTGCCAAGGCTTGGTGGAGACCAAGCATTGACCTTCTCGAGTGGAGACTCGAAAACCCGTTTTCTCCACCTTCTTTCGGTTCTGCGACAGATGTGGCCGGCCCCCATTTTTTCAATAACATAAATGAAATGAAAATTTAATAGAACCAAACCCGCTAGCAAATCTTTCATGTCCTAATTGTCAATTTAAATAATTAATCTATGTCCTTAAAAAGCAAAGAATGGCGACCCTGGCCGCTAAGACAATGCTGTTCAGTTGTCGACAGCTGACAGATTGCGGCGATGACAGTCAGCTAGTGATGTGACTGACAGCTACACTTGCGCATGATCGTTGGCTTGACAGTTTGGTAATGTGCTCAACAACATTTCTTCAGAGTAACTTTTGTTTAAGTTCTGTTTTATTCCTTGGGCTATATTTTAATCAAATAAACTTAATTTAATAATATTTATTTTTAATAACCATTTTAGATAATACCACTTAAAAGATAATCAAATTGTTACAACAAAACGTTTGGCACTATCTGAAACCAATCAATCAGTATTATGTTTCTGAATTCCATAAATAAATAAATGCCAGCATGTAAAAAAGGAAAAGTAACACTTGACATAAGTATTATAAAATTAAAACAAAACTTTGTTAGCACACATCAACAAAATGTGTACTAAATAAAATACGCCACTTTCACGAGAAGGAAGCTATTATCACAAACATTTCCATTTTCGTCAAAAGTGGAGGCAACTTATGACCTTTAACAATAGGCTGACCATACACCACTAAAAAGTCTCTTCATGAAGATCACGTACGCGGCAAACACATATTTGTGAACGGTACCAATCACTTAGGCAGTCTGTTTGGCGGACGTGCCGCCATTCGGGTCAGGTGCCGCTGCCAACGGTACATCGTTTGACGACGGTGCTGACCCTACCAGTTTGTGACCCAAGGGACGGGAGAGTAATTAATTAGTTCCTCGTATGAGAAAGGTGACGAATATGACGTGTTAGCAATTATTTTTTCATTAGTAATAAGTTTCATTTGCCCAAGTACTTAAAATAAACTGCCTATTACTTCTTCATATTTAACGACTATCTTGTTTAGTAGTTCGCTTCGGACAACAAGGCCAGGTGGTTGCGGGTTCGAACCCCGCAAGGCACAAGTGTTTGTGTAATGAACCCGAATATTTGTACCTAAGATAAGTATTTATACCCGTTAATTAGTCGCCACAGCACAAATCTGCTTGTTTGGGGCCTAGATGATTGTTAAAAAATATTTAAAATCATCGATATTTTTGTCACTTATCCCACACGTGAAAAAGACGTCAAGACAAACGCGAAAACAATGTAGGTGTTACACACAAGTTTACTACTCCGTTTGGATACAAGGTCAATTGGGGGCCTGGCCCCTAGACTATGAAACTTAACACCCGTTTGACAGAAACTATCAGTTAAAGGGATAGTACAGTCTGCACCAAAAATGTTACTTATGTATGTCAACGGCAGGTCAACCTACCCAAGAAGTTAAAGGTCATGGAACCGATGTTCCATCAAGTCCGTTAAGCTGAAATAAATATCAATTGAGAAAAACTTACGTTTTGTGATAGGTTGATGAGCTGTTGTCTGTACATGCATCGTTTCGTTTTCATACCTAAATGGTAAGGCTTAAAGTAGGTACCTATAGTATGTCAGAGAGATCATTTTATTTTTCGTTTTTAAAGAGTTACATATTTTGTAAGTGTTTGAAATTAATAACTGTTTGAATTAGATAGTAGTATAAATTAATATGTAGTTATCGTTGTCCCTGTGATATACAGAGCGTTTATTTAATAACAACGACATTAAAATTCACCTCATTGATCGTGTTTTCATAAGATCTTAGGTCAATAAAATACTTATTTATTGAAATAAATAAAAGTACCTCTAAGATTTTTTATTTATTTATCTGATTTGTAAAAAAAACAATGTTTTATCACACCTACCGATGTTGTTTGTATAGAAAGTATTTAAACAAATTAGTGGAAAAAGAATGCAGCATTAATAAAATGTATTTTATCATCATCATCATCATCACCCTAAGAAGTCCACCGTTGGGAATAGAGGCCGCGTGGGCAGACCGCTGAATGCAAAATGTATTAAATTTGCATAATTTTATTGTTATTCGAGTTTCAACTATCACTCTATCTAGCTTAGACCTTTCAAATAATTCAAACATTTGCTATATTAGGGAGTGCCACAAGATAAAAAATACATTTAGTTAACAGAATGGTGTTTTATTGGCAATTATTAGTATTTTATTAGACAAAATTAACAATAGAAACTAGTAAAAAGGTTAACTTGACAGCACATTTATCAATAAAAGAAAAACATGTTTAGTTATTTGCCTATTTTGTATGTATCATTATTTACAATCTCTGAATAGTATTTCAAGCTCAAAGGTTAAATGGTGAAAATATTTCCTGGTATTATATTCCACCTGTTATTTTAATGCAAGTATAAATACGCAGGTTATTATCATTAAAAATAAAAAATCGCGTCACAAGTTGTCACATAAAGTCAATGGGCTTTTTTATATTTTAGTAAAAAGCGTACAGACAACTGCAGGTCAACCTACACAAAAAGTTAAACGTCATTGAACCGATTTTCAACTTTAAGTTCAACATGTAGATATCAATATCAATTGAGTCAAATTGACGTTTTTTTGTAGGTTGATGAGCTGTTCAATGTTGTCTGTACATATACACCACTACTTTTTAAGTATATCTAAAAAAAAACTGGGGGTATCAGAACACGTTACTGAACATATCTGTGCAGTTAAAAGTTTAAAAAAAAATGTCCTAAATTTTTTTTAAGGATACTTATTTTAACTATTGTGGGAGGGGCAAGGGTGTGAGCAAGAGAGCATGTATGTACTCTATCGCGGTGATTTTACGCGCGACTAATGAATGAGATTCAAAGTATTCAAACGCATAGTCTAAAATTTTGTCCAAATTATAGGACACAAATAAACCTTAATAACTTAATTACATATGTAATTTTTTAACTTTTAACTGCACATATATAGTTAGTTAAGGGAAGAGATACGCCCTTTACTTTTTTAGATATAGTTAAAAAGTAGTGGTGTATAATTTATATAGACGTTCCGCAAATAGGTATTGAAACTGGCTAATTAGCAAACCTAAACTATGTTTATTTACAGACAACGGCTCGTCATACTACCACAAAACGTCAAATTTTCCTTATTAATATCGTTTTAATTTTTTAAAGTTAAAAATCAGTTTAATGACGTTTACCTTTTTGGGTAGGTTGACCTACCGTTGTCTGTACTTGTCCCTTTTTTCACTGACGATAATTATCATTACATCCTATTTAAACTCACTGTTTAAATTGACGCGAGTCTTGCTATTTGAAAACAATGATGATGAAAAAAAATGCGAATGACATCAAATTCCTGTCTCTCCACTATTTGGGTGACTGCTCCTCGAAGAACTACCAAGGATAAGTTAACCGTCGACTTATTCAAGTGTAATATTACACTTGACAAATTTTGATATCTAAAAAATAACTAACATGTTCATGTAATCGCAAAAACAACCTTTAAATAACTTGTCGTTTTGGTAACTTAATATACAAATATCATTGGTTCTAACTCGATAATCTGAGCAACTTTAAATCGTAGGTGTTACCAATACACTTGGTAATTGAGCAACATGGAATAAGTCTAATTGAGAGGTTCACAGTGTTCAGAGCACTAAATTTGATACCGATGTGTCAAACGGGTCGACATGTTGCGTATCATAACGGGACACGCTTCCTCTCGTTATAATACCAATTGATACGGACTTAGGGCTGCCTCTCGTGACTTAGTAGGTAAATCTTAATTTATTAGATTAGAATTAAACAATCATTAAGTCGTCTTTGCTGGTTAGTACTACATAACGAATTGATTGATGACTTACATAGAAACAAATAATATTTTGTATTAAAAAACAACTCTTTATTAACCAGTTAGATAAGAGAAGTGATAAAAACCAACCTACAGAGAGAGTTACCTAATTTATCCATAAAAGTGTAAACGTAAGTAAAGTGGGTAAACGTAAAGCCATCATCATCGTTTCAACCCACACCCACCCACCGCTAAGTAATCTGTACAGTGTTGCCATGTGAAAGGCTTTTGCAACTAATATCAGACAAAGGTAGGATTTATATCTCACGCTAGAGCTATAAGTAGAGTTTTTTTTATTAAAACGTTATAATATCTTTTTTTGCAAATCAAAAGCGTGAACCCTACACTTGACCCGAACTTGTTGAGACCGGAAGTCGTCGCTCATCGCTCGCCATCATAAATTCCGATCACTTCCTGCGAAAAAAAAAATGGTAATTCTGTTTGATTTTGGTGAAATTAAAATATCTTCTCATGCCTATTTAGCGCTTTTTCTCACATAAAATTAGTTCCAGCTTAATTTATTAATACTTGTTCCAGTTATGACACGGTCGGCTTTGACAAATGTTAAGATATATTATTTCCTTGACAGCCAACATGATATGTGGTTTTATATATGCGCTGATAATTGATCTAAACAATATTTTAAATTTTACGTTCGATTGTATTATTTATTTATAGGTCAAGTGGCATTTGTATGATTAGGAAGGGATTGTGGCCTATTATTTAAAACATATTAATTATATCTTATATAATGTTATTAATGAGGTTCCGGGTTCGATTCCCGGTCGTTTAATGTAGAAAAATAACTTTTCTACATTGTCTCGGGTCTAGGTGTTGTGATACCGTTGTTGTTTCTGATTTTTGTAACAAGTGCTTAAGCTACTTATCATCAGCAATGTCTGTGATGTTGTCTAATATTTATTTATTTATTTGTGTTTAGAAGTTTTTTTTATATTAGTCATAGTTATAGTTTGTTTGCAACATACATCTTTCTGTGCATGTCGTAGCAGCCTTTAATTAAGGCAACACTGTAACCTGTTGTTTAAAATTGTATTTCGTTGAAATTCGCTACTTCTCCATAGCGTATTATAGAAGCAAAATGCTATATCACGTGGTAAATAAGTACGTTGACTGAAAATTTACTTTAGATTTCCTATGTTAAAAAAACTATTTTTTTTGTTTTATTAGCATCAAAACAATGGAAGTTCAAAATATTTTTTTAACTTTATACCTTGTTTTTGTCCATGACTTCATATATTTATTTATATAATTCTATGACTTTAGCAAATTTGCATGAAAATTTATCGACTTCCCATACAAAATTACCAAACAGCTGATTGAATTTGTATAAAAAAACTAAAAAAAAACATATTTATAAAAATCATAGAACAAATGTATAGAATGTGTTTACAACGTTTCCCTTGATCTAAGGGACAGATTCTTATAGAGATTATCATCAAATAACATAAATAAAATATAACTCTAAACCACTATACAATATAATACACCTCAGCTTCTTAACTAACAATAACATATGGCTCAAATTTGGAAATATCAACGTATGTGGTCCCCCATAATAATATCATATAATAGCTTTATAAACATTATAATATCATACTATTCCATAAAGATATGACTATTATCGCCTACGTAGAAGCACGTGACTAGTATAGATAGACATATCGACAAAACCAGTCGCTTTGTAATAATTTTCTCGTAACATACCAAAGTTATGTTCCACATATTGTTGTGAACGAAAGGTGTTAATAAATTCAGCGAACAAAGAACGTAAAAGTACAAAGAAATATTGTATCTAAAGAATTGTTATGGCGTGTTATTTAATATTATATTGTAATTTTACACTGTAATGTTTAAAGTATGTAATGTCACATATCATTTGTTAAAACGCTAATAATAAACACACCAATTCCTTTTGTCGTGTCATAATGACAACTGAAGTAATTACCAACAAAATATTTAAGTATTTATTACTTACTTTTGCCCACGATTTCTTTCACCTGGTCTTCGATTAAATACAAAAACCTTTTAGGAACGCATACAAGACAAACAAACAATCACACAAACACTTTAATTTTTATATAAATATATTATAATGACAATAAATGATGTTTCGTAAAATTCAAATCATTTATAGCATGGCACCTTAAATAATTAGGTTAGATGGTAGCTTCTCTCTAAACAACGTTTGCTCTATGCCAAAAAAATTTTTTTTTCTTTCAATACAAATTAAGTTGTCTGTTTTTTTATTTTTGTATGGAAAGGCGAACACTTTTCATACAAATTTGCAAAAGTCATAGACCAATAGTTGTTCACCATAATATATTATGCGGTTACAAGGTTATCCTTGCTTTACGGTACACCCTGTTTACATATAACTCATAAAAACTGTCAAGAACTACTTTTAATTTCTGTCTAGATTTAATCTCAAACGCGTGGCAATAAGGCAGAATTATTAGCTCTATAAAGTCATCTTTAGAGCCACAAAAACGGCAACTATCGTATTACAATGTGAAACCGGCAACACCATAAAAGGCTCGATTAATTACCTGTTTAGTTATCCGTGACAAGTAACAGCTCCGGTCACACGATATATCACCAGCGATTTACGCGTCACAACTTTAATATCGGAATGACAGCCTTGCGTAAGTAAATGATAAACACCGGTGACATTTTAACTTGATATTTACATTATATTTCTGACGAGGAAAAGGTATCGCGATTTAGAACTGGTTTTAATTTAATGAACTTTGGACAACACTCTAGTAGGTATATACGAGTGCCGTACTTTATAATTATTATGGTTTGACGTGTTCGGCGTAGATGGTAACTGTGTAAAAACTACATCAAAATCAATACTGTGTGTGTGCGTGTGTGTATGTAGGGTAAAAATATATATTGGGACGCGTAAAAGAGCTTAATTTAGGCCTATTTACATAAATAAATTAGTTTTATTGGATTTTATTAGTGGGTTATAATTTTAAATACTATTATCTCTAGTCATGACCAAAAATAAAATGTCAAAATTTTAATTCCTTAGACAAAACACAAACCACAAAACACCCAGTAACAGAAGTTAAGCTTTATACAATGTACGCTAGAGCAACGTACACATAGACATCGCTCACGGAATCTCAGAACGCTGTCATCGTTTCAGCGTGTTCCGAGATTTTGTGTTGTGTAGCATTGTATAACGCTTAAATTCTGTATACCCATAACTATTTTTAATTTTGTGCACTAACGATCTGTTACAATGGTCTGGTAGGACACACAATTATTTTTAAATACATTTTTAACACACTTTAATCATGAAATAAAAACAACAAACAGCAAATACACTAACGAAAATAAAACACAGAGACATAAGTAGCTTGCTAACCTACGATTAACATAATAAAACTTGCAATTGATTAAGTTCTGAACATGTCTAATGTTTCAAAACCTTAGACTTAGAGCATGACAATGAAAAAAAATTTTTTTTTCATTCTGCAGTAAACGCCCACTTGTTTCTTACAGCATACTAAAAAAACTATAATTTCCTGTAACAAATTCATTGTGCGTTTCGCTTTACGCACGACATTCGTCTACAAACAAAGTTCTTAGGTCAAACAAATGACGGAAGTGGGAGACGTGCCATCTCCGTCTATCCTTGACTGTTAATAGAAGCCGGAAGATGGTTGGTATGCCTTGTGGTCCTCAGACGTGATATGTGTACAAACACTTTAGATAAGCCTCATATTTAATGCCCTTTAATGTACTTAAATTGCTGTATAAATACAATCTTTTAAGTACCTAGTTGTAATTACAAGATTAAATTAAGGAAATCTCAACATGCTCTAGAAGAAATGCACTGAAGATTAGTTACCTAGTTGAGAATAGTCAACACACACAGTAGACAAGAGATCCACGAAAATAGGTACCTATACAAAAATAACGATTAAGCTACATATTTTTTATCAATCATGATTTTTGTTTGTAATGGAACTTCTCGCAGTGCTATTCCCAGATCTTAATCAGGTACTGATATAAAACAACTTTTAATTACTTTTCAGAAAAATAGCACCAAAATATATTTGAATTATGGACACGCTTTTTCAGTTTTAGGTTAGTTTTCTTGGTATTTGAATTAATTTTTTTTTTCAACTAAATTACTATAGTATAGTAACTATAGTAATTTACTAGTACTATAGTAAGAAAACAAAACCTTTAAAAAATCGCCTATTACACAAAATGATCATGTGAGCATTTCGATTTTAGATATGATTTCGATATTGATCCTATTCAATGTTGTTGTATATATAAATAACATAATATGGATTAATTTTGTATATTTAAAGAATTTACGTAACTTCATATTTACTATTAAAATAATAACCGTTTTTAATTTTAGTCCCCTAAAACGTTACCTACCCTATAACATAACGTTCCCAAAAAATTGTGCCAACCGTAAAACCTGAAATAAGCAACCCTAGAAATTAGAAATGCCCGAATCATTGACTCTGTTCCGCGATTTTTTAAAGTTTTTAAATATTTTTTCGTCGTATTTTATTAAAAAAACCTAATCAGATCGACCCACAATGAAAGGAAAAAACAAGTAGTATATTTCAAAAAATCAAGTCTCTGAGGGTTACATTGTTTTTAATTGTCACACTAATTTATGAAGTCAATTTTACGACAGATATTCTAGCTCTATGATCTAAAGGCCAACTTAAGCTATGAATATTTTAAGAGATGGAGCTTCGTGATTGGTGGAAAGTGTAACGCGTCGCACTTCCCGCGAGATGAAACGCGCCGCGATACTATCGCGAACGTCGGGCTGCGTACGCGCAGGTCGGCTGCGCATGATCTCTTGACGCCTTTGTAGAGTTCCGTAGGGATTGTAATAGCACTGTTAAAGATTTAGGTAGTTAAAACGTATAAGTTAACTCGTAAAGTGTCGATCTTGCATTCGTGTGGCGATAACAGTTTTACTTGTTAAGCCTACTTTACTTAACGATAGATACAGGCTTTAATTTTGTAATCTCTTTACTTTGGATTTTTAGGATGATTTAATATTAATTTAAAACAATTATTAAATAACAAGTGGTAAGGGCTTATTTTAGGTTGTAAAATAAACGTCTTGATTAATTTAATTAGATTCAGTTAAATTGACTGAAAAATTTAAGAAACTTTATAACATCAATAAAAAATGTCACTGATATCTTACACGGAACTCATCGCTTGTTCTCACTTACATTTCATTTTTTTAAATTAAATGTAGGCATTTGCAAACAACCGGATTTGTGCCGAGCCTTTTGCGGCGTTAATAATTATTGCTGAGGCGATGACATTTTTAATTTGCTGGAAAAGTATATATTTTTCTTTAAATGGACATCAAACGCCCGGCATAATGAGCACTAGATTTAGTCCAGGAGAAATGGTGCCAAATATTTATAGCATTGTGCTGCTTTTCCTCACTGAACTTTTACATATAATATTGGAAATTTTGCAGATACAAAGACGTGATGGCAAACTATTAGATAAACTACGGATTTAAGGCAAATTAATGTTTTTTTTTTTCAATATTTTAGTTACTTCTTTTGTTATTTTTTTATTTGCCACCACGATGATTATTGTGTTATTCTGACTCTATAGTCAAATTCTCGCTTATTAATTACATATTTGGTTCAGCTTAATTACGCAGCTTGATCACATCTTACATTAAGGTTTTAGCCTGATATAGAGCATCAATTCTCACAATTCGTGGTGGGCTATGGCTCAAACCACCTCATAGTTGAGATAGATTAGTTGCCTGTACCCTGTACAGAGGTAAACGTATAAAGGCATTTTGATCTGATTTGATTTATATAGCCATAGCTAACATTCTGCTCCTTTTCCCAACAGGTGAAGGCGGCGGAGGCGGGGGCGCGGCGCGGCGGTGCGCGCGCGATGCAGCAGCGTCGCCCGCGCACGCGCCGACGCCGACGCCAGCGCCGCCCGCGCCGCATCAGCCGCAAGTCAAGAGTGAGCGGCTTAGCCCACACGACTCTACTGCTTCCAGGTAACTATAGTTATGTAGTATGAATTATAATAAAATGCATGAAACCAGATATTCGCATTACGCGTAGTGCAGTACCTACTCTACACACCGCGACCTCAATGCTCTTGTTCCGTAAAATCAGACCGCAGAGCTGACTGGCCGTTTGTAGGTTAAAACGCAAAGTAGTCTCGTACTTCTTACGTTATATATCCCTGTTTTTTTTTACTTTTTCGTCTAGTTTACCGATCCCAGCCATCGGTTCTTATTAAATAAGTATATTGGATATTAATTTAAGTACATTTTAATCAAAACAAATCAACCCGTCATTGGTTATAGCTGGATATAGTATCTCTCAAGTTGCGCCATAGTTATCTGTAATCTGCCTTTCACATCCATTCTATTTTCACCACTGACTTAAGACTGTCAGGTCATGGAGCCGGAATACGTCCCGTATCAGTTGACAGTTTCTAGTCTCCACTCAAAGCCTTCTTTGCATGCCCATCGGTCCTTAGCCATGGCTGACCACTGTTAACGGGTACTTTTAAGTACATGTCTTCAAAATTATACCTTGCTAGCTCAAACCAGAGGATCTTAGCCAGTTGTTCTTTTAATATAGATCCCGTAGCGTGACGCCGTCGACATCGTCGTACCCGGGCACGCCGCCCGAGCGCGGCAGCCCGCACGCACCGCCTCAACCGGCGCCTGCGCACCCTCCGCGCAACTATTCCGACATCATGCGCTCGCTGGCCGCACGGTACAATACACACCCGAACAATGAGTAAGTAGGATTTTATTTATTAATCGTCTGACATGTATTTTGTCCTTTCTCCTTAACAACTCTAAGGGCATACGCTAAGGCATGCGTTGGCGCCCACTCGCTTTTAAATGATTTACAAAAATGTATGTGCATTGCTAAATCAGCGAAACGATACATTTTCTGCCCACCGCGCGCCGCATGTTTTACCCTAAAACATATTGTGCCTTGACTTTGAGACAAGGCAACTGAACTTTCACTGATTGAATTGAAGAATGATTTCCAGTAGGTTATTTAAAAAAACAGTTCAATATGTCATCAATCATGACCCTCAAATGTGAAGTCTCAGAAATTAAGTAGGTATTTTCTTAAGTGAGTTTGGAACTTTGGACCACAGCTCTTGGTCTACGTTCAGAGAAAACACTTAACCTTACAACTACGTTTTCGCTCCTTAGGTGCCATGTTTTTTTATGATCGTCAGATGATTCTTATGAATAAATTTAATTTAAATAATAAGGTAACCTAGTCACACCTGTTTATTACTACATTCTTCAAAAGATAGATTTCTATAATTTTTTGTTCAATGTCCTGCATGATTTTTACATCAATCATAATTCGATCTGAAAATCATTTACTCGTATCAATGTATTTTTGATACCTATAATGACAAGGAATTATACTTACTTGCTTAATATTATAATTTAAGTAAGTAAGCATAGTTTGTGTTAAAAATGCTTTGTACCAATAAAATCAAACACGTTCTTCTGTAACACACAACTACATAAAACTTGGAAAAGGTGTTCAATTGATCCTTATTGTTTTACACATTTGAACTAAACGCCGTGGATTTAATAACGAAACTAATATTGATAAGTATCATCTTCATATATCTGCAAGTCTACCTTCAGATTAAAATTTCAAATTCATGTAAAATATTCATACAAAATGTCCATAACTAAGAATTTTCATCTCCATGTTAATAGAACCAAACCTTCTTGTAAGTAATAATTCTTAAAAATTATATAGGCTCATGCATATTCATACAACTCGATCGATTGGGCCTATAAGTTTTTGTTAATCCGCACAAAGGAAGTGTTGAATCACTGTCATATCCGAATGGTTGTCGTAATCGTAACCAACCACCAGTTTGGGTCTGTTCACACGGTCGGTGTCACAGCACTACGACCCGCGGTCACCGACCGGCTAGTGATGGCCACCAATTAGCATATTAATCGATTCGATAAGTTACGTTTAGTCGACAAATTTACATGATTCGTGAGAACCTTGCTCTCCGCGTGAACTTATGTTATATTAATGAATTGCTCATCACGGTGCGGTCTTCGACCCCGTGTCAATTCCGATTATCCACGCTTCACAGGCGTCTAGGCGCCTACAGTTTTGTTTTGACACACACCGACGCGGGGAGCCCGTGTGTATCGATCGTAAATCGCCATCTTTATTTGACTCGAAAGTCTTTTCCAATCACATGAAAACCTCCCATTAAACTGCTGATTCGTAAATTAATTGATTACGACAGCAGTTTTAAAACCGCGTTAGAAATTCGATAGCGCGCACCTGACTGTACCTTTACCTAATTAAAAAAATATATTAAATGTGAGTTTAATGTTCATTTATCGTCAATTTGTAACCAATTACTACAACTTCTATGATCAAAGTTTAAAAAATATCAATTAATCAGAGATTCATTAATAATTAATTGATAAAATTACTTCTCTTAAAATATAATATGATTCAAAACACCGAAATTTAGAATAGTAAGCCAATTTAAATCTATTTAAACAATAACTAACAAATTTTATTTAAATTCATCACCAATTAAGAAGTCGTAAACTTATATTTTATCGGGCATCAGATATCCACAACTGTTAATCAATTAACAATATGAAGTCGTTTGGTATTTTATTAAATTTCTATAGGCTATTATTATTATACATAGCAAAATTATATCCCAATAATTGGATTGGTTCGTAAATTGTTATCAAACAAATATATAAATATATCAATATGTCTATTTCTAACGGTTAATTCGGAAAGTAGGCTTTACGTTTGCCATCAGCTGTAGCTTGTACTCTGTAATAACAGAGTTTTGAAAGGGTTATGCATTAAATATAACTGGGGAGCTATTATAAACGAAAGGTCAATACCAAATAGGTACCAATGCAAATTAAATAAATAATAAATAAATCAATTGTTTTTACAATCACACCAATTATCTTGCCCCGAACTAAGCATGGCTTGTATCTACTATGGCAATTAAATAACGGATAGACATACTTAGATATTTTTTTATAAACATCCCTGACTTAGGAACAAATTCTCGTGCTCATCACTCAAACATTTGCCCCTTTCTTTAGCACACAAATGTTTTTTACCTAAAATCAATGTTGTTTTAAATATTAGCACTATAATTAAATATAATTTCTTATAAATATAGTAAAATTATTACAATTATTCTAACTCCCATTTTCGTCTCCCAGCTATTTCCACCGCATGAATGGGTTCGGCGTAGAGGCGCGCGCGGCTACGTCGCCCGCGCAGGCGGACGCGACAGACGCGCCTCTCGGCGGCCTTTTCACGAAGCTGGCGAAGCAGCAGGGCGGCCCGCCGCGATTACCAGCATTCCCCGTCATGCTTGATATGAGCTCTACAAAGGTAAATCAATTATTATACATATTTTAAAATAGTTATAGAGTATGTTAACTAACGAAAGGCGTTCCCGTTAACCTGTAATACTATAGCGTCCATACATACAAAAAAAAAACACATTTGAAATTAAAATGTTTTTGGTTTTCGTCCACGTCCGACCCCTTTCTCACCGTGTTAGCAAGATAGAAAAGCGACTTTGCCAGTTTACTATTCCGCGTTACGGTTTTGGTTTTAAACAGGCGTTTCGATTATGATTTTTTTGGATCTTGTTATGCTTATTTTTGTAAATTGTTATTTTTTTATAATGTGCTAATGATGTGGATAGACTAGCTGAAGCGAACGCTCTCTGTTATTTTACGTACTGTATAAAACACACTTTTATTTACACATCTGGGACTTCTCAATACAAATTTAAGCTTAAAGAATTTTAGTAGTAGCCGATAAAAAGTTCGACTTTCCACCTCCTGGCTCCATCATTACGTCAGCTTCATTATCATCCTTTCAGCACAGGACGTCCACTGCTGAATATAGGCCTCCCCAGTGACTTCCAGCTTGGCCGGTTGGAAGCGGCCCGCATCCAACCGGCCACGTGCTTGATGGTATCAAATCATACATAAATCAGGATTTTATTGATTTTTATTCATCTGGTTCCAATTCGATACGACAATTAGAAGTAAGTAGGTCAAAATCGACTTCCAAGATTTTATTACACAGAAAATTTATTAGTAGTTGCCTGTGTACCATGGTAAGCCTATTTGAAGGCTTACTCTGGTCTAGCAGTATTTCTTAAACCTTGTTTTGTTTTTTCAGTACCAGTGCTTCATATTATTTATCGATAATGGTAGAGATGTTGGTCTCACCCTAGTTCATCAACATATTTTTCATCTCTTGGATAAAAGTTACCGGTGCTAGGCTATTGAGAGGAAGCCTTCGTTGAGGTCCCGAAGGCCGTAACCGCCCAGTAGGTGAATGAACAATCCAAACAACAACATAGCCTCAACCGAACGGTCAAAACTGACAACTATGATGACTAGAAAGGGAAACTTAAGATTTAGATATCAATTGAACTATACCAACAAATTTATTTAAATATCCTAATACTGTAATTCAAAATCGCTAAAAACTGATTAAATATTTCCATGTAGGTAGGTTCCACCATTTAACTTCTTTATTAGTCATGCATTATGCATACATTTAAAAAGGTCCTAGTATTAGAGGGGATCCTCTAAATAAAACGGTGTATTAACTTATTAAAATATTATATTGATACGGAAAACGCGCGAAAGCACAATTACGACGCAAAAAGAAGTATGCTCCGATGACAGCTGGCAGCTAGTGCCGGGAACCGCTCCTAGAGATGTTCCCAGCAATCGATTCCCTCTAACACTACTTAGATACTCCGTTTAACTGGTATAACTGTCTCTTCACGTTTGACCTGAGCATGTTATTAGAAAATTTGTCTCAATTTGTTGATAGCTCTACCCAAAATTACCAAAGAAACTATGGGAATACGAACACAATTCATATTCTTAGTTCACCTGCGTCGCGTGCACTGTATAGCAGGATGTCCATAATCATTGTAAGCTATTGTAAAACAGATCGTTAAAATTAACCTCCAAAAATATAAAATACTTAATATTCCGAGCAGTATTACTTATTCTTCGTTAAGTAACAACGTGCGTTACTTACAAGGCCACTGCCCCTATGAAATAATTTACGGTCAGCTAAGTTTTTGTTTCAAAAGAACCACATTTGAAATTCATATTAATTACGAACACAAGTGCTCACTGACCTTCCTGTTTTAATTATACATCATGCACCGTTTCATAGTTCACGGCTGTGATTAAAATGTCTCGAACACTCATAAAATTCATAACGCGTTATCGCAGTGCGCATCTTCATCAAGCGCGGCTCGTTTATGTTAATTTGAACCTCTTTAAAATCATAATGCGCTGTGAGCAGCGCGTTTCCTTTAGTAATAATGAAGGCAATTAAATCTGATAAGGCTCACGACCTTTACACTTCCTCCGGCAGCTAGATAAGGTAGAGAGAGTGTTAATTGCGCGGAGGTTCTTACCGTTCGCGCGCGCGCAGTATCGGCAGGGTAATGCCGCCCCGCCCACCACCTCGCCAGCGAACCGTCTCGACTCTCCACTGTAAAAGGAACTGGAGCTGCACTAATTGGCAGCGGCACGCGCCGCGCATGCGCCCCGCGACACGATAGTGATGGGATGTGAAATCGAAACAACTCCACTCTAAATTAGTCGACTTTTTGCACTCCACTGCAGAGAGGCACGCGGATATTGCAACGCTAAATCGTCACACTCATTCCGTTTCGCGTTACGAATAAAATCTAGAAACGCATTACTCTCTCGGTTCAGTCGTAAACGAACACGTGATCGCGGTTCGCCGAACCTGATTTGTAACGTTTCTATTTTGTAAATGACACTTATGGTATTACAGTTCGCAGGCCGTGAATTGACTTCAGTTTCAATTTATGTTTTGTCTGGGCCATAAATAGTAATTTAAATTTATTTTCGCCTATAAAGAGAAACAGGAGCGAGGCGGAAATAAATCGTGAGATTTATGGAGGTGGCTCTGCTTCAGCAGGTCCGCGGCGCGCACGCGCGCTCGTGTTCATTTCACGCGCGCGCGCCTCCGTCTGAATTTTATTCAGAATTACCCTGCATTCGCCTTTTTTAGTGCTTGCGGCAATTAAAAAAGATAGATTGCAATTTGACCCGCGGGCGGCGAGCGTGACGGCTCGGAACGTTATTATGATGAATGCTCGCCACTTACGATCCGAGAGTGCTCTCGATCAGATAATGGCCGCTGGCTCGCCTTTCATGTTTGCTTAACACTGGTACTCTATGCCACTTGATGGGCTTCTGAGTAATTGAGTTTTTAAATGCCAAACTGCGTTGTTAAGCAAGGTATTCAAACGTATTGTTATCATAGTTTATCTAATATTTCAGATAGTATCTCCTAGTTTTCTTTGCTGTAACTTCCGTTATGCAAGCACGTCTGTGTTAGTTTAGTTTTATTCTGTAGTTCAGAATTAACTTAAGCTAAAGGTTCCCGCCGAAAATCAGCGTCGTGATAAGTCTGTGGCTGTCACGACAAATGCTGGCACCTTTTCGACACAATATCTAATTTATATTGTTTTGTGTATTATTATATTATTTTCTCTTGTGTGTCGAATAAACGTTTCTTTCTTTCTTTCTTTATTTCTAAACAAAAATTGAATAAAAATGTCTAATGAAATGATTTTAAAGAATATAGAATATAATGTAACACTTGAAAAAATCAATTATTTGACAGCAAGAATTATTCGCCAAATCCCGATACGTTAGCTCATAGAACAGCTCAGCTCATCAGCACAGAATGAGGATTCTTAAGTCGCCTGGATTGCGAAGAGAAGTGGGTTCGATTCCCGCCTGAGGCAGTCCATTTTTTTCATGTGTGATATTATCTTAGAGGTAATTGGCATGTACCTAATTACAAAACAAAAAAATTAACATACAACATATTTGACAAGCACAAGGTGACAATTTAAAATCAGAATACATTTTCACATGCTATTGTTTCTTCTATATAAACATACTTATATAAATGCACTACTATAATTGATTCATTAACAACACGCTAGGGATGTGGCCGTATAGTGCAGTGACACGTAGTTTAATCTTCAACAAATACATAATCAGTAAGCCATTGATATACCTAATGTGCAGCCAAATTTTTATAATTATCATTTAAAAGTAATAAACTATTTTAACTATTAGGGTACTGACCCTACAACCTACCTAACATATCAACCAACCTAATATAGCAAAAATAAATACTATCTAAAAATTTCAACAACCAGGTCCCCGATTGATAACCCTACGCTAAAGAATTGACAACTGATTAATCACGTGACACTGATGTTAAATCCTATGGTGTCACGTGGTTTTTCCGTCGACAAATTGTTACCGAACGGTTCTGAATTTGGGGCCCGGTACGAGCTTAAAGCTATAATTTTAATGATTACGTCAAAATGATTTTTTAAAGAACAAAAAGGTTTTTATGTTACTGCGTACAACGAATTTAAAAATCTACTGAATTGAATTCGCACTGGACGTTAATATTCTAATAAAACTTTTACCCCACAGACATTGCTGGCGATATCCCGAGTGGGGCGAGGAGGGCGCTCTCGGCGCAAACGCATCGGCGCAGGCGCAGCTCCAGAACACTCCCCACTGGATCTATCAGCAGCAGGAGAGAGTGCGGCGAAGCGCGCGAGGCTCTCCGCCAGTCCTAGCACTAGGAGCGACAGTGATGAGAGAGACAGAGTGTCGAATGATGGTATGACCTCACATTGTCTATTAGGCAGAAACGTACACTAATATAGCGCGGCCGTACGTCATGTATCAGTACATAATGGCCGACGGCGTTTTCGCAGGCTTATAAAACCGTAAAGATTGAAATAATATTTTTTATTGTTCTTAACGGTGTAAAAATTTAAATATAATTATTGACGCTTTATTTGAAAATTACCAACAATAATAACTCTATTTCAGAAAACAGTTAAATAGCCTATTAAGAGAGTCGGTTAGCTCTAACTTTAAGAGCGATAATAATACTTACCGCAAACAAATAAAAATAATTGCATTCATTGCAAAAAAAAACTATGGGGCCTTTAAATTTTTTTCCGTACAAACTAACTTCCTACCTCGATGATAATGTATTTACTGGAGCAGCAAAAAATATTTCATGATCGCGATGTTGGCCTGGTTGGCCCTATGTTTGGCTGACAAAGGTGACTGAGTTTGTTGCGCCGTTTCTTCTCATCACCAGCCAATATGTAGTCCCGAAGCGGTGGTAGGACTAAGCTATATTTTGGGACGTGTATAAGTGGCCTGGAAGAGGGCCTATTAAATGTTCAAAATAAATGAGTATTATTGAGTATTATAGGAAAAGTTGTTTGTATTGATGAACACTTTCCTCCTTTAATTTTGCTCCTGTTTTAATAGTAACCCTCAGGGGCGTGCATTCCATATAGGCTATTATGCAGAGCCTACCTTCATAAAAAACCGACAGAACAGCTGACCATAATTATTAATTACGTATTCAACAATAAACAATAAATATATTGTAACTAATTTTGTCGTCTACCTGTACTTATTCCTTACTAAAGCGCGCAACTTAGATCGTTACTGTGCAATTTAACCAATGTTAGGCTGCCGCGAGATCGCCTACTGTTTCACGCAAACTTACTCAATTTTCACTCACAGCCTACCCCCATCTGAAACCAATGCACGCCCCTGGTAACCCTGTATATTATCGATCAATTTGAGACTGTCAAACGACCGGTAGTAAAAGTCCATAAAATTAATCTTAAAATTATTTGAAAAACATTGTATTTATACACTCTTTACAGACTCACTTAGCCTCAGAATTAAAAGGTCGGAGCAAAATTGCAACATTCCCTTACCAATTAAACGATCGTGATAAAAATGTAAAAAGAGAGTCAATGCCCTAAGGCAAAAGTAATAAAGACACCTAAATTCCGGTGTTACATTGATTACTTTATCACAAATTCTTTAAAAGCCAAAAACCAATCTTTTAACGCGTTTTTAATGTTTCTCCGAGTGAACAGTAAGTGCAACAATAAAAGAGAGTCGGCATTTATGAAAGTCAATCAATTTCCAATATATGGCGTGGGTACTCAAAATTAATAGCTATGAAAATATGTGTTGATTCGCTACAGGTCAATTTACTACATCGCATTTTTTTTTCTTTGTAGATCGGAGCGAAGCCCGAGGTGAATGCCTTTGCGCAGAAGCGAGAGCCCGGTTGTCGGCGTGGTCAGTAGATGACGTCTGCGATTTTGTCACCTCTATCGACATCTGCGCGGAGTACGCATCGGTAAGTGGACATCACTAATTGCTCTATTTCTGGAATGTATCTTTTTAGAAAATCGTAATAACGCAAAGGCAATCGATTTAGCAATTGAGAATCTAGACGCACTGTAATCGTGATAAATTATTTTATGACTAGGAAATTGTAGGCAGTTGTAAATTTTATTGCGTGCTGCTCTAATAAGCTAGTTCACAGTTGATACGTCGTAAATAAGGCAACACCTGTTGGCGCCAATTAATGCTACAGATATAAAATTCCAGTACAAACATAATAAGCAAGTTTTCGAGTCCATTAACAACTTTCATCGGAAGCCGATCACGTCGCCCAATCATAATAATAACGCCCAATAAGTCGAAACAAATTCGTTTACGGAGTAATAACTCCGAGAGCGCGTAGGGTTGTCAGGTCCTTAACACTTATTATGATTTAAATGAAACATTAACTGTGCCACAGATCACCTCCTCAACAATGTTTGGCAGTACCATTAAAATACACTTAATTTAGCTCTAGTACCGTATGAAACTGCATATTTGTTCTAATAAGTAGAACGGGTTCCGGGCAATAAAGTTAGAACTAGTTGCTTATTTTAATTGCTGTTTTATTGATTGTAAATATGCATTGTAAATATAGGATTTCAGTCATAACTAACGCTGAACTGTTTATTAATTTTAATTGTCGACTTAAACTGTAATTATTGTCAAATTAGTAATTTGCAAATTTGCGGCCATAGAGATTCAGAGTTTAATTCTTCCATAAGTATTCCTAGGGCTCGTTGGCTTTATTTCTTCCTGCTTTCATAATCTGTAACCATTTAAGACATCCGCGCTCGATTTAGTGCTTTGATCAAAGTAGTCAATTTACATGGAAATCGTTATGAAAGTCTAGAAATCATTTCTCTGCTGTTTATTATAACTTTAAGCCCTGTAAGGTGTTTTGTCATTGAATTTTCAATATAACGTATGGTGTCAGTAATGGCAGTAATACGTAAGCCAAGGAATTATTTAATCATTTATGTTATATGTAGGCGTTTAATAAGCTGATTTTACTTTTTCTTAAAGTCATTACCTTTTTTTGTTGATTTAGTAAAATAAAAGTTTCTAAAAAACAAACTTTAGCATAAACATGTGGCCTATTTAGCATATTGTGTTAATTAAAAATGCAATGTATCTATTTAGTATTTGAATACGACCGATTGATCAAGATAAACGTCAAATTATGATAATGACAGCAACATATTCATAACTTTTACCTAAGAATATCATAACTGTTTATACTCGTATTTTAATACATTATAGTATCACACGTGCGTCAATAAATTAATGTTTTGTCTATTCTTCCTATTTTAGCTACGAACTGACATGAATATGTGACTTAAGTAACCTATTACATTTAAATTAGGAACACTTATTGTAATCAGTTATTTTTAACTGTGATTCTAACCTGTGCCAGCCCTACCATTCGGACAATGAAGCCATCAAGTGAGCGCGTCACTCCATCACTCAGCGGTCCGTATTACCTGTAATCACTCAGCCTTCCTTACGTTATCATTTTCGAGAATTGAGGATATTATCAACTTTGAACTCATATGAGCAACTAATACATCGTTGCGATAGATTATGTATAGTTTTTCACATCATCGGAAAGAAATCTGGTAGATACACAGGTGTGTTTAAAACGTTAAGTTTAATGATTTTATTCTATGTTTTTAATTTTGTAGCGATCTTGCAGTTCATGCATGATTATTTGAACGACAAGAGTGCATGGACTTAACCTGTTTAGTTCGCACTTACTACATGTCTAGTAACTGTATTTCCTGTAAAGTAGGCTGACAAAGGTGATTGAGTTAGTTGCGCCGTTTCTTCTCATGACCAGCCGAATTTGTGGTCCTGAGGCGGTGGTAGGGCAAAGCCATATTTTGGGACGTGTATAAGTGCCCGGAAGTGGGCCTATATCATTTCAGCCATAGGACGTCCACTGCTGAACAAAGGCCTTCCCTAATGAGTAACCATCGGTGGGGATTGCCAATACTCGCTATAAGTTTTTTATAAGATTTCGTACGAAGACGCTGCTGCCCGGCTAGTGCTACAGGAATTAGTCGCCTCTTACGACACGCCCCCCCCCCCCCCTGTTACGGTGGGGAAGTGTATTCTTTACGGCCGTCCACACACGGCACGGGCCTATTTATACTGAACGACTATCATGACTATCATTTTAATTTGGTTTGACAAGAAAATAATAAGTACTATGTTTTTTTAACAAACTATAATAAGAAGATTATTTAAAAAAAAAGTTTTTAACCATTGTGTAGCCATTAGGCCTTTTGAGTCAAGTCCAATTTAGAAAAAAAACTATTGCGTAAAAATATCGACTGCGTGACGCCTGCACACTAACGAGATTTTACAAGATACTCTTTGTCTTTTTTATTAATTTAATTGCAGTGAAAGGTAACAAGAGGTGTACATATTTTTAATTTCTAAACATTAATTGTTCGCCCACTTGCGCAATTGTATCATTGTGCAACGAAGAAATATCGACTGGAGTAATTAAAAAGATTGCCAGTGCAGGTCTGACATTACAAATTGTTTATTTTACACAATTGTACAACAAAAAACAAAGTAAGTTATTACATGGCATATATGGTAGGTACATAGTACGTAATGATAGGTCATCATCATTTTTATTAAAATATTTTTTCTTTTTGTAACTCATAAATTTAAAATATGGGGTAACTCTATTTAATTTTTCTTAGTCGTGTAGCTTAATAACATCTGACAGTAAGGTTAAGTTACTGGCCTTAAAACACCCCTCCACCAAACCGCACTGGGCCAGCCTGGTGGAGTATGGCCCAAACCACCTTATAGTTAAGGTGAGGCCTGGGTGGGACTGCAGTGGGACGTTATAGGCATACCTACTTTACTTTTGAAGGTCGCTTTTTACTTCTTATTTACCCTTACAGCGATCACAAGTAGGTCTTGAAGTAAATGTTACGGGGATAGGTGAGTCACAGAAATCAATGAGTTCACATACCCAATTATACTTGTTGCAATTTAGTGACGTTTTTGCAGTAAGTAATCGGAATATTTTAATTGAATAGATAATGCAAGCAATATAAATCTACCTAAGCAGTAAGACCTCTTTTACTACATCTATTATTATCTTTGAGCCGCAAGCCACTTCGTTTTCTGTTTTATTTTGTGCTTAACAATCGCAAACGGCATTAATATCATACCTCTTTTGTTTAACAGGGCAATATTACACAGAATGCTCTAAGATAATGCTGATTAAAGTCCGCTTGACCGCGACACACGAATTAACACCGCGCTATAAACAAATCCTAGGTGTAGCTTTGGTAATAATATGCATTAGAACTGTCAAAGAGCCGTCTTTGCGTTTTATACCCATAAGGTGCGTCTTCACTGGGAGTTATAGTTTGTTATGAGCATTCAACAAACTTTAAGAGCCGTCAAGCCGAGTTTGAATTCGTTAGCCAGCCGAAATAGATTAGCATAAGAATGAACATTAATAATTTAAATGATTTTGCCAAATATGACAAGATCTGCGCATAAGAACCAGTGTTTTTTTTTTCTCTGTACTGTTTGTTTTGTGTGATGTGCAATAAAGAGTATCTATCTATCTATACACCGACAAACTTTTATTACTAGTTCGGACTGGGTGAGTACTTTAGTCAAATAACAAGTACTTTAGTAGCTAGCTATGTCTGACATTTAAAAAAATTTTGATAAGTATAATAAGCACTTCAGTAGACTTAATATAATTCTACTGCTGACATAACATTGTGGTTAACGATGTTGGTTCCACAATTACTTTACTCTGCAAACTGATATTAATTATAAGCATACTGTTTGTTGACCTCAATAAATTAAAAAAAAACATTTAATTATTAAATTAGCTCGACTGAAGGTCTGAAGAGACTGAAGTTAGTTAGTCCAGTGACGAGTGACACTCGTCTCTTGACTTAATTACTAAAACAGTGCGAACAAGGCTTTAGTGCTCAGTTAAAATGTTTGCGAACAAATGCTCTTGGTGAATATACACCTTTACAATGTACGGTATTAGTTTAATGTCATTGCATAGTATACGGCACAGGTAGGCAGTATAAAACAATCTCTATTGAGCGTTAAGCTCGCACTCCAATGATTAGTAATGTTTATTGAACCTTTTGTAAATACCTTTTAATTGTACGTTATTATGTTACATTATTATTACCTACATCAAATAATTTAGCAAATAGCTTAATTTTGTTTATTTAACTAACTTATTTCGCATTCTCAATCAAATTCATCTTCAGTCGAATTAATGACAATCAAAGAACTAAACTCTTTTAATGATCTTAAATTTTATAGAATTTAAAGACGTTTTAAAGTTCTATTCTATTTATTTAAACTAAATTTAAACTAATCTGCAAAAAAATGTTGCTAGAAAAGAGTTTCTCCTATAAGAAATAATAGATAAATGTAGAGCGATATAATAATATATTTAGAATATTTATTTTACAATAATTTATGTACTTACAGATTACACAGATTATTGATACATTTAAAGTTTTACCATATCCTGGTAATGGCCACTTAACCGTTAGTGGAAAAACAGGGCTTTTAGATCGTAATTATGTTGCGCAGTGACTTTCAATTGATATTTTATGTTTCAATTATCATAATCAGTATGATATATTTTATGCGCGAATAAAACTGTGGTTAAAACTTTATTACAGCTTACTAAGTACTTAGTATAGTTAAATTACTAAGTCTTCTTCCGATTTCATTTCACGGTAGTTAATTTTCTTTTTAAAGGTTTGAAACTGGCTATTTGTAAAAAAAAATGCAACCCGAAACACTGATGCATTGTATAAGTACAAAAATTTGTAGGCATGTATTATTATAAAAATATAAAAATCTTCCCGAAGGAATTTTCTAAATGGTAGTAAAGTCCCTATCAAAATCTGTTGCGTAATTTAGAAGAACTAAGCACTAACTAACAAGCAGACACGAATAGCGGACTTTTTAGAACTACTAAAGAATCTGATGTTAAATTAGCTAGGTCGAATTGCAGATTATATCGAGCGACAATCGAATAACCTGTCAATATCCAAGCGGTCTCATGAGACCGCATAACAATGTATTTTCTATTGTGTCTCTATTACGCATGCTTGATGAGAGGGGTTCGACTCCCTGCAGACACTCACTAAATCTTTTCTTTATTTCTACATTCTCCACCGACGTCAACCTATAAATCTGTCAAATAGGTAAAGCATTCATAGACTACTTTAGAACTATTTTATTTTAAACCACCACGACTATGACAGAGAGTATGACGGAAACATTAGCAAACAAAGGCAAATCACTTTACTTAGTTTAATAGTTCGAAAATTTATAGTCTCTTGTTTTTCATTCATTAGAGAGAGAATAAGATGAACTTAAATTTAGTTGAGAGTGGCGGTAGATTTTATAGATTGACAACTTTGACAATCGACAAGAGATTTGTTCGTTTTGTCGATTGTTAGCATTGTTAGTTTTGCACAAATTTAAGGACTTTAAAAGCGCTTCAGAGTGGAAAATTCTGAAATAATTTGTAACAAAAATGATAAACAACATGCCATTACATATTTAAATACCATCTAGGAGGTTCAACTTCGACAGAGAGGTGGCAGGACGAATCGAACTCCTTGGGCAGCGTTCAGGAGACTACGTGATATCTTCTCGTCCGACCTCCCCCAGCAGTGCGTGTTGCCAGTGATGACTTACGGCACTGAGACGTGGTTCTTTATTATTGACCTCCTAAACAAGCTCACAGTCACCCAATGTGCTATGGAGAGAACTATGCTCTGCGAGATAAGGAAATGAGGAGATCCGTAGAAGAATCAAAGTTACCGACACATCTTTTCGAATTGCAACGCAGGCAGTAGGCAGGCCACGTCCCTCGCAAAACTGATTACTGTTGGAAAGAAAGAAAGGTTCTCAAGTGGCGACCAAGAACTGTAGGTGCAGCGTGGGCAGGCCTCGCGCGCGGTGGACCGACGACATGGTCAAGGTTGCGGGCAGCCGCTGGATGCAAACGGCCCAGAGCCGCTCGCTGTGGCGTTCTGTAGGGGAGGTATATGTCCAGCAGTGAACTTCTAGAGGCTGATAATGATTATGATCTCAATGTATTTGAATAAATGTCTATAATCCATGAAAATAAAACATACTTGCAGCTTTAACTTTCCCGTAAAAACATGACAAGAAAATCACTAACGGCAAAATGGAGCAATTGAGCAACAATATAAAGAGTTTAATGTCCACTGTTTATTAGTTTTACATTGTATCAAAACGGTCTCATTACAGTCCGCAACATAAACATGTCCGCGACGCGACGCACGCTTTGACGCGGTAATTTCTTTTCACAATGGACGCGCGACACGTGTTCTCGGCGACGAGTGGACACAGTCATTTGTTAAGTCCCAGAATCATTTCTGAACATGTTCTATAAATTATCTGTTATTTTTAAGTGAGACAAAAACATGACGCTTTTATAAAACTATTTATTACCAACTCTTATCTACCTAACAAACCTACACATTTATAAAAGAGATTTATATAAAAGAAAATTATATTTTACCGGAACATAAAAATTATCGAATTAGCTATCTAATAATCTTAATCGTGCACTTACCTTGATTAATTTCCTACGACAAATTACTTCTTCTAAATTATGTTCTAACGGAACATAGACTATAGACTATTTTTATCAAGAAATCCATTAAGAATCTGTTAGATACAGCAATGGCGGCCATTAAATATACAAAATTATTTCAAATAAATGAAAGTTGGCCACAAAACCTATTTTGCGTAACTATTTTACAATGAAGTTAGTTGAAAACAACAACAAACAACCCCTTTAATCGTATTAAATAACAATGAGATCGTTTAGTACGTAGAACTGACGGCCAATGGGGCAGAAAGATTCAAATGGAGGCCGCGTACCGGCAAGCGCAGCGTAGGACGTCCACTCACAAGGTGGTCAGACGACCCGGTAAGGGTCGCAGGAAGACGTTGGATGCAGACCGCTTCCAACCGACCAATCTGGAAGTCAATGGCCTATGTTCAGCAGTGGACGTCCTATGGCTGAAAAGATGATGATGATGATGATGAGATCATTTACTGATTAGCCTTAGAGGAAATAGTAAAATATTTTTATTATCATTATGGGTTTTGCACACCGCTGCCGCTGCCGCAGGCCACACATTCTATAAGCGCCATTAATTGACCCGAAGCAATCTCGGCACTATTACCGAACAAAGCCGACGACGTGATAAATCATGGACGGTTAGCAAAAATTATTGCCCTATGGACAATTAATTTCCCCGGCGACAAGTTCGCAACCAATAAATCACCAGTAATCAGATACTGCTACCGAACTGGACATACAGACGTGAAGAATGTCGAGCGCAAGGTTAGAAAGTTTGAAGAAAGGCAAAACGTCGACATCATTTAAAAAAGAGCAAATTTTTGGTAATGATGTGACCATCACTTTTGTCTGAAATGCATCCTTTTTTGTTGAGTAGTAGGTATATAAGTACTCTTTTATTTATTTATTTAAGTAAGACTGCAAACATTTTGTTGTAAAAAAACACAAAATTACTTAGAAGTCGTAAGTGCACAAAAAAGCAAGAAGGATAGTTGAATAACCGATTAACCTTCACTTGTAACGAAATAAAAGCTGTTTTGTCACCAATATTAACACCATTTACATACACTTATTTAATTTATTACCTTGCACTTATTTGTTATTCTTAAACCCATCTATGTCAGAGCACGACCCTCGTGAATCGCAAAACGCGACCCGTTCACTCCTGCATTGCACAAAACCGCGATACAAATATTATGGAAATTTTAAATCCTCGCCTCGTTTCCCACGTCTGGTTGCCTCACATTGACATAATATATGCGATGCCATGCTCGTCGCATTGTGCATTATGGTTGGGCAACACAGGGCACAATTATGGTAGAGTGAGCCTCACGCCGCATCGTTTGTTGCCTATATGCCAGTGCTGTGTGTATTACTCAATCGGTATCATCCCGATTGTGATCGATATTTCATACATAACTTAACCTTCACGTTTAACACTAACGCAATAGATGCATTATAAAAACTAAACATCAAACGGCGCAAAGACTTCAATATCTAAAATCAATTAGCTTAAAATAAACACAACAACTTTAAGAAGAAATCGATACAAATTCAGGAATTTTACAATTTTGATAATTCTTTAGACTGTCTGGTAATGGAGGCTACTACATATTTTCATTTAGGTATTAATTCAGCATTCATTAATATACGCGAGAACGATAGCAATATAACAAATTGTTATAATAGCAAATACGCAAATGATATTTCGTTTTGACTCTACGATATCCATACTTTAATAAATGTAATCTTATTTTACAAGATAGAAAACTAGTATTGTGCAATCAGGTGGAATTTTGGAAAACACACCTTCTTTCTACGACCAAGTACATAATAATACCTAAACGGACAGTCGAGGCTGGATCTTTTTCCAGCATGTTTTCCAGCAATGGAGACGTACATGACGCTAGGCAAAATTGTCGGAAATGGAGATTTGTTCTGATAAAGTGTAAAAAAACTACTTATAAACAAAGAAAAGACAAATAAAAAATACCATCGCTGAGTACCTAATTTTCGACTAATGTTGGCCTGTTTTTTTAGTACGATTCAAGCAGTATGCTCAATCTAGACAATATAACATCATTGCCTTAATTATGCGGATTATGCCTTACCAGTTAAATGACGAACAAATAAGACACCTATCACTGTATTTCTATGTAAGACACATTATTTCGGTTTAGAGTTCTGATAAAATTTTGTCTTTTCTACATAAAAGCGGAGAAAAACTGTATTTTCCAGAACCATAATTTAGTTAAGAGACTACTCTACTAACGCGATTTAGTAACTGCGCACAGTACCTCAAATCCCTATAAACTAAGTGATTTCACATAATCACACTTGAAAGATTTATCCCCCCAATTAGGTAAGCTCGTGATCCACACACAATGCGCCGAGCGATCTAGAGCGGCGCTCGCGCAACCGATCGTGAATCCTCGCACCTCCACGTGTTGCCGTCAAAGTGTTTAGCGTTATTTGTTTTATGTCAGATCTCTAAGACGATAATTCAATCGTCTTTAGATTTTAAATTCGATATCGTGTAAGCCATGGCAGATCTAACTTACCGCCTAATTTCGTTACTGAGAGCTGAAACGAAGGTACTTTATGATGTCAACTATGGCTTATTTAAGTGCCATAGAAATGTAGTATTTACATTTGATGTTGAAGAGATTGACAATGCCTTGATGAATAATGAATACTTATTGCAGTTTGAAATCTCTTTATAAAGTCCTTGTCTTGCTATAACCTTTTTAATGATAAATTGATGTTCATATATAATAGTAGATTATTGAAAGTGCAAAATCTGTGATCCCATTGTAAATTACCGTCTAAGATCGATGCATTTAAACCTAATTGTGCATTGTCACATGCACCGTGCGCGCGTGATCTAGTGTTGCCACACTTTGATTTATACCTGCACAAGAAGCACAAAATAACGTATGGCAATAATCGATCGCGATTATGTCAGTGCGCACTGTGACAAATGCTACTGCTCTTATTCTTGTAGGTGTCATCAATTTGATGCCATTCACTTGCAATTTTAAATTCAAATAAAATCCATCGTGTCTATTATGTTATCCACTATGTTTTTTTAAATATCACTAGCAAACAATTACTATATGAGACTAAGTCATATCCCACATTTCACCAAAACTCGTGCAGTCTACTCCATTGCGAATTCAGTCGGGGCCCTCTTTCACATTTGATAGAAATACCACACACGACACTAGGAAGCCGGTACTATAATTTTAAACCATGTTAACATCAAGACGGAATATCACCTAAAACAAACAAAGCTCGCCCACATCATCACCCCGAGCCATACACGACTCCGAACCACAACTATTGTTAAATACAATACCAATTTTGCAATATCAATCTACGAAATCAAAATACCAGCAAATATATGCCTTATTCCTTCCTCGAATGGCGCTCATATTTTTAATTTTAACTGCAAGATGACCATGCTTTTGATGGATGTAATTACTATAATGGCCGACGTATCGTGACCACTCGACGGACATTGTTATGATTTTAGACATGAAATCGAAAATGGTCACGGGTCATCTCCGCGCATGTTGGTTACGCAAAATAGTTTGGACGATTTCACTTGCTAGTTTATCAAGTTTTGTCACGATAACAAGCCAGTTCATAAATTAGATCGGGAATTTTTATTTAGAAGTGAACATTTAAGTAGCATTCATCGTTGAGTGTTGAGTGTTCTTAAGAAGCCGTGCCTCCTTCTTAATACTTAAATCGTGAGTTCTAAATAGGCGCAATTTATTACAGCGCGTGTCAAACTAACCGAGGATAATTCGGCGGCATTCTTGTACACTTACTTGCATTTTGTAGTGGGTTTAAGACATTTTTAAACTAATTTTATAAACAGTTTCATTTGTTACGACTCCGCCTCAAATGAAAACTATTAAAAAGTTACAGCCAATAAGAAAAAAGTTTAGCAATATTTGCAATAGTTTACAAATGCAATTTTGACGCATTTCTTACTCACACATCACATCGGTAATTTATTCAAGTAATTTTTAGTTTACCATAAGGTGCACTTGCGCATCTAAAGATTAGAATAGAACAGAATGTATTTATTTGATACAAAAGAAAATACATAACAATAGAAGAAGAAAAAAACATTAGATAATTTAATCCCGAATTATCTACAAACACGGTTGATTTAAACATGATTCTATATCCGTCAGGTTGTATGGCGTTGACAAATACAGATGTACTTATTCGATGGTGCGCAAGTACCATAATGGATCAAATTGTAAATCATGTTAAGTTTTTAATGTTACCAAATAATTATAATTCCGTTTAAAATAATCTGTATTTTCGCGTTTCCGTTCCATTACTTACCGGAATTACGGCAATAATTTGAAAACTATCGGTTGCGAACTTGCGAGTCCTTAACTTAGGTCCGGAGAACCAGTTACTGTTATCCGAGCTTAATGCTTCTATTATCTTAATTATCTATCAACAATGATTTAGATAAGCTTAAAAGGAAACATGTATTTTAGTGCAATACGCGATAATGTGCAATAAGGTTAATGCCGGTCTACATTCATTACGAAAATGTTAAGTAAGTATCACAATAAACTATTGTTTACCAAAGAATATATACACTAAGCGAAATGTGTTTACTAAATTAAAAACAATGTTGTTTTTAATTTAGTAAACTTTAATTTTATTAAAGTGATCATCAGATAGATTTACAATCCATAAAATAGTTTATTCAGATAGACTTTTGTCGTTTGCGATACTCAAGCAACACACACACCAATTGTGATGCCCTTAAAATAAGAACAGTATTTTTTGCCAAGTGGCGTCTTCCTGCACACCCAGACACGAAGCGTTTAATATTTTGTCTCTCGTTAGACACTGCATTTATGCTACTATTAGTATGTTTAAAATGTCTTAGAAAATTTAAATTAGATAAAAGCATTTTTGCAGACAGACAGGCATTTCACACTTTCTAGTTTTAACTACAACTATTTTTATTTTACAGTATTTTAATTTTAATGTTGGATACGTTTGATTCTAGAACGTGCAAAATTATAAAGTTTTTTTAAATTTATTTTTACTTAAATTTTATTCTCTAGGGCTGTCTTTAGTAAAAAAAATATTAAACTGATATTTCCAGAATTTTAGGATATCTAAACATAAATTGAAAGTGGACCTGATGTATAAACAGAATTCTTCATTACCCATAGATTTAAACTCTCATTTTAGTTTAGACACGGCAAATCTTGCCTCAGCCTGCGCCAGCGCACATTTTTCTCTATAATGACGCCTTGGATTTATTGCGTTATAGCAAATTATATCCGAATGAAAGATATCTAACTAAGGATGTCACTAGTTGTGCAAAATTAGTTAACTAAAACTAAATAACAGTTCTCGCTTACTTATACAAATAGGTTTTCTTATACAAAATTATTAATTTAAATATTGTTATCGGCCACTTTATTTTCTTCGTTAATAAAACCGTTGAAATTTTACTTTTTTTACATGAAAAATCTAAATGTAAATACTTTTAATTTGTAAAGTGACAACCCTAATGATGCCATGTAAGCGAGAAAATCGTATAGATGACAAATTTGAAAGTGCCCGCGGCATTTTTTACTTGTTACGTAGTAAATTATTTTACTTTCTTACATTAGTTTTAAAACTTCCGTAGCGCAGAATGATAAATGCGCATCATAACATAAAACTACTATTTAATTTAAGAACTATTTGTTTATTTTTTGTAAGCAACATTAAGCGACTATTATTGTGATGCTATAGTGAAATTGATAAAAATTACGTTTATGTGTTTGTCAAAAATGCTCATTAAATTTTTTGTGTTAACAGTCGTTAACACTAAAAATAGTAATCAATTTAGAACCTATCGAAATGATGTAATAATATTGTTATTGAATTTAACCCATTTTCATTTCTTTTTAGCTTAATTGTCTACTGGCAGAAAACGTCACAATAGGCATTAAGTCAACCTTTTTTGGGTTTTCTTTATTCTGTGCAAAAGTCAAGAAATAAATGAGCTGACTAAACGCAGCTAATACCTAAACCATAAACTTTTTATAGTCTGCTTCTTCTGTAAATTGCTAATCACAGATATATATTTTATAGAACTGACGGCAAATGGTTCTAGAATGGAGGCCACGTCGGTACGTGGCCTCCTCCGTGGACGTCCTACGCTGGAGGACACCCACAAGGTGGACTACCAACCTGGTAAAGGTTGCCAATCTGGAAGCCTCAGGGGGAGGCCTATATTCAGCAGTCAGTCCTATGGCTAAAATGATGATGATGAGATATGTATATTTATTTTTATTTTTATTCAGTTTGTAATTTTGCTTGATATAAATCAATTCAAAATCATGCCATGTAAATCGCACCTTGTTTCGTCACATCTGTGTTATCTTTAATGTTTGAAATTAAAACCAAGTGGCTTTCTCTCGATTATTTAACCGGTCCACTTGACACTGCGATGACATTAAAGCTACATCTATCTCAGTCTTGCGAAATAAGAGCACTCGTTTGATTAATTTTGAAGCAGGGCCGGAATCAGACCGGGGCGGGGCCCCAAATGGCAAAGTATGTTTGAACGATTAAAATGTAAATCTTTATTATGGAACAAGGCCGCCGCTTCTGTAAGACCTGTCTATATAGGATCTGCAGATTTGGACATTTACAAAGTTTGGCTAACTTATTTGTTTAGGAATCTAGAATCAAATTATCTCAAAAGTATTAAATCAGAAGTAATTAATGTCTAGCTTATCATGACAATATCTAAATATATTTTACTATCTATTCTATTCGTGATCACCGTTTCAGCCCTCGCACTATTTTTCTATCTGCTATGACGTGCTTATGTTTTTTTAACTTATTTCATAATTTTTTGCCCCGGAAATTTTACCAGGGGCCCCAGAGTCGGCCCTGGTTTTGAAGCTCTCAAATTATGCAATTCGAAGACGTAATTAAAATCTCTTAGCCAAGTTCAATTGAGGACAGTCTAGCTTTTGTGATGCATTGCGATCACGTGACAGTCTCTAAATAGATTGGCACTAGATCTTGTAAAAAAAAAGATATCATTTATCATGTTGATGACAACACACCAAAAACAAGGTAGCCCGTTAGGTGGTATTGGCGATGATTTAAAATATTTTTTAACATTTAATAATAATTAAGTAAGTCACGATTTTGATGTGGACCCCATAGCAAAAATTGATTGTATTGTTGACCACATTGTTTACCTCCTTAAATTTAACTAAGTACTGTTAAAAACCACACCATTAGTGACTCCGTTTTTCAATAATATTCATTGTTTTTTTGTTTCCAATATTTATTAATTCCGTATTACGATTGAAAGAAACATTAAAAAGTTAATTGACCGACTCTGGTCACCAATTCAAAGGTCATCTCAGGGCGTAACGAACTCTGATCAGTGTTCTTAAGCAATGCCATTTTGACATGCAGAAATACCAGTAATACTGTTTTTAAAGCTAAGCCCCAGAACGTAGCTTTACTTGTCCAAACGTTTTCATCTAGGCAAGAGTACGGTTTCCAATAAATAACAACATCCCAATCTTAATATACCCAACGTCATTAAGCCATGCGGATCACCAGTGAGATATCGACGTCGACCACCCGACCACCGACAACGACCTCCGACCTCAATTACGACAACACGACCGAATCCGGACACAACACGATTTATTAACAAATATAATTGATTCTGGCGTTTTATTGGCGACAGATACATAGTGCACATTAGATAGTACATAAAGCTATAACGAGTACTAACAGTGTGTGTAGTTTTAATTACTCTGATCGATTAGATTTGATTTTTCTGTAAAAATCGATTCTCAAACAAATGTATTGAATAAATAAAAATACTAAAATAGCATGGTCAACCGAAAAGAACATATTTTATTTTAAAAATCTATAATAAGAAATTTCATTCCAGTAAAAATAAATTGACAGATCTCAAATTTTACCCATTTCGTAGCCTATATAATCAGTTTAGCCCTAAACCAATTTGCGTTCGTCAACGTTTCGGACCACCAAGCCAGCGTAAACCTTCGAAACAAAGTCCGAATCAAATACTAGTTACAATTTCAATTGACGGACCGATCTCTACCATGTGTCCTACAGATATCGGCCCGTCTCAACTAATAGGACCACCGTAGCTCACCCACCGCATACGACTGCCGAGATGAAAGCAAGTAATTTATAAATGGTAGTACATTTTATGGTAGGTCGCTTACAGGATTAGTTTTATGAGAATCGGCCCGAGACGTGATGCCGTCAATGCAAAGTTGATGCAAATGTACGAACGAGGACGTTTTTAGAACTGGCCAGTTAGGAAGAAGAATATTTCAGTTTTGTAAATGTATTGTGATGCTTTATTTTTGAACTTAAATAGCATTTTATTTTTAGCCGTCGTCATGCCATTATAATTTACTATTATTAATAATTGAATTGAACTTTACTAAAACTATTTATTGAGCAACTACCTTTTTGTATTTTTTTAATTAATGAAATCCAATTAGCGTCTTAATGTTTACTCCATTGCATACGTCTGCTAAAAAAATGTGACAGGCATTATATCGAAATGAAAAGCGATAACAGATACCTTCTAATATTTAAATCAATTTTCTATTCGCATTAAGATTGGGTTAACACCTTTCTGTATGTCTTTGTTAGTAAGATATATCTTTCCTTAACAACAAACTCATTAGAATTCCACATATACCGTGAATGTAAAACATTTAACGTTAAAATCAAACACCTAGTAAATTAACACAATGCTATTATGTGCTAATCCCATAATAGTTATTTGATTACGCACATTCGTATGTGTTTATAGTTTAATCCAGCGTTTCATTGTAGACACGGAAACATTAAACTGTTTAGTGCCAACGTGACGTCATTAACGCGTCTTGACCTGTGTAACCTAACACCAGCATTTGCCTAACACCACCAGAAACAGTATCAAAACCAGATTCAAAACAATGTTTTTTATTATTTTATAAAACAAAACAATATGTAACACTCCTGCAAAACATGGCTGGCGCGGAGGATACTTGTGTGTGTATTACAGTAGTGACTTTGGTTTAGACTAAACAAACGTACAAACGAGGAAGTTCTTAGAACTGGCCAGTTAGAAAGAAGAATATTTGAGTTTAATAAATCAAATAATACAAAAATGGAACATCACATTCCATTTCCAAATCCCAAGCAATCCAGAATCCAAAAGAAATTTATTTATAGAAACTGTTATAAAATTACCTATTTACCTAGCACATAAGACAAACAGATTACGACGAAAACAAATTCTAGGTATGTCTAGAGAATACCTACAGTTATTTTAATCTATTAAAATTATTAATGTAGTCCTTTTTAATAACATAGAATTATAATATTAGGTCTTAATCTCTCAGTCACTTAGAAACAAGCAGCTACGTGGCTTGCTATTGAGATAAACCTTGAATTCTAAGAGAAAGGCACAAAAGGGCTTTACGACCAATACATATTCGCAAAGTGAAAGTGGCCGGTATCTGGACCTCGACAACTGAAACATAAAAACCGTCCTAGCTATACAATAGAGATAGCTGCAGTAGGTTTACTCTACATGCGCAAATATGACAACACATAAATACCTCTTTTATTAGTATAAACTTTTTTTAGGGGTGATTTAGCTCAAATGAACACTTTTACTTTTTCAAATTGCAATTAAACTCTTCCCAATTCTAAATTGTATCCTATTTTTTCGATTTTGGTTTAATAGCAAAGTTGTTGTATTAGATCTGTATGCTCATTTATTACCCCCTTAAAGAAAGTAAACTAATAAAACAGGATCTTAGACTATACATAGACATAGCTCACACTTCCTTATAAGTACCACTAAATTACCCTATAACAACAGTCCCATTTTTACTAACGCAAGGATGATGACATGTTTGATTACTTACTACTCAAATTGCAAATTCACGAACGCCATGCTTACTCCCCAAATTTTGTAGTGTTTCTCCACTTACGTACAAAATTTTCCCAACTACCAGTGTCAGCCTGACGTCACTAGGTATTTCTCGGTACACCTAACCCACTTCAAACCCCTGGAGTTAATCTGTACAGGGCAGTAACGCCTAGAGTTGACAAACGAAACAGCGTTAACAACAAACCGATTTTCAAAGAAAATCTATTAACCGTTGTTAATCTGGACATCCTTAGAGGTAGTCCAAAGGTTCTTCTTCCTCTCAGGTAAATCCAATCGGGAACAGCTTGGAGGATTACCCAGCCTAGGTAGGTTCCAGCAGACAGCGGGCCTGCTATAATAAACTGTATTAAGCCGCCAAGGTTGATTTATAGTTGAAGACGTCTAATCGCAGTTTATCTGTCAATTAAATTATATTAATTGCGACGATTATCAAGAAAAAGTAGGAAACACTGCTTTTTGTAATTTTAGGTTACATAAGTTGCTTTGGATTCTTCTTTAGCGGTTTCTGTTTGAACTGGTAAAGCAGGTTAATTGATGCGATATTAAGTGTCAAATTAAAGTGGAGCTTTACCCAAAACTAAGTAGGTATCTACAGTTAAAAATTATGTTTACAAATCTTTGTTATAAACTAGCTATTGCCCGCGAATTCGTCCGCGTGAGCTTTAGTTTATTTATAAAGGATTCATTACGCAACTTTATTGTTTTTTTTTAATAAGAACCTTCTCCTGACAATAATTATCACAACAAAAAAAGAATTAACGAAATTGTAACATCCGTTCACGCGTGATGCGATGACCAAGGGAAATAGAGATCGTATAATATAAAGTTATCTATTAGTGAAAACTGTTTCAAAATCCCAATAATTTGTCAGAGATCGGCCTGTACGGATAGACAGACAGACAGAATGGGAGACAGAAAAACGCGGCGAGAGACTTCAATCAATTAGGAATATGATGTAAGAGCTTTTAATGTATGATAACTAGTAAAATAAGTACTCAAAACATACGTACCTAACATTCTTCCGTATCATTTACCTATTTCATAATTTCAAAGTTCTGCCTAGATAAATGCGCGATCATATCACACCAGATTAATAATTAATATCTGCTATTTATCTTGCGAATGAAGACGTTTAATAATTGCGTAAAATTATTCCTGATGGCAAGATTACACTGCTATTATTTTTAGCTGTAATAACTGTCGCATGTTCTTGTGATCAGATCTCAGTGCTACATAATGTCGCGTGATTCCAGGATTGCGTGAAAACCAAGGTATTTTGTTATTATGGTGTATATTGGGTACTAAACTCATAATCTCACTATGTGCAGTCGGATATGATACAAGCCAATGAAAAGAGCCACACCAGGCAACATAATATTTCGTGTTTACTATATTAATAAGAAATTGTATGATATTATAGTGCTATAGTAGTGAAAACGAAATTGATTTTGGGTAAAAAAATACCGTAATACAGTAATCATAAATTGAGATATACAATGAAAAATGTATGGCGGACGTGAACCATGACGTCACGGTACATGTCTAATCTCCTTGTCTAGCACGCAAGTCAAGTTTTTGAAAATTCTTTAGGTTTTATTAATTATAACTAAGTACGATTTAGATTAAGACCAAATTTAAAAAATGCATTTTCCATATTGTGCTTATTAGCACATAATGCAAAAGTTGAATTTTGAAAAGACTGTTTCCAAATAAAGGATTTGATAAAAATGTAAGTACTCATTTTCTTATCTGAATCCATTAAATTTATATTATGACAAAACTGGAATACTAATGTAAAATTAAAGAACAATTGTATAGTCCTACCTATTTTAACGTCACGAAAAAAAACTATTGTCTAGTCTTGTAACAATTAAAATATTTTACTGCTGGTAAAAGTTGATTGAATGACTTATTATTTTAAGTACGACCCAATCATTTTTTCATTAGATTAATTAAGTTGGCATGTAGTAAAATTATATTACGAATAATCTTCTACAGTCTTCTAAGTTCAATTTCTTCAAAATAAGTTTCTTATTTTACAAATCTGTTTTTAGTTTAATACTAGTTAGTTAGTTAGTTTAGCTGGGCTTTCTCCGCACTTAGCCTCATGATTGGGCCATTGTGCGTGTTGCTTAGTCTTTCTTACTCCAACCATCCTAGGTCATCCCAGAAGGTCAGCAGCCTTTTCAGATTGCTGCATAGTTTAATACTAATGATTTAAGATAGAAATCGAGGCGTAGCTGATCATACAAAACAAACGTACTAGAAAAGCACATTTAGAATTGCAAAAATTTTATGAGACTTTTGCGCTTTAATAGCAAGAAACCTAAAAATATTTATTTAAAAATTATTTAAAAAATATGTTTATTATTTAAATATTTTAAAAACCTTTTTTTATCTTTGCCTAACTAATTCTTATCACCGTACACTGGCAATAAAATTGACTTAAGCTGTCTCTAACATGTACTGGCTCTTTCATTTATGTTATGGCCGGGAGCAGCAGGTGGCGACCCGAGCGTGCAATAAACAGTTCCACAATCAGATCCCGGCTGAAGCCAATAATTATCAAGGGTTTATTAACAGATAGCCCATCTCACTGCGACTCTATAAACGATGTTCGCCTTAATTGACTCCACATCTTAATTAAATAATCACGTGACTCAGTTTCCGTTTGTTGGTACTAACTAGGCATTAGCAAGTATCATTGGCACTTAAGAAGTAAGTATAGGCATTATAAAGTTATGGTATGGTAAATATGGAGTATTAAAATGGTACATTCATTTACATGTGTATAAAAGTTATTGAAAGCGAAAACAGCATAGGAAATGGCTTTACATGTAATAAATAATCCTTATGTTGAGTGTTTTTTTAAAGAAATCTAAGCCAAGTAAGTACTCGCAGAACAATGGTTATTAGATTTTTAATCCAATGGACCATTTTAGCTCCATAGCCGAAGGTTTTCTGAACACCAAGGTTCTTACTACGTCTTTTTTTAATCAAATAAAACAGTTTAAAACTTGACCCTAAATAACGCTAAGGTGTTGTGTGGGGACGGCCGTAAAAAATACACTTCCCCGCCGCCAACAGGAGGCGTGTCGTAAGAGGCAACTAATTCCTGCAGCACGAGACGGGCAGGAGCGTTTGCGTGTGATATCTTATAAAAAACTGCGCTCGCGCTCGCCAACCCGCCTGCCAAGCATGGCGAGTATTGGCAAATTCCCCCTCCCCCCCCCCCAATCATTGAGGGAGGCCTGTGTTCAGCAGTGGATGTCCTATGGCTGAAATGATGATGATGAACGCTAAATAACAATAAAGATTTCAAAATTTTGAAAACAGTAGCCGCCACATTTATATTTCCCTTCAACAGAGTTCAATTCAACTGCTTCATTCCTATATGATCAGATGTCATAGTCATTAGTTCACTTCCTTGTGTCTTATTTCCTCTAGATAACCTCTTTAATTGAACTGCACTGCCGATACAGCGTTTAATTTAGCCCGGGCCGTATTTAAATTGAGACGTCGAGATGTTCCGATACCAGCCCGGCGGAGATGGTATCGGCGCCCGCGGCCGTTCAGACGTCCGTATCGTACTACCAATAGTACCAATACTTATTGATAGGACATAGAGCGGTTACCATGTTGAGAGTAGAGCTTTGAGCGTCTAACTTAAGAGGCCTTTACACAAACTTCAAGCCCTAAATCTTAGAAATTAAATATCTAATCCTATTGAAACTTAATACATATAATATACTCGTAAGTACGATTATAAGGCGTTAGCAGAGAACATTTTCTAAATGTCTAATTTTAATTCCCCTTATAATGGAAAACTTAATATCAAATGTAACTTATTTTAACCCATTAGGCCACGAAAACGAAAGACAATCGTTTTTTTTTTAAATTGCAGCCACTAGTTTGAGTACACGTACTCTATCTACGTGGCAGTGTTTTTTATTTCGGGATTTGGAAGTTAGGGATTTTTTTATTTTCCCATAAAGGGATATATCTAATAACAAATCACAAGGTACGTTTAGCTTTATTTCACGTGTAATAATATAGAATGCATTGTATAAAAAATACCATGATTCCAGGATCGAAGTTTGTTTTCCTTCTTCATCATCATCATTTCGTGACGACCTACGTAGCCGAGAGGCGAGCATACGGGACTTGGTGTCGCTATCTCTGAGGTTCCGGGTTCGATTCCCGGACGGTCAATGTAGAAAATTTTCTTTTCTTTGTTGTCGCGGGTCTGGGTGTTGTGGTACCGTCGTTGTTTTTGATTTCTGTAACACAAGTGCTTAAGCTACTTACCATAGGATCAGAGCAATGTATGTGATTTTGTCCAATATTTCAGCCATAGGATGTCCACTGCTGAAATCCCCCAATGACTTTTAGACTTGACTTGCCTTTTCCTTATTAAATAACTAGCTGTCCCGGCGAACTTCGTACCGACTCTTCATAAATTTTTTTTTCATGCTTTTTATCAATTTTTTTTATAAAAAATAGCAGAATAACAATTCTGCTATTTTCAGCAGAGACAAATTCAAGAAACCAAATATCATAAAAATCGACCCAGCCGTTCTTGACTTATAAATGGTGTAATTAACCCGACTTTGTTTTATTTATACCATCCTGTATATAGATAATAAGATTAATAAGCAGCTGCTTCCATATAGGAAAACCTAACCTTAATCTTACAGCTCCGAACAGGACATACGAGAGCCTCTAATTGTTATTACAAGTACAACAAGGTAACAGCTATCAAAATATTGGCCGCCCGTACTCGAGGTCATCGGGGGCCGATGTCAACTCCGATACGACAGTTTATCGAGAACAGAACACGGAGACACGAGTATTCTGTTCCGCCTATTATATAATAGTTACATAGATGACTGAATATTAAGTTGAAATCAAATTTCTGTATTTAAAACGTGTTTTTTAAATTAAAATATTAGGTGTACTTAACATTATTTTGACAAACAAACTCGTACAATAAATACTAAACTATGGAATAAGTATTAAACCAATTTAAGTATCATTTCATTATGTTTAAGTTTCTTAAATGTATCTCTACTATACACTCTCAAGCATTTTCAAGTCCAGCTATAACACTCAAAGTCGTTAGAAGGTAATACAGCCCTGATATGCAGCTGCAGGCGGTGTAAGGCAGGTCAGTTGTCTCACGTCCGCGACTGTCTACCGAGGCCTGAGGGCGCGAGCTACTGCGCAGGCCTGCCAACGCTGCGTAATGAAATCACGAACCACGGATCATTGTCAGGAAATAACACTTTAACTTAAATCCTAAAACCATTATTCAGCTCATTCCCTTAAGACACTATTACTAAGTAACTTAACAAGTTCTCTGTCCGATGAATCACATATGATTCATAGCAATAGTTTTGTCTTTAGCGTATAATTCTTTGAGGTATAGGGTTATTTTTATCTTTCCACCTAAACATTTTCTTTCCAATATCAATTCAGGACATTGTCTTATTCCCAGCACCTAAATCTAGTAAAAGCATCCATCAAACAAATATATTTTACGTAGCAAAAGTACTTGAACTTGATTTTCTAATCCAAGCTAAGAAATATGTCTACGCTCCATCTTTGCCTGCAAAATGAAATTCCTCAATGATTGGCGCATACAAAATGATCTTCTGTATCGATCACTTCAGTCCCCGCGGATCACGTAGAGAAGTCCTTGCAGATTCAATTTGAGGTAATTCCTTTCAAATCCATAAAACATATTCCAGTAATATCGAGTGCTGCGAGATATGAAATATCAATCTGTCACAGAAAATTGTATCACGTCGGGAATGACTGGCCGGGCCGCGGCGGAATGCCGCACGTATTTCACTGTGATTTTGTGTCACAGGCAAAATGTATCGTATCCAATGGAATGGTGAAAATTAAATTAATGTAGAGATTAGAAAATAAATATAAATAAATAAATAGTGGACAACATCACATACATTGCTGTGATCCTATGATAAGTACAGTTACAGAAATCAGAAACGACGACGGTACCACAACACCCAGACCCGAGACAATATAGGAAAGTTATTTTTCCACATTGACCAACCGAGAATCGAACCCGGGACCTCAGAGATAGCGACACCAAGTCCGGTATGCTCGCCTCTCGGCTACAGAGGTCGTCAATAACGTTTTACTACTTATGTTTTTAATAAATAATTATAAATAATCATTTGCTAAGTAACCATCAAAATGGTTACAAGACTTAGGGCCAGTTTCACCACATGCTATTGAGTTCCGGTTAACCTAACTGGCACTTTTTTGACAGTTAATTGTATGGGTTATCTATCAAAACAAGTGCCAGTTAGGTTATCCGGAACTTAAAAGCAAGTGGTGAAACTGGCTCTTAGCACTCATCACGAGTAGTTTTAAAGTAACGAAAAGTCGTAACTTCTTTAGAAAGACTATTATACTACTATATATAAACATACAGCCTGAGGAATACTGGATACAATTCAGATAGGTCTCGTAAATTTTTCATTGTCATAAGTTTAGTTAATGGAGCCTTCTCAAATACGCTTAGATAAGAATTAAATAGAAATAACTCGGTCTCTGCGCTCACGCCAGTTGTTATCATTTTCGTTCATTTCATGTGAAAAGAAGTCGGAAGCGGTCCTAAGTGACCGCAGCCGCGGAATGCCTTGATCTGGCCGTTTCACGCTGCCCGATGCTAGGAAATTGCGCGGGCGCGGGCGGAAACGCAACGCGTGCTGGCGTAATGGCGCCCAGGGCTGCCTCACATCCGGCCAGGAGTATTACCTAAGTTTGTCTCAGAAGTTTAGGATGCAGGATTTCGTATTTACTATCTGCTAATCTTATGATTTGCCTTTCGAAAGCGATGTTTCTTAATGTAAGGAAATTAGAATTTCAGAAACTAATTTAATATGAAAACCGGAAATTATAGCAACTGGGGTAATATTATAAAATAATAATGGTACTAAGCCTGCGACTCTTACCTACTTATAGGTGTCCGCTACCATTTATGTAATTGCGATAGCCGCCGCACTGTCTGCCATATTACCATCCTCTGTGTTAGCCCTATCAGAGCTGGCAGATGGCTGCAATCTCGGCGACCACTGCCGGCGACAGACGCCATCAACCCGTAATGGCCGCAGTAATCGCCGTGCCAGTTTGCGACCTTTCAATCCAAGAATGTCAACCGATGTCCTACCACTCTTATTACAACCATACAGAGTTCACATTCCCTCAATAAAAAACACCGTAATCTCGTAATAGCGACTATTTCTTCATGATACAGTTTTAAGCTCCATCGTTTGAACAATGGATCGGAGTTGGCAATTTTCGTTAATCAAAAACCGCTGTTGTAAGTACGTAATTACAATTTGCACACGATATTTCTATGATAAGCGCACTTGTTTCCAGAAAATCGAGTTGATATCTAATTTCTAGCTTCTTCATCTGATGAACGAAACTGGCATCTACAAACTTAATTTAGAAGTTTGATATCGTTTTTTTTTTTAGTAAAACGCTTCTTACCTATATTACTACAGTAAGAAGTACAGATTTAGTTTCCTATTCATAGCACTAATAAATGATACACAACAAAAAGCTCGTTTAGCGCGGCCTACATTTTGACTTATTAAGACTTATTTTAATACTACCTACTCATATTAACGCATTGTACCTTGCTTATAGTTCAACGACGCTTTTATAACCTAGTTAAATGATCTATGAATTTAGTTTAATTTATATGTTTAATATATAGTTATGACTAAAGCATAACTTAGGTACGTGTAGCTCTACTTTTCCAGAATAACTACATAGAAATGTTTTATTTATTTCTAACTGTGTTTTTGAATTGCTTAGTATTTGTGGTCTCTATATTGTTTGACAGCGTAGTGTAGGCTAACATTAAATGGACCATTACGAGTAACCTATGGGTTATGCTAGACCGATAGGAACATAATGCAATACTCACGTATGCAATATAGTTTAAATAGACATACCTCAAGTTTTAGTACGAAACTAAAATGCATGACGTATCTGTTCTGTGGGTTCCGTTCGTTCAAGTTTAAGTCAAAGATTTCTATGACAAGTGTAGGTTAATACTGAGCCGTTGTTAACTGTTTAGCTCATTGTTAAATGGGATCAGTTATGGTAGCACTAAAAGCTGGTAACTAGCAATCATTCAACTGTCTTTTAGTTAAGGGGAAGAGAAAGCATAAATCCTTTATGTTTCAGAAGACTTATCTTTTACGCTCTTATTGTTCTTTCGTTAAACTGTATAGTTATTCATTTGATACAGAAGATTCATAGGTAATTAAGTTGAAGTCCCGTTGCATTTTTCTGTAACTTCGAAGGTTTACTTTAAAAAATAAAAAATAAACAAAAGGTTTCAGTCTACATTTATAAAATGAGGGATACTACACACAGATAAAACAATTTAAACTTTGTTCGCATTTATTCCAACAACTTTCTTACGACAAATCGCGTCCTAATCCGTCCGATCCTTATTCGATGCAACGTCTGTATCGATTCCGAATGAAAGTGACATCTCGATTTCGCAACCGACGAGCTAGTATTTGCATGCTCGTTCGCATTCAGGCCTCGGACTGACCCGTGTACGCTAATTATTTCTGATTGCGCCCGTCATACGACCTAACTCTAATTGATACAATAATCTGGATTGTGAACACCGGCCGAGTGGGTTGTGATGGCTTTTTGTGAAAGTAAATTTATGTTTTGTTAGCAATTTGTTAACGGAGTATCTAATTCTAGTTTTGACGGCTGTTGTAGTTTATGTTGATGATTCGTAGTGTAGCCCAGTCGAGATGAGCTGTTTAAGTTCTTTTATTCTGTAAAACTCACATTCCTTTAAAAAACATTATTTTGCCATTAAATAATGCGCAAAACGTGATAATTTTATCAGCATTTTAAAGTTTAACCTTACATAAATATAATTAGGAAGTAAATCACCAGATTTTTCAACCAATTTTGGTTAAGGTAAATCCACCACATTCTAACATTATCTCAAAAAAGCGGTTTCAGCCATAAAAACCGGGCATAAAAGTGTGTTCCCGGACCAAATACAAATGTCTATAGAATACAAATGGCCGGCTTAGCAACCTGCTGATCGTTGACGTCCTAACTATGCTAACAGCTACAAATTGCCACATTTATCCATGTTTTTACATTTTTGTGATAAGTTTTTGTAGAGAACTAAGAGTAAAAAAGATCGCTTGAATAGATTAAGCTTACAAAATAACTTTAGATAATTGAAGTAAAAATACATTATATGTATATTACCAGCAACTTAAACTTATAGAAAAATACGAAGCAGAAGTGACAATGTGACATATCGCAATGACTTATACGAGTATAACTATATTTTCTAGTGAAAGCAATTAAAATAAAATAAATAAATTGTTTCCATAATCAATCACACCAATTATCTAGCCCCAAACTAAGCAAAGCTTGTATGTATATGTTGTAAGTGTGCTGTATATGATGGAAGTGTGTACTATGTCGACTAGATAACGGATAAACATAAATACTTTTATATGTAATTAATATAGGTACTTAAATTCTAAGTTAACTTACGCTTCAAACAACCTTGCAAACGAAATAAAGTCGACCGAGTTTACTTACTAAAGAAATTGTATTTTTACTCAATATGGACCCCAAAAAACTTTATTCCAAAAGGCCACATCAAAATCAGCGCAGCCATTTTACAAAGAGTATGTTTTATGGTTCAACTCCAACCAACTGTGTTTAGTTGCAGAAACGAAATGATTCTTATATACTTCTCTATGTAGCAGAACAATCGATTTAGCATTGACGCGCACGCGCGGCGCGGTGGGTGGCTGCGCAGTGACCGATATTTATAATAAATTGGAACCCTTCTGAAGTTATATTCACAGATCATTCCAACAGGGTATTACATTATCTTAAAAATTTAACCTCTAGATGATTAAAACACACTAAAACGGGAATTACCGCGATAGGTAAGTACATCACATTTTAACTTTTATTTGCCTGACGTTTTGCCTGGTTTGAATTTCTCCGGTAGTCTCCGTCTCCAATAGTTTCCTAGGGGCACGCCTAACTTAACAATGTCATTGTCATTAGTAACTAAATTAAAACACATTTTTTCTATTTGGGAGTTTGTTTTTACAGTCAATAATTTTGAATCAAATTTAAAGCAGAGAAAGTAGGCAAATAAATAATTATTAAAAATATTACTTAACAACACATTGTGTTGAATGTTGTTTTTAACCTCATTTGATCATTCGTTTTTCGACGTCAGAAAATAAGTATTACATTTTAATGCTGTTCTACTTTTCTTATATCCTCGTCTAGAAACTACTTATAGCGAATAGAGAATAATGTCTCTTTACAGCAATACCTAATCATATTATTTCCGTCAACCTTTCACTTTGCGATACTGCGCGCGCGCCGATCCGGCCAGTATCACAACTCCAGGAACCGTAAAATGTCTAGCTCGATGACTGTCATCGAGGCTCGTGGACAACAATTTGTCTGTGACCCCATCGATGGAAATTGTATTAGGTTTCTATAGTTTTATAGTAATACTTGGGTGGCATTAACTGGTTCTGTTTAAATAGATTTTAATAAAATATTATTAGGTACTAAATAACAGATAACACTGTGTGGCCATTGTCCAAAAATGGCCTGGCTCCCCGGTATTAGTGTTAAGAATTCTGTTAATAGTTCCGAATGTAATAAAATAATTACTAGATTTACCGCATCTAGGATCATGGACAAGCGTACTCTGACGTCCTTGACAAGGAACTGCTCAAAGCGCTACGAGAAAGTTTTTTTTACATATGCCTTTAAAGAGTTCTAATAACCTTTTAATTTTTTCTGGTGGTAATGAACTACAAAATAAATTTTAATAACTATATCTATATTTAAATAAAACAAAGTCGGGTTAGTTACACCATTTATAATTCGTGAGCGGCTGGACCGATTTTTATGATCTATGTTGAATTTGTCTCCATCCCGAATAGCAGAATAACAATAAACCACAGGAAAATTCACGAAAAAGAAATTACGAAGGGGCGGTACGAAGTTCGCCGGGACAGCTAGTCTATATATATACAAGAAATTCGGGTTAGTTACACCATTTATAAGTCAAGAACGGCTGGACCGATATTCTTGATCTTTGATTTGTTAGATTTGTCTTGGCCCCGAATAGCAGAATAACTAATATAAAATGGAAAAATACACGAAAGAAAAATTATGAAGAGGCGGTACGAAGTTTGCCGGGACAGCTAGTTATAGCTAAATGCTTTTTAAACGGTTGACATACAATTTCTTTAATTGGCTCCACATTTTTTATACCAGAGGACACAATCGAAAAAAACATTGTTATATGTGAAACATATTGTTTCATTTGACAGGTAACCTGCTAAAGAACGATAAACATTACAGGCTACTCTACTCTTGGCTACTTAAAACAGTCTACTGTATTAGAAAATGTTAGCAGAATCTCCTAAATAGTCTGGCAAGTTTTCAATTTGCCATAATAGCGATAGGATTCCCGACCGCCTGCTTTCACGGGCCGCGAGGTCTAGACCTGGTATTAAATCCGACAGGTGCGCGCGTAAATTGTCGTCATTTTAATTAGAACTGCCCACGAGTGGGTCAAGCATTGATTCCAATTTCGATGAGCGGGTCCACTGTGAGAGGCCAAACCGTTATAGTTGTAATAGTGACCAGTGGGGTGACCAAGAACCCTTAAATTTTGAGGACATAAATGAGATTAATTTGTTTAATTATTAACATTTTAATATGTTTATAATAAGTATGTGCTACTTTTGGTCGACATCTATAAATACCATAATTCAACCAATAACAATAAATTTCTGTTAAAGGGTTTAAAAAAATGTGACAAGTAAAGCATACATATTAAAACATATTTATCCGTATGTATAATATAAAATTAACGATAGAAGTTTATTCGTTGTAACGATAAATAGAAGTTGATTTGTAAGAAGCTATTTTAATAAACACTGTTAAACGCATTCAGAGAAAGCTGTTGTTTTTGAGAGCCCCAAAAACAACAGCTTTCTCTGTGGACTTGGAGCTTTCTGTGTGAAAAGCTAAATGGACACATTTTTTATTATTAATGTTGTAAAAAAAAACTTTAACAGTCAACAAAATATTTTCATTGTACAATAGTTAGCCATTCTTGTGAGCGAGCAGAGATCAGTGCGCGCTAAAGTTCAGTCTTAACAGTAGCAAAAACAAAAAAAACATTAAAGTTACCTGTTATTAGGTCTTCACTTACAAACAGTTGGTCGCTCTAGTGAGCAGCCATGTTTATTGAGGGCTAATCTAGGATCGGCGCGAGGCGCGCGGCGCGTGCGACCCCCCGGCGTCGGCCGCGGCAATTTGTTGCCGTTTCACTTGCTCTAACAGTAAAATTTAACTTATAAACGATTGTTTTGAAAACAAATGAAAAATAAATTGAGAAGTATTTAAAGGAAATTCGTTATTTGACGCTCTCAGTCAATACAAGAGACCTCGTAGTACGTACTTTTAATATCATGAACGATAAAAAAAAAGTTTAACCATAGACTTTTAAAATTGTAAGTACTTCTATAAAACTAAAACTACAATATTTTTTTTTATTCATTATTGTTTCGTCTCTGTCGCAAAATCTTAGCTACCGTATCCTAACTAAAACTGCCAAATTTCATTTTTATGGTCCAAGAGACTTTAAATATACCTAAGCTATGAGTGACCTTTCGTTTTTGTGTACTCGTTTATACATGTGCTATTTACATATTGTAACACGATGTCCGCATCGAAATGATCACTAAATTGACAACTTTCTTTATCGCATCAGGGAACTAATAATTTATCGACCGCTTCCGAAGATGATCAAGATTAATAATATTTACAAAACCAGTCTGGTGTCAATTCTGAATTGACAATTTTCTATTGCATCACTGATGAACTGAGACGCGGTCGTAATTAACTCTTGTATTAGTTCCGGATTAGTGCCACTTGATATATTACAAAGCTCATGATATTACGCAGATTTTTATAAAAATGCAACATACAGAAAAAACACTGTTTCCTTTTTTTAATTACGAATGAGTTAGCGTTTGTGTTAAAATTTAACTGGTGCGATGGTAAGTGATGGCAACATTTAAAGTACAACAAAAGTCTTTAAATATGTCCCTTAGTACTAGTATGTCGACTAGGTACATGTATAGTTGATATAAAATCTAAACAATGATTCTGTCTCATATCTTCAAATGGGGTCCCACACTGCTGTCTGTCACTGCTGCCACTGATCAAATAATCACTATTGTATGTTAGAGGTTATGATAAGTGGCCAACCGTGGGTCAAACTTACGTCATACTAGCGAGAACAGTAAAGAAATCGAACTTTGACATTTTCGTGGACATTCGTTGACAAGACCATGTATGCTGGCGCCATCTGAGATTACTTTTGCCCGTGCTTCCCTATCGCATGTTTGATACACCTTTCAAATAAGACAATTACGGAACACAGTCCCAGCATAAATATAGTTATTCGAATATAACTCTTATTATACAGTCTAGCCTAAAATTACACTGCTCATATCCGTAATGTGTGACTTTTACGACTCCTAACAACTGGCAACACTGCCTAATTGCAGCGTTGCCATTTTACTGCCCTAACCACTGAAGCAACTAATTTACCTTTTCTATTATGAAACGTTAATTGTAATATGGACAGCGTTTAGAGTAACAGTGTATTATTATATTCATTAAATATTTAAAGGGTAGAGCTTGAGTAAAGAGCATTGTGCTCAACAAATAGATATTAATTTGCAAAATAATTAAGAAAACTATAAAGGTGAGGTAGAGAATTCTTCTTTCGGTATTGTAATATTTAGCATACTTTCTATTTTAGCGCATAGAACAATGTTGCGTCCCTTTTTATTACGTCACTTCATCAGTCAGCCAATCAAGCTTAAGGTTCTTTTCAGACAGAGTGCTGTTTCACAAACGCAACAAAAATAGGTATTTTGTATGTAATTAACAAAAGTGACTATAATACTTTGACCCGCATGCTTTCCTGACGATGCTTTTTTAAATGGTTTTTTTACGACCTCCGTAGCGAGCATACCAGACTTAGTGTCGCTATCTCTGAGGTCCCAGGTTCGATTCCCGATCAATGTAGAAAAATATCTTTTCTATATTTTTTCGGGTCTGGGTGTTTTAGTACCGTCGTTGTTTCTGATTTATATAATACAAGTGCTTTGGCTACTTACCAAAGGATCAGAGCAATGTGTGTGATGTTGTCTGATATTTTTATTTATTTATTTTTATTTACTTAAGTTATAATAACTAACAGCTAAGTAAAATCAAATCTTGAAAGTAAATTTTTATATCATTTTAAATTGAGAAGGATGTGGATAGTGAAACTTTTCAATGGCTATTGTGGAAACAACAACGGTACCACACCACTCACATCCGAGAAAACATAGAAAAGTCATTTTTCTACATTGACCCGACTGGGAATAGAACCCCGGACTTCAGAGATGGCGACGTCAAGCCCGGCGTAGTCGCCTCTCGGCTACTGGGGTCGTCGAAACTACTTTTAGTTTTATCAAAACTTCGTCATACTGACTTGATTGGCGTGTATTTGTGCGGAAAGGATAGTGGGTTCGATTCCCTATCAGGTCAATTTAAAAAATAATATTTTCTAAAGTCTGGGTGTACTTGGAGACGCCCTCTGTAAGCCAAAAATTGTTGTCTGACCATCATTACATAACGTAACACAGAGATTTTAATTACTTTAGAGCAATGAAATTAGTTTGTTGTATAAACGTTAACCTAACCTTAGTTTTGTTAAGTACTTTGCCATATCCTAACGGTAATAACAAGTGTACTTCAATAAGTAAACGATCGACCGGACCGCACGCGCAGCCAATATAGGTATAGCAATTTGTCAACGAGATTGCCGGTCAAAAGACAAATTGCACTTAGCTATGCATTAAATTAGATTTCAGGACAAACCAGTTGTTTCTATGATAAATTTATTAATCTGAAGCGAACACCGTTAAGGCTGGGCCATGATGAGATGGGCTTCAGGCTCCTGAATGAGATCGCCTTTAGCGTTTGTAAATAGAGAGTATTTATCTATCTATTATCAGGTATCATACACTTTGACTACCCGATTAAACCAAAGGCGGGGTGTGTGAACTTTGCTAAATTCACTCGCATCTAGGTGTTCTGGGCTCCAGTCAAAAAAAAGAAGACTGGTAACACAAGGTTTTCTTACTTCGAGATCCTGACATCCGTGTGTCGTCTGGCGCATACTAGCTTCTGCCCGCGACTTTGTCTGCGTAGACTTCATAGTTAAGCCAAAGAAAAGTTAACCCTTTTTTGTATTTTACAGTACGCATTGTACCTGTAAGACTGATTTGATTCTAAAAAATATAGAAGATATAGTATACTGGCATTTTATTTCTTGTTTTCCTGGAACTAATTAAGTATCGACTAGTCGGTATTTTAGCCGACTAGTCGGTACATCTCTAGTAAAAAATATTATGGGTTTAGCTCTTCGAGTACATACCCTATAGAGCAGCAATACATACCATGTTTCTCTGAAACTAGTAAGTGATTTTTCTCTTACATTTAGTATGAAATGACAACTGCTGTCAACGCTCGCCCATACAAAAACAGCACAGATACAGATAAAAAAATGGCGGAAAATTTTGTCGAACAATTCACATGATATTTCTACGCTGTATGGTATGTGCTCCATGGTTTAGCTAGATCAATGTCTGCTAAGTTTCAGCTAATTTCGTTTAGCTGTTCAAGCGTGAATGAGTAACAATCATCCAAATTTTTTTAAAATTTAATAGTAAGATAAGATTTACCTTTAGCCGGTTATTCACATTTTACTTTGTATTGTTACTAGTATTTTTCACTAGTTCTGACAATTACTTAGCAAGCAATAAATGGAGTGCTCAGACAGATCTTTTAGTAATTTACTTACCCGTTATAGAAAAGCTTGGCCATTCATATGTATAAAATAATGTTATATCTATAGTTACCATTAACGAGTACTGCCTGCAGCTTCTAAATGTTCAACGCTGTCCGATTGTTATCGCAAGGATGAAACGGCTAATGTACTCCTTCGGTCGGGCCATAAATACGGCGATTACTCGCGGGCCACAAAAAACGCGCACAATAAGCGATGGATAAATAAAGACGAGATCTAGTTCGTTTAGGCGTGGGCGCGCTCGTGGGCTGCCTAGGCTAGGGGACGGGATCCGAACTAGTTACGTGATTGTCCTTAATTATTGGAATAAGGAAAATTTATATTTTAAGATTTTGTTAAAAAGGCATATTACGTTATTATTATAGCTTGAAAGATATTATATATATTATAGCTTGACAGAAATATTAATGCTTAAGTATTTAATTCCATAAAAACTAAAGACGAAAAGTAGATAATCTGTTGTTTAGGGTTTGAGGGACCACATGGTGTTTAATGTTACATGCAGATTAGTTTTAAGGTAATAAATCTATAGAAAAATTATTACATTCACGGGTGTTTAAAATCAAGTTGTTTCATAATTTACTTGTAGTTTAATTATATTCGCAACAATAAGCATAACAATGATTCTAACGAACGTTACCAAATTTATTTGCTTCCGCATAATTAGACTATTAATAAATTATTCAATGTATGTACGCAGTATATCAATTCCATATCCGTCTTTATAAAGTAAGTAGGTACTGTAAGAATTACACTGTTATGGTATATTGCAAGCATTACTTGAAATAGAAGAAGTAGAAGAAAATATAAATACGTAAAATTAATAGTTCTGTCGTTTAACCATAAACAATAAACCGATATAAATATGCGCCAGACAACAAACCAATTGTCATGGTATCTAGGTTAGCAATTGACATCTTTGTGTCACAGTGAATTTTGTTACGAGTGTCTTCCAGCACACCCAGACTTAAGAAAATTAAAAAAAAACTGCTTTCCAAATTAAACAAATAACCCATTGGGTTTAAGGCGAAATACTGCGCTAATTGGAAATCAAATTTTATAATTAAATTCATTTTAGTAAATTTTGACAGTTTGTTATAAGTGAATGTGTTTCTTAATGCTATATGCTCTTTGTTGGGACCCTAGCCCCTATCCTCCAAGAGCCTACGTTAAATAACAAGACGAGCCGTAGGAGTAGCACAGCCAACCGAAAACACCCGAAAGGTCGGCGGGCTAAATGTCAAACAGGGTATGCGAGGTCGGACGGCCCCCGGGCTTGGCTGTAAATCAATGAGTTTAGATAAACAATCACGAAATTGTAGGCTTGAGCACTTGTTGGACCATTGTTTCTTTTCATAACTAGGGTACGTGATATAGACTTGTGGAACGAACGACGAACGACTAGTAAATTGAACCTTAAAGAATAAACTGTTGAACGATTGAATGAGTTACGTGAGAGGCGTTTGAGAGGCGAAATTACATTTTAAAAAATACTGTTGAATGATTGTTTGAATGAACGAAGACGTTCAACTTAATAAGCACCAACCTATTAAATATTTTAAAACTAGACTTTTGGAAATTATGTGTATAAAGTAAACATCTTAAACCTCATATAGTATCACTCAAGACATAAACTCTTGCTGACCATCAGAAGACACGTGCCTATTTTCGCCGTAGGTATTTCTTCCACAAAAAAAGCAATCTGTCAAAACATGTGGTAAGTACACTCGAAAATAGAAAAAGCCTCATCAAATCTACACCCATTAGGCTACCACAAACGTTGACCAGAACATCTGGACTCATTCTCGCGCTTTTTATCGCGAAACGAGCGCCCCGCGCGTGCGTGCATGTGTAATCGAGGCGGCGCGCACGCAGCCCAAATGACTCGTTTTAAACAGCTTGCCGTGCTTTAAATTCGAACTCTGCGCTAATTTAAAGTAATGAATGAAGTGAAGAAAGTCTTTAAATAGTAATTGTGAATTTGGAAGCTAAATAATAAGTATCTGCCAACTAAAATAGCTAAACGACATACTATTTGTTTGTAAAGGACACTTCGTGACACCCATTGTTATATCTCTAAAGTTTGCCTAAAAATTTATAGTTTCTCAATGTGTATGGTACTAATAAATTGGTTTTGTTATGATTATTTCAAAACATTGAACTCTTTTTAAGCTTTTTAATGCCGCCTTTAAAGAAAAGAATACTAATTTGCATTACATAATGCCAACTTACGCAACCAAAATTTCTTCAATACTGATGGGCATTTGTTTTGGCCAGTAGCCAACTTTTTAATGCATTCTCTGTGATTGTAAATTTTTTTGTTGTCTTTGTGTCGAGGTGAAATTGGCCGAAATGCGGTTCCTAATGTCGAAGTTTTTGTTGGGCCAGGTGCAAACTATTTGTTTCCTACGCTATTGTTCTTATTAGGTTTTTAGTTTGTTAATATTACATACAAGAAGTCTGTGGTTGTTTACGCCATTGGTCAGTTCTGAATTTCAGTAGAAGTAGCATAATTCCAGCACTTACTCTATGGAATAAAAATGGTGATAATTGGCTACTTAGATTTTCCTAATTTTAAAAAAAATACTAGTATTTAATAGTTATTAGTTTAAATTTTTAATCCAGAAGTGTAGTGAATATATATGTATATATTTTTAATAAGTAATATAACTTGTAAGTTACATAGGTATGCTCCACGACCACTTAAATATTTCACTAACTATTACATTTGTATCTAGTGATCTCGAGGTCAAATGCATGACTAATAAACTTTTTACAGGGGCAATTATTTTTAGCACAGTTTCGCGTGAGGCTGGCAAGGCTTCGCAAGAAAGGAAATGAGCTAACTCGGTTAAATCATGCTACAGGAACAAAATAACTCTTTAGTTAAAATGTTGCATAACCTTAAAAACCCATAAGAACGGCCAGACCACTTGGTACCCAAAATGTGCATTATTATATTCGGACCTCCGTGGCAGAGAGGCAAGCATACCGGACTTAGTGTCGCTCTCTCTCCGAGGTCTTCGATCAGGGTTTGATTCAGAGAGAGAAGATAACTTTACTGATAACTTTTCTATATTGTCTCGGGTCTGGGTGTAGTGGTTTCTTTCTGATTTCTGTACCAGTGTGTAGCCACATAAGTGCTTTAGCTTACCTTACCTTACTTACCATAGAATCAGAACAAATATATGTGATGTTGTCCAACATAATTTAAATTAATAGTTAAATCATTATTCGATTAGTAGCGGGACGCAAACACATAACTCTTTTTTCCGGGACACAATGCTAGACACCATATAAGTTTTATTGTTATCATGTATATAGGCGTGATGTGTTCCGAAAAGTGTTAAATCATTCTAACTGAATTGTTTAACATTTTTTATTTAGGTAGCATCAAATTACTCACTACTTTATTTTAGAGGACAACCAACAAAACAAATGCTAATACAAATAAAGTATTACGTAGAACGTAACGTTTGTTTTAAACCCTGCATAGCATGCAATGTGGACTACAGTGAACAGCACCACAAGAAAAAGAAAAAGGAGAATAGTAAAACAAAATAACCTGGCGTATTAGTGAGGGCTATGACATCGACCTACGGTAAAATTCGCATATTATACAAGAAGGATGTGAGCAAAGGTTACGCCAAAGGAACAATAATACTGATTGATTATTTCCTTCGGACTTCTATTCATTCGATTTCGCATTAGATAACTATCGGCTTTGTATTAGGTGACCAACTTAGGGTCTTGGTTTAAATGTCATCTAGGTTTTGCAAGAATGGGGAAAATTTGTAAATTTTTGTCAAAAATATAACATGTTCTTCATTTACAAAAAATGCGGAAAAATACTTATGTATTTTTAAACAAGCGGGTGCAAGTAAACAACGCGTAATGATGTTCTGATGTTTAGAATTCAGGGCATTGAATTCACCATAGTTATTTTAACTATGATAAATAGATGTCAGAAGCAAATTGTCAAAATATTTAAAAATCTACGTACTCGATTGATTTTAATGAAATTTCACACCACCGACTCTGCTGAGAAATGCCCTATATGTATTAAATTATACTACTGTTACTGATTTAAAAACATAATCTCAAAGAGGTTTTACAAAAACCTATTATTGTTTACCGCGCCGTTATTTGTTTACAGATGCCCACTGGCCAGATCGGCCATGATACCACAGACAAAACCGAACTTTTTACACGGCACGAACGAGCACTGACCTGAAAGCGATACAGCCACAAATACCAAATTCAATGCTCCAAATTAGAGAGACCAATCATAGATGCTTGAACGTAGAGGCGCGCTGAGGCTGAGTTACACAGTACTCGAGTATCGCTGTTTGTTGAGCATGTTTCTATGACTATTGAAGTCATACTGAACGTGCCGCGCTCAACTACTAACTACGCTCGTAACGCGACCTTGTCGCGCTTGCCCCGTTTATACAACGAGATTTTCAGCGAGATAGATATATTTGCTTACAGTAAGGCAACATTTAGGTCACATGCCATTAAGGTATTGAGTGGTCCCTAAATTACTTAAAATCACTAGGTTATTGTTGGGTTGTATTATATTTATGTATCTGCACATATACTTACACAGACATACACATACACACATACTCACACATCCACACGAAACGTGATGAGCATATTGTTAGGTAATAGTCTTATTTTTATTTTGCTTTTTTTTAGTTTTATTTGTCTTTTTAAGTTTTATGGAGCAACTGTTACTAATATCTCCGGTTTACTACGTTCTTATTTAATCTGTGGAAATCTATAATCATGTGTATATTTTATGAAACTATTTAATTTTTAAAATGCAATGTATCTCCGTTGATTTCCTGAATAAAAAAAAATAAAAAAAGCTTAGTGTAATGATGACCGATTGTATGTAGCTAAATCGATAAATGAGTTAACCTACTCCATTAATAAAAATAAATTATGACTTGGTAGATACACGACCTTATTTACTTTTTTGCTTGTAATTAATATAGGTACTGCAAAATACTGATTAATGATAGACAAAATTTACTACATTCCTAACCTACATCGTAAGTATTTTATGTAATAGCAAATCAAATAACAAATTCAACATCAGTCTATATTTTATTTTTCAAACAGATATAGTACCTACTCAAGTTTTCAAACAAAAAATTACATAATAATACCTGATTGTACCCCATCTCTAGCGACCGGGCGGCGCGTTACATTTTGGTAATGACCCGCGGGTATCGAAAAGAATCCGATAGACTCGACATGAAAGAGTTATTCTCGGCAGCACTGATAATCCATTTGTGTAACCCCACGACCTCGCGGGCGGTCGCCCAACAATATAATTAAAGTGAGATCGCTGTCGGATGGTCGGATCCCACTTGGCTTACTGGCCGGATGTCGATGTACATGATTGTTCTGCTCCCAACTGTAATAGGCGTCATTATTTACTTGTGTTTGATGTCGATGTGGGTTTCAAACAGGAAAAAATGATTCGGTGGTAGTCAAGGGTGTAGTCGCATTTTGTCCTCCAACAGTTTTCTTTTACTTGAGCTACTTGGTAATTCGGTTTATTAATTCTTTAATTATTTAAATCGTTCTTTTTTCAATTAAATTCGGTGGCTTGTTTCGGAATACACTTTTTTGAACAATGTCACTTCATGTTTTTGCGTTGGATTTTTCGTAGTTTTCTTTTAATTCCAGTTTCTAACTGGCCAGTTCTGTCACGTATAAATCACTCTTCCTTTTTTGTCTGCCATTCTAAAATCTAAAACCACTAATCACAAATCTTAGTGGCCAGTTATTAAAAAATAAACAGCTTGTACAATAGATTTTTCTAAATTCAAACGAAAATGGTTATCTATGCCGAATCTGAATGGCCAGTGCGGCCACACTTCTAGCGCACCGGGACAAAGGCAAAGGCGATGCTATCTGGGTCGGTGGGTGTACTGATAGATTTATCGGCAGTAAGTTGCCGCTGAGCTGATTTGTACCCGAGTCCAACCTTTGACTAAAAATGCATGGGTGGACACTGGAGATAATAGGGCTAATGTGTAACGGGCGGAATGGAGAGCACTTTCCATTGTAGATACAGACGTAAGGTATAAATACCGAGCTAGGGTTGAAATCTCTAGTCTTTAATACTATCAAAATATGGCTAGGTAGGTATTTATATGACATAACTGTCATTTTTATAAAGCATCTGTTTACGTGTTTTCTTAGATATGTTCTTCTTGTAAGAAATTAATATATTTAGCTACATTTCTTTTGGGCAAGATAATTTTATCATATACCAAATTATTGGATATCCCTTTAGAAAAATGTAGACACAGAAAAAAAGTACCTATGCACTTTTTGTTCATTAAAGACTTAGATAAGTACACAGTGCAAATTTAATTTTAGCTAACTCTGAACGCAAGAACGCATCGTTGAAACCACAAAGCCATGGTTCAAATTAATGTACTCCACGCATATTTCATATCACGCGCAGCTACCCTCTGTGCGCACATAATTATAATTTATTAGGTCGCGACTGCGCGCGCGCCGCGCCGGGACAGCAGTAATGCAAATGCGCTCATGTATATTCAGCGGACAAACAAACAAACAAACGCACAGATAGCTTGTCGCGCCCCAGGCTGATACTGTCTCTGGCGGTGAGGTGACCAAACGTGTTAGCTAGTGTAGGACATTAAAATTGATTGTGAATGACAATTTATGCAGGTTTTCACGCCTTGGGCTATGAATATAATATGGTCATGAATGATAAGGTGACCAAATGTGTTGTACCTTTTACTGGGGTTCCCAAAGTGAACGCCACGGGGCGTCGTGAATGCAACCTTGACAGCGTCTCCAGGCGCCACTAAAATACCTGATATGACTAATATTTTAGACATAGGATCGTAACTGGAAAGCCATGAAATGATAGTATTCCTGTAAGTGCACCGTAAACTGAAAACGATTGGGAACCTGCTGGTATTTGACTATTATGAATATGAATTATGACTTTGATGCAAACTTATTAAATAACTTTTATTAAATTTTAAATAGTCATTTAATAATGATCTTATCTTTTAACACCAACTTTAATCGTAAATTTTAATGATCAATTTAAAATTGCATTTGATTGTATAACGCTTTTCAAGTTTCTCGCTGCATAACATTTCGTTTTCTGTTGTCCATGTGTGTCTGTATAGGCTAACTTCCAAAATTACTGAAAAGATTCCGATACAGTTTGTACGTCATCGATACACGTTTCCGTCAGGCTTAACCCATAAATAGGTACTCATATAATTATTCGTTGTATAGTCACTTTATGAGTACCTACTTATGGGTTAAGTCATGTTACTAATAAACGGGGCCTTGTTATCATAAATAAAGATTTGAGTTTGAATAAAATCAGTTCGTTTACTTTCGAACTAGCCAATGTAATAACTATTCTCAGTTCCTACCAAACCATTGTCACCGTAGACCCAGTATATCCGCGTAGTCGCCATATAAGGGCCATGAATTCTGCCACCGGTCCAGTTGTCGGACGAAAGTAGCCCTGTTCTGCTAATAACCACAGGTTATAATGCCCCCGGTGTCCGACCTAGACGCTTATTACTTATTACAAGTCATTTATAAGGTTACTTCAATCTTCTACTACACGGTTTTACGGACCATAGATAGAAGGAAGAGAAAATTGATATCGTTGGTTTGAGTTTGATGAAGACTATTAACGAGTTACTCATAAAAATGTATTAGATGAGAAGTACTTAAACGGTAAACAATCACAAATATTGTCATGCATGAAAACAAAATATATTATAGAAAACAATGGTAATGTAATGCTGGTCCGTAAATTCACTTAATTCTATAAGCTGACGTGACCTACTACATTAAATTTTTAAAAAATGCAATAAGTGTTATTCATCTATATTAATAGTTTATGTATATTAAAAGTTATTTTGTTTTACTGTAAAACGCTTCTACATTAAAATTTGTTCCAATACTAATCACTTTCATTCATCTTACGTTATAAAGTAGTTAAGTTATTCAAAACTCGGAACGTAAAACTTACTGGCCACATTTTTTTCTAAGTCTTCATAATTTGAGATCTAAATAAGGGACACCCAGCCCTACTTAGGCGGATAAAATCGACCTTTCCCGATCAGAGCCAGGTGGCCCGTTTAGGGCATACTACAAAGATTAGCGCGAGTTACTACGCTCCGGGTCACGTGCCTGCCACTTTAGTAATCCCTACTTAGGTATAAACTACTACTACTGGCGTATATTACAGTATTAAAGTATTACTTATAAACTGAAGTATTAACCGAGTTAGGTATTTAATTACTCATGATAATAAGATAAACCTATCCTTCTCATAGCGCTTGCAACAGTGCCGAAATATCGGTGACCCATTAAAAACTACATCACAAAATCAATTTATTCTTATGTTTTTTTTACTAGTCAATTTTTTTTTACTGCAGGGCAAAGGCCTCTTCTAAATCCCTTCAAGTTTCAGGCATCTATATCTACAGCCAAACTCTGCCAGTTCTGCTAAGCCAAGAAAAAGTTGACCAGACGATTTGGATAAGTAATCCAAAACGTCTCGCCACCTTCTTCTTGGCTTCTGAAGAAGCTGGCTAGACGATTTGGATAAGTAATCCAAACATCTCGCCACCTTCTTCTTGGCTTTATCTTATGATAATAATCTAACGTTTTTTTAAATAAAAATGCGCCAAACTACAAACTAAATAAATAAACAAGTTTGCCAGCGGGGTCCCCCAGCATACTTACACTTGTAAATTTAGAAAACCTAGAATTAACCCAACTAGAAATCGAATCTTGCGCCCAATGTTAAACACCTATCTCGATGTCGTTGTTAATCCTAATTTACCCACTCATTTTAAGTTCATTATAAGCCTCATAAATAAACCTTACCTGAGATCTTCCCTAATCTTAAGATAATGATGGATAAACACTCGATTTATAAGTGTATTAGAAGTATTGATTGCAATTTTCAATTAAAAGAAAGTTCTTCAAGCTATACATTAGCTAATCCTGAAGGCTAATCTCTGTAATTATGATAACTAGCTGCCGAGCAGTAACCGAAGCCGTTAGTTATTTTAGTATCAAATCGTTGGGAAAGTCTGAAGTTATATTTTCGATTCGGTTTGGTCATTATCATTGACATAAGTACCGTGCAACAACAGTCTTATTTATGCGGCTCTAATATTATTATAAATGTTTAATACAATCTACGTGACATGATTAACAAATTTTATTAAGGTACAGACAACAGCTCGTCAACCTACTACAAAACGTTGAACTTTTTCAAATAATATTGATCTCTATAACTCGGACTTAAAGTTGAATATCGGTTCCATGACCTGACTGTACTAGTAATAAATTCGAGACTGTCTGACTGACTGTACTGTACTGACTGTACTAGTAATAAATTCGAACTGATAAGGAATATTTACATTATTATCAGAATAGGCGGGTCATATAAACTTTTGTGTGCATTGTTCACATTAACAATACTTGTTACATTTATTCACATGGTTTAATCTATTTTCCTCGTAAGTTTTAGATTTTCTAGATACCTATACCCTGAAACTTTAAAAACCTAAAGAAATTTAGGTATAGTTATAGGTTAGGTATAGTGACGTCTAACGTACCCGAGAGGCGAGCATACCGGACTTGGTGTCGCTACTCTGAGGTCCCAGGTTCGATTCCCGGTCGGTCAATGTAGAAAAAATACTTTTCTATATTGTCTCGGGTCTCGGTGTTGTGGTACCGTCGTTGTTTCTTATTTCTGTAACACAAGTGCTTAAGCTACTTATCATAGGATCAAAACAATGTGTATGATGTTGTCCAATATTTATTTATTATTACTCGTATTTATTTATACTTAGTTAGGAAACAACTTCCCCACTTATATACAACCTTCTTTTATCTTCGCCGATATGTTTCACGTCTCGGAAGTTGCTCTACTTCGTCCGTTAGATTAGCAAAGTGCGTTTAACTTGTTTATATAACTTACCGAACTACATGCACCACATACCAAAGTGCTAAGAACATTCACGTTGACCATTCGACAACAAATATTTAGTGTTAAACCGAGATAGATACAAAACCCCTTTTTTTTAAATGTATTTAATTAATCAAATATTACAAGTTCTAAGCTTCAAAACTGCAATATCTTTTTTATAGCTTGAATCTTGCAATCGCAAGTATTCTGCCAATAACAAAAAGACATAATAACTATTAATAATAATAATAATAAATTGTTTCCACAATCACACCAATTATCTAGCCCCAAACTAAGCAAAGCTTGTACTATGGCGACTAGATAACGGATAAACTTACTTATATACATTTATAAACATCCATGACTTAGGTACAAATGCTTGTGCTCATCACACAAACATTTGCCCTTTGCGGGATTCGAACCCGCAACCGCTGGCTTTGTAGCCCGGAGCGCGAACCACTACACCAGACGGTCGTCTGTAACTATTAGGTATAACAAAGCTTAAGGCTATAATTAAGAGTTTTTTTTTTTAGTATATCTGCTGTTTTATTCGTGTCAGTCATAAAATTTCTCCACTTTGACAGTTTTAATGATATGGCTAAGCTCAAGCCACAAAGAGACTTGTAGATGATTTTTTTGATCCTGAAAATCAAGAAGCAATTTTGACTCAATTTAAATATTAGGATTGGGTCTCGTCATGGATAACTGCCAAACATTTGTAATTCGTTGGCGTTTGCTCTATTTATTATGCTCCTGGTGTGAACGCAGCTTAAGGCTAATGCATATTTGTAAACTGTTTTAGTAAACACGCAGCTTAAGCCGAGACCTGGTATTCGCATTAGGCAGCGAAGTTAACACGCGTGGTAAACGCTCCGCTCCCATAATGGGGGTTTTTAATGAAAATTGAGGGGAATTATTTGGATTTGGTAAATTGCAATGTTTTGAACTTAAGCGGCCGTTCACATTATTTTCTTAAGAAGCGTAAACACATTGGATGTGTTAAAATACTATTTTGAAACCAGCTCAATACGATTAACCGTGATTAGTTTTTACCTTAAGCATAGTATATATACAGAGTGTAACGAAAAGGTGAAATAAAACTTTAAGGGGTTATTCTACGGCTAAATTACATCAACTTTTTCTATGGGACCAACATCAAAATCTCAAAAACAAAATTGACGTTTCCATACAAACTGATGCCAGCTGGTCGCGTTTTAGTATGGGAAAGTGTTTTTTTTGCGATTTCGATGTTGGTCCCATAGAAAAAGTTGATGTAATTTAGCCGTAGAATAACCCCTTAAAGTTTTATATCACCTTTTTGTTACACACTGTATATATATTGTATACAGTACAGTATATATAGAATATATAAACTGTGCCTTAAGTATGTATTTGAATGTGTGTAATGTATATGTATGCACTTACAATTAATCTGTTTTAAAAGGAAACAGACAAAGAAACAGACAGGCAGTGACCCTTTAAGGGGTCCGTGTTTTCCTTTTGACGTTTGGGTTTGGAATTTGGAATGGGTTTTAATACGTCTAATAAAGTAATAACAAGTGATCAGAATAAGGAAAGTCGATTAAAAGCATCCGATTACGGATAATAACAATCGGGTAATAGTTCTAGGTACCGCGCGGCTCGGCGAAACAATCTACTTGTATCATCGCCGGATAGTATCGCGCTCGTGCCACTTGTAAACTGATAGGGATGGGACGACAGATATATCGATGTTTTAAGTCATAGACGGTCTAACAGGTTAACATCATTTTTCTCAGGGTTTTATTATTTTGCAGTTATTTGAATAAAAACACATTGAAAGGCAACACAGAGCTTGTGTTGTATGTCGTGATAGTACAATTGAGAAAACTGTATTTATACTTCATAATAATCATGAACCACTATTTTTATTTATTATTATTATTACTTTGTGTGTTTTAATAACTAAACGTTTACGTAACAAAAGTTATCAATTAGAAAATAATGCTATTTACAATATTTATTTATTTTCTTAAAATCGGAATTACCTTAGAACTACGGCTAAATGGTATTTAAACCGTGACTAATAATGTTTTAATTTTAAGTTTTATCGATATCGACACTATCACATGCTTAACAGACGGTAGGTAGCAGTCGCGTGCCGCGCCCTCGGCCTGAGAAAGTGCGCCCACGTCAGTTATAGGTTATAGGCTTAGATATTTATTACTCTCTATGCTTATTAAGGCTTGTGCTTGTCCAAGTGCGAGCTCGTTTAATATTACAGTTAGCAGATTAAAGGTTAGTATTCTAAAGGCATGAAGTATACATGTGTTTTTTATTTCTTATCCTGTACTGTAAGATTTACATTTGATATCACGTATTTATTACTAAGAAAAGTCAGGTGCTTAAATATGTTTACTTTCCAAAGTTGGAGCACGCGGAGTAAATGCTTACAGGCGACAATAGCCAGTTTCAAACAGATGTTTTTTTTTACGTTTAAAGAAGTGGTTACTTGTATTAATTTGTGTCTATCGTTTTTAGAGCCAACCGTAGTGTAACGCGATGGCGATGCACCCACGTCTTTTTGGTAAAATACTTTGCTTATTGTTTAGCGTTTCATCGATATCGATACTACAACGTGCCTATAGCAGTATCGTCAAATGCGGCGGCTGAACGATCTATTACTGAGACTCACTATTATACTAAACCTCATAGATACTAACCGCTGTAGATACTAGCCTTTTTATCGACATGATCTACTCGGTCGTGCTTAGAGACGCGTGCCACGGCTCGGCCCGGTGCGCCCGCGTCTAGTGCTTGTCCATACATCGAAGTTTCATCGATATCGGTGTTTGCTAGTGGCTAGTACAGCGTCGCGTGCCGCGTTGTGCTCGTAGATATTAGAGGTACAGCGAGATCGCTATCTCGCGCAGGCTTGACTCAACCGTACCTCTGTTAGTTCTAGGCTAGTAAAAATACCAATCACGATTGGATAGTCAGCTGTGAATGTTGTGTAATCGATCCTTGGCACTTATACTTATCATCATCATCATCATTTCAGCCATAGGACGTCCACTGCTGAACACAGGCCTCCCCCATTGACTTCCAGATTGGCCGGTTGGAAGCGGCCTGCATCCAGCGTCTTCCTGCGACCCTTACCAGGTCATCTGACCTTATACTTATACTTAGCAATAATACATCATTATCTAATGTATCCATTACTATAAGACACAAAAATACAAGGTATATTTAGTTGTCTATGTAGTTTGAGCGCCTAACATCTCTAACATAACTTGGTTTGAGCAAGTACATATTGAATAAAAGCTAAAACATCAGAAAATAAAACGAATTATTACTTCTTAAGACCTCTGTATAGTTAATTGAATGTAATGTCCTAGTGCAAGCACACCGACTGTAAACACGACATTACGCAGGCAGTCCGTGGGTTAACGGCTAACGGCGCGTATGTACACGAGATATGCACTTGTAGAACAATCATTAGGTACGGTTACAAAATAAGTAGTTAAATCTACTAATGTAATATGTTTTGTCACTGGTGAATTAAAAAAGATTATATACATACCTATTAGAGTTGACCATAGCATCGAATTTATGCGCTAAATTCAAAACTACTGCACCAATAGGGTTAACTGCAAACATAAGCTAGGTACAGACAACAGCTCGTCAACCTACCGCAAAACCGTTATATTTTCTCAATTGATATTGATCTTTACGTGTAAGACTTAAAGTTAAAAATGACCATTGACTTTTCGGGTTGGTTGACCTGCCGTTGACTGTACTTTCACAGCATTGCTCGTCGCCCTGTTCAAGTCCACTCTCATACAAGTTTTAGGACCGAGGTAGGACATCAAATGTGCCATTGTTTCTGGGTCCTCACTACAGACTCTGCAGCTCATTCATCAATGTCCCTACTTCATTTTTGTCTCCAGCGGTAAACTGATTAGACTAATCGTGTCCGCTGGTGGTAGGTGTTTTGCATACTCAATTCCTTCTTCCCGGCACTTATACACGTCCCAAAATATAGCTTAGTCCTACCACCGCTTCAGGACTACATATTGGCTGGTGATGAGAAGAAACTGCGCAACAAACTCAGTCAGTTTGTTGTCTCAGTCAATTGTTTGTGGGATATGGTTTACAGGAGGATGAGCCACACTGTTCAATGATCACATTAATATTATGACACGTTGACAGGCGTGATAACAGAACCTTATGAGTATACCTATAGAGTAATGACTCAAGCGAATGTCGTCGTGTATTTCTTGTATTTCTTAATTAAGATTATGAATTCACGATTAGTAGAAAGTTTAGGTTTTTTTGAAATAAAGTTACACATTGACAGTTTAAACTGAATCATATTTTTAATAATACTTAGTAAAGATTAGTTGTCCCTAATGGTCAAATGTTAGCACACAGACTATAAACCCAATCCGTGGGTTAACGGCTAGCGGCGCGTGCGCATATTTGCTTAACGGGAGTCCACTGCGGAGGTCGGCTGCCTCTAAGAGTATTATTATAGAGATAATATAGTTAAATAACAGCAGGTTCCCCTGCGTCACCGCATACGTTTCCACAAAAGATAAGTGTACAAGCAAATAATATTTTGTATATGTAAACGAAAGAATTTCGAAAGAATTGCGTTGCTGTATTAGCACACATTTCTTTTATCACAAATATACTTCTTCTTCTTTTATCACTAATCTTTTATCACAGCACATTTCTTTTATCACAAATATTTTATAAAAACCGGTCAAGAGCAAGTCGGACTCGTGCACGAAGGGTTCCGTACCATTATCAATAGACACTATATTATAATGGAGGAGGCAATAGACATACACTTATATTTAAAATCACGTTTGTAGTAAGGAAGCCCACCTTAAAACTTTTATTTTTTTTATTTAATTATTTCTTTTCAAAGTGAATATACAACTTAATATTCTCTGAATATTTCAAGCGTCTATCTATTGCCGTTATTAATATCTAGCAAAAAACGGCAAAAAAAACACGTTTGTTGTATGGGGGGCTCCCTAAATATTTTTATTTATTCTGTTTTCAGTATTTGTTGATAAAACGGCAACAGAAATACATCATCTGTGAAAATTTCAACTATCTAGCTATCACGGGTCACGAGATACAGCCTGGTGACAGACAGACAGACAGACGAACAGTGAAGTCTTAGTAATAGAGTCCCGTTTTTACCCTTTGGGTACGGAACCCTAAAAAGCAGAAATAGTAAAAACTGTCTAAGTTTTAATTTTAATGGCTGTATTATTAAAAAATATTGTGCACAAAATATTGTGAAATTGAATATTTTGGAAAAATTACCAATTTTTTGGATGTAATTGTCGATGAAAAAGCAGAACAACCCTCATATGGAATTAAGCCTACTGTATCATAATCTATTCTGTTACGTTAAAGACTTTTTGTGTTGAGCTAATGACCAACTTTTTAATAAGTCGTTTAACTTTAACTTATTTGAGTATTGTAACTACAATTACACGACCTCTGTAGCCAAAAGGCGAGTACGCCGGACTTGGCTTCGCTTACTATGGACGGGATCGATTCGCCGTCGGGTCAATGTAGAAAACTAACTTTTCTGTGTTGTCTCGGATCTGTGTGTTGTGGTCCCGTCATTGCTTCTGCCTGCCTAGCATGAGCACTAAAATACGATATGATATGATATGATATAGCGAAATATCGACACCAACTTTAAAAATATGATAGATATAGCCGCCATGTTGAATCGCCGTTACATATTAAGATCGCTGTTTTGATAAAAAAATTAAATGGTGGCTATATCTATCATATTTTTAAAGTTGGTGTCAATGTTTCGCTATATCATATCATATCATATCGTGTTTTTAGTGCTCATGCTAGGCAAGCTGATATCTTTAACACAATTGTGCTTTACCTACTTCCCTTAGTTAATTACAATTTGTAATTAAACTGCGAGACTCGATTTCTGATTTATTTATAATATGTACCTAAAATTTTGTACGGAACCCTCGGTGGGCGAGTCCAACTCACACTTCTTCGGTGTTTTTAGGGTTCCGTACCTCAAAAGGAAAAAACGGAACCCTTATAGGATCACTTTGTTGTCCGTCTGTCCGTCCGTCCGTCTGTCAAGACCCTTTTTCTTAGGAACGCGTGGAGGTATGAAGCTGAAATTTATATCAATTACTCAGGTCTACTGTCCCTTGAAGCTGTGAAAAAATCAAACTTCTAAGCCAACGCAATCAAAAGATACAGCCGTTTATGTCGCAAATTTTCGACACTTGCAAGGGAATCAAAACCTACAGGGTGCTTCCCGTGAACTCAGAATCTTGAAATTTGGTACGAAGCAACGTCTTATAGCATAGATAAAGGAAAAATTACGAAAACCATAAATTTTTAGTTACATCACATAATATTTTTTTTTTTAATAATTTTAACCTTACTACCCATTTCCTCATAAACGCGTAGAGGTATTAAATTGAAATTCATACCAAATACTCAGGTCTATAATACCTTTAAGCTGTAACAAAATCAAACTTCTATATCAACGCAATCAAAAGAAACAGCAATTTAAGCTGCATATTTTGAAACTCGCAAGTACTCGCAAGGGAATCAAAACCTAAAGGGTACTTCCAGTCGACCTAGAATCTTGAAATTTGGCATGAAGCAACGTTTTATAGCACACATAAAGGAAAAATTCCGAAAACCTTAAATTTTTAGTTACATTACAAAATATATATTTTTTAATAAATATAAACTTATTACTTTTTTCCTAATGAACGCGTAGAGCTATCAAGTTGAAATTCATATCAAATACTTAGATCTAATTGCCTTTAACCCGTGAAAAAAAAAAAATTCTAAGTCAACGCAAAAACGCAAAACGCAAAAGTACAACCATTGATACCGCATATTTTGAAACTCGCAACTACACGCAAGGGAATTAAAACCTAAAGACCACTTCCCGTTGACATAGAATCTCGAAATTTGGTAAGAAGCAATAGCTTACAGCAAGGCTAGTATAAGTGTTTCAGTTATATTATAGATAAATGATATGTGTTAATATAAAATAAAGGATTACTTAAACGATAAAGAGATCTTTGTCTTAAATTTATGCTCCTCCATCTTTCCCCATTGTAATGTTATGAATTTCATTTTGCAATAAAAATACCATAGTTATGACTCGATTGTCGTAATGAACGAACTTTGTAAACCTTGCAGGTTTGTACGGAACCCTCGGTGCGCGAGTCCGACTCGCACTTGGCCGGTTTTTTTACAGTTAGTTTACTATCTCCGGTCTCCTCTTCTTCGTTAGTTGCTGATTCATTGATGTACCGACATTAAGCTTTACAGAAGCTCTACAGACATAAATTAATAGCACTTACTCTTTTACAAGTAATAATGCTTAAGTAACTATTAGGAATGCTCATAAAATATTAACTATAGTTATCTAATACTCACAGTAAAGTAAATTTAACGCGTAGTTGTAATTAACTGCTGCTATTATTCGACCTGTCTTAACCTCTGCGCATGAGGCACCGGCTGAATTAATTATAGACATTTTATATAGTGTTCACTCGTCAAATGAATTAAAGTTATTTATTCCGTTTTTTAGTCTTACAAAAATGTTTATGTCGTGAATTTATTAGATATATTAGTGAATGTGTACGAAAACTAAAAATAAGTTAATATTTTGCAATACTGTGGAGCCGTCTATTCCAGATAAGTGCTTACCAACATGATAATATTGTGATGATTAATAAATGAATATCTAATTACTTCTTTCAGTAATTAAACAGACTTCGTAACGTCCTGTGTTACAACAAAATTAAATTTTAGTTAATGCTTTATCATGGCCAAAGGTAAAAGGTAAATCGATCTGAAGGCTGGTTCAATATACATCTGCCTAGATACAATAAATAATATCTATTTTCAATATAATTATATGAATACTCGACATATAAACCTATACCATTTCTGTATGGCCCCATGGTTGACTGGTAGAGAATGCTTTTGGCATTAAGTCCGCCATTTGTACAACTTTTGTTAAATGTCTGTGCAATAAAGTTTAAATAAATAAAATAAATAAATAAACTCTAGATGCCGATCTTGACTTCATAGGAGTAGTGGTAGTATTATCTTTTTTATAACTTCAATAAAAGTCATTAATTTTATTTGAATTTAACTTTCAAGAGACTGTTAATGCTTATGACTAAATATTGGGTACTGTAAAACTTTCCTGTGCTAAAATTTAATTTCTGAAGATTTCATCTAAAGATACCTTCATTTTGTCCTCTAAACATATCAACACACACCTATAAACTTTATTGCATTATAGTAATACAACATGATAACAAAGAACTCTCCCTAATCGCACGATCTCTTGCAATCACTTACCAAGCGAAATACCTCACAAATCTACAAACAGATCGCTGTTGCACAAATCTCCACCCAACTAATTACAAAAGGGATATCGTAATCCTGGCATACCGTTGTCCATTACCGCGACCACATATTACGACGATACCAAACTATAATGGAGCTGCGTTGCTTAAACATTGTTAACATTGTCTCAAACAACCGCACCAGTGTAACTTGACCCCTAATATTACTTTCCGTGGAAAGCGCTGCAGAAAAGCTGGCGGGTCAACTTAAGTAGCCGCACGAACGCGCCAACATTAGCGACTGGGCGGTTTCCGTTCGGCTACCCTCGGCAGTAATCGTCCACATTCGTTTAGCGTAGCCCCGCCCATGCAGGTGCTGTCTCTCTCTCACTTAAGGTGAAACGTTGTCTGTCTCGTCCGCCGTTCGCGATTGGACCACTCCCCCTTACCAGTGCTAGGCTATTTTCCAATTATTATGTAGAAGCTTTTTGCGCCTGCGCCGATCCCAGCGATGATAAGTTTTCTAACAAAATGAGTGAAGTAATCTGTATTGTTATTGTTGCTACGTTTTACAACGGTCGCTTCTATCAGTTCGTTTTCTTTTTCTTGTTATTGTACATTCTTGATGTCGGAGTATGATTGATTTTAAAAGATTAGATTCTCTCTTCTTATATTTTTAGCAACAATACGATTTTATCTAACTTCTTATTAATCCTATAAATGTATGTCTCAAAAACATGTGGTTTTGTTATTTTAAAAAAAAGGTCATTCAAAATAATTTTGTGGTACTAAAACAAAAGCGTAAAAATAACCCATTAAAAATACCACTCTCCCATCAGGGGTACCCACGAAACTAATAAGAACGTAACCGCCCAACTTCTAATGGATTCCATTACAAAGTAAAAGTTAGAAAGTGGCTGCACTACGCCAAAACGACAATTGATAAAAAAAACTTAAACAGAGGCAGTCGAGCTCCGTCCCATGACCCCTTACCTCTCGAAAAAAGTAAAAAACCAGAAAGAAATGGCGATGGTCCCGAATATAATTACACCGCATACCGTCAGCTAAATATAAGCCGTGCGCCTGATGCTTTAAACTTAATAGCAATCTTTATAGAGTAATGCGGGCGGATAGTGATGCTATCTAAACGATTATCGACGTCGATACTCGGGTATTAGTCGGTAGTAAAATTTCGTTACGTGACTCCTATTGTGAGGCTTTGTTCCTTTGGTTATTTTATTTTAATAACAGACTGTATCTTGGGTAGCCGTTGTACGTAACACTGAACACATAAAATCGATCAGTTCATCACTTTTAGCTTAACACATGTTTTTTATATTACTCTTTATTGATTTACATTTCAAATCCAGACAAATAAAGAGTTTGCTACGTGAAATATTTGAATAAGTTATAGAATTAATTTAAAATATAGTTGTGGACTCATAGTTTCCCATGCAAATCATATTTCAGTGTTTGCCAAGCACCGTCATTACGACATTTACGACGCTACGCCTATCCGGGCAAGCTTGCCAATAAATTGAGCGTGAACCTTGCGTCGTGCCACTACACTTACCGGATCGCACCTGCCGATAAGCGAACTATAACTCTCTATTCCGCGTGCTCGCTGTCACTTTATCGAGTGCGCACATCACTAGCCAGGAGCAAAGGTTCGGAGAGGGCGCAGGCATCAATTTGCGCGCGGTAGCTGCCGCGGGCGCCGCCGCCCCTGTCATTAGGCCCCGGCCCCCTCCCGTGGGTCCCGCGCCCCGCACGGGGCATACTTTAAACCATTGCTTCCGAAACTTTTTGATGTCATGTCCTCAAATCAAAAACCCTTCGCTTGGCGGTCATATCAGTATAATTAATTGATATATAGCCTCTTTTGAGGTGCATTAGTACCTCTATTGTATAGTAAATTGGCTCTATTTCGACAATGATAAAAGCAGATTATAATTGTTAGCAGTTTACTTTGGGGCAAATTAAGAGACAAGGAGACTTACCGACATACTTTGGTCTTTAATCAAGTAAAATTCGTTTAAAATACTAGCATTAAAAAAAAAATTGCCAATATCACAAACATTTCTCTGACCCTCAGATAAGTACCCAAAGCACTTGTATTACATGAATCAGAACCAACGACGGCACCACAGACAGACAGAAAAGTTAGTTTTCTACTTTGACCCGACCGGGAACCGAACCCGGGACCTCAGAGATGGCGACGGCAAATCCGGCGTGCTCGCCTTGGCTTGGCTTGGCTACAAAGGTCGTCAAATGTTACCTAACTGTGTGCTTTTGTCGACAAGTTACGTTATTTACTTCGAAAACTGTTGACGATAGACGATAGAGGTGGCGCCCGCTTATTTATATCCTACCCTCTCCATATCTCCCCCTTCAGGTCGCAACCCATACTTTGAGAAGCGGTGCTCTAACCTTTTTTGCTCTACAACCTGTTCAGGATACGGCTGCTGTGGCCGGCCGCAATTTAAGAGCGGTTCATGGCCACGGGCGATACGCAGTATCTGTGTGCTGGCCACGATTTATGGAGGGCGCGGACGTTTATAAATATTCTATGCGCGGATACTTTCGCTGAAGGTTAGGGATGAGGCTGACGCGCCCGGCATTTTTAGAAGGTTTTGTTTCACTGGCCTTGTTTATATGGACGGGCTAACTAGCCGACAGTCCAGCGCACGTCTATGCATTTTACAATTCAGATTGCTTCGTCGCGCATAATCTAAAATTGGGTTTCAATACAATTGTGCGAATTTTCTCTGTCTGCCGAACACTCTTTACATGCCAAAACTTTGTTAAATATGCATATTGTTCTCCAAAAATTTCGACATTATTTTGACGCCTATAATAAGAAGGCTGAAATATAAATGTGATACTGAGAATGAGGTCAAAAATAATATATTACACAGACTGGACTTCACCAAGCTACTAGACTTAAGACCACTCTTACTCCAAGCTCTATATCTTTCAAAAGATTCTTATTTTGAATTATCCTCTGAAATCATAGATAAAAACCTTTTCGATGCGTGTGCGCACCGCAGCGCAGCCGCTAACTACACAGGCGGCCCCCGTACGCTAACTGATCGCCAGCCGCTTGCCCGATTACCGGTGCCCTTTACTTTCAAAATAAAATAACGATAAAATAATAATACTTACTTATACCTCTTCCATAGAATCCCCTAGAGCATAAGATCCATGATAGGTTTGTAGGTGTCAAAAAATTTTGTACGTTTTTATTTAAGTATAAGACAGACAGTTATAGCATTTAGTTAAGACCTATCGTTATGGTATACTATTCATTATTACGTTTAATTAAGGACGTAGTTAGATTCGAGTAAAGTTGCATCAATTATAATGATATGGGTATCCTAAGACTTTTAGAGGTAAAGCTATTATATCATCGCAGCCCCTTCTTAATAGTATGTGCCCCTGGGACATTAACAAGCTGTTACTTTAAAATCGACTTCACATTTCAGCCAATAAAAATTACGCCAACTTTTCGAAATAACAAAACAAACCGATACTTAAAGCCGAACCATCAAACTTTTTGGTTGACTCAACCACAAAAAAGTCGAAGCCCGAGGAACTGGTCCGTGATCCTTCTTTGAACCCGTAATTCGACCCCCAATTAAACAATTTTCTCAAATATCATTCCGTTTCATTTGGTCGGCGCGGTCGCGTCTGACCCGCGGGCACAGGCATTAGAGTCCCGAATCGATCCCGTTCGTAACCTCCATTATACTAAACATGCCCTCCAACCACAAACCACATCCGAAGGTTAACCGGGTCGACCCTTCGCTCCAAATCTAATTCAGCCCTGTCTCACAACGTGAAATGCGCTAATTTCGTTATTTATTATTCCTCCATTTGCATATAGAATCGGCCTCAGGAGAACAGTAATCTTAAAAAGAAGACGAGTCCTGCAAATTGACCTGTCCTTCAAGGCGAGCGCGGGCGCCGCCGACCTGTCGCCGCTCAGTAATTCCGTTCCCATGATCTAGCCAGTAGCTATCTCACTTTAATTATTCATAGAGTTTTTTATGCGCTATCGCTTTTTACCGGCTAGCGGCCGGCCGCTTCGAAGCCTTATAAAATTAAAAAATAAAATAATCGAGCGCCGGCGCAATTTAAAAAAGGAATACGTCGCATGACACGGATCGAACTCCGGGCAAATGTCGCGGTGTAAAAAGTGGTCGGACGTGGAGGGGCGGGCGCGCGCGGGCAGGGGCAGGACGTCACGTAGGCGGCGCGCTTTTTGTCAACGTTCCCGCGGAGATGACAGGTCGCTGGACGCTGCGCCCGCGCCGCGACCCGACGCGAATCGTCTTGATGCTTTCTATTTTAATCCCAACTTTCAGCTTGATACTTTTATTGAACTACTCCTAAGATGTTCCAACATTCTTTTTGCGGTCAGAACAACTCCTAATGTTATTTATTACAGTCGAAATTAAGATATTACTTTATACTGTTATATTGTGACAACAGTTATATTATCATAGTTACTTAATTGCTTCTACTGAAGCAAGTCAATAAAATTAATACAGACGATTGCCTTAGCTACATTAAATACTTCATTTTATCACTCGGACACATTAATAAAATTAGCTATGCCATATTATTTGAGTCCAAATTGATTTTTTTATCTAAAATATTCAAACTACCTAAACGGTTTGACCGCGGTACACGGCCGGTATGACATCGCAACAGGTGCGTGTGCGCCGGACACCGCTTAGCTGTTTATTAAACTTCTCAAAGACGGAGGCTGTAATTATTGGAATTTAAGAGTTGTTTTTTACAGTTTCATTGTCAAATAAGATTTTCTCTAATGTTCATTGTTTGTATAACACACGACTAAAGTCCTATTGTTCCTAAGGTCATTTTCATTCTTTACTTACTTACTTACTTTCTTTACAGAATTTCCGAGAGCAAAGAATCGACGGCGCCGGCCTGCCACTGCTGACTGAAGACCACCTGACAGGCATGCTCCAGATGAAGTTAGGGCCGGCCTTAAAACTTAGGGCAGTCCTGGCAAGGCGTCTGGAGCCCTGCGCTCACTGCCAGGCCCTCAACCTTGCCGCTGCAGCCCCGGCTGCACCGGCCCCCGGCCCGCGAATAAACGGCACTGCCCTGAAATCTGAGCCGAGGAGCAACACTACCAGTCCTAGTTAAGACGTTCTCGTTTCAATATTAGTCTTATTTTTACGTTTCTACTACACTGCAGCGTTTTGTTGACACAGATAATATGAAGTTAATCAGTCATGATTTTTGAATTAAGATCTTCTAAACTCATAATCTCTATGAAATCAAAACGACGCAAGATATTATCGCATCACAAAAGCAAATCACAATATTACAAAGTAAGATAAACGTACCGATTACGGTCATGTAACCAATGACGAGCCAAGCGTTTTCACAAGTATCAAAAATCGAATATATTACCTAATTAATTACCACCATAACCTTTATGTGAATTTTATTTGATGCGTAGTTTGTGATTAAACGTAGATAAGGTTAGCGTTTATCTTTTCGATAAACGAGAAATAGTCGTAATAAAGACTGGTTGTTTGCCTTTCGAATAAAGCAGCTTCCCGTGTTAGACATAATAATTCTAGTTAAATATTAACTACGTTAGTCAGAGTTCACGAGTGTAAAGTCTTCCTGTTTTATAGATTTTTGCATTTAGTTACGTTTTAAGGCGCTATAGGGTTAACAATTAAGTATTTCAGAATATTTTCTGTATATAAAATACGTTGTGTATTGCCGTCCAAATGTGTTAAAAGTAATAAGGAGTGTTTTTGTATGTTGATATAATATGTTAAAATTCAGACATCTATAGTTTGAAGAGTAATAATAATAATAAATAATAGCATATGTAAGTTTTATTATAACTACTTTTAAATCAGGTAAGTTAAAACTACACATATTTACTAGATTCTCACTTGAAATCTAATCCTTGGCTTCAAAATAAGACAGTCCAGCTTTATCATTGTTTCTTTGATCAACTACACTGTAACATACAAAAATGATCCTGCTATTGTATAAATGCATAAAAATCTTTCGGTGCTAAAAAGACCCTGAGTTACGTTAAAATATATAAAGAAATGTAGAATTTATATTTGTATATAAAGCCGTGTAGTAGTTTTACGTACTATGTTTGAGGCTAATATGTCTACATCTTATACAGGGTCACAAAGTTATAAACTGTATAGTTAAACATATAAATATATAGTTGTACGTTGCTAATTCTTAGCATTTATTTATACCACACCTGAAGAAAGCTCAGTATACCGACTACAGTAATCGTATAACATACGAAATGTATAATTTAGTGTTATTTGTATAGTAACAGTTGTCTCCACGATTTGCATAGTTTTTTGTAAATAAGTGTTAAAAGTAAATTCAAAATCATTCCTCTTCAGTTATAGATTTAAATAGATTCACAAAGAAGGTTTTGTAAAGAAGTTTTGCCTGTGGTAATCTCCTTAATTGCCAAAATAGCTTAAAGGAAAACATACATGCATAATTAGTAGTTAATGGTATATAGATCAGCAACATACAATGGTATAAATGTAAGGTGCTACTGTTGGTGTGTATATAGTGTGTTAGTCTCAGTGCCTCGATCCTGGTCTTCCTTATTGTAAATTAGAAAATATTTTATAATAACGTTTTCAAAAAGTATTACGGTTCTACGCTTTAAATCTGAAGTTAATACATATTAATACTTACATAGATTTTAATGACGTGACGAATTTTTGTAGGTGATTTTAATGTAAGCATAGAGTCCAAACCCCTGCTTTTATTTGTAATTAATGTTATTAAATGGACCAGTGACTTATGAGCTTGTACATTTGTATGTAAAGAAATATTTTTTGATTGTCAAGTGTATTGTGTAAATTGACAATAATAATGTATGTGTATGTGTGTCTTGTAAATGTAAATGAATGTCTTAAACCGTATGTGAGATCCATAGTCCGGGTTTTAAACATCTAACAAATTAATGAAATAGTAATAAAAACGACTAAATATTAACTACTATTGAAAAAAAGCAAATTGTATGACAGCAGTCGTTAAATCATGGTACGATAGAAGATCTAAAATGACTTTACGTCTCATAAATAATTTAATTTGATACCATCAAGCGGTATACTTTATCATACCATGCTTTTTCCACTGATGAAACTTCTATCATACAAGTGGGTAAAGTATCGTAAAATATGAAATGCTATTTAGCAATTTCTAAACATTGGGACCACTGCTAGTCACCAGTATCATTATTCATTACCCTAATTACACCATTTGCCTTTTATAAAAATAGCAGTCTAACACATTTTGCACTGTATCGTTTAACCCCATCCAATATAACACATGAAAATATTTTGGTAACTACCACTAAATTGAAAATTAAATAACCTGCGACTCATACATACACAGACAAGACTACGTTTTTGTTATATTAGTGTTAATGATGTGTATAACGAAGGTTTAGTCACTTTGTTAATCCTTGCGAACATGTACTTAGATAATGTAGCTTGTTTAGCGTTAATCGCGGATTGAGTTTAATCCAAGTTTAAGTATTTATGTGGAGAGAATAAAAACAATGATTTTATTGAAACTATTTCTGTTGTTTTATTTATTACATACCATATTACATCCTTCTTAACAAAGTTAGTATAAAAAGTTAAGTTAACCTTTGATAAAATGGATGACTAATAAAATTCTACTTAAATATCCTTAATAACTAAATAAAAAATTAAGAAAATCGTGTAATTCAGTATAATTGGACTAATAATGTGTATTTTTTAACAATGACAAAATTTACTTGTAAAATATAATCGCATATCACAAAATAATGATATTCCTTTACAGATGTACCTTGCACTTAGTATTACATAATGATCACTTTAACTTTAAAACATATCTAATTCATATCAGCTACAAATGCAATATAATCAGGGTATAATTATTATTCTGCAACAATATTGTCATTACAGGTTGAAGTTTGATTATGGTGCGTTTTATCATCTCCGTGAATTACAGCGGCATATATTATACAGATTACGGCGTAATTAATAATTTGCCATAATAACCAAAGAATATAATTTATGCTGCGATTTATAATGTATAGGATTTACAAACGGTCATAAATTCGTTAATGACCATAATAAACATGGCTTCTCTCAATTAGTTTACTCCCTTTATACACCAATAAATTTGAATGTAACTAATACATATTCATTTGGGTTATTTGAATATGGGTTACCTACGTTTTAACAATATTTAATATTTTATTACAGTGTCGGTGTCAACTATTGGTGTTTTTACCCTAAAAGTTTAATAATTATTGTACAAAATATCTGTTTTATGGGGCAATTAAATGCAATCTAACACGAAAAGTATTAGCTCTGATCACACATTAAATATTGAAATATTAATCATTAGTTTTATGACAGTAATCATAAAATAATCGTATATGCTTGATTAACACATGTACTTAACAAAGTTAAATACAATTTGACGGCAGTGTCAGGTTAGTAATTCACTATTTTATTGTAGGTACAATCAGTTCCTTGATTTTATTGCTCAGAACCAAACGTAGTTACTAACAGACGCATTCAACATTTCACACACTTGCCGATATTACGGCTCCAAGTAGTAACCACAATGGTAATAGTCAATACTGAATTACTTTTTGCTTACCTACCATATTAGCAGTTAAGTTTTGGCATTTACATAATAGAACCAGAAGAAGGATTGATCGAAAGTAGTCAAGTGAAAAAGCTGATTTTTTAAACGTCTTTTAGGGTCAGTAACCATAATGAACAATTGAACACCTACAAAGCTATGTTTACTCTCTCTACACTCTAGATTTTCAGATATTCTACTGTACAATACAAACACAATGACATAAGGCAAATAGCTTGACCGTCAAGAAGTTTGCTTTTTGCGGGAAGCGAATGGGAGTGCTTTCCAAAAGTCTTTACCACTGTTAGGGGCATTATTATTAAACATTGTTTTGTGTATGGTCAAGTAGATAGATAGAAGTTGTTTTGGCTGAGTCATGTTTATAATGCTTGAGGATACTACAAGTAATATTCTCCACCTTCTTCAGTCGCGGTCGTTTTTCCCGCCCACGAGCTCGAAGTTTCTCTCGAGATGGTGCCGCCGCTTGGCCTTGTACTCCATCAGCTCAATCGTGGAGTATCCGGAGAAACCCACCAGCAGGAGACCGAGGAGAACGAACAACCTAGATAATGGTTAAGAAGACGTTTAAATATAGATGACATGATTTTTTAATTTTTAAATGTATTTTATGTCATACTACATAACAACAACAATACAATACAGGTTGTCGTTTTTGACAAAAAAGTCAACTTTTACCAATCTTGATGCAGTCTTGCAAAGTAACCACTTTAAGAAATATGAAAAATATTTAAACTTCGTAAGATTTTTCATTACTATTTGGCGTCTTAATACCAAAACACCCGTAAATCTCGTAATACTTAGCCGTAGTAGTATTAATAAAAAAAACTTTCCAATAACATATGTCTTGTTCTTGTTGGCAGTGAGCCCAGTTTGCCCTTCCTCTACTTAGTTTATTTCTACTTTGTAGTAGTTTGTGTTTTTGGCGATCTGCAACACACGTTACACTTCTATGACGTACAGACAGACATGGTAAAACCAAGGGTTTCTGTTTAACTATGAAAAGGAAGGTAAAATAAAATATGGTTTGAAAACATACCTAGTCTTGACACAGAGATACGGTGCAGTAGCGTAGGACAGCACGCTGCCGGTGGCCTCCCACAGCCTGAAGTTGGAGTAAGCGGCCTCTTCATCGCCGGGGAACAGAATCCCAGACAGCGCTACAACACATCATTTATCACGATAAAATCATAAACAAATACCTTGTTCACTCATATTGTAAACACATCAAGCTAAGCATTGCGTCAGTTAGTTCAACATAGAAAGACTTAACCGTTTTCTTTTGCGAGATCAAGCTATTAAAATAATCATAATTCCCTTTATTTTTCTCGAAGAATAAGTAACAACAATCTAGATGCACAGATTTTTCACGTTATATCTTAATAAATTAAGTGGCGAATTAATTAATGAGACAAGGATCTACGACTCAGCTAATGATGCTAGGAAAAAAATCTTGCATCGTTGGTATTCTATTAAACTTTCGCAGTAAAACTTTTTTTTTTTAAATGTGACGCACCAAACACCCTAAACATGCATGATTAAATAAAATATATTAAATAAACCACTGATTTTAAAAAACTAATTACTATTTCTTTTTTCCGCTAGCACTCTTAAGAAGACCTATATAAGTTGTAATTGTTTTTTTTTCTACCAAGGTAGATAGTGGTAGATCACTCTCTCTTAACACAAAATATATAATTGCTTAAATCTAAGCACGAGTCAGTGTTCTCCTTTGGTGTCAATGACATTGGTAGAGACTATAAACCGCCAGAACTTGGCGACTGCAACGTTGTCTGTCGCCGTCATGTCATCCTTGATACAAGTGTCTAAACACCAAGGGCAAGCACCTAGATAAGACATAATGTGGGGCTCTCCAACGCAATCGTGCACTCAGGCACTACGAGTATACTAATTCAAGTCATTAACAGCAAGTATCGTAAGTACCAATACGTAAGAAGTAAGTATACGGCTCCTGAACAAATCCTGAAATCTTTGACGACCGTCTGGTGTGGTGCGCTCCGGATTACAAAGCCTGGCGAATGCTGCGGGTTCGAATTCCGCAAAGGGCAGATGTTTATGTGATGCGCACGAACATTTTTACCTGTCATGGATGTTTATAAACGTATTTAATTATGTTTATCCGTTATCTAGTCGCCATAGTATAAGCTTTGCTTAATTTAGGGCTAGATTTTGTGTGATTGTGGAAATAATTTTATTTGTTTATTAACTAACAAACAGATGCTATTAATTCATGTGGTACACAGATAAACAAAATAAGATTAAAGTAATACTTATCTACTCTTGACTAATAATATCCCATAGATGTTAATGGCAGTCAAGCTATACTTACCGTTAACTTGAACGAGCCACACGGCGTCAGCGGTCCCCCATATAGCAGCCAACCCAAAGAACACGAGCCATTGGTCTGGGTTCGGTCTCCAAAGTAGCAGAGCCGTGATGAGGCACAGATTCAAGACCTAAAAATAAATTTAAGAGGCCGTCCTAGAAATCGTCGTATTTCCGTACATTTTGTTCTCTGATTGTAAAGACATGAATGTTAATTGAAACAAAACAGCACGTGATTTGAAGCGCGCAAAACCGATCGTTTTTCAAACCTAGGTAGGACGCCCACTACCTAATAAATTATCTAAATTATCTTGTAAAGGTTAAACATTGTTGACACTTTATCCTGCATCATAGACGCACACAAGCATAGAACTATATTTCAATTTTGCACTGAAAAAAGGTCACACGCATAGCCTCTCTAATGTTACTTAATAAAGTGACCGGATTGCATGGAAGAGAAAGAATTACTGCGCCGACCCCAGATGACCTGGAAATAGGGCATATGATATTTATAGATACTAATTGTAAAATTCAACCCGAAAACTGAGATAACTGAAAATCGAACTGACAGATGAGCCATCTCTTATTCTCGGTTGACGAGTAAGACGGCAAGTGCCCAAATATTGAGTTCTTAATGCCCTAATTAAATTTTGATTAGTAACAAGTCCTACAGTTGACAAGTGCAAGTGGCAAGTGTTTTCTGCTTAGTCCTTGGAGACCGGCAGTAATATGTGATAGTGACTTGCCGCTAGAGCTTGTCACTAGCACAAATCGTTATGTAATGTGTAAATCAGTATAAAAATACGACTAATTGTAGAACGCCGTTTATTTATATTGCTAAGAAGATGACTTTACATTGTATACTTTTATAAGAAGAAATAAAATTGTTTAACAATCGAGGTTAGTAAAATGAATTCTAAAATCGTTAACCTAAGTTTAGCCAGTGTGCTGCTTGCCTTAAGCTAACACATAGTTAGTTTAAAAAAAAAGATACCTACCTACCAATGAAATCTAACTGAAATCTTTTAATAAGATATACGAGTAGCATACTAAAATATGATAAACCTCAATGGTCAATTAAATGATTATTTATATGTCAAACGTGATCAAATCGCAGTACAATTGTGGCCAGATAACCGAAAACCTAACAGCTTACCAAGGCCGTGATCATCACTGGGTACCTCCCAGTCAGCTTGACGATAGCGCCGGCGATAGGAGCTGCCAGTGCATTGAATACTCCGAAGCAGATCATCACGTAGCCGATATTGTTGATGCCGTATGCGCATCCCACGAACGCCTGCAAGAATTATGACAGACAAATAAATACTGTAACTACATTCCAAGTTCGACAAGGTGGACAGACGTCCTGGCAAAGGTTGCAGGAAGCTGCGGGATGCAGGCTGCGTCCAACCCATAGACTTAGAACACGCTACTGGTCCAAGGTCAATCTGAAAGTCACTGGGGGCATAGGACGCCTACTGCTAAACATAGGTTTAGCAGACGTCCTATGGCTGAAATGATGATGATTAAAAGTTAAGGCTTTCTTATTGTGACGTGGCATCAATCTTCTTTCTTCTTTGACGACCATCTGGTGTAGTATTTCGCGCTCCAGACTACAAAGTCAAGCGGTTATGGGTTGGAATCCCGCAAGGAGAAAATGTTTGTGTAATTAGTACAAGTATTTGTACCTAAGTCATGGACGTTTATAAACGTACATATTCAAGTCTGTTATCTAGTCGCCATAGTACAAGCTTTTCTTAGTTTAGGGCTAGATAATTGTTGTGATTGTAAAAACAATTTATTCTTTATTTATTTAACATAATTTAATATTGGGCCGTTTGCTGATTAGAACGTTAGCTAGAAATAAATGTATCGATACCATACTGTGGCTGCACCCTACAAACGCCTGCAAGAAAAGTGAATGATAATTCTGAGTGCTACCAATGGTAAACAGTTTTGAGAGCATAGGAGTAGAAATAATTAGAACCTTATGTTGGAAAACTGACTATTTTTTATAACTTACTATTTCTTATTTGTACATTTTTGTTATGTGACATAACAAGATGGATAAAGAACAAATAAAGCATTATTTTCTCATTAGATAAGACTATAAATCAAGACGTTACAGTAACATGACAATTCAAATGCCTGCTATATTTTAACTTAGTCTAAATTATTATTATTCTATAGGATTATGCTCTTGTCAAATAATGTTTATCGTAAAGAGTTTGGAACTGACTCGTTTATGTCTTTTATATGGGAACTGTTGAATCTTGCGACATACATAATTTATCGGGCAGTCAGATAGCAAGAAAATCAGATTAGAATTAAGCATACAAGCATTAGCTAGTGCATGATCATTTGGAAGTCAAAAGAGAACTATACACCGTGTAATCTTTACACACACAGACATCTTGGAAAAGTGACGCACAATTTATGTAGCGAGGGTCAAATAACGAGATGACGAAGCAAAATCTCAAAAAGCGACGTCAAAAAAATACCAATTTTAGGAACTCCCCAAAAACTTTTACTTCAAGTAAGTAATTCTTCATTTACTTCGATAATATTTAAAAGCCAATTATTACCTGAGTGAAGTCAGCCGCCATAAAAGCCTGCTCAGCTCCTATGTACCCAATGACTGGTAACAAGAGCAGCTGATACCTGTATACAAATATTACCACGTTATTATTTCCATTATGATTTTTATGTAAAAATTTTAACATTATAATCGAGTAATACAGTAGTGCTTATATACGTCCCTCTGTAGGGCACAGGCCTCACCTTAACTAAGGTGAGGTTAACAGGTTCGGGCCATACTCCACCACGTGGGCCCAGTGCGGATTAGGGAGGGGTTTTGTAAGGCCAGTAACTAAATCTTACTGGCCTCTGACTAGGCTTTACGGCTATCATCAATCAATATTAGCCGAGACCAACTTTTAATGAGTAATTTTCTTTAAATAATATTAATGAATGATCTCCTTCATTATACTACTAGCAATAGTATTCATAGATTTTAAAAAAAGAAGTTAATTTATTGGTCGAAATCTTTTAGTGTTGCGACCACAAAAATGAGCAGTGTTAGAAGCAACATCAGCCTTGTTCCTTTTTCAGCCACTGCTGAACATATATCTCAACCAATGACTTCTATCATTGGGTGGGGGGAGGGGGGATTGCCAATACTCGCCACGCTTGGCAGGCGGGTTGGGAGCGCAGTTTTTTATAGTTTTTCGCAATTCGCACGCGGACGCTGCTGCCCGTCTCGTGCTTTAGAATAAAGAAAATCTAAACACTTATTATCACCAATATTGTCAATTTGGAGTTTCTTGAAAGCGTAAATGTAATAAGCATTGTAATTAATGTTAACGGTACCTATGACGCAGTTGCCGCAGCGTCACCGCCAGTAACCGCAGTCCGGATTTTCCACTGCATGTGGTTTTACGACCTGCTGTGTACCTAAAACATTTTGCGGAGGTTTATTTATTTATTTCATTTTATTTAGAAAAGCAACACTTTTTAGTAAGGCAATAATAACAGATTTTTCCATAATCGTTTGAGTAACTGCCGCACTCAGAGACGTCCAGTGTTGATTAATATTTTTGTTCATTCAATAGTTGTCTTTATTGTATTAAGTTTAGATTCACAGATGTTTCTTAAGTAACCATTAAAGTTATGTGACGTCTCTGAACTTACTAGAGTTAACTAGTCTACGTTATAACACTTTGTCCCGATTATAGTCACGGCTAGCGATTCTAAAAGCAGGTACCGTGGAAAAGTTGCTAGGAACTCCTACTCCTAGTTTCAATCACAATCCTGTCCAAAGTCAGTCAATCAGTTCCATCTGTCATTAAATTGATTATTTGATAGATATTTCAATACCCAAATATTGGTGATGGCTTTGCCAGCTAGAGGGTATTCTATGCAAAGGCTTACTAAATCAAGAATTCTTAAAAAGGTGAATTAGTTTTTCAAGAGTTTGACAGAGAGAGCAACCTTTGTATCGTATGATCATTCTATCTATCTATCAGCCTTTGGGTTTGTCTTTGAACATACTCATACTCTTATTTATTTATTTATTTAAAAACTTTATTGCACAAACTTAAAATGTACAACAGGTGGACTTAATGCCAAGGGCATTCCCTACCAGCCAACCTTTGGGTCATGCAGAAAGCAGGTAATGGGTGCGGTAAAGGTACTCTTCAACCTTCTACCGACTTCTGTCCCCAGCCACTTGCATGCAGTTAATTCCAATTGATCATTATCTAGCTTAACTACAGCCGTGGAACCTGTCCCTGTAAGGCAGGTACCTAGTGAGCGAGTCGACACCAAACGCGACCATGATGACCGCAGACGCCATGCACACGAGGTAGATTCCCGCGATGACTTGGATCTTCAGCGCGGAAGGTGGAGTCAAGTTTGTGTTTTCCTGAAAATTTGTAATTTCTGTTTAGTTTTTTGCAATTACCAAACAAGTAAACGTTGTCCGTTGTCTGCAGTATTTTTTACTATTGAATTATGTTTTTTATTTTACTGAATTATCTTTAGTTATTATTGGAATTTAATATTATTGGAAAGGGCATATAAATATATTTTTTTTAATTATTGAGTAATAATTTTTGAGTTAGAAAATCAAGGAAATACAACGAAATGCCAGTTGGCAGTTGGGCCTTGTCCAGAAAGTAGAGAATTCGCGCCGAAACCATACTAGCGAAGTCATATGAGAGTTGACGTGATTATCATCATTTCAGCCTTAAGACTTCCACTGCTAAACACAAGCCTCGCCCAATGACTTTCATCGGGGGGATTGGCAATACTCGCCACGCTTGGCAAGCGGGTTAGTGAGCGCAGTGTTTTATAACATTTCGCACGCAGAAGCTGATGCCCGTTTCGTGCTACAGGCATTAGTCGCCTCTTACGACACACCTTTTGTAGGTGGTAGGGAAGTGTTTTCTTTACGGTCGTCCCCGCATGGCAGTTGACGAGATACTAGGCGCCTATACGTGCCGATCACAAGCATCGCGCGAGCTTACTTTCAAATCACGTGTAATTCACTGAAAATTCGCCTTCTTCTGGATAAGGCCTTATAGATGAATAAAGTTAATATTAAGTTTTTGTTTACATTTATGATCTACTTTTTTTATTGAAAAAATATTCCGAATCAAATTCTTTATTTAGCCGCGGTTTGGAACTAATTCTGTTACTCAAATCAAACAACCTCGTATGAGGGCAACGGCCAACATCGTATTTTCTTGCCTTAGATAAGTAACACTAAGTTATTTTATATTACACACATGTGAAGCGCTCCCGCTACAGAAGTTAACACCGCATGAGGCTCCGAAGTCCACCAGAGGTGCCGTAACGTTCGATAAAGAGTCTTCAGATATTAGGGTCTCGTTAAACGACAGTGTATCTCCCAATGATGACGATAGTACTGTAAAAATATTTATTAAATATAAGTAAACTTAAACTATTATTAATATAAGTGAGCTGCGAGACTGGAGACGAACAGTGCTATTAAGAAGCACTGGATTCGTTTCCAGCTCGAAAAAGATACAAGAGTTTACTGTGATCCATTTATTTAAATTGTTACTAACATAGTTTTTAAGTTCTTGTACTAACATTATATGGATCTAGTTGTCCGAAATAAATGAATTTTATTTTATTTATTTATTTTTACTATGTTTGAGCTTCTAAAATGCGACTTTGCTGCGATTAGGGTTTATTTATTTTTTGTACACAAATTTTGTCATTTTAAGTTTAGTTTTAGTCTTTTATATAGCCTTATTTACTAATGATCATGATAAGCATTTTTACAAAATCTATTACATTTAATTAAAGTATTGCATACTTATTACTAGGATAATTTGTCGTGACAAGTCTAAACAAATACAAGGTCTTAGTGTTGATGAATGAATAGGTGTACGTACATATCATAAATTGGCGCGTTGTTGCAGTTATTATTGCCGTAGTTTCCGTTTCCTTATGATTTAACTTGAGATTTTTGCATAAAGATAAATATACTTAACTAGTCTATTAAAAAATAAACAATTTATTCAAAAGTTTACTTTAAGTTAAAAGCTGCCTGATTTCTTATTAAAGCATATTTTATGTGATTACACTTATATGAGTACAAGACAGAACTAAGTAGAATACAATTACGACAACCTCCGCAGCCAAGAAGCGAGCATACCGAACTTGGTGTCGCTATCTATTGGAAGAGATCGCTTTTCACGATAATGCCACCTTTAATTTTTTTGTGCAATAAAGTGTCTATCCAAATCTAAATCTATCTCTAATCTAAATCTATCTCTATCTATCTTCTGATTTCTGAAAAACAAGTGCTTAAGCTAATGATCATAGGATCAGAGCAATGTATGTGATGTTGTACAATATTTATATATTTAATTTAATATTTATTTATTTATTGAAAATTCAATCCACTCAAGTCCTCATATTTGCGAGTTAACTTTAAACTATCTTTACATGACATTCCTCATACCAGTGATTAATAACAACTTGTATTTAATTCCAAAAGATGTTAAGCGTCAGTAAGTGCTGTGAACTCATTACAGTAATTCCATAATGAGTCTTAATTGCGAATTTGCGACGCAATCCGATACTACCGATATTATGTGACATTAAAATAAGATTCCATTAGGTGACATTCCGCAATTAGTATATTATAGCAAGTAAATTATCTGATGATTTGTATTCTAGGCGCTATGTCAGTTTTCATTTAGATTTGTCTGTCTAACAATAAACTTTAATACCAGTAAGAAGTAGTATGCACATTTAATACACAATGACTTTGCAAGGTAGTGCCAAATTGTGAAAATACTTTATAGTTATTAATTTTAAAAATGAAATATACATTACAATTCCCGAAAAAAAACGCGTACGTGGTACATATGATGCAATTTATCGACTAATCGCAATTTTTTCACGAGTTCTTTATTTTAACAACATGCAGTTAGAAAAAAACTTCTCCTCGGATCCTGGGGTCTAACCACGAACTCCACCCGTATTTATAAAGAAGTAATTGTTTGTTGCTAAGTAACAACTTAGCGAAGTCATTACTTCAGTATAGAATTCTTATTTTGAAATTTATTCTAAAGAAAAGATAAGTACGTTACTTAGCTAAGTAAATACTAAAGTAACAGCCAGTGCTTGATTGTTGTTTTCCTCTAGCAAGACTCGATTGCTGTGTTATGTTACATGAGAAGATATGCCGATGAGATTGACATTCCGTTAGAAATGACAACACCACGTTAAATTTTTTTTTAAACTGTGATCCTGCTAAGTTGTCAGGCAAATAGCATTGTCTATGGCACTCATAAGCTCTTTCCGCGTGCAGGTGTCAGGTCATTTCAAGTAAGATAGGAGGGGGTCATACTTTGCAGTCTTTGCAATGCGAAACCAGTAAAACCCTTGATTTTGCTTACAATGGCCTACTTGGCTCTATATTTAAGGACTTCCGAGTCACCTTGTTCAGGATGAAGGTTGCTCGTCTCTAGCTTACGACGCTCAGTGCCACTTGCCACTATCTCGCATATCTGGTGGAGCGATGCCAGCTAGTGGATACATTATTTGAACTGTAGCCGATTTAAGAGACCATATACCAGTACCTACCAGACCCGCGTGTGCAGAACATCTCCAAATATTCGCGGAGTAGTAGAGGATGGAGGTGGGCAAAACACCTGGTCATGCTCCTCAGTTGGTAAAAGTCAGTCGACGTAAGAGGTTGTTGTGGGCGTAAACTTTGCCTTTAGCTTTAATCCTGATAAATAAAATAAAAATAATATACATAACAACTATACCTATCGATGTCATATAATAAAAAAAGTCGCTTCGAAACTTTCCATTTTGGAAGAATTATAAAACAATACGTAAACTACCGCTAAATCGTGTGTTCGTGTTCAAAGCATGTTCTTAATTCTTAAGTAAAGGAATTGGTGACTATTACTTGGCTAAGAATTCTAACTTTTGACAGTTCTAACATCACGCAATTACTTCACTAAAAAAACAAAATCTTTGCTTAGCAATTACTTTTACTCAAGTAATTACTTAGAACTCTATAAATACGGGTGTTAATGATACCTAAGCAATGTGTTTGTACATCAAACTCAATACAGAAAGGACAAACCTGCCCCCGATTCAGAACCGTTCGACAGGATATTGTCAACCGATAAATCACGTAAGACTATACATTTAATATGGGTCATCTTTTATCGGTTGTCGAACGGTTCTGAAACGGGGTGCAGGTTGGAATGATACTGTTTTAAAAGCTCGAGGAAGCCCCTGTTCAATACCAAATGTAGGTTAGAGATTTTTGATAAAAGTCGGAAAAAATGATTTAGCCAATCATTTTTTCCTTCAATCAATTTTCAGGTTATAAAATTGTATTTAAGTTATAAAATTTTTCGTACCTTGCTTCTTAAACTGATATTGATTAGTAACTCGACCCTACACTCAGTGGTCATGTCCATCGTCCTACTTAAAAGATGTTTTGTGATATTATGTTAGTTAAATACTTAAGAATTCTTACTAGCAGAAGAAACGAGATTCCCCCAGATCTGGGCCATCTGGTAAAACATGAAGAAGAGCCCGAAGAACCGAACTACCAGCACGTCAGCTGACACCCCTGACAGCTTCGAGTAGGGTTCTGCTACCTGAAATTTTGAATAAATTGAATATTGAGCAAGAAAAGACAAAAAAAGAACACGTTTGTTGTATGGGAGCCCCACTTATACAGTGTGTAACGAAAAGGTGAAATAAAACTTTAAGGGGTTATTCTACGGCTAAATTACATCAACTTTTTCTATAGGACAAACATCGAAATCGCAAAAAAAAAAAAACCCATACTAAAACGCGACCAGCTGGCATCAGTTTGTATGGAAACGTCAATTTTTTTTGAGATTATGATGTTGGTCCATAGAAAAAGTTGATGTAATTTAGCCGTAGAATAACCCCTTAAAGTTTTATTTCACCTTTTCGTTACACACTGTATATTTATTTTATTCAGTTTTTAGTATTTTTTGTTATACCGGCAATAGAAATACATCATCTGTAAAAATCTTAACGGTCTAGCTATCACAGTTCAAGAGATACAGCCTGGTGACAGACAGACAGACAGACAGATGGACAGTTGAGTCTTAGTAATAGGGTCCCGTTTTTACCCTTTGGGTACGGAACCCTAAAAAGCAGGCTAATTAATAATCAAGCAGGTTAATGTTCAAATATAGCCCATAATAGAAAAAGAAGTAAAATATAAGCCGTCTTCCACGCGGGCGAATCCGCGAGCACGGCTAATAATTCATAGATGTTTATGCACCGGACTGTTAGTAAAGAAGCAATGGTTGCCATACGAATGTAAAACCTAAAGAGATTGCAAAAGATCCGATAAATACCAATCCAAGCTTCCATTAGAAGCAGTAGAGCCACTCACCACAGAGAGGTAGGTGCACTTCGCGCACCACAGAGGTCCGCCGCCGAAGCCGACCATCATTCCGGCTGGCACTAAAGTGTACAACTTTGGGTAGAACTGCGCTGCTATGAACGGCATGTACGCGATGAATGATAGCGCCACTGCCCATTTGCAGCCCAGCCATCTAGACAAATAAGACAACAATTAAAATACCCATTGCTTTCAGAAGGTACTGTTAATTCTTAGTTTAATTGTTGGTGAGATAGTAGTAAAAAACGGCTTGAAGCTCTGTAGCTTACCGTTTAAGGGCTGTCCCTTATACGGTAAGACGGACGGATAGACAGACAGTGTAACACCGAATTCTATGCTTGGCTTGGCTCTTGCTTGATGCTATAGTGGATTTGAAACCTTACACGTACGATGCTGATCTTCGTGTAGTTGACAGTTAAATGAAGAATTCAGAGAGAGTAACGTATTTTCAATTTATTGTTAAGCTACATGATATAATGTACACAATATCCAAGAAAAAACATTGTATGCTATAATAACTGAGGTGAACCAATGTAAAAAGGTACACACTTAGCTGCGTAAGTATGACCCTCAAAGCACTGTAATATGATATAACCTATTGGATGAATGGTACAGTTAGATATTTTAGATTCGTATGTACGAGTTATGAGCTGACCATACCTCAACACCTACAGTACTATTAATCAAGGCCCAGTTTAAATTACCTAGAAGTCAGGCGACGTTAATTACCTCTCGCCATTTATGATAAAATAAAAATTAACGTATACAATGTAATAACGTAATTTTATTAATAATACTTATCTTGATATTATTATATTGCATCTTTCAATGTAAAAAATAAAATAAGTAATATACTCGTAGGTGCCGTTATAAAGCACAAAAGCATCGATCCCAATATAATGTTTGTTCATTGTTTATAATATTAATTATTACTTTAACTATAAAATAAAGACCACCCAATCTTTCGCCTATTAATTTCCCATTCTAGCTTTTCAAATACACTGTCATTATGCCTTTTGCACCTTAAGATTCAATTCTAATTAATTGTTTATCAGCTGACCTTAGAAGGGATCTAACATCGAAGTCGGTAGTCGTCGTGACCCACCGGCGGTATAGCTGAGGTCATCAGCAAATGTTGCCATGAAACTGCATTCAGTGCATTTGATTATGACATTGATATTCAATATCAATCAGAAATATAATTAACAACTGTAAAATGGTGCAACTTAGGAATTGGTCATAGACTTAGGCTATCAGAAGTTTTTTACATAAATATAATGAGCTCTTACTCTTACAGCCTTATTTATAAACGTTACTTAACTTCAAAAAAGACTTTAGATATTGTTTAACCAATTTTTGTGATCATAAACGCTATTTAAAGCTAATCAACAGATTAAACTGTTACTTAAATATATGTCTAATTAAATTTGTTCATTAAACAATATGGGCTTTTTTTATTTGTAAGGTCGTTTCCTAAGTTTGCAATTCAAAAAATTTGCACAAACTGTACAGGGAGTTCATCTAACATTTATGTTATTCATCTAACAACATAAAAGAAGGTAATATCTCATGCAACTATGGTGGAGGCAGTCAGTTTATGACACTATATATATGGTACAATGTAAACCGCACTATGATGGCAAATTACTATACCTAAACCAAAACGTATCTTATCACCTACATTATCATCACAGCTAACAGTAATATGTGATATATTCAGTGATTTTACCGCATTTTAGGGGGGCTCCCTAGCATAATTACTAAAACACGATATGATATAGCGATTAATCGACACCAACTATCTTTTTTTTTAAATATTATAGATAAAGCCGCGATGTTGTTTTTTTTTTTCGAAACAGCGATCATAACATGTGACGTCACTGGCACGGCGATTCAACATGGTGGCTATATCTATCATATTTTTTACAGTTTGTGTCGATATAGCCCTATATCGTATCGTGTTTGATGGTCATTTGGTTTACTGGAACGTAGTTAGTTGGAGTATCCAACCTATCATGAGGATACCAATCTGATTTTACTTACTTGATCACCACAGCTGGCAATAAAATATTCGATAAAATCAGTGAGAAGTATATCGCAGCCAGAGTAAAGGCGCCCGCGCCGGCGTCACTGTTGACGGAACTCTGCAGGTTGGCTGCTCCGTGGAACGCCGTGAACTGAACCATGAAGGCGAAGCCGAGGACCAAGATATTTCTGTTGATGCGGACTTTCTCGCCGCTGCCGAAGACCACAGACTCCGCCATTTTTGTTCTGTAGAATTAGTGAATGGTAATATATAAAACGACTGAAAATCTGCAAACTCATATATGGCTGGAAAATCAGTATCATAGCTCACTGAATCAAGAGCTTCTTTGGAAACTCAATTTAACCACTTTACAAAAAATATTAAAAAGTAGATTGATGCAAAAATATTTTTAAAAACATTAGTTAAAACAAACAAACAAATTATTTACATTTACAAACATTAGTCATTTGCCGATCACGGGCTTTAGAAGTTTGCCACTAGATCATGCAGTTGGCAATCAAAGAATAGTACAGCCATGCATTAGGCTGCTGTTAATGCGCAACACATAAAGTTAAACATACAACGTTGCACAACATCGCGTGCCCTTTGTCGCCAGACATCCTGTCTCGATCTTTCTCTATGTCTTTTTCTCCTAAAAATTCGTATTACAACAAACCGTCACGCGTCAATTGTTACTAATAAGTTTTTTAATTATACAATTAAGTTCTCACCTACAAACAACCTTGTAATTTTATAAGAAAAACCGAAAATGACTTGACAAAAATCTGTCATCGGCGTATGTTAATTTTAGAAGCGGAAACAAAGTGCCACCCTTCTCTTATTGGCATTCAAGGATACTGATTGCGATTGTGACACAAACCAGTTCAATCTGGTTATTTCGCTTGCATTGTTTATAATTAATATTAGGTACTACTAGATATAATAAACAGTACATACGAGTTGTATGTTTTACTTTATTTTAAGTGGTTTCATTGTGACAACAATAAAATTCTACTTAAAAAAGCTTCCATATCAAATTTTCTATTTTATGTATACTATTTGCTTGGATAAATATAAACAGTTGTTAATCTGAATAAAAAATATGGTGAATTATACTGAACTAACTGTAAATAAACGTGGTTTCCCTTTAATATAAGGTCCTTTCCTATGTTAATACCAACTTACTTTGTACTTACTAATATGCAACTACAATATATATCGAAACTGCAAAAAATTATAAAAATTAAGATTGCGACTGTTTAAGATGTTCTCATAGTAAAAGTGGTTTTATTCGAGCCGTAGAATCACCCCCTAATAGAATGACTATTAAAATAGAACTATCATAGATAGGTAGAATATACTTAGTATCATTTTTTCTTTATATGTTGGTCAAAACTTGGCACATCATCAATTTATTATTTGGTACCATTTACCAAGTACGTCAAATATTGGTTCTAATTTCTAAGTAAAATTAATTTGTTAAGCCTCGCTATGAAGCCTGCCTGTGCAATATAACGAAGGTTATATCTATTAATATTTTAATTAATTTAGGTTTCCCACAATAGTGTCGCTGTTAAATTTTTTAAACAAAAAGATGGCATAGATAAATCACTATTATGATTGTTTTTTTAAACTTTATGTTTCAGATATATATTTTATGAGTTTCGTGATAACTAAATGTCCTTGAAATCTGTGTATTAATAATATACACCTAGTTAAAGGTTAAATTTACGGAACAAAGAAAAACAAAATCATACAGACCGTGGTTCTAAAGCTAAATTACTGCCTAAATTATACATATGTACTAGCTGTTGCCCGCGACTTCGTCTGCGTGGTCTTTAGGGGTATGAAAAATAGATGTTGGCCGATTCTCAGACCTACTCAATATGCTCACAAAATTTCATGAGAATCGGTCAAGCCGTTTCGGAGGAGTACGGGAACGAACATTCTGACACGAGAATTTTATATATAAGATATTATTCTGTAAACATTAACTGTAACTTCTGTGTTCTGTGAAATAAAGAGTACAAGTGATGTACCTATCTAATCGCATACTAAAGCGCACAGCGTTGCCGTTAGCGTACATTTTGCACATTTGACGTACCTTTTTAGCCTCTCATGTGTAATTTTGTCCATTTACGTACCTTTTGAACCTACTCAATATCTGTGTAAAACGATATTATGGGCGATGATGATGTACATACGATGGCCTTAAAGAATACACTTCCCTACCGCCAACAGGAGGCGTGTCGTAAGAGGCAACTGATTCCTGTAGCACGAGACGGGCAGCAGCGTCTGCGTGTAAAATCTTTAAAAAAAACTGCGCTCGCTAACCCGCCTGCCAAGCGTGGTGAGTATTGGCAATCCCCTCCAATGAAAGTCATTAGGGGAGGCCTATGTTCAGCAGTGGACGTTCTATGGCTGAAATGATGATGATGATGAATGATGACCAAACGTCAAGTGGCGTAAAAGAGATCGCTTTTCGAGATAACACCGCCAAAACTGTGCTATGTATGCTTCAGAATGTATCCTGGTTAGTTACAGTCAACTGGTCAAATAAGTAATTCAATTTTATTGAGTGACTAGCCAGTTTTTGACGGTCACTAGTAGGTAATATCAATAACAAACTTTTCAGGTTTTCGTTAAGAGCTTAAAGTGTATATCTTTAAAATTTATACCAGAGTTTTAATTTAGCCTGTTAAAAATACATTAAACATTTTTTTTTCTTATTAGGGTTCCGTACCTCAATGGAAAAAACGGAACCCTTATAGGATCACTTTGCTGTCCGTTCGTCCGTCCGTCCGTCCGTCTGTCTGTCAGTTAAGACCTCATTTCTCAGGAACGCGTGGAGGTATCAATCTGCTTAGAGCTGTGAAAAAATCATTTTTCCAAGCCAACGCAATCAAAAGATACAGCCATTTATGCAGCAATTTTCCGCAAATTTTCGACACTCGCAAGAGAATCAAAACCTACAGGGTACTTCCCGTGAACTCAGAATCTTGAAATTTAGTACGAAGTCACGTCTTATAGCACAAATAAAGGAAAAATTGCGAAAACCGTAATTTTTTAATTATATCATATAATAAAAATATTTTTAATAATTATAAACTTACTACCCCTTTCCTCATGAACACGTAGTATTAAATTAGAATTCATATCAAATACTCAAGTAATACCTTTAAGCTGAAGCAAAATCAAACTTCTATGTCAACGCAATCAAAAGAAACAGTAATTTAAGCCGCATATTTTCAAACTCGCTACTACTTGCAAGGGAATCAAAACCTAAAGGGTACTTCCAGTCGACCAGAATCTTAAAATTTGGCATGAAGCAATGTTTTATAGCACATATAAAGGAAAAAAAGTAGAAAACTAAAATTTTTTTGTTACATCACATACTGTAGTGTTACGGATTTCATTTTGCAATAAAAATACCATAACTATGACTCGATTGTCGTGATGGCTGAACTTTTACTTAAACCTACAGGTTTGTACAGAACCCTCGGTGCGCGAGACCGAGTCGCACTTGGCAGGTTTTTTAAAGTACTTAATTCGCACCAATTTAATTAGTAATTTTGACTCGAACGTATCATTAAACACTCATTATTAGAAATTGCATTCCAATTTCAAAGACAATAGTCAAAATTGCAAATTCACGCACTTGGTCAGCTGCTGGCTCATACTCAAATTTGTTTTATGACGCTTAGTAAACTAAATTTGTATCACCTGGCTTCTTTTGAAAGTATTTTAGTCTCCAATGGGCTAACCTTCGATCAGTCAACTTAACACCGGCCAAATCATGTGGTTAAATGCCTGCATTCAATGAACAGGCGATTAGCACCTCAAACAAAAGGCTGTGATATATCTAAACTTGTAAGAAGTACAAGTGGTAGGTACTAATACCAATTGTCTATGTAGTCTACTAAATCCTACCAACTTACGTGCATGCACTTTAAGGTTAATATTACGCAAACGGATCCCCGAATCAAAAAATGATGTTTGCACACCCATATTATTTTTAACTACCTATCCAACGCAACGACACCCCACATTATGCGATAGAGAAGAAAAAACATCCACACTGTACGTTTAGTATGTACCTATGAAGGTAAATACATGAGTTTGTGCTTTCTAGTATTATTATGAGTCTCTGAGCTAAGCCGCGGACAGACTGACAGACATCGGATGGACATGACGAAACTATAACGGTTCCGTCTCGACTACAGAACCCTAAAATTTGACCCCTCAGCCAGCAAAGTTAAATCCAATAAGTTAATAAAACGAGAAGTAGCTAACATTTTGATTTTAAACGCGCATACATTAAGTTTGATACAGCTGTTAGAGTAATTAAGAAGTATGTAGTAATCACGAATCAGCTAATTAGTCTGGGAAAAGATATACCTTAATGAACTGTGAAACTATTGTGCATTGAAGGTGAAACAATATAAAAACGATTCTTACTTATTTTTGGTATTTATTTTAGTTTGACCACATGAAAAGTCATATCTCACCAGTCTATTACCTAAGGTAGATATTTCAATTTTGTCAATTATTCTGCTGCTTCATTAGGGGCTAGAATATTGTTATGATCGTTCGACAACTAAACTAGAGGAAAAGTATAAGAATTTATTATAAAATAGACAGTAGTTATTTTTACTTTAATGGTAGTGTTGCACCAAAGGTGTTTAATGTCTGTTTGTCTACATTTGATGCCACAATATAATCTGGTGTTCGGAACCGGAACATACTGAGGCCGCACATAACCATACATTATTGTGTTTTGGTATCACTGTCACTTCCGAAATATTAGGTCAATGTCATTTGGCACTATTGTTTTACGTTTTTTTGTCTGTGCATCTCAAAATAGTAGACTAGGGGCCAATTTTACTATTGTCAATTAAAAATTACTGGACGAATAAAATAAATAAATAAATCAAGAATGTCTTCCTCTAGTTCCCTAACATTTTTAATTAATAGTATTTAATAATAATCAATCGCATTATACCTAGTCTTGCCATAAATAGTGAAACAAAGAAAAAAAAAATACTATAGCAAATAACTTTTATTACTTTTACAGTGTGTTAGTTTAATACATAAATATAAAACAACTTAAAACATAAAAAGCTTATTCGAAGTCGTTTCCATTGGCTGCAATACAGTCTTTTAAACGTTGATGCCAGTTATCAATAGAAGCACGCACTCTTTCCATCGTAAAATTCTTCACTGCCAATCGTACGGATTGTTTTAGGGACTCTAAATTATCATGGCGTTTAGAGCAAGCCGTACTCTCTAAAACTGACCATAAGTCATAATCCAGCTGATTAAGATCGGGACTAGACGACGGCCAGTCTTCAGCTCTGATGAAGTCCGAAACGTTCTGTTATATCTGCATCTGTAAGCATAAGGGCTGACACGCCCGCTGTCGCGCCGCGTCAGCATATCTAAGAGCTAGGCAGACAGAGCCCCCGAACCAAGACCTCAGTTCCATCTCAGCTCCCGGTCCTTAAACACGCGCTGCCAACGGGTTCCTAAATATTGTATTTTAAAAAACTTAACTAAACATTGTGTATTTAAAAAAAATATTTTTAAAAAGACTTTCAAAATCCTCCGTCTAACATTTGGTGGCAGCTAAAAGGGATTACAAATATCCCCGGTAACGCGTCCGAACAGTATATCCGAATTAGTGCACAAAGTTCAGTGTCAAACCAGTGATCCAGTGAACAAAATACAAACTCTTGCCGTGTCGCACCGTATTCCCCTGTGTCCCGCTGTGTTCCGCTGTGTTTCGCTGTGTTCCGCTGTGTTCCGCTGTGTTCCGCTGTGTTCCGCTGTATTCGGCTGTGTTCCGCGGTGTCTCACCGTATCGCGCTGTACCCAGAACCTGTTGGAAACCATATCAAAACCGGAACAGAACTCATCACCATCACCATCACCATCGCTGTCACCGCATTTAAAACCTATTTCACCATCGCCGTAGTCCCCGTATCCTGAGAAGAAAGAAAAGAGAGCCAACGCCCCGTGTCATAATTGCGCAATCCTATATTAGATTGCGTCTTCCCGCTGTATTTGCCGAATTAATCAACAATGCATCCGATCATACTCGCAGTCTGATGAGTCTTTGGTCATTGTTATAAATCAATCCAACAAGGAACCAACTTTTAATTATATTTTATTTTAATTATTTATTTAAACTTTATTGCACAAAATAAAATCGTACAAAAGGTGGACTTAATGTCATGTGGCATTCTCTACCAGTCGACCATTAGGCTAAACAGATATGTTGATTATCTCAGTGTTTGTTAAATTAAATTGTGTAGTTATTCTAAATTCAAACGTCAACCAACATGACTTCAAATGAAGAATTTCTGGACTCTGAAGCGGTCAGCGATCCCAGTGCCCCAAGCACTAAACCAGTACACAGAGTCAAACCGCTCCAAAACCTGAGGAAAAAGAAGTCGAATTCAGTGTTGTCCTAAAATTTATGAAACCCTTCGATGAGAATCGTGAAAACCTAAATCCATTCATTTATAATTGCCAAAGTGCTTTTAATCTGGCAAAAGACATACAAAAACCCATTCTTTTCAAATTTATGCTAAGTCAATTAGAAGGAAGAGCTGAAAATATATGTAGTATAAAAGAGTTTGATTCATTCGACCAATTCTTAAAACAGCAATTCGGTGAACGGAAACATTACCTACTATCCGAACTCCAAGATTCGAAACAGAACTAGAACGAATCAGTTAACCAATTCGCCCTAAGGGTTGAAACATGCCTTGCTAAGTTACTGACAGAAATAAATATTTCCATACCTAAAGAGGAAAACAGAGTTAGCAGGCCGGGTAGCCGCAATGGAAGATCTGGCACTCCACTTTCGTAACGGGACTCCAAGCCCGTCTTTCTCAAATTGTGCGATGTCGCAATCCCACCTCACTAAACAGAAGAAAAAAATAAGCGTAGCGAAGTAGCGGAAGAAAAAATATTAGCAACCTTCAAGAAGCCCCAATCATATTCATCATTAACATCATCATCATCGTCATCTTCTAACAACGACAGACGTCCTCCTCCTAGTCGCGATGTTCGCCCAAATAACCCACAACAAGGCAATCGTCCCGAACAGTCGAGGAACCCTAGCGACGTGGTCTGCAGTTACTACAAAAAATTGGGGCATTCTATTTCTTGGGCTATTGGTGTGCTATGATGTTCGTCTAACCACTCGGAGTCCGAAATACGGTAATTTTGTATGGTAAAATATTGCTCAATAGTAAAAAAAAACTCATCCGTAAACATTTTTTTTTCTGTGACCTTTCTTTGCGTACCGCTTTAGTAGTTGTTTCGATTTTACCACCCTATTCTTTTTTAAATTATTAGTTAAGAAATTACCAGTACGTCACTTATAGGCTGCAAATCCTAAGTCATCTTTTAAAATACGCGAAATGGTTCTAGTTGCTATCTTCATCTCCCGAGATAAAATATTTTACTTTCGGACCGGATTTCTTCGAATTCTTTCACTTACTGCTTTGACCACCTTTTTCGTACGAACACTACGTGGACGGCCAGATCTTTTTCTGTTACAAACAGAGGTCTTATTGTACCTAATAATAGCCCGGTACACAAACATTTTACTAATACCAAGCGTATGGAGAGTTTTACAAATTGCATTTGGCTCCATACCTACTTTGTGTAATGCAATCACAGCGATTCGGTTCTCTTTATCACCCCACTCCATTTTAATATCGCAAAATATTGTACAATGTATTGGCACTAAAATGAGAAAACTCAATAAACAATCATATAAAAATGACAGATTCCAAATTCAAATGTAATATTTTGTTTATTTTTAATTGTAACAGTATTTATGGCTAGACTATCGTCATATACTCGTATTTAAACTCGTAAGTAATGGTACTTACTATCGTAACCGTACTTTTAAAAATTAGTTTTCAATCAGCTTCTTTTGATGCTGACTGTATCTACGCGCAAGGATGCGAACTCACGACCCACAGACGTGATGGGAAGCTCCGACCACTAAGCTCCCACCGCTCGTAGATAAATACCTACATAAATAGTGTACCACCGATGCTCCAAAGAGTGTACACGGTTAATTTTCATTGGTTTGAAGCCGGAAATATCAGACGTTTTGACGTTGGACCCGTAGTCTAAATTATTGTATTTGAGAAGAATAATGTAACTTCTGCGTCGCCAAAACCAACGAAAATTCACCGTGTATTTCGTAATTAGAATTTGTAAATTGCCTGAAGGTAATTGCTTTCACACGAGACGGTTTTTCACTGAAGCTACGCACAGTTTTATATCAGGACAATGGCTGATCGTCTTTTATATATATAAGATTTAGTAAAACTATGCTCGTGAGCAAGCTCAACCGGCGCCTGTCCGGCACCGGTCCGGATAGAAACTGTCCCATAAAAACGCAGTTAGGGTCAAATGTTTTATGAAACAAATATCTTACTCAGTTTTATGGAAGACTCATCCTTGCGTTATTAATAATTCACAAGAGTTATTTAACCACGTAGGAGTTTTGTTTTCCTCATCTTAATGTATATTTGCAAAGAAAAGTTTTTGTCTTATTGACATCAAATTAAAATCAAAGTAAAATGCTAGCTTTTTATAAAAATTTAAGTAGTAGTTTTTGTAGACTCTTTACAAAAAAAAGATAGGTAAAACACGCATGTAACTTAAATTTCTCTGAGTTAAATGCTAAAAAATAAGGTTTTACAAACATCTTAATTATTTAATTATTTATGTATTGGTTCTTTAAATAATCATTCTTATTTACACAATAAATAATAAATTACCATCCTATACCTAAACAAGTTAACCTTCTAACATTTAAGTCCACAAAATTAATTCACGCATAGTTTATCAGAAAAATTGTTTTATGGTGTGAAGTTTTAGTATCGAAAATAGTAAACTTTTAGTTTTTTTAATTTTGTTAAAGTCAACTTACCTTTATGTGTTCCAAATGCTGTCAATGCTGTCTTATCCAAATTGCAATATTAAATACAGTGTTTTTTTCTTTTATCTCATCATTATTGTCCTGCATTTATACTAATAAATAATATTTTTAAATATCTTGACTAAAACTTCCAAAAATGCGTTTCTTTTTACTTTTTTTATATTTTACTTTCAGCCAGTAGCGACCAAAAATTGTATTTTCTTCTTCTTTAATTCGCCGCACACACAAAATCGGCCAGTGCGTACTCTCTCTTTCCAAGGTATTTACAATATACCTCTATATTAAAAGATTTTTCACTCGCGATTAAGTACAATAAAATAAAAACGACGTTGAAAATTAATTATCACGATATTTTTTATCTCTCGCGATCTACGCACGGTATCACTATTACCCACTGTGGCCGAACTATGAATCGCGAAGGTCTAGTTTCTGTGGGAGTACGGAGCGGCGCCCGCGCACGTGTCCACTATTCTCACTAACAGACTCGATTGTACTTACATACTTACATTGACTGAATCCGGTTCTACAAACCTGACCAGTTTGTCAAAACAACTAATTTAATCAAACACAATCAATACTGGCTTCGTCGTTTAGTTGTCTGTATCAAACCAATAATTATTTTATAACCAATTTTATAGCGCTTTATGGGCTATACTTTTTCTCCTGTCGCTATATCTCGTTCTTCCTATATCGAGTCGTGGTACACTTGACCATTTCAAAGATACTGCAATTCTTGTTTCATGCCTACCACTTTGAGTAGTTATGCCTACCACTATCATTTAGATCATAAATAGGTGCCTAAGTAACCACTTTATATTCGTATAATAAGCTTCTACAATTAGGTAGTCTTGTATCCTAGTACCAAAATTTTTTTTTTGTGTTTCAAATATGGTAGGTTATGAATAAGTTTATTTACGAAATAATAGATTACGTAGGTCACACTATAAGTTTTGCGTAACTTAAAAAAAACAACATGTTATAACCAAATTATTGCTTTTCAAAATACTCTACATTTCAAAAATTTTTTCATGCTATCGTACCATTTTTTAAAACAGGAGGACCACAGATTGAAGGCATGTTTTCTACGTGCTGATTGAACACTATCACTGCCTCTTCGGAGTTGGTAAAAGTAAAACCTCTCATCAAATCCTTGATTTTGGGAAAAATACAGAAATCACAGCGTGTTAGGTCGGGGCTATGCGCAGGATGGGTGACGAGTTGTACTTTTTCGGAAGCTAAAAATGACTTTGTTTTGTTGGCCGTGTGTGAAGAAGCGTTGTCATGATTTAGGAGAACGCGGGTTTTGGGTCGTCTTTCGCAAACTTTTTCTAACACCCTGGGTAAACAAATGGTAGAATACCACTCGGCATTAACACTCTTTTGATCTTCAAGTGGATTGGGACCCGTAGCTGAGAAAAAAAACGCGATCATTTTTTTACCAACGTTTCTCGCCTGCCTCACTTTTGTTGGCCTGTTCTCATTTTCAAACACCCATTCACAAGATTGCTGTTTTTTTTCTGGTTCAAAACAATAAATCCACGTTTCGTCTCCTGTGTCACAATGTCATAAACAGCATTAGAATGTCCGTGGTCGTACTTCAGTAGCATCTGTGAGCACCATTCCACGCGAGCCCGCTTCTGCTCCGCTGTCAGTTCATGAGGGATTTAACGACAGCAAAGTTTCCGAACTTTCAATTCTTCGTGTAAAATTTTCTGAATTTGGCTCATACCAATTCCCAATGGTCCTCGAATTGTCTCATAGGTAATCCGCGGGTTTTCTTCAATTAGCCGCTTAACAGTAGCCACATTATTTTCGTTGACGGCAGTTGAAGGCCGTGCTTCACGAAATTCGTCATGTAAACTTTGATGTGTGTTATAAAACAATTGACAAATCATTTCCCGCCAATTGTTTTTTTTTATTACTAAGAAGGTTGCAACGTTTAAAAAAATATAAAATTCGAAATTCAAATAGTTCCGATTAGCTAGAAGTACACAACTTTTAGTGTGCCCCATGTATAATGGAAACGTTCCTATGTATAATATTAAAATGAATATATTAAACAATTTGCAATAAGATTGCTCCGGCTATTATCGGCTTGACTAGTATATGTGAATACCAGTCTTTACAACGATATTGTTAGGTTTATTTTTAAACGGTTAAATCCATACTGTTATGACGTAGTTGATAAACTGGTATTCATATTAACTTCCACACAGTGATTTTCAATTATGTCAAGCCTAAATAACCAACTCATTTATTTATGTACCCACACATCTTTACCAAAGGTATTCAATAATATGATTAATGTGATGTTGTCCAATATTTATTTATTTATTTATAATTTTAAGTGTAAGGACGAATCAATATCTAATGAATAAAACTAATGCAGTAATCTTATCAATACATTTATTCTAAAAATACTACTTCAACGTATTTACATTTAATAATATAGTTAGGCTTTTATTGTTTTTCAATAAAATATTTACTAAACTCGGTTTTTATCATAAAATCACAAATATATAAATAAATAAATAAAAATACATCTGCTGTGCACTATACCTACTGTGGTTTCTGCTGCTTGGAGGTATTTCTAATGTATGGCACTGATACATTTTAGGGTCCAAATTAAATTACTGTAGACTGTTAGAAATGGCTTAATGCCAAAGCATTAAGTCCGCCATTTGTACTCCTTTTTTGAAAGTACTTAACGATTTAAACAAAATTATACGCCTTATTAGAATGTTTTTATATATTTTTGTAGCAATATTACTGAATGTAGTTCAACAATCAGTAATATATCTATATACAGTGGTGTTCATATAATTTAGAACGCAGATATAAAGGGAAGATTTTTTTCAAACTAAGACGCAAAACTTATTGCATGCATTTTTTATTTATTTCTCTCGGTATCGTAAAACTTTTCCATAATACCACTTTATTCATTGATACACATGATTAGCTTAAAATAAATAGACAAACTTTTTACACTACTTCTAAACATAGTACTCCTATTTACTGGCTGGTCACGTAATTAAGAACGCTAAATAGTTTATACCTTTATTCAAATTTAAATAAGGAACATTCAGTCAATTTGTTACTGTTTGTATAATTTTGGCGCCATTTAGTGCTGTAAAAGATTAAAAGTGATTGCTTCCTATGAAAAAATAATGGGAAAAAAGTAAAAGTTGTAATAAATCTACAAGGGAAGTAATAATAAAATTTCGCCGGAAGAATTGGTCTTATAAAAAGATAGCCAACCATCTGCAATGTTCAAAAACGATGGTTTTCCACGCTGTAAAGCATTTTGCTACGTATCAAACCACTTCGAATGTTCCACGTGTACCTAAACAGAGAAAAACAACTCCTCGAGATGACCGAAACATCGTTCGTATGGCAAAACAAAATCCTTATAAAGGGTCCAATGAGCTGTGAAAAAAATATTTTGGTGAAAACAACCCTTCAGCAATCTCAGCACGCACTATTCGAAGACGTTTGGTAGAAGAAAAATTGCACGGTAGGATAGCAAGAAAGATACCCATGTTGAAACTTTGCTACAGGCAAGCCCGGCTTGCATTTGTGAGAAAGTATGAAAACTGGACTGTGCGACAGTGGAAAAATGTACTTTTTTCTGACGAGACGAAAATTTACAGAGTATGTTCTGATGGAAAACGATATGTACGACGTCCCCCGAATACAGAATTCGACCCTAAGTACACGAAAGTTACATTAAAGCACGGTGGTGGAAATGTGAAAATTTGGGGGTGCTTTTCTGGACATGGTGTTGGACCTGTAAAGTTGATAGAAGGTAACTTGGATCAGTTCCAATACAAAAATATACTGGAAGAAACAATGTTACCTTATGCTGAAGACTTTCTACCGGTTTTTTGGACATTCCAGCATGACAATGATCCAAAGCACACTGCACGCACCGTAAAGGACTTTCTTACAGCGCAATCAGTTTCTGTCTTAGACTGGCCAGCTAACAGCCCTGATCTAAACCCAATAGAGAATCTGTGGTTCGAAGTAAAGAAAAAGGTTTCAAATACACAGTTTGGGAATTTAAGAGAGTTGTACGACGTTTTTTTAGAAGAATGGAACTCTATTTCTCTTGCAAAATGTCAAAAATTAATAGAGTCAATGCCTCGCCGGTGTAAAGCAGTAATTAAAAGCCGAGGATATGCTATTAACTATTAATTTTAGTTAAAAATTTATTAAATTGCTTGTTAAATTTCCCGCGCTATTGTGATTTTGTAGATGTAAGTGTTGTTTGTTGTGTACAAAACAATTACCGAGTAGTTTAATAAATCGTTCTTAATTATTTGTCCAGCTTCAGTATTATTTGAATGTGTTACTTTGGTAAAATAAATAAAATGAAATGAAAGAAAAATAGTCAGCGATTTAATTATTTATTCCTAAGCCATGTTGCTCTATTAATGTGGCTATTTTATAACATAACTAGTTGCTTCTCAGAAGGTACACATCTCTGTGTATGACATGATTTAAATAAAAAACTTCTAGAACTTCAAATCGTTCTTAATTATATGACCACAACTGCATATAAAAATGAATCTCTATTTTCCTTGGTAATCGCATCACGCGTGAACGGATGGAATAATGTCGCTAATTATTTTTTTGTTGTGTTATTTATTATCAAAAGCAGGTTCTTTTGAAAGAAAAAAAATTAAAATTAGCACCAAAATTATTTATGAATAAAAAGCAATAGTAAGGGCATAGTTTACTTATATTAGACGTATCGAACTTCAATCTTATCTAAAATGTTAATAATTAGTCCGTTAAATTCGTGCGAATCTAGGATATAGCTAGATATTATTATAAGCAAAATTCTTTAAATCATTTATTTTAAGGTGGATTTTTTCTCAAAGAACAAACAAACATAATACACACTTACATTTTTAATTTTTAAATAATATAATTGTTAACGACAGCTACGCGCACGAAAAAAAAAGGCAATACCTTCAGGAGAGCCGCGCAAGAATTTAGGCTCTAACTCTGCAAATACTAGGCCGATTTTTGTGATTTTTGCACCAATGTTTAGAGTAAGGATTAGGTTAATCAGGAAAAATGTGAAATAGATCAAAAAATAGTGAATACCAATGGAAACCACCGAAAAACTGAAAATGAGTGTTGGAAAGAGAGGGAGTTATGCGCGAAAACAGGATGCACACATTGGTGCCGTGTGCAAAAAATTACGCGCTCTGATTGGCTAAAATCTCCCTCAGATTGCTATATAAGTCGGGCGGTTTCCAAGGGTAGCACTGGCAGTACTAGCAGTACAGTATAAACCTTAGAAATAGTAACATCCAAGTGTATCTTCAATAAAAGCTGAATTCTTCAAAGTGGGTTTTATTCAGTGACCTGCTCCGGCCTCAAATGAGAAAAATCTACAGTCCACTCTCTACCCTAAAAACAGTGTTAGGCCCGAAATCCCTAACATTGTTTGGTCCTTCAGGAGCCCGGATCAAAAAGAAGAACCACCAGAAGAATTCATCGCTATGGTCATCACAAGAAGTCAAGGAGGAATGGATCAAGAACGACCACGGGTACTTCCGGAACCACCACGGTCACCATCGCCTTCGACTACGCACGATGTCAACCCTGCTCCGCATCAAGGCCGTTTGGAGAGGCTACCCACTACAGCTGCCACCCAACTTCCCGAACGAGGAGGCGCTGCAATGTTGGAGCCCAGTGAAACTACGGATCGCCCGGCAGACAAGCAGACGACATACGGAACCCAACGTCGTGTGGCGCGTTCTACGAAGTCTACAGCCAGCGCCGTAGCAAGGCTACGATACGAAGCGGAAGAGAAGCTCGCCGCTATTCGTCGGAAGGAACTGGAACTAGAAGCTAACCTAATAAGGAAGAAGCTGACCGCCGACGTAGCAGAGCTCGAAGAGGACAGCGACCAGATTGACCCAATGGAAGATATGGAACGGATACATGATTGGTTGAATAAATCCGCACCGAACGTCGTCAATGAACAGGGGGAGCGGCACGAAGCCTCCGCCCCCACAGAACCGGTCGTTACCGAAGCCACTACTCCGATGAACAGAAGGACGAGATTTTGGACACCGGGACCGAATGAACAAACGACACGTGCAAGAAGAAGATCAATGACGCCGAGAAGCCGCGGGATTGAACAGCTAGCAGAGACACTCACACAAATGATGTCCAGCCGGCCACCGCCACGACAGGCAACTGATCTTCCGACCTTTTCGGGATCCCCGATGGAATGGATCCAGTTTGCGCTAGCCATGAAGCAAACTACGGAGCTGTACAAGTTCTCACCGATCGAGAACTTAGCGCGACTACGCAACGCCCTTCGTGGAGAAGCACGAGACACCGTAGCACCGCTCTTAAACACCGCCACGCATCCAGAAGAAATTATGAAGACTCTACAACAATGTTATGGACGTCCAGAGATCATCATCGACATGACATATGAAGACCTGCGAAAACTACCGAAATTAGGATCTACAGCAAGTGAACTTAATACATTCGCTGTGAAAGTTCAAAACGTCGTAGCCACGCTAAGAAACGTTGACGCAGCATACCTCTACAACCCATTACTGGTACGGGAGATCCTGGAAAAACTGAGCCCTCATATCAAAACAAAGTGGTGTGACTACGCTGAAGAAAATCCAGAGGCGATACCAGAGATCATCAAGTTGTCTCGATTTCTGATGCAACAAGCGGACCGTGCACTGAAACACAGCTACAGCGTCACTAGAAAAGAAGCACCGCCGCGCCCTACAGCTAGACCAGAAGGAAAAAAGAAAGTCTTCAACATAACTGAAGCACAACCAGCAGCAACCACAGAGAAGCTAGAAGCATGCACAGTCTGCAACGAACAGCACCGACTCCCTGCCTGCCCTAAGTACAAGGAGCTGCCGGTATCCGAACGATGGGAGGTGGTGAAGAAAGCGGGACTCTGCTTCCGGTGCATCAGCAGTAGACATCGGAGGTTGAATTGCAAACAGAAGTCCTGCGGAACAAAGGGATGCAAACGCCCACACCACGCTACTCTACACAGCGAAGCCCCTGCCAGACAACAGGAAGACGTCACCGCCAACGAAGAAGTTGCTTCGGCGATGACAGCCTGCGAAGGAAGTGAAGTCAAACTGAAGATATGTCCTATCGTCATCAGCGGGAACAAGGGGACACGAAAAGTATTCGCCCTCTTCGACGAAGGAGCCACCGTATCACTAATTGACGAAGATCTCGCAAACGAAATTGGAGCAAGCGGGCCGAGCAAATGCCTAAAAATAAGAGGCATAGAAAATGAAGTCAGAAACGTGAATAGCAAGACCGTCCGCGTCGAGGTCAACGCCAGCGGACACAGCTCTGTCGTCACCCTTCGAACGATGCCAGACCTGGACCTGACAGCACAGTCCGTGCCGAAGAAAGCATTACAGCTGAAGCACCTGCAAGGACTAGACAAAGCGAGCCTGGCATATCAGAACGCCAAGCCACGAGTACTCATCGGGACCGACAACTGGCCCCTGATCATTACCCGGGAGCTGCGTGCAGGCAAACCGAACCAACCTGCCGCCTCCAGAACGTTACTTGGATGGGTGATCCATGGACGGATCCCTCGAAGCCACAGAACAACAGAGGAAGTACTTCACATCAGTGAAGATGTCAAAATAGAAGACCTGGTCGAGCATCACTTTCGCATCGACTCACTTGGTGTGTCACTCACTGCACGACACGTCAAGGAAAGCGATCAACGAGCCGTGAAGATCTTCAATGAAACCGCAACCAAGAAGAACGGAAGATTTGAAGTAGGCTTACCCTGGAAGAACGAGGACCCAGAACTGCCGCCGAGCTACAACGTCGCCTTAAAAAGGCTGAAAACCCTTGAGGCTAGCTTGGAGCGTCGCCCCGAAGAGAAGAAGCAGTACCACGAACAAATGAACAATCTACTGCTGAAGGGGTACGCCGAACCCTGTAACGGCGGAGAAAACTCAAGTCCAGTGGCGTGGTACTTACCTCACTTCGCCGTGAAGAACCCGAACAAACCAGGGAAGATAAGACTTGTCTTCGACGCAGCAGCTAAGTCAAACGGAGTCTGCCTGAACGACTTCCTGCTGGAAGGACCAGACCTGCTACGATCCCTGCAAACAATCATGTTCCGCTTTAGAGAAGGCACCTACGCAATAACGGCGGATATAGAGGAAATGTTTTTACGTGTGAAGATCCGAGAAGGAGATCAACCCGCACAACTATTCCTCTGGAGAGACGACCCAAAGAAAGAACCGGTCAAAATGAAAATGACGTCGATGATCTTCGGTGCATCCAGCTCACCTTTCCTGGCGCACAGTGTACGCAACAAGAACGCGCTCGATCACGCGCAGACGCACCCAAAAGCCCTGTTGCCCATCACAGAGTCACACTACATGGACGACTTTGTCGAGAGCTTCAATGACATAGAAGAAGCCAAGCAAATCATCTGCCAAGTCAACGAAGTCCACAAGAACGCTGACTTTCATCTTCGAGGTTGGAACAGCAATGACGATAGATTGCTAGCCGTCACAGAAGACATAGCCACCGACTTCGACAGATGGATAGAGGATCTGCAGACCATTGAAAGGCTACAGATCCCTCGGAGCTACAACGGGGGTCACCTGAGTTTCAACACTGCCATGAATCGCGTATCTGCAGCCGTGAAGACTCGAGAGCAATCGCCGACGAAACGAGAAGCCCTGTCAACCGTGATGAGCATCTACGACCCACTAGGATTGCTCAGCTGTTACACAATAACAGCCAAGATAAATCTACAGAAGCTTTGGCGCCTCAAGACTGGGTGGGACGAACCGATATCCGAAGACATAGCCACCGACTTCGACAGATGGATAGAGGATCTGCAGACCATTGAAAGGCTACAGATCCCTCGGAGCTACAACGGGGGGAGAGAAGCTCAACGACGTGAACTGCACGTCTTCTGCGACGCGAGCGAGGAAGCCTACGCCGCTGCGGCATACTGGCACCTCACCTACGGGAAAAAGGAAGAAGCAGAAGTCGTACTGGTAGCAGCACGCGCCAAGGTCGCTCCGTTGAAGACACAAACGATCCCGAGACTGGAGCTGCAAGCAGCATTGATTGGGTCACGACTAGCGAAAGCAATCAAGGAAGAACATAGGCTACGCGTCGATGACACCACCTACTGGAGCGACTCACAGACAGTTTTGCACTGGATACGCAACGGGAGCCGCCGCTACACGCCCTTCGTAGCGCATCGACTCGGCGAGATCACCGAAGACTCAAGCCCGGCAGACTGGCGGTGGGTGCCGACCCACCTCAACATAGCCGACGTCGCGACGCGAACTGGATACGTGCCTGAGTCAGCGAAAGACAAATGGTTTCAAGGACCATTATTTTTGAAGAAGCCGAAGACTGAATGGCCTCAACCTGAAGGAACGAACGACAACGTCACAACAGAACTCCTCCACGTCGTCACACACGAGGAAGATTCATCATTGCCCGACATCAGCCGATTCTCCTCTTACGATCGGTTGATTGGAGCAACAGCACGAGTACTGGAATTCGTGGATCGCTGCCGCGATAGGAAGTCCGCCCTGAGCCACGAACACGTCGAGAAGGCAACGCATCGATGGTTAAAACGAGCGCAACAAGATTCGTTTCATCAAGAAATAGACTGCTTAAGAAAAGGCGTCGCCGTACCTCGAACAAGTCCGCTTTACCGCTACGACCTGCTGTGGGAAGACGGACTGCTGAAGCTCAATGGACGAGTCAACAAGATCAAAGTGACCACGACTACGAACCGACCTGTCCTACTCGATGGACGTCACCCGTTCACGAAGCTCCTTATCGGCAGAGAACACCGACGAGCCAATCACGCAAACATCGAGAGGATCGTGAACGACGTACGCCAAAAGTACTGGGTGACCCGACTGAGACCTACGGTCAAAAGGATCGCAGCCGCCTGTCAGATGTGCCGCCTAAGAAAAACGAAGCCACAAGCTCCGCCCATGGGAGACCTACCGACCGAACGCCTGCAACCATACCACAGGCCGTTTAGCTTCTGCGGTGTGGATTATTTCGGCCCCATCACCGTGACCATCGGTAGAAGACGGGAGAAGAGATGGTGCGCTCTCTTCACCTGCCTAACCACAAGGGCAGTGCACTTAGAGCCAGTAGCATCCCTGAGCACCGACTCTGCAATCATGGCGCTCAGGAGAATGGCGGCAAGACGAGGCTGGCCCCTGACACTCTATAGCGACAACGGGACCAACTTCAGAGGCGCAGACGTCGAACTCAGGAAGGCGTACGAAGAATGGCTGCCCGAACTCTCAAGGTACGCCATGAACTACGGGACGTCATGGAAGTTCATCGCGCCCGGAGCACCAAACCAAGGAGGTGCCTGGGAAAGACTGGTGCGCTCAGTAAAGGGTGCACTCACAACAACGCTACGAGAAAAAGCACCTAGAGAAGAAACGCTGCTAACTTTGCTAGCAGAAGCGGAGCACGCAGTCAACTCACGACCGTTGACACACGTATCGGTCTACCCCGATGACCCAGAGGCTCTGACACCGAACCACTTCCTCCTGGGGTCATCATCGGGCCAACCATACGTGGGAACTTGCAAGGAAGCCGACAAAAGGACTTGGAGAGCTGCACAGGCACTGGCTGACAGCTTCTGGCAGAGGTGGCTGCACGAATACTTACCTACGCTCGTGCCGCGCCTCAATCGACACGGTCACCATGACGCTGTAAAGATAGGAGATATCGTCATCATCGCCGACCCTCTGCTCCCTCGAAATGTATGGCCACGAGGGACCATAACGAAGACCTATCCCGGACCTGACGGGGTAACAAGGATTGTGGATGTGCAAACCAAAGGTGGAACGTTCAAGAGACCCGTCTCGAGAATCGTCGTGCTGGAAACGAAATCCGCACCTTCCCCGGACCAGCGGGAAGGGACGCGCTGCACAACGAGCACGTAGCGGTCTACCAAAGGAGGCTGCGGTACACCTTCGCCGGGGGGAGACTGTTAACGACAGCTACGCGCACGAAAAAAAAAGGCAATACCTTCAGGAGAGCCGCGCAAGAATTTAGGCTCTAACTCTGCAAATACTAGGCCGATTTTTGTGATTTTTGCACCAATGTTTAGAGTAAGGATTAGGTTAATCAGGAAAAATGTGAAATAGATCAAAAAATAGTGAATACCAATGGAAACCACCGAAAAACTGAAAATGAGTGTTGGAAAGAGAGGGAGTTATGCGCGAAAACAGGATGCACACATTGGTGCCGTGTGCAAAAAATTACGCGCTCTGATTGGCTAAAATCTCCCTCAGATTGCTATATAAGTCGGGCGGTTTCCAAGGGTAGCACTGGCAGTACTAGCAGTACAGTATAAACCTTAGAAATAGTAACATCCAAGTGTATCTTCAATAAAAGCTGAATTCTTCAAAGTGGGTTTTATTCAGTGACCTGCTCCGGCCTCAAATGAGAAAAATCTACAGTCCACTCTCTACCCTAAAAACAGTGTTAGGCCCGAAATCCCTAACAATAATATTTTAGCATTTTCTGACCTAGGGTCAGCCAAGATGCTGTTACCGAAACCCATCTTCACAATGAAAATTATTAGTGAGTAAGGAAAAACTGCATTTTTTGACTTCATTTCAGACACACGTTGTGATGATTTGATAAACCTCTTCAATCAAATCACATTTCTTATTACATTGTTTATGAGAAACAATGACAAACAAAAAACTATTTAAATGTAAGTGTATATAGCCCCCTGCCGCTGCTAGGACCTGTGCACCTCTCTCCCGAGGGTCATAAACTTAAGGCATTATATCATGCTTACTATTTGCGTAGAAAGATAACTTTAATAAAGGAATATAATATTCACAGAATATTACTTAACTTAAACGTATACAATATATACACACAAAAAGATATCTTGCACGTCTGTTCCGCTACACACAAAGATGCTATCATTCCATGCTCTTAAACGCTGCATTATCGAATCCTTTATCAAAACACAGCTCTTTGCTTTTAATCTCTAACGCCTTCTTTCCCTTTCTCTCCTTGTACTCCACAGTAAAGTACATGGAGACTCCCACGATCATCATCGCGAACATCAGGTACGTCTTCTCGCTCGTCCTCATGTAGGGGGAGATGACGTAAGCGATGATGTAGCCGACAGACTCCCACAGCCTGAAGTTCGCGAAGGCAGCCTCTTCTCTACCGTGGAAGAGGATGCCGTAGTAAGCTGGAAGATTAAAAGAACAATTTTTTTTTAAAACTGTTGGCTTTGTTTGTGTTTTTAAACTTTTTTATTAAACGGCGATCAGACTACAGTACGTTGCCGCGTGGATCGGTAATTAAACATCAATAATTTTGATTTTTTTTTACAACTTCTTGCTTTTGTAATGTTTTTAGACTTTAAATAAACAATTAAACAGACCATTTAGCTGCACTAGCCACACTGAGTCGCACCGGCCCTAGATTATAGCAATGATGTACAGAATATATACTGACCCTATTGAGATCTCCACGCCAAGACCTTAATATAAAGCTTCCATAAGGGGTATTGTGTCAAATCTTACCATTTAGCTGTACAAGCCAAACTGAGTCGACTAGGCCCCAAAGTATAGCAATGATATACAGGATATGACTCTGGCCTTCTTGGGGTCTCCACACCAAAAAGGTGATGAAGAGAGCAGCGTGTATCACGGTTGCACAGCACATCAGAGGTACGCGACCTGTTATCTGAAAAAACATTTTAAATTAAGTACAACAAACAGCTCCTCAACCTATCACAAAACGTCAAATTTTCTCAATTGATATTGATCTCTACGTGTCGGACTTAAAATTGAAAATCAGTTCACCTTTAACTTTTTTGGTAGGTTGACCTGCCTTTGACTGTACATGAATTTCGCGATTCATGACTAGACCCATAGGTTGACCTGCCTTTGATGAATACCTGAATTTCGCGCTTCATGACTAGATCCAGGTCAAATTTCAGGAAAACTTTAGGTAATATGGCATGATCTTGGTAATTCGTGGTTTTACTAGTCCAAACTACTAGAAAAATACCTAGCATAAAAAAACATGTTTTTAGTTAGAAACTACGTAAGCATTACCGAATGTTGTACAAATTAGTTTGTGCACTAAAAAAATATTCTAAAAATAGAGAATAATAACTTTTTATCTTGAAATTAGTTCTTATTTGGACGATTTATTATCCTCAGTATATCAAATAGATTATTCATGCTTCAGGCACCATCGCCAGTTTACTTACATATACTAAAAATTCAATGACAACTTGCCAAAGCTAAAATGCCCAAACACCATGGCATTTGTCGGACTTCCGTGTTTTTCTAGTGTAATGCAACTGTTCCATATAGGCATACATAGCGCACGCATCGACTTATAATAACTTAACAAGATTTATATTTTGGGACTTGCGCCGCTTCCTTCACAGTACCCCAGCCTTGCCTTTACCAGTTCTATTTTGACTATCTAAACCAGTCTTAGTAATCAGGGACCATTTGACAAAATTTACATCTTGTCATTCATAGGCCACCACTGTTTGGAGGTAATACAGTATGTAAAATAACGAAGGTTGTTCTCTTCAGCCAGTTTATCTACATCATTAATAGATTAAAATTAAAATATAAATTTATAAAAATAAGCATTTAAAAAATCAATATCCAAAATATTTAAAAAAATATAAATAAAATCGAAACGCCTGTTTAAAACCAAAATCGTAACGTGGAATAGTAACTAACGTTATTAATTACAATACGTAAACTGGCACGTCGCTAATCTATTTTGCTCGAACGGTTAGAAAAGGGTCGGACGTTCATTATTTTTTTATGAAATTTTATAATTTCATAAAAAAATTATGAACGTCCCATATAATTATAAGTGTGACAAATGACAATAATGGGAAAGCGTAGTAAATGTACTAATCACCCTCAAACGTATTTACCTTAGCAATATATCCGGTGACAACACACCCAATAGCATCCGCCACCCCCATGGTCATCATCACGAAGCCCACAGTCCCAGTGCCCACAGCGCACGACACGAACGCCTGAGTAAAACTACATAGTGTTATCATCAGTTTGAATATAGATGCCTCCACATTTACTCAATTCTGTTTGATAAACGTGAACATTTTATTTAAAAAATCGAGTATTTTGACGATCGCCACGCTAGATTGTTTTTGTCGATTAAATCAACAAGTTTTTTTATTTACTATGAGGAGTGTTGCATCTTTAAAAACTATGTCGATCGTTAAATAGGAGTAGCTGACAAATTTGAGTATTGATCGACTAAAGAGCATAAATCGCGAGTGATAATCGAGCAATGTCATTAGTAGCTGTCGGATTTTATTGATCTACAAATTACACTATATAGAGTTATAATGCCCATAGACAAAAATGGAGTTACCAGATTACCAATAAATACCAATACCAGCCTTCCTTACCAGATTAAGAAATACTTTGAGCTAAGTTATGTCGGATTTTAAAATAAATGTCAGCTATCAATCAGTATGATAATCAAATTTATTGCAAGTCTACCATATATCAGCAACCCGCAGCTTAAATATATTTTTGCCGCCCATAGTGTGTCTCTAGATGGATAGACGGCTTGCTAAAGGTTCCAGGAAGCCGCTGGATGCAGGCCGCTTCCAACTGGCCAATCTGGAAATCACTGGGGGTAGCCTATGTTCAGTCGTCGTAATAGACGTCCTATGGCTTAAACGATGATGATGAATGTGTCTCTACAATAATAACTTTGTTGTATACAACTTTGTAGAACGAACTTAGTTTTTTAGCTAGTGACTTTCATTCAATTCCATTCCTTGGTGATTCTACATTTAAAACTTTACAAGCAATTTAAATTTAGTTTAGACTCAAACGATCTTTGCCACATTACTGGCGAACATGTTATTTCCCTGATGTGTTCCTTGTAGTATATTCTCTTAGTGATCATACAAAACAATTTTATTTTCTTTCGCGTATGTATTTAAAATTTTAAAAAGTGACAAACATACTGACCGCACTAAAATCAGCGCCAAAGAACGCCTGCTGGAATCCAACAAAGATATTCAAGAGGACCAGCATCAGTTGATAGGGCTCCACCATGAGCTTCAGAGTGACTGCCAGGAGGGCCAACCCTGAGAGTCCTGAGCCAGTCTCCGACCGGCCAGTGTCGTACCTGCAAGAAAGTTATTAATCAGATAGCAGTTGGTATGTCATGTAGTTACTGATGTATGGCTTAGAGCCGCTCGCTGTGGCGTTCTATATTCCTATGTCTAGCAGTGAACTTCCAAAAGCTGATGACGATGATGAATGTATGCCATTTTCGTCCAGGCTAAAACTGATTGATTATAAAATTATAATTGAAAAGTCTTTCAAATACAAGGCGGCCTACATAATAGTGTCTAGTGGGAATCATCCCTAGAGGTACCTCCTATGTTTGTTGAGCCTTATTTTTTGTAAATAATTTTGTACTTAATGTTTTTTTAAAGACTTTATTTATTACTGGATATCAATTTAGGACGTCCACCCGAAAGGTGGACAGAAAACCTGGTAAAGGTTGCAGGAAGCCGCTGGATGCAGGCCGCTTTCAACCGGCCAATCTAGAAGTAATTACCCCGGAGGCATATATTCAGCAGTGGACGTCCTATGGCTGAAATGATGATGATGATGAAATTACTTTTTTCTTAAATAGGTTAATAGTATGGCCCACAGCAACGAAACAAATTATATTATTAATTAACTTCGTTTTGGGGAGATTCTAACATAAAAAGAGAGTCAACATTTAAATGACACCAACAACTTCTCCGTGTCTAGAGACGATTAGCAACCATGTTTTTGAACCGATTTTAGGTTAGGGTTTTCAGTTTGAACAGTATGTTTGTATGCATGTATGTATGTTTGTCCGCGATTATCTCGCGTTTGGCTTAACCGATTTTAATGCGTTTTTTCAGAAAAGTTATATGGTACATTCTGAAGAAAGTTTTAGTATACATCACATGGATATATTTTTGTCGTGGTTCTGCTAATAGAAACACCCTCAACGTAAGTTAACTTTTTAAATAGGAACTTAATACGCAAAAATCATATTAGAGAATGTGTATTTTGTGTGAAAATAAACGTGCCTAATTACCTTTTCATAGAATCAACACCAATGGCGACGATAAGAGCAGCACCAGCCATGCACGCCAAATAAATGCCTGAAATCATAGAAAATACTCTTAAATACGATAAAATGAATTTTCTCGTCGTGCGCCGCGTGTGAGCAAGACAGAAAAGCGACGTTGTCAGTTTTCCGCATTATAATTACCGCGTAGCGTGTCATTTCTGTTCTATGGTAGTTTAATCCGCGTTCCAATTTTCTTTTGTGAATGAGGCGTTAAAATTTTTTGGCATAGGTTTTTTATTTTGAATTTTTTTAAAGTTTTTTTTTTTTTATTATGGACTCATCCCGCTCTTAAAAAAGAGCGGTGATTCTGCCTATGTCGAGTGTATCGTTTACTTATAGTTAAAGCTTGACAAAGTTCGCAATAAATAACGAGTGTTTAGTTTTTATTGCTTTTCTTGGATTCAGTGGAGGCTACTGTTCCCGTATAAGCAGGTTTCAGGACGCTATCGGATCTAAAGCAAGTTGTCTTGAGACAAGTCACTTGACACTCGATGCGGCGTTGAATACAATGATATTTCAATAGTTTCAGATCTTTATCACTTCACCAAGCATTAGAACTCAAACTACACTAAACTTGCACTCTAAAGCTCTTTAAATGATAAATAATAAAAAAAATAAAACCGACTTCAAAAGGTAAAGTAAGGTATTTAAGTGTTAGGATTATTTTTAGCATTTCAGTGTTTTGAAGTCGGTTTTATTTTTTTTAATAAAATTTACTTATTTCATCTATTTTTAGTGATAAATCCTAATCTAACTGCTGAACACCGATTTCATCCCCTATTTTCCTACCCTTAGGGGTGATTTTTATTTTTCAAACTTTTATCATAGCATCTTTGAAGTATAAGCTATTCAATAAAACAAAAATCATCAAAATCGGCTCATATTTGTCGAAGATAGGTAACAAGAACCACAACCAAAATATTATCTGGGTATATATTTGTTGATTTTCTCAAAAAGTTCTAAATCAATTTCGATAAAATTTATATGGGACCACCTCTGAAGTATGATCTACCAAACAAAAAAAGAATCATTAAAATCGATTCATAATTGGCGGAGTAATCGCGTAACAAACATACAAAAAAAATAAAAAACATACAGTCGAATTGAGAACCTCCTCCTTTTTTGAAGTCGGTTGAAAACCATTATAATAGATCGACCATGCTTTTTGTTCGACTACCCCCCACCCAAAACCTTTTTAAAACTTTTTTTTATATAACTACATTTTTAATACGTTCAAAAAGAATCACCATGCTACTACGCCAATTGTCATGGTTTTGTCTTAGATATTTTGTTTGGTCATGGTCTGAAAAATAACGATCACAAAGCGAAATAAATAAAAGATATCCTTACAATATAAACCAGTGGATTTGCCATGCATTTTTAAAAAGATACGTTGTTGTTTATTATTTACAAAAACCATCGATGTCAACGACCTTCAAGTGACAGAAGAACAATCGTGCCATTCGAATACCTAGAACCAAATATTAATGATGATATGTATATGTATATTGAAGCCCTTAATTGGTTTGTTTTTGTGTATTTTTTTCGTGTGTGTCATATAAACGTTTCTATTTCTTTAAAATGTCGGGTTATAATAATAATAACCCGCAGGGGCAGCTTGTGGCAAGCTGTAGGTGAGTGGCGTAACCTCGGACCCCGATCGAACATGTCAGCGATTTGTCGATTAAGGATCTTCTCGTTTCTGGCCCCCGATTCAAAACATTTCGCTAACAAATTGTCGACCGGAAAACCACGTGACACTTTACTAATACTACTAATAAATTGGGCCTTCAATTGTCACCCATTTCATGACAATAAACAGCTGTGTCCAAAAACAAATAAATTTTTATTTTTAAATAAAATTGTTCTATTTGACATTATGAATCCTATTGACGTTATTGACATTTTGTTTTATATTTTATTATGAAGTGACATTGTAGTATGTATGTATTAAATTGTTTAACTTGTGTGCGCTTTGGATTATACTGTAAGCACACTTGACAGTGATTGAATAAAAAAAATAAAAAATAAAAACATTTATTGCATGTCAGAGAAATAATTAGTTTAGATGGTAGGTACAGACTAGACTTAGGTACATTTAATTAAGGTTTCTTGCCGAATTTAAATACATAATATGCTAAGCACCACTACATCTCTCAAAAACATGTGTGAAACGACAATTAAGTACAATTATCACTAATGCTAATTAGGAAACGACTTGCTTACATCCGCCTTCTCAAGGACTTGATAGCGGAAAAGCTACAAAAGGAAATTCAGTCTACATCATTATCTTATTTGTAAATAGACATCTTAAACATCACATAAATAATCTAGAGACAGTGTCATGGTATAAAGTAATCAAGTTATCCACTTGACATAGTTGTTTCCTTGCATAGAAGAAAAAATGTCACCTACGTTAACTTTACAAAGTTGTAACACGTTCGAGTAATCTCCGAAACATTATTATAGCTATACATAATTATGATAGGGTAGAGGCAGTCACGCGTTCACTGTTATTATAACATAGTAACTGCCCGCGACTTCGTCTGCTTAGACTATAGCATAAAACCAAAGTTTGAGAACCTGATGGTGTAGTAGCGCGGTAGTTTGCTTTGCACACGGGGGGCTGGGTTTAATACCCGGTTTGAGCCAATTCAAAAGAGGATCTTTTCTGAATTTGCTCGAGTCTGGGTGTGCTGGGAGACACTCCTTGAAAAATACATTGTCTGGTACGTCGTAACACCTGAAAATTGATTCCTTACTTCGAGACCATGACTTGGTGCGTTGTCTGGCTCATATTTATTTTATTATTTAATAGCCAAAGAGGAATGGATAATCATTCCACGGGAATACAAAAATGGGATAAATATGTGTTTAGTAAGCTTAATATACAGGCTGTATATTATATCAACGATAACCTTGTAACCACATTTTCTATATATCATGGCGAACAACTTTTGTTCGATGACTTTTGCAAATTTGCGTGAAAATTTTTCGACTTCCCATACAACATTAATTACCGAACAGCCGACTAAATTTGTATAGAAAGACAAAAAATATACTTATATGCTTATTTTTAAAAGTCATAGAACAAAAGTAGTTTACATGATATTCATTACACTCCTTTGTGCATCGGTCGTCTTTCAATCATCTGTCCAGACCGAATGCAACACTTTTTATATATTTACTTCAACTTGTTACATTTTTATAACTACCACTAATACAGCAAAGTACTTATTTCGTAAAATTATTCTTTTGACATTTTATTCAATTACATGGACCGTGATCACGACAAATGTAACGGTCTGGACACATATTAAAAAGTAGGTACGTGTCGTATTAATCTTCGTAGTGTTTATTGTGAGATTAAACTGACCTATAATCATCTGGATCTTCTCCGGCGGCTGGGGCCGCAGCGCCTCGCCCGCGTCCGCAGCCGGCAAGAAGTTGGCGCCGCACAGCTCCGGGATCATGGAGGCGTTTACCGCGGTCACTGCTGCTTCGTTGTCGCCGGATGACAGCACTAGAACGACCAATAAGAGCGTGGCTAATAGGGAATATACTTATTGCACGAAAATAATATATATATTTTACTATATTTGCATATGAAATTATAGTACTAATAGTTAAAACAAAATTGATTTTAGGTGAAAAATAACGGTAAGGCTCGGACTACATGCATCCGGAATTTTTCAGAACCCCATATAAAATGGATTGAATCCGGGCTTGTCCGGAGCCGTTATGTATGGAGTTCCTGATGCAAGTAGTCCGAGCCTAATACAGTAATTAGACGTTGAGATATACCTATCTCTTTATAAAACTAGTTTATTACATTTATTTACAGTATATACATATACGAACATGTGCCATTTTGTTCGACGATTTTTTGCCATCTTTTAGGTAGTGTCATGATCCCGTTGCTGTAGAAATTTTGGGTCAGTCCTTTCTTGATGTTAACCTGACACTACCTAAAAAAAATCTGAAAGGACCGAAACAGGTATAAGGTGCACAGGTCAGGGCTTTATGGCGGATGCCTTAACACCTCCCAGCTAAACTCCCTTAAGTTTTGCTAAGTAGCTAAAGATGTGTGTGGTCTAGCATTGTGGTGATGGAAGACCACACCTTTTCTATTGATCAATTCCGCTCTCTCTTAACTTCTTGCATTAATCTCATAAGTTGTTGGCAGTAGAGATCCAAATTGATGGTTCTGCCCGGTGGTAAAAGCTAATAATTAACAATGCCCTTCGCTTATTAATTGCGAGATACTTTACTTAATATTTACTTTTTTTTTTTTTTTAAAGGTCCTTTTTCACGTCATCAGCCAGATAAAAACAGTACAGCTAAAGAGATTTTGTTACGAGTTTAAACATACTTACTCGTAGGTATATGCAAAGGACTTAAGTATTCCCCGTCTCATTATTTAACAGATTCAAGTCAATTTAGATTTTTTTTCCAAATTATTTTAGATCGGGTTTACTCGGAGACATTGTCTGTGTACCTCGTTACACATAAATGTTAAATCTAACGTCGAGACCATGACCGTTGTTTTGTTGTTTAAAGCAATTTTATATTTACATAAAAACAATACAGAGACGACTACAAACGTCAATTCACGCTTTCCGTAATAAAGTAAGTACCTAAATAAGTACCTAATTCATAGTCAGTATTCTTGTAAGCCAATAAATACCATTACTCTAATGTATTGGAGTTAGAATCCAATTAACATAAAAATAATTGCTTTACGCGGTTTTAAAATACGAATAGGTATGAGTACTTAAATTACCTATAACTTACCCAACGACGAAATGAGATTTCCCCATACTTGGTTCATTTGGAATATCATGAAGAACAGTCCAAAGAAACGCACCAGCAACGCATCTGCTGAGATCTTTGAGATTCTGCTTTGTGCTTCAGAAACCTGAAATGTGATGCAAGTAGTATCTTACATTTCAGAGTACTTTCGAGATCCAGACATGTTTTGGCTTACCATTTTATATATGAAACATCGCAGGAGTTATTTAAAAGAATAGAACGCAATACAATAGTCGTATGACTCTCGTGAGAGTAAACTGTATTTCTCAAATAAAATAACGTTGTTTTCAGAAAACCGTTAAATGCATTCGTTACACAGTTATTTGGTCTTGCATTTTATATTGTTCTTGCGCCTGCAAGTATACAATTTTATTGTTAGTCATCATCACAATCATCATTTTAAACATAGGACGTCTACTGCTAAAAATAGGCCTCCTCTGTGCCTTCCGGATTGGCCGGTTGGAAGCGGCCTGCATCCAGCGGCTTCCTGCAACCTCAGTGGTAAAATTATATAATTTTTTTAAATAGTTAGTATATTGAGTAAAATTTGGCTCAAGACATTGTCTATTGTATTTTGCTAAGTCATTGAGACAAGGGAGGAGAATACCAGTTGTTAAAACAGTCTAAGAAGCCTTAAAGATATAATACGATGCCGAGCGAGCAGGGGAAGTAGGGGAAGGGGAAGGGCTGTAGGGGAAGCGCGGGCAATGAGGTGAAGTAAGGGCACTAAGGGAATTTACGCACTACACGGCAACGATTGCTAGTGGTCGCAGCTAGTGTTGCCGAAACCTCGTTAGTTTGACTATCGATAGTTAAAATTTAAGTTACACTATCGATAGTCAAGTCAATTCAGAAAATATTTTTTCTCATATTGTTGCCGAACTATCGATAGGTAGTTGACCTTGAAATCCAATTACACTATTGATAGTATCGATAATATCGAGAGGCCTATCGATAGTTTGGCTATTTTCGATACTATCGATAAGCATATAAAACTAGCGCAGCGACGAGAAGCCCAATTTTCGTAATTTAACAGTACTCGCAATCCAGTTTCGATCCGGTCCAAGCAACAACGGTCCTAAACGTATATTAGGACGTAAAATTTTACTCTAGAAAAGTTTGTAATGCGACTGAAAATGGGACAAAATGATATCTCTTTTTGGTTTGTTTTATTTTAAGTCGCATTGGGAACGACATATAATTGCATTTTTTTAAGTATACGAGAATACCGTTTATGTACCTATGTTACCGGGACTGGATCGAAATTAGATAGCGACAAATGTTAAATTACGAGAATAGGGATGACGACTAGGTAAAGAAAATTAATTGCTATTTAGTCCGTCAGTTAGAATCAAAAAATAATAGACACTTTTATTTCTGTCAATCAACCAAAAAAATACAAAGATAAAGCGCGGTAAAGTTCAAAAGGGGGGCTCATGACGTCACTTCTAAGTAAAAATTGTACCAAGACGTGACGTCATGCGACATTTCAAATCAATATATCTCTGTAATGTTTTGAAAGAAAGAAAGAAAGAAACGTTTATTCGACACACGAAAGAAAAAAAAATACACAAAACAATATCAGACAATCAGATGTGTCGAAAAGGTCATTTGTCGTGACAGCCACGGATTTATCACGACGCTGATTTTCGGCGGGAACCTCGGACGCTGGAACGTGCACGTGAACATGAACGTGTTTTGGTTATGTGAAAAAAGAAAAAATACGTGTCCAATACTTTTTGATAACCTACATGATAGACGAAGAAAAAAAAGGCTTCAGGTTAACTAAAGAAATCATATGAACGTCGCGCACACGGCTGCAAGTGCTTGCCGGCACTACTGAACCACGACTGGCCGTCTAGTGCGCCTTGTCCCTAAAACTTCATAGCTGTCAGCTGTTAGCTTTCGGTCGTCGTGTTATACTAACCACAGATAGATAGGTGCACTTGGCGCACCATAGCGGCCCGCCCCCGAAGCCGACCATCAGGCCGGCTGGGATCAGCGTCCAGAAACGCGGGTACAGCTGCGCGGCGATGTATGGCATGTACGTGATAAACGATATTGAGATCGCCCATTTTGTGCCGAACCATCTATAATATAAATATAAAAATGTTTTAGACACCACAGTAATACCAATTTTACCCTTTTTATAATATCGAGTATTCCGCGCCCCGGACTATGAAGTCAATGATGAGGGTTCGAAACAAAAATATTTATCCGTTTTTTAGTCGCCATGAGTACTATAACTTCTGCCTTGTCTGAGGCAAAGGCGCTAATTTCAATCCAGAGTGGAGCAAAGGATTCTAAAGTAGAATCCTGAGCGCAGCGAGGGTTTACAAGGGCGGAGCATAAGGTAATTTATTAATATTATTACTTTATATTTTTTTCACCTTCTATGATAAAATAATTACTTGATGCACTCATTTGGTCGGGATTAAAAACCTACTTTAGTCCCTGTGTACGATGACCACCTATGCTATTTTTGAATGGATGTGATAAAAACTTATATTGTGTCTCGTTTTGCTGGACTTAGGGGACTTAGGGGATGTAGGTATCACATTTTTATACAAATACAAATGAGTAAATTATAAATAAGTAGGAAGCATGCGGATTACATGCAGTGATTTATTTTATTGATGTCAAGGCTGGCTTAAGGCTTAATTAACTAAAACTTCAACCTCTTATCTTCAACTGTATAGCACTTTTTACACCCAATCCAAATCGTTCGATTTACAAGGTCTACCGTCCTAAAATACATGGTGCAGAGAAATACGACATTAATGAAAACACAGAATTTATTATCAACTTTTTCTTTACATTAACGATTTTGTATGAAGTAGGTATAACTACCTACTTAGTTTTTTTTACGATTTCGATTTTGCTCTCATAGAAAAAGTTGCTGTTGTGTGTGTGTGTGTGTTTTTATTTATAGTCGTACGATTGGCTCCACCCTGTAAAAGTAATATCTTAAGCTACGAGATAATATGCGTTTTACGTCGTTGTCAGTGATGCATAACGTAACCATACATGCACACTCAATTAGGAATCGTAGTTTTTACGGTTACTTGAACAAAGAGGCCAAAGGTTACGAAGATTGATACAATTTTGGATTCTTGTGTAGCTTATTTTTAACAGACTTCAAAAAAGAAGAGGTTAATTTAATTTGATTATTTTTATCTTTTGTTTATGTTACGTTATATCTTCGTAAAATGTAAACCGATTTTGATGGTTCTCCTTTATGCAATGGATTTTAATCCAGAGATGGTCCCATAAAAATTAAAAGAGCAAATTTCAGGTGCAAAAATTGGGGATGATATCGGTGTACAACAAATCTGCATTATTATTATTACTGCTCTAAAAAAAGGGTCCTAATATAGCGAGCTTGAGAGCGAGTGCGATCTTGACCTTAGGTTTCAGCGTTCCGTAAATAAATAAATAATTTATTTGCCAGAATATGGTTACAATAGGTAGGTAAAATCAAGATATAATTATTTAGTACAGTGTTTAAAAATATATTAAGAGAAACAGGTTTTGTCAACTAACATGCAAAATTAAATGTCAAACATTATTATAACATTCTCTAGCTAGAATTGTAACATTACAAACAAACAATTAGTTAGTAGACAATTATACTCACTTAATAACTACAACTGGCAGAAATATGTTTGAGAAGATAAGGCCAGCGTACACTGCGGCCAGAGACGCCGTGCCTAGTCCAGCTTCAGCGTTGATTGAACTTTGAAGATTTGCTGCACCCTGATCAAAGATATATTTATTGCACAAACAAGAACACAAAATAACTAATAATAAATATTGCACAACATCACATACATTGCTCTGATTCTAAGGACAGTAGTCTGATTCTAAAGCCTAAGACAACATAAAAAAGTTCATTTTCTACATTGAACCGACCGAGAATCGATCCCAAGACCTCAGAGATGGTTAAAACAACATTATTGTATTTCTTCTTTTGACTTTTAGTCACCAATTCGCTGAGAAAACTTAACCAACCAACCTCCGTTTTCCCTAAGGCAAGGCATGGTGTACATCCCACCTTTATCCAATCGTCGTCTCCGGAAAGAGAGCGTAAACGAATAAATAAATAAAAAATCATTTATTGTCTTCTCCAGACACATTTTACAATTGGTTATGGTCGCACAAAAATATAATTTAAACAAAAAAAGGCAAAGGGAAAAGAGGTCAAAGGTTCACCTTTACAGCGGATTCTTTTTTTAGAGCAACGATTCCAAGCAACCCTCGAAAGAATTAGTTAGAAGAAGAAAAAAAGGAACGATAGAAGTAACCGCGGTGTGGAATGTAGATGTCATTACACATATTTCAGTGACAAAAAGCGGGGGTCAACTCACCAGTTGACTTTCATGGCTCTCGGTCTTAAATTCTTAATCAAAAATCCGAAATTAAGGAGCCTAGTAACAAGATATGACTCAATATTTGGTGACTACACTGGAATCTAGTTCAACTTATTTTACGTTAGTCCAATCCTATATTTTTAAAACTTTTTAAACATATTAAATTAAGAATGTACAAAAGGTGGATTTCATTCAATGGGCTATTCTCTATCTTTCGACCATTGGGCTAAACATAAATGTTGTCTGGGTGTTGCGACAAAAGAGAACTAAGTAGAGCAACAAGTATAGTATTTGCTCTCCTACCTCAATAAATAAATAATATATAAATATTGGATAGTACCACATAGGTACATTGCTTTGATCTTATGGTAAGTAGCTAAAGCACTGGTGTTACACAAATCAGAAAAAAACGGCGGTAACACAACACCCAGACCCGAGACAACTTAGAAAAGTTGTTTTCCTGCTTTGACCAACCGGGAATTGAACCCTTGCCTGCTCGCCACTCGGCTATGGAGGTCTTCAGTAAAAGTTTATTATTTTCTTTTATTGTACTTAAATGTTTCCAAAAAGTTTTATATTTTCCCAACTTACAATTTTTTTTTACTATTGCTATACCTTAATCTTTCTGCGATATAATGCATACTAATGCATACTTTATGAAGCATTTGAATTGATGATCCTAATTAATTTGTTTCTATAACGACCTCTTTTTCACAATCATGTGTTAAAGAGAAATGACCATTGATATGATTTTTGTAATATGACTTACGCTGTATGCTGTGAACTGCACCATGAAAGCGATGCTGATGACCACCACATTCTTGAGGATCCTCCACTTCTCACTAGGCTTGAATTCTCCCTCCACCGGCTTTTCCTCTTTCACTGTCATAGTCACTAGTTATTTTCTTCAAAACTTATATTAACACTTCACAATATTACTTAATAAAGGTTGGAATAGAGTCACTGTTTCCACTTGATAATCATACATATAATAAATTATTCAGATGATTTACACTATCATCAAATTCTCATTTGATTAATGTCATTAGTTTCTTGTACCTAAAAATAAAAAACAAAGTTTGTTTAAGTTTTTTAGGATTTCTTTATTATTTAGGTAATAAGTATGTAAGTAATAACTCCTAGTAAGGTAACCCGCGGCTTCCCTGTATATTATTAAATTATTCCTTTTCTAAAATCATCTTCAAAAATCGCATTAAAATCTATCTAATAGTGCGGAAGTAGTTTAAGGTTTACTTTACATATACATCCTTTATCCCTTTTTATATTCTGTTTTGTATTTATAAAATTATAAATAAAATGGATATTAGAAAATTATAAATACTAAAAAATGTGCCGGCTATGTCCATAAGATGAGTCTAAAAAGTGGACTAGAGACGGACATCGATCGAGAGGTAGACCTCGAAAACGATGGCGTGATGACCTAGACAATTTTCTCAAAGATTAGCAAGCCCAACCACCGACAGGGACAAGTGGAGAGGTTTGGGGGAGGCCTTTGCCCAGCAGTGGGACAGAAATGGATGATATATTTTTTTATTAAAAAATGGATAATAGTGCAATATTATTAGTACATAGAAATTTTTTTTGTACTGATTTAAAATGTTATTATTTATAACACCTGTAAAATAAAAATTACAATCACGTACCCCGTAGTTACGAGTCTCTTGCTGTTATTAATACGTGAAGGTCGCCTTACACCTAAGACTCCATTCATGTATCTGAATCAAGATAAACCAATCATGATATTTATAAGAGCACGCCGCAACTACAAAACTAATCACATTTTTTCACGTTTGAATTACTCAAGTAGGTATTTACTTCTTACATGATCTCGATGATTTTATGAATCATAAATAGAAAAAGTCTATGGAAATCCCGTTCAAATGTATCTAAACAAAAGAACAGCTTCTCATTCTACGGTGGGCGTTCTTGAAAATCCTTTAATCGAATAATGAGATTTTAGATAAATCCAAGATAAAAGATTTCGGTGTATTTGCGATGCGCCCGGATAGGATTGAGCCAGAAACCCACTTCCTTGTGGGATTACCACTGTTGCCTTCATATGTAATATGTATACTTATACCTACGTGTTCAGTGGAGACCAGGAATTGGCAAGCGCAGTGTAGGGTGCCCTCCGACAAGGTTTTGATATAGGGAAATATACCGGCGGAGGTTAGGAAAGAAAAGTTGAACGTCGGGCTCAGTGGCGTGCATTAGGAGGGACCTATATTCAGCCGTGGACTGTTTATAGTAATACTTATAGCCACCTAAATAAGAAATCGAATTCGTAACTAAAAACATTTTTCATAATTTCATTTACTTTTGTCACACAGTGTGACATTTAGCGAAATGGACAAATATACGTACAAATACCTATAATTTCAAAACTAAATAGGGCACATTAAATTTACTGCGCCTGGCCGATCATTAATGATTGAATTCCAAATGTAAATTTTTTTAAACATGAAAAACTATTTACATTACCTACTTGATTAATTTTTGTTTAGGAAGTCGCGGGAACTTGCCGGGGACAAAGATATCTTTATATTTGCCGGGGATAAGGTATAGAGGTATATGCCTGATAAAGATATCCCCCCAAAATTAATTAGATAAAACATAAAAATGATTGATTGACTTTTAATTGCATCATAATTAAAATTTTATCTGCACGTGGAACCCAAACAACTTACTAGAAATAATTGTTTATAATATTTTATGATATTCAAACGCTCAAAACACCCTGATAGCATCTAAACATGCAACAATTAAAGGCTAGCTCAGCAGATCATATAATGAGATTTTTTGTGCGGACTCATTCATGAGAAGGTTGCCTTTTATGAGAACACAATTATTATCATCTTCACTTCATCAAAATCAATCTGACCTTTGAGTGTTAATATTTTTGGATGATAATACAATAGTATTCGTTTTGGATCAGATTTCCTGTTGCTTTATATCATGCAATGAATAACTTCAATAAATAATTACTAAATTTATATCATAAAACGTCTTGGTCTAGTGGTTCGCGCTCCGCTGGGCAAAACCAAGCGATCACTAGTTCGAATCCCGCAGAGGCAAGATTTTGTGTGATAAGCACGAGTATGTGCTGAAGTAATGGATTTCAAAAATTGTACCATTATATTAAATATGTGCCAAACTCGTACCAACTGTCAGTGTCTCAAAGTAAGGAAAAACATCATTTGTTTTTTCGAAGCCTTTTTCAAGCACACCCAAACGCAAGTAATTTAGAAAAGTTCGTTTTCTAAACTGACTCGACCCAGAATCAAGCTCGAGACCTATAGTGTGAGTATTGCTATTATATAATTGTATAACTGGTTGCCATACCTAGAACAAGCTTAGTTTAGGACTAGATGTTTGGTAATTGTTAAAAATAATTTTAATTAATTACTTTTTTTAGTTTTAATATGTAAAATTAGATATTCACAAGAAAATAAATTGATTAGCAACACAATTAAACACATGTGACACATTAGCCGCCTCCCATCTTTCCGGGACGAGCAGAGATGCAGGTGCGGCTGCGACAGACGCTGAATATAGGAAAAATAATAAATATCGGCAAATCAGCGCGAATTATTTTTTTATACCTTTTGGCGTCGAAACACTAGGTCCTTGGGGTCCCAACGCACTCTCTTTATATAAAGAGATTGCCAAAAGATTAGTTGACACCAGTGGGGACCCAAGGGCTGGCAGCTACCTTGCACAGCGACTAAGCATCGCAATCCAGCGAGGTAACGCTGCCAGCATCTTGGGTACCCTTCCACGAGGACCATTTTTATAATTCTCTATTTTCGTAGTTTTTATTTGTATATAGTATTTTATAGATGTATATAGTATTTCATAGATGTAAATATTATCTTAGATTATACTATGTTGCGATTGATATTATATTAAAGAATCTAAATTTAAGACTAATTAATGTTCCTGGCGTTGAGATTTTATTTTATAAAGCGTTGACTAATTATATAATTTAAAAATTATAATTGATTATAGAATTAACCTTAGCCTTAATAACTTCTTTAAAAACATACGAGTTATTAACCTCGAGTAGAAATTAATTTCACAAAACATCAATATTAATAGAATCATGGTAGAGAAATGTAGTAGTAACATTATTGTTAAATATAAGTTCAAACATTGTATTTGTAAATGCCTATCGTATTTTGCATATGATACGAGTTGTATGTTTATTAAACACCTTGACTAAGGCCGACATAATCGTGGGCAAGCGTACCATTGGACTTAAGGTAGCCTTATCCTGAGCAAATAGGTTTATAGAGTTAACTGAAACAACATCTTTTTAATGCTCTACTTGCGTTAACCTGCTTTAATTTTTTGGTTTCTAATTACATCATTTCACTGCTGAACAAAAGCCTCCCCAATGACTTATCGTCGGGGTGGATTGCCAATACTCGCCACGCTTGGCAGGCGGGTTGGCGAACGCAGTTTTGTATAAGATTTCTCACACAGACGCTGCTGCCCGTCTCGTGCTACAGGAATTAGTTGCCTCTTACGACGCGCATCCTGTTGGCTAGGGGGGGAGTATTCTTTACGGCCGTCCTAATACGACCTTAAATGATGAAATAAATATAACAATTAAAAAATAAAAAACACGATTGATGTAAATACGAGTAATAGCAAACTAAAAAGTCAGATGGAAATTAATTGAGAATAATGCAGTCAGGGGGCACCTTTATAACCAATGTTTTTTTAGTTAAATCCTTCATTACACCTATATCTAGCCCCAAACCTAGCAGATATATAGTATAATAGCAACCTGCCTTCCTAGCATGAGCACTAAAACACGATATGATATGATATGATATAGCGAAATATCGACACCAACTGTAAAAATATGATAGATATAGCCGCAATGATGATTCGCCGTCACATATTAAGATCGCTGTTTCGTTAAAAAATCAAAATGGCGGCTATATCTATCATATTTTTAAAGTTGGTGTCGATATATCGTTATATCATATCATATCATATCGTGTTTTGGTAGACATGCTAGGGGGGCTGATAATGCATATACATACCTAAATACATTACATGAGAACAAACTCGGGAAGGGAGATAATAAATAATGGGATTCATAATAAATACTGGCCGGATCATAGAAACTAAGACACACGTATTTTCAACAGTTTTAAGAATTTATGAATCGCATGTGTGCAATAAAGCGCTGGATGTTTCACGTTTCACGGTTATTGCATTTACAAAGTAAAAAGTCTACTATCATTATGATAAACAAGGTGTAACATAAGGGTTCAGCCATACTTCAGCCTTTGCAAGTCCACAGCTGGACATAGCCTTCCCGCATATAACGTTCAGGATATGAAAATGCCAACTCAACTTGGGCGGGAATCAAACACTTCAAATCCTTTGCTTTGAAAGAAGGAAGGAAGGCTTTGTATATAAATAAAAATTACGCACATTATTTGGCATGTCTTTATATCTTTAACTTATTAACAGTATTATCTTTGTTCCTATACATAAAATACCTACTTAATAAATACTTAGGTAGATGGTATTTTTTGTTTCAGTAACACAGGACAAAAATTAAGTCACAATATTTCATTCAAATTATCTATACAGGGTGTAGATTTAGTCAGTCTCAATATTAAACGAGGTGGATATGTTCATCACAAGGAACAACTTTCGCTATAGGACCAACATAAAAATCGTATAAAAATAAATAAATATTGGACAACATCACATACATTGCTCTGATCCTATGGTTAGTAGCTTAAGAAATTGTGTCATAGAAATCAGAAACAACGACGGTACCACAACACCCAGACCCGAGACAATATAGAAAAGTTATTTTTCTACATTGACCGGCCGGGAATCAAACCCAGAAAATGACAAAGATGCCGAGAGAATGTTTTGGTTCGTGGTTTTAGTATCTATGTTACCCAATATCTTCGACAAATGTAAACCGATTTTGATGATTCCTTTTTTATTGAATAGCTAATACTTAACAGATACTATTATCAAAATTTGCGGAATTTTTTTTGCCCTAAGTGTAGAAAAATAAAGGATGAAATCGGTGTTCAGCTGTTAACTTTTATTTGCACTCCTAAATGATTTGTTTTGATTAAGATTTATCACTAAAAATAAATAATATAAGCAAATTTTATTTTAAAAAAACACTAAAAAGCTAAAAAAGCTTTTTATTTTTTAGCTTTTTAGTGTTTTTTTTAAAATAAAATTTGCTTATATTATTTATTTTTAGTGATAAATCTTAATCAAAACAATGTCAATCAAAACAAATGTGTTTTAAAGTCGTTTTTTTTTTTAAATTAAAATTATAATGTATGTACAAAGTTTGTTTGCATTGTTGAACATATTCACCTCCTAGCTATAATATTAAGACTGACTAAGTTTACATCCTGTAAAAATAAAATGGTTGTTTGTTTGTCCTCTATGCGTTCCTAAACCATCTTTTTTTAAAAAGTTATCTAAACTTTTTGCGCAGAATATCCTTTATGAATTAACTGAAGATTATGCGAACGAAGTCGCGCGCTACATCTAGTTCGTAATATTTTCAACCAAAACGTATGGGACAGATGATGATTGATGATAGGTTTGTGGAGGTGGTCGAGCTGTACCTTGCCCTAGAACTGCAAGTCCTTAGCATTGAGAAAAGTAGTTCAACGTACCACACGCTTGTCGTGAATATGCATAGGTATGATATGAATGACATGATATGAATAATTAGTTTATCTACTAGCTTTAATGTAATGTAAGTATGCCTGTGCCATTCCTATTGCGTAATCCCTGGCTTCTAACACCTAGCAAACTTATAATTTACTACTCGTTGGACCAGAGGTACATAAAGGACCAATTGTGTATAAAAAAAAACTGCTGTTCACAGGTTTATACAAAAGAATATTCACTTATAACTAGACTAAAATATCTTGACGATTTTTTTTAAAGATATCATCATTATACTTTAGATACTTTATAAAGAGTTTCCAATAAGAGGTTTCATTTTGATATTAAAAAAAAACAAGTATTTTTAAGAGAAATCAATGGATGTTTATTACATTGTAAGGAGGAAGGTATGCCATTAACAATGGAAAACGATATCAGCTAAATGGCCGCCGCAGCTTCGCTTGCAACACCATATCCTTTTCATGAAATTTTCCATGACCAATTCGCACATCCATTTCCATGATTTTTTATGGCTGAATTGGAAGATATTAATGTGGAGGACGTTTATTTTTAACAAGACGGCGCTACGTGCCCCACAAGCAACGAAACCATCGCAATTTTGCAAATAAAGTTTTCTGAACGTGTTATTTCTCAAAGAGGTGAACACAATTGGCCACCGAGATCTCGTAATTTAACATCTTTAGACTTTTTTCTTTGAGGGTCACGTGAAAGATAAAGTCAATGCCAATACTCCGCAATCGATTCAAGACCTTAAAGATGGAACTCGAGAAGTTATTGAGGACATACAGCTGCAAATGTGCGAATTGGTCATGGAAAATTTTATGAAAAGGATATGTGCTGCAAGCGTAGCCGTGGCGGCCATTTGGCTGATATCGTATTCCATTGTTAATGGCATACCTTCCTCTTTACAATGAAATCATCCATTGATTTGTCTTTAAAAATACTCGTTTTTTTTTAAATATCAAGATGAAACCTCTTATTGGAAAACTCGTTATATAGAAAGCATCTCTATCATCAATCTCTGTGGAAATTTAAAACAAACTGCCGAATACATGACAAGACTCCGTTATTTTTCTATCATTGCAACAGATCTGATTTAACTTGACGGTTTGTCATGATGATAGTCGACACAATACTGACGGACAATCAGTTAGTATTACTTGTTCAGTGATTTTAGTTTCGTCTCAGAATTTAGTACTGGTTTGGTTTACTTTCCTTTTTTAAAATGAATGAGTTTATGCATTTTGGTTTATAATATTTTCTGCGTGCAACGAAATTAGTTACAAGATTTTAATTTAATAGGAACACTTTATTCAAATGATTCAAAAATGCGTAAAATCATAAGCATTAGAAAACAATAATATATATGTCTTCATGGCACACCTATTGTATTATCTGGTGCATATTTATTTATTTAATATTACAATTACATACTATTTTAAGAATCAGATTACACTAATAATAGTAAAGAGCTATTTTATGGTTCATTTATTTGCTAATGAATCTTAAGGTTGTTTTATTAGCTGTACAAACGCTATAATCTCTTAAGACGCACTCTATGTGGTGCTAATTAAAAATTAAATTATTATTGCGCTTTTATTTCTGTTAAAAATGTATTTTTTCTTCACGTTTGAACGCTTATTATACTTTTTTCTCCGGCTCAAACAATCAACGGATGAGCCATGATGTCAGGCTCGATAGGCATAATATTTCAAAATTATAATAGTAATGAATAATAAATTGGACCCCATTTTTCATGAACTCGTCCTCAGATAAAGACTGTCTTCTAGCGTAAGTCATTATCCTATTACAATTTTGGCCAGTTACTCCAGTTTCGCATTGGGGTAGGTACGTTTGACCATGATCAAGAGCAAGTAAATATTTAAATTATCATCATTTCGTTATCGGTATTCCTGATTTCAATAACACAAGTACTTTAGCTTACCTTAGGATCAGAGCAATGCATGTGATATTGTCCAATATTTATTTTATTTTACCCATAGGACGAACATAGGCCTCCCCTAATGATTTCCATCCAGCCTGCCAGTCTGCATCCAGCGGTTTTCAGCAACCTTTACCAGGCGTCTGTCCACCTTGTTGGTAGACGTCCTACACTACGTTGTCGGTACGTGGCCTCCATTCTAGAACCTTTCTGCACCATCGGCCGTCAGTTCTACGTGCTATGTGCCCTGCCCACTGCCTCTTTAACTTGCCAATCCGTCAGGCAATGACGGGCGACTTTTGTTCGTTTACGCATCTCTTCATTTATGATTCGATCTCGCAAGAAACACTGAGCGTAGCCCTTCCCATAGCACGCTGTGTATAACCTTGAGCTAATATTTTTATTACTTAAATACAAATATGTGACAGACAACATGCCACTTTCCGAATTAAACAATTACCTTCCTTATGTGACGAAGTACCAGAAAAACATCAAATGAAAATTGTTTGTTGAATATGCATACAACTATCTATTCTTGGGAAATTAAGATAACTGACAATTAGGAACACCACGGTAGCAACGACTCAAAGTATGCCTATACTGGGTTATTCGTAAAACATCAACAACCTCCAAGATACTTATTCTGGTGCTCAAATACAAAAACTTTTAGGTACTATGGGACCAACATTTTGTACCTTAAAAAAATGTTCACTGCTACATACAAACTGATGTCATCTGGTAGGCGGCTTAGTATGGGGAGGTGTTTTTTTTGCGATTTCAATGTTGGTCCCATAGAAAAAGTTGTTGTATTTGAGCACTAGATTCAGTCCCTAGGAGGTTGTTGATGTTTTACAAATAACCCTGTATACGTACCACTGCACAGGCCTCACCTCAATTATGAGGTGTTTTGAGCCATACTCTCCACCACGCGGGCTCAGTGCGGATTGGTGGAGGGGTGTTGTAATTTCAGATGTTATTAAGCCGCCCTAAGGCCTGTAACTAGGCTTTACGACTAGTATCAAGCGATTAGCCGGGACCAACTTATAACGTGCCTGCCGTAGCACGGAGATGCTTGTGATAAATGTCACTAAATATGGTCGGAATGGTCACAAATCACAACCGCGTCGTAGGTTGCCTAACTAAAAGATCCTAATTCATTAGTTATCTTCCTTCTAGGAGGTGATTCTACTGCTCAAGTACCTACAGCAACCTTTTCCAAGGGACCAACTTCAAAATCTCAAAAAAAAATCTTCCTAATACTATAAATCATTAGGAGTGGGTCAGGATTGTAACTAAATCATCAAAAAACATTAAATTATTCCTATCCGCTGTTGAAAATCGTATGCGTGGATAATTTGGCTCATTCAATAAAAAAATTACCCTATGTGCACTGCTTAAGGTCCTTATAGGCTTGCCGTACCTACGCCTCTGATGAAAGACCGTGCGTGCGGCTTTCGTAATCTCTGTATTGTCTTTATTTTTGAATATCTTCAAGTATTTTTTTTGTTAAAATACGATTATTAAATATAATAACCATTAAAACGCTTCTTTATATTGTTCCCTAGATCTTATTTTTAAAATTTCACAACCCTTTGCTCTTTACAATGTAACCCTGTATAAATATTGGCGACACCACATACATTGCTCTGATCCTAAGTACCACCAAGCCTCACGGAGGTCGTCAAATTCTAAACAATTCGATACTAAACAGTTGACATTAGTTTTTATAGAGAAGATATTTTTTTTCCTCTACCTTTAATTATAAAGTCATAGGAACTGATCAAATGCTAAAGTCACAATGAAGTAGGTATTGTAGGTACATGATTTATATTACCTAATCTACCGTAATAACATATTTGACATACATATTATAATTTACGAACATTATTCATGTTGTATTACCAAATCTTTTTTCATGGGTACTGAGACTGAGGTGCAATCATTATAATATAAACATTGTGACATTGATAAATTTAATTTAATATAAAAAATGCATTAACCATTGCTTAATGCATCATCCTAAAAAACGACCACGGAGTCTAGCTCTTGACGATCCGGAAGAAGGGTGGACCTTGGTTAAAAATTGAAGCGTTAAGTGGTAATTAAGTGGTAGGTAAAAAAAACCAGCCAAGTGCGCGTTAGACTCGTACACGAAGGGTTCCGTAAAAGTACTAAATCCTTTTTTTAATGACACCCTTGTATAGTGCAGAAACAAATTAGCGCGAGTGGGTCTCACACTTGACCGATATTAATTATTTCTTGTTTTACTAAGAAGCATGCACTTGTAGTTAAACTTTTTATAGTTAGACGTGTGGATGTAGATGTTGCCATTATTAACATCGAGCAAAAAACTAAAAATAAACACGTTTCTTGTATCCTCTTTTTACTTTTATTTTTATTTAGTGGTCATAGTAGGTAGATACTCTTCATTGCACACCACACAAAAATCAGTACAGAGAAAAATAGACTGTGAAAATTTTATAATTTTAAAATGTCTACACCCTGTGGATGATAGACGGACAGACAGACAGCGGAGCCTTAGTCATAGGGTCCATAGGCACCCTATGACTGGGTACGGTACCTACTCTAAAAAGTACGGATGAATTATTTTTAGTTCTAATAGCAATAGTATTAACTAGGTATTAAGACTAAAATGAGAACCATGTTACACTAAACAGCTGTTGAATTAGACTGTAAGTAACCCGAGAAAGAGAGGCACTAGGTAATAAAGCCGGGTGATAGATTCTTAATGATCTTCTTGACAACTGATGCGGGCTAAATGTTAGGTGTTTTAGGTTAAAAAGTCACTGTGGGTTAATTTGGCACGCGCTGGTTGGCTTTATAATTAATTCCACTATTTGAATAGTAACTATTTAAATAAGTATAAAAGTCATAGACCATAGAAAAAACGATCCAAGATTTATGTACGTGGGTACCAAAATAGGCAAAGACTTGATAAATTCAGAAAACATTTTAACAAATGTTGTAACTAATGTCTAGCTGTTTTTTTCCAAATTTATCAATGAAGAACCGGATAAACGCGATTACTGACGACACATTTAAAAACAATCAAACAGGTTGTTACAAAATTGATAATTTTAAAAAAGTCGCTGTTAATGGTTGTTACTCCCTACAAAAATCTATAAGTATTTCCAACTACTTTACTTATTTCTTCTTTTGTCAAGTATCAATCGTTTAATAGTAATAGTATCTGATTAGACGCCGATCAATAATGGTTTAAGTCAAGTAATTTTTTATTTTTATTTTTTAAAGTCTATTATAGTTCAAATTTCATTTATTGCATTTATAAACCATACACTAAGGCTGGGACCTACATATTATCTAAGTATGTAAATGTAAATATAAGTTTGTTAGTATCCCCGTTCTTCTAAAACAAAAACATACGCTTTAGTTACAAAAAAGGTTCATTATTGCAGAACTACTTAAACTAATAGTAAAAAGAAAATCATATATTATTTTTAATAAAATTGAGTCTCAGTGTGTGTGCTTATTTTTATAAAATTCGTAGAACTAAAATATTTGTTCTTTGCTTCTTTTTAGGGAAATGTAACTTTTGCAGAATTAAATAAATGGTCTTGGATCGGTAAGAATACCACTAGACATCGTAATATATTTATTGCAACGAAATATATAAAAAATCTTGAAAGTGATTCGTTTAAATAAAAATATCTAAAATATTCGAAAGGAATGAAGCTGCCTGCACGCTATTGTTTTTATTAAGATGTAAAAGAATTACAGTTCGATGAATAAAGTCTAGACGTGTTCATTGTAATAAACAGTAATGAGATTCAAAACCGATCGTAAATTTGCCGTTCCACTGCACATGTCATTCAGGTTACCTTTTTTAAATCCGAATTTTTTTAGTACGAATTTTATTTTTCCGAAAACGTTTTGCCCTTTTTTCAATTTTCATATTTTTATTATGCCGAAAACACAATTGACATATTGCTGATATTCCGACATTCGATTGTTTTTTTTTTAATTCTATACATATTGAAATCTTACTCAACATTTGCCAAAGCCAAAAATGTTAGATGATTTAGTTTCCAGAAAAATGCTTCCAATATTAAATATTTAATCCTTCATCCTTATCCTTAGAATTTATCCTTAGTTTTTAAGCGTTAAGCGGCCGCTGCCTTCGCGCTGTATGTGTTCACTGTTCTAACCTAACCTAACCTTCGTTACAATTGAAAATTATTGTAAGTAAAACAACGGTGAAACGAAAAAAAAATGGTTTTAATAATCGGGTATCTGTTTTTCTGGAAAATGAAACATCGGTAAAATAAATTTATTTCTTACAATATTATGTAAAATAAACTACCTGCTATTTAAAACTTCGTTGATCCGCTTTTGAACTATTGAAATTCGAACAGAAGAGTTTCGAAAGTGAGATAGGTTACCGTCATTCATTATGCATAATCTTAGGTACCTACTTAATGCGCTTAAAAATTACAAAAAGTATTTTTCAGACTTTATTCAGAGATCAGCAAATGATGGCTCTTTATACTGTATTGAACCGACACACAAAAAGATAGATAGATAGATGGATACTCTTTATTGCACACCACTCAAAACAAACAGTACAGAGGAAAAATACATTTAGAATATAGAATAAGGCGGTCTTATCGCTAGAAGCGATCTCTTCCAGACAACCTTAAAGTAGAGGGCAGTTTAAAAAGAAAGTTGAGAGGGGGCGGCGGTGACAAGTCTAAAAGTAATAAAAGGATATTTAAATAATATATTTAAAAAAATTATATAAATGTATTTTTACGTTTTTACGTAGTGTTGCTGGTTAATTTGTAAGGCGCGGTAATAAAGTTTATTAGTTACGTTGACCGATAACAATAACTCTTTACTCGTATAATCTCTGAAATATAACGAGTAAGTACGTACGTTTTTTATGACTTTTGCAAATTTGCATAAAAATTATCGATTTATCCTGCAAAATTACCTACGTTATTAATTACCTTATTTTCGTTTTCATTTTCATCGCCAAACAGCTGATTGAATTTTTATAGGAAACATGCATATATTTTAAAGTCATAGAACCAAAGTTGTTTACTATGATGTATGGAATATGGTTACAAGGTTATCCTTAGGTTAACTGACACCCTCTATATATTACATTACATCCTTCAGTTACGAGACACCCTGTATATTATACATTACATAATAATATTATTTAGTACAGGGAAGTGTATTTTTTTGTTTTCAATGTTGGTCCCGAAAGTTTGTATTTGAGCAATAGAATCACCTTTCGAAAAAGGGGTTTACGATTAGAATAGGACCATATTGTCATATAAATACATATTTGGAATAAGAACCACATTTCTCTTATATTTCACGTTTAAGATTACATTATCGCAAAATTTTATTTATATATATTATAATTTTATAAGAAAGAAAATTCTTCTTTAGTTTTTTTGTTAAATAAAATTATGTAAGTATGTCATTGATTCATTTCAAATTAAGTTTCTTACTAGTTCTTTTTACCCATTGCAAATGTGTAAAAGCCTAACTTACAACAGTATTAAAAACTTGTAATAAATGTTATTCACGCGCGGAACGCGAACTATAATGTCTTGCGCACGCGTCGATGCGGTGCGCGCGGCGTCTGAACTACTCTGAACGACTGAACGCTTTGCCTCACGTTTTCTTAACAACCGCTGGGATTATCTCAAGCAATGACCATTGAGGCGACTCGGAACATCCTGTAATCAAACATTACACAGTTGGAACAGTTCACTGCAAAAATATGTTAATTTTAGACTATTTTAATTAAGGTTAAGGTGATCATTTTTTCCTATTTTAAACCTGACATACATTTTTATGACGCGAATCAATCCCAATTTTCCTGCTCGTGGTCTGTTGCTACTTGCCTCTTTCTGACACAACACACATCGTTACGGGACTTGCGGGTGTTGTCTACATGCGAAGGCGCTAGGAGTAACTACTACCACATAAAACCTCATCGTTATAATCATAATCTCTCTATCTACAGCAAATTTGACTAGCCCACTGCCAGTTGCCACTGCAGCTTGCTTATCCTTAGAGTTTATCGTTATCTTTATCCTTAGATTACTCTAGTTCTCTGTTGGATAACCTCATTTCAGGATAAAATATAGAATTTCGAGCATAGTTCTCTCCATAGCTAGCGAGTTGAGATGGAGCTCTAAATCGGGTACTAGTCGTAACATAAGTACGCACGTCTCGGCTCTGGAAGTCATAATATGTAGTAGGTACGCACTCGTTGAAGACTTGAGGAATTGGCGTTGAAAAGACTCGACGAAGAAACTACATAGGAATCGCTTTAGCCTAAACATAATGTTGGTGAAATAATTTGTTTAAAATATGTCACAGAGATTGGATTATTATCTACTTATCTCTGACAGTGCCGGAGTGAGTCTCCGGGGTCCAGGACCCTTTAAGTTCCGGGTTCAATTCCCAGTCAAATCAGTTCAGAATACGAGCTTGTCTAATCTGTCAGGTGTCCAAGAGAAGCCCCCGGAAAAAAGGTTCGCTTAACATAAATGCTATGTGATTTAATATACCTGAAAAATATTTAAATATGTAAACCAAGAAGTGCATGCAGCCTTTAAATTAAGGGTAGGTACTCAAGTAGGTATTGAGTAGTACTTATTTATTTTAAAAGTTGTATTGCAATTTTTATATAAACAATCTAGTTATATTGTACCTACAATAGAGCCGTCAATCTTGTTATGAGAGTACCTCACTAAAGCCTCGTTCGGACTAGACGAGTATTTAAATCAAGTAGCGAGTAATTTAGTAGCTACTAGATGACATATCCAAAAAACAAAAATTTATCTGAGTAAGTTTAGTGAGGGCTTCAGTCAAGCTAATTTACTAATTAAATCACTCGTCACTCGACTAAATTACAAAAAACAGTAGGAACACGGCTTTATGGATTACCGTAGGCGAGGTAGTTACTGTACGAATTATCGTACAAGCATTGTTTACAAATGGTTTATACAAAGGTTTGATATAAGATTATTTGTAAGTACCTACAGCTTGTGGGCGTAGCTAAGTGCCTACATACATACAAATCGCTCTCATTCATAACCAACTCTTTTGAATTCTGAAGGTCATACGAAATGTTAATTTCAGAGAAAAGATAAATTACGTATGTCGTAATCGTCAATAGATCGCGCATAGGTCAATATGTTTGTAAGCGCAGCGTAGGGCTCCCACTAGGGTACAGCGATGATATAAGTACATAAGTAAACTTGCAGCAAAACAAAAAAAATAGCCAAAGATCGAGTCTAATAGCGTGGTTAGGGATTCCCTATTAATTACGGAGAGGTCGTCCTACAGTGTCCTAAAGTAGGCCGATTATGATGATGAGACCAAATAGTAGGTACAACTACAGCCGCACCTCGCAATATGAGTATATTCCACAGAACAGAGATGTCCCGCTACGCGGTATATTCTGGCCCGTGTACGAGTAGTCGCCAAATGTAAACTAGCATGTGGTTTCAAAAGCCTACTACTTGAGCCCCGTTTGTCAGAAAAATATCATAAAAATATGCTAAGAATTTTCAGAATCTACACAACATTCTGAGCATAGCATTTGTTTCTAGTACTTATACTTCAGGAGAAAAAATATTGAAGTCATTGAAAAAACAAGCAAAAAAGATGCTAATTCTCCTTCTTCTTTTAAACCGCATGACCGATTAAATTCGTTTATACGTTGATTGATAGACCACCATAATAGCCACAAACTGAGCATAGGATTTTAAATTCGAACAATGGCGTCCATGCGAAAAGTATTATTTTCCTCAATTTTCGTAACCTAAAGTCGCAGCGTCTGTCGTAACAGCCACGTTTCATTGCGTGCTGTTATGAACCGTATTTTAATGGGTTTTCGCGCGATTCTCGTACCAAATCAGTGCTCGTACTAACAGTCGTCAAGTCGCTAATTTAGGGGCACTACTCGCCTTAAGTTTAGCAGCACTTCATACGATGTTGTGTCGGCTTGCAGAATTAGAAACCTTTTTTGGGGATGGAAGAGACATTGATGATGGTGCCGTAGCGACTCGACGCGTGTTATTACGAATATCGCACGAAAACTCATTTTATTACGGTTTTTAACAGCACGCAATGAAACGTGGCTGTTATGACAGTCGCTGCGTTTTTAGATAGCGAAAATTGGGAAAATAATACCTATCTATGGACGCAATTGTTCGATAAAAATTCGGTCAGAGCATCGACACTGAAGGTGTTTTATGAATTTTATTCATTTTATTCATGTTTTATGAAGATGATATTATGAGAAATTATTCTTTATTATCACCTGAGTCAACCTCACTGCACGACGGGTTATTTAATTAAACTACGACAAATATTATTTTAACGAATACGTTTATTAACAACACAATTACTTAGGTATCACCTACCAATTTTTTAAGCAATAAAATAAAACCTTTTAAAAATATAGGTATATTAACATAAAAACAGGAATTGATCTGTTATAAAAGGCGGGAAATCATACATCAACTTTTTTAGTTTCCGCCGATTGATCGTGTCAGTCCTCAAATCTAATGCGTTTATGTTACAAAAACAAATATGTGTTTGCCCAAATAAGTAGGTTTATTTGACTACTTGCCTATTATTAGAATATTCTTGTTCCTATTTGCAAGATTTTGCTTTCGATAAAACCTATAAACAGACGCGGAAATAATTTAAATATTGGCATCGATCGGGTAGGAGGTTCCCATTTTGTTTGCCGCGCTTTATCATGTTTTGAGTTACTGTTTATTCAAGTCAGTTAAGATTTTAATTGCATAATAAATAGCGCTCCGTTTCGTGAACTGTGTAAAATACTTAGGTTACTTAAGTGTAACTTGGTTTAACTTAGGTATAACTTAGGTTGCAAATATTAGGTCTACTAGTCGAGGGTGTCATCATCCTCATGATGCCTGGCTGCTCGTTCTGTCTGAATACGTCCGGACGGGAATAGTACCTACATTATTACCACTAGGGGTGAAAGTAACTTATTTAGCCCCGAGACGAATACAAGGAAAGTAAAATTAAATCATAAATTAGCAAAGAAGAAATGAGTGAATTGTTTTTTTTTATATAGGTAAAACAACCGCTTTGGTGATATATTTATTTAAAATTTATTGTAAAATTAGAGCAATTACTTATTCCACTACTACTTTAGCCTCTTCTCTTATGAAATCAAGCTTTAAATCCATATCTGAATATACAAATCTTATATGGACGGAAGTTTGAATAAAACTCTAAAACTCGAAAAAACCAATGAAGTTCCGATTGCCATGCCGCCTTCCCGCCTATTTTTTTTTCTAATGCCAGCCAGCTCAACCATTTTTTTTTTTCATTTTTATCATTAAAAAAGTGGTAAATATTTTTCCCAAATCTATGTTATTTAAAAGAGTAAATTATATTGGTATTACCTGGTTAAAGGATGCGGGCCGCTTCCAACCGGCCAATCTGGAAGTCGCTGGGGGAGGCCTATGTTCAGCAGTGGACGTCCTATGGCTGAAATGATGATGATGATGATTAAATTATAATACTTAATCATTCAAAAAATAAATTCTTTAAATATGTAATATACAGGGTTACATTGCAAGGTAGTGCCAAATTTTATTTTAGATCTGGAGAATAGTATAAAAATGCGTGCGTCCACATCGTTTTTTTTAAATATTATTTTAATAACATAAACTTTTAAAAAAATCCGGTAAAAACGACGTGACCTGCTCGATCATTCATAATAGCGCATAATACGCTTCATAACAGGCGTACGCCGCGGCGCCTACGCCGAGCCAACAACGACCCTATGCAGTGCACATACGGCGCACCGTATGTGCATTGTGCACTGCTAAGGTCCTTGTTGGCAATTTCATCGACGCGAACCTTACGTCGTAAAGACTAAGGTTTGTTTTCGCGCGCCATTGTGACTAATAATGCATTGAACTTTGCAGTTCTAGGTTGCACAGAGATAGTGCGTGCGTATTTTTTATGAATGAGACAAGAATATCCACGCGTACCATCTTTTAACTGCAGCGAATAGTAATAATTATACAAGAAAAAAATGAGTTTGTTTTTTTCGTAGATCGATTTAGTTACTGATACTGTGGTGTACTGTACTGATTTAGTTAGTGGCCCCTGAAAAATTGGCACTATCTTGAAATGTAATCCTGTATAACTTTATGTTATTTTAATTTTATATCGCTAAGTACATAGTAATAGCGGTACAGTACAACCTTGGCAACTAATTTCTCTTTGGGTATAGGTATTGCTGCGTTGGCCTCAGAGTCATGGGCATGGCCGCTCTTATTTCTCCTTCTGATAGCTGAGGTGTAACAAGGACGCGGCGAGGAGATGAGGACTCAGCGTTACAATCTGCAGTAGTGAAAAGAACATTTAATTCAAAATTTTCAACATAAACGAAAAGGCAATACGTTTACATTGTGCTTCTTATCTGTAAGGATCTTTAGCTTCTATCCCTCCCAATCCTCATTTCTCACTAGCTCAAGAAGTAAGTGCAATTAATTAGCGGTTTTTTAATCTATAAATTATGGTTTTAATTAATTATTATACCATTATCTAATTATCTATACCTTTGCTAGCAGCTACACCCTGTAGAATTCGGTGTGTGACAGCAAAACAGCATATAACTCAAGAATAGTGATGTATTCAATCAGTGAAACGATTCCCCATCCAGATCTGGTCCCCGATTCCGAACCGTTCGATAGTAAGTTGTCAACCGATAAATCGCGTTACGTAGTTTTCCGCTCGACAATGTGTTATCGAACGGTTCTGAATCAGGGGCCTGTAGTCCTCCTTCAGATGTTACTAGGCTTGCCAGCCGTCCCGGATGTTCCGGGACGTCCCGCTTCTGGGTCAGCTTTGGGCCGTCCCGCAGCAATCTTCTGCGGGACGCCTTTTGGGATAAAAGCAAAGCAAATTAGTGATTGTATAATATTATGTACAGTATATCGTGTACAAACCAAGCTAGCAGTTATTATTAGAAGAGAAAGAAAAATCAACCTCTGAAAAAGTATTGCCTATGAGTTTGCAACTAAAACTTGTTAAGAGGTTGATTGCTCTATCTATAGCAATGGCAGCAAGAAAGCAGCGAGTTTTTTAAAGAATATTGTAGGTATATTGTGTCCCGCTTTATATACACAAGTCCCGGATGTCGAGCTTAGTAGTCCCGGAAACGCCTTTTTTGGAGTTGGCACGCCAGACGTTATCTCCTAAATCGTCGTCCACTTGAAAGTACAAATAAATACACAAAAAATAAAACACAACAAAAATACTCATAATGAACAATTATTTTTGTTCTATGACTTTTAAAAATATGCTTTTTTTTGTTATTTTAAACAAATCGGCAATTGGGTAATTTTGTATGGCAAGTCGATAAATTTTCATGCAAATACGTAAATGTCAACTAAAATTGTTTAACATGATGTATAGAATATGTGGTAGAGTTAAGTTACGGGACACCCTGTATTTATACTCAGTCAGTTTTTTTTTTTGACAATGGTAACAAAGACCCATATCGTAGTCATGAAGCATGTACAGACAACAGCACATCAACCTACCACAAAACGTCAGATTTTCTCAATTGATATTGATCTCTAAATGCCGGACATAAGGTTGAAAATCAATTCAGTGACCTTTAACTTTTTGGGTAGGTTGCCCTGCCGTTGTCTGTACACTATAATCAGGGGCCTATAACCATAAACTCTAAATACGTAAGCGTGGTGTTTTTACGCAAAAAATAAATAAAACAAGGTTGAAGTAATACTACTTGGTTAACCATCGTAAACAGTCCATTTTACGATGCCTCGTTGCTGCTTAGTAATGTCAACACAAAAACTGTTTTGTCCATGACCTCACACAAACATAAAGTACAAAATACACAGATAATTAATTTACTTATTTTTTACACCTGTTTATTTTCGTAGCTAACCTTTGCGATTATCGGGCTATGCTGGATGTCAAAAAGACAAATTCTTAGGCCATAGGGGGTAAAGTACCTACGTCCGTTGATACAAAATATTGTGCACACAAATACGACATGTATTATTTAACCGGCAATAGCAAAAAAGTATTAGTTTTATGAGGAAAACATCAATAATAGCGCAAGTAACAACAATACTAGTTGTCATCGTCATTACAGCAGCCATAGGACGTTTACAGTTGAACATGGGCTTCCCCTAGTGACTTCCAGATTGGTCGGTTGGAAGCGGCCTGCATCTAACGGCTTCCTGCAACCTTTACCAGATCGTCTGTCCACCTTGTGGGAGAATTTCCTACGCTGCGCTTGCCGGTACGTGGCCTCCATTCCAAAACCTTTCTGTCCCATCGGCCGTCAATTCTACGTGATATGCGCCCTGCCCACTGCCCCTTATATCTTGCTAAACCATTGGGGCATTGGGTTATGTCAGCGACTTTTGTTCGTTTACGGATCTCCTCATTCCTAATTCGATCGATCGATGAAAGTGAAATAAAAAACGATGTTTTGTTTGTCAGATTTTATTTAGATTACGTTTTAAGAGAACGGCCGTGAGTAATATAGACAGACCACGTTAGTTCACTTACCATCCCTAAGGCATGTCATGCTCGTTACATTGGAGTTGGTGGCAAAATGCTCAAATATAAATATATATTAACAAATTTCAATAAATGTACGATCCAATCCTAAATACTTTCGTATGAGCGTGAACAGTTTGCTGTTACTTCACTCGAGTGTAGACAAATCTAGTTGGGCTGGAAAAAAAACTGGATCTTTAAGGTTAATTCGTCAAGCCACGGAAACTAGACACATTTTTTTGTTACGCGTGAGCTTGACAGATTTATAAAGGCACGTTCAGACTAAATCGCTATTCAAAAAACGTTTGTCAGACTCAAGATTGCAGTGTCTTGTAGATAGTTCATTTTACATAGGTCTTAGCCTAAGTTTTCGGCGCGAGTATTTGCGCCTCTTAATAATATTTTACTAAGTATACAACTAAAACTTTCAAAATACTATAACTAGCCGCTTCGCTAGCAGCAACATTCACGCTCATACATAAGAAGTAACTTATAATATGTACCTATCAAATACCAAACGCTTGGTACAATCCAAATCAAACATAATAATTCATAGCTTTAAGTCCGAGGATAATAAATATTTTATTCTTAATTTTAGTTAGCGACATGCGCCCGTTTAGATAACAAAATATCTAGTAAACATACGACTTTGCCAATCAGCTATAGAATTTGATACTATAATGAAAAACTGCAATGGTAACAGGAATATATAAATCTCTCACTTTATACATGATTATTGCTATTGAACATTCGCTATTTAGAATTCGTTTCTCGGCAATGTATTCCTATACTAAATAATATGGAAGGTGGAAGTCGGAAACCATAACAAAATGAGAGGGTTAAGATAAGTAAGTTTACATTAAATTCATATAGTATAGATTAGGGAAGTACATTATGGATAGAGAAAACTAACGTCCTCATGGGACGATAACGATTTCAAGCTAATGTTAGCTTCGGGCGGAATTTTTGACGCATGAGAGTAGATCAGAATTCAGTCGACATTTCAGATAATTCAAACTTAAAAACCAAGTATAGTTCACGACTATATTGCATGGATCAACGCGTTTCAATCATTTAAAAGTATTGATAATCCACCCACGACAAAATAGTATAAAGGTAGTGATAGCAATTACATGGTTGTAATAATTATAGCGACTTATCTGCAATAGTATAATCCGGTTAAATCAGTTTGGCACCTTGCGCCTATGACCGGTGGACACAGACCACCTCTAGTACAACTAGCGGCACGGATCTTGAGCGCCAGGCGAAAGATGCGCAGAAGACCATTACGATTACGTAATAGGCTAGTCGCGCGACGCGTCTGAACCGCCAGCCGGGATCGGTAGCTCGCTCCGCACACACGTGTCTCTGATACGATTATCGTCTCGTAAGATGCGCAAAGCGATCCCCACTGTTTCCTCCAGCGCTCAAGATCCGTGCCGCGGATTGTAGCATTCAGACTTCGTTGGCTAGACGCTAGGTGCTAAATAATTCGACAGTATTCTCTCGCGTCAAAAACATCGCACCGTATATCGAAGCTCACGGACACTGTCGCCGCGCATCTCCCGACCCGTCGCTAAACGGTACAAAAATACAAGTTTGTTCGGCAAGCCGTCAGTCTTCCTAGTTCTCGTCGTAGAGCGGCGTCGCGTCGCCCAGCGACATGGACCGCGGCGAGGTGTTCGTGTGCGGCGTGGAGCGCGCCGAGTGCGCCCGCGATGCGCGACCCGAGTGCGAGTGGTGCGAGTGGTGGGAGTGGTGCGAGTGGTGCGAGTGGGGGGTGTGAGGCGGGTGGGGCGTGGAGCGCGCGTCGTGGCGCGGGGTGGAGCGCGCGTCGTGGCGCGGCGTAGAGCGGGCGTCGTGGCGCGGCGTGGAGCGGGCGTGGCGCGGCGTGACGCTGCCCTCGCTGCTGCGCGGCGTGGCCGGCGTGTCGCGCGAGCGGTGCCGCACCCAGTCCTCGGCCGCCTTCTGCCAGTCCGCCGGCTCTGTGTAGATCGGCTGCATTTGCTGCTGCATCTGCGATACCGGATAAAGATATAGTTTGTTTGCTTTTGAATGCAGATTTGTTTAAGTTACGTGTTTAACATTAGATATTAAGAGCGTTTACGGTTGCCACCGCTGCCATTTGAAACTGCTACTTCCTTGACGTGTACTGCTGCATACATTGCGGTGTGTTTAGACCAATCGAGTGTATGCTCATTAAACTTACACTCATTCAATAAGTACACACGTAATATTATTTTAAAAGTGATTCATTCGCAAGACACGAGAGGGGTGGATTTTTATTTTGTCTCATCCAACTAATTATAATTACCTTGATTGACAATAATATTGTATAGACGGTCAGCCGAAAGACGCCTTCGATTGAAGCCACGGTGAATTAAAAGTGGTGAGACGCGAGACATTTCATACTGCTGTTGCGACATTAATTTTCATCTCTAGATGTCTACAGTGTCTACAGCGTGAACACTTGTCTAACGAACGATGTTTCGCATTCATATTCAAAATATTATTTTATTTGTTTTTAAAGATAAAAAAAAGCGCTTTGTACGTACTACCTCTGATTTCGATTGGTCTAACAAAACTTACACGAATAGAATATTAGGCAGCAATGACATAGACTACCTTACTGTTGTACCTACAGGGTTTATAATGAACTATGTAATTCACCTATTTATAACAACCCCTGTGTAAAAAAAAATTATAGAACGCAATAAATAAATTAAACGATAATCACCTGCACAGGCACCGCCATAGGCTTGTGCCTCGGCACGGCCGGCGCGAGGAAGTCCGGCTGGCGCGGCGTGGTCGCGAACGGCGTCATGTACGGCGTCTGCGCCGACGGCGTGTACGGCGTGTTGATGTACGCCGGGCCCGGCGTGTGCGCCGGCGTGTGGAAGGCGGGCGTGTGCGCCGCCGGCGTGTGGTACATGGCCGACATGCCGCCGTGCGGCGTGCGCAGCGCCGGCGTCCGCTGCATCGGCGTCCCGCTCGGCGGCGGGTCCCTGAAGTGCTCCTTGAACCATTTCAGCAGACCCCCCAACGAATCGAACATCCTCTGCCGAAATTTGTACCCGTCCGGCGTCACCGATACGTACTCGTGCGTACACCTCGACCGCGGGAGGTATGATAGCAAAAATCTGCCGGGGTGATTCTTGGCCGCGGAGACCACGTAGTGAATTTTATTCGGGTTCTTAGCCTTCTCTTCTTTGAGGATTTCCTCAGCCTTGTCCCTCATGCCGCCGAGCGGCTTGTAGTACTTGTAGGAGATGAGGTCGCGCGCGTGCCCCGCCATGGGCGTCACGTGTCGCGCGATGATTTCATCGAGATCCTCGAATTCGGAACCCTGTATCCAGAGACTTCGACCTGTAAAAATTACTTACTTTAGCATTTGAACTGAGAGTACAACCAGTTTTAGAAACTAAATATAATGTGAAAAATACCTAATGAGAAAGCGTTTTCTTTTCCTTCTTCGCGAACGTCGATGTGTTGACAGATGCCTTCAGCCACCTTCCACGTTACTGTCAGATGGTCTGACCCCTGTAACAAGTTTTAATAATGTAACCTTTACCGAGACATTAGATTGATAGCGATTTGGCAACTTGCAAAGCGGTCGGTGAATCTCTGGTTTGTGGTTGATGGTAACATGACGTCTTGCCAAAATTGACGTCCTTGATATTTGAATTTTTCATGATCTTTACATTCGGCATTCACCCGACTGCATATTTTTATTTATTTCTTATTGGTCCGCTATTCAAATCGCGACATTTTGCTAAACGGACTTACGTTTATATCACTATGGTTGCGGTAGACCTGGTAAAGGTGGCAGGGAATCGCTGGATGCGGGCCGCTTCCAACCGGCCAATCTGGTAGTCACTGGGGGAGGCTTATGTTCAGCGGTGGCAGTTCTATGGCTGAAATGATGATGATGATGAGGTATTTACCTTACTGCTCGGCCTGACGATGACCTCGCCCTGGGCCATGTTCTCCATTAGCTTCTCCGCCTCGGCGAAGGATATGTTGTGGAAGGCGGGGTGTACGATGACGCGCTTCACGTACTGCATGCGCTCCTTCGTCTGCTTCGCCTCTTTGTCCTTGCGAACGTCTTTGTCCTCCGCCTCTTGGTCGTAGTACGGGTCTTTTTGCGGTCTGAAAATGTACAACTTGTAAAAACTACAAGTCAAGTAATATTGGTGGTTGGCAGCGATGGATGTGACCACAACTTGTATAACTTTTACAGAAATTTAGACAGATTTTCTGACAGACCAGGCAGTACAGAGCTTTTCTAAAATCAATCGATTGATTGTTTTAAACAAATTTTGTTTAATAACAAAACAGTTTATTATTCTTTACTAGTCGGTTTACTTAAATATCACACTTTACTAGAAATATTACAATTTACTCATATAACAGCAAGAATCAACTAGAAATATCTACGCTTCCGTGTACTTTATTTTGTAAACATAATACGCGTGAGTGGTGATTAGTTACCAAGTAGGTCCCGGGTAATAACAAATAAAATAAAATTTCGACAAATATTTAGGTCAGATAAAACATAAACTCACCTCCATTCCTTATTCTTATCTAACAAATCCGACGACTTCGACGAGCAGTCCACCGAGAACCGCTCCACATCGATCTTGAGTATCCGGCAGTGCACCGTCTGGCCGATCCGGACGCGCTCGGTGGGGTCGGCCACGTGCCGGTCCGACAGGTTCTTGATGTGGATGTACCCGGACAGGCCGTTGTCGAGCCGGATGCGCACGCCCGTCGCTTGCCCCGGGCACGCGCCCGCGTCGAAGTGGTTCCACACCTGGGGGACATTTTCCGGATTGTTGCAGATGAACTGGCTCGAATAGATTACTAATGATAAATCAGTAAACATAAAAAGATAAGACAGTCCAATAACAATTCTTAAAACAAAAGTTTATTTCTACAGCATTTAAACCTCCGTAACTTTTTGAAATGAAATTTATTTCCAAGGATATATATTTTTAAAAAAATATCGAGAAGAACTAATACAAATAAATAACAAACATGCAGTGAGTTAGTTGTTGTTCAGTTGGTATGGAAACTTTCGTTTACTCTTAAATACTATCCATTCCTTTCAGTAGACATAAAACCTCTTTCAGATTGATGAGATATCGTAAACGATATCTAAGCTACGAAGGGGATCATCTTAATCAGCCCATCGGTTCACTGTTAGACATAGGCCTCTCCCAATACACGCAACTGAGCCCGATCTTATATTGACTAAGACTCACCTCAGATAACTCGGGGAAGTCATTCTTATGACAGAATGGGCACTCCCACAGTCCAGTCTCATCGTTCCTTACAGGATTAGCCTGGTCCAACATCTCTCTCTGCGGCTTTCTGTGCGTGATCCCGACCACCGAAGCCAACACCATTTTGCCTAAATAGAATGTCTCTGGAGACTCTTTGGTCAATATATCAAACAACTCCTCGGGCGTCACCGAGCGATATGGAACCCTAAGGTCTTTATACCTAGAGTTTAATTCTGCTCGGATATCGTAGAGTGTTATACATTTGTTTCCGAAGCCTTGCCGTTCTAATTCCTCGGCGAAGGCGTCGAGATCTAAGTCCTTTAGCCTTTCTGGAGCTTCCAGGATTTCTTCTACGGCACCTGCAGGATTAGCATCCTCGTCTTCGTACTCTAAGGCATCCACAGCCATTTTCCTCGCCCATTCGTAGGTTTCTGGGTGAACGCGCGACCCGTCCAACACTTCAATATACGCTTCAGTACTATCTCCTAGACTGCTCGTGTCAATTTTGATGAAACCAGAGCAGTTGATGAAGACTTTCGGACCCATGTGGCAGACAGTAACTAACTGCGTTCTGTTTTCTAGCTTCTGATTGGATTGTTTGAAGAGTTTGATTAGGGCTTGAGCTTTTCTTGGCCCTAAGCCACAGACATACTGCAGTAACTCTGTACCGCGACCGGTGAGTATAGCTTCATTCATATCTACACCGACTTCGTTCACTCGATTCACGAATTCTAGCTCGATTCCTTCTAGTAGATCCTCCTTGGCTATTTGGTCTTGTAGCGGGTGGTATCGTAAACACATTATTTCCTCGTCCGGGCCGCAAAGCTGTGATATTTCCATCAACGGGTCTTGTAGAAGGCGACCTTGGCACACGGCCTGACGCAGAATGTCAGGGTATTCTCTGAAGTCATTCTGAAAAAGACATGATGTAAGTAACTATGTTTATTGTAGTGACATCTTCTATGTCTCGACATTATGTCGAATGAAATACACAACAATTTAAGAATTATTTATTTATGAAGTGTTTTGCTATTGTTTTATCTAACGAACCAAGACAACCAACAAAGACAACCAACCAAAATAGTCAACAACTAGTGTGCAGGTTTTCTCACGATGTTGACCTTTCACCGTTAGGCAGCGATATCTTTGAAAAAAAAATGTTGTACCATAATGCGAAGTGTGGTGTGGTCGTGTCATCATAACTTACCAGTATAGCTTGGGATTGTGTTTGATTGTAAGGGGGTCGTCCATTAATCACGTGATGTTTTTTAGCAACTTTTAACCCCGGAAGACACGGCGCGCGGGAAATTTGTTGCCTGGCTACAGTGGCAACCGCGAGTCAAGGTCACGCGCCGCTTTTCGGTTTAGAAGTCACACGTGCAACGAAATAATAAATACAAGTGATATCTCACTGGTCCTGGTTCTCACTGGTTCCTTGTCCCCTTGGTGCCTTGTGATATTTTGTGAATTTTTCAGAAATCCCTTTCCCCCTTTAGTCTCACGTGGCGTGTGCGTGACGACCCTTAGCTTGATATTGCCAGTGTAAGCGCATCAACATAAGCAACTGCCAAAATTGTCAAAACCTAACTGCTAATATGGCAAAGGTCAGATTGAGTAATGAGTAATTAAACAATGGTGTCTCACTCGTCCGCGGATGCTGTTGCTGTAGATCTTGCTGATGTGGTTGTCGGCAATCTCGATGGGGATGCGCGGGAACTGCTCGTCCTGCACCAGCTGCTGCACGCACTCGGCCACGTCCGCCTTGATGCTCAGCGCCTCGCGCGACTCGCCGCCGATCACGATCACGTGCGGCTTCTTGCGGAGGATGAACCTGACACGCAATAACAGATAAATAGATACATATATTTGGCCGTGTGGGGACGGCCTTAAAGAATACACTTCCCCACTGCCAACAGGGGGCGTGTCGTAAGAGGCGACTAATTCCTGTAGCACGAGACGGGCAGCAGCGTCTGCGTGCGAAATCTTATAAAAATATGCGCTCGCCAACCCGCCTGCCAAGCGTGGCGAGTATTGGCAATCCCCCCCAATGAAAGTAATTGGGGGAGGCCTATGTTCAGCAGTGGACGTCCTATGGCTGAAATGATGATGATGATGATGATGATGATGATGATGAGATAGATATTGGACAACATCACATACATTGCTCTGATCCTATGCTATGTAGCCTAAGCACTTGTGTTACAGAAATCAGAAACAACGACGGTACCAAAATAACAAACGTTACTCTTATGCATTCGGGCCGAGGAAAAATGGTTGAAAAAAGGAATTTTTATTTCGGGGATCCTTGCAGATGGGGTGAGCGCGACGGATTAATTTAACAATTTTTACAGGCTTATAGTCTGTTCATCAATATTGTAAAAAACATTACATGTCTTTCTACAAAAATCATCATCATCATTTCAGCCGTAGGACGTGGACTCATTGCTTGGAGAGGCCTCCAACGATTGGCCAGTTGAAAGCAGCCTGCATCCAACAGCTTCCTGCAATCTTTATCAGGTTAACCTTGTGGGTGAACGTCCCACGCTGCGCTTACCCTCCATTCCATAACCTTTCTGCCCCATCGGCAGTCAGTTCTACGTGCTATATACCCTGCCCACTGCCACTTCAACTTGCTAATTCATTGAGCCACGGACCCGGACCGTACATTAAGTAAGAGAAGACACATACCTTCTAAGAGCAGTCATGTCCGCATCCTTGTTCTTCCTCTCGAGCGCGAAATATCTGAATCCAAACATTATTTCGATTATCCTAGGACATGTAGCCACAAACCTCCTCAGCGCAGTCATGTCGGCCTCCTTGTTCTTCCTCTCGAGCGCGTCCCAGGAGGTCCGGCGGTACAGAAGGTGCGGCAGGCGCAGGTGGTCTGCCACCTCGCCGCCCGCCGCCACGATGCACGCGAAGGCCGAGTGCTGCCGGTCCGGCACGTACGCCAGCGAGAGCACGCGAAGACCTATCCAGAACACATGTTCAGAATAAATAAAACCTATTTATAAACCTATTTCTATAGACATAAATTAAGTACTATTAAAAATCAGTTTTTTTCCCCATGAACGAATTACTCACTTTATGCAGTCTAAAATTTGGAACGGCAAGTATATCTTTATTCGTCTCAAGTTTTTAGATTTACCTAATACTATTACTATAAACTCATCTCACAGATAGAATGCGAAAATAATGTATTAATGGAGCTGAGTCTTGAGGATCGCCTCTAACTATGGGTGTTCCGCAGGGATCAATATTAGGACCGCTGCTGTTTCATATATACTTAGTCTGGCCATAAATACTGTTACAATTAAAAATAAACAAAATATTACGTTTGAATTTGGAATCTGTCATTTTAATATGATTGTTCATTGAGTTTTCTCATTTTGGCGCCAATACATTGTACAATATTTTGCGATATTAAAATGGAGGTGGGTGATAAAGAGAACCGAATCGCTGTGATTGCATTACACAAAGTAGGTTTGGAGCCAAATGCAATTTTTAAAACTCTCCATACGCTTGGTATTTGTAAAATGTTTGTGTCCCGGGCTATTATTAGGTACAATGAGACTTTCTCTGTTTGTGACAGAAAAAAATCTGGCCGTCCACGTAATGTTCGTACGAAAAAGGTGGTCAAAGCAGGAAGGGAAAGAATACGAAGAAATCTTGTCCGAAAGCAAAAGATTTTACCTCGGGAGATGAAGATAGCACCTAGAACCATGTCGCGTATTTTAAAAGATGATTTAGGACTTGCAGCCTATAAAAGACGTACTGGTCATTACTTAACTAATAATTTAAAAACGAATAGGGTGGTAAAATCGAAACAACTACTGAAGCGTACGCAAAGGCAGCTCACAGAAAAAAATTGTTTACGGATGAGATTTTTTTTACAATTGAGCAACATTTTAACAAACAAAATTACCGTATTTATGCTCAAAGCTCTAAGGTAGCTTCCCAATTAGTCGACAGACTGCAAGCAACATGGGCACTATCTGACTTCAGTGTTGGTTTGGTGAGGTATTAGATAGTATTAGATAGATATAAAGGAATAACTGAGCCATAAGTACTTTTGTGAAAAAGGTATCAAAACATCGGCACAAGTGTATCAAGATACCATTCTTGAGAAGGTAGTGAAGCCCCTTAACAACACCATGTTCAATAACTAAGAATGGTCCTTCCAGCAAGACTCTGCGCCGGATCATAAAGCTCGGTCTACGCAGTCTTGGTTGGAGACGAACGTTTCGGACTTCATCAGAGCTGAAGACTGGCCGTCGTCTAGTCCCGATCTTAATCCGCTGGATTATGATTTATGGTCAGTTTTATAGAGTACGGCTTGCTCTAAACGCCATGATATTTTGGAGTCCCTAAAACGATCCGTGCGATTGGCAGTAAAGAATTTTGCCATGGAAAGAGTGTGTGCTCTATTGTTAACTGGTCTCAACGTTTAAAGGACTGTGTTGCAGCCAATGGAGACCACTTCGAATAAGCTTTTTATATTTTAAATTGTTTTATATTTATGTATTAAACTAACACACTGTAAAACTAATAAATGTTATTAGCAATAGAAAAAATATTTTTTGTTTGTTTCAGTATTTATAGCAAGATATAATACAGGGTGTAACGAAAAGGAGCAATAAAACTTTAAGGGGGTTATTCTGCATCTAAAACGAAATTGCAAAAAAAAACACTTTCCCATACTAAAACGCGACCAGCTGGCATCAATTTGTATGGAAACGTCAATTTTTTTTGAGATTTTGATGTTGGTCCCATAGAAAAAGTTGATGTAATTTAGCCGTAGAATAACCCCTTAAAGTTTTATTGCTCCTTTTCGTTACATCCTGTATATATAAGTTCATAAATATAAGTTCTAACCGAAATAGTGCTCAATATTTCTAGAGGTCAAAGAGTACATGATAAGGATCTTCGTGAAAAAAAAAACATAATTAACCTAACAACATATTAGCTGGCTGACGAGAAACCGCTTCTATATCTCAGGCGGTGCCAGCTCTTGCAGTCAGACTACACTAAAAAGATAGACGTTTTACCGCTTTAGTAATAAATATGAAATAATTGTACCGCGTTTTGTTTTTTGTGTTGAATGCAAAATTACTTGACGTATTAATGTCAAGCGGTAATATAGGAAAGAACATGAGCTTAGGTTCTATTTCTACATACCATTAGAGGTGTCCCACTCGTCATCGTCATCGTCCGATATCCTGGACTCGTAAGGCGCCACCTTTAGCCAATCGTACAAGCGGCGACGGCAACACCTAGTTAGATACATTTTGGTGTTAAAGATCCTGTTTATACTGGTTTTAAAACATTATTACTAGACTACCTGATTAGAATTGTAATAGCAAGAAATAAGCAAATCCCGAAAGTATTTTTAAATTATTTTTAATTCGTGTTACTTCAGCGTCAGTTAAAATTAATTGTGTTTTGTATGTAACAGCCCTTTTTTGGGCAACATGTATATCTATCTATCTATTAAATTATACGTATTATTAAGCTAAAGATCGCAGATTCTTAAATACAAATCAGTACAAATGTATACAATTGATCTTAAAATGCTACTTACTTGAGCACATACTCCTTGGACTCCTGCAACAGGACCGAGTGTAGTTCCCTGCGCAGTTCCGGCATCACAATCTTGGTGAGAGCTATGGTGACCGCCTCCGCGCGCAACTCGTTCCAGGCCTGCACTGTGGCTGCGAACTCGTCCTACAATCAAATGTATCTTTGTTTATGGTAGCTCCCGAGCCTATCGCCGCAAAGTCCCGTGTACGTGAAAAGATGTTTGCAAGATTTGACTTTGGGGGGTTTTAGGTTACACGCATTTTAGTAATGCGTGCCTTAGTACAGAGAACAGCTCGTCAACCTACCACAAAACGTCAAATTTTATCAACTGATATTGATCTCTACATGTCGGACTTAAAGTTGAAAATCGGTTGAAATACCTTTAACTTTTTTGGTAGGTTGGCCTGCCTTTGACTGTACCTTTGTTCGCGCTATAATGTAGAATCGGCATTGGACAATTTCTCTTTCTCTCTTACTCCTCCTTCCCTCTTAGTCTACAAAGAAAGGGATTGAGAGAGACCAATCGGGGAGATCCCCGTCCTTCTCTTTTCTTCTCTGCCTACCTGACCCTCTCTTTATCTCTCTCTCTCCCTTTACTTTCTTTCGTTTCCTCCGACGTACCTCTTTCTGATCATTTTAATCTGCAGCCAAATCTAAATACTGCAACACTTACCTTCTGGTAAAGCGCCTTCAACTCCTCAAGGTAGCTCGGGCCGGTGTTGCCCTCAATTTGCTCGCTGATGGTCACCTCAAGCAGCTTGTCTTCGACGGCCATCGTCAGCTTAAGGTACTGGTCGCCCGTGAGGTCGCGGACAGGTTTTTTCTTTAGGTATTTCAAGCTGTTAGAAGAAAGATACAATCAGTATAAATGTAGGATCCTGTATTGCATTACAATAAAACAGGGCCGTATTATCCTGTGGGTAAAAGGGGCATTTGCTCTCGCTTCGCTTTAACTAAATAAGGGCAAGCCCTAATGAATGCAATAAGTGTACAGGCAACAGCACGTCATCCTACCACAAAACGTCAAATTTTTACAATGGATATTGATGTCTGCTTGTCGGACTCAAAGTTGCAAATCGGTTTAATGACTTTTAACTATTTGGGTAGATTGACCTGCTATTGATTTTACCCCCCTATTATAATGTGGATCAAAATCATTATTTTGTTAAATATTAACAGTATTTATGGTATGACATAAACACTAATAAAGTTATGAATTCATTACTTCTTACGCTTTTCTATCAAAGACAAAAAAATGGCAATATAAAAAAAAATCCTACTACATCATCATTTTAGCCATCGGACGTCCACTGCCGAACATAGTCCTTTCCTAACGACTCACAGATTGGCCGGTTAAAAGCGGCCCGCATCCAGCGGCTTCCCGCAAACTTTACCGCCCCCGGTTCAAAACCGTTCGATAGTAATCCGTCGACGGGAAATCCCCGCGACACTACGATTTAAACATCAGTTCCGCGAGATTTACCGGTCGCTAACGAAGGGTTCTAGATCGGGGGCCGGTCGTCCGTCCACCTTGGGGATGGACCTATCCTACGCTGCGCTTGCCTATAAAAAAAAACCTACATTTTCTTTTTTTTTTACATGATGTTAAAATGTTCGCTTTAAAGAAACAGACGGCTCATAATCAGTGTTCGGAGTAGGTAGATCGATTCGACGCACTTCGGTGGTGCTAGCATAATATGGATATGCCTTTTTTCAAAATCTGATACCGAGAAACGGCGGAATCTCGCAAGGCATGTCCACGTCAACATCAACGTTCGAGATCATCGACCCCGAATCGATGCACCTACTCCGATCGGTGGTCATAGTACAGCTACCCTACCCTACGCAAGGGTGGTTCTCGTCGATCTCCTTGAGGCCGCGCGGCGTGGGGCGCACGGCGAGCGTGGCGCGCTCCCGCAGCGCGTCGCGCAGCGCGCCGCGCAGCAGCGGCTCGCGCGCCAGCTGCACGCCGCACATGTACACTGCGCGCCGGACCACTTCCGCCGCCGACCCCGTGCTCAGGGCCTGGGGGGGGGGGGGCGTTAGGCTATTAGGCGACCCGATTAGACGACCTTTTTACATAACTGGAGTTTTGAGTTTTACTTCATATCCTTCTTTGATTGGCCGATCGGATGATCCTGCTTCTTGTCCTTTAGAAAAGTTTCCTAAATAAACCCGAGGAACCTTTTTTAAATTAACTCGTCTCGGTGTCCAGGGAGGATCCCCGAAAAAAAAGTTGTCGGGAAGCTCGAAAACGAGGCTGCTAAATTCTTTACTTGGAGACCGTGCCGATTGGTGTGAAAATATTTACACTGTTGCTGCACACCTCGGATCACGGATACTTACTACCTTAAAAGTAACGGGCCCACCCTACCGCTTGTGCCAACGCCCGACTACGAGTTACTCTCGCATAACAAACAGATCCAGAAAATACAAATACAAAACCATAGACAAAATATAAAGAAAAACTTTGAGACGAGTCTATAGCTATGGTTATTATCTCTGGATTTTGTAGTTATTAGTTAGTAGGGGTCAGGTCGCAGGAATGAACGACCGTCTGTACTGTATCTATGGCAGTGGTTTTAGACAGGCCAATGTCATCATTATATTCATCGTTTCAGCCATAGGACGTCCACTGCTGAACATGGCCCTCCCCCATTGACTTCCAGATGGGCCGGTTATAAGGGACCTGCATCCAGCGTCTTCCTGCCATCTTTACCAGGTCGCCTGTCCACCGTGTGGGTGGACGGCCGATGCGGTCGGTGTATACTCACGTAGGGCGCGGCGGCCTCGAGCGGGGCCACCGGCTGCTGCTCCACCTCGTGCCGCTGGTAGTTGTCGCGCACGTTCTCAGCGAACTGTTCCGGCGTCAAGCCGAACTTCTTCACGAGGGGTTCTGCGAAATAACCAGAGAACCACTTTGATTACCGTCTTTGTTCAGAACTACGTAACGCGCATCGTAGCTCTTGCATTGAAGCTTTGTAATGCTTTTAATGTTGCTCGATGGGTAGCTCAAAAATTAACAGACTTAGACTTGCCCCACTACGCGGAGAGCTAATGTATTGAAAATCGCGCCGGAAAATCCGTGTGATATTATCTATTGCGAATTTTACGAAAAAGCTTGTCTAACTATTAGTTTACACACCCAATACTTGCAAGGTCAAAAATAAATATTACTAGGGTCTCTCCATAATTGAAAAGAACCAAAAAATACCGTATTGTTTCCGAATGGGCCTAAGTCACCCAGCGTGCTATTGAGAGGGCTATGCCTGGAGTTACTTCACAATAAAATCCGAAATAAAGATATCCGTAAAAAAAAGAAAACTTCTTCGCAATTGCAAAGCAATCCTTTGGGAAAGAATATTAGTATAGTAGCGACCACGAAGATCAGGAGATGCAGCGTGGGCAGGCCTCCAACCCGGTAGACTGACAACCTAGTCATGATTGCAGAAAGCCGCTGGATGCACACACCCCAGATTGGTTCCTTGTAGCATTCTATGGGGAAGGCCTATGTCCAGCAGTGGAAAGGCTGATGCTGATGATATAGCTATCGGCTATGGCTTGTTCCCATTGGACATAGGGACTATCCCCTCTCTGTTCCTCCAACCCCAAGTCAGTCTGTCTTTTCGGAAATGCAAATGATGTAGTAATAAAGTATTCACCGATGCCTGCTTTCCTGCACAGCTCGTAGGGCCCGGAGCGCACCGCGTACTTCACGTCGCACGGCTGGTCTTCCTCCTCAGCGGCCCGGGCTTCAACTTCGGCTGCTGCTTCTTCAGGATCTTCCCCGTTCTTCTCCGCTTCCTCGCGGGCTTGTTTTCTGCACAAGGTGTTAAAAATTACTATGAACCGATTGATACTAAAGTAGTCACGTCAGGTACACTTGACCATGATCCAAGATAGTCCAAAAGAAGTCCAATTATTACATGGAGCGATTGCCATCAGTTCTCCGTAAACATAAGCGGGGGAACCGTTATGGACCATCGCTGCACATCTGTTGTTATCTGATTGTGAATTCAATAATATTTACACTTACTTCTTCTCCTCTAATTCTTTCTTCTTTTCTTTGACGCGCTGCACCTTCTGCATCGCGGGCAGGTCGTTAGAGTAGTACAGAAGGAAGTGTGAGTGGACGTCGCGGAGCTCTTCCGACGTTTGGACGTTCTTCAGCCTAAGAAATGAATGTTTGGTTAAAACAGGTAACAGGTTGAAAGGTATCAATATTTTGTATAGAATGCCTTATTTTAATAAGACATGGAAGAAATACTCTTAAAGGTACAGAAGATAGAAAATTAAATAATATCGAAAACATAGCATAAATGTAAAATGTCATCATATCATACTGTTTTTAATTCAACTTAAAGTTTCTACCAATGTTTGACATCATATATCACTTGAATTACATAAAAAACAAAGAGTCAATTTTTACGTTTGTCATTCATGCCCCAGACCAGTATATTTCAAAATTTCATGAAAGAATACATTTTAATAGTCTCTTGACTGGCATTGACACCAAAGACAACTGAAGTATATTTTAAATACTTATTTTAGCTTTCCTTAAGTCAGTTTTTAGTTTTACTTTATTACTCTTTAAGTGTCAGGTTTTTAGTTCACATTTGGCTAAGATATAGCGTAACGTATCCAAAAAAACAGTCAAATTGAGGTTCTCAATCTTTTTGAAGTTCATCATCATCATCATTTCAGCCATAGGACGTCCACTGCTTTTTTGAAGTTGATTGAATATTATTATTCTTCTTCTCGTGTCGAAGGCGGCTAAATATTTCGGCTTTGGCCCTGTTAGCCGTAATAAGGGCTGTTGGTTAACATTACTATTATTTATTTAAATGGTAAATACCTCTCAATGTCCTCGTCCTTGACGAGCCTCATGGTGTCCGGGATAGGCGCGTCGGGGTTCTCCATGACCTTGTCGAGCTGGTAGTCGCGCATGTTCTCCAGCAGCTTCAGCAGGTTTTCCTTACGCTGCTTCAGTTGACACCACTAAAATATATTATTCATTTTAATCTTACGAATATATAAATGATAAAGTTTGGATACATGCTTGTTACTAAATCACGCCAAAACAGTTGAACGGATATAGATGAAAAGACTTCGAACTTTTTTCAATATGTAAATAAAAATATATATTACATATTCAAACTGAAATTCTAAACAAAGTATGTCATTTACGACATTTTGTGAAAAACGATTTGTTTTTTGTAATTATTTTCTCTATCGAATTATAGACCAACATTTCTTTTGCTATATGTATCAATGTCCATATTTTTAGTCCATCGACATATTTTTAGTCCATCGAAATATCTCCTGACATAAGTATCTTTTTATCGAACGATCATCATCGATTTTCAGAATAACTTTTTACTGTTGGCCGAAGTCTCTTCTGACCTTTTTTATTTACCAGAATACTATATAATAAGACTAAATTGGTTAGGTTAGGTTAGAACAGTGACCACACAAAGCGCAAGCCGAGCGAAAGGAGCGAGCTCAGCGAGCGTAGTAAGCGTGCCGCGGCAGCGGCCGCCGGGCGCTTAAAAACTAAGGATAAGGATGCAGGATTAATTATTATAATATTGGAAGCAAACTAAATCATCTAACATTAATAGCCTTGGCAAATGTTGTATGTAACATAATAAAATACTTAATACATACTTGAAACATAATACTTCGAACAAATGTTATTTCGGCCAAGCCAAGTTCGGTAATAAGTTTTTCAAACAAATGAAACGTCGGGGTAACAATAAAAAACAAATTGATAATAGGTCAACTGGTCATTTCGATGAAATGAAAAAAGGCGAAACGAAATTAGTCGAAAAGTTTTCGGTGAAATAAAATTCGGTAAACAACTTTTCGAACATAAGATAGGTAACCGTGTACACCAAAATATTTTAGGTTTTTGCATCTTTAGGTATGCCAATTAGTTTCGATGCATTTTGGCATAGAAATAGATTATAGCCTGGAATACCAGATAGGTAACTTCTTATGAACCAGACAAATTTAGTTACATTCATAACTAGTTGGAAACGTAAATCTGACAATGATGAATACAGATTTCCTAAGCTTTTTTTCCAGGCTTTTATAGTGATTTAGAATCGAGTCTAGTATTCAGGAAAAATAAATTTTTTAAACCATTGTAAGCTAAAGAAGACTTCAGTGGTGCAATTGTTAATATGCCGGCTTATCAGCGGTCGAAAGCTTGAATCCCAGAGCAGTCTAAAACGATAAAGTAGGGTATTGAACTATATGGGCTGTAAGTATCAACCATGCGGTAGCTGATGACGATACATCGATATTATCAGCTCTAACAGCCATGCACTCTGTGTAGTACATAGTCCTCACCTTAGCGTCGTACTTGTACACCTTCCACAGGTCGTTGATGTTTAGCTCGGGCTGCACGTACTCCTTGCGGTAGAACGCGATGAACGGCACTTCCAGCGTCTGGTTCCTCATGAAGTCCAGCGCTTGCCGGATCTTAGTTATTGTACTTGAGCCCCTAGAACAAATACGTTAACACTGAATTATACTAGTTTTAAAACATTAACAGTCCAGTGACCTTAATTCAGTACATTTAATCTATGATTTTGTGTCTACTATGTATGTGGACTGGAAAAATGTTATAGGGGGTTAGGGAGTAAGCAAATAAGCCTTTTTTAATCTGTGTTGTGTTCACAATTAGGAGAAAGTCAGATGTCGTAAAAATATAGATAATATTTTAATTTAACAGTCTTTCAAAATGTTATTGATTAAATTATTACTGTATTTGCGACCATTTTAAGGCTGGCGGAGTGTGGCTTTCACGGAATGTACGTCGCGGAATACGTGTCCCTCCTTCGATAAATTTTATTGCATATAATTCGCATTGGTAAGTCGCATTTATCAATAGAATTGCGCTGCGACGCTGAAGATCCGCGACAGACTTACCACATATTATAGAATAGGTCTAAGAAATTGCGAGCTAGCTGCCAAATAATTTCTGTTACAAATTTGACAACGTAAGGTTTAATTGATGTGTGACATCACAGCTAAGTATTTGATTTAGAACCTCAACTATTGATTTGAGACCACTTCTTAGACCGCCTGTGTCGTTGGCTTACCGTCAGACGGAATTAACAATAGTTTCAGTGTCTACTCATGGAAGTTTAAAACTTTAGTACATCAGTCTAAATCATCGCATCAACACGGTAATAAATATAAATAAATCAATAAATATTGGACATTATATACATTGCTCTGATCCTATGATAAGTAGCTCAAGCACGTGTGTCACAGCACAAGCACAGAAATCAAAAACAACGACGGTACCACACTTAGACCCGAGACAATATAGAAAAGTTATATTTCTACATTGATCGACCGGGAATTGAACTCAGGACCTCAGAGATAGCGACACCAAGTCCGGTATGCTCGCCGCTCGGCTAAGAAGGTCGTCGATAAGAAATGACTTTATGATGTGTACTTACCTCCGCGACCTCTCCCTCGCCTCCTGCGAGTCGGCCTTCGAGACGGGCGGCTTGAGGAACGCCTGCTTGTAGATCCATTCGGACTCGTCCTCCAGCTCCGAACTGCCCTCCTCCACGGCCGTGATGGGCACCTCGCGGATCTGCATCCGCTCCGGTACGTCGGTTTTACGGATCTACAGCGGAAAAATGATGTTAGCGTATCAGTAAAGATGTCTTCAGAAATGAGGAGATTCATAAACGAATAAAAGTCGCTGATAATGCAAACTTGCCTTGACTGTTGTTGACACTCTCTCAGCTGCTCTCTTAGAGCTCAAGTTACTTAGTTAGTTACAGTTACAGTTAGTTTAGTAATATCATGAGTGTGCAAATGCCTTTATTTTATAAAATATGAACTTACTAAATAGAATAACACGCACCTCATTATCCAAGTCAGTGAAATGGCTCCTCTTCAACTCGCTCGGTTCGTATATCTCAAGTATGGACTTCTTGCTGGGGCGCTTCGGTTTACCCTTTTTAGTCCTCCTTCTTACACCTAAAAATAACCAGTCATTTTACCACTTTCCATTTTATATGTATGTAAGAAAGGAAGGAAGGTTGCCACTCTATATGGTGAATTTGAAATCATTAGCATCCATTAAACCTATTAGATTATTACATTTTATACTAAGAGCCGATTTTTATAACTTTTGTTTGACATTTGGCAGTTTTCGTAAAATTAAGTCAAAACGTCAATTTTATTCCTTAAATAAAGTTATAAGACGATTGAAAAATCGGCCCTAAACAGGTTTAGGAACGACACAGAAATTCCGTACGTGAATTTCATGCGAGGTTCAAATTGCACTATTACCAATGTTGGAACCTGATTTAAGAAATCATAACATGAGAGGCTTGCCGTTTACTCCTGAAGTAATGATATTAAATGTTATAAATTTTTAAAAGTATGGATAGGTAATAAGGTTATTTTACCCGTTTTTTTTTTTCAGAAACTGGAAACATTTAAATAATAATTTATGTCGGTTTGAGTAGTTTGATTTTACAGTGACGATGATGTTTGGTGTCGCCGTATTCAAAAAGTCATGGCGTTATTAGTTTGTTTCATCTATTTATGTTGACTTTTACGTGAAAATAATAGTGAAAGGACAATCAGCATTCAATTTAGAAGGACTATCATGCATGTATATACCGCTTAATTTAACGATATCATTTCAATGAGTTTTTGCATGTGGCAATATCGGTCCTTATCGCCATACATTTCGACAGGGAACATTCACCCTACCAAATAGTCATTAATGAACAATTAATTTTTGTTTTGGATCCACGGCTCATTAGTGATTTTGATGATAATAAGTTAAATGCCAATTAACACTACTTTAATGAACGTCTCTGAATGTAGCAGTTAAGTTGTCATTAACTAATGAACCGTTAATTTTTGTCTCTAATTAGTTAAATATGCCAATTAACACTAAATTAATTAACGTTTCTAAGTGCGAAGTTACTGATTTAAACTTACTAAAGTTTAATTTGTTTCTGTTTTTTGTTATTATTTATTTTTAGCTTCTAATGCCAGATATGAATATTCCGCTCTTCTGTAATTCGGTATATATTCCGCTCTTCTGTAATTCGGTATGTAAAGTGTTTTAAGGGTATTTTTTCTGAAAGTATTACATAATTAAATAAACCATTTTTTTTAAAATAGTAAGTAGATCATTTTTTATAACTTTTTGAAAAATTTGACTTAATGACGCACTTTGCAAGGCTCGACAAGAAAATGTATTCGCTATTTGCAGAAAATATAACACTGGACGTTTCTGCACCACTAACCTGTTATAAACTGGACAGGCTGCTGTCAAATAATTTATGAGTCCTCGAGCAAAACCGTTAGTATTTACAATAGAATTATAGATATAATTTATCCACCCACAAATTCTACAACCGTGATTCTGGCGGAACTGTACCCGTGGTGTTTTGCCACCGCGGGTAATTATCGCCAAAAACAAATAAGAAGAACAAAACCGACAAAACAATAACTATGATGAATCAATATTTTCTATGATGATTCGGCAGAAGCAGATTTATTTGGAGCAGGTGGCAGTTTTAACGGAAAATATAAAAGAAACTATCAAAATCCTTACTAAAGATGACACGTAACAATATTAATAACTTACGATACGAATACTTAATTTGATCATGTAAATGTTTGATTTGGAATATCAATTTAGTACATAAAGTAATAAATGGCGATAATCAAATAGGCAAGAATTTAATTATAAGACAGCCTGTCTAGTTTATAACAGGTCAGTACACGGGACACACACACTTACGCAACGAATGTGGACGGATGTTACGTACGATGTTTTCTTTTTCGTGATTAGAGGTTGTATGAATGCTTAATACTTTTTTGTATTTTCGTAATAATAAACCTCATTTTGTAATTCTAAGTGATTTAAATAGCAAAGTGCAAAAACAAAATAAAATACTTTAAGTTTAAAATCTCCAAATGGTTTTGGAATTAGCATAGGTTATATTTTACTTTACATACCGAATTGTCATTTTGATAGCTTAGAGAGCTTTGATAGCCTAGCTAAGTTAATTTCTTTTAGCGCAGATGTTATCACGAGTAGAAACTTAGTTTTAAAGGATGCCAACGATTTAAAAGTCATCCTTTAAATTGAAAATTTGAGAAGAGTTACAGAGTACAAAACTTATAATTTACTACAAATAATGTAAACAAGAATAATTATGTTCTTTGTAGTTGATAGTTATGTTTCATAAAATCAGCTAAAACTTATCATTTTAACTTTATCATGGATATTCATCCACCATTCGGTGCAGATTCTTCATGAATACTAATTAGTAAAAACCATACTAACCATATCCTTCTTCATCCTCGTATACATCTATGTCATCATCAGTATCATAATCATCGTCTTCACCATACTTTTCAAATTCGTCATAGTCAAAGTCCACACCGAATATATCCTGACCCTCTTGAAGTGATCTACACCATAAAGCCATAAATCATAAATTAAATAATCATTAGGTACAAAAGTATATTTAATTCATAAATTAATTTAGCTATGGAAATGTAGGTGCTTGAAATTTCGTTATGGGATAAAATCAGCAATTATTATCAACTATTGAAGAAATGGGTTTTGTATATTATTCTAAAATAAATAGCACAATTAACCCATTTTCGTCTCTACTGACATGTGGCAACTGATCAAAGGCAAGCCTGGCTAGTTGTCGCTAGGTAGATTAACTTGTGGATTCTACTACAATACGATATGTATTTTAGACATTGTAAGTCTAATACTATAGGTTATATGATACTTACGCGTCAGTGAAGATTGGTTTACGTTTCTTTTTACGTTGAGTGATTGGTCTGCCATCATCATCGACGATGAAATCATCAGCATCAGACTCCATATCTTCATTCTCATCATCATATTCTTGCTGTTGTTGCTGGTGGTGGGCTGCTGCTTCTGAACGGTTCTCATCCTCCTAAACATTACAAAAGAAACAAACTCTAATTCGTAAATAAAATGGTCTTCATTTCTTATCAACATTAACCCTGTAATCAAACACTAAAAAGTGTAAATCCATGTTATAATAAATTTAATTCAATGAAAATAAAAAAAACAAGCCAATTCAGGCGCTCGGTCATATTAATCTCAGCCACCCTAGCATAAGCGCTAAAACACGATATGATATGATATAGCGATATATCACCACCAACCGAAAAAAATATATAGATATAGCCATCATTTTGACTGAATGCAGGTGTTTCGATAAAAACTCAAAATGGCAGCTATATCTATCATATTTTTACAGTTGGTGTCGATATATTGCTATGTTGTGGTCAAGGTAGAGGGGCAGTTTTAGCTTTTTTAATACTTTAAAATAAAATAAGATGAGCAGTAAATGACATCAAACACGATTAAGAAAATAATTTTACACCAAACAAACCTCATCACTTCCTCCAACAAACAACTTTTCAGCAATGACCTCCCTTTCCAGATCTGGGTCATTGGCTCCTTCATTGTCACTGTCATCATCTTCCAAGCGACGTAGACGCTTGAATTTGTTCTAGAATACAAAAACCGTATAAAATCAGCACAGTTTTATTCCTACCACTGAACAAGTTTCACGATTGCATAAAATCAAAATGAATAATACAATTGTGTAAGATTTTTACCCTGGCAACTTTAACACCAAGATTTTCCTCAATGAGATCATAATCTTCGTCCTCTAACCGGTCATCTAATTCATCATCACTCTTTTTTCTTTTCTTAGTGGGACCTGCACTAGCATCTGAGTCCTCCCCGTCACTTCCAGATTCATCTATGGGTGCGTCATCAATTAGATCTTTTAGCTCCTCACGCAGGCGGTCCTCATCATCTAAAGAAAATAATTTGCACACTCCATAAATTGCAATAATTAATGTCAAAAATAAGTAAATCTTAGATAAATGAGGTTATAAAAATATTACAGCAAAAAGTTCAGTTTTAAGGCTAAAACAGTTATAATTACACTGACTTTTTGAGCAGGAAACTGCGCAAATACAATTTAGGTTGTTCTAGAACATCCAAACGTGGTATTTAGTGAATGCATAGTGCTTACCTTCCTCGTCCTCTTCTTCGTCGTCGCTCTGAACTGCCACTTTGCGCTTAACTTTTTTACGTTGTGCTGGTTGCTCATCATCTTCAGACAGCTACAAAGGATTTTTCATTAACGAAACAATGTAAAAAGCTTTGAAAACCAAAATACCAATAGAATCGTTGACGAATCACCAATGTCTTTTTATACAAACCCCACTCTCCTCGGCCTCGGAATCGAAGAAATCTGCCATATTCACTTACTACTAGTAAATTAAACTGAATAAAATCTACAGACACTTATTTCTACATGAACAATCACAAGAAAAATGATATTTTTATGGACAAAATTTACTTTTTGATGTAAGAAAAGTCAACTTGATTGAATCTCTAATCACTTTCTTCGTGTTATTTTGTAATTACCATTCATTCATTCGTTCGATTCCATAGAATATAAAACATTTCATTCACTCATGCGTGGCAGGCAATGGTACTTAAAAATGTTGCCAGTTTATATAATGAATAAATACTCTGCTGAGCTGTATAGCTCACTTTGCCTCTTCAAAATTATAATTTTAAAATAAAAGAAACTATATAAGGTCTAACAAAATCAACTACATTCCTTTTAATGGGGGTATCTGTACATCGAGCTGAGCAGGCTCACCAAATTTGAGCCAAAAATTCAGGCTAGTTACGGAGATATTGATCTTAACAATCTCATTCCGTAACTACGAAAATCTACACCCTTTACAGCTGTTTACTACTACATTGACACACTACGCACGCACACAAGCAAACGTGACCCACACATGCACACACTCAAGATAACAGCGCGGTGCCACAGAATACCTAATAGTACTACCGGCGGTGCGGCGACGGTGACTCAGAAATACCAACATGAAAGAATTACCCTGATTTTAGGGTAAAATAAAGTTTGTGGGTTTTCTTTTATAAGGACTTTTTTCACTACGGATTGGAGTAGAATTATGTGTTTCGCAATTAGAGAATTAGGAATTAGGGGTTTTAATTGGTTGTTGATTTTTGCGGTCACGTAACCGAACCGACATCGAGAGAATCAAAAGTTGGCGGTACTTCATAATCGATCAAGATACTACGAACAGCTGACCGCAGAGTGCGTTGTTCGCGAACTGACCGAAGAGTGTGACTGTGTTGTTGTGACCTAATTTACGTAACAAAACTTCAACGACTCACTAGTTTTCGTAGTAACCAAGGCCGTATTCACATATCATTTTGAAAGAACGAAGATACCGCGGAGACAACGACAATTTCGATCAATGCTCTCGTCTATTCAGCTTCAAGAAAAATGGCTGTACGACTTTACGTCTAACCGTTCCCAACTTCCCACCACGGCTGTAAACTCGTCGTGTAATGTGCTATTAAATTATTTTTTACAAACAAAACTACAATCGAGTTGTTTAAACTGAAAATAACAAGGTCATTAAAGTCTAATTTCTCGCCTTCTTTAATTCTACTTTATTTTTTAATTAATTTTGGGGGTAAAATTATTTTGGAGTTAGCAAGACCAAGTTTCAAAGGTGGCCCCGACAAAAGTACCCCGCCGTGTTTGTCGGTATCTTGGATAGGGTGACAAGCATTTTGTTTAGCTAAGATAAGATCGTAGGTATTCGTAAGGAAATAAAACATTTTGCTATTTTAGGAACTGAAATACATTTTACTTATTATTTAAGTTTCAACATTTGAGATATTACTATTGTTTATAAGGAAAATTGTTGGAATAAAAAGGTTTTGCTATTTTGTAATTAATTCTTGACTAGTCGTCTAGATAATGAAATCGACACCGTAAAAGTTGATATTAACTTGACAAAACACGGGACAAACTCATTTCAAAAAATGCTTTAAAAGTTACCTAGAATTTAACTCTTAACCGGTCGCAATATTACAATGAGAAAAGTATTAAAATGTGATATTTGGTTCAATTAAACACGATTATAATTGTTTTGCTAAAAATAATTAAATAAAAAATGATATGGATTGTTTTAATAAACCTACTCAAACATTCGTGTAAAATCGTAATCCTAGTCCTAGATATTTATTTAACGTGGAAGCCCTACCGTACTCGCAAACTGCAGACTATGCCGCTCGAGCCGAAAGGCCGGTGTCGGGCACGTGTCGGGGTAAATCAAAGTGTGCATGCGGATAGATAGGGATGTGCCACATTTGTTCTGATTTCTAGGCTCATAGTTTTTTACGAGATCAGATCATTCATTCATTACATTACTAATTAAGATTTTATTTTTGTTTAAACTAAAATTTGATTTTATTTGATTTTAACTAAGTTATTGAGACGATAACAATGTTTTATGAGTTTCGAAAAATAGTCTTATCAGCGCATATTTCATATTAAGTAAGTAAAACATGTTATTAGTGTTTTGATTTCTCTCGAAGTTGTTTCCTTTTTGCCACTTACAGTAACTCAAGTAAGTAGTTATGTGAATAAGCATTTTAAAAATACATTTTGGTAATTTTGCGACTGTCAGTTAAGAAATGACTGCTCGATAAAGTACGATATGTCCGAGTTTAAATGCTATGGCCTAGTTAGTTCGTTAAAAATATTTCTTAGTGACTTTTTAAATTCAGTCGTTGTATGTTTTATCAGTCTTTGTCTGTCTTAAACTGACACTTTAGAACATTTATTACCGGTTTGGACAAAATAATTTTCTCTAAAAACAAGAGTTACACTTAACTAGATTGGCGAGTTGAAAGCTAAGGTACAAAAAAAACTTGTGTCGCACTCACGATTTCGTTTAAGTAGTAGGTTACCTCGCCATAATACTTAATTAAATGCGAGGTGTCAGTTCCCAATTCACGATCAGTTATCCGGTATGTTTTAGTTTTTAGTATCCTTTAAATTATGATCCCATCTTAGGCGCATCCCTAGCTTGAGCCTTTTCGGCTTTTGCAGGACGACCGCCCGCCGGGCCCCCGCGCCGCGCAGTCTCTAATTCGCTTCCGTGCGGCGTGCGTGTGCGACGCCGCAACGGTGTCAGTCCAGGGTTATGTGCTACCAGGATCGCAACTTTAATTTGTGCTAAAGCAGCGCGCCTTTACGCTGATATTGAGGGCGTTTTCGTGAGCGGTTCAGGGACTGGAGTGAGATTGTTTATGTCCGTCGGGGACCAGGGAAGGCCACGCCAGCCTGTTCAATAAGAAGACAGTGTGATGCAGATTTTTGATCGGCAACCCAATCGCAAGCGCGACTGATGCAGCGTCCGTCTTTGCCAAACGCTCATGGGCGCAGGCGTCATTATTGCGAATTCTGCGGCGGTCTCGCCGAGACAAGACGAGGGGCAGGCGCCTGTATCATTTTACACTAGTTCAAGAGCTGAAGCCGCATGACTTCACACTACGAGTCATGTTTTGCAGAAGTCGCAGAAGCTGCAACATTCTCTGGACGGACGAGAGAAGCTTCACCAGTGGTTGGATGTTTAACCTCTACGCCGCGGCGCCTACTATTGGGCTGAACAGAACCCCCACCTAGTTCGGCCCGATCATTTTCAGACTAGATGTAGCAGTAGCCTGAACACTTGGGCTTCCATGTGTGGGGCTGAGTGTAGGACTTAGTGTATTGTGAAGGTGATTATAACATTGAAAGTGCGACACAACTACGACAGCGAATTTTATTGCAAACCGTGTGAACGCTTTAAAACATAAAAAGTGCTTTAAAACATAAAAAGTGACAGAGACTGTTATTTCGCGTTTACGTGCACGTCGCATTGCTGTGCAATGTTTTTTTGTAATGTGATTATGATCAATGTAATTTGTTGTAAAGATTGTAAACCTCTTAATGAACTTAAACACGCCAAGTAAGCGTAGATTGAGAGTAAGTGGTACCTACTTGATTGATTTGTTTGTTTAATTTTTTTGTTAGTCAGATAAATTATTTACTACGCTAACCTACTTGTTAGTCCAAAGCCTGTGAAAGTGTGATAGAGTCAGTCAGAGTCAGAATTTAATTAATAAATGTTTTAAAACCGCTTTATTTTCCTTTATTTCTATCCACCTTGCCATTCTGCTAGGAGTGATTCTAAAGAGCTTCGAGAGGTAAATAACGAATTACGTACAACAACAATTACAAGAAAGTAAGTAAATACCTACCTAGTTCCTACAACTAAGATTTAATCTAACTCATAAAACATAGAAATTATCTTTCCTTAGAGCCTTGAAGTAACAAAAAAACGATGTTGGTTATTAATTTAGTTGACATTGTTTGTTTTGTTTGTTATCGAAAACATTATTATCATGAAAGTGCATTCTACACACACTAGTGTACTAACATGTGTGTATGAAGCTATTCTTCGTTGCAATTGATCTGTGATTGGTCGAAAAAGCCTAGCTGTGCCACTCGACCAATCGCAGATCAGCTGGTTTGACAAGGGTGATGCACACAACGATCTTTGTTAATAAAATGCTGGTGTGCGCTGTGTACGTACACACCATCTGTGAACTACAGTTTGCATGAGTAAGAAAAGATACAGAGTGTTTCATTTTTGACTGCGTTTTAATTTATTTATTTTGTTAGAAAACATAACTTTTAAAAATGACTATAAAACAATACCTTATTTTTTGTCATCGCATTCAGTATGATGTATAGATACCCCCCTTTAAAGGAACGCAGTTGATTTTGTTAGACCTTGTATTTAACATTATTTGTTTCGTGGATTTTCCAAGTAAAAAAGGCTGGCGGCACTTGCAGTTCTTTTTGGTTTTAAAACAACGTTTTTATGTTTGATTGATTGGTGTGAAAGCGTTTGAAACAGATGTGACAGCCCTAAGCTTTGTTTTTTTTTTTTAAATAATTGTTGTTGTGTTGTTATGTCAGAAAGGATTGTCAAACTTGAGATGTGTTGAATTTAATTTTTTTCTGGATATTATTTGCCGATTCTTTAATCTACAAATGGAAAATATAGCGCCCATAGTCAAAAATGTTATTCACGCTGGTCAAAAATATATTCCTCTAGCTGACGGGAGTAAGGTAATACATACTATTTTTTTCATTCTATTGTTGGTTTGTAATACCAAGGCATTAGACTAAAAAAAACTGTTTTTTGCTATTTACAGGCACATTTTCATTTTCAAACATGGAGACTAGGAAAGGAAAGAATACTGATAGATGACAGTAAGATAATTGGCAAAAAAGAGCCAATGGTGTTAGTAATAGGTCATAAATTCAAGCTGGAAGTTTGGGAGACAATCGTCAAAATGATGGCTGTTGGTGAAGTAGCGAGCTTCCAAGTGAAGAAAGATGTGAGATTTTGTACTAATTCTGTAAAATTGCACTCAGTTGCAAAATTAATATCACTAACTTAAACGAACAGAATAAAATAAACTCGACCCACACCTCTATGCTCGACAGTGAAGCTGCGCATACTGTTACATTTTGCTGACTGGTCACTTTAATCCGCCAATTGGCATCAGTACATATACAGAGCCAAAACCTGCATCTCTTTGACTACTAGGCGACATGGCTTCTTCTGTTCATAATCTGTAATAAACCAAAATTGCTTGCACCTACTCACTCATTTATTTATCACATTTATGACTGCAGTTGGTATACAGCTACCCGTTTGTGTCAAAGACGTTGCGAGAACTTGGCCAGGATGTCAGCACAATAAAACACTCTTGCACAATGACACTGCACACTGAAGGCATTGGCTATCCAGACTTAGATGAGTTGATCAGCAAACCTTGTGATTTAGAATTTGTAATAGGCAAGTTATAATAGAATACTTACATAATTAGATTTTAAAAACATTTAGTTTATTGTATTAATAATTTATAAAACAGTTGTGAATTTAGAATGTTAGTTTAGTGAAGATTTGTGTAATATTAATATATAATTAAATTAATTACATAAATGATAAGTATATAACTAACCTACAAATTTTGTAATCATTTTTAAATTATCTAGTGGCTGTGTAGTAATAGTGGAAGTAACTATGTAGCAATAATTTAATATTAAGAACTCTAAAACTTATATATAAATGTAAATGAGACAACCACCTGGTCTAATGTTACATATTTACTTTTTACAGAACTTCTAAAAGTAGAAAGATCAGATGAATATGAAAAGGAAGTTTGGCAGCTAAATGTTAAAGAAAGACTGGATTTGGTTCCTATCCTAAAAGATAAAGGCAACAAATTGTATAAAGAAAAGAAGTTCACTGAAGCTGAAGAATCTTATAGTCAAGCGATTGCAATTTGTGAACAGCTAATGATTAGGTATTAGATACACAAAAATGCAATTGATGGTAAATATTTTGAGATTTACTGTGGTAATCTTTAATTGAAAATAACTTAACTTTACAGAGAAAGGAAAACAGATGATGAGTGGATAACTTTAAATAAAATCAAGCTTCCCATATTGCTCAACTATGCACAATGCAAACTAGTCAATGGAGATTATTACGCTGTGATTGAACACTGTAACACAGTGTTACAGTATGATGCTGGTATGAGTCACATTTTATCTAACAATTATTATTACTTTTTGCATGTTCTTTGATCTTCAGTATAAAATAAGTAGTTTTTGCAAGAATCAGTTTGTTAGAATAATGTTTACGCTTAGCACTTCTTTTTTAATATTTGATAGTATCTACAGCGTAGTGTTTTAACTTTTAAAGAATTATTGACTTTTATAGATAACGAAAAAGCATTATACAGACGTGCTAAAGCGCACGTTGGTGCATGGAACCCTGACCTAGCTGAAGAAGATTTCAAAAGGCTGAAAGTTTTAAACCCTACTATGGCTTCTACAGTAGACAAAGAATTAGAAAATATAAAGAAAATGCGACGACAGAAAGAAGAAAAAGACAAAGATGCACTTAAAAACATGTTTTCAAATGATAATAGTATATAGCTCTGTTATCGTCGTCATTCTGGCTGGTGCGGGATACGGACAGTAGCCCTTGCCTCGATGTCTTCTTAGAGTGTCGACGCGACGAACACCTTAGAAAGTGGTCGCCACTGCTGCGCTGCGACTGCTACTTACATAGCATGGTAGTTGGAAGAGCGTGCTTTTACTTTTTATATTGTATAGCTGTGGCGACTATAATATACTGTATATAATAAATACAGTACAGTACCAAAGTATTTAGTTACCACCATTTTATATTTATTTTATACCACTAATGAATTGTCATTTTTTTTAAACTGTCTTAACGCTACACTTCTATATAATTAGTATGGTAATAGCAAACTATGACGGCACTGTTTACCTAACTCAACGGACGAATTTTATTGATTTTGGAACAAATAAAAATCGAATTTTTCAAATTAATTACAATGTGCCGGGTTTATATTATTAATAGATTATTTTATTAGGCCTAAAATAAGGTGACAGTTTTAATAAATATTGTCTTAGAATTATTTAAGAATGGTGTAAACAACCCTACTATAATGTTTTAATGCATTTGTATGGTGTTTTAGATCAATGTCAGTAGGATATACAGTGTGATTGGTCAGAAGGTAGCGATAATTTAACAGCATATAATTTACGTACCTAATTTTATCGATAAACACCTATGCGTGGGGTGTGAGTCTAAAAGGTGTTCCTCCTTCCTCTTTGAATGGCCCCCAATCGGCATTTAATTTTATTTTTAATAACTCGAACAAAATGATAATTTCTATAGACCTTAAGATCATCATTATCATTTCAGCCATAGGACGCGTCCACTGCTGAACATAGGCCTCCCCCATTGACTTCCAGATTGGCCGGTTGGAACGACTTCCTGCGACCCTTACCAACTTTAAGATAATATTGCTTAACTACGCATTACGCCAGGTTTACGCTAAATATATTTACAGAAAGAACCATTATTGGAAAATACTTAATCACAATGTAAACTATACTTAAAGTAAGTATACAGAGATTAAATGATTTAACTGGCGACTTACGGTCATCGCTAGTCCTGTGCCTTTAGTGGCGGCTTCGGACGAGTGTGTTATGTATGCACTAGGGTAAAAATTTGGTACTTCAGTAAAATCATTAGAATAGTCGTTAAGATTTTGAGATTAGATATTTACTACATAGACAATGAACTAAGAAAATTTACTATATGGCTTGCTACGCATTATTTTCTCGATTAAATAAGGTCTTTATCGCTAACTTCTGACCAAAATCACTGTGTAGTGTATATAAATATTTTGTGTCAGCCACAGCACATATTATCAAGTAACTTAATTGAATGTAATTCTCTTTAAGATTATAAAATGACCAAACTTTGTTTCTGAGTGTGGCTGGTAGAATAAAAAAAAACAATTTGTACTAACATTACTGATAATTGGTGAAAACAACATTTATTTTATCTAACATACTCTTGTTAAAAATACTTGTGTAAATTGTGCTAAATAAAATTGAATAAATTACATGTATCAATCTATTTTTTTCATTGTCCAAAAATATCATTTATTAATTAATGTAATTTTATTGATATATTTTTTATTAAAGATTCATAATTCATGTAATGACTAAAACGTATTACTTGTTCAGTGGTAATGACAATATGGGGCAGTGTGACAGATTTGTAAATTATTTGATTTTTTTAATATGATTCTTTAGTCGATTTAAGTTCGTTGCAGCACTAAAGTGACTAAATCGTTCAAATAGTAAACTTCAAAACGTATTGCCAATGCCAATTTGCCATGTGGAGAAGTATCAAAATCACAGCAACATAAACATAACCTCACATTTCATTAAAATATTAATTTTAACAATCAAGTACAAATAATTTTGAGAAAATGTCTGAAGAAGCACAAAACCCTAATGTTGTTGTTGATTCATCAGTGACTTCAAATAACACAAAAATCAGTGAGGAATATGCATATCTTGATCGAGGTGGATTTTCTTCAGAAAAGTTTAAAATTGAGCTTCGTGGGTTGCCAAAATACTATGGAATAGCCGTATGTATATTTCTTAATGAACCTAAATAGTCGTATTTAATTATATATACAGTGTGAGTCTTCATAAAGTGCACATATTGAAATATGGCATTCTATGCTTAATTTTATCGACGGAAAACATATTAAAAAAATCGCTATTTTTTTTATGGATTTTTTAAAGTTTTTGTTCCCTACTGTGACCTTTGTGTAAATAAAACCTTGTTTCTTTCAAATTAATTAATTTGTAACAATTAATTAAACTTAAACATGATCGGAGATGATCAGGCGTCCTCATAAAATTTAAATCCGTGAAAAAACTGCCCACAATACAAAAATAAAATGGGTTTTTGAGCAAAAATGTGCTTTTTTTAAATCATTCTTTTCAGTAATTGCTAAATTTCTTATTAAAACCTATGCTTTACCTGCATGTTTTATAATTTCAAATTATTCTACATTGTATTAGCTGTCCAGTAATAAAAATGTCGTGCTTATAACTTAATTACAACGTTTCATATCAACTGTTAAAGAATGACACTCAAAAGGCGCTACTTATTACTCTTTTAGAGATAGTTTATTCTAGGTGTTATTAAATGAAACAAAAGAATTGAATTAAAATTATTTATTGACTTATTATCAAATTTAGTGCATCAGGTGCTCAAAATGTCCTCCTCGTTGTTGTAAGCACATAGTCGAATGAAGTAAAATTTGTTATGTCGCTCTCCTTATCATGTCGGGGTCTTGACGAATATTATTTGCGCAGTTATGTTATTATGCAGTCATGCAAATCGGCTTCATTGTTTAATTGTGTACTGTAGACGCGCTGCTTCATAGTCCCCCATAAAAAGTAATCCAGAGGTGTTTTATAATTTTAAATTATTCTACTTCGTATTAGCAATCGAGAAGTAAAAATAACTTATTTTTAAGTTAATAAACACGCGTCAAATGAATTGTTAAAAAAGGGTTTAGTGCGTTGCCATGCCCTATTGTTTAGCAGGTAGAGACCCTTTTTTGGGAATTTAGATGCAAATACGCTCGGGTTGGGGTGCGGGGTCTTCCGGTCGGTCAAAGAACAAAAGAATCTTGTGTTATGACAGGCAGTCGCCCCGAACTATTTGTCGCTGCTACTTGTGTTTCGCTACTTTCGCTCGCTCGCTACCTGCTACATCATGCCGCGTTTAAGTGAATTTTCCCCGGCACACATTGCCGATATTCACTTTTACTATGGAGTGGGACGTGGAAGTGCCAGAGCTGCACTCGCGGGTTACATGGCTGCGTTTCCTCTGAGGCAACCCATGCCTTCTGCCCGCAACTTCCAGGAAGTTCACAGAAGATTATCTCTTGTTGGACTTGGGTCAAGTAGAGATCGTCGCGAGCCACCTCGAGTAATTATTGACGTGGCTATTGAACAAGCAGTCTTAAGGGATTCGTATGCTGATCCAACCTTAAGTACAAGACGTCTGGCTCTACGTCATGAAATTTCACAAAAATCAGCTTGGCGCATTTTAAGAAAAGAAGGGCTGCATCCTTATCACTACCAACGGGTGCAGCATCTACATGAAGACGTAGACTGGCGTCCAAGGTGCGTGATGTCTACCTGGATATTAAGAAAAATTAGAGCAAACCCGAACTTTCCCGCAACAGTTTTGTGGATGGACGAAGCCACTTTCACGAGAGACGGCATAACCAATTGCCGAAATTTGCACAAGTGGTGTCCTAAAGGTGAAAACCCGAAATTGAAACGAGCATCCACATTCCAAGTGCGATTTTCAATTAATGTTTGGGCTGGTCTAATCGATGATATGTTGATTGGACCAGTAATATTGCCGGGAACTTTGACTGGTGAAAGATTTTTAAGCCTTTTAACAAATGACCTTCCTGAACTGTTGGCGGATGTACCACTGGCTTTACGCCGAAGAATGTATTTGCAGATGGATGGATGTCCGGCCCATTATGCAAGAAATGTACGTTATTTTCTCAACGAAAATTATCGTGACAAATGGATCGGCCGGCAAGGACCTGTAGGGTGGCCTGCGCTCTCACCCGATATGACGCCTCTGGATTACTTTTTATGGGGGACTATAAAGCAGCGCGTCTACAGTACACAATTAAACAATGAAGCCGATTTGCATGACCGCATAATAAACTGCGCAAATGATATTCGTCAAGACCCCGACATGATAAGGAGAGCGACATAACAAATTTTACTTCATTCGACTATGTGCTTACAACAACGAGGAGGACATTTTGAGCACCTGATGCACTAAATTTGATAATAAGTCAATAAATAATTTTAATTCAATTCTTTTGTTTCATTTAATAACACCTAGAATAAACTATCTCTAAAAGAGGAATAAGTAGCGCCTTTTGAGTGTCATTCTTTAACAGTTGATATGAAACGTTGTAATTAAGTTGTAAGCACGACATTTTTACCACTGGACAGCTAATACAATGTAGAATAATTTGAAATTATAAAACATGCAGGTAAAGCATAGGTTTTAATAAGAAATTTAGCAATTACTGAAAAAAAGGATTAAAAAAATCCAAATTTTTGCTCAAAAACACATTTTATTTCTGTATAGTGGGCAGTTTTTTCACGGATTTAAATTTTATGAGGACGCCTGACCATCTACGATCATCGTTAAGTTTAATTCATTGTTACAAACCAATTAATTTGAATGAAACAAGGTTTTATTTACACAAAGGTCACAGTAGGGAACAAAAACTTTAAAAAATCCATTAAAAAAATAGCGATTTTTTTTAGATTTTTTAAATATGTTTTCCGTCGATAAAATTAAGCATATAATGCCATATTTCAATATGTGCACTTTATGAAGACACACTGTATATATTATCGTATAGCAATCAGTCAAGCAATTTTGTCATAACTATCAATTTTTTTTACAGGAACTTAAAAAGTTGATGAACCAAAAACTTGGTCTCAATACTAGTAAGATCAAGAGGCCAAAAAACGGCAGCCACTGGCTCTTTGCTTGCTTTCAAAACAATGAAGATAGAACCAAAGCCATTGCGGCACTGAATGGGTTCTCATGGAAAGGTAGTAACAACACCAATTCAGTAATATTTCCTTTATAAAATATTTTTCTTATTGTATTGTTTGTAATTACAGTTATGACGACATCACAAGAAACATAATCTTATAAAGGATAAAAAAACAGAATTGGGTTTTTTAGCAATAAAACTTGAATTTAAGTGTTAGAGTAAAGTACCTCAAGGACTAACTCAGTTGACTGTTAGAGAATACTGTTAACATTAAGTTAACCAATTGTACTAACCTGTGCAATACAGTTTATAGAAATAGAGTCATTATTTAAATAGTAATATGAAGTATTTTTTTCTAAAACTATAGGTCAGCAAAATTACATGTTAAATATATCATTATCTTAGGTTATGGGCTCTGAGATGGTTTAACAGGTTTCTTATGATTTAGTTTTTAACATTTTGACTGTAGGTAAAACCCTCATAGCTGAAATAGCCAAGCCAGCTCCAGACCCATTAGTGAAAAAGCGGAAGCTAGAAGAAGAAGGGACTGTACCAGACAAGAAAAAGAAAGAGGATGACAGAGATCAAGACACAAAAGTTAAAGAAGCCACCACCCCTTACTGGAACATGCCTTATGAAGAACAGGTTTTAAATAAATTTATAGGAAAATATTGATTATAGTTACGAATAAGTTTTATGATTAGCAGTGATCGGAATAGGGTGACTATATTTACCTAAACTTTATAAGGAGACATGTCATTGAGCTGTTGAATGAAACCACCAAATTTCTGGGTTAACCAAAAAATACATAGAATTTCCATGTTTACTTTATAACCGCAAAATTATGTATTATACTAATCTATGTTGTCTCATTACAAAGTTTAGGTGTGGTTTAGATAAATAAAATGTAATGTCTCAATAGAATAAACTAAACTTTTCCTGTGTAACAATTTATTTTCATATTGCTTATTAAGTACTGTAATGATTTTGATATGATTTACAGTATTATCTTTAGGTTTGGGACTCCCCAAAACCTTACACGGAACCGCTATTATGATCTTAGTAGATACCAATATTCATAACAGGGTGTCCCAGGATAAAGTGTAATCCCAAAAGGGAGTGAAACTGGACCAAAAATTGTTTGTGTAGTAGAGAAGATACTGTAAAATTAAATTGTGAAAAATTTCATTTCTAGTTGAAATTAAAAGAAAAGGACATCAAAAACATTCTGATGAAATTTGATAATGAAATATGGAAGCTGGACAGAGATAGAAGATATGAAATAGAAGCCAAGCGCAAAATCTATAACGGTTTGACTTTTGAACTGCAGCCCATTAAGCCTTCCCCTGTAACTGAAGGCTACAGAAACAAGTGTGAATTCACAGTTGGTATTGATGATGAGACCAAGCTACCGACAGTGGGTTTCCGACTTGGTAGTTACGCAACAGGCACGGTCGGCGTGGCGCCTATACAATCAGTTAAGCATATATCTGAAGCCACAAAGAAGGCAGTTCTGGTAAATATAGGCATTAATTTTGTCATTTTGAGTGTATCATTTGTGTTAGTACTTTTCCTCTATCTTTGTTACACCCTTTTTTAAATTCTGTTAGTGTATGACAGTATTTATTTCATTGTATTACAAAAAACAGGCCAAGTGCGTGTCGGGCAAAGCGCAATGGAGGATTAAAAAATATTTGCTCACTCATATTATTTTTAGATGACCTATCCAACGACATCCCACATCATGCGATAGACGAAAAAAATATTATTGCTACTTAATAAAAATAAAATAGATTTTATTCTACCGATATTAAAATAATTGCGAAATCATGGCTTTCTAGTACAAAGAGTTTCTCAGCTAAGCCGCGGACAGACAGACAAACAGACGGACAGACATGGCAAAAAACTAAGGGTTCTGTTTAAACTACGGAACCTTAAAAAGAAAAACTAAACCTAATTCTGGTGGTTAAATATTGTTTCAGATATTTCAAGAATATGTAAGAAAGTCTAATATGGCCCCATTCTCGCCGGCCGACTACTCTGGTTACTGGAGGTGTTTGACAGTGCGCCATTCGTTCACTACTGGAGATATTATGCTCATCGTCGCTATGCATCCACAGGTAAGTCATAATGAATATTTTTTTGCAAGATAAGATCTGAAATGAGGAGATCCGTAAAAGAACCTTATTACGGACTAGCTTTTCGAATCGCAAAGCTAAAGTGGCAAGGTGCAAGCCACATCGCTCGCAGAACTGACGATCACGAACTTGAAGAAGCAGCAGCAGTGGGTAGGCCTTTCCACCCGGTGGACTGACGACCTAGTCAAGGCTGCGGTCAGCCGCTGGATGCAAACGGCAGAGAGCCGCTCACGGTGGCGTTCTATAGAAAAGGCCTACGTCCAGTAGTAGGCTTCTAAAGGCTGATGATAATGAAGATGATGATGACTTAATTTCCTTTACCCGAAGGTTCTCTGGAAGAGATCGCTTTTGGCGATAAGGCCACCTGATTGTACATAGCTGTGGCTTGTTTGTAATGTTGTATGTAAACTTTTAATATTTTTTTTGTGTTATAAAGTCTATTTATCTATGATGAAGAAATGTATGTAGTAATGTGGGTAATACGATTTGGTGGCGTCGATTACTACGTGAGGGGTAAGGCGCCTAAAAGTAAAAGAACTCACACTAGACACTTATCATTTATTTTATGCCTGGAAGTCGAAGAGTGTTTCCCTTTAATCGCTAATCTTTTTTTAGCAGAAAACTATTTAAAATACACTACATCCAATATCATGTCACCGAAATGTTTTATTTTCGCAAACTAACGCAATGTATTTTTTCATTCTTTTAGCAATTAACAAAAGAAGAGATCAATAAATTAAAAAGTGATCTAATAGAATATTTCAGCTCAGAAGAAGCAAAGGCTTGTAATATAAAGTCTTTATATTTAGAACTTCTTATAAAAAAGTAAGTAATATTTCTTATTAGTGTACAACTTGATTCAATGAATTTTGCTTACGCAAACAATGTTCGTATGCATTAAGCATGCTGTCTAGTCATCGACGCAAAATACCAAATTATTTAAATGTAGTTGTTCCAAAAATAAAAACAGTGTATAAACTTACTAATATTTTCGGCAATTTTTAGGAGAGTAGGTGAAGAAGGTTCCAAGCCAGTTCATTTGATGGGATTGACGCATATAATAGACACAATTTTAGAAAAGCAGTTTAGGATATCTCCAGAAGCATTCTTTCAGGTAAAAAATATTACAAGGGAGTCCGGGAGAGTTTACTAAAACAACTGATTTTTATTACTATATCTTAAGCTGCACTAATAAGCTACAGTTTCTGTTAAGGACGTTTGGTGTAATCTATCTCGATTCTGAACCACGCCCTAAAATTTTACTCGTACTTTTTCAAAATAAAGTGATGACGTCATTACGGATCCAAAATGGCGTAATATGTCGTATATTTTGCTCTTTATCAAATAGAGTGATAAAGTAAATATTGCTTGTAGGTAAACACAGCAGGAGCGGGCATCTTGTACGAGAGCGCCGTTGAGTTGAGTCGCGTGACGCAGCAGTCCGTGCTCGTTGACATCTGCTGCGGCACTGGCACCATCGGCTTGTGCTTCGCCAAGGTAACTAACACATCAGAATCTGTTCAGCTGTTTTATAACCATAACATAATAAACAACCAATCATTCATCATCGTCAGGTTTTGGAAGTCTAATGCTGGACATCAGTCAGAATGTATGAACTATGTGCCAACATGCAACATTTAACTTGTACTAACATTAGAAAGGAAACACAGTCACAATTTACGAACTTGGGCTTGACAAACCTATCTATATCATGCTTGTTTATCGATATCGATAAATTCGTGATAACTCGCACTTAATCGTACCTTGCAACTATTAAAATACGTTTGTGTGTAATAAAATACATAACCCTTTGGATCCTTGGTTTAGGGTCGCTGACCACTGGATGACTGATGGACTGGCTGTTCTATTGGCTCATATATATTTATTTTATTTACAGTATTATACTTATAAAAACTATTTTTTACAGTATTGCAGCAAAGTTTTAGGCCTGGAGCTAATCGCGGAAGCGGTGAAAGACGCGAAAGCGAACGCGGAATTGAACGCTATCGATAACTGTGAGTTCTTCACCGGCAGGGCAGAGGACATTCTGCCCTCCGTTCTAGCGAGGGCCGGCACTGCGCAGGACCTCATCGCGATAGTCGACCCTCCGAGAGCTGGCTTACGTAAGTGAAATAAACTAGATTGACATAACATACCAACTCTTGTCTCGAAGTAAGGAATTATTATCTTGTCTTAATTACGACTCGTACCACATACATATTAATTTTATGAATTTTCTGCTAACTGTTACTACTACCTACTTACCCCGCTACCCGTTTCCGGCTTGACGTTGAAAACTGGGACACCCTGTATATTATTTCCGATAGTGAAAAACTAGCTTTAAAAGCCTACTTACGTAACATTTCGAATTCTATATTACCATTACTCTCCATGACATGTTGTGAAGTTGCAGTTTAAATTATCTGCTGTGTAGTGTCACCATGTGGGGTGAACTAGCGATCGAAGATGTGATACCTGCAGCATCAACAATCTAAGGCACATGCCATGAAAGACAAAAATGTACATCGTCTGATGAAGGCCTTAATTATATTCGATCAAATAACGACGAGCATATCGGACTTGGTGTCTATATCTCTTAGGAGCCGGGTTCGATTCCGGGTCGATCAATGTAGAAAAATAACTTTTCTATATTGTCTCGGGTCTGGGTAGTGTGGTACGGACAACAGCAGGTCAACCTACCCAAAAAGTTTAGGTCAGTGAACCGATTTTCAACTTTAAATTGGCTCGTGTCTGGGTGTGCTAGAAGACCCCTGATAGAAATTTACATAACTTACTACGAGACCAGGACAATTGGCGTGTTGTTAAAACATATTATTTTAATTAATTATGTTTTTAATTATCTAACCTAACTATAAGTCCGACACGTAGAGAATAATATCAATTGAGAAAATTTTACTTTTTGTGGTAGGTAGACGAGCTGTTGTCTGTAACATCGTTGTTTCTGATTTCTGTATCACAAGTGCTACTTATCTATCATCGTATCAGAGCAATGTATGTGATGTCTAATGTCGATTACAACATTATTTATCGAGTGCTCAAAAATTTACCTGATCGAAACGAAACTCGAGCGCGCGTTAAATATCAGCAATTATGTTTTTATTGGAAAAAACAAGCTCATGCGGTAATCGATTTTTCTTATCTGATCGCAAATCGTTTATTTTATAAATAAACTGCTTGTTTTTAAATAATTTACCAAGTGCGATTCATTATACAGGGACAACGTTCTTAAGTAACAAGAACTTTAAAAAATCTATCCACCTCCCATCAGATATGAGAGCAGTTACCCAACTACGCAACACGAAGAAAGTGAAGCGCTTAGTATACATATCGTGCAGCCCGTCTTCCGCTGTGAAGAACTTCACCGACCTCGCGCGGCCGTCGTCGAAGACGCTCCGCGGGGCCCCGTTCGTGCCCGTCCGAGCGGTGCCGGTGGACATGTTCCCGCATACGAAGCACGTGGAGCTGGCTATACTGTTCGAGAGAGAGGAGGATGTAAGTGCTCGTTGGATACTTCTTGTCTTTATGGTTCTGAACATCCGAATGAAAAGACGGAACCCCTAACATCCAAGCGGTCTCATGAGACCGCATCGACATTTCAGCTATGGGACGTCCACTGCTGAACAAAGACCTTCCTGAATGACTTATCATCGGGGGTTTGCCAATACTCGCCACGCTTGGCAGGCGGGTTGGAGAGCGCAGTTTTTTATTAGATTTCGCATGCAGACACTGCTGCCCGTCTCGTGCTACAGGAATTAGTGTCCTCTTACGACACGCCTCCTGTTAGCGGTGGGGAAGTGTATTCTTTAAGGCCGTCGTGGGTTACTTTCACGGGCTAAATTAGAATATATTTTTAAATAGTTTTGAATTTGCCTCTAGTCTCCAAAAGTAAAATGAAAAATACAGAAAGTGTTTTTTTAACTATAGATTATAACAAGATAAACTATAAGAAGTACGGAACCTTTTCTACAAGTGTGAGTTGAACTCTCGCACTTATCCGGTTCTTTTCACAATATATATGTCGTGGCCAGATCGTAAAATTGATCATTTCATAAGTAAATTTTATAAAAAAAAATAAAACCGACTTCAAAACACTGAAATGCTAAAAATAATCCTAACACTTAAGTACCTAATCAGATACTTTTGGAGTCGGTGCCAGCCGATGAGAGATTCAATGTTTTTGTTTGCACCGACTCCAAAAGTAACTGATTAGGTACTTAAGTGTTAGGATTATTTTTAGCATTTCAGTGTTTTGAAGTCGGTTTTATTTTTTTTTATAAAATTTACTTATTTCATCTATTTTTAGTGATAAATCCTAATCTAACTGCTGAACACCGATTTCATCCCCTATTTTCCTACCCTTAGGGGTGATTTTTATTTTTCAAACTTTTATCATAGCATCTTTGAAGTATAAGCTATTCAATAAAACAAAAATCATCAAAATCGGCTCATATTTGTCGAAGATAGGTAACAAGAACCACAACCAAAATATTATCTGGGTATATATTTGTTGATTTTCTCAAAAAGTTCTAAATCAATTTCGATAAAATTTATATGGGACCACCTCTGAAGTATGATCTACCAAACAAAAAAAGAATCATTAAAATCGATTCATAATTGGCGGAGTAATCGCGTAACAAATATACAAAAAAAAAAAAAAAAAAAAAACATACAGTCGAATTGAGAACCTCCTCCTTTTTTGAAGTCGGTTGATAAAATAGTGGTGTTTCATGATATAAAACAGAACCTGCTGGCTACATCATGATGTGGTCTGGCCAGATCAATGAATACTCAACGCACGACTATTTCACGAAATTGTCAAACCCTAGTAATCATATCGTAAAATCGTTACATTACTCACCGGTAGAGGCGCTAATGTTGCTTTGTTTTTGCGATGAATAATGGCGGCTGACAAATATTTTATTTAAAAAAAGTGAATAATAATGTGTAAATTGAAGGTGAAAATGCAGTGAAATATCGTTACGACACCAAGCTATGCGAATTTTATGAAAGTCACTCAAAAAACGAGTCAAAAAATGATGAAGTACAGAACGTAATTTGAGAGGTTAGGTAGGTTAGTTAGCTATTTAAGTCGTTTTATTTATTAGTTTTGTTTAAAAACTATAACTATTTAAAATGTTTAATTCATCTATCAACCAAGATTAGAAATATTAACAAATTCTGGTAACTTGTAAACGTATTTTTATTTTAATGAAATGGCCAAACGTGGATTGACATTTCATCAGTTTAAGTTGGCCATATCATGAAATACCACCATTTTATGAAATGATCGGTCACATCATGAAGTGGTCAATTTCACGATCTGGCTACGACATACACAAACTAAGAGCGCCCACACTCTAGGCACACTGGAAGCCAATCAGATATCTTTAAGCCCAGGATGCAATGAGCTTTAAGCCCTCAATTTTATATCCGCAAATCTCAATTCAAGTTTTAACAATCTAAATTCTTATTCATGTTGTTATTCAAGCAAGATGTTATTCAATAGGTTAAATTTTTTAATACTTAAACCTATTGAATTTTGCGGAATTTCGATTAGCCATTAAGCGTTTGATAAATTTACATATAAATGTCTAAACTTTATGATTAAAATATTATATATTTGTTCACAGAAAGACGAAAAAAATGACTCTGTAAATGATGGAGATATAGAAAAAGTAAAACAAGAAGTTGGTTCGCCTGTAAACTACCACAGTGACAACAAAGTAGGGATAAAAAAAGAAAATAGTGGGAACGTGACTGACGACAGAGACAATAAAGTAGGAGTAAAAGGAGAAGATGGAGTGAATGTGACTGACGATAGTCACAGTACAGTAAGAGTAAAAGAAGAACATATGGATATGAATAACGTCAGTAAATTGGATATAAAAGTGGAGGTCAAACAAGAAAATAATGATGTCAATAGTTAAATAACTCTCGGACTATTTATTTGAGAGCATAAATGTAAACTATAATATTACCAGTTTTTAAAAACTTAAACAAAACTACAAAGTATGGTGCGGAATTAAAATCATCAAAAAATAATGGTAAAATTAGTACAATGGATGGCAAAATTCGCCTTATGGATACCCTAGTTTGATTGTAAATAAACCCAAGAGTTTTTAAATTAGTGTATCAAGTTGTTTTCGAGCAATGGTACAATTTTTGCAATGGTGCCATCATTACTAAGTTAAACCAATTAAGTCAAAATGCCAGCTAGACATTAACAGTTGTACAGACCCGAGTGTACATACAGTCGACAGCTCATTGACCTACCCTTAGTATACCTAAATAGATAAAAATGCGCTAAACAACACACCAGTGGGGAAGCACTGGCAAAGCTGTTCTCAGATGGCGCCAGCGTGTGTGGTCTTGTCAATAGTAGTCAACGAATGTCCACGCATATGTCAAAGTTCGTTTTTTTTTTGTTCCCACTAGTATGACGCAAGTTTTACACATGCTTGACAAATTATCTTACTCTTATCGTAGTGATTATTTAATCAAGCAGCAGCAGCCACGATCATGGTCATGGAAGCCAGCCTCCACTTCTGGTATCGCATTCTTCCTCTTCGCTTCTTGTTCCGGATGGATTTTAGCTAACTGAAACTCGAGTCCTGTAGGCGAATACAAACTCGGAAAACACTAATATCGATTATGGCCAATTTCGGAATGGTTTCCATACAAGCTGGGGGCGGGGTCTGGGTCAAAGTCGAGCAATGTCAAGAGGACTCCGTCCTCCGTTTAGCAATCGCTTCAGTGGCAGAATGGTTCTCCATTGATCAAATAATCACTACGGGCAAGACCAAACACAATACGACACCTATCGGGATAAATTTGTACTGTGGTTCCCCATTGTCATGGTCTCGAAGTAAGGAAATAACATTATTGTGTTACGAGGTACCAGACAATGCATTTTTCCAAGAGCGTCTCTCAGCCAGCACACCCAGATTCGAGCCAATTAAGAAAAGATAGTTTCCTGAATCGACCCGAACCGGGAATTGAATTTTTGCTTTCAAGGGGAATTACCGCGCCGCCAACCAGGTCGTGAATTGATATAGATCTCTATGTATTGAATTTAAAGTTGAAATGTCGTTTAATATTTTGGGTATTATACTTTACATATTTACATATTGACAGATGATCGTAATGAAATTAAATAAGATTATGTTATTAAAAGAACCTATTTCACTTTACATTAAGTAATAAAGCTTTCTATTGATGAGGGATGTATTTTGTTTCATTACCCAGTTCTACATTAGCCATATTATGTGATTAGTACGTTATTATCAGTGATCGGAATAGGTAGATTGATTTGGGGTCAATGATCTCAAACATTGATGTTAATATGGACATGCCTCCGGGTTTCCGGCATTTCTTGGTATCAGTTTTTGAAAAAAAAAAGGCTTATCCATATTTTGCTAGCACTACCAAAGTACATCAAATCAATCCACCTATTCCGATCACTGGTTATTATCCACGCCACAGTTACCTACTACTAAAAGTAAATATTTGTACATTGATTTTATGGTTTTTATTTTGTGTGAAGCAAAGTTCGCCGCTGGATGCAGGCCGCTTCAAACCGGCCAACCTGGTTAAGTCAATGGGGGAGGCCTATGTTTAGCAGTGGACGTGCTATGGCTGAAATGATGAAAGTTCGACAACAACGTGAAAATCTATTTTCTTTCTTTGTTTTGGATAATGCTCAGTAACATTTGGTAAAGCTACTTCACTTAAAGCATTATACAGGGTTACATTTCACGGTTGTGTTAATTTTTCAGCGACCACTCAGAATCAGTAACTAAATCGATCTACGTAAAAAAGACTCTTTTTTTTCATTTTTAATTCTTCCATTCTGCATTTCAAAAATAGAATACTTACGTAGAAAATTTACAATTACTCGATTAAATTGCACCGTATGTGCACTGCATACAAGAACCTCTTGTTGGAGCGGCGTACGCCTGTGATCTCTGATGAATGACGGCCTACCACCGCTTTGGGACTATCGGTTAGGGGTGAGAAGAAACGGCGCAACAAACTCAGTCACCTTTAGTTTGTCAGCTTATTTTACAGAAAATACAGTTACAAGACATACAAGAGTAAGTGCGAGCTAAGCAGGTTAAGTCCATGCACTCATGTCGTTCAAAATTTGAAAAGGATTATATATGTAGACGACTATTTAATAATCGTCTACATATATTATTTTCATTTTTTCATATGAATTTTGAACTCATGAATAGGTAGTTCAACAAGAGCCTGTAAATTTAATACATTTCCCTAAGAAGTAATTACCAACTTTGTGTAATCTGAAGCTCAGATTAAAATTTGTTAAATAATTATCATTAGTATCATACACCTTATTTTATTGAAATTCAATCAGTGTCTCTTTCTTTATGCATTTTAAAATTAATTCAATCGAAAACAAGTCTCAATACAAATTTTCGAATTTCAATATTCTAATCTATGCATTCTAATCTTATTATTTATAGCGAGCAGACGCTTGCCTGCCACCCTCTATTAATTCCAGAGGAATTTAATATCGCGGGAAAGTGCCGCCGCATACCGCCCGGCGCGTGCTGGCTGGCCGCGAATGCCACCACTCTAGACACGACTTCGCATTCCAAATTCCCAATTTAATGGAAAAAGGAGTATTTCTATCGATAGTAATACGAGGAGAGGCAAAGAGAAACAGTGGTTATATAATAGAAACATGCGTAACTACACTAAAGCACCTGCGGTCCGATCGATGTACAGACAACAGCTCGTCAAACTACCACAAACTTTTTAACTTTTTAAAAATGTTGACCAGCCTTTGAGTGTACCTACATTTTTCACTTTCCCAAATTCAAAAGGATTAATTAAAAAATCAAAGTAATACTTAAACAAACACCTTCGATAGCAATATTACAATCATTTTTATCTAATCTTAAACTTGTTATTTGAAGACTAGTATACTATTAATTTTGCATTGATATCTATTCTATGGGCCTATGTCCAGTAGTGAACTTCCAAAGGATGATGATGATGATCTAGTCACTAACATTTCAAAATTAAACCTTTAAATAAATTGCTAAGCTACTGTTTTAATAAGAACTAGCTCTCCCTTAGAACTTCGTACCGCCTGCATATTTTTTTGTAAATTTTTTCGTAGTTTTCTGCTATTCGGGGCGGAGACAAATGCAACAAATCAATTAAAGATCATAAAAATCGGTCCAGCCGTTCTTGACTTATAAATAATGTAACTAACCCGACTTTGTTTTTTAAATATAGATAGATGAGACATGGCCACGTGTGTTCACCTTTACATTTATACAAATATCATAATATTGATGATGACGATGATGTAGGAGATTTTAACCACATGTTTTTATCTGTAGCCTCTATGATCGTTCCTCTTTCATGAACTCACTCTTTTCTACTCATGTTTCTTTACCCAAACATCCATTGTAATTTGTATGCCTTTTATTAATAAGCTGTAGGTAAGTGACAAGCGACACCTTGGATCCCGATCCTCCGGTGGGCCCGTATTTATTTGGACCTTGCCTCTTTTGCTTGCCTTAACTGGCCGGCCAAGAGTGGAGTTGCAAGAGCAGAACCTGTGCTCCATGTTGGAAGTGTAAAATGTCATAACGCCAGGGGCCCGTTGACTGGTGCGTTTAGCACTAGGATCTTGCACCCCGCAGACTCACCTCTCTACAAATACAGCCGTTCACACTGCTACCCTGGCTGGTGGCTTTAATAGGGCGGCCCATTTAGTGAGCGGCGAGTCACCGTCTGCCCTGATTATCGATATGAGACATTTGATATGGCAGGCGTTCCGTTGTCTTATCAATATCCCAGCAATGGACTGGTTGCTGTTCCTTTCCATAGACCAGGTATAGTTTCCATCTTATCTGAATAGTCCTTGCACCTAGCGGGTGCTGTCTTTGGCTGTATCTTCTCAATAGTGCAGGCAGAGATAGTATCCGCTAGGTGTACATATCCCAACTCATTATCGTATCTCAAACGCGTATAACAAACGCCTTCCAAAAGGACGCTTCGTGCCGTGATTTCCCGTAGGAGAGATACAATTATAATATATATATTTTTTTATTTGCATTTATTAAGCGGAATAATATTAAACTCTAATATTACACAACAAACATTATCTTTAATATACAGGGTGTAACAAAAATGACAGTGAAACTTTAAAGAGTGATCCTACTGCTTAATTAAAACAACCTACCTATGATTTAGGTAACCAAACAGAATCTCTCGGGGTCTGCGATTCTTCTACTTTCCGGAGTCCGGACTACGAAGCCAGTCGATCGCGGGTTCGAACGCTACAGGTTTGTGTGATGATGAGCAAGCGAGAGCTTTTGTAACTGTTTCATGGATGTCATGTTATGTATTAAAAATTCACAGTTTTCATGTACTTAATATTGTATAAAATATAGATGGATTTTATATAATTGAAACAAAGGAGACCGCGTTGGACGGATAAACTGCAGTAATTATTGGGAAGACGAATCTAAATAACGGTATGTATTTAGTTGTACAATTTTCTCGCTGACTGTACCCAGAGTGCCCCCGATTCCACAGCATTCCGTTGCTACCCCGAGGTGGCGAGGGGTGGCTTGGCTCGTTATATCCATAGATTAAGTTATCCAGACCAACCGCTGATGCTCTATTCATTACCGTCTTGGCTGTCGTGGGAAACACTTGGCTCTATCCAGCTCTAATCGATTGCAACGATAAGTTTATAAAATGTGCTACATCTAAACAAAAGTGCAAAATGCGTGTGAAATTTATATCAGCTATATTTTTTACTCTTATATGCTCCCATTTTTCATTTTTGATACGCAAGAAGCCAGGTATTTATAAAAATAAATTGTGGTAAGTTGGTGGCTAGTTTTCAAAGTATTGTCGTAAAACTTATTTTTAATTTTCCCGGTTCTTGTGCAGAGCGCCGATTGGCTGAAAGCGAATCAGTGTTGGACCCAAATGGTGAGCTATTGCTGAAATGGCGAGTGGACTACTTAGCTCAAAAAGTCCAATTTGAGATTATAATATCAGAAAAAGCACCTGAATTCAATTGGTTTGCTTTGGGATTTTCTGATAGAGGAGAATTAAAGAATGCTGATGTTTGTCTGTTATGGACAGACTACAAAGGACAAGATCATTTTGAGGTATTTTAATTGGTTATTATGAATACATCACAAATAAACTAAATATTTTTAGATAGTCATTTATTTATTTATTATTATTTTCACAGGATATGCATTCCGATGACCTTGGTAAATTATTCCCTGACGCTAAGCAAGATTGTGAAGGTTTTTATTTAGACAGTAAAAGCAGAAGTATTATATTTGAGCGCTTTTTTGATACTTGTGATAACGATGACTATGTTATCGAGGTATTGTAATTCATATGTACTAACAACATACAGTTATTTTTATTAGTAACTGTTTATTGAGCTTTATTTTTCATTTATTTTTAGGATGAGACTATCCATGTCGTTTGGGCTCGGGGCATTGATAAACTGTTTTCATCTAAAGGCCTTTGTTTAACTGGAGCTTCAAAACAAAATCATGGTTTTATAAGAGTGCGTCTTCTAACTCCACCAAGCATGCCGCAAGTCAATGCACATGAACTTAAAATTACGAACAACAATTTTAAGGTTCCTGGGGATGATACTACGTACTGGTGTAAAGTGACTAAACTTCCTGATTACGTTACTCAGCGCCAACATCACATCGTGCAGGTGTGGTAATGAAACAAAATGCATATTTCCCTGGAATTAAATAGAATTGTTAATAAATATTAAATATTTGTTTACAGTTTGAGTCAACTATAACTAAGGGTAATGAAGGACTAGTGCACCACATGGAACTTTTTTATTGCGATGCGAACCCAGATACAGACATTCCCCTTTACGAAGGTAATTGTTTTGCCAAAGATCGACCAGAAATTACCAAAACATGTTCGAAGGTATTGTGTAAATTATAAATTGTCTCTTATTTATTAGATAAGTTTACTTTTATTATTAAACAATTTAACCTTGTTGTAGGTGAAATCAGCATGGGCGATGGGAGCACCTCCATTTATTTATCCAGAAGAAGCAGGTTTGCCTATTGGGGGTCCAAATGCAAACAAATACGTCATGCTTGAAGTACATTACAATAACCCTGAATTAAAAAATGGTAACAGGTTTAAACTACTTCTGCTGCTAACACGCGTTGGCTACGTATGATTGGTTAGATGATAAGATCTTATATTAAAAAAATACAAATTACCTAAAGCGTTTTCATTTTGTTTATGCGAGGTGCTTTTGTTTTAATTTTTAAGTAAACAATAATGCCTGCCAGGTCATAATAATTTCGTTGGAATTAAAACGTTGCAGATTGGGTAGACAGTTCTGGGATTAGCATACACATTACTGCCAGAAGACGGCGGTACGATGCTGCTATTATGGAACTTGGGTTAAAGTATACAGATAAAATGGCCATCCCTGGTGGGCAGAAAGCATTTCCTTTGACTGGTTATTGTGTTCCACAATGCACGGGAGTGGTAAGTTTACCAAACTGTAATGATGACTAATGAATGGTTATGACCTTGGAGCACTGGTTAAGTCAAGAAGGTTTTAGATTTTCGGAATGAAGCGGAAAATGTCGTAACTTATGAAACTATTACTTTCAGGGAATACCACCTCATGGCATCGTTGTATTTGGAAGTCAACTTCACACACATCTAACTGGTATCGCTGTGTGGACACGGCATTTCCGACAAGGTATAGAGCTCCCAGTCATCAATAAGGATATGCACTATTCAACTCATTTCCAAGAGATTAGGATTTTGCATCGCCCAGTAAAAATAATGCCTGTAAGTATGTATACATTGAAGTAGGTAACAATATTCATCTCATTCAGTTTAAGTGACTGTGGTTCTAAACACAAGTGCAGTCACGTGCGCGTACATTTTATCCTTATTTTTTAAACTCTTAGAAAATTAAGGCTCAATACGCTAACAATACAATTGATAAACATATTGTCGCGATACAGGAATAACCCAATTGTAGCCCCACTGTTACTATGTGAACCATGTTTTCATGATTGTGTGAAAAACTTTGCATTATTTATTTTAGCACAATCAATATAATGTGTTTTTATTATTTAAAGGGTGACTTTCTGCAGACGACCTGTATGTATAGAACAATAGATAAAATTAATGCTACTATTGGAGGACATGCTATTACAGATGAAATGTGCGTAAACTATATGCATTATTATCCAGCAACTGACCTAGAAGTTTGCAAGAGCGCTGTATCAAATGCTGCTTTAGAAAAATATTTTAAATTTGAAAAAAGGTTAGTACTAAGTACGTTGAACGGCACGCGGCTCACCGGTGAGCCGCAAACAATAGATTTTCTATTGTGTCTAGTTTGTGGCAGTCAGTCTTAATATAAACAGAAGGGTAAAATTGAAAACTGCTTATTAAGCATTGCAGTACATTGCAACGTAATGTCACCTTTTAAAAATAAGGTCTAGAAAACAATATAAAAAACTAGCAAAGTGCATGTCCACGCGTAATGTAGGGTTTCGTAGTTTTCCGTCACAATGTGCGGTATTTTCTATCTATTTTACATAATTAAAAACATCTAAGTAATTTTCGTCTTCAAGTACCTAAATTTTTTTTACCGAGTTAACTTAGATAGAAAATACCGCACATTGTGTTGGGAAACTAAGGAACCCTTAAAACATCTTCTCCATACTTAATATAATAAAGATAATTAACGAATTAATTATATTTATCTTTTAAAATAACAATCTAATTGTCGCTTAAAATTAAATTAATTGTTACAGTTGGGATGACATATCAATCTCGTCTAAAGGTAGTCCTCGAGAAAATTATTTGGCCATTAAACCTTGGACGCCATTGAGAGTAAATGCATTAAATACCTTGTATACGGAATCCCCAATATCAATGCAGTGTAACAAGTCAGATGGGAATAGATTTCAGGTATGATGTTACTACGTTACTGGAGTGACTTATGGAGAACCTTTAGTCTATTCCAGTAGACGTTATATAACCTTATATGTCATATACACGAAAGCCCCACCCGAAATAGAAAAAATTTCAAAAACCAGACAAAAATTTAAAACGATGATAAGTATTTTAACTAAGTTCAAATAGTTTTTATTTGTGGCGTAGTCTGAAATTGGGTGGTGGAGCAAGGTCAACAGGAATGGTCAGACCTTTAGTCTCTAGTTCACTATCACTACTGGTATTTTTACTATTGCATTTAAGTAACTACCTACTGCCTCATTTAACAAAACATAACCTCATTTTCAATATTTCAGGGTGATTGGGAGGGCATATCCATACCACAAATTAAAGTATCGCTGCCTAACAGGAAAACGATCTGCCCAGATTCAGCGAACAGGGTTTAGATATAAATTATACTTTTCAAACTATAGTAGCCTTATTGACCTATTCATTGCTAGCTGCTGTCATGAAAAGTTCAATCGTTATCATGAAAATGATAAAAGAACAATTTAAATGGAATGCTAACAGTATTTTAGGTATGTGTGAGAAAGTAATTGGCTATAAACATATTGGAATTACTTAAATAATACTATCAATCCTATTCATTTATTTAGATTTTAGATTCTACAAATATTGGTATGTACAATATTACATTTCATTCGAATATGTATTGTTTAATTGTATATCCTGTTGAGTATGTAAATTACATAATGTTTTATATTATTTTATTTGTCTTACTGTTCATCCACACTACCTTTTTATCGTGCCCAACGTTGTCTTTAATGATCTATTGTACTTATTCATAACACCTATTAATTAACATTAAAGAACATATTAAATATTGAATTCATTAAAACTGAATAACTTTAAATATTTAAAAAATGAGTTTCTCCGCTCTTCCGTTTTTTATTTATTTCCTGTTTATTCAAAAAAAACGATAGGCGCCTCTCTATAAATGTATTAATAAAGTATTATTCAAAATGCAAGAAATAATTATGTATTAGCTGCGTCAGTTAGAAGGTTTTATCAGAAGCTTATTTCAAGATAGGTATACAAATATTATAATTAAAGAAAAAAGTCGAAGGAATGAGTTTTCCAAGTCACCAATGCGTTACTTGAAATGTATGTGCTCAATGAAAAGGTCAGTCCCCCCACTCGACCTCCCGGCACGCGCGTCCGTAAGTTCGTAGCTCACTTTTATAATACACGACTCTACACACATCACTAAAATATTTAGCTCAGTTTGACATTTTATGAGCTAGGGATGTAACATTATACATAAAAAAATATTTTAATTAATCGATTAATAAATCATCGATTTTCTTGAGAAAATAATCGATTTTGTTATATAAATCAATTTTTTCCTAATTTGTTAATTAATTTCAAAATAAACACCATAAATATAACATCAATAAATGTATTAATTAAAAATAATAAATAGAGATATTAAGTTCTTATATAATCAACACAAATTTAAGTTTTTGATCAAATTATGAAAGGTTCAAATTAAAATGTTTTTCAAATAAATCAACAAAATTAAATTATTCAAATAAACAAAAACTAAATTAAATTATTCAAAAACTAGAAATCCGTAGACAACGAGTTCAGGAATAACAGCTTTGGTAAGCGTTTGGATAATAATCTACTGAACTGTTTCAAAAACACAGAATGAATGCCATCATAGATGCACAGATGGCGTTAATGTAATATTATGGAGATAGTATTCATTGGCAGTTCGCCCAAAAAACCAAACAATGTCGAATAATCAGTAATAACCGATTGAATGTATATTAAAAAAAACAATTATTAATTAAATATTTATATAAATAAAATCACGTCTTAAAATCAACTTTTACTTTTTTATAAAAGATTTTTAATCGATTATTTTTTGCACATCCCTAACTTGAGCACAGAGTAGAGTACCCAGTGAGTGAGTTGATCTGACATTTTGTTTTCCTTTCTCGTGAACTTAAAATATTTTGGATAATTCAAACTTAGCGATTTGATTTCGTATTTTAATAATCATGTCCAATGACTACGGTTTTAATAGTGATGATTCGCCGAATAAAACAAATTCTCACTTACAACTTCCCAGCCCAATAATCACGCGACGAAATCGAACTGCGTCAACGTAAGTTATCCAAGTTATCGCGTTTACATCGAATATTTAAGTTATTTGTTTGCTTCACGCATGTAATAACAAATTTTTGTTCTGTAGGTCTGAAAAGGCATTAGGAAATCCATTGGAAAGTGGGAAAATTAAGTCCTTTTGCCGCGAAAAAGGTCACGGTTTTGTATCACCAGAAAAAGGAGGCGAAGATCTTTTCGTGCACATATCTGAGTAAGTCTGCATTCATTTTACATCGTTTGTTAGTTATTCTACCGATATTATGGTAGTCTTGACTTTCCTTACCTGAAACACCTACAGTCTTGACCGTGCACTACAGTGCACTGTAGGCACAACCTTACAGTGCAGTGGAACACACAAGCACAGTCATTTGATATGCATTTACATAAATTTTACGGTCTTAACTTGTTTTTGTAAAATTGGATTGCATCTTTTTTATTGCTAGTATTTTTACTTACAGTATCTCAATTGGCACTCTTCCATGTGTCAGAAGCACAAACATTTACAAACAAAACAAGTGCTTACTGAACCAAAAGCAGCAATTTGTTTTAATGTATACAAACAAAAAAATGTTTATGCAAGGCCAATACTCAGACCACTATTAAAAACAGGCTAATTTATCAAGTGCCTATCTAATAAATTCAAAGACTGACCATTTACAGTAAAACATTTGTGTGTAATTGTAATTTTTTAGTAAGTAAACCATAATGCTAAAACAATTATTTGGTTTTATGTGGGAGTTATGATGATTGATTCCCTTTTTAGACTGCAATCTGATAATTATTTGAACCATTGTACAAGTATGACATACACAATCATAAATAAATGTCCTTGAGTTTTACACTGAATCATGAAGCTGAAAAATCTATGTAGTCATTGTCTAATTCAAGTTCAATAACCTTTCTCAATTACTGTTTTGCAAATAACCTGAATGCAAAATACAGTTACTTATTGAGAAGGTAACAATAGATATAACCTACTTGCAAAACTTTACTTAACATTAACACTCATGTTCATAAACACTTATTACATTTAATGTGATCTTGCTCAGTCAGTCAGTCAATATAGTTAAAAAAAATGTTTTAATTATATTTCAGTATTGAAGGAGAGTATGTGCCTTTGCCCGGAGACGAAGTAATATACCGACTTTGCCCTATACCACCCAAGTTCGAGAAGAACCAGGCAGTTCATGTACGCATTGTGCATCTGACTCCTGAGAAACACCTCAAGTGGGACGAGCCCCCTCTGTAACACCCTTTTAATTTTCCATATATCTTTTCCAAAATCTTTTGAAGTTACCCTATTATTATTCCCATTTATGTTTGACCGAGTCCCACTTACTTCTGATGTCACATTTAACAGTAGTTTATTGATCTCATGTAATTTGATCATGCTTAAAGCTTTAGACAAACCAACACGGACAAACTGCGAGCGCGGTGGCGGTTGGAGTGGTGATGAGTCTGCTGCAATAGTGTTTGTATTATGTATTTAAACCTAGGCGACCGATCGCGGGGCATTCAACAGACGACGCTACTATGCTAACATCTGGCGTTGGATGTCAATTCTCGATTAAAACACAAAATAATTATCCAATGCAAAAATATATACAAAACTTAAAATACGGACTGATCGCGTAAATTTTAAAATTACCCGCAATAACGCCACCGCGCCGCCACCGCTACTGCATATTGACCGCGTTTGTTTTGAGCAATGCGCAACTTTGTGGTTTTATGGTCATCTATGGGCATGCATATAACTATGAACTCTAGGTTTCCCCCTGTCGTCCGTCTGTATGTATCGGCCTTTTTACTCGCAACCAATCAATACGAAGTTATAATTCGGCGTACCTATTTATAGATATCAATAACGCCAACAAGGTTAAGGAGAGGTCTTTATTTTTTTTATTAGATTGCCTTTAATACTTGTTCGGTAACATAATCAACTGTTTAAGTTAAGATAGAGGAAAGTTAAATTAAGACTAAGCCCTCTACTACACGTATTCCGACACGCTCTTGACCGATTCTAATTAACTATATTTAGATATGAATGTAAATAGGTTGACTTTTAAAAGGATAAAGAATGTATTTTTATTTTATTGAGTTATACTGCATGAAATATATTTTTTATGGCCAGATACCAATGACATTTGCCTTTGTATGCAAAAGCCTTACATATAAAGGTTGTTAATTAAGTGGACGCATGGGCGATTTTATTAAGGGGTATAATTTAATTCAGTCAATTTATGATCAGAGGGCCAAAATTTGTTCTCTGTTCAAGTTATCAAAAGTAATGTATCATACATAATATATTATTATTTTAAAATAAAAACCAGTATTTTGATAAAAGTGAGAAGCCAACATGTGGTGCTAAATTTTTGAAGGATTTACCATCGTCATAAGATTTTGATATCAGTTCTAGTGTCGTCAGCGAGCGGGTACTGGCTTCTTGCGTTTAACTCGAATGCTCAACTCCGACTGCGAGCGCCGTGGTTTTTGTAATACTAAATTATAATAAAAATAGGTTATTCTTAAAGAATATTAACTAAGTATTACAATAGTATAAAGTCAAATATTTTTATAATTCACTGAAATTATTTTAGTTTCCTCAAATCTCAATTACACTTGTTTACTTGCAGTCCAGCATATCTTTACAAGCTCTCATAAGATTATTATGTCAACGATTGATCGGCCTAGTTTTTAATGTAATTGATATGTAACAATTTTTATGTTATTCATATGAATTATTTTGTAATTGCGTACTAGTTGGTAATTATTATTTGCACAAAGTTAAGCTCTGCTGGTTTGTGATAAATGTATTTCTTTACAAACGCTAAATGTACCTACCTAATGAATAACTATTAAAAAGTTGGTTGTGTTTAATCTTTGGTGTCGTTGTTATTAGGTATTTTGATTATACCCAATTAAGTGTAATCCTAATGATCATTCCGCTAAAGCATTTTTTTTTTAGTAAGCCCAAATATAATTATACTCAAAAATCCGTGTATCGTTTTTTGCTGTCCTGTCCACCAGTTGTTTAATTCACTGTTAAGTTACTTATGTATGTAGTAAGGTTTGTGATGATGTAATCATTTACAAAATGTTGCCATGCTTTTTTAGTTTGTGTTAGCAGTATTAAGATACAGCGAATTAAAATATGTGTAAGCATTATACTGTCATTTATTTTTTCATGCTTTCCAGGTCCCATGCTACTTGTTAAGGTGTAGCAATCAATGAAGTTATTATACATGCGATCAATATGTATGTATACAACTAATGTGTACGAATGTTTAATATTTACATGGATTAATTATAAACGTGATAGTCAAGACGCTCCTGTATCTAAATTATCTTCATTATGACTGCTCACGAACATTTCAACTCGAGTATAATTCATTGTTACATGTACAGTAAGAAAACATTTATATTTTCTATTAAAGCTGTGTCCAGATTTGTAACACTGCGCCGGACAAGATTTCGTGACATAGCAGGACTTCTCACGCTTTATGTTGACGACCAATTCGGTCATTTTCGCCTCTCGCCTTAATAGGCCTAGTAGACTATCTTTTTTTCAGTTCTGATACAGAGCTATCTACTTATTTGTTCGGGTATTTTGTTCGATGTAGGTACCTAATTTTATAATATTTCGTTATAGTACTGTTTATGCCCTGGGTCCTACAATATTTCCTAAGTGCAAAATATTTCGATAATTTTTAATAAAACATTTTCGTGATCCCTTCAGATTTTGAATAACTAGGCCAGTAATATATTAGTGTGGTCTTTAGTTTTTTATTATAGGATTTTCTGCGCAACTTTCTTTATATTTTTTCCATAACAACCTTCTTCAAAGTATTGGAAAACTTTAAAAAAATATGGATGAAATCAGTAAAGTCGTTTTCAAGTTATGGCGTGACCAAGGGAAATAGGGATTCATTTTTAATATAATTTACTAGCTGGTGCCCGCGACCTCCTTCGCGTGGTCTTTAGGTTAATAGGTATAAAAGATTCACTGCGCAACTTTCTTAAAAAAAAACCGTAAGAACCTTCTGACAATAATTAACACAACAAAAAAAGAACTAGTGAAATTGTTCTATCCGTTCACGCGTGATGCGACCAAAGGAAATAGAGATTCATTTTTATATTTATAGATAAACAAAAGACTTTCCGAGCGAGTGACGACGGTGGGGGCGCGCGGTGCTTGGTGGGGAGGGGTAGCGGGCGAATGCAAGTCGCGCTCGCGACACGATCCCGTGACCGTAGCATCAGCATACTTGAATGCGTAACAAACGATAGTGTGGACGTCTCATGGTCACGCGTAATAGCCGGCATCCTTTGAAAGTTTACCATTTTATCAGTACAGTACAGTACCTACTTTATCTGTATCAGTACAGAGATTAGCGTTTCCACTTAGCTACGCAGTACATATTTTAATGTTCTATTATAAGCAGCATTAAAGCTGTCGACATTAAAGACGTTAAGAAGCCTCTTTTATTTGACAAGTGTAACAATAATTCATTAGGTACTCTATCCAAGGCTGGGGGGTGGTAATTGATTAATCAAACATTTAATTTAATAATGTAATTTTATTAGGTTTATTAGTAAACGTCAAATGTACGCAGAATTCTTTACAAACAGAATAGTGGTTCATTACATTAATCAAATTGTAAACATCAATATCTGCCATAATAATATTTGATGACGGCATTATGTACTGACCTAACATGTTTTTTTTTTCAAAATTATGTCTATAAAACGATAAAGTGTAACTATAACTTGTAAATAAGTCAGTTAAATTACATAAAATATTTCTATACAATATAAACATCCTACATTCACGATTTGCATCCTTAGTCTTATCGCTTAAAGCTTAATCACGTGATTTATTTACTCCTAGTTTCTAGTTTTTCGTGGGGATACAAAATACAGTTTAACGGCATGTTTGCCCGACATACACTGGTTCGCTTAGTTGCCAATTGATCATTCTGACTCAGTCCAAAACACATCATGTAAATTAATCAGACTTGTTAACTCTTTGATAGTTATAAAAATACAAACAATGCGTGTCGACGAGGTGTTTTGAACTTTATATAAGCTACGACGTAAAAGTCAGAATGATGTTTTATGTACTGCTGTTATCTATAATATACCTACGCGACATTTTATCAAACAACAACGGCATATCTAATCACAATCTAATAATACATTAATGTTATTTCGTTACTCTTAGGTATATGACGGTTATAATGACCAATAATTCCTAATTACACTATGTTCTATATGTATGAGCTTCACCGGGTCCTGTAACCAACCTGATGATCACTTACGATTATTAGGTTAACCGCCTGCCAGATTATTTATCTGTAGTTATAAAATCACATATTTTAACTTCAAAAAATAGTGATGACATAAGTAGATACATACATACACATGAAAGTAATCGCTGATGAGGCTAAAAAAGAGAAATAAAGTTCAGGCATTGATTTTAGAACAGAATTGTTTTAGTGCGTCCGCTGCGTTGAACGTAAGCGTTGCGTTTATATCGAACTCGCAAGGTAGCAGAGTTCTAGGCAGAAATAAAGTTTAAACAATTCAATACTTTCAACAATGATGTCCTAGCTAGTCAGTCAGGTTCCTCTTTACTGCCTTCTATGGCAAGTTTCCTTTTTGAGAATAGTTTTGATTGGTGATGCGTTAACTTAGGCTACCTGAATTTATCGATTCGTTGTATATAAAATGCGATTTAGAATGATTCGTTTGAACAAAAATGCACGTTAACCGACAAGTCTACCTTTTAGATTGTCTGATTAGTTGATGTTTCGTTATCAGTCACTCGAAGTTCGCCTGATAAGGGGGATTATCCGAAATAAATAAATCTGTGTCTATCGTTCATTCCTTCCCGTTAGTGATGCTTCCATTCTGAAAAAAATATGTTTTGTTAGCATATCATTAAACAAACAAGGATTAGTGTCAAGAGTGGATTATGTATACGAGACGTATTAACGAATTTTTGAAAATTACTCAACTTTTCACCGTTTTCACAGTTTTTTCAAATAAATATTACAAAAGTCCAAATAAATGCATATCTAATTTTTTTTAATGGTTAATGGTCCCCAGACATTTAATTAAACGATTTAGTGCTGGTGGTTCATTATTTCATGATGAATATTTTAATACGTCTAAAAACATAGGTAAAAGTAAAATTATCGACCTCTAAATAATCGATACATTTTTATTTTCCCGGAACTGTTCCTATGAGGTTGTTGTCAAATATTTATATATAGGTTACTAGGTTATTCAAATAGATTGTTTCAGAAATACGTTATCGCGCAGCCATTGGGAAATGTTTTTAATCTAAAAAGGGTCATTGACTATCTTTTCATCTGAAAGATGTAGCTGCTGTGTGATACGATATGTGTGACTAATAGTTGCAGATTCTATGTCCTCTATTTATGGGAAAATTAAAAGGAACACGTTGTATAGGGTTTGTGCTCCATGTGCTTATAACACAAACTTTTGCTCCTTGCTCTGTTGTCCAGAACGCGAACCACTACACCAGACGGTCACCCGGTCGTATGTACAATCTCCGGCACGTATCTTGAGCGCTGGAGGAAAGAGTGGGGATCGCTGCGCATCTTACGAGACGATCATCGTATCAGAGACGGTGTGCGTGGAGCTAGCGACCAATCCCGGCCAGCGGCGCAGGTGCGTCACGCGACTCGCCAATCACGTAATCGTAATGGTCTTCTGCGCATCTTTCGCCCAGCGCTCAACATCGGTGCCGCTAGTGGTAGGTTGTTGTTTTTTTTTAAATTTCACACCATCATCTAAGCTAAGCTTGTACTATGGCACCTAGATAACGGATAAACATACTTAAATACTTTTATAAACATCCATGATTTAGGTACAGTCAACGGCAGGTCAACCTACCCAAAAAGTTAATCATTGAACCGATTTACAACTTTAAATCGGACTTAGATAGAGATCAATATCAATAGGCAATTTTACTTGTAGCAACTTTATGTAATTATCGTAGTTTGTAGCATATGAAACCGAAACAAACTGGTATTCATTTAAAAATAACAAATAATTACTGTAAAAGTATCATTCTCAAATGAGTAATATTATTCTACTACGAAAACGCTAGCCGCCATGACAGCACGCCTACTCAGAAAATTTTACGTTTTGTGGTAGGTTGACGAGCTGTCGTCTGTACAAACACTCGTGCTCATCCTACAAACATTAGCCCCTTGCACACCCACACTGTAGTCCGGAGCGCCACTACACCGTTGAATGCAGTATGCACGTACCTCCTCAGCCTGCGCGAGGTGGTAGTGCCGCTTGCGCAGCGCGGCGAGGCGCGCGCGCTCCGCGTCCAGCGCGCTCTCCAGCTCCAGCGCGCGCACCTTGCTCTCCATCTCCAGCCGCCGCGTCGCGGTCAGCGTCAGCGCCGTCGTGTCGAGCGCCTCTGTCGCCGGACGGATACACAGTTACACCGGGAATAACACTACGATCATTTCAGCCATAGGACGTCCACTGCTGAACGTTGGCCTTCCCTAGTGATTTCCAGATTGGCCAGTAAGGAGCGGCCTGTATCCAGCTAGTTTGTAAATCAAAAATCAAACGGCTAAGGTGCAATTTATTAATCTTTTGTGGTAAAAAAGCACGGCAGCAACCACTGACTTGAAATAAATATAGACAGCCAGCTGTCAAATTAAATTCATGCTTATCTGATTTATCGTCATTACGGCACTGTAGGCCACTGTTTAGATACATGCAGGAGTAGTACTAGGAACTAAATTAGTAAAGGCCGTAGGATAGGTGTTTATGCAGTTATTATGTAGCTTACGTCAAAATAAGTTCTCGGTACTCTCACTTGTGGCACTTCAAATGATAACACAATATGCTGTCATTTATATGGAATAGCCAGTCTATATACGAACTGACCTGTATCGTGCCGAAGCGCGGAGCCGGCGCGCACGGCGGCCACGACGGCGCCGGTGGCGGCGGCCACGGAGCGCGAGGCGCGCGTGAGGCTACTGACCTGTGTCGTGCCGGAGCGCGGAGCCGGCGCGCACGGCGGCCACGACGGCGCCGGTGGCGGCGGCCACGGAGCGCGAGGCGCGCGTGAGGCTACTGACCTGTGTCGTGCCGGAGCGCGGAGCCGGCGCGCACGGCGGCCACGACGGCGCCGGTGGCGGCGGCCACGGAGCGCGAGGCGCGCGTGAGGCTACTGACCTGTGTCGTGCCGGAGCGCGGAGCCGGCGCGCACGGCGGCCACGACGGCGCCGGTGGCGGCGGCCACGGAGCGCGAGGCGCGCGTGAGGCTACTGACCTGTGTCGTGCCGGAGCGCGGAGCCGGCGCGCACGGCGGCCACGACGGCGCCGGTGGCGGCGGCCACGGAGCGCGAGGCGCGCGTGAGGCTACTGACCTGTGTCGTGCCGGAGCGCGGAGCCGGCGCGCACGGCGGCCACGACGGCGCCGGTGGCGGCGGCCACGGAGCGCGAGGCGCGCGTGAGGCTACTGACCTGTGTCGTGCCGGAGCGCGGAGCCGGCGCGCACGGCGGCCACGACGGCGCCGGTGGCGGCGGCCACGGAGCGCGAGGCGCGCGTGAGGCTACTGACCTGTGTCGTGCCGGAGCGCGGAGCCGGCGCGCACGGCGGCCACGACGGCGCCGGTGGCGGCGGCCACGGAGCGCGAGGCGCGCGTGAGGCTACTGACCTGTGTCGTGCCGGAGCGCGGAGCCGGCGCGCACGGCGGCCACGACGGCGCCGGTGGCGGCGGCCACGGAGCGCGAGGCGCGCGTGAGGCTACTGACCTGTGTCGTGCCGGAGCGCGGAGCCGGCGCGCACGGCGGCCACGACGGCGCCGGTGGCGGCGGCCACGGAGCGCGAGGCGCGCGTGAGGCTACTGACCTGTGTCGTGCCGGAGCGCGGAGCCGGCGCGCACGGCGGCCACGACGGCGCCGGTGGCGGCGGCCACGGAGCGCGAGGCGCGCGTGAGGCTACTGACCTGTGTCGTGCCGGAGCGCGGAGCCGGCGCGCACGGCGGCCACGACGGCGCCGGTGGCGGCGGCCACGGAGCGCGAGGCGCGCGTGAGGCTACTGACCTGTGTCGTGCCGGAGCGCGGAGCCGGCGCGCACGGCGGCCACGACGGCGCCGGTGGCGGCGGCCACGGAGCGCGAGGCGCGCGTGAGGCTACTGACCTGTGTCGTGCCGGAGCGCGGAGCCGGCGCGCACGGCGGCCACGACGGCGCCGGTGGCGGCGGCCACGGAGCGCGAGGCGCGCGTGAGGCTACTGACCTGTGTCGTGCCGGAGCGCGGAGCCGGCGCGCACGGCGGCCACGACGGCGCCGGTGGCGGCGGCCACGGAGCGCGAGGCGCGCGTGAGGCTACTGACCTGTGTCGTGCCGGAGCGCGGAGCCGGCGCGCACGGCGGCCACGACGGCGCCGGTGGCGGCGGCCACGGAGCGCGAGGCGCGCGTGAGGCTACTGACCTGTGTCGTGCCGGAGCGCGGAGCCGGCGCGCACGGCGGCCACGACGGCGCCGGTGGCGGCGGCCACGGAGCGCGAGGCGCGCGTGAGGCTACTGACCTGTGTCGTGCCGGAGCGCGGAGCCGGCGCGCACGGCGGCCACGACGGCGCCGGTGGCGGCGGCCACGGAGCGCGAGGCGCGCGTGAGGCTACTGACCTGTGTCGTGCCGGAGCGCGGAGCCGGCGCGCACGGCGGCCACGACGGCGCCGGTGGCGGCGGCCACGGAGCGCGAGGCGCGCGTGAGGCTACTGACCTGTGTCGTGCCGGAGCGCGGAGCCGGCGCGCACGGCGGCCACGACGGCGCCGGTGGCGGCGGCCACGGAGCGCGAGGCGCGCGTGAGGCTACTGACCTGTGTCGTGCCGGAGCGCGGAGCCGGCGCGCACGGCGGCCACGACGGCGCCGGTGGCGGCGGCCACGGAGCGCGAGGCGCGCGTGAGGCTACTGACCTGTGTCGTGCCGGAGCGCGGAGCCGGCGCGCACGGCGGCCACGACGGCGCCGGTGGCGGCGGCCACGGAGCGCGAGGCGCGCGTGAGGCTACTGACCTGTGTCGTGCCGGAGCGCGGAGCCGGCGCGCACGGCGGCCACGACGGCGCCGGTGGCGGCGGCCACGGAGCGCGAGGCGCGCGTGAGGCGCGCGAGGGGCGCGGAGGCGGGCGGCGCGCGCGCGCGGGAGGCGGCCACCAGCTGCGCCGTGCTGCCCGCCACCTCGTGCGCCGCCGCGCTCACGCCCTCCAGCCGCCCCGCCGCGCCCACCGCCTCGTCTGCCGACGACCTGCACAAGTGTCCTTCATCAACTACCCGCGCACTCTAATCTCTCGCTCGCTCATTATACTGAGCAAGTGAGAGGCAGTTAAAAAAACGCCTCGTCTGCTGAGGTGCTTGCCTGGTATCGTTGATCAATACCCACTCTAATCTCTCACTCGACGATTATACTGAACAAGTGAGAGGCAACACCTCGTCTGCTAACGTGCTGCACAGGTACCAGGTACCACAAACCGCACAGTGAACGACTACCCGCATACTCTATCGCTCGAAGATTATGCTGGATAAGTGAGTGGCAAAGCCTCGTCTACTAACGTGCTTGCCAGAGAGTGGAGTACGCGGGTAAATGATAAAGGATATCTATCCTTCATCAACTACCCGCATATTCCACTCTCTCACTCGCACATTATACCGAGTCAGAGAGAGGAAACTAGAAAACGACTCGTCTGCCGACGTCCGACAGTTATAGTTGCGTAATCTAATACCTGCGCAATCTACCCCGCTCTTGCTCACACATTATACCGAGTGTTATTTATCAAAATACCGACTTAAGTCCCTGAGGGAGGAGGTCTTTTTTCAAGATTTATATTATCTTCCAGAATAAATCTACTTACACAAGCAATTTGGCTGCAAAAACGACTGCCTTGGCCGCTGATATCAACCCCTCTGACCACTGAGGATTGTTTCTGTACATTTTCTGGCGAGTTTTCGGGTCTCCTAGTTCGTTTTGTAAGGCTCGCGCATCCTGGACCAATAATTTGACAGCCGCCATGAGGGTAGTACACGCATCCAGGATCTTTCCGTTCACTTCAAGCTTGACGCCCGAGTCGCCCGCGCGGCTGGCTGCCAGCATTTCCTATTTATGTAAAGATTGAGTAATGTTAAGAAGTCATCCACACAATAATGTACTAATACAAAATAAGTAAAATAAGCACGTTTCTTGCAGAAATTTCAAAGTGTATTATATATATATATTTTATGATGTTGTAACAATCCAAGTGGCAAAACTGCCAGTTTTTTTTATATTTATAATTTCTCTCTTGGAGGTTATAAGTGTAATTGATATACAAGCCCCAAACATCTGTAAGTCTTGCGCTCGTCACCTATGTAACCCTTCGAATGATTCCTCTTATAACTTAACTCTATCTAACCTCAATCTGTGAAGCTGCCTCTTCGATAGCTTTGTCCATTCCCGCTAACTCGTCGTCCACACTCAGAGCCCCACCGGTGAGTCTGTCGGCCGCGGCCGCTGTCTGGGACACGCTAAGCACATGCCCTCGGGCTTCCTTGTACGACGCATTCTCTAAAGTGCCATTTTTTAAAGACTCGAGGCATTGTTTTGTGGCTGTGAGCATTGTTCTGCATTGGGAGTTTAGTTCTGAAACAAAGGCAGATTACATCTTATTTCATAATATTTTTATTTACAAACAAATAATATTATAAGATCGATGTATAGTAGACAGAGACATGACTTAATTATGATCTTTTACTTTTGATTTTGCCTGTCATGTTTAGGTACTTAGGCTAATGATCTGCCAGTTACAGATTTGTAGAGTATTGTCTCTTTTAAACTTGACAGATTTAGTTTCATTATAAGAATGACACGTCGACGCTTTACAAAACCAATGCTACAATTCTTGAAGCTGTTAAAGTCCTTATGTCATTTCGGGTAACATTTAAATTACCAATAAATGCGTTTATTCGGCAAGTTTATTTTTTATTCGGGTTCAAATAGATACTTACTTTCAGAGAGCGTTATATCCGTAGACAAGTTAGAAACTTCGGTGGCATACGCTGAGAGTTGGGCCGCATTGTGTGCAGCCAATATCGCCGATCTCGCCATCGACTCCTCGTTGCCTTTCATCTGTTAACGTTAGCATTATTTTTCAATGTTTTAATCAAGAAAAAACATAGGTAGTAAAAAAAAGTTACTTGTTTATAATAATTTTAGGTTATTTTTTTATGAAAACGCTAGCATTTTTAATTATTACTAGCTGTCCCGGCGAACGTCGTACCGCCTCTTCATTTATTTTTATTTTTCGTGAATTTTTTGATGTTTTTATAGTTATTCTGCTATTCGGGGCGGAGACAAACATAACAAATTAAAGATCATAAAAATCGGTCCAGCCATCAGTCCAGTCCAGTTCTTGACTTATTTAATGGTGTAACTAACCAGACTTTGTTTTATATATACAGGGTTATATTTCACGATAGTGCCAATTTTAAGGACCACTTAGAATCAGTAACTAAATCGATCTACGTAAAAAACAAACTTTTTTTTCATTTTTCATTCTTCCATTCTGCATTTGAAAAATAGAATACATAGGAAATTTACGATTACTCAATTAAATTGCACCATATGTGCACTGCATGAGGTTCTTGTTGGAGCGGCGTCGGCGAATGCCTGTGATCTCTTATAAATGAGGGCGCATCTCGCGCTGTTCTATTTCGGAATTTTTTAAGTATATTTTACTCCAGAAATACGACGACTGAAATTAATTACGATTAATTAGTATTTTTTTATTGTTCTTACCTTATTTTTAAGATTTGGCACTACCTTGAAATGTAACCCTGTATAGATATAGAGATTATAGATACCGATCTTATTACTATCTACTAACGTGATAGCAACTAATCAGATCGTTGTATAATAACGGTACAAATGTACATATCATCTTTGTAGCTCCAATATACTCAAAATTGTCAGTATCTGTCGTTACCCCATGTAGCACATTTAGGGAAAAAAGTTAAAATGCTTAAATCAGATCTGCGCTACATATACTTAAAAAATTAAATTTCTTTGAAAAACAAACACCTTTTCCATTGGAATAAACTTGAATTTTTTTGAATAATCATAAAATAAGAGTTTAGTGAGATTATACAGCCCGGCACCACACACACTACCTGTTGCAGAACCGATGAAAGATGGAGTAAACAGGTTCTCGAGTAGAGACCACGTCTTGGCAAACGTAGTGTAGGACGCCCCCCACCTTGATGAACCGACGACCTTAGGAAGATGGCTGGCAGTAAATGGATGAAATGAAAGGGAGATCGTGCTCTTTGGAGGAGGCTTACGTGTCTAGCAGTGGACTGCAATAGCCTGACATGGAACATCCCGGTAGAACTCCTGCGCTGTCTGCATACACAGTTAGTACCTTGGCGATCAATCGGCATGCACACGACGCTATCCTTGCATTCTTTAATGACTTAAACAAGTGTCGAGCATACCTGGTCGAGTTTCGCAAGATCCTCAAGCGCCTTAGCTGCTAGCTCGGCCGCCGCACGGTTGGCCTCCTGGGCGCTACCCGTGTCCAGCGCAGTTAGCGCTTCGGTTGTCACTTCTAGGGCTGCTTCGCCCGCACACGATACCATCCTTATGCTCTCTAAATGAATGTAGAGAGGCAGGCATTAAACATTTTAACATTTCACAGATATTAAGTGTTGTGGCAGACAAGAATTCCCTTTTCAAATATATTTTATTTTAAACAAAACAAAATGTGAATGAAAAGAGGATGCCAAGGTCACCATTTAGTTTTATTTAGAAATAAGGTTATGTTCCTTGCTACTGATAATGCATAACTTGGCAAAGTTTACACAAGCAAACAGCTTGATATAATGTTAGCTTATCAAGTTATCAGACTTAAGCGATATTACGTTTTAGCGCCAAAAATTATTTAAAAAAAAATACTTACGTTTCTCCAATTCTTTCTTAGCCTCTTCCAGCTGCTTCTTGAGCGATGTAACATCTACTTCCAATATCGTGTTATGTTGCAACAAATCCTGTAATTCACACTCTGCATTCAATCGCTGGTTTTCTGTACGTTCTAGCTTAACTTCTAACATCTACATATACAGTTCAAAGAATCCCAATCAATTAAAGAAATAAATTACAAAGAAAACAAGGGATACTTAGCGTGACGCCCGATCCGTTTGGCCAAGAGAGTCCAGCAGCAGATCAGTACATGCAGAGCATTGTAGGATGCAGAGCGTTCAGTTGCCGAGCCAATGCGTAGACGAGGAAAGAGAATAAAAGAAAACATGCAATTAGAATAGTCATTATGCCACGCCACTAAACAATCAATGTGCGATTAAACATGAATTTAAATATTCAAAAGGTTTTGTACACTAGACCAGAACTCTAATAGGCTAAAACAGAAACTACGGTCCATGAGAGGCAACTAAATAGTTTATTTTTGTTTACAAAAACACAAGAGCCAACACAAATAGTAACATTAAAACCATATTGTATACGACACTAGCACAGAAAAGACACAATATTTTATGTAGTCATGATATACTGAAATGATCTTTGAAAATGATACGACACATATGTTTACCGTCACCGCAATGATATGTTTTACAAAAATGAATCGACGCACACCCACATTGAGTTAGTATCCTAACCTGTCTTTCTTTTTCTTTCTGCGATATTACTAAATCCATTTCTTCTCTCTCCTTTGATTTTAGCTTTTTTAACTCCTCTAACTCTTCTTTTAGTCGCTCAAGCTCTGACAGCGTTTTAGAAATGTTCTCATCATTTTCATTTATTTGCAGTCTCAAAAGAGTCTCTTGTTCTACAATTTTATCATTCAAAGTTTTGATTTCACTTTCCTTTTCAGTTTTTATCTGGTCGCATTCAGATTTAATATGATTTATTTCAGAATTTAGAGTAATGGTTATTACATCTTTTTCATTTACTATAGACTCGTAGTCCTTGCGTAATTTTTCAATTGTCTCTTCAGTTTCCTTTTTGAAACTTTCAAATACCTAACAAAAAACATTAGTAAATCAAATATTGTAAATAAGTACGCCACAAAACATGTACTGAAACACCAACCTGTTTTTCTTTACTGAATTCTTGTAACAAATTAGACTTTTCGTTTATCAATTCTTCTTTTTCATGGCTAACTTTAGAGATTTGTCCGTTAAGATCTCTGAATTCTTGATTCTTTAGAGCTAAGTTACTTTCATTTCTTTGCACGATATTTTCATGTTCCTCCTTTAAAGTTATAAACTCGTTTCTACCAATCTCTAATTCAGCTTGCGTCTCTTTAAGATCGTCTTCAAGTCGCAATACAGTTTCAGATAGCTTGGTGACTTCTACGTTAAGATGAATTACTTGTTCGTCTTTTTCAGCTATCATACTCTTTAAATTTCCTATGATTTCATCCTTGCACTCAACTACATTTTGTAATTTGTCATTTAGTACTGTGACTTCAATTACTTTTTCTTTATATTTGTCATCAAATTCAGTCTTTTGATTTTCAATCGTTACCTCGGTATCATTTAATTTTAAACGAAGATCGGTAATTTCTTTGGTCAATGTATTAACTCGAGATTCCAAATCGTTTTTGTTTTCACAAGTAAATTGAAGTTCTTCTTTCAGTTTCGCTATCTCTTCATTCTTGTTATTTTCTAATTCTTCCATGCGGGCTTGACTTGTTGTTTGCGATTCAGCTAATGTTTTTTCAAATTGATTTAAAGCGTTTATTTTTTCTGTTATTTCGTTTTCTAACAATACTATTTTCTGGGTGGCATCATTTAATTTTGCTTCAATAGTCTCTATTTCTGCCGCTAATGCTTTTGAAGTGGCATCACTGTTGTGTTTGTAAATAGTAAGTTCATTTACAAGCTTTGTGATTTCTGTAGATTGTTCATGTATTTTTTCTTCATAACTTTTCTTGATATTATCAATGTCATATTGTAAGACGGTAAGTTTTCCTACTGCTTGTTCTACTTCAATATCTTTCATATTAACAATGTTCTCAATTTCTTTATTCTTATTATGTAACTCTTCATTTAACTGTTGACATTGGTTTGAAAAGTCTATTTCTGCATCAGTACATTTCTGTTGGAAATTTTCTAGCTCAACTTGCAGCTTGTTAATAGCAACTACCTGTTCCTAATGAGGGTTAAACTATAATAAGTATGTTTATTATGGTCAAAGATACAATAATAACTAATTACACAACATACATGTTAATTAAAAAACACTGTTTGGGCCAAAATGAGAGCTCAGCTTCCGATTACTGATTTATTAATAAGCTACGATGACAACAATAAACATGCATTAACACAATGACATTTAATTACATGATCAGAATTATCTATTTTAAAATTGTTAATATTTTTTCATGCAATACATCACCGCATCTATTCCGCTATGTGCATGCGAAATACACAGTGTGCAATATACAGTACTGAAATATTGAATACAGAACTAACCTCCTTTTCTTGTTGATGTTGCTGTATTAATTCAGCGACTTGTTTCACTGCCGCTTCCTTTTCTTCGAAGATCTTTTGATATTGATCCGTATTCTTTTCTCTAAGCTCCGATAATTCTTCTCTTACTTTACGGAGTTCGTTCTCTCTCTCTACTTTTTCTTGTTTTATTGTTTCTAATAATTCTGTCGTTTCTTTTATTTCGTTGGCGAGGGACGCAAGTTTTTCCTCTTGTTCCGCCTTTGCAGTCTGGTGTTCTATTTCAAGCGCCTCCATGGAGGCCCGTAACGTTTCTAGCTCCACTTCCTTTTGCCTGGACTGTTCCAGTTCAGACCGGAGGTTTAATAGTTCACTTTTGTACGCTTCGACTTCTTCGCTCGTCGATGCACTCTGTTGTAGTAACTCTACGTCCCTAGGAAAAATACAGTTTAAGGTTTGGTATTGGGATATACAAATGGCACATTAGGAAAAATTATAGTTCTCCAATTCTCAAAATGGAAAAAAGGATATTGAATTTTGAAATCAGAAACCCAAGGATAACTACTTTGTATCTTTTCAGGGGTCGTATAGGTAGAATATATAAATAAATAATGTTGAATATTGTTAAATGTCAAGTAGTTAAAGAGCTATAGCCGGGCAAGTTATTTTGGAGTTCATTTCATTAAGGATATACATAAGGGACTATCAATTTTCCAGTACATTATTACTCTTAAAAGTTAATCCTAATGATGAGTACAGTGACCTTCATTAATATAGTAAATCATTTTGGAATGGGGAAGCACAGGTAATGCTAATCTCAGATGGCGCCCAGCATGTTTGGCCTTGACAACCGTTGTCAACTAATGTTTTTTCTGTGCTTGCCAGTAAGATGCAAGTTTGACAAACGCTTGACAACTTATCATAACCTCTATCGTAGTAATTATTTGATCGGTGACAGAACCATTGATCAAATAATCACACGAATAAGACCAAAAACAATGCGACACCTATCGGAAAAAATGTGCAGTGTGGTTCCCCATTACCTAGCATATAGAAATGTGAGTGCATAGACTTACTTCACCCTGTCATTGAGTTGTTGCTGCAGCGCCACCTTGGCGCTCTCGTGCTGCGCGGCCGCCGCGCGCAGGCCGGCCGACAGTTTGTCTACTTCGGCTTTCTAAATTCATTTGTCTATTAAAACTAGTACAAACACCAAACAGTATGGAAAGCACTTTTTAAAAAAGACAAAATAATACTGTTTAAGTACGGGATTGTTGTAAAAACCATAACGGATATTATTGTTTTATGTAGTTAAATTTAAATTTGTTCGTATTGTTTAATGTAGTTAAAATTCCAAACATTCAAAATAAATCATCATAAACTCAAAGAAACTTCCTATTTTTTTATAAAAATTGACATTAATAGGTGTTTAAATAATCACTATATTTTGATGTAGGTAATTAAAAAATTCATAACGCATACCTGTCTAATAAGTGCGATATGTTCTTCTCTTAACTGCGTGTACGCTCCTTTCAATTTTTGGAACTTCTCATCTGTTACTTTGGCTTTCTCTTCAGTTTCCGCGAGTTTTTCTGTGTAAAATAAAATACACTTATTAGATTAGATAATTGTCAAATTATTATTTATATTTTGCTTTACAAATACTTACGCTTTATTTCTGGGGTCTCTTCTGATAGTATTTTAGCTCTGTGTCTCTCTTCTAACAATGCAGTCTGCAACCAAACAGACATAAATTAATTACCTAAATATTTTAAAAGGCAAGTTCGCGGGACTACGAGTAATTTAGGTATAAATTAAACAGACTGCAGGTAGTGCTGGTTACCTTGGCTTCTCTGAGTTCCATTCCAAGGCGCGTGTACTGTTCTCTAGCCGTGCCCACGATAGTGTTTCGTTCCTCAACCATCTCTGTCCTGTGTATTCAACAAAAACACAATGAAAAAGTTCGGTAAAATGATTTTCAACAATATTTTGGCTGGCGGATAGCGCAACTGCCTTTTAAGGTTTCGGCTTTCTGGTGCTGGCAAAAACTCATCATCATCATCTATACGGTCAATCCCGGTTGCGTCCAAAGCCATTGCTTTGGAGCCCAGGGTCCGCTTTCCTTGATTTGCTCCTCCACTTCGCGCGGTCTTGAGCGTCTCTAGTTGTGAGATCATTGGCACGCATGTCAGCCCTCACAACGTCAAGCCAGCATTTCTTGGGTCTACCCCTTTTGCCAGGACCTGGCGGTGGCGGCATGGCCAGACATTTGTTTCCTACGTAGCTTGCCGGTTTCCGCAAAACATGGCCGTACCAGCGTAGGCGACTCTCCTGCAGTTTGTCTGCAATATCACGGACACGAAGGCTACCGCGGATGCGCGAGTTCCTCACGCGGTCCTTACGCGTGACTCCGCACATCCACCGCAGCATATTCATCTCCGTGACACGCAGCTCCTGCTTGTGTCGCTCAAGCAGCGGCCATGCTTCGCTGCCATATAAAAGAACAGGCCTAATGATGGACTTATAGATCTGTCCTTTAAGCTTAACCGGCATTCTGGGGTCACAAATGACACCAGTCACCTCTCGCCATTTGGCCCACGCAGCAGCAATGCGTGCTTTGACGTCGCAATCGATGTCTCCGGTCGCGTGAAGTACAGATCCAAGGTAATTAAACTGGTCCTTGCGCTCGACCTTGTCTCCGCCTATGCGAACGGGTGTTGGATCTGTAGAGTTACAGGCCAGGTACTCGGTCTTCGCCACATTGAGTTTCAGACCACCGCTCTCAAGCGACTGCTTCCACTCGTTCACCCGTCTCACCAGCCTGCCCCTGTCCGCGTCCACCAGTGCGATATCGTCAGCATACATCAGCAGCCATGGTGGCTGCTCATGTGAGTCTCTGATGCTGTCTGACACAACGTCTAATATTACACTGAACAGAAACAGACTGAGGACGGAACCCTGGTGTACTCCGACGGTGATGGGGAACGGTTTGGTGTCGCCAACAGCGGTCCGAATCATAGAATCGGAGCTGCGGTACATGTCTCGAATAATGTCAATATATGCCTCGGGGACCCCTTTGGATCTCAGTGCCCACCAGATGACTCGAGGGACACAGTCGAAGGCCTTCTGCAGATCAAGAAAGAGCAAGTGCAGAGGCGTGTTCTTCGCCCTGTATCTCTCCATGACGGTCCTTAGGGCGAAGACAGGGTCCATAGTACCGTTGCCAGGACGAAACCCATATTGACACTCCGAGACTCACTCCTGTCGGATCCGGGAGTCCACAATCCGCTCAAGGAGCTTCATGGTGTGGGACATGACCTTTATACCGCGGTAGTTGCTGCACTCTTGCACTGATCCCTTGCCTTTGAAGACCGGAGTAATAATACTCATTCTCCATTGGCTCGGGATCAGCCCGCTTAAGAGTATGCGGTTGTAAAGGTAGGTTAGGATGTCCGCACCAAGAGGGCCCATCGCCTTCCAGGCTTCGATTGGGACTCCATCGGCTCCGACAGCTTTACGATTCTTCATGCGGCGAAGAGCAAACTGGTGCTGGTGCTGGCAAAAACTCTAAAATAAAAAGGGGCGATGGGATCGTCCTAATCTTACGATTGGTCTATCGACCCCCCCACTCCCCAGGTCTTAAGACACTAGACACGAAAGGTTCTGCCACTCGTATTTGGGGTCAAGAAAGACCATCGTGGTGCAAGTGTCGAGCGTGTCCAGGAGAGAACTACTACCGAGTTCGTTCATCAGGTGTTCGATTCGATTCGAGTCTGTATGCTCTGTCGAATACTTCCAGGTCAGTATAAATGTAATTATAAATATGCGCCAGATAAAACACGTCATGGTCTCGAAGTTAGAAATTATTGATTATTATAATATCCTTGTGTTACGAGGTACTAGACAATAAATTTTGCCAGAGGCGTCTGCCAGTACACCCAGATTCGCCAATATAAAAAGATAACTTTTTGAATTGGTCCGGACTGGGAATTTAACTCAGCTGCCCAATCGGGTCAACAAGAAGACAAGCAGACGCGTGTTCTACGAGCGCAAAATGGCATAGGGACTGTTTCTTTTAGACTATTTTGACTCATCAAAATAAACTGTATATTGTATATATTATATGTATCAGTTAAATTATTGTACGATGAATATTTGTCATTTTGCGTTATAGACATTAAACATTTTTTTCTTTGTGCGCTTAAGGCACTCTGTTCTTTGGCCATTGTACGCCTTGGGAATTATACTCTTAGGTTATTTATCTCTTTTAAAATTTTGCATCCCTATGTAATTTAGCGGTTTTGTCAATATGCGAGTTAACGGAGACATACCGCATCCGGCGCAGCTCGTTCTGCAGGTGGTCGATGAGGCGGTCGCGCTCCACCACGGGGTCGGGCTGCGGCGACGGCGTGCCGCGCGTCTCAAACGCGTCCACGTGGTCGGGGGTGGTGGCCTGTTGCACCACAGATTACAGACCATGTTGTCGGAATTGGGTGACTATACTTTGTAGCGAGACATAACATAGAGTAGTTACAACCACCAAATCTCTGGGTTACCCGGAAAGTACGAAGAATTTCCATGTTTACTTTATAACCGTAAATTCTTTTTCCAACATATCTTCGTATACACGACAAGCAATAAGCGATCTTTTTGAATGGCAGACTAGACGCGACCGAATACGTGCTCGTCAGGGGGTTTGCAGCGCACGACACATGTTTCGATGCGTGGTGCTTCAAACTGAACCCATGTACTATGCTAAAATGTTAAAAACCTTTGATAAAAATCCCGTTCACCTATTATTATTTTTGTTAAAAAAATAATATTGCTTTAACTAAAATTCGATGCAACAATAAGATCCCGGAAACCGGTAAACCGGTAACCCGGAAATTAAGTGGTTTTAACAACTCTATGTAATGTCTCATTACAAAGTTTAGGTAAATATTGTCACCCTATTTCGATCACTGGTTATTTTACACGTACCATGACCACACTACATCGTAGCGAGAAAAAGTGGTCGAAAAGTTACGTGGGAATGATGTCGCTGAAGCTTCTTGCAGTTCAGTTGTGGTAACTACACAATGTCAATGTGGTTGCGAAATTTTGACTATACCTAGCGATACTTAGCACGAAACGTTTTCGCTTTAGTCGGCTTTTGTTTATGTCAAACTTTATTCAATTATTTTATTTATTTATGCTTATTGTTTAAAATAATCATTTTAGCAACCTTTACTTCTAAATATGTTCAAAAGTAGAGGATGCTAAAATGATGCTATCTATATTCATCTTCTTCACTTATCTATTCATCTCCAGCAGGAATTATCTATAACGATTTGTATCTATTGGCTCGGATGCAATCTTTATCAGATTGTCCATCTGACAGATGGGTTTGCCATAATCTCTAATAGTAATTTTTCAACCTAATTTTGTGTTTGACGTAGAAACAATACTGCCTACGAGTACGTAACAGTAGTTAAAAGCGTGCATGATAAAGGTGCAAACCGTACCCCTGGGATTGCCATTTTAAAAATTAAAATATAACCGGCCAAGCGTATCACGAGTCCGTTTCACAATCGGTCGGTTTATTGTTAAGAGATTTGAACTCGCATGAAGAAAGTGAATGACGTTAGTTGACAGTAGTTGGTTTAAAAAAAGCGGGAGTTCGTGCTCTTTGGCGCTCTTTGAGGCGGCTTACGTCTAGCAGTGGCCTGAAATATGCTGTGATGAAGGTGTAGTACCTGGCTGAACTGGCTGATGGTGTCGGAGGTGTCGATGAGCGAGCCCACCGCGTCGGGCTCGTCGGGCGGCTGCTCCGGGATGGACACCACGGGCGCCACGTACGTGCCGAAGTCGCTCTGGGGAACACACAACTTATTTACTCTACGCTAGCGACGCACCAGCCAGCCTAGTTGGCTGCAGAATCCAATCATGATACGTATCATATACAAGGTGTTGTTTTGATTCCCTAAAAATTTGAGATATAAGTAAGACCGTCTAAAGCAGTTTACAAACCTGTGGTCCTCAGACTCCCAGGGGTCTGCGACTCATCTCGGGGGATCCGAATACAGAATGAAAGTAACAGAAGAAGAGCGCCCTAAAAGTTGGTAGTCTGGTCTAAAGAAACGACAAATAAAAAAAATATTCGAAAATTTTCACACTGTTTCCATAAAACTTCTTTACTACTTGCACTTGATATATTCCGAAAACTAGGAACTTCAATGTATTTTACCATTAAAATTGACCGATGCTACAAAGTGTGTGAGGTTTGGAACTATTTCTATACTGCTAGCGAATAATAATAAGATTTGTCACTTTTATTAAGCGACTAAGAGCAAATTTTTATTTCGACAAAAATACTTTTACAACAAGGATTCACTAGTAAAATTTCCGGAAAACAACTTCACCGCTGTGAGCAACAATCCAAGCGTTAAGCAGAAAATGCTTCTCTTGACTCGTTTAAGCAAAAGTTTACTTGAAGCAAAATGTATGCAACAAAAACTCTAATAAACTATAATATTTGTTATATATATATAAACAAATAAAACCAATTTATTTCTGTAAATAGGCCTAAATTAGGCATTTTTACACGACCCATTTTTTTTACCCTACCATTGCTTTAGGACAATATTGTCGGCTAGCGCCTAGAAAAAGCAGAACAAGAAACTCGGTCATAGTCAGTCTCTTTTTAAATATTATGTTTACAATAAAAATAATATGTACCCGTGATAGTACACATACATATGAGACAAAAATATCTAAGACATTTTTTAGTCATTTCTTAGTCATTTAAATAGTCATTAAAATAATATAACCATGATGGTTAGTTTATCAATAGACGGTAGTAATTTGTTAAAAAAGTTAGTACATTTCCCATGAATGAATTACTAACTTCATGTAGTCTGAAATTACTAACTGTAGTTGGTAGATAAATAACTAAAGTTGATAGAGGAGTATGACCTGATCTTTGGCAAAAAAGGCCTTATTCAATTATTTTTTTCTATTTACAAATCCTATTATCTACTACACTGACCAGCTTATCATAATAAGTACATGAGTGGAACCTTCATTGCATTGCAGTCAAAAGAGTCCGGGTCACTTATCGTTAATTTGCAAGTATGTATGTGTTTGTACAATTCAATTTACGGTCTACAAAAAAACAACAACTATAAAAATAAATCACTTACCTGAAGCAAAAAGTTTGGCGGATTCGAAGGCAGTACTGGCAGTGTTAACAAATTTCTGTAGTATTGTAAACTGCTCGCATGTTTGTAGAAAGAGCTCAACTTCTTAAACTGCTGTCGGAACCTTTAAATAAATATTTCGTTTTATTAAAGGATTATTCGCTTTTCAGACTTACAATGTAATTGAATATTAACATTGACAATCTAAAAAAGTCGTAATTATAGACGATGGGAGATTTTGTAAAACAAAAATCGCAAGACGATGGTCTTTAACTATTGTAAACTGGACAGGTTAGTGGTCAGCCACGTCCGGACTAGTCCGGAGTTGTACAGACAACAGCTTGTCAACCCACCACAAAACCTCAAATTTTCACATGTGATATTGATCTCTACATGTCGGACTTAAAGTTGAAAATCGGTTCAATGAACTTTTAAGTTTTTTGGTACGTTGACCTGCCGTTCACTGTACATCTGCGATGAGTCTTGCGCGCACGGGCCACGCTTTCCAACGGGCACAGCCAGTAGACTGTCATTAATTTTTTGTTAACTAGCTGTAGCAAGTTGACAGGATGTTGGTCTGTTTTGTTACCTCTCCCGATGTCCGGAGAGTGTGTCGGCCGGCAAGGCAGCGTGGAGGCGGAACAGTAGCCGCACGTTGCAGTCGTATATCTGAGACGAGTCTTGCGCGCACGGGATCAAGGCCGCCAGCCGGCACTGCCCGCTGGCTGTCATTGAGTTGGCGCGCGCGTTGCCCAGACTGTCGAATACTGTCAAACATACGTGGTAACATAAAAGCAACCAGAATTATTCTTTTACGTATCAAATAGACCCCAATGAAATTTGGTGACCTCGATCGCCCCATTTAGGAACGTCGCTGTCGTTGTGCCAGAGGCATATTATTTATTGCAATTCGCATACGAAATAGCAGCAAGCAAGATATTCGTAACGATTCTTGCTATTTCGTATGCAAACTGGAATTCTGATGCTATAAAACTATGTCTCAGGTTCAGGTCCTCAAACTTATCGGTCACTTCATCGTTTCTCCAATGACAAAGGTGCTAGGTGGTGGCACCTAGCACAAGCAGAATAGAAAGAAGCAAATAATATAAAATATTCACCTGCTGCTTGTAAGGTAAGGATGTCATCCATGTAGTCAAAGAGTTCAACACAAATCTGGAAGCTGTAACGAAGATATTTTAAGATATTATAATATTTTGACATATCGTTAAATAGTAAGGTCACTGAAGTAATTGTTATCAAGCTGAAAGTTATTATTAATTCTTAATTATATCACAATATCAAGAAACCCTGAAAATTACAAGGGTGTCCTAAAAATTACACCACACCACCAAAACAAGGTTGTGCCGAATACACCAAGTCTGACAGCAGTTTGTAACGGATCAACTCACTAGTTGTTGACGTCGTTCTCAGCGATGGCGTCGAGCTCGTCGGCAGTGAGCTGCAGGTTGCCGGGGAAGCGCGGGTTGCGCGCGTGAAACTTCAACTTGCACACGAGAAGGTTGCAGTACAGGTGTACCAGTCTGCCGTAACCTTCACGAAGATGTACCTGAGGATACATACAATTTGTTACGAAGTGGCTAGAGCCACAGTTAAAAACCAGTAGATGCGCTCAAGTCATAATAGGCAATGGCAATAATTTGACCGTCACTTTTCCCGAATCACAGTCAAATAAATAGCCGCTTATTGGGAAAACTGTTAAACTTGATGACAAAAATCTATAAGGCGCTATGCACACGAAGCAACTTCAATAGTCGCATCTATCAACTTTTTTAAGCAGTTGCCGGTTGCGGTGACTAAAACCAGCAATCAGGGCCTAGTTTACGGTTGCTGCAATTTTCAATCAACTTTCAAAATCTGTGAGTCGATGAGGAGTGGGTTGCCGAAGATACACGTTGCCGGTTGCGAAAACCAGCATCTCGTCATCATAACTAGTACAAATTTGTCAGTTCAATTCTATAAGAATTTCCTTCATTACATTATATATTTTGGGCAATTCAAATTACCAATTGCAGCAACCGGAAACAGTTGCGATTCCCAAAACTAGTGTTGATACAGCAGTTGCTGAAAATTACTTACACAAAATTTTAAAAAAAACATGTTAGTTGCGATTTGCCGTCTGTCGCAACAGGAAACTAAAAGTTGATTCGTATGAATAGCGCCTATAAGTGCCTTTATTCGTCATAAAAGTTCCTTATTTGAGTTGTTTAAATATTTAAAAATAGCACGATTTCCTTACACCATCAAGTGTAATTATATCTCTACTATCAAGTGAAATACATGGAATTATGAATTAATTATGTACCTACCTCGCATTTAATACATCACTGTGAGAAAACTTCCTGCTACGAAGCGGTTGTAATATTCGTCAGTCGGTCAGACTCGGCTCAAACTCGAAAGCAACTCACCCACAGCTTGCCGAGGTTCTCGATCATGTTGATGTGCCGCTGCGAGTCATCAAGACAGGCGGGGTGCCCCTCGCGCAGCAGCTTGTGCGTCACGTGACAGAACTTCCACGCCACGATGCGGTTGTCCTGAAGCGGTAGACGGACTGCAACCATCTGTCAAAAATACTAAGGTAAAGAAGACAGTCTGCTTCTTTTGTTCACCGCTTTGTCACGTTTCAGTCTGAGTTTCGCTTAAAGCCTCACAATTACATTCAGAGAGATTGCCATCTTTCCTCCACGTCAGGGGAATCAAACTATAGCTACACTTTTAGTGTTAGCTGAATATAGAAATTTGCTAGCGACGATTTTCTGCACCACGAACACGTATGTATAAATTCGTATGTAATATCACAATCGATTTTTCCTAACAGCAGGCTCCACGACATTACTGTCATTAATTTAGGGGCAACCTACACTATCGTGCGCAATGATATATGTGTCACCGTATGATTGTAAACATCCTTAGCTTATTATCATTCTAGCGATATTATAATTTGACGAAAAATTTTAACTCAGACCAACCGTTTACAATTTAACAAAATAACTGGCAGCGGATTTATAAGAACAGAGAGAGAATCAGGCTTTGTGGCGTTTGGAGTGTGAGGGTCTGACGTGGAAAATGATGACACAGGTATTATTACCTGTGTCATAAGTGTCATGGTCAGTATTTAATTTTATTAAAAACTGATTTCTAGAATAGTCAGATAGATACATGGTAAAATCGAACAGAAATGCACTAGGTATTTCTCAGCGGTCGTCCCATCGATTACCTACTTATATCCTATAATTGATATTATAAGATCAAGATCAAATATCATGATGTTCAGAAAGCTCATTTAGTTATCATGATTTCGACTACGAATCTTAAATATTTTAGCGAATATTCATTTCATTTTTCAAGCAAAAATGTCTGTTTGGATTGCTGTTTCCTTACCCAGTAGGTGATGGCGCTCTGCTCTTGGAACGTCCCAATGATGGTGCTGCGGACATGTTTCTCCTTTACCGGGGTCTCGATCGAATTGATCGCTTTCTGTATGGCCAATGTCTGAAACAGATACGAAGTCAATTTTATGCACAGCGTACAAAAAACATATACAAATACTATTTTATTGGTAACACTAACAATACACAACTAACTAACAATACAACAGATTATGTTTGCGTTATAGAATTAAGTTGATCGGAAGACTGGCAGAAGGATAACATTTCTCGATAAATTATTAGTGCTTGTAATTCTGCTAATAATAAATGAGTCATTTGAGTTTTTTATCAACGAAAATTGATTTTTATTTTATTACCACAACGCAAAAGCTTTTGATAGTCTATAATTTATTAATTTTGGCATTTCGTCGCCCTTGGCACATGATACGTATATGTATACAACATTGCAGCTTATTTAGTATCAAACTTCATGCCACTGGACCAATCCTTAAAATACTAAAAGGAGTCAAACATTGCGTTTCCCCCAAGCTTTTTTACCAGCGTCCTCGAAGTGGTCTTCAAAGATTTGCTCCTGGTCCTCAAAAAAGGAATTGATGTCGGAGGGAAAAAACCTGACCAACTTTGTTTTTGCAGATGACATCGGACCATTTGCAAAAATAGCTGCAGAACTACAAGTGGAAAGCATGCCCGAGGAACTGAGCACGGCGATCTCAAAGTGGGATTGTAGATGAATATGTCGAAGTTTATAACCAACACGAAGCACGAAACGAAGGGTGGCAGTTACTGAGCAGGCTGTGGAATACGTCGAAGAGTCTGAAGTAATTATGTCGCACCGCCCACAAAACAGCTCTATTTAGCCAAATGGTCGACTGGCAGAGAATGCCACATGGCATTAAGTCCACCTTTTGTACAATTTTTATTTGTGCAATAAAGTTTAAATAAATAAGGTTAAGGTACATTTACTTGGCCCAGCTAGTCTCATTAATAAAATATATAAAGGTTTCATAAGAAAGCAAATTGAAAGTCGCATCGAAAACACCTGAAAAAGCTACTGGTCCCTAAAAGCGTACGAAAGGAACTCTTCCAATGACACTGAAACGCAAACTTTTAGACGAGTGTATACTTTCTGTCCTAACCTACGGTGCCCAGTCAACCAAGTCTCAAAAAACAAAATTAGAGGTTTGCCAGCGGGCCATGAAGACGAGTGAACTAGGCATCCGAAGAACCGACCAGGTCAGAAATACGATCATTGCTCCCAAACGGGAATTACAAACGCGGAAGAAAACCGCCAAACTAAAATGGGAATGGGCTGGCCATGTTTGTAGGATGCATTCTGAAAAGTAGTCGCGGATCGTCACTGAATATCTATGGGCTACCTAAGAGCAGTCGCCGACTAAGAGGTAGGCCAAGAAAAAGTTGGCAAGACGATTTGGACTCCCAGGATTGGCAGAGTTTGGCTGTAGATAGAGATAGGTGGAGGGATTTGGGAGAGGTCATTATCCAGCAGTAGGAAAATATAGGCTATATAAAAAAGGAAGAACATCCGAAATTTAAAGGAAATTTGTTTAAATAAAAACCAAGAGATTTATCACAACACAATCTATTTTTACAAAAAAATACGTTTAAGAATATTCAATGAAGACCGAAAATAACATCATAAATATTTCACCAAATCAACAAACAACGACACTAAAAATGACGCGCTCGGGAGATCCTATGACGCAAATTGATGATGATTCCAGAGAACCGCACGCCTCGTACGTGCAGTTCAGACTTAATATTTATTCAGTAAATTGAGGTTTGAATGGATTGCAAAAGGCAAAATGTATGAAGCTTAGGAAAATCCTCGTTGGCAGTATTTAAGATCATACATCATTAGACTCATACAGTAGGTACTTATCATCAGTACATCAAGTCGGTTTTGGTTTTATTCAACCTGAATATAACACATGCAAAACTCAATTAGGTGCAGGTTATGTAATCAAGGCAGTGGAAAAAGTTTTACACTTACAAATGTTTTTAATATTAAGTGCGGAATTGTTAAACTCGTTGGAGTAGATACCTCAACTCAACTGTGAAACATTATATTGCGCATCAGAATCTCCTGGATACAGGTGCATAAGTTACAAGGAGAACACAATCACATTTTTGTTTAATAAATATATTGGACAATATCACATACATTGCTCTGATCCTAAGGTAAGGAGCTAAAGCACTTGTGTTATGGAAATCAGAAACAACTACGGTACCACAACACCCAGACCCGAGATAATATAAAGTTCGTTTTCTACATCGACCCGAATATATTTTTTTAATTCTTATTAAGTTATTGTAATTTAATTTAATTTTTTAGAAATGTCTGAATCTTAGACACGAGATGTAAAAATGTTATAATATTGCTTAAATTATTTACTATAATTAGTTGGCATAAGATATAAACGCAGTTCCTTATTAACACCTACTAAAGTTGATTAAGTAAATTATATTCCTGTTAGTTGAAAAGTAACATCTGTTAGACTGTTACCTACCATCGAACCACCACCGCAGGGAACGAGTTAAAAATAGACAACTACTCCGACTGGACTCATGTAAACAACGCAAATGTTAATATAACAACTTTTATTTTGCTCATATGAGGCTATTTAATTTTAGACAACCACACGCAACGCAAACATAAGTTATTAACAAAACTCTTACTCGAAGAAAATCGACGGATTTCAATTGAGCTGTTTAAATCAATAAAACGGCTTTAAATAATCGATTAGTAATGTTAATACGAAAATGTATAAGAACACCATATTTGCGATAATATTAAAAATGAGTCACAATCACAACATTTCACGATTATTTAGATACTACTGATAAAATTATAGGCTTAAACTTCTACTAAATGTTCAGTACTTCGGTTTATCGTTTACGAAAATGTTTTTTTTACTAGATTTAAATTTAAATAATACGTTTCTGTACCTATTTCAACTATGCAGCCGTTATTACAATTAAAAGTGCATTACTGAATAGGATTAGCATATAAATCGTGTGCAAGGCCACTTGGTTGCAAGTCGCAAAAAATATTGAGAGCAAAAACTGTTATGTTCCACGATCACGCGAAGGTGTTATGCACCGGTTTCTTACTGGATTGACCTTATTGTTTGGTATTTGGTCGCTGCACGCTGACAAATAGCACCTAAATATTTACTTCGTTTTGGAAAAGATTAAAAACTTCTTATTCCGATATCGCAATCTTAATGTGGCGTGACTATCTACGAATAATAGCGTGTAAGTAAGCGTACGTTTTATATAAAAAACGAGGTGAACTACACTCACATACTTACAGTTTTCACTTAATAATTACCTATTTGATCGGGTCAATTGGTTATAAATCAGACAAAAACAAAAACTAGAAGTGTACTAGATTTTTACTATAAAGATCTTGTACTTGTCGCTTATCGTTTTGTAATAAAAGTCATTTTTACAACTGCTAATTTAGAGGACAATCTAGAGTAATTGTGCCCTAACTTTAAAGTTTTAGCAACATAAATTAATAAACATTAGCCTTTGAAAATATAATAAAAAAGGAAAAGATATTTTACTTCCTTCCTTGCCTCTATAAATAATTTGAAGTATGATATACGTTTCTAAATACTTTTTTGTATTAATAAGAAATTTTTTGAATATAACTGTGCACACGCAGTTAATTTATGTTGCGCAACGTTTCAAAATGTAACTGGACAAAATCCAAAACAAAGAAAGTCTTTAAAAAGTTGCTCAGAGTTAAAAAAAAAACAATTTTTCTGTTGCCAAATGGTGCCTGATAAAAAAAGATTTGCGGAACAAGAATCATCCACAGATGCACCGTAACAAACCTATTAACCCGCAAATAAGTGGTAGGTCAAAAGAACCATTCAGTATTGCTCGTGGAATATTGCATTTAGAGAACTTGATAGCATGAGATTTAGTGAACTTACCAGCTGGTAGAAGCGTTTGTCGTTGTTGTTGGTGGTGGACGCCATAGCAACGTGTTAGTGCTCTGCTCAGGCAGCAGCATGCATTAGTTAAGTGCACTCGTGTGGCGCTGAAAGAGATGGAGGCGCCACACTAGTTTAGTAATATTAGTGTTAACATAAACATGCATGAAAATGAGATTAGTTAAATTGATTTTAGGCAAAACGTATTAATAAAACAATTATTCCATATTTTAGGTTTTATACATCTAGAAATATAGTTAACCCATTTGATTGAATGGTTGGAGTTTAGATGAAACCAAATTAGTAAGTAGATTAGTAAGATCGATTATTAAAATTATAAGATGAACATACAATTTTATTGAAATAATCTACACATTAATCCAAAAAACATCCTCTGTCTGTAAAATCTTTTAGATTGAAAAGCAAGATAGCAAGAAATACTGCCTCGTCATAAATTGATTAAACTGGGCTGAGCGTTTTTGTTTGCATAAAAACAACTATGTTTTTAAACATTACACGTAACTATGTATAAAACAGTTAAACATCCGCTGCTTTAATATGAACAATGTCAAAAACAAAAGAAATTTTAATAATACACTTTTAATAGCACCAATGGAACTAGTCGCAATGTCATCGAGATAGCAGTGATAGAGTTCCGCAAGTATTGTGTTGCAGTGCAGGCAGGGTGTTGTACCTGTTTTTTTTAGCAAAGCCTTCATGCAAAGGCTAGTTTGAACGCAAAAGGAAGTGTTCCGTGATCGTGCACATAGAGGTTACCTGAAACAAAAAAATATAGGTCAGAGTGCATAGCTAGGAGATGCAGGGAATGGAATCCTGCTTTACGAGTATCATAGTGAGCCTATTGATCAATGACATAATCTATGAGAGAATTTTACATATTAACTAAATAAATAAATAAATATTGGACAACATCACATACATTGCTCTGATCCTGTGGTAAGTAGCCAAAGCACTTGTGTTACAGAAATCAGAAACAACGACGGTACCACAACACCCAGACCTGAGGCAATAAAGAAACGTTATTTTTCTACATCGACCTGACCGGGAATCGAACCCGGAACCTCAGAGATAGCGACACCAAGTCCCGTATGCTCGCCTCTCGGCTACGGAGGTCGTCAACTATGAAATAATATCCTGCTAACTTATGAAAAAAGAGCGGAAGTTTTAATAATAACTAACAATTGAGACCTAAATTCACGCACAGGCCAGTCAACTATGCCTTTCATTCAATGATCAATGTCATGTTACTGTTATGTTAGTCAGTACCCGTTAAATAAATGCAAAAGCTGTATTTTTTCATTCATTATAATAAATCACCTACTTTTTAAATGCAACTTATAATTTATATACTGGCTGGTTTTTAACAAATTCCAAATCAGCTATTGTTTGTAGTCACAACAAAGATTTTAAAAAAATGGACGACACTAATCGATGGACAGACATGTCACATAAGCGAGATAATAGAAACAATTGACACTGTACGGCTTCTGGTTATTATAGCTGCCAGTACCTGCTTAGGATTAACACTGTCAGCAGCGCAGATTAGGGTCAAACAGAACGGTTCGAATACATTCAATGAAATTCGAATACATTCTGCTATTGTGTACTAAAATTATCGCAAAAAGCCTATATTGTTAGCTGAGTTTTAAGTTTTTAGGGGATGTTAGCATCGATTTGTCTATTTTTTTTTCATGCTACCCTTAAACAGAACCGGTTTAGGACATGTGATGAGAAAAGAAGAGGGCCCCGTATTGAGAAGAGTGATGGCGTATGATGGGAGAGTATTGATGGGTGGAGAGGTAGAGGCCGACCTAAGAACAGATGGATGGATTGTGTGAGGGGTGTTATGTATGAGAAGAGAGTGAATGACTCGATGGCGAGTGACCGAATTACATGGAAGAAATAAACTTACTGCACCAACCCCAGATGACCTGGGAGCAGGGCAGGCGAATGATGATGATGAGGATTGTTTAGTATGGGAAGGTGAATTTTTTGCTATTTCAATGTTGGTCTCATAGAGATGGTTGTTTTATTTAACCAGCAGATAGAATCATCAATAACAAAATAGCACCTTTATTGACGTTTTTCTTTTTTAAATATTATAAAAATGATAAACTTTATTCTCCCATTGCTTTTATAAATGTGAACGAATGTGGTCTATTTGTGTGAGAAGAGCCTTTTTCATTCTTTTCTTTAAGGCCTTAGTTTATAGTTATTAAGCATGGTACATCCAGTTATAACAATGTATGAATACCTAACTTAAGGCATAAAAGTTGTAATCTATATAGGTATATAAAAGAAAGTCGGGTTAGTTACACCATTTATAAGTCAAGAACGGCTGGACCGATTCTTATGATTTTTGTTTTGTTGTATTTGTCTCCGTCCCGAATAGCAGAATATCTATAAAAAATACGAAAATGTTACGAAAAAAAAAATGGCGGTACGAAGTACGCCGAGACAGCTAGTAATAAATAATCGACATAGTAGGCCGACATATCAGTATAAATAAACACAGTCCGTTATGTAAGTAATTAAGTATTGTTATTAAATTAAATCAGTCACCTAGTTGCACTTTTTTGTAAACATGAATTGTAACTGTTTTGTATGTTGTACAATAAAGAGTATCTAGTCTACCTTCCTAATCATTAATATTATAGGTTTTGTACTTAAATGAACGGTTATTAATAATAAACAATTATAACAGTTTCATTTATTATACAAATTTCATTACAATTTAACAGTATGCATTAAGATAGGTAAAATAACGTTTAGTAGGATAATTAATGTATAAATAATTTATCCTGCCAGATTAGATGCCTAGTAGATTAACTAACATGATACTTAAAAACAACTTGGTGGAAGTTGAATTAATTCATTATAGGCAATAAAAGCCTACCTACCCTTTGCACCGGGGACCTGCCCATAAATTATGTAAGCAAAAAACAGCTGGCTCTGGTGGCAGGCAGGCAGCCTTGCCCGGCCGACCGAGTCTCCCACGCGGGCCGCGGCTAAATCAGGATACTGCACTTTACGAGATTGCCTACATCTCCGACACGATACTCAAAATAAACACCCGACGCCGACGGAAGCGGGTTCAACGGTTTTGTTACGTTTCAATCTGTCGTTCAGTTCTTCTAACTGAGCTAGTTTTCTGTACGGGCTAATTGAAATGTTAAACCATTCAAAGAGTAATCTCTAACTAAGAGACTTATCAGCTGCTTGGAAAACGAAGTTTTGATTTTGTGCAAAACTTTGGGAGTTAGGGCGAGTATAGTCGCCAAGTGTTAACTACCTAGCTTATGGTTTCAAAAGCCTACTACTAAAGCCCCAACCAAAAATATACCATGAATCGTCAATCGCATATACAACATTTTGAGCATAGTATTTTTTTAGTACTTATAGGTACTTCAGGAGAAAAAAAATATTGAAATCATTGAAAGAACAAACAAAAGAGATGCGAAATCTCCTTTTTCTTTTAAACCGCTTGTAAGATTTAATTTGTTTATACGTCGATTAATATGCTAACTTAAAAGCTAGCTACAAACTGAGCAAATATTTTTTTAATTGCTATTGCGCCCATGTGAATGTTTTTTTTTCCCCAATTTTTACTACATAAAGACGCAGCGATGGTCGTATCAGCCACGTTTTTGCGCGCTGCTATAAACCGTATTTTAATAAATTTTTGTGCAATATTTGCACTAACACGAGTCGAGTCGCTAATTTAGGGGCAGTACTCGCCTTAATAAATCAAAGTTCCCACACCTTTAATTTTCAAGTTAAGTTTACCGTTTCCTTTCTAATATAGTTTTATCGTAGGTGCCGAATATCTTATTTTACTTATTTAACTCTAAGACCTTTATCGGAATTCACCCACGCTTCCTGCCTAGGTCTACCTAGTGCCGTGGGTCGCTATTGTCCACTACACTAAGAGTCTAAGAGTAGTATAGTCGACAATAGCGACCCACGGCATAAGCAAGTCACAATGGTGGCAATTTTGCAATCTTTCTTTATTGTGCGTGAAAGAAACAGCTGGTATGAATAAAGCTCCGTCTTTGGTACTGTAGAACTGAGTAGGATTGCATGTATTTTGTGGTATTGATGGTTACTTTTCTTAATTTCATTTGAGGACTCATAGCAATAGCACACATAAGTAATGTAATGCACACGCCTGCACATGGGCCAATGCGATAACTCCCCAATCAAGCACAAAGATAGAGTGCAGGACACGACACATCAAAGATCAAACCTGGTGGTAGGTGGATCGTTGACAACGTTAACTAGATCTTGATCTTTTCATTATATCTAGATTCTATCTAGATCTAGATTATTTCAAAACGTAAATATGAAAAGACTTTACAGTGCCAAATAACTTATGAAAAAGGAATAAAACATTCGAGTTTCTTGAAGATTACATAACATGTAGGTACACTGTTTTAAATAATGGTCTCTAACAGCATGCAGTCGCAATAAAAAGGTAGGTAACTACTTCTGCTACCTACGTAAAACTACATCCAGTTTTGCAAAGATAAGCATAGATCACCTCCAAAAAATTAAAGTTTTTTTTATCAGTTATTCTTGGTACTCTATGTATCTTGATACCGCTGTAGTAGTACCTAGTACCTATATAGATGTGTTGGTTGTTTGCTAAGCGAAGAATATAATATGAATAATATGTTCTCTAATTAATTAATTCTATACTATACTATACAAAGATATCTATGTGCAGCATTAATTAATTAGATAACATATTCTTCAGGATTATATTCTTCGCTTAGCAAACAACCAACACCTCGATATTGATAAAGTAGGCTGCTATTATTACGTGTCCCTGCTCCGATACTCGACATTATCACACTTAGCAAGTCTTACGTTTACGCGCGTATCCAAACTTTGTATTACAAAGCAGTCAATATAATAGTGAATATATTTTATGATCTATCTCATCACTAAATCATAAGTGCCTCGACTTGACTTATGGCGTCGATGGTAGAAAAGATCATTTCAATTTCTGAGTCTCTGAGTAGGTACAGCCAAGTACATACTCAGCATAGAAAAATTGCTCATTATAGCAATTAAAGTTTATTCGCCCTTTCCTAGTCTTAATTGGAAAAAACGTGACGACCCAATAAACATCATTCAAAGGCTTTGCAAATCGAACAATTATTAATTTTGACGAAAGTTTAGTGAAAGTGCTTTAGAGAACAATCAACACTTAAATATCAGGGTTAATTAGGCTGAGCAGTATTTTAAAATGCGATGCCAATATCTTGTTACACTTTCGATAAGCATAAAAAATATAACCGAGAGAAAACATAGGAAGTGAGATACTTTTTATTTTCCACACACAATCACACAACCAATGTCATAATCTTTTTGACTTCTATTATAGTTATTTATAGCATCCTATCCGTATTCTTTAAAATACACTTGGTAAGTACCAGATTCGGGAGGCTGGGCGGAAGAGGATGCGCGGTGATTGCCCCGCGCGGCCGGCCTACTTCCCATCTGCCGACACGCTGTTTACATTAATCATGCTAATGAATGTTGCTTAGATAGTGCGAGTACGTGATGTTACATCACACAACATAAACTCATACAACTATGTAAATATTGATAAAGATACAGCAACATGCATTGAGGTTAGGGACATCAAAGACGTAGACGTGACGTCTGTGACAGAATTGTAGATGACTAAAGGAAGGAAATACGTAGTTAGAAAACAAGACTGTAAATTAATGTTTTGTGTCAATTTCATGGCCGGTTTTGGATACAATAAGACATCTCTAGAAGAAAACCACCAGAAAAACACTGTCATTTGCTAATACATCAGCAGATTACAGTTCTGGTTATTTAAGTTGCAAAGTGCGGTCATCGGCCCAGGCGCAATTAATTTGTCGAGCCGTTATGTGAAATTGGTAACATGATGTTCTGGACTTCCATTTAGACCAGCGAGCACGATAATATCTACAACAAAACGTTCACGCACGCTGCCCGCTATAACTGCAATACATTTAGATAGAATAACAGTAAAAAAGAAACCTACTGGGACGACACTGGCGATTGCCGGTTGGAGTAAAATGTAACATGTGTGAAAACGACCATAATTAGAAAGCTCGTGAAGAAACCGACGAAGATCGTGCTTATATGGCTAATGAACATCATGATGTGAAATTGAAAGAAAGTCGTCCAGAGCTGGTATTTTAATTTTACTTCGCCTTTACATGGGAGAAAATTCAACGGCAATCGTTATTCCCACACTTACACATCCGTTTGGAACAATGACTTGGCCAGAGAAAAATACAAGATTAAACACATTAGAATTAACAGAAATCTAATTAAAAAGTATGATGAATGAAGATAAAGAAATTAATGTTAATTTTACTGTCCGGCTAGACTAACAACAGCAAGCGTGGGCAGAATATTGTCTATTTTGTGTCTATGTACTCATCTACGTTAATTAGTAAAGTTTTTAATTAGGTCTGTTTACAAACATTCTGATTTATGTAATGCAAAGAGTGGGTCAGTAGTATTACTTCGAATAACAACGAAACCGGTTGAGTTCAGTCGTTAATGCGCAAACGCGCGTACGTGATCCCTTAGTCATCAATGCCATTAACATGAAGGAAAACTCCTTAAGCTAACATAGTAGATGGATTACTCATTACATGGTTTATTATCTACAAAATTCTACATTACTCAATGTTATTGCAATGACAAATCACTAGCGCAACATTCAAATTCACTTGTGCAAATAATACGCTCCTAATGCTCAAGTCCTCAACAGATAGTAATGTTGAATTGATCGCGTATTCGTGAAATCATGACCGCATACATTTGAGATCAGCGCAATCGAGATCTCACCAGTGGGAGGCACTTAGTACTCGCTCATAAGGAAACCGCTTTAAGGCCCTGTTACCTGGATAATGTCACGACCTCAAATAAGCCCCGACAGCAAGGTGCGAGGGCGCGCTGCAATATCACTTCGTGATTGTGACGGTGTTGACACAAGTAATGGATCATTCCTCATTGTCGTACAGAGCTCGACAACAGCTATCATTTTAAACAAAATAAAGCCTTTCTGAATACCAATCTTCAAAATTGAATGATGTTCATGGTATTAAAACTTTGGTAGATATTGACATGGTTCTCACGACTTGCATACGAAGGTATTTATATGACGTTGTAGGTATCTTTTTCGTAGAAACGGCTGAAAGATTCTTAAGCATGATTTCTTATTTGATAGCTTTAGTTGTAAAATACCAGAGAAATGCAACTCCCAATAGAATTTCCAAAGCCCAAAAAACATCAAATAATTTCCTGTAGCTTTTGCTGATGAGATGGCTCATTTAATTCTTACTATTCGACACTCGTGGCAAGAGAACGTTCATAACGTTTGTCATTAAATTCAATGTCGTGTGTAGATTCTCTAACAAAGCATAATAAAACACTTATAAAAACACACTGTCCCGTCAAGAGTCGTGACTCATCGTTACAAAGATCAGCATTTGTCTTGAAACATTTATCATTGCACTTTTAAATTGTTGTTGATTGTTTTTTGTAATGGGTTCCTTGAATTTTTAATAACGCAATTAAATGACAGCAAATTGGAATATTTCGGGAATACAAGTTATAATAATCACTGCAACTCCTATATTATGTGCTGATAGCGCTGAAGTTCGGATAGTATTACCAAACCTGCCATAGGGGTTTAGTTAGGGCACATGGTAACACGGCATGACGGCGAGTTTGCCGACGATATTGTGGTCTTGTCAGAATTGCTCGAAGGCCAAGTCGAGTTTCCCAACAGGTAGGCCTTCGAATGAACATGGACAAAACGAAGGTCATGTCAAATTTTGTCATATGTTGCGCCCTACCCAGTATCAGTTGGGAGCCTACTCTCGAAATTGTTGACAAATATGTCTACCTGGGACAAGTTATCCAGTTATAGGTTCAATTTTAAGAAGGAGGTCAATCGTCGAATATAATCAACCAGTGTGTGTTACCAGTGACCAGTGATGACATATGAAACGGAAACGTGGCCTCGCACAATGAACCTGATAAGAAAGCTCAGGTTGCACAGCATGCTATGGATAGATCTCCCAAAAAAGACCGAGTGTAGTTTTTTTTTGGGAGATCTAATCAGAAGTGAGGAGATACGTAAACGAACAAAAGTCGCTGACACAGCCCAACAAATTAGCAAGCTAAAGTAGCAGTGGGCGGATCACTTAGCATCTTAGAACTGACGGGCGATAGGGGCAAAGGTGGGCAGTCGACCTGGTAAAGACTGCAGAAAGACTTTGGATGCAGGCAGCTTCCAACCAGCCAGTCTAAAGTCATTGGGGGAGGCTTATATTCAGCAGTGGACGTCCTATAGCTAAAATCATGATGATGACATGACACATAACAAGTAAATACATACAGGGTGGCCAGAAAAGTATCGTCCCAAAATTTTTTTAGGTGCCTCGTGTTGAGAGGTATCTGAATCATCCCTATGTATGTTCTACGATTTTTTGTAGTTTTCGAGTTACTCTACTCTGATCTAGAAAGGATAAGGAAAAACTTCAGTTGATGTTACAACGGAAGGGTTGAAGCTACCACGTCGTATTCGAACCTAACGAAAGCCTTTCATTAGGATGGAACTTTAATGGAGCGCTAAGGGAACTCAAAAACGCGAATCATCATAATGCCTTTGCTGCTCGCATTACCGATGTCTACAGTCAGTCTTGTCAGTCGCCAGCCTCCTTAGCATGAGCACTAAAACACGATATTATATGATATGATATGTATGATATAGCAATATATCCACACCAACTGTAAAAATATGATAGATTTGGCTGCCATGTTGAATCGCTGTGCAGGTGCCGTCACATATTATGATCGCTGTTTCGATAAAAAATCAAAATGGCGGCTATATCTATCATATTTTTACAGTTGGTGTTGATATATCGCTTTATCATATCATATCGTGTTTTCGTGGTCATGCTAGAGGGGCAGGCCCGAACATCTGGGTTCGCCATTTGAATTGCGTAGACGACAGATTCTTGGCCTTGTAGCAGGTGGCCGATGTAGCAGAGCAAGACGTAGCTAACCTTTACCGGCTCACTGTAAACCACATCGTTCTTAAATATTCCTATTATATTATTCCCAATTTAATAAATAATAATATTCTGATACCTTTCGTTAAATATGCCGCAATCACATCATAGTTTCCAATATTGATAATACCTTACAATCTTATTGACATTCTTTGATATATAAACTTCGTACCGCCTCTTCGTCCTTTTTTTCCTGTGAATTTCCGGTTCGTTTCCGTTTTAGCCAGGAAAACACCACACAGAACTAGGTAACTATGGCATGAAAAAATCGTAAAGTTAACCAATCTACAGATTATTTCTGATACCATCGATTGACCCTACGACAAAATATAAGTATTTGATATCGATCACGATGAGATAATCGTGTTGGGCTATGGGCGGAAGACCATAGTTACTGCAGTTTACTAAACTCGAGCAGTTTGTACAGCTCTCCAATTGATAACTATTATATCTCCGCTATATTATGTACATTTGTGGTACAAAGAAAAGTAGGGTATCTTAGAAAACCATTGTTTAGATCCCAGTCAACCGTACATTTCGCCATTAAGTGAGACAACAAAAAAACAATTGTTTGGTTGGACACCTACTTTATGTAAATAGGTATCTTTTAAATAACCACACAAAGAAATTATATTTCGGAAAATTCATTCACCTATTTTTATAACTTGATAATGAAATTATACTATAATAATATCTTCACCATTTTAAGACACTTACCAAACGATAAATTGTTGACAAACGATGTAATTATTTTTAAAAAAACCTTTTGCCAGAATTTTCTATCTAGACACCTTTACAGTTATCTGAAACCGCAGTAAGACTAAAAGTAATACTGATTATACAACGAAATAGATATGGTATCGAACACGTCAAGTATTCATAACAATGTTATCAGGATACTATCCTATATGTTCTTGATAACAGAAATTTCGTCGAATATCGAACATTGGCTGATATGACTACGTCATCTTCAGTACCAACTGGCTCGAATTCGGCATTGCAAGAGAATACGAAAGGACCTATACTAGCGCTTGACACAGAACGACAAAAAACTTTTAGTAGAAAAGATGGTAAGATAGTAAAAAAAATCCCTAAAAAGGAAGATGTAGGAAAAGAAAAGTCAACATTGGGTGCGACAAAATAAAGATTAGTCTTTTTGATATTTATCTATAAAGTAAAAGAGAATGCCGAGAAATTCCCTGTTCCCTAGATGAGTCACCCTGCAGTGAACTGTCCATTGCGATCAGTCTTCTCTACGTTTCACTTCGTTCCACGTGTTTCCTATGCACTTTGCTTCTTATTTTCGGACGGACACACTTTCGCTTTCCGCCCTAGAATCTGATTAGATATACATATAATGGGGCTCCTGGAAAAATAGAGCCAATCCAATGACACTTCCGGTGCTTAATAGATTGAACTGCGGGACCGGCACATCGGCACACGAAGTCACCGAAATATCATGTAGCTCATATATAATCTACGTCTCTCGGATGAGGATGCAGACGAGCCTATGATTGGAGACTGCGAAATGCTAAACGTAGTTTGGGGTAGTTCCTCGGCCCGTTGCTATTATTATATTATATATTCTTAAAGGATAAAACGTAAACGACATATAATTTCTGGCTATTTTGTATAATCTTTGCATATAATTATAATTGAATTATTTGGATGCTCAATGAAATATTATTGTAATTAATTATTTTTCCTTCATATTTGCATGCTATCGTATATGGCTAAATAGGTGCTTCATATAATATTATTTTTTAACATCGACTTTGTATTGTCTTAACCCTATTTAATGGCAAATAAACTATTTGTATTTGTATTTGTATGGCTTGACAATCTCGGTCGGTGGCGGGGTACACTATAGTAGGCGGAGAACAATAGCTTACGATGGTGGGCAGATTTGATTGACATTGCTTAAAAGTGAGATCGTGCTTGGTTGAAGACAAATTATGATGATTTTTATAAACCGATTTAAATTTATATTCCACAATAGGTCAATATTAGGTATGATTTGTGGACAATAGCAGCTTAATTTGTGTACTTATTTAGTTTTGTTGCTTATCGTTATGGGTAACAGCATAATTACAAGCTTTTTTCCTTAATGCATATGGCGATAAGGTGCGTGGTTGACCTCCTACCTACTAACCGTACATGTCACCGTATGCTCAGGTGGTTACTGACTGACGGTCCGTGTCGTAACGCCGTTTGCGACATGCATGCGTGTGCGCCATCCGTGGCGGTGTGGCGTAATAAGCTGTTTCCCCTGCTATGCGGGATGTCGTCCATGTAAAATAAAATAACGAATTGGGACTAATATTGTTATTATTATAGTAACCATATAATAAGCAATATTTACTGGCATACATTAGAAGGGTTTTGGATGTATAAACAATCTACCCAAACCCTTCTAAAAGATAAGCTCTAAGAGTTTAAGAATAAAAATCCTGGTCTGGCAGTCATATTAAACTCTTTTACAGTTTCACTACAGTGTAATTTATAAAAACTTAATACCTCATACTGAATATCACCAGACTTTGTAGCTTTAAAGAACATACTATTTTGTATTTAGTTTCATGGTTTTGACTTGTGGATTGAAATTATCAAGTCACTATTGATTAGCTTGAAAATAAAATAATAATAATAACAGGGGCAGCTTGTGGCAAGCTGTAGGTGAGTGGCGACACCTCGGAACCCGATCCTCCGGAGGGCCCGTATTTATTTGGCCCTCGCCTCTTGTGCTTGCCTTAACTGACCGGCCAAGAGTGGAGCTGCAAGAGCAGAACCTGTGCTCCAGGTTGGAGGTGTAAAATGTCATAACGCCTAGGGCCCGTTGACTGGTGCATCCAGCACTGGGATTTTGCACCCCGCAGACTCACCTCTCTACAACCTTAGCCGTTCACACCGATGTTGCTACCCTGCCTACCTTTTGGTGGCTTTAATAAAGCGGTCCATTTTGTGAGCAGCGAGTCACCGTCTGCCCTGATTATCGAGAAGAGACATTTGATATGGCAGGCGTCCTGTTGTCTCATCAATATCCCGGCAACCAGTCCATCAAGTTACTTTCCATAGACCCGGAAAGTTTCCATCTTATCTGCACCCACTGGGTGCTGTCTTTGGCTGTATCTTCTCAATAGTACAGGCCAAGATAGTATCCGCTAGGTAGACATATCCCAACTTATTATCGTATCTCAAAGGGGCCTCTTCGTGTTGGATCTGTATCCCCACAAACGCCTTCCAAAAGGCCCGGTCTTCGTGCCGTGATTTCCCGTAAGATTGATACACATAATAATAACTAAGCTTTTTATTTCTGTGCTTTAAAATATTACATTTTAAATGTGTGTTGTATTGTTAGTGATTTTTCCTTACTTAAATAAAATACTACACATTAAAAACATGCTAATAAGTATGTAGGCTAGAGTGTAGCGCTTAGTAAATAACAAATTCATAATCTAATTACTTCATGGTATCTCTATCTTTATGCTTCAAGGTACCACATGTTGTAGGTACTTTACAAAAAAAAACATAACAGTATAATCTAATCATAGTAATTGTTAGCTTTCTATTGCTGTAGTTTGGTGGCACGTCAAAATAGCGATGTCACATAAATTTTACAGGTACTAAATAAATTTTGAAATAATATTACTAATTTATTTTAATATTAATAACGGATCGTAATATTCGTCATGTACAATAAATAATAAATAAATACATATAATGTTATCAGATACTAATTTTAACTAATTTTTATTAACTTAACTTTTATGTAACTAAATATAATAGTTCAACCTACTTCATAAAGTTGTATCGTTTTTGAACTTAAAACTTAAGTTTTTTCAGTTACATTCATATACCTACCTAGTTCGAAAAGTCCCATTTTATTTTTAAAATTATTATACTATAAAACATATTTTTGAGTTTAATCAAGATGTTATTTAGGTACTTTTGTGCTCGTTGCACCAAATTAAGATAGATATCATTCCATTGTAGTCTCATCCAATCCAGGTCTTATGAACAAAGACTAGCCAATTTTGTGAGAGTATGATGTGAGGCAATACACTTTTAAAGACATCCTGATAAAGAAATTGAGAAACTCCAAAAACTTGACACAATGTAATTTTTTGAGTATGATAAATCCTACTCCTAGTCACCAAAACCAGACACAATAGGACTAGATGGTGGGTCAATATTGAGCCAGCAGAAGTCTAAGAGTGGGATGATACAGCATCATGGCTAATTAGTTGAAACTTTGCTACAAACACTTCGGAAGATTGCAGACTTGTTTTGAAGGTAACTTACCTGGAATTTCTCGAATTGTTCACGTTCAGCATCCAGACTATTCTTCTTAAGTTGAAGGACCCGCGGTAGCGATAACGACGCCATAGATTTTACACATGCAAAACACACCTACAAAAATATAAGCTACGATCTGCGACCGCGATTGATTTAAAATGAGGGCAATTATTGTACTAAACAATTACTAATAACTTTGAAAAACTTTACAGTAACTTCCACTTTCATACATACAAATTTAAAGAACTAGTACAAAACCGAGTTATTTTAAAAATAAATGCAGTCGGAATTATTAATTTTAGCACGCACGTCCATGCGCAAAAATATATTGCATTAACTGTCAGACCTGTCAGTTCTCACGTCATCAGATAACAAATGTCAATACAACATATGTCAGATTAGTAACTGATAGGTACAGATACAATAGGTACGGCGAACTCACCTACAAGGAGCTGACTGAGCTCACAATTTTACCTCGCAAGGTTTTTGGTGGGTAGTACACGAAGTGGTTACTTGATCAGTGAGTGCATGATAACCAATCAACAATCGCCACTTTTTTAATCCTCTGCTCTAGAATCAAATAGTGAAACAATTTATTAGTTGAGTAGTCGATTTACATCACTTTAAACATCCCATAATTGTTTGACACTTGCTGATCGGCTGACGCTTTTGGCCATTTATTATAGTCTGTGGTCTACTGTTGTGTGTTTGGCGGTGGCGAAAAAAATTGTCAAACGCCGATATTATTCCGCGTGGATTTTTATTATTAATTTTCCTAATCGAGCTCTGATTTTAGCAGTTTGGATCGTGATCACCATGGAATTTCTTGAATATAACGATGTGTCTGCCGAAATTAAGGGAACCATGGTGAGCCATATTTTTAATATCTTTGTTTACATTACAACGTGACTGCGAATTTGAATTTTCAATTTACATGATAATTGTTTCATTTTCCCAGGTCCCAGGGAGGTTGAAAATGACCGACCAGAATATAATATTCAAAAACAGTAAAACAGGCAAGGTTGAGCAGATATCAGCGAACGACATAGAACTTGTAAACTTTCAGAAGTTCATAGGTTCTTGGGGCCTTCGTGTCTTCATGAAGAATGGCACTTTACACAGATATGGCGGGTTTAAAGATGGGGTACGTTTTAAAAGAAAAGAAAAAGCCTAAACTAACACCTTGCGTTCATGATCTTACCACTCCAAAGCCTATCTGAAAATCAAATTTATACTTATTTATTTTAAGGAATATTTAAGTGCGCTAAATATACTTATTCATAATTTTCAATTTTGTATAGATCAATCTAACTTTCATTTTGAATTTACTAGCCAACTAAACCTATGTTCGTACTAGGAGCAAGAGAAAGTGGCCAAGTTCTTCAAGTCCAACTACAACAAGGATATGCTAGAGAAGGAGCTGTCTCTCAAGGGCTGGAACTGGGGCACAGCCAAGTTCAATGGTGCTGTATTGAGTTTCAATGTCGGATCAAATACAGCCTTTGAGATTCCACTGCACTATGTCTCACAGTGCAACACTGGCAAGAATGAAGTCACTCTTGAGTTCCATCAGGTGATTTATAATTAAGTTTTTCAGCAATGATACAATTTTTTTTTTTAAATATTCAGGTTTATGAATATTATAGATAGATTATGATAGGTTAGTATATCTACCTTTCTGCTGTATTTCTGCCCTCTAAACTAAAAGCTGTCAGCTTAATAAACAATTTTAAATGTAATCTTTAACTGATCAAGCATACGTAAATGAGACACAATAGAAATTCCATTGTTAGGCAATCTCATGAAACCGCTTGGATGTTAACGGGTTAAAACACTTTCTGATAATGAATAATTCATAGCTGCATCTTTTGATTAGTAACAAAATAAGTTTTTACCAATTACTTAACTTTTTTACAAATACTATTTCAGAATGATGACACTCCAGTCTCCCTAATGGAAATGCGCTTCCACATCCCAATGAATGAGCTGGCCGGCGACATGGACGCGGTGGAGGCGTTCCACCAGCAGGTCATGAACAAAGCCAGCGTCATCTCTGTTTCTGGGGATGCCATTGCTATATTCAGGGAGCTACAATGTCTTACACCTCGGTTAGTTAAAGACAATTCCTATTTAACATTCAGTTACTATTGCACAACATTGGCTAAAATTGTGTAATACTTGCTACTTGTGTGTCGAAAAAACGTTTCTTCCTTTCTGTCTTTCTTTTCTTTCTTAGTTTTGCAGTAGCACAGTACTTAGGCATCTGGAAATTGAATAAGCTAGTCTACAGATAAGTACTTAGCAGATAATAGTGTGACCTTTATAATGCAATTTATAACATGTTATACAAACTTCTTTTAAAGGCTCCTGTAGTATTAAGTGTTGTGGCATGCCTTATGCTGCCTAGACTTTCTTTGCCTTTTTATCACAGATAAATTTATATAAATCATTGATAAAAAGAAAGATTCTAAAATGTTACTATTGCCAAAATTTATTGCTGTGCTAAATTTATATTACTTAACTTACTTACTTTTTTACAGTGGTCGCTATGACATCAAAGTGTTCCAGACATTCTTCCAACTCCACGGTAAAACATTTGACTACAAGATACCCATGTCCACGGTGCTTCGTCTCTTCCTTCTGCCTCACAAGGACACAAGACAAATGTTCTTTGTGGTCTCCCTCGACCCTCCTATCAAACAGGGACAAACTAGGTATCATTATTTGGTGCTGTTGTTTGGCATTGAAGAGGAAACCAGCTTGGAACTACCCTTTACAGAGTAAGTACAAAAAAGGTACTTTAAGGTTACCCAAATCTAGTCTCTAGTAAAAAATTTTAGTTCTTTTGTGTGTTGCAAGGTTATTGTAATGGTATTTCGATTGTCTACATCTTTTATTTCTTTCTTAGAGAGGAATTGAAGGAGAAATATGAAGGAAAAGTTACCAAAGAGCTTTCAGGGCCGACATATGAAGTGCTTGCCAAGATTATGAAGGTCATCATCAACAGGAGAGTCACTGGTCCAGGAGATTTCTTAGGGTAAGATTCTAGTGCACTATAATTATAAATGTTACATTTGAGAAAAAATATCTCTCACACCCACTCCACTCCATTTTTATTGCAAGCAACACAGTTTAATTGAGAATCGGTACCACAGAATACCTAATAGTACTACCGTACAGAAGATTCACTTCCTAACAAAAGTCAGGTTTATGTATAAAAATATACCTAGACTCGCCAGAGCTACCCGCCTGCAAGCAAAATTGAAACTAATAACCGCGCGCGAACCGTGAATTTTCTTTGCGCGCCCCAGTTGACCAAGCTGCGAACGACGGCACGGGGTTGTCACTTGAGAAGTTTTTGTACCTAGTTGATTTATTAGTTCTACGATTAAAATAAGTAGATTAGGCATTACAAACGTTGATTCTGTAAACATATAAATTCCATCTGAATGTCGTGTGTTCGATTCCTACGGGTGTAGATATTCCTTTGTAAACATTATCCTATCCTATTCTTAATATTGTTTCTGGGCTAATATAACTAATTAAGGATTTTTATTTTAACTATTACTAATTATTATGGACATGGAATTAAATATTTCCATATCGTGTGAAATTTAACAAAATGTTAGCTCTGATTCACTATTCGTTTTATTCAGACAACCGTAAAACCAAGAATATATTTTATACGGATTATTATATTGACGTTTAGGCTTAGTAGAAGACATTGCGGGTCAATTTGCAAAAGCAAAAAAATATATATTCAAGTATGCGCGAGCGCGACGTGATGGCGACTGTTGCTGACTGACAAGCCGAGCGACAGCCTACTGGCATACGCCGCTTCGGGCGGCGCGCGCTGCCCGAATATACCTAAACTGCGGAGTGACAACCCCCTGACGGTACTGTGTATATTCCACCTACGGAAGACCAGCGTCGTGGCATCGCTGAGATGATTAAAAATATGCTGTCATTGCTGTGTCAGTATATCGAATTATTCATGGAAATCTATTATGCTAGTTTCTCAAAAAAATTCTATTTCGTCTGTCAGTTAGATTATCAAATAATATTGGACCCATATTTTGTCTTTTGTCAATAAAAAAAATGACGAAGATAAAGCGCATCAAAGTTTGGCAGTGACGACACGCCTTGCTAAAAAATGTCTCAATTCGTGACGTTACGCGGAACTTTAACGGGCTATATCTTTATCATTTTTTGTTTGATTGAGAAAAAAAAATATGTGTCCAATATTTTCTGTTAATGTTACTGACGGACTAATTAGATTTATTTAGGAAACTAGCCTATTTTAAAAAAATGGAACGTGTAACAGAGCTTAATATATACCTATTCGCAGAAATAAAGTGGTTTTATTGTTTTATTATTAAGTATTGGTTTTATCGTGAATGTTATTTGTCACACTCCAGGCACCACAAGACGCCGGCCATCGCATGCTCGTACAAGGCGGCGGCGGGCTACCTGTACCCGCTGGAGAAGGGCTTCATCTACGTGCACAAGCCGCCCGTGCACATCCGCTTCGAGGAGATCGCCTCCGTCAACTTCGCCAGGGGCGGCGCCTCCTCTACTAAGTTAGTGCGCCTTTATAGTAAACTAGTTGCTGCTTGCGACTTCGTTCGCATGGCCTTCGATTTAATTCAGGAACTTTCTCGGGCGTCCTCAGAAGATCCTACTAAAGTACCATCACACTATGATCAATGGTTTAAGAACGCAAAGAGGTCAAACTTATTATGATGATAAACTTATTTATACATATAAACAGATATGTGCTGGACACGCCAATAATCATGGTTAAGTGATCTAAAAAGTAAGTAGTTTCTAAATCTTTCTCTCTGAGGGCGACACGACTTTGGAACTCACTTCCCCTCGATATTAAGGAGTCGGACTCGATTTCAGGAATAAGGTTAGACAATTCTTAAAATAGATAAATTGCACCTATATTATTAATTGTATGTATTTTAGATATATCTGTATTTATTATTATTTATTTATTATTAATAATTTATTCAAGTATATTAAATTTAGTTAATTGTTGAATTATTAAAACTTTTATGTTATTTTATCTGTTACCTGCACCGCACCAATTGAAAACTTTCTGCATGACCCAACGGTTGACTGGCAGAGAATGCTATTAGCATTAAGTCCACCTTTTGTACACTATTAGTGCAATAAAGTTTTAAATAAAAAAATAAGTAATGAATTACAATCCGTCTGTTCCGAGGTATCAGTCATTGAAATTTGGAGTGTCTCCTAGCACACCAATAACCGGGAATCGACCCTTTGCATTCAAGGCGAAACACTACGCCAGTCGGGTATTAAAGACGCCGCTCTTAACTCAAACATACAGTACCCGGTTTTTTATACCTAAAATGCAAAAATTGAATTATGTACCATCAGAGCGTGCAAGGGCGTACCCAGCTTGGGGGGGGGCAATGTAATTTTTTTTATATCGGATCTCCCCCAATTTTTGTCATACACATTACACACTACACGAAGACACCTACGCGAAACATACAACAAACAAGTTCTCATTGTCCAGGTCCAGTCAGGACAGACTTCCACTCGATTAGGTACATTAATAATTCTAAAATTAAAATTGAAAAAATCTTGTAGAAAATTGATTTTAATAAAATAGTCCGACTAATAGGACGTACATAAATTAAAGCGAATCCGTGTGGGGGCTGCCATTCTCTGCTCACTGAATTGGGAACAGGAGAATACCAATGGAAAGACTACAATAGTTACCTACATAACCCACCGTAATTCGATTCAGTCTGGAAACTGTAACTAGCGAAATTTTTGGGACTTTAAAAATTTTTAAGAAGTATTTTATTAAAAATAAGTAAGTATAGTGGTGATACGTACTATTTAAGTGTAACCGAAAAAAATTTTTTTAATGCGGCTTGCGCTTACGCCCTTGAGAGTGTGTGTGTGTTTTTTTATGCTCCACTCTGCAAAATGATTTGAATAAATGAATATGTCGAGTTCTATCCGTCTCTTAACTCACGGTAGAACCGCTGGGATTAAAGAGAGATAGATAAAGCTGATACATAAAAATAAGTAATCGTCTTCCGAAGTGACACTATCCGATTACCGAATTTTCAGTTTTTTTATCAAAACATTATCATCTGTTATCTGTTATTTTACAACTATCTATAAATATAAAACAAAGTCGGGTTAGTTACACCATTTATAACTCGAGAACGGCACTCCGCCCCTAATAGCTGAGAAAAATGGGCTGGGAAAAAATAACGAAAAAAAATGTATGAAGGGGCGGTACGAAGTTCGCCGGGACAACTAAATGGTTAAAATAAATTTTAAAAAAAACAATAATAATATATTTGTACAACAATCACACCAATAATCTAGCTTCAAACTAAGTCAATTCAAAGCCTGTACTATGGTATCTAGTCTAGATAACATAAAAATATACTTTTTAAATACATTAATAAACAGCCATGACTTAGGTACAAATACATTCGTGCTTATCACACAAACATTAGCCCCTTGCTGAATTCAAACCCTAGTTTTGAATTGTGTGATACTTAGGCTGCGGCCAAACGAGCGTTAATATGGATTTAATTGATTCCAAAGGACTTCGACCTTTTTTGTATGGAGCCTGGCATACCTAAAGTTGCAAGTAACCTAAGATAACGTTATTTATTTTGGTGTGAAAGAGAAAAGAATTGCAAACAACGAACACTCTTTGACAAAATGTCGTATGTTTCTAACAATTGGCGTATATTTCATAGGAATACGCCAAAATAACTTAATTTTAGGTACTTGCAACTTTAGGTATGACAATTAGGTCCATTCCTTTTAAATTGGGTTTATTCCACAAGTCGTCAAGAGTCGTCAATTTACGAGCTAATTCTATAATTTTAAAAAATATATTTACCACACAAAATAACGTTGTTTAATCTCAGCCCTGAATTTGGTACTTTTGCTTGCAGGTCATTTGACTTCGAGATAGAATTAAAGTCGGGCAGCATCCACACCTTCAGCAGCATCGAAAAGGGCGAGTACGACAAACTGTTCGACTACATCACCTCCAAGAAACTTCACGTCAAAAACACCGGAAAGAATGTAAGTTTATTTTTAACATTTCCAATAACATTAGAAGACTTAGGCTCGCCTACAAACACAACATAATCATATTATAAAACAAAAAATCATCAATTATTAAATTTATTCCATTTGTCACAGAATAGCATTCATTAAATCAATTCAAATTAGATAATGTCAAATCAAAATAGCAAACAAAAAAAATTAGTGCCAATAATGTAAATGAACTCCTGGACTGAGTAGAACAAATGTTTGATTAGCCATTTATACAGTGCTACCATAAATCAAGATAAAAGTCTCTTATAATTTGAGGTCATTTATTATGTATTTTGATACATATTTGACTCATCATTTTAATTGATGCTTCGCTCCTATTGGTTGTAGCGTGATGTTATAAAGCCTAAAACCTTACTTAATAAATGGACTATCTGACACAATTTTTTTTTTTCAATTCGAACCTGTAGTTCCTGAGATTAGCGCGTTCAACCAAACAAATGAAACTCTTCAGCTCTATAATATCAGTGTTAAGGCCTTGAGTTGAGCCTGCTGTGCCTGCCACTTTTCTCACTGTGAATTTGCGGTTCAGCGTAACTGCTATTATATCTGCCTGCCTAGCATGAGCACTAAAACACGATATGATATGATATGATATAGCGATACATCGACACCAACTGTAAAAATATGACAGTTAAAGCCGCCGTGTTGAATCGCCGTGCCGGTTACGTTACATTATTAAGATCGCTGTTTCAATAAAAATTCAAAATGGCGGCTATATCCATCGTATTTTTACAGTCGGTGTCTATATATCGCTATATCATATCATATCATGTTTCAGTAGTCATGCTAGGCAAGCTGGTGGGGTTTTTTAATTTGTATAGTTTCACACCGCGGGCTGGGTCACTTCTCATTCGAGCTCCGCTCTGCACGCATCTCCAAAATTGACACTTATATATTTTCATTATAACAAGATTCAACTTAAACCGAGTTCAATCGAATCGAATTCCACTACACGCCAAGATAGTGTAGACAATTAGTATGGATCGATTATATTGTCCCAGGACAAGGCGCTGTACGACGACGACTTCGGCGACTCGGACACGGAGAAGGAGCCGGACGCGTACCTGGCGCGCGTCAAGGCCGAGGCCAAGGAGCGCGCCTCCGACGGGTCCGACAGCGACGAGAGCACCGACGAGGACTTCAACCCCGACAAGGCCAAGGAGAGCGACGTCGCCGAGGAGTCAGTGCGAGCTTATATACTTTCTTTTATTTTATTTATTTGTACAGCTCGTGCGTAGTATTCGGGTTGCCGAAGTGAAGATGCTGAGGTGGATGTGCGGCGACGAGTACGTGCGAGGAGGCCTGGGAGTACGCGACGTTGCCGACGAGATGCAGGAAGGTAGGCTGCGACGGTACGGTCACGTAGAGAGGAGCCCCTCAGATTGCGTAGGGAGTTTGGCACTGCAGCTCTCCCTCCCTGGTCGAAGATCCAGAGGAAGACCTGAGACAAGATAGGAGAGCGTAGTGCTGAAGGACACGAGGGAGTGCGAGGTTTCCGAAGACGATGTCGAGGACGGAGCGAAGTGGAGAAGAAAGATACGGAAGGCCGACCCCACCACCGTATGGGATATGTAGCTAGGAAGAGAGAGAGATTTGTACAGCTTGAGGTGCTCGTGGCGCTCCTCTCCGGCGATACCCATCTTCAGGAATCCGGCAGATATGATCCGCCCACTCCCATTTCAGTTACGCTGCCTTCCTACCCTCATCGAATTTGCCAGTTCTGGATCGGATGGATTTCAATAACTCATCATTGTCATCATTTCAGCCATAGGACGTTCACTGCTGAACACATGCCTCCCAATGACTTTCATCGGGGGAGATTACCAATACTCGCCACGATTGGCAGGCGGTCGCATACCCGCCTGCCAAGCGTGGCGAGTATTGACAATCAAAGCAGTTTTATAACATTTCGCACTAATCTAATCTAATCCAACCGATTCCGGCCGCTCCCGGCCATCTAACAGGAGGACGCCGACTTCTTTTTTCCATTTGAAGCCACCATTCGGTCAAAGACTTGCTCCACCTGCCATCAACACGTCTAGCCTAGTGTCCCGCCCACCGCCATTTTAGTACCGTAATCCGCTTGGTGATATCTGTAACCGACGACGATTTTCAGTATTGGAAATAAGATCACTAATTCTGATTTCTAGCATGGAGCGCTCCATCGCTTTTGTGAAATTACTTAGAAACAAACATTACTCAAAAAGCAATGTGTCAAAAGGTTGCGCAACATTTGTTATATCAGCCAAGGACTTACGACGCTGTGCCCTCACTGCATAGTGCCAGGCGCCAGCCTAGAGATCTAGGCCAATACTCAAACTTGGAGCACTGAGTATCATTTCAGGTTGAAACAAGACCAAAAATGCCGACTTCGAGGAGATCTTCATAAAGCATATCAGCCACTATGAAAGCCTAGAGGAGATAGTTTATTGCCACTTAGGCTATTGTGTATTGTAATCGATTGTATGGATCAATAATAATAATCTTAGTTTTAAAACTAAAAAACTGACTCATCAAAAACGAATCAAATGAGACCAAACGAAGGTTTTATTAGTAACAACGACTTCCAATATTTAGTAACATAATTAGTACAAATTAGTTACAGTTGTAGTTACTAAATGTGTGCTGAAAAGAGCATGATAAATGAGTAAGTTAAGGTTGTTGTTATCTTTACATCTACTGCTTCCAGGTACGACACAAACCCTTCATCGTCAGAAGATTCCGACGCGTCGGGAGCATCTAACGACAGCAAGAAAGAAAAGAAAAAGGAAAAGAAACCAAAGAAAACCATCACTATCGTAAGTATATCGATAACAAGTTTCTGAGAAACTATTATTTATATATTACTATTGACTGTATTTTAAAACCACAGACAATTTTTCAAATTATTTTAGCTCTGCTCCAGGTGCCACTTTCTTATCACCTTTAAAAGATATTGTGTATTTTATATTAGGGGAATAAGCTCTGATATAAAAAAAACATTTCATCATTATCATAACGCTCACGTCAGTCCACTGGAGGACATAGGTCTCTCCCGATGCACACCACGGAGCCCTATCCTCGGCTATTCTTCATCCTCCATCTACTGCCAGCAGCTTAGCTTGGAGTAGTGAAGCATAACCTCATCATTTATTGTAACCATAGAGCTATACAGACCATTTTTCTCTGAAAATCGTTATTTTTATAGACTCAAACCCGCTGTATAAGCAGAGCAGTGAATCTGTCGATGTCGAGTGTTTCTTGATTAAGTGTTTACAATAAGTAACGGGTGTTTAGTTTTTGGATGGATTCAGTGAAGGTTACTCTTCCCTTAGAAGCAGATTTCAAGACGCTATTGGGTCTAAAACAAGTTGTCTTGAGACAAGTCATTTGACGCTCGATAGAATAGAATAGAATAGAATGCGGCGTTGAATACAATGATATTTCAATAATTTCAGATCTTTATTACTTCACCAAACATAAGAATACAAACTACACCAAACTTTCACTCTAAAACGCTTTAAATGATAAATAAAAAAAGCGGCTAAGTGCGAGTCGGACTCGCCCATGAAGGGTTCCGTAGCAGCAAGTAACAGTATAAAAGTTCTTGTAGTTCGTTGTAACTTACGTACGTACGACGTATTAAAAAAAACTACTTACTAGATCTCGTTAAAACCAATTTTCGGTGGAAGTTTGTATTGTAATGTATATCATATATTTTTTTTAGTTTTATCATTCTCTTATTTTAGAAGTTATAGGTGTCCCCACACGCCTTTTACCACTTTTGAGTGTCTCTCAAGCAAACTATTCAGTTTAGAAAAAAATGATATTAACCTCAATATCATTTTTGGAAACCTATCCATAGATACCCCACACGTATGGGTCTGATGAAAAAAAAAATGTTGAGTTTCAGTTCTAAGTATGGGGAACCCCCAAAAATTTTGTTTTTGTTTTTTATTTTTTGTGAAAATCTTAATGCGGTTCACAGAATACATCTACTTACCAAGTTTCAACAGTATAGTTCTTATAGTTTCGGAAAAAAGTGGCTGTGACGTACGGACGGACAGACAGACATGACGAATCCATAAGGGTTCCGATTTGGCTACGGATCGACCATGCTTTTTGTTCGATTACCCCCACCGAAAACCATTAAATAGGGTTGGTATTTGCTTCATTATTGTAACTAACCTTTTCATTCCAGTCGGAAGCGCCGCGCAAACGCAAGGAGAAGTCAAAGAAGCGCGAGAAAGACGCGAACGCGCCCAAGCGGCCCTCCACCGCGTTCATGCTGTGGCTCAACGAGAATAGGAAGAAGATCATCGACGACAACCCCGGCCTCAAGGTCACCGAGGTCGCCAAGAAGGGCGGCGAGCTGTGGCGGGAACTCAAGGACAAGACGGTCAGTGTTCTGGGGTTCAAAAACAGAAAAAAAAAAAAAACTGCGGACTATTGATGACTTCCGTAGCAGAGAGGCGAGTACGCCGGATTTGGCGTCGCCATCTCTGTGATCCCGGGTTCGATTCCCGGTCGGGTCGAAATACATAGAAAACGAACTTATATATATATATATATATATCTCGGGGCTGGGAATTGTGGTACCGTCTTTGTTTCTGATTTTTTAACATAAGTGCTTTAGCTACTTACCTTAGGATCAGAGCAATGTATGTAATGTTTTCCAATATTATTATTATCGATACAAACACATATTTTTTAAGTAAATAAACTATTCATTATTATTATTCTAGGTGTCCCTAAAAAGGGGGTGTGTAAGGCTCATATAGTGAACATAGTGGCACTAGATTTATATTGCTGGTTCTGGAGGATAACCATGACTTATTATTTTCTGTCAAAATATAAAGATTTTAACGTTAATTTTATGATTTATATTTTCAATTGTTTTCATATCAAGTGTTTTTCAAGATGCACAGGAATTCTCAGTCACATGAGTTGCGAAATTTGTGAATTGCGATTCATGATTTGTTTAAGCTAAGAAAATAAACTAATCTGTGGCTCTACCAGAACAGCATTATTTTATTCTGTCAATCGAGATGGTAAAACCTAATTGAATGCGTTATTGTTCAAAGGAATGGGAGGAAAAGGCGACCAAGGCCAAAGAGGAGTACAACCAAGCGATGCAGAAGTACAAGGACAGCGGCGCGGCCGACGAGTTCAAGCAGAAGAAGAAGCAGGCGCAGCGCGAGCGCAAGGCCGCAGAGAAGAAGACCAAGGCCCCGGCCACTAAGAAGGTTAGTCACGAGTACGAGTACGCTGACGTGAGCGACCCATAGAGAATACAGAGTCTTGTTTTGAACACGCGCCAAATTTAACCCGTCAGACGAAGGCGAATGAGTTCATTAATACAAACAATTTTCACTGTGGGATCAACATCGAAATCATATAAACATTTTGCTTCATACATCATCATCGAGATAGAGCGTTAGTTTGTATGGAGAAATTGAAAACAAAATTTGCGATTTCGATGTTGACCCCATAGAAGAAGTTGTTGGTATTGATGAATAAATTTATCTCCTTAAATTTGGCAACTGTTCAGAACTACACCCTTTATTTGCTGTGCGCGATGACCCTAGTGACCACAAGTATTGTGGACTAAACTGGATGGTTTAGGAATGATTTTTGAATTGTTTTTCTTCCAAATTAGATGAAAATATTTAAAAAGTTTGTGCATATTATAATAAGTCATTTTCTTACTCGAACTAAAATATGAATGTTATAATACGTACGGGATTTGAATCGATACAACATAATATAACTTTCCAACCTCAAACTGTCCAAAAAGGGTAAAAAATAGTATTAGCACAGCATGTGAGAGACTTTGAAGAGCTTAAAACCAACGGATAAAGCTACCTAATAAGAGCTGTGATCATAACTCAAACGTCTGTGACACAAATTCCCCACAAACTTTTTTATTTTTACGGCAGCTATCCATTTATTACTTTGCTTCAATTTCCATCTTGATGTTGGAAACAAATAAAACATGCACGAACTGTTTTTTCCATTATTTCTACACTTTATAACACAACACGTACTGTGACCCATATCGCGAATTATAACGTTTTAACTTAAAAATACTTATTAACGTAAGTATGGAATTCTATGGAAATATAGCAATTTGACACATGACAGTCCAGAGTTATTTCACATTTTTACCAGATTGCGTGCTGCGATCGATTTGACGCCCCCCACCAACCACTTTGCACATAGCGAATACATGGGACACACTAAAAATTTTGCACTTCTAGCTAATCGGAACTATTTGAATTTCGAATGTTATATTTTTTTAAACGTTGCAACCTTCTTAGTAATAAAAAAAAAACAATTGGCGGGAAATAATTTGTCAATTGTTTTTTATCACACATCAAAGTTCTACGTACGCAACGAAAATGGAGTTAAGTCGAAAAGATTTTAGAGCGATGAATTTTTATGATTTTTAAAGTTCTCTCTCTCCGCGAGACTGTGCGGCTCGTCTTCAAAATACTTTTGGGAGAGAAGCACCTTGTTTGAGCACCGTGAGGCGATGGTTTGCTGAATTTGAGAGAGGTCGAGTTTCTTTACATGACGAATTTCGTGAAGGGCGGCCTTCAGCTGCCGTCAACGAAAATAATGTGGCTACTGATAAGCGGCTAATTGAAGAAAACCCGCGGATTACCTATGAGACAATTCGAGGACTATTGGGGATTGGTATGAGCCAAATTCAGAAAATTTTACACGAAGAATTGAAAGTTCGGAAACTTTGCTGTCGTTGGATCCCTCATGAACTGACAGCGGAGCAGAAGCGGGCTCGCGTGGAATGGTGCTCACAGATGCTACTAAAGTACGACCACGAAAATTCTAATGCTGTTTATGACATTGTCACAAGAGACGAAACGTGGATTTATTGTTTTGAACCCGAAAAAAAACAGCAATCTTGTGAATGGGTGTTTGAAAATGAGAACAGGCCAACAAAAGTAAGGCAGGCGAAAAACATTGGTAAAAAAATGATCGCGTTTTTTTTCTCAGCTACGGGTCCCATCTGTACAATTTCACTTGAAGATCAAAATAGTGTATTCTACCCAGGGGCGTGCATCCCATATAGGCTATTATGCAGAGCCTACCTTCATAAAACACCGACAGAACAGCTAACCATAATAATTATTAATTACGTATTCAACAATAAACAATAAATACTCTGTAACCTTTTTGTCGTCTACCTATACTTATTCCTTACTAAAGCGCGCAACTTAGATCGTTTCTGTGCAATATAACCAATGTTAGGCTGCCGCGAGATCGCCTACTGTTTCACGCAAACTTACTCAATTTTCACTCACAGCCTATCTGAAACTAATGCGCGCCCCTGATTCTACCATTTGTTTACCCAGGGTGTTAGAAAAAGTTCGCGAAAGACGACCCAAAAGTTGCGTTCTTCTACATCATGACAACGCTTCTTCACACACGGCCAACAAAACAAAGTCATTTTAGCTTCCGAAAAAGTCCTGCGCATAGCCCCGACCTAGCACCCTGTGATTTCTGTATTTTCCCCAAAATCAAAGATTTGAAGAGAGGTTTTACTTTTACCAACTCCGAAGAGGCAGTGATAGCGTTCAATCAGCACGTAGAAAACATGCCTCCAGATCTGTGGTCCTCCTGTTTTAAAAAATGGTTCGATCGCATGAAATCATGTTTAAAATGTAAAGGAGAGTATTTTGAAAAACAATAAACATAATATTTTGGTTATAACATGTTGTTTTTTCAAGTTGCGCAAAACTTATAGTGTGACCTACGTATTACGTGTAACTGCATATTGTTATAAAAAAACCTCTTAGATCAACTTGCGCACTACCGAATTAGTTTAGTACAGAATTAAGACATCTATCTGTCTCTGTCAACGCCATACAATCTGACAGGTATAGGTCCCGAACTAGTATGGTATGATTTTAATACCATACTAGTTCGGGATTAAAGTCGCTACTCCTGAGATGAGCAAGTGGATCCTAGAGGATTTCATTGCTTAATACTTTCAGCTTTACAAAAACTTTTAATATGGAACTAACAAACAATAAAATATAAAATGTATGGTTTTTTTTTTATTAGAAAATTTAGAATCAAATGAAATTTCTTAATTAATAGGAAAATAAACATATTTTACTTGATCGTTGCCTCGCTGACACTGTTCTTAATCGTTGGATGTTAGAGTGAGAAAGAATGATAGTGTAAACATATTTAGTAATGTATCGCTATTCGTCAGGCGAAGCCGTCGGCCGCCGCCGGCACGGGCGCGAGCGGCAAGTTCACGAGCAAGGAGTACATCGAGGACGACTCCAGCTCCTCCGACTCGGGGAACGAGAAGAAGGACAAGAAGAAGGACGCCAAGGACGTGAGTACTTGTTCTTATACCGATCAGAGTGCGGTCCGAAATTATATTAACTACTGTCTAACTAAAGATCCAATTTGCCTATCTTGTGACAGATCATCTAAAGTCTTCAACTTCAACTCTCTTTTATCGAACCTCACATTCAACAGTTGGTAAAAAATAAAAAATAAAAACAAATTAATTCCAGATTCAGATTCAGATTTTTATTGCAAGTCACATGAATAGCAAGATGTTCCTCCCATTATAAGGAAATAATTCACTCTTCTACCTCTAAAATAAACACTTCTAGAGTGTAATCATACTATTTTAGAAGTTTAGGGATTCATAAAATGTTTAGTATTTTAAAAGAGTTCCGTTATCAACAAAGTTTTAAAACATTTAAAAAATCCAAGATTACTAATTTACTTGTATGGTGTGCAATAAAGAGTATCTATCTATCTTATCTGAATCGATGCATCCTTACGAATAACTAACTGATTGTGGTGGTAGTCGCGGTGGAAGTCGCGTAGTGCAAAAGCGTTCGAAGAGAGGTGACGCCATGTCGTTCAGTTAATTAAAGAATAGAACGGTTAATTTATCTTTTATGTGATTCAATTAAATTAAATAATTCACCTGATGTCATTTATGATACAAACAAAACTATTGCTTAGTTTAGATACCGACTTTTAATTATTAGAATAAACTGAATTACCAAAGTTACCCGTATTTATAGAGACATAGTTTTATTACTCTTACTTCGTTGGCTCTGCGACCCGAAGTGAATCTCGGCCTCCGATATCGAAGCTCGCCACTTGGCCCTATTCCGTGCCAGTCGTTCATGACTTAATGGTCGTCGTCGGATCGATGAAATTTTATTAAATTATTTTTACATTTTGTTAGGCTAAAGAGTCAAAGAAGAAGGCGAAGGAGTCGTCGTCCGAGGCGGAAGCGTCGGGCTCCGACAGCGCCAGCGGCAGCGCCAGCGACTGAACGAGGCCCGCGCGCCGCCCGCACCCACGCCCGCACCCCCGCCCGCACCCCCGCCGCCCGCACCCCAGCCGCCCGCACCCCAGCCGCCCGCACCCTTGCCGCCCGCACCCCCGCCGCCCGCGCCCGCACCCGCCCCCGCACACGCACCCCGTGCACTGCTCCGACCTGACGGGCTGCCAGATCAGTTAAACCGCATGAACACCTTTCGCGTTCCACTTACCCACGGTAGACCGGGAAAACAACAGGGAACATTTTTAGTGGCACGCTGAGGGATAGGCGATATGCACGGTAATGATAATAATATATTGTTTTTATATATTTGTAAAAATATATAGTGCTAATAGTGGAAACAAAATTGATTTTAGGTAAAAAAATAACGTAAAATAGTAATTAGAAATTGAGATATACCTCTCTTTCTAAAACAACTTTACTATGAAAAATGGTGGACGTGTACTGTGACGTCACGGTACATATCGGAAATCCTTGTCTGACACGCGACTTTAATGGGTTGTAGTCAGGTGTTTATAATTTTTTTTTTTTAATTCTTTAAGTTTTATTCATTATAATTAAGTACTATTCATTTAAAGACCAAATAAAAATATATGCATATTACCCGTTGGGCGGGCCCCGATGTTAATGCGCAACACACACTGAAAGGCGTGAGCGGGCCGGCGACTGGTCGGGTCGGGAGTACGGCGGGTCTAATAACATACGTTTAAATGGGCGCCTACAGACAGCCGGCTTGCGCGGCGAGTCGCTTTCACGCCTTCTGAGTGTGTTACGCTTGATACAGGTTAAAGCGTCTCCGTCTTAGCTGCCCTAATTAGCGCTGCTGCACACTAAATAAGGAGAATTTATATTAAATTACAAAGTGGTTGTCGAACTTAGGTTGGGTTCGAATCGCGGACGAGGACGGGTCAGCTTCGATAACGAACTTTCTAAATAAACTTAGATCGAGAGAAGCCTTCAGCTAAAACTACCTCGTAAACCGATATCGTATTGTAGTCAGTGGCTCTGAACGACAAATATTTTCAATTATTATTGAACTCTATTTGTTCGACTATAAGATTAAATCGGTTGAAGAAGTTTGTCAGGTTGATGAGCCGTCGACATCGAGACCTTGCTATATTGTTACGTATCTAATAATTATTTGTTCAAATGAGCGGCAGCGCTAAGAGCCTGCGCACACTGCGACTTGCATCCGCGATCTGCGACTTTGCGACTTCCGCGTCGCGTTTTGGCGACTCTGCGATCGAGCCGCGATTTTTTAAAATTAAGATTGAGTTTCTAGTTATTACAATCCATCGAGCACATATCCTATTATAGCAGCAATCTTTATCCGAAACACGTTAGTGATTTATTACTTACATTTGGTATAAACTGACAAGTCGTGTCAACTCTCGCCCATACAGAAACAGTATAGTTTTTTTTTCTCTTTATTTAGGACTACAAACAGTTACATTAATGGCTTAATCTATAATTTATACTAAACAAATTTCTTGTAATGTAACCAGCACCGTTGTCCACAGATAACATTAATAAAATTAAACGGTAGAACATCGCAAAATTAATTAAGTTTTCATTTACAAAACTATTCGCACCCTAAGGTACGAATAACATAACAAATATTTTTTCTAAAGGTATGAGGTGAGCTTGAGAAAAGGTCGATGTCGCAGAAATGTTTGTTGTATAGCCTCATTAATTAATCTATAGTCACAGATTAAGTAATAGTACCGGGATTTTTGTGGAACAAAGTAAATGTCATTTCTACTATATAGAGTATGTGCTCAGTGCTAGTCGCTAGTGGTGCTTGGTGGCCTCCGAATCACTCCCACGGTTATGTCCTCTCCCCGCCGTGTGACCTTTCATACAATTTTCCACGGAGTGCAAGAACAAATAATAGACAAATTGAATAAAAAGAAATCGTGTTTTGTGAATGTGTTAAGACTGGTTGTTGTATGTTATTGTTTGACAGCCAGCCAGAAAACGAGGATAGTTAATTCTCAGAATCTCGAATGGCTACCACAGTAAAAACTTTTATAATAGTGTTATATCAGTATAATAATATTTGGGCAACATTTTTGGCTTTCTGTAATATAACATAATGTCTGCAAAAAGTTAACCTCACTCAGGGATATGAACTGTACATGACTTTTTAAAGAATAACTACTCAGAGAATAATGAATTGAATCAGGCAGGCAACACGAGGCTAGAATGTCAAAAGAATACAGTAACAGAACTGTTTGCTATCCTAGCTCTGAGCAAGCTCTTTGCATGCAACTCAACTATGGGGAAGCACAGGCAAAGCCGATCTGAGATGGCGCCAGCGTGAGTGTTGTCAACCAATGTCCACATAATAAATGTAAATGTTTGTATTTTTTGTGCTCGTTGAAAAAATCCTTAACGGATAGCTAAACTGTAAATAAATGTTTCGTTGTAGTAAAATGTTGACGGCAAAATGAAAAATGTTACTTTTAGTAATAATGTATTATTGAACGCACGACTAAAGGGTTTGCAATTGTTGTACAAAATAATATAATATTTTTTTAGTTATTTAGTGCTGCTAAGACATTGTTTGGTCTGTTTGAACATCGTCAATTTATATTAAAATATTACACAAATATTTTTATATCGAATATTTGACGATTAAACTTAAATTCGCCAGATTATAGAAGTCATTATCTGTTGTCTTAACAAAATATAAACTGTATTTTCAGTCGAATTATACGTAAATCGTCAAATATGGTGATCTAGAAAATACTACTTACCTAAAACTTTTGTTTTTTAAAGAAAAATGCAAAAGAATGTCTTTCTAAAAGAAGTTGAGTTGTTTTTTTTCTACAGTACTTATCGTTAAAAATAACAAATAATGATAGAATAATGGTTTAGCCGAACATGTTGCTAATTGGCATATTTCAAGTTGCAAGTAACCTTTATTAGTGTTATTTTGGTGTAAACCTATGAAACATACGTTAATCGATAGACAAAATGTCGTAAATTATATACTTTGTTCAGAATTTCAGGATGAACATGTAATATTTACTTTTATTTTCATAATCAAAAAATTCTGAACAAAGTATTTAATTTACAACATTTAATCTATGACTATTTGTTGTTTGTAATTATTTTCTCTTTCGATTAACGTATGTCAAATAGGTGTACACCAAAATAACGTTATTTAAGTTAAGGTTTCCTGCAACTTGAGGTACGGTAGGTATGCCAGGCTCCATTCAAAAAAGTTCGAAGTCTTTTAACTCTACGTACTGAAATGAATCGGTCCAGGAAGTTTGACATTTAGTAGTAGGTTGGCTAATTTATTGTACTAATAAGGATTGCAAGATTAAATGCTCTTCGTTTCATTTAAAACCAATTTTAAATAAGTAAAAAATCAAATGTTCTCGATCATAAATATTCTTAGAGCTGTGACATTTCATTGCTTGGAAATTCAACCAGTCAGAGCGAAATGTCGATTTATTATTTTATCTTTTAGTAACTTAGTACCTTTATTTTTAGTACCTTCAAATGAAAACCCTTAGTTGTGCAGATTGTTTTATACTTAAGTAATCAATAATCAAATTAGCGTTAGTGCCAATTAATGTTTAAGCATAAAATTCAATGTGTTTAAGATGTATTATATTTTTCCTTAAATTCGTAATTTGGTTTTTATTAGCTCGTTAAGTAAACTTCATATTCGACTTAAAACGAAATTGAATGTGCTATTTTTTCACTGGGTAGGTTTTAGTGGTTTAAAAGTAGTGGCGTGAAGGAGTTCCACAGCCAAGACCTGCCTTATGGTCGTGAGTTCGAATTCTAGCAAAAAAAGAGGGGTTATATGTTACTATCTCACGGTGGATAGTGATGATATAAGTAAGATAGGTATGTTTTCATTTAAGTGAGTAAGTATTATTTACTTACAGCCACGCCACAGACGCGCGCCACCTTGCCCTATATTACACCGTGAATTCACATAGGTTTCGGAGCCGCAAAAGTAAGTCTCCTGCTCAAATATAACAACTTTTCCTATGGAACCTGCTTAAAAGTCTAAAAAAAAACACTTTCTCACACAAAATTACTTATCGGCTGGTTACGATTTTGTATCGCGCGGACGAGGCAGCCGTTATTTGGAATAAAAATTGTCCCTGATTATTTTAAAAGTGTACGTATGTGCTTTTAAAACTAACAAGAACAACTTTACAATTACACCCTGTATTCCCTTAATTTTGGTGATCTACATCGAAACCAAAAAAAATAGCGTAAATTGTGTAAAAAATATTTTTTATAGAACCACGATTTGTATTTGTAGAGAAAGTTGTGGTAATTAAAGACCACAAACCCGTATTATCGTTATTCTCTATTTAGAGATAAAAACCGATGTGTACTTATGAGCAAGAAATGAAATACGTTATAGCTTAATTTCTTTGTAGGTTGTAAGGAACAAACAACAACTTAGTGTCTCGTACTTAGAATCATTACAGTTAGGTCTCTTTTCTTCACGATCTCGACGTTGATCATAATCCCACCACAAAATGACAAAATACAAAATGACAAAATGGTTTTAAGTGGTCTTTATGCTTGTTACTTACTCAGCAACAATTGCTTGTTACAATTCAGCTTTTTAAAATTGATGAGCTGCGATTAAAAAGGCTGTCAAACAAAAGGATAGGACGAAATCAAAAGGGTTCCATTTTTTTATCAGGCACAGAAACCCCAAAACTTTAGAAATTAACAAAGAAAACTGTATGTAATGGTTACATTAGCAGTTTATCAACCATAATAAGTAATGACAATGAGTTTTTTGCTACCAAAAACCGACCAATTTCGCTATTATTCTAAAGTTCGGTAAAAACAACGGTCAGGAGACAAGAGGAAGAAATGTAAGGATTTCACGGAATTAGTTTTTGTTCTCTATAACGACGATCTTGGGTTCTATGTTTGTCTCTTTCTTTGAGCTTTATTTATTGTGTAGGTACTTACATGTTAAGTTGTTAAAACTTATTTTCGAAATTTCAAATCTTAAAATTATACCTACATTTTAACCCCTCGGGTGTTACGTCCTAGGAATAAAAAAGTTATTACAAGATGTAATAAAAGTTAACCTGGGTTACATCATTTTAATGTTAGGTAATGGTTATGTTAAGTGTAAGCTAAGCAATTTAGTTTTTGTGTATATAGTTGTATTCTTACAAAGTACCTAGATATTTATATAGTGACAATAAAAAGTCTGATCAAATAGGTCGAGTCGTACAACCCTTAAAACTTGATGAACTATGACACAAAATATAATTTCAGTACTTAATAAGTTATGTTTTTTAAGTATTTTACAATATTACTAAGAAAAAAGTTTTTTTAAATTCTTTATTGACCTGACCCTGACTAATAAAATAAGTGTAACACAGATAAAAAATATATTTCACTACAGATCAATTACTTAGTTAAATATTAAGGATACTATTTAAATATGTCACCAAGCAAGTTAGCTAACTGAAATAAAATCAAATAAAATAAAATCAGCAAACATAATTACTATTATGTCCAGTAAGCATAATAAGTTTGTTGCAGTAAGATTTTGGCGCGCTGCATCGTCCACGTCACAATCTTAAACGTACGAGTAATACTACGTACAACTATAATAATGTCACTGTATGAATCTAAATTATAGTTATTTTATACAATATGCGTTAAATTGTAAAAGCGCGGCGATGTATTAACGTCCAACTTTTTGCCGGTAGGTATCCGTATAGTGGTACTTTACGGGGCGACAGGCACCCCACGGATAGGGCGCAAACGGTTCCACTGAGTCTCTTTTTTGTAAAGGGCGCTTTTTATTGTAATAGCACGAGTACAAAGACGAGATGCCTGCTCGGGTTGCTTGCGGTAGGGCACGAAATGTAAAATGTTAAGACAAACTGTGTCACTTCTATGAACTTTTTTTATTGACGTCATATTAATTAATGAACCTTTTATTTTTTAACTAAACATGATTATATACTCGCTGCCATTCGTTTATCCGTTCTCTAAGGATAAATAAAAAGCCCACGCGACAAATCGCGTTGCTAAATCGTTTCGTGATTCATGAAATCAATTTTATCCATGTACTTACCTACTAAGTTTTTTTTTAATCGAAATTTTAATAGCACGATCATTTGCTATTACAAAATACAGGTGATCTTTTTTAGAAGTGTTAGTCAGCCTGGATCTGAGGTTTCGGAGTAAGTATAATATTACTAAAATATAAATTACAAGTGAGTAAGTAAGTATATATTACATAATATGTACAATATATTACTTAACCTTCACATGGTAATAGTTTTGTGGAGATTTTATTTATTATATTTTCTTTTTCATTTTCATGAAACGAACTGCAGAAAATGACTAAAATGGAGCGATTATTTTGAAAACTAGTGATTTTTCTTCTCTTCCTTTGGGTAAAACATGCAAATGGGTATAAGTTCGCTCTAAGGGCCATTACATACAGATGGCTGGCATTCGGACCGCCCTACTGCCAGCCATCTGCAAAATTGCAGTTCGGATGTGGATTTTGTGCAGTTGGCATTTAATTTTAACTAGTTGGACAGTTAATTGGTTACCTATGTTCCCATAATCTATAAAATAAATGATTAAAGTCCTTTAGAACGTCTGTAAATGCCATAACTATACGCAGAACCACAGAACGGTACTAGTTGCGTTCCGGTGGCGGGATTTTTTGTAATGTTCGAGTTGCTATGCACCATGTCACGTAGAAACCGCCCAAGCATACAATCGCCTCGCATCCGGACCGGACCTCTTACTACCTCAGTGGGTTCTACGCTCTTAGGCTCGGACTACATGCATCCGGAATTTTTCAGAACTCCATACAAAACGGATTGAATCAGGGCTTGTGCGGAGCTGTTTTGTATGGAGTTCTGAAAAATTCCGGATGCATGTAGTCCCGAGCCTAAGGAACCCAATACCCAATATTGGCAGCAGATGAAAAAGAATAGCCGAGGATTGGCGCGGAGCCCAGCATGCAGCGTGAGCATTGGGAGAGGCCTACCTATGTCTATCCTGCTCTGGCTACTTACTATAGGATCAGAGCATTGTATGTGTGTGTAAATATAAAAAAATAATGTTTTCCAATATTTATTTTTTATATTTAAACTGTGTATAAGTTTGTTTATAATTAAATTCACCCAAGGGTTTTGGGAATTCACTTGGGTCAAGTACTATTTTAATATTAATACAAAGCAAAAAGCAACTTAACTACCTAAGTAAGTAGGTACTCGTCATACCTCTGCGTATAAACGAATTAGTAAATTACATCTATATGGTGAAATAGATGATAGATAATTAGGTAAGTACTTACCTACGTAAGTTAGCTTTTATTACCGGACTGTATCATCCTACTAATATTATAAATGCGAAAGTTTGTAAGTATGGATGGATGTTTGTTACTCTTTCACGCAAAAACTACAGAATAGATTTTAATTAAACTTGGCATACAGATAGACCATGGCCTGGATTAACACATAGGATACTTTTTATCCGGGTGAGGTCAACACTGACAAAGTCGCGGGCTAAAAGCTATATATCCTACTTCCCACTAATATTATAAATACGAAAATAAGAAAGTTGCGCAGAAAATCCTTTATGAATAAACTATAGACCACGCAAACAAAGTCGCGGGCAACAGCTAGATAATAATAAATTTAATACCTATTGCTGGCTCAAAAGTACCACGAATGCGTGCGTACTTAACTAGGTATCCTTAGAATAATTACTATTCTAAGTAGGTATCCTTCAATTTGACAAAAATGTACTAACCAATAGATAGAGCTTTCTATTGTAGCGGTATGGTGTAGGGATTTTTGTTCGTGAGAAAGAAATAAGTGTAGCTTTAGATAAATAAGGTTAAGGGTAGAAGATCTATCCCTACAAAAACTAACAATACGCACCGTGTCGTCTTTAGAACAGGGGGATGCATTAATAACACCATACTTAAATCTTTGGAAATAAGTTAAATATGTACCTATATAGCCAGCTGTCTCTGCAATTTCACTTCTTGCCATCGGTATTTAAAAGGTACCTATAATGATCAAATATCTATCTATTTGCCACCAATTTTAGACGAAAAATCATGTTGATGTCTTCTCATAATATATCTACAGTTAAATTGTATTTAGCGATAAGCTTGTTAACATTAACCACACTGTCGTTCATCACATCGTATTTATGAAAGCGAAACATAAATAAAGTAGGCTACTTACTTAATTCGACGTTCATTTATGAAATGTTCGATTTATTGCGGTCATCTTTTTGTGGTCGTTGTCGTTGCGTATATATTATTATTATATATTATCATCTTTTTTTTTTTCATACAAAACTTAATTCTCAGAATTCGATTTGTATTTTTTTATGATATCAAATTTCTGGCTTCACCATAGCATTTATAGGCATTATAATGTTAACATGGGCTAGTTTCGGCTTGATATACCATTTACCTAACACCTTGTATATTAGCATAGGTCCACCACACTTGACCACCAATTTGTCGTTTTGGTCAGTAATGTATAAAGAAGTGACATTTATTTGTACGGCAAGAGCTTAGGTGCATGGAAGGTACCTAGCTCAGCTGAGGTTTAGTTGGATATGGTCACAGGAAAAAGGGCATCAAAACTCACGTTATGTAGTTAGGATTAGGACTGATTTAGACATACGCGCAAAGTATACCTAAACGGTACACCGTTATGCCGTGCGGCGCGGGGGGGCACAGAGTGGAGAATATCATGCAGAAAAAAAACCGGCAAAGTGCGTGTCGGATTAAAATCAATCGCAGTACTACAGGGAATGTAGTTCAAGTAGTACGTGATCTTAGAAGTTAATGAAAGAATGAGGTTAAAAATTTTAGATTTCCAGGCCCTTGATTCAGAACCCTTCGAGAATTGACAAACGGTAAAGCACTATGACAATATGTTATATCCTATAGTGTCACGTGGTTATTCGATGAGCAATTTGCTATCGAAGGGTTTTGAATCAGGGTCAGGGTCGCCCGTCTGTTAGGTAGGTACGGTTACGTGTTTTCAAAGCAAAGTAATTTATTTTGAAAGAACTACTTATATAACAAAATCATTTTGTCATATAATACTACTACATTATTAGCTTTAGCACAGAATATATAATAGGACAAACAGTTTTGTTGGCGTTACCTATTATCTCAAATAATAAGTATATACTTATCTTTCATTTATTTTTTTAGACGTGCTTGGCTGGGAGCGTATGACATGATACAAAAAGTCCAAATGCCGTGCGCGTGTGAATTCAACCTTAAAATAAGACAATATTAATAGTTGAATTGAATTACTTTTAAAATTATTAAATGAAATCCCGGAACGATATAGGTGGTAAGTACCTACTTATTTTTGTCTATATAAAATAGGAACTTAAGAACGTACATCGAATGTAGGTAGGAGTAAGTAAACTAAATACTTTACTATTCAGGATGTTTTAAAAAGTTCAGACTTTTAGGAGTAATTCAGAATCGAGTCTAGGACATACCTATACATAGTACCTACAGTATTTTTTTTTAAAACAAATCAAAAACTTACCTAAGTAAAAACTATTTGGTAGGTAGCTATAAGTACAGAAATAATCACATACTGCCCATTCTTTGTTTTTTTAGCCTGCCTTAATTAATTAATTACAAAAACAACTATCAAAACCATCAATCATATGTTAATAGCGACTTACGGGCCATTTTCCCTTCTTATACCTACCTTATTACGGGCTTATGTTAGGATCGTCATAATAATAATACTATCCAACCTAGATACCTACTTACTTATAACTAAATAACAAAAACCATTGAGTAAAAATAACTCCCTTTAAAATAAAAAAGTAACTTCTTTTAAAATAAATATTGGTCAACATCACATACATTGCTCTGATCCTATGATAAGTAGCTTTTTTTAGCACTTGTGTTACAGAAATACATAAATAAACTGTACCACAACACCCAGACACGAGAAAATATAGAAAAGCTATTTTTCTACATTGACCGAACGGGAATCGGACCCGGGACCTCAGAAATAGCGACACCAAGTCGGGTATGCTCGCCCCGGCTAACGGAGGTCGTCAAAAAAATTTTTTTTTTTTGTTACTTATTTATTACAATTATATTATTATTACAGTCAGAGAAGAGTCGAGATTTAAATCACCCAAACCACACCACACGTCAAAGGTTCCGAGTACTTTTAAATCCTATATCTCCTTGTATTCCTAGTAGGTAGAACCTACCTACCTATTTGTTTGTATTGTATTATATCGACTGAGGTAAACAATCAAATTCTGGGTCCTATCGTAACATATACTACCTATACACCTACATAACGTAACAGTAGGTGTGTGTACCTTAGTAAGAAGGTAAGTACATACCTATTCACAGGTTAAATAAAATAGAACAAAAATTATTATACCTAGGTAGGTAGGTACTTATGCTAATTTTTAAACTAAGTAGGTATTAAGGACTAGAACCAACCAATTAAATTGATGATAACACCTTGTTCTCATAGCAAATGTACCAATCGAAGATTTCGCTAAAGGAGGAACATGGTATCTTAGCACCATTGTAAATAAGTAATACTTACTACGTGTTTTATGGACCTTATACCTACTACAAGATGGTCTACCTCTCTCTACTTCATAGGTTTTAGGGTGTTGTTGCCCAAGAAGAATGTATTTTATCGCATTTATCTTAAGTGCTAAGAACATCACACCCTTATACCCAGAGAAATAAAAACTATTTCTCAGGTCCCCTCGAAATATCAAATCGTAAACAAACGTGTCTACCATTCAAGCGCTATGTTTTATTGGCATCCCTTTCGCGCTAACATTTGCCGCGCTTTTTATGTTTTCGAATTAAACGTTGGCGGCATTTAAAATAAGGCGCGAGTTAATTTTGGTCGTAGTCTGGTAAGGGGAGCCTCTATAAGACTGGGTCATTTTTTGATATACTTCTAAAATAGACATAAAGAACATATTTATTGTAAATATTTTTTTGGGTTTGCAGTAGCTTAAATCCTTAATTTCAAGTGTTTTCTCACCTTATTTTCGAAGAAAATAGACTTTATCGGTTTCCGAAGTAAATGTATGGAAAAAGGAGTGGTAATTAAATATACACTTTATTTCTGCTTAGATAAAGTCCATATTCGTATAAATTAACGGATCAATACGTCACGGATATACGTATTACACGATGCTTCAATGAGTTTGTACGGTTGGTAACAGTGGAGATTTCGGCCAATCACAGGCCGCGTAGATGGCGCTGTAGGTCCGACGCGAGACGACCCCAAGCCAGCTTGCACTGGGAACATTTGCTTCGAGCTCCATACATTTCTTCTGGTTCTCTACGTCTACAGTTTGGTTGTGTACCAGTTCAAAAATAATTTCAAAATTTTTGCCATCAGGTAAGTCTAATCAATTTTCTAATCAAAGTCAAGTGTTATATTATGTTTATTCGTGACTACTATAACGTAATTCGGGAAATTATTTTTCATTCCACGTTGGAATTGGCGTTCAAACATGGCTATAGGCTTCTTCGTACTTTCCTTAGTAAGCGTGGGTATGGCGAAAGACGCCTTATTTTAAATAATTAATTTCTCGGATCTTTTCCATTGGAGGTCTGAAACAGTTCTTCTACAACTTTTAGATCAATAATCATGGGATTATTTGCTAATTATGTCATCTTTACTTATTGCGTATTTTCAACACAATACGTGAAAACAAAATGGCTTACAACCCAAGCCTAGGCCAGTGAACTCGTTATATGGGGCGATAACAATATTTCGTGTTTTGTGCTTGATTTTAGACTTGTTTTAACTTAATTTTATCTAGAATTTGATAATCTTTTCATTGAAAATCGATAATTTTATGAAAATGTGCAGTAAATGCGTTTCCCGCCAAAATGCCGCCCTACTTGTAACATAGCGAGTCGAGCGTTGGCTATCACTCGCTTTTAGACTAAAGCATGGCCCTCATAACCTGTTGCCTTGCATTTTCTTGATGTTTTTATGTTTAATTTCAGGAAAAAAGTTAAAATGACGGACAAGCCCAAGCGTCCAATGTCAGCCTACATGCTATGGCTCAACAGTGCAAGAGAACAGATAAAGGCCGATAATCCGGGCTTAAAAGTCACGGAAATCGCCAAGAAAGGTGGAGAAATATGGAGGGCAATGAAGGATAAGAGTGTAAGAGTATTTTCTTAGTTTTACTTAAACATTTCCTTTGTTTAAATTACCATACTAAGTCGTATGTTTGCCACAGGTCTGGGAGGAAAAAGCGGCGCAAGCCAAAGAACAGTACACAAAAGATCTTGAGTCATTTAATGCCAATGGTGGTGGTGGTGGTGAGGGCGGTGGCAAAAAGGCACAAAAGCGAGGCAAGAAAGCCGCCAAGAAAGCAACAGCACCCGCTGTAAGTATATCTCCCATGTTTCTAGATATTTTAAATATAGTTAAGACCATAAACAGTCTTTCAATGTGTTCGTTTTGTTTCTGTAGAAGGCCAAGAAGAAGAAGGAGGAATCGGATGACGAGGAAGGTGATGAGGAAGAGGAGGAAGAAAGCGAATGATCTCCCAACCTGCAAGACAATTCTGTTCATATTGAATAATTTACTTGGACTTAATTTATTACAAAGTAAAAAATGGACTGACTTTCCAAAGTCTGTACAACAGTTCCACAGTTTTCTGTTCTAATAATTCACATTTGATTTTATGGATTTGTAACTTATCAATTCATCCATAATACAATTATTATTTTTGGTCTCTTACTGAAATTGTTGAGTGTTTCGCTGTGTTATTGTACTACTTAGTTTTTGTAGTATTGATAGTAATAGATTTAAGATGACTGCAGAGTTTGGAAAGTTTCACCACAGGCTAGGGTCTAGATTTCTAAGCCTCAAAAAAAAATAATGTTTAAGTGTTAGCATGTATACACCGGGGAATTGTACAGTTAGCCCTCCCTCGTTAAGTTCGCTGTGACTACTGGATGCTCACATCTGAGATGTACCTTGATGGTTTCATCAAAACTTGTATGTCTGCAGCCCTCCCAATATTTGCTGTAATGTTTTATTTTAAAGCTGTGCTTTGAATGAATATGCCATAATGTATTGTGTCAGTGTTTGTATGAATTCTTGGGACATAACAGTTTTGGTCAAACTAAACCAACATGTAAAATTAGAGACTATTTCATGAAAGGATATAATGACTAATTGTTAATTAAACCTACCTCTTCTCATTGTAAATTGCATTGCTGATAACGGTACCAAACTTAAATCTAAGAACAGGCAGCACAGGTGTTACTTGTGTTGAGCAATTTATATTATTTAGGAAATTGATGTGTATGTTGTATTTTTAGTTAGTTAATAGGTAGGTTTTCGATGTGATTTGTCTCTCAAATTTTACATTTGTGTTATTTTGTAAATGAGAATTAGCATTCCTCATGTCAATACGGATTTTACATGTTCAATAAAGTAATTTCATATAAAATATTCTCTTTAAATATGATTTTTTCATTTTCCCTTGTAGCACTTGTAGTTTTGCAGGTCCATTTACGTAGGCTAGGTAATAGGATATTAACTAATTATATATTTGACCTCTGAAAGAATCGATAAAGTTACTTGGGAATATTTTCTTTATATTCTAATTCTCATTTCCCCTTTTATCACAATTAGTTTGGCAGGTTCCATTTCATGTGGGCAGCTTAATTCCCTTTAAATGGTAATTAGTTTACAAGTCTAGTATTTATTAAACTTAATTAGTTGGGTAATTATTTATTTATAATACCTAATTAATTGACCTTTAAAAGAAAATCGATATCGTATTATCGTTGATTTTTTAAAGTAACAACACTACATTAATGAAATCGATAAAAAAAAGTGTACGAACAGACAACTTTATTAGATTAGGTAGGTAGTCTTTTTTTTTTTCTAATCTGCTTGACCGTACCTCTGATGATTTCACCTAGTTAAGTACTAAAATTCAAGGAAATACTATCAATCTTTAAAATTCTGAAGGGTTTAATGGGTCTAACCTTTGACTATCTATATTCCTATCCTATGGACATGCCATAAACAGGCTTGCCCCTCTTTCAATACTTATATGGCCACCAGGCCATTTGTCATTTATATAAAACTATTTGACGCTCAAATGTCATCATTTCATGTCGACATTTGTCACTACATTGTCAATCAATCTTTAAAATTCTCAAGGGTATGATGGGTCTCTGACCTTTGACTATCTATCCTATGGACATGTCATAAACAGGCTTGCCCCTCTTTCAAAACATATGGCCATTTGTCATTTATAAAACTAGTTGACGCTCAAATGTCATTATTTCATGCTGTGATTTCATTCATGTCGACATTTGTCACTAGATTGTGCTCGTAGAAAAATTGTGAATTGTTCAGTTTTATTCTGCAAAAGCCGCCCTGCCACTGCTAACTTTCGTGGTTATGGTATTACTTAACAGATGTGTATGTATTAAAGTGATTTCGTAAGTTCGTATTTTTATCTAATATCGAAAGTTAGTCAGACAAATCAATGATAGAAAAATAACATGTACGGAGGTAGATTTTCATAGTACAAGCCATAGTGCAGGGATATTGTGAGTGAATGATGTGTAATATTGAGCATTATTAAGTTGAATTCTTATTGATAAATAAATTGATTGATTTTTTAACTTTCCTAGTGGGCTGCCAATTGCCATGCATAGATAGGTTTGAACAGGTATGGTAGGGAGATCCATAACTTTAACAGAAACTATAACTAAGGTTGCAGAAAGCCGCTTGATGCAGGCCGCTTCCAACCAGCTAATCTGGAAGTCATTAGGGAGGCCTATGTTCATCAGAAGACGATCTATGTCTAAAAAGATGATGATGTGTATCAAACTGAGTAAGTCAAAATCCCTTTCCGTGCCAAACAACCTGCTACAGGAATTTTTATATTATATAAACGCCGAACACCTGCAACGGGCATGCACTTTTAATGGGGTTGCACTAGCCGGTTTCTATACCTATCTTTGTTTGCTGCATTAAATAGGCTAGTTGACTCATATCAAAATTAACTAAACAAAAAATTATTTCAAATAGCATGACTATAAGAACCTAAATATATCGATTTCAATACCTACTTAAAAGTAGAAGATGACTGTAAATTAATAAAAATATTTTATAATTTATTACTTGAAACTGAAAACGCTATCCGCCATGATCGCGACGATAAACGACCAAATGTCATTCGAGTCGTTGATGTATTTTTGCATTCTCAAACGATACAGTAATAATAATTACCTTAATATTTTTTGTGTAAACTTTTAGAAATCATGTTTGATTAATTCAGAGAGGTTGTATTCGTAAAGACGTCTAAAGCTGGATTCAAACGGCAACAGACGCAGCTCCGGACTCGTCTTGACATTGTAAGGTCAAACGCTGCCATTGGTCGATCCTTGCTGGCTGGCGGAAGTTGACTAAAGGATCGACCAATAGCAGCGTTTGACCATATAATGTCAAGACGAGTCCGGAGCCGCGGCCGTCTCCATCTGTCACCGACTTGAGTTGTTTGTTTGTTTACTAGAGAGACTATAATTATGTCATGGCACAGATAATCTATAGACCAAAATGACTGACAGCGTTTTCGTCTGTTTAGGAAAATTTTATTTTAAAATGATAGTTTTGTAGTTTTCTAAGTCTTAAAAAATACAATTTTTTTTTTCGGTCTAATGGAACACTTATTAACAATTTAATACCTATTTAAAAAAAGTGTCGACTAGCCTATTAGGTAGAAGGAAGATTGAGACAGACTTACCACACAAAAATTTTAACAACAAACAGGTGGCAGGTTTCGATCATTTGTAAACAAAGGCGCCACGATGACTCATCAGTCGGCCGTCTTTGATATCGTCGTGTTTGTGTTATAAGTGGAAGTTTGTTTGGATGTCGATATCAAACAATGGATATGTTTGTACTAACTTAATTTATAAACATTATGAGGTGTTTGAAACGTATAGTTTGCTAGAACTATAGTAAAATTGTGATAATGTCGTCAACCCTGACTTTGCGTGCTTATAATTTTGTTGTATTTTTTTAATAAATCAATCAGTTTTTTTAAATTGGCCATAAAATAGAAGAAATCTTAAGGAATCTAAAAATATATGCTGTTATAAGTGCCACTATAGCAAAAACTCCATAAATCTTAACTGGAATATCGTGGGGCGCGCACATCCGGTGTATGACAAATGCGATGGCACGTGTTTGGCCCAAGTCCCTCACTTGGGCAGAGAGGGAGGCACGATGCGGCGCGGGAAGGGATTATTTAGTAAAATAAATAATAATAGCTTAAAATCTAACACTATTACGTTCACGCATCATTGAACATATACCATGTTCTCTCATGCATTCTTTGACTAGGTCACATCACTAACATATTGCATTCGTTGTTGTATGAAAACTCGTTGACATGACAGTTACAAATGTGCGTGTGTTTTCTTTGTTTGTTGTTCACTTTTATCAAGAGTAAGTCTATAACAATAGACCTGTATGTGCCTGTGTGAACACGTCAAATTTTCGTAGTGTGCTATTATATACGTGTTTTCCTCGTTCCCCGCAAAAAAGCGAAAAATTTTGTTTGGTGATTTTACGGCTTGCCATCTCCTTAGGGTAAATACTCAAAGGGTCTGACAAAAGGAAGCTGGCCGCCTCTTGACATTGCAGCTTGACCGTCGACTCTTCGCTTCTTGTTCAGGATGGAGCATACATCGATTTTAGCTTACTGAAACTCGAGTGGTGTAGGCGAAAATCAACTCTGACTAAGTTTTAAAATACAAATATCGATTATGGCCAGTTTCGGGAAGTTTTCCATAAAAGAAGGGGGCGGGGTCTGGCTGGCGGGCTGACAGAAGTGGACCGCGGATCTTTCAATAGCAGCGGGCGTTTGACGTCAAGGAAAGCAGAATGGGGGCAAAGTCGATTAGTCGAGCAATCTCAAGAGGAGTCCGTCCTCCGTTTAGCAAGCGCATAAAGCGCTTTCACTAAAGTTGCTCAACTGTCGATAGTGTAAGCGATCTATGAAATCGATTAGGCTATCGGTACTGGTAATATGACGTAAACTATTGATACTTTAGTGATAGTGGACTATCGATAGACAACTCTAGCTCGCACCACTCGAGTTTCAGTAAGCTAAAATCAATGTAAGGCTCGGACTACATGCATCCAGAATTTTTCAGAACCCCATACCACCCTTATTTTACGTATCTTGCAATAGCAAAGCGATAGCGACAATTGCGGAATAATTGCTCTAAAATCGCAAAAAATAAAACATAGCAAACTAATGACAGTGCTGCCTCTACCGAACAATAGATAAACTAAAATGTGCATTCAATCAGTACAAACTGTTTGAATTTGTGTCATTTTTGTATTACCTATAACTTTTGACAGCAATCGCTTGCGATTGCGGCAGCAATTGGAAAAAGGATGATGGGAAAACATAATATGAAGCGTGGGCCCACCTCCAACAAAGTGACTTGTATAATAAATTAAAGGTCTGCATACATAATAATTACATTCAGTAGCATTGAGGCGCATGCATAAATTCGGTATGTATATTTTTGATGTATGTGTTTTCACTAAAAAACATTTAGAATTTTTCAGAAAAAAAAGTGAACTGTAAATTCTCGACCAGGTATCCTAATCGTTTAGTGCTGCCGCGGTCTTTTACGAGGGGTCGTCAGGGAAATTGTTACATTATGTCTATTAAATTATTCAATAAGCTACCAGATGCTATTAAAGATCTACCAATTAAAGAATTTAGATATTGTTCATATAATCTTTTATGTGATAATTGTTTCTACAGTGTAAATGAATTTATTCAATATAAAATCAAACTCTAATTAATTAATGAATTTATAATAATAATGCCTACAATTTTAATGTTATTAATAGACAATGATATCCTTTTTGTTTTTTTTTTATTTTTATTTATCTTATTTTATTGTTATTCTAATTCTTGTTTTAAATTCTTGTTGCCTCTCTCTATATTGCATGCCAATTGTTTTAGGCTAGATGTGCCAAACGTTTGTTCCATCATAATGTACCACATTTATTGCAATAAAGTTTTATTCTATTCTTCTATTCTATTCTATTCTATTCTTCGTTTAGCTAGAGTTATACAATAGGTATTATATGTTGTAATTTTTAAGGTTAAAAATATTAGTTTTTGGTTTAGAAACCAATTAATACCGCAACATTTATTTCAGTAACATGTGTAGGTAGGTAAGTTAGTAAAAATATTGACCAATATTTTTCCTTTTTTCAGTGTAGCGGTTTACTTGATCAGTGCAATGACGAGCTTGAGTTCACTACATAGATCTGTGAACAGATTTTTATTCAGTCTGTCTGTAGTGTGCTTCGAACTCCGAGTCAGAAAGCTAAAATACCTTGGCTTGGTTACGAACGCTACGCCTCAATCGTGCTATGTTGCTAGTTACATCTCTTATGTTTTCTATATTTAACGATTCCAACCACAATGCAGCACATGTAATTGATACAAAGGCTTTTTTGATATTGCGATCTGACAACACATAAGTTTTAACTTAAGACATGATATACAAGATGCCGCCGGCGCTACTCGAGACGAAGATTCACGATAGAAACAATTACTGATCACATCACGCGAATGAGCTAAAATAGACACTAGAGTGAGAGAGAGAGAGAGAGAGAAACAAAGAGAGAGAGAGAGAGAGACAGGAGATGATTGTAATTAAAAGCTCAAATAATAATTATCATTATTTAGACTTATCATCATCATTTCAGCCATAGGACGTCCACTACCAGTGACTTCCAGATTCGCCGGTTAGTTCCAATTTAGACTTATCAACAAATTATATTGTAAGAAATGATGTAGAAATAAGTAATTTAAATATTCGGGCCCAAAAACGGTTTTCTAAACAAAAGAACGAAATTTCTCAACTAATAATATCTAATTCTAAGTTAAACATGTCAACTTTTTTAGTTGCCATTCTTCTGGAGATGGGAGGTAGGCCCATTTTTCCCATTATCCTTTCATTTGAAAAATCTGACGTGACGTATGTTTGACGTTCCAATAAAGCTACCAAATTGTTGTTTCAAACTAGTTTTACCGAACCATCGATAGTTTAACTATCGATAGTTGACCTATAAATTAAGTTAAGTACGATAGCGATAGCACAATCTTAGATATATACAAAATAGCTTTAAATATACAAAAACTATTGATACGCAGCATTACTATCGAAAGTATTGATAGTATTGCACCCTCATAGCATTAAAACTATCAATATTATCGATCCTATCGATAGTTTTGTATAATTTTATACAATAATTATCAATATTATTAATACTATCGATAGTTTTGTTACGTTTAATACAATAACTATACCCATATCCGCTATCCTCCTTAACGTCAATGCAAATACCATCATGTAGACGTCCTCTGTCCAATCTGTGATGTGAAGTGCCACTACAAGGAATAATCTTGGGAATATTAAAACTGTTGGAAAAAATTATGAACTTGTGCCACCATCCTTTTCCTACTAATATTATAAACGCAATAGTTTGTATGTATGGATGTTTGTTGCTCTTTCACGCAAAAACTACTGAACAGATTTTGATGAAATTTGGCATCCCGATAGATCATCATAATATGATCGATATTAGAAAAACATCGATATCAACATCGATGTTAACATCAATTTAAAAACATCGAAGTACGATAAACATCGAAAAGAAATCATCGATGTCTGTGAACATTGATGTTTTAGGTGTCAAAATAAACAATCTACTATTTTAATTTTATTTCTTAAATGTATTAATAAAGCAAACAAGAAATAAAACAAACTTTCCCAGTGTTTTTTGCTTGGGTAAATTAAAAAAAAAGGGGCCAAGTGCGAGTCGGACTCGCCCATGAAAGGTTCCATAGCAGCAAGTAAAAAAATATAAAAGTTCTTGTAGTTCGTTGTAACTTTGATCGATGTTTTATTATTAGTGTAAATTGCGGTTTACGATTTATGACGTATTAAAAAAAAACTACTTACAAGATCTGGTTCAAACCAATTTTCGGTGGAAGTTTGCGTGGTAATGTACCTACATCATATTTTTTTTAGTTTTATCATTCTCTTATTTTAGCAGTTACAGGGGGGGGCAAATTTTACAACTTTGGAAGTGTCTCTCGCGCAAACTATTCAGTTTAGAAGAAACCTCAATATCATTTTTGAAGACCTATCCATAGATACCCCACAAGTATGGGTTTGAAGAAAAAAAATTTTTTTGAGTTTCAGTTCTTAGTATGCGAAACCCCCAAAATTTATTGTTTTTTTTTTTCTATTTTTGTGTAAAAATCTTAATGCCGTTCACAGAATACATTTACTTACCAAGTTTCAACAGTACCTATAGTTCTTATAGTTTCGGAAAAAAGTGGCTGTGACATACGGACGGACAGACAGAGACAGACACACAGACATGACGAATCCATAAGGGTTCCGTTTTTTGGCCATTTGGCTACGGGACCCAAAAAGGTACTTTAACAGAAGTTTTTCTTTTAATGTTGATACAAATTATGACATGCTTTTGAAAAATATATTTAATGTGTGCCTTGGCCTCATAAAGCATACTAACATGAGGAAATATCGATGTCTAATATTAGAATAGAATAGAATAGGTTTTTTATTGCGGTAAATGTGGTACAAAAAATGACACAAAGTATATGGCTGCTCACATTTAGCCAACAATGGTATGCAATAAGTGGAGAGAAGCGGTAGTCAATACAATTATACAAATAAAAACACAATAAAAACAATTAAAAAAGAAATTAGACAATAAATCGATCATTAAATTATATAACAATTAATTAAATTCACATTTTACAATTAATAAATTCATTCACACTATAAAAACATTTCTCACTTAACAACTGATACAACAAATATTTAATTTTTTTTATGGGTAAATCTTTCATTGCATCTGGCAACTTATTAAACAATCTAATTGACATAAAATAACAATTCCTTTGGCAACCCTTCGTTAAACAAGACGGTATCACCAAACGATTTGGATACCTAGTTCGATTACACATTACAAACATCATGTTTTTCTTTAAATAAATGCTTATTATTTTTTGTAAAAACGCATACTTCAAATATGAACATGCAGGGTAAAGTTAATAAATTTAGTTTTTTAAACAGTGGTCGGCAGGAATCCATAGGTCCGGCACCACACATAGCCCTAAGACACTTTTTCTGCATTAAAAATGCACGTTCAAGGTCGACTGAGTTCCCCCACAGAATTAGGCCATACCTCAATAAAGAGCACACAAAACCATGATATGCGGTGAGCGCTGTCTTCAGATTACTAAGCTTTGTAAGGCGGTATAATGCAAAAGTAAATCTATTTATTTTCTTACAAACATTGGAAACATGATCTTTCCACGTAAGATTAGTATCCAAATCAATACCAAGAAACTTAGCACTAATACACTCCGCGATTTGACCACCATCATGCCCTACAGATACCCTTTGGGGACTTCCATTTTTATTGCAAAATTGCAAAAATTTTGTTTACGATGAATTGATAAATTATTATATTTGAGCCAATTAATTACATTCATAATAGTCTTATTAATTTCAAATTGATAATCATTATTTGGATTCTTATTTATAATTATAGAAATGTCATCTGCAAACAGTGTACATTGATAGTCCGTGACAAAAGGAAGGTCATTTACATATAAGATAAACAATAAAGGCCCCAGGATGCTACCCTGTGGTACTCCATAGTTATTACTCAGGTATTGCGATTGAAAAGTTGACAGGCAAAGAGATTTGTCAACCCTTTCTATTTCCACTCTCTGCACTCTCTTGCTTAGGTATGATGCAATCCAATATTATCCAATATTATTTTCATACGCTGGGAGGACGACTTTACAATGTCAAGACTAATTAAGTAAGTGATCTATGGTCAAGACGGTCGACGACAAGTCCGGAGCCGCGTCCACTGATCAGGTAAAACTGGCTGCGTCCGTCATCATCTGTCTCCGGCTCTATGATTTTCCGTTTCACCCTTAATACTTACAATTATATATTTAAAAAAAATATTTTTTATTTGAAATTTATATCATTGCAAAAACACAATAATCTTTGCCTCTAAAAACCTAAGCAAAAATTGCAAACCTATAATATAGCTTGTTGATTTTAAAAATAAATTAATGTAAATTCAAATACGAAACGTTAACGTTTAACCTATAAGCCGGTGACAGATGGCGGCGGACACGGCTGCGGACGCGTCTTGACATTGTAAGGTCAAACGTGCCACTGGTCGATCCTTGGGCTGGTGGAAGTTGACTGAAGGATAGACCAATGACAGCGTTTGACCTCACAATGTCAAGAGTCAAGACGCGTCCGTCCCCATTTGTATCCAGTTTTAAAAATCAATGAATCGCTTCGGTCGACTTGAGCGTTGAGGTCAATACGAAAGCGTCTGCCTTGAATGCGGTGCGGTGTTTTCGTTGTGCTTCGCGAAGTTCCTATATTGGCTTTTGTTGTTTTTCGTAAATTTTTTGTTATTATTTGGTAAAATGCCAAAAAAGGCTTGTCAAAAAGCTGTATACGGCACTCTGGCGGTGGACCATCGCAGTATACATCTTATTAAAAAATTAAAATTCTATACAAACTTTCTCGATTTTAAAAAGAATCGATTCAATTTCGCTAGACGCACTTGAAAAAATATAATAGCCTAAGTTAATAGCACATACAAACGGCGCCCGACGCGGCTCCGGACTCATCTTGACATTGTAAGTTCAAACCTCTGCCATCTGTCACCGGCTTAAGACATTAGACAAGTGTCAAAAAAAAAACTGTCAGCAAGGTAAACAAACTCGTTAAAAAAACTTCAACAACATTTTGCGTATTTTTAATTTACTACCTACGACTACCTCGCTAAAATGAGTTCTTTTTAAACGTTTAAAACGTTTTAAGAAGGTCCATTTTGTTGAAGAAAACATTTCACAAAGACAGAAGCTAACTAGTACTTACTTCTACTAACCAGGAAGTCTACTACGAAAAACGAAATACGATGTTTCGGACGAAACGAAAGATAAACGATACGCAAACGATAGGCTTACTACGAAACACTTTCGGATTTTGATGCTTCAATCGGATCCATAGACATATTTTCGGAGCGACTTCGTGAATGAATGACAAGGGTGTTAAAAACCGTATTATTGATTAAAAACCGAAAATCATTTTACAAATAATAATCGCTACGTTTATTTCTGTTTTAGAACTTAAAATAAATATTAATCTAATTTATTGTAAATAACAATCGCTTCTCTTAAAAAAATCCTAGCAAATAAGTCTCATATTTTGGTAGATGTGGGCTCAAAAGCCTGTAGCCCAAGTTTTTTTAATTTTTTTAAATCAAGTCAAGTTTGTTTACTTGGGCATTTCATGAAACTTTCTAAAGTCCGACGTCAACCAGAAGATATTAAGACAATACTTACTAAATGCGACTAGAAGAAAGGAAAATTGCATAATTAGGAGGCCTACGGCAGAAATCACCAGTGCTGTTCTGCACTGTGTTGAACACTTCACTTTATAATTTTTTTATTGATCAATGAATTCTTACCTTAACCGTTTCTTTGTCCATAATGTAATAAATAATTTAAGTTCGGGTTTGGTTGAGTGTTTATGTTAAAGTGTTAATTACTGTAGCAATAAACAACATAGCCTAATGCAATAATAAAACAGTTAGTTGTAATGTAACTGTTTTATTGTTATTAGCCCAACCGTAAGGTCTTCGTAAAACAATGATAATAGAGTTTACTGTGCTAGTTCCCCTATACAACAGACACTAGGTCTTTTTTTCTAGTCTTCATAATAAGGTAATAAAAATTATGTTGTGATCATAACTTTCTAAAAAAGTTTAATTTTCCTTCTTTTGTCTCTCGTCTCTCCTGTCTATTCTCTTCTTCTTAAATTGCTTCTTCACAAGTAGGCATCGCAAAATTACATTAAAATGTTATTTTAATACATCCACCGAAGCTAAAACGATACGGTCAGGGCTATCGTATAATTTGAGGTTAATTTTCGAAACGAATTACGTCAAAAAACGAAATATCGTCTGTCAGTAGTTGTTTCGTAGTAGCGTTTTCCGATACTAAACGTCAAACATCGAACTTCGTCTCCGATATCGGATCCGAAGCGTTTCGTAGTAAGCAATCCGAAAAACGATTATCGTATTGACGGATTTCGTTTTTCGTAGTAGACATCCTGCACTGATTGCGATGTCCCTCGAAGGCAGCGGAGGGTCGCAGGTAGCCCTGGTGACCGGAGGCTACGACCACACTATCAAACTATGGCAAGCTCACAGTGGCGTTTGCCTCCGCACCATGCAGCACCCCGATTCGGTAACCTCATTTATTTAAAAAATACAAGATTTCAGATACAAGGTCCCTGAAAATAATGTCACGAGTTTAATTTATTTCTTTGCAATATTTCAGCAAGTAAACGCATTAGAGATAACTCCAAGTGGGCAAATGGTTGCAGCGTGTGGATACCAACACATCCGAATGTATGATTTGGCCAGTGCCAACCCAGACCCTGTAATGAACTTTGAGGGTGTCACTAAAAACGTCTCAAGAGTGGGATTTCATGTAAAGACAAAAATTAATTTAGCAAAACATGAATTTGGTATAATTTTTTCCCTATTATTGAATTTTTTCTTATATTTCAGGAAGACGGGAAATGGATGTACACAGGTGGTGAGGACTGTACAGCAAGAATATGGGACCCGAGGTAATATATATTAAGGGAGCAGAAATGACATTAAATTTGTTTCACAAAAATTCCTTTAATATATAATGTGGTATGGTTTTAGTATGGGTGAGAGTTGACAGGACTTGTCAGTTTATACTGAATGTTAGTAAAAAATCCAAAGTATGAAGTAATATATGAGTCAATGAAAAAATTACTAATGTACTTCGGAGATAGATAGGATAGATAGGGTTTGTGCTAGATGCCTTAAAGCCATCACCTCCTCATACACTAATTTTATCATGAAAGCAGCATACTGATAATGTATGGATCATAATCATCAAAAAGCACCTCAAAAAAGAAAACCCCTAGAGGATCATTTTATTTTCTGTCTGCCTGTCATGACCCTTTAAATGCCAGGTGTCATGTTGAAATTAATATCAAATACTTATTAAATCCGCCAATTGTACATTTGTTACATACAAAATAAATAAATTGAAAAATATATATCTATTTTATCAAACAAATTATTTTGTAGAACCATATAGTTTGTATGGTGTAGTTTGTTTTTACATTGTAATAAAGAAAGTAGACTTTCAAGACATGTATCCTACCATGTATAACCTACGGCTGTGAAACATTGCAATCACTAAAATTCACAGGGATATACTTGCAATCTGTCATTGAAAACAAGTATGATTGGTGCAAAGCTGAAAGATAAAATTCGAAACAATGATATTATATATGATCTAAAACAAAGCTGACTGATACTTTTACTCAAATTGATATGCAAAAGTGGAGGTGGACTGGACACCTTTGAAGATGTAATCTTAGGTGAGCTACTGTTATCCTAGGGATGGCAAAAGGAAAGGGCCGTCCACTTAGAAGATGGGAAGAAGAAATAGAAATGACCCTGGGATCCAGCACAACAGTGGCAGTGGATAGAGCTTAGTGGAGACAGATGGAGGACAGAAACAAGAGACATATTGTAGCAACCATGAATAAAAATGTATTTTACTTATTGTGCATTGTGTCTGCAATAAGGCTATTTTATTTTTAACCAACTTCAAAAAAAGGAGGAGGTTCTCAATTCGGTTGTTTGTGTTTTTTTATATTTTTTTATTGTTTGTTACCTCAGAACTCCGGCATTAATGAACCGATTTGAAAAATTATTTTACCAATTGAAAGGGCACACCTCCAGATTGGTTCAAAATTCAATTCTGATGATGGGATCCATGAGGAATTGAGGAAACTCCTAAATATTATAGGTATACATAAGGCGATTTTAGTATATTTAACAACAAATCAACCATTTGCATTCAGAAAGTATCATTTGCTGAGGTGGAACTGATAAAGGAGACATAGTTGGCCACAATAGTCTTCCATGAGTAGCGATAAGATATTTTCATTAAGACAGTTAAACCTTGCCATAGTCGACAAATCAAATTTTAATAAATGATTGTCTGTCTGATTGAATGACTGGCAAGAATGATACGATCAAACTGATCTGATGAAGAAGGCGGAAGGTAAGCACCGGAACTCTGTGATAAAACAATGTATCATAGCCGTGTTTGGACTTATTTGAATCGTCATAAGAAGCAATTTAGCTATAATTACATCATGGATCGCCATTTAGAATGTAAAAAAACACAAAAACAGAAAAATAAAACAAATTTTTATAAAAAAAATAACTGACTTCAAAAACACTAAAAAGCTAAAAATAACTCGGTTATTTTTTTTATAAAAAATTGTTTTTATACTATAGTTTGCATGAATCCCTCGGTTTTTTTTAAAGATTTCAGTGTTGTTTCTTTAGTAAATGTTTTTGGATATCATTAGCAGGGATCGGAAACCGGTTATTTTAGAGCTATGTGAGCTATGCTATATTTTTTAAAGCTATGGCAAATTTAGTTTTATGGTCAAATCTTTACAACTATTATCAAATATTTGAAATGGGTCTTAAACATTCTGAAATAAATATTAACCGGTTTCGATCCTTTATCATTAGCTGATTAAGTGGTTTTAGGGAGTGTCGCATTCTTTTGCATACCCTGTATTTTATTGCCGTTGAAACTCTACCTATGTTTCTTATTGAGCAGAGCTGGCCGGCAGCTGCAATGTCAGCGAATATTCCAAGTGCCAGCCCCAGTGAATGCCGTCGTGCTGCACCCCGACCAAACACAGATCATGGTTGGGGACCAGAGTGGCATAATACACATGTGGGACCTCAGGACAGATAAGAACGATCAATTAGTAAGTATTTCTATCATAGCAATAAGAAGCTCAAAATTTGAAAATTATGTTCAGGAGAAGGACTGTTCTGATTTTGATTAAACTGATCAGGAATTTTTAGATGTCGCTATGTACTGAATTCCCGACACAATAGATGACAATTATTTTTTTATGTGGGTCCACACACCACATTCTATCATAATGACTAAATTATGTTACTTATTTTCTTAATCCTTAAAGTGTAAAGTTGATAAGAGTAGGAATTTGGATGCAAAAAAGCATTATTAATTATCTTTTTTAAAACTTATTTTTAGATATCTTATTACTGCAAAAAGGAAACTACTGACCAACAAAAAATACAGTAGCTATCAGCTATCCCAATTCATAACAATCTATTCTAATCATTATCATTATTATTATCAAAATTTCATTAGTAATAAGACAAAATGATTATATTAAAATGTACAATGTTTCACTGGTGCTCCAGCATTGTAGTAATACTGAAAAATAAGTATATAATGGCTAAAATTGCCTAAGTGTCAATTTTTTCCATGCAAAAAGCTGCAGCAATTTAAACAACTACTGCATGCATGTATGTCAATTCATCATTTCATACAGGGGCGTGCATTGGTTTCAGAGGGGGGTAAGCTGTGAGTGAAAACTGAGTAAGTTTGCGTGAAAGAGTAGACGATCTCGCGGCAGCCTAACATTGGTTAAATTGCACAGGAACGATCTAAGTTGCGCGCTTTAGTAAGGAATAAGTATAGGTAGACGAAAAATTGTTACAGAATATTTATTGTTTATTGTTGAATACGTAATTAATAATTATGGTTAGCTGTTCTGTCAGTTTTTTATGAAGGTAGGCTCTGCATAATAGCCTATATGGGATGCACGCCCCTGATTTCATACCTAGTCTTGCAATCTAATTGAGATTATTAAGTTGGCTAAGCCCATAAATTATCATTTAAGCTGATACCTTGAGCTAAGAAAAAATATGTTTCTAACAGTAATCACCCACTGCAGGGCACAGGCCCACCTCAACTATGAGGTGGTTTGGGGCATACTCCCCCACGCGGGCCCAGTGCCGATTGATGGAGGGGTGTTTTAACGCCAGTGACTTGACCTTACTGACGGATGTTATTAAGCCGCCCTAAGGCCTCTGACTAGGCTTCACGACTAGTATCAACTATATTAGCCGTGAACAACTTTTAACTTGCCTTCCGAAGTACGGAGATGCTTGTGATAAATGTCACTAAATATGGTTGAAAAGGTCAGCCATCCAATTCAATTCGCGGCTTAGGTGGCTTAACTTTGGTAATCACTAACAAATTGTGCCACTGAGCTGCACAGTAATCACATTAAACAATAATAAGCTAGGTAATACTTAGAAGTACACAATTTCTAGATACCCGAAGCTGAAGCGTCCATCCAAGACATAGCCATCGATCCGGAGGGCAAGATGATGGCGGCCGTGAACAACAAGGGCAACTGCTACGTGTGGTCGCTGGGCGGGGAGCCGCCGCGGCCGGTGCCCCGGCGCCACGTGCAAGCGCACGCCAAGTACGCGCTGCGCTGCATGTTCAGCCACGACTCCACGTGAGTTACGTTCATGTAACAACTAGCTGTGCCCGCGGCTAGTATTTATAGTTTGTCACACCATATTTTTCTCGCTTAAGAGACGGAATAAAAATAGTAGCCTATGTCCTTCCCTAGGGTTCAAACTTTTTCCGTACATTTTATCAAAATCAGTAGCTTTCACTACAATTAGTAGCCTATGTCCTTTCCAAAGCTTTAGTCTATCTCTGAACCAAATTTTATTAAAATCAGTACTGTAGTTTAGGCGTGAAAGCGTAACAGACAGACAGAATTACTTTCGCAATTATAATATTTGTAGAGATAAAGCGCAGAACCCATGTTCAGAGACTGTTCCGTATCGTTTCGGTTTCGGGAAATTTGTAATGTTCGAGTTGCATTGCACCATGTCACACAGAAACCGCCCGCGGTAGCATACAACTGCTTCCCGCAGGTCCGCTACTTGAACATTGAAGAGAGAGACCAAGAGATTTAAAAAATATAATTTTGTATTTGCAATGTACTCACAGCACAGCAGCACTACAGTCGTTCTTTTGTTATGTTATGAGACACAGGAGATGCATGTCCGAATGGCACGTCCAGTCGTTCTGTGGATGCAACTTTCGATTGCGGTGTACATGACGACTAACCAAACTTTCGAATATTTGTTACTACCCCCCATTTTCTTTTTTTGACAAATACCCGTTATCACAGAATTTTTTATTCTGTTGCTTACTTAGTCGAGTACTAAATATGTTACTGGCACAAACTTGTAAGTGCTCGCATGAGTACTCAATAAGACCATAGGTAAATATTGTGATTTGTGTGTAGGTAAATATGGAAAGGGAGAAGAGACACATGACGGCCCTGATTCTACAAGTATAGTGTCGATTGAGCATTCGGGCGTTTTATGTTCATATTTGTGCACCACAAAGTTACGCCTTTTAGATAATGCTTTCCTATCTTTATGTAACGAATCTAGCCTTTAATTACCTCATAAGCAGTAATCGGAGTAGGTAGATTGATTTGGGGTTAATGATCTAAAACATGATGTTAATATGGACATACCTCCCGGATTTAGGAATTTCTTTGTATCAGTTTAAAAAAAAAAGACATTCATATTATGCTAGCACTACCAAAGTACATTAAATCAATCTACCTATTCCGATCACTGCTCATAAGAGAGAATACGAACTTCATAACCTAATTTAAATTATATATATAACTTCACCCTCTTCCTGATACAGACAGTCTTTTTGCTCTGCTTGCCTATCGGTCTGCTAAGAAGACCCTTTTTGGTAGAAATACGTGGAGGTATCAAGTTAAAATTAATATTAAATACTTAAGTCTGCATTCCTTGGAGCTGTGAACAAATCTAACTTCGTAAACGCAATCAAAAGATACGGCCGTTTGTGTCGTATATTTTGACAATATAAAATCAAAACCTGTATGTTACTTCCTATTGACCTAAAATCATGAAATTGGGCAAGAAGCAATATCTTAAATTGCATTTGCAAAACTGAGCATTTGTAGTTACACAAAAAAAACGATACCCGAGACGAACGAACTATTTACATACATACAAGTTAGTATGGCACCCGCGTGTCCGACTCGCAGTTGGCCGGTTTTTTATCCTAATCTGCCCCCCTAGCATGATCACCAAAACACGATATAATATAACGATTTATTGACACCAACTGCAAAAATATGATAGATATAGCCGCCATGTTGAATCGCCGTGCTGGTTTATGATTCGCTATGATATAGCAAATTTTGGTGGTCATGCCATGTTAGGGAGGCCGGAACAGGCCTTTGTTCGACCGGCTTTGTGGTGCCACTAGACACTAGAAGTCTAGAACTGAACGGTGTCCGCAGCATGCTGGTGACGACGTCGGGCGACTGCTCGGCGCGGCTGTGGGGCACCAGCGACTGGGCGCTGCTGCGCGAGCTGCGCCACGACACGCAGCGCTGGGTGTGGGATGCCGCCTTCAGCATTGATTCGCGCTACCTCTTCACCGGTAACACACACAATTACATTAACTCGAAATATTATTATGCAGTCATCAAGTCAACCAATAGGGAATATGCACGAAAATTATATATTGTTTTTATATATTAAAAAAGTAATATAGGTCCCACTATATGGTTTGGGGCTTGGGCCATACTCGACCACGCGGGCCCAGTGCGGACTGGTTGAGGGGTGTTGTAAGGCCAGTGACTAAATAAATAAATAAATCGTTTATTTGCACAAAACACGGTATAAATGGTAACATTAAACAATAAAAAGAGCTCATGTTTCGCTAATAAAAATAGCATGCAAATTGTATGTTATTACCTACATGAATTGCAATAATTAAAAATGTCTGGAATCAATATTTCAATAGTAAATATATGTCAGTAAAATCGAGCTAGTTGTCAATAAATTCCTTAACACTATAGAAATTTTTGTCATTAAGCCATTCAGTTAATCTTTTTTTAAATAAGAAATTATTTAGCACTTTAAATTCATTTGGGATCTTATTATATATTCTTACGCACATCGCAAGGCAACTTTTATTATATTTCCATGTTTTGGGAACATTTCGTAAGACAAGTTTATGTTTGTCTCTGCGCACTCTAGTACTCTGTGCATCACATGCTTTAGCAAACAGATCCCTATGTTGATGGACAAAATGACATACCTCATACAAGTAAAGCGATGGAAAGGGCAACAGACCTAGGTTTTTAAATATAGGTCTACATGTTTCATCAGGCAAAATTCCACACATGGCCCTAATGCACTTTTTTTGTGCAACAAATACTCTATTCCAATCTGTGCTATTACCCCATATCATCAAACCATATCTCAGTACAGATTCTACGTATGCACGGTAACATAAACTAGCAGTTTTGCTAAACCCTACTGACAGATGTAATCAAGCTGAGCAGATGTCCTCTGACTAAGCTTTGCGATCAGTTGAAAGTGTATATCTATCGTAATGTTATAATGGGCCAGAGAGTTACCTAAGCAACAAAAACATTGCACGTGGATTTTTATTTTCTGCCAACTTCCTTTAAATCATCGTTTAACGGGCCAAAAGCGTCAGCTGCTAACAAAAGATTCGTTTGCAAAAACCGTTTCCTCTCAATATCGCTAATTTCTCACGTAGAAGTTTGACAGGATATGAAAGGAATAGTACCGGAACTGTGGCGCAGCTTCTAAAAGGGTTGAACTCAGCGGAGAATGAAGTCAGAAATGGATAAAGAACATTGGATATAGGAAACCCTGCAAATATTTGATGATAGACCATGTGTATTAAAGTAGTCTATGCTATAAACTTTTGTATGACTATTATCAATTTTTGGTCGTTGTGTTCGGCAGGTTCATCCGATAGCTACGCGCGGCTCTGGGACGTGGAGAAGGGCACCCTGGAGCGCGAGTACTGCGGCCACCAGAAGCCGATCACGGCGCTCGCCTTCAAGGACCAGGCCGTCTAGACTCGGAAGGCTCAAGGACCTTTCTAATACCTACCTATTAATGACGTCGTTCAGATACAAACTACAACCAAAATTAAGCTACTAGTAGTATTTTCAACCGAAGTCATGTATGATATTTTAAGATGCATTTAGACCGAATGAGCGGATGCTTTATATAGGTGAATTTATTTTTGTTAGTGTAAAACAAACTTAAGTATTGTGTTGTTGGAAAACTTTTCCCAATTAACTATAGTTCCTTCAAGTTAGGAAGAGATTAATGACAGTTCGGATTTTCTGTTTCACCCATACTACTTAAGATATATATTTTTTTAAATAATAAATTTTATTTTAAAGGTCAATGACCAATTGATGGTATATCCATTATATCATTGCAACAACACAATAATCTTTGCCTCTAAAAATCTAAGCAAAAATTGCAAACCATTAATATAGCTTATTGATTTAAAAATTAAATCAATATGATTTCCTTCAAACTGCAACTGTTAGGTGCGCCTCTCTCTAGCGCACCATACGTAATCCACGCCTGAGGATTTGTACACACCCTTAACAATACTGAACTCAGAAAAAAATATGGTTTGGGTCTGAATAAAACGTTTCGGTGTAAATATTAATTCGGTAATTCTTCTTCTTCTACCAATCAATAGTTCAACAAATCTTGTGTTCTATCATGTTTGTAACAACTAACCTATTATTAATAGGGTAGTTGTTACAAATATAAAACACCTGGGATTTTCTCTATTTTTTCATTAGTACCTTTTAAAGGGTAAATATATTTATAAAAGTAAATATATTTCCCCTAAAAACGGTAAAATCGTTAAAAAGCGCAGCATAGGTAGTATGGGAAAGTAATATTTAATAAAAACATTTCACCCTATGTTTCTAGAGGTTATAATATGTTCTCTTTCATCAATACATTTACACTTTAAAAGGTTTGTACTAATAAAAAAAAAGAGGTTTATTAAAAGTAAAAGTTTGAAAGACCCCTGCTAAGACAGTTTGCTGTGAAATATGTAAAACATGACTGGGTCTTCTGAACCTAGACGCCTGCCGCTGACTAATATGAACTATGACTAAAGAATTGCCATGTACAATTTTTAATTTATGTCACCATTATCGAGATGTCACATTTGACAGCATTTCAAATTGTATAATACATAGATTAACCTTGTTGTAAAATTATCCCAAGGTTAGAACGAGTTTATAGTTAGATTTATAAGACGGCCGCCGACGCGATTTTTGACAAGCACTGTGACAGAAACGTCTTAAATTATGTATTTTTCAGGGCAACGACATGATACGCAATTTATTAATAATCTATTATTTTAAAATTTGATGCTATTAAATTATAGAAAAGCAAATAAAAAACTAAGTTTTAGTTTGATGACACACCGGAATAGCAGCTGTCGAAATGATTTCTGTTTGTTATAAGATTATTTTGTAAATATTAAAATTTATTGTCGTTGTATAGTGGACGACTAAAGTGTCTGTCTCAATTGTGCAAATAATAATGATCATTATTACACAAATGCGCACGTCACACATGTGCAAGGAGCAAATGAATACTGAAAAAGAAATCCTGGACTTGGATCAATAGTAAGAATCATTCATCATTTTTAACGCAGATGTAATTGAGGCTATGTTCACTTAGCCTATAGAATTATTTATAATTTAGGCCCTGCGATATTATAGCTAATCCCCTACATTAGCGCCGCTACCCTAGTGTGAGCATAGCCTTACTCTTACTTACTTTTTATAAGTTATCTACATAATATAAAAAATCACGATTGTGATCTCGTGTGCCCTCCGGTATGATAATTGTTGGAAATTCCTGTACTATACCCGTAATATACCAATGTGAACCCTTTCGTATTTCTGAACACTCAGGCACACACGAGGATTTCGGAACGGCTGGTGACCCGTGTGCGCCTACACATAGTGCTTATATTTTTGGTTCTTCTTTGCGTGTCAACTCAGGCTTTCATATACAGGGTTACATTGCAAGGTAGTGCTAAATTGTAAACAAGATCTATAGAATAAATATAAAACTTTAAAATATCCGGGAAAAACTACGTGACCTGTTCGATCATTCATAATAACAGGCGTACGCCGCGGCGCCTACGCCGAGCCAACAACGACCCTATGCAGAACACATTGCACTGTATGCTTACTGCATAAGGTCCTTGTTGGCAATTTCATCGACACGAATCTTACGACGTAAAGGCTAAGGTTTGTTTTTCGCGGGCAAAAATGTATTGAACGTTGCAGTTCTAGGTTGCACAGAGATAGTGCGTTTATATTTTATGAATGAGACAAGATTATCGACGCGTACCTACTTTCAATAGCGGATAGTAATAATAAAATATATAAAAAAAAATTGTATTTTACGCAGATCGATTTAGTTACTGATTCTGAGTGGTTCCTGAAAAATTGGCACTACCTTGAAATGTAAGTTACATTATGTAACCCTGTATGCGAGGTCCAAAACTATTTTTGGTTAAAAATTATTTAATGAAATAAATAATTCCACTATAAAAATAATCACACATTTTGTTGTCGTGTGTGACGGCCTTTACCTCTAGATTTGTGTTCACTACATTTACTGTGTAAATGTTATAATAAGTTGTACTATAAATATTTTTTGTATAATAAATCTTGATATATAAAATCTACAATATTTTTTTTTACTCTGCAGACTATCGCTTTTACAATAAAGCATTTAACTGCTTAAAAACTACACACATTAGAAAGCTTGTTTTTTGGGGATTACATGTGACCCTCCTGGCAATCAAGGTGTTAAAATAAACTGCATAGTATTCTGTATGTACTTATAATTATATTTCGAATTAAATTGTAAATATATTGTATTTGTTGGTATTGCACAGCAACAGACGATATTACAATGTCATTTATAAATTTAAATGCTGAAGGAGTTTTTCAATTTACGATAGACTTCCAACTTTCAATAATATTCACCATTGGAAGTTTTAATACTGTATGTAAAATAGGTTTTAAAATCAGATCATTATAAGTCATGTAAATATTATTTTTTATTAGATCAGAACATTCTAATAAAAAGAATGGATGAAATAAGTACTTAAAGTTGAACATTTTTGGAATGTAATTAGAATAAATGCATTTATGTAATCTTGTTTCAAAATAATGATTTCGACTAGAACGAATTTATACATATCTCACTAACAGATAATTAAGTATCTATAAAAAAGCTTCAGCTAAAAATAAATAAGTAAAACAAATTTTAATGCATCATCTATGTTATTAAACAATTAGGCGCATGTCAGTTATACAACTTTCGCGCTTTCCCTACCTGGCCCCCCGAACCTGAAGTTTCATGTAGTTCTAGCTGTCTGAACCTGTCCTACAGATATCTCGCATATATCTAGGTGGATAACAAATCGTAAGTGACGGCAATCTACCAAGGTTTCGTCGTTTGTGACGCAATACTTTCTTTGAAAATTGATAAAATGTTAAGTGATAAAATGTTCAGCCAGGCAGAATTTCACCTTTCCGGACACTTTCGATTTCAGCTTCTAAAGTTTTAGGGCCCTGTTACTTAACGAAAGGATGGCGACGCGATATGTGACGACATCTAAAGTAATTTCATCCATTATGATGCAACATACTTCGAGAAATCTTGAAAAACGTGTGTCCAGCCAGCCATAAATCAGGATAAAGTTAAGATAGATGAAAAATATAAACAGCGCTGTCATAAGTTTCTTTAAAAAGTATACTATAAGATAACTTTGGCGCTATAACAGGATGTTCATTTAGTATTTATTGTAAAATTACAATGTATTTTGAACTAATTTAAATAAAACGCATTTCTCTATTAGTAATAAATAAGTGAAAGAGACAAACCTATACGAAATGCCAGTTGCTTTGTTTACATCATCGAGGATATATCCAATAGAGTAGAAATGTCAATAACTTTGTTCGACAACAATAGGCTAGTTGACACTTTTTTTAAATAGGTCTTAAATTGTTAATAAGTGTTCCATCAGACCGAAAAAAAAAATGATTGTATTTTTTTAAGATTTATAAAACTACAAAACTTTAATTTTAAAATAATATTTTCATAAACAGACGTAAATGCTGTTAGTTATTTTGGTCTATAGATTATCTGTGCCATGACGTAGTCTCTCTAGTAAACAAACAAACAACTTAGACGTCTTTACCAATACAACCTCTCTGAACCTTTTTGGCACATTTCTTTCTTTATGTACATAATGTCACTATGATGTGTTTTTGTGCCAAATAAATATAATTTATTCTTATTCTGAATTAATCAAACATGATTTCTAATAGTTTACACAAAAAATATAGTAATTATCATCACTGTATCGTTCGAGAATGCAAAAATACATCAAAGACTCGAATGACATTTGATCGTTTACCATATGACTGACGTCACTCACGTCGCGATCATGGCGGATAGCGGTTTTAGTTTCAAATTATAGATTAAAAAGCATTTAACATGCTATAACAACAACTATGGAAAAATTGAAAATTCGCGGTATTTACGAATACGAGTTCCACTGTGGCACCAGTGCTGAAGAAACGACTCGAAGAATTAACGACGAGTACGGACCAGGCACCGCTAATGAACGAACGGTGCGTTTTTGGTTTTAACGTCGATTTACTCAATGAGCCTCGTGGACAAACCAACACTATCGCTTGCTGCGTTTCTTTGCTCAATCGTCATAATAATCGTCATAATTTCAAACCGTATCGTGACTTGTGATGAGAAATGGATCCTGTACGACAATCGGAAGCGATCATCACAATGCCGCCATCACAAGATAATAGAACAGCTTGTTATAATGAAAGTAGGTATTTCTATAATAATAGAGTTTCTTTCGGATAAACAGAGACATATACACAAGTCTCATTGGTTACCTACAGTCACTCCTACTGTTTTCGAGCGTTTAAGGTTGATAGAAAGGTGTAAGAAATGAAAAATCTCTTAACTAAAGTTTCGGAGATAGATGACCAGTAGATATATGACTATTGGATTTATGCTCGATGGTTTACATAAAATCTTCATCCATCTTGACCCAAGTATTAGGGCGGCAAGGTTACCTAGTGTGAAAGCACACTAGCAACACAGATAAGAACCAGAACCATACACTATTTCATAGATTTTTAGTATATTTTGCCAATGGTTTTGGGTGTAATTACTTATGGGCAGCTCGGTGTAAGTGCCATTAGATCCAGCCACAAAGCCAGCAAAGTCAGACAAGGTCAAGGGGAATAGGCTCTCCGTGTATCACCCCAGTTAACTTCGCACCTTTACCCGCAAACTGATGTTGTTTAAGTTTGAAAAAACACGGAGATTATCAATACAACTGGATTCGCATAGATGACGCATTATCACAACATTAATATGAGGTACCTTAAGTCTACCCATTCAGAAAGTGCCTAGATATAACAATGCCTCAAGCGTTTTGCTATATCATCATCTCCAAACGGGCAGTTGTAAATAATAGCCTTTGAATAATGACACATAGAATGCTAGTTCGGTACCCATAGCGATTACAAAATTGAAGCAACAAAACAGTTTGTGTGCAAACGTTTACACACAGACACACGCATACTACTTTAAGATAGGGTTGCTCTTAATAGTAGTTTCCCTAAAGCGGGGGAAAATTCGATAAAAGCAATGCCTGCATCTAGACTGCCATGCTTTCGGAGCGGATTGACATTAAACACTACGGAGCCGTCAGGCGTAGGGAGCCCTCTGTGGCTAGTCGCTTCAAATTTCGCGCACGGATTACGCATCTATGTGTCATTAATCTAAGATTAGCGTCAGCGGTAACTAGACTTTGTCAAGCGGCAGATCGTCGACTTCACCCATCTCCGAGCGCACGTCGTCGTCGGCGACGTAGGTGATGATGAACCTGAGGCCGGAGCGCGCGGCGGCGGGCCGCGCCACCAGCATCACCTGCGTGAGCGCGGGCGGCGGCAGGAACGGGTTGCGGCCCGGCAGCGACGAGCCCGACGCACTCAGCAGGCGGACTTTACAGCCCTGACAAAATTGTTATTTATTGAATAACGCACACCAACAACATATTAATCAGGTAAAAAAAAACTTGACGAAGCCTTAAACCACGCATTCTGTTCATCAAACCGAGTTGAATGCAAAAAACCGGACAAGTGCGAATCGGACTCGCTCACCGAGGGTTCCGTACTCTGTGGATACATATTATAAATAGATCAGAAATGGAGTCTTGCAGTTTAATATCAAATGTATAAACTTTCAGATTTTTCCCTGTACTTGTAGTATAAGCCGACATTACTTGCCAAATTTCATAGTTCTAGGTCAACGGAAAGTACCTTATAAATTTTGATTTCCTTAAGAGTGACGAAATATACGTTTTTTGCTGCATTAACTGCCGTATCTTTCTTTATGTTAAATTAGAAGTAATTTTTTTTACAGTTTCTTTGGAAAAAAGTTGAGTTATAAAAATAGATGTCATTTTAAAAAAAACTGTAACTTTGACCGTCAATATTTCGGTAAACAATAATTTCTCAGGTATGGAATAGAGAAAATATGATCGTTATAATGGGTAGAATATATCCACACGCTTGGCACTTGCCGCAAAGTTTAAATCGCTACAAACGTCAAACGTGTGGACGCGTCGCAAGCGCTTGCGGTAAATTCCCGAATTCCCTTTGATTTGTAATAAAAACCGACACTTGTCGAATTTTGAAATTTGTCAAGCGCTTGCAAACCAAGTCAAACACTCTATCCACACGTTTGAATTTGTTAGAGTTTGCTGAGGTTTGGCAAGCGTGTGGATCCGGCATTAGAAATTTCTGATATACACGTCATTTATAGGTAAGCACAACATTCTTAAATTATAAAGGCAATTGACTCAAATTCAGTGCCTTACATTTTTCATTCATCTTGGCCTTTTATGCGGCTGGTGCGAGCTTACAAACAAATAGTCATTTTTGGTATTTTTTGGGTAACCCGGAGGTTTGGTGGTGGTAACAACTTTCGTGTTATGTCTCATCACAAAGTTTAGTCATTGATCATAGCATGCATGACTCAAAAGGTCTGGCCTGGTAATTGCTGCGAAATCTGCGCCCTGTGCCTAGGCACCGCTGGTAATAACCTTGCAAATTGGTAACACTTCTTGCTTAAGACATACAATGCTAAATATAAACATATTGATATTTTTAACATGAATAAGTGTGCATTGAAAAGACAATAAAAAAAAAAGACAAATACTTAAACTAAATTATTTTGATACATTATATAAAGAAAAAAAAAACCTTATACCTATACTTATTGTAATGGTGCCGGTTGCCTGCAGGCACCTGATAGGTTTTCACTGTCGCCTATTATTGGCGTAAGGTGCAATGAGTCAATGGGTGACTTTTCTTTTTCTATTTTTACGGGTGCTTGCGACAACCGGCACTATCTCAAATACATCTACTTATAATAATAATAATAATAAACCCCGCAGGGCAGCATTGTGGCGAGCTGTGGTGAGTAGCGACACCACGGGGTCAGTTGTTAATCCGAGTGCTCCCGAGAGTCGGCCAAGATCCTTGTCTTTGGCTTGCCGAAGTGGAACCCAAGGACCCCCTTAACCGGCCGACCAGAGTGGAGTCGCTAGAGCATGATGCTCGAAGGGTGGATGTGGTTCGTAAGTGGCGAGTGGGCACGTGATGCCGGACCCTCAGGGGGGAGCAAGTGATCGTCGTTTAAAGTCCAGAGCCACCTCTCCACTCTTAGCCGCCAACAACAGTGTTTGCCCCTCAGTACGGTCTTGCATGACCCACGACGCCAGGGGGGGCCCATTCAGTTGGCAGCGAGTCACCACCTGCCAATTTTTTCAGTCCGAGACTATAAACCAGGCAGGTGACCAGTAGTCTCCATCAATAGCCCAGAACCCAGTCCCTCCATCTTCCTTCAATAGACCAAATTAACCAGTCATTAGCTGCAATAGTTCCTGTACACATGCTGGGTATAATCTCTGATTACATCCCATGATGTAGTCAGAGATTGGATCCAGCAGTGTAACACTTTCAGGTATGATTATTTGCGCTTAAAACGGCCTCTACGTGTTGGATCAGTATCCCCACGCAAGCCTTATAAAGGACCGGGTCACTTTTGGCCCGTGAACTCCTAGAGCGTACAAAATAATAATAATAATAAAGCTTTATTTTTCCATAACCTAACTTATTTTAAAATTTTTACAATTAATTATTTTATAATGGATCCCTTCTGGGTAAAAGCCTCCTCCAACTTTTTCCATTTCTTTCTCTCTGCGCCAAGACTCCACCAGTTCCTGCCGGCAACCTCCACTATGTCGTCTACCCACCGCTTCTTCGGTCTTCCGACCTTTCTTTTTCCTAGTGGGCCGTTCCACTTGGTTGTTGTGTACGACCTTGTGTCTGTGCATCTCGTGATGTGACCGGCCCATTGCCATTTCAGCTTTCGAGCGTGTTTAAGAGCATCCGTCAGGTTTGTCTTTTTTCTTATTATTTCACTTCTGACTTTTTCTATTTTCCTTAGTTTTAGGATACTTCTTTCCATCGCCCGTTGGGTTGTTATTATTTTATTTGTAAAGACCCATGTTTGGCAGCCATATGTTAAGCTAGGCAAGATGCATGTTTCTATTACTGTCTTTTTTAGTGCCATGTTGAAGTTTCCTTTCATTATTTCTTTATGAGCCCAAAATCTTTTCCACGAACAATTTACTCTTCTCTCCACTTCTTTTACATTGTTGTCATGATTAAAGGATACTTGTTTGCCAAGGTAAATGTACTCGTTGACATATTCTATTTGGTTTCCATTTTCTGTTTGGATACTTTTCTGTGGGCCATTTGTCATCACTTTCGTTCATTTGCAGTCCGACTTTTATGCTCACATATACATCTACCTACATTAATAAAAATGTCAGTACTCTTACTTGGTTTGAACTAGCATCTTTAACCACATCTGGATAAATGTTGAACTTTGTTGCTTTGTTGTTACTTATAATAAGAAACTTTGTATGAATACAAATTAAGCATGTTATGAAAGTCTGTTATTGGCTAAGTGTCACTTTTGATAAACTAGGCTAATATGTACATTGTAATAAAGCTGTTGAGTTTCTCAATAAATAAAATAAAAAAATAATAAAAATACTACTGAAGCCCACACACACACACCCACACACACAAGTAAGAAAATCCCCACCCTGGCTTAAAGGGTCATGCAAGACTGGACTGAGGGGCAACATTGTTGTTGGCGACTAAGATTGGAGAGGTGGCTCTGAACATTAAACGACGATCACTTAGTTTGCTCCCCCTTGAGGGTCCGGCATATTTTATTCTTACCTTTGGTACAACAGCTTGAAATTTGTAGTCTTCTATAGGTGATGCATTTTTACTTGTAGTCGATATTACGATAACGTTGACGTCTGGCCTCGGCTTGTCTTTGCAGAAGTGGAGCACCACTGTGAGTCCATCTTCCTCTTCGAACACGGTTAGCGGAGGCACTTTGCTTGGATGCACGCTCTGTAGTGTCACATTTATGTCAGTCAGTGGTTTTACCTCACTGGCTTTATTATTCTTAACACTATCTCTCTTTTCTCTTTCAATAACAGCTTCTTCTTGGTTCCCTACGAGATTTTCTGCCTTGTCATATTTGTTATCTTCATTATCTAATGTCAATCCTATATCTAGTATGTCATCCAGTGGGTTACTACTATTGTTATTGTTGTTATTAGTATACCCTGAAGCATTAGGTATGTCAGTACTTATGTCTACCATGACGTCATCATTCTGAGTCTCTGCTAGAGGAGACTGCGCCGGTGGAGTAGTAACTGGTTCTTCAGGCTTTTTTATAAAGAAATCTAAATCAAACATCGGGCCACTGTTTGGGACTGGTATCTCATGCTTAGGTGAAGACTTTTCTAATGCATTCATTGGTATTTTCTTTGTTGATTTGCTAAAAAAAAACATTTTTTTAAAAATATTAGTTATATAATTTTAACAAGTTTTTATCTATTTTATGGATTTTATTCTTACCTATTAAAACCGTCAAGATGTTTTGCATTGTCAGGCAAAGATTGTTTTAGCAATTGTTTACTAAGAGAATCCAGTTCATTCCACCCTTCAGCCTTATCTTTCTTATTTCCTAACAGATCTACATCATCTGAGGACATACAATAATTATAAAAATATTATATTATTATTAGAGTCAGTCAGAACTCAGAATCAATCAATTTCATGTAACTAACTCACCACTAGTCATTAGATTAACAGGTTTCAATGGTTCAGCAATTGAACTTGTGCCAGTTTCAGTTGAGAATATATCTCCTAGCTCATCTATAACATTATTTTTAGTCACTTTAGTGACATTCTTTGAGGTATCACCATCTCCTTTTTTAGCACTTGCCCCTGCGAAGTCTAGCAAACTTTCACTGTTATTCTCCACAGGAGTCACAGCAGTCACTATTGATTTCAGCCTTCTATCACCAACAAATGCATTGTATTTTTCAAATACCTCATCTAATACATCAGTTGCATTTAAGATGTCACCTGAAATGTGGATTAGTGTATTTAATTATTATGTTATGTTGCTACTATCACTGACCACGGACTCAAATAATGCTGTTGAAGTATTAAACAAATTCAAATGTATACTATCATTTACATTATAGTATTGTAGTCCTGAATATAATGTAGTCCGTGGGGTAGACAATGGGGATTGTCCACTGATTGACAATATGATAAATAAAAAACATCCTTTAAAAAAAAAAAACTTAACATAGTTATTAAGCTTTTTACTAAAACAATTTAGATCCCATGGTGTCCAAAATAAATTGTGTTTTATTTTATTTATTTATAGCCGGAATGGTTACCCATCCACTCACAACCACAGCTTGGGTTACTTATCTTATAATTACTTAGTAATCGCTACCAAAGCACTGTCCCCACTGAGCTAGAAGCACCTACGTGCTTCGGAAGGCACGTTAAACCCGTCGCGTTCCACTTACCCTACCGGGTACCTACTACCTACCAACCACTACCGACCAGAAAAACAATGGGGAACATTTTTAGTGGCATGCGAAGGGTTAAAAGTTGGTCTGGGCTAATATCGCTTGATACTAATCATGAAGCCTCTGTTACATCCGACAGCAAGGTTGAGTCACTGACCTTACAACACAGTTGAGGTGAGGCCTGTTTAAGGCATACTTTATTTTACCTTATTGTAGTCTTGCTCTTTATCAAACTGTGCTTTGTCTTATAAGAGTTTCATTGATTTATAATCTTATTTAAAATAAGGATCCTGTATGTCAGATGCTGCTAGTCGCTGCAAGAGCCCGAGTCAAGCACAACAAGAGTCCAGCTAGTGTGTGGACAGCTCCTGTGTCTACTACTCACTCAAGTACTCCCCCTGCGCGTCCGCCGCGGCCAGCCGCTGCAGCACCGGGCGGAGCCGCGCGCAGCTGGCGTGCAGCTCGTGTATGAGCTGCTCCTCGTCGCGCGAGGCGTCCTGCGCGTGCTCCAGCATGTCGCGCAGCAGGCCTGCGCTGTCTAGTGCGGCCCCTACTTCTTGCGCGCGGCGACTATTCGCCTCGCTTCGGCGCTCCTCCTTCAAATTACAATTTACCACAGTTACATTTGGGTGAAGGCCAAAAAGTTGAACTTTACTAGTTATACAAGTACCACTAGTAATTCGCTGTGTGCGCAATGACAGCGCCCCTAGTGACCAAAATTATTGTGGACTTAAGATCTTTCAAATTATGGCTACTGGATGGTTTGAGAATGATTCTCGGATTGTTTTTCTTCGAAATTAGATGAAATATCTTAAAAGTTTGTGTATATTATGATAAGTGATTTTCTTACTTGAACTAAATATGAATGTTCTAATATGTACGGGATTTGGAGCAATACAACATGATATAACTTTTCAACCTCAAACTGTGCAAAAAGGGAAAAAATTGTATCAGCACAGCATGTGAGAGACGTTGAAGAGCTTAGAACCAACGGACAAAGCTACTTAATAAGAGCTGTGATCATAAGACAAACATCTGTGACAGAAACTTTTTTCTTTTTACTACGGTTATGCATTTTTGGCTTTGCTCCAATTTCCATCTTGATATTTGAAACGAATAAAACATGCACGAACTGTTTTTCCCATTGTTTCTACACTTTATAACACAACATGTACTGTGTACCCATTTCGCGAATTTTAACGTTTTTACTTAAAAACACTTATTAATGTTAGTATGGAATTCTATGAAAATATAGCAATTTGACACTGACAGTCCAGAGTTTTTTCACATTTCTGCCACATTGCGTGCTGCGATCGATTTGACAGCCCCCACCACCTACTTTGCACACAGCGAATACATATACGAGTATAAGTGCAATGTTACCATTTGATTCCTGGTAGATATCACTTAAGGAAACTTTTTTAAATTGGCTTGTAATCAACTGTAAAATAAGTTTTTGTTTGATACATCATAAAACAAAAATGTTTCATTCCTTTGAAGTAAGGTATGTACCATCCTATAAAAAATTGTGTTTTTGGGTGCACATTAATGTTACATTAGCCACTTACTTCTCGAACCATAGTCTTAATCAGTCTATTAGCATGTTGTAAGTCTTCTGGTTTTTTGCTTTGGAGCAACTTTTGGAGAAGCTTCGACTTCTCTTCGTCCTCAAATATAGCATTTTTAGCCCGGACCTGAGGGGCTGAGGGAGAATCCTCTGGAGGCAAAGGAGGGGGTGTCTCCTTCACCACCCCTTGATTCTTAAGCATATCAAAAGCCACCTTAAACTTTGATTCCTTCGGGTATTCAATAGACCAAGCATGTAGCAATTGCAGAACCTAAAATTACATCACATGAGGTTAAACAAAATTATTACTGTCAAGTGTTTGAGGAAAATTATGAAGTATCCTTGACTAATAGGAAAAAAATACTGTTGCACTATACTTAGACATTAACTTATTTTTATTTTATATAACAACAGCCTATATACACTTTGATTTACTTACATAAAATTGTTTACCAAAAGCAAATACTTATATATTTAAATATTAAATGTGTATGTAATTAAATAGACTTAGGATCTATCTTACCCTAGTCCGTACTTCTGGTGCTGTTCTATCGGCGAAGTATTTAGGAGAGACAAGCTTTATCATTTCATTTAGGAATCGAAATTTTCCCACTTCAGCGTGAAAGTTAGCGTCGCAGCGGCGCATGCAGCGGTCTAGCATGGTCAGAGCCAACAGAGCTTCGCGGGCGTTAGGCGAGTGGATGCGCGCTGCTAGGGCCTGCGCCGCGAACTGCGGACCTTCGGCGGAGTCCCGCATTACGGCGCAGAACGCCTCCAAGGCATTGCCGTCGGGGCATGGCAACGATTCGTGAGTTGCTTTTACTAAATTATAAAATAATTGTTAAACAATACTGACAACATTTTTATTAATCGTAACAATCAAGTATATAGCTTATGTACTTACGAATAAGGGCTTCTAAACTGGTCAATGTAATATTCATTTTTATAATTTACTTTCTGTGAAACACAAAAATATAAACATTTTCTCAACCACTTTGATTTGACAACCACAGTTGACAACTACAGGAGTACGTTAACTTTCTTTTGACAGACAGACTGACTGAATAAGTAGGTAGTTTTGTTTTTACTTGATCAGTGAGGCTAGTGCTGCCGCAACTGACTGAGTTCCCAAAAGGTACATAGCCGGCGCTAAAAAGGTACATTTTGGAGTAAAACAGTATATAAGCAGGGCCCTAGCCTTCGTGTCGGGGGGGGGGGGGGGGGGGGGCTGGGTTTTGCATTAATCATTGTAAAATTTTTAAAAAGGCTTGCTGCAATAATTTTATTAATACAATTTTACGATTAATAGGGCGTAACTGATCAAAAGGAATCCGTTCGCATTCTCTGCCCGCTGAATTAAGAACAGCGCGAAACATTTTTGCGATTATTAAATTTTAAAGAAATCTTTTTTTATGTAAACAAATTTTGTGGTAAAAAGACAGGTTTTTTATAATTATATATTATTTATTATTAAGTGTGCCTTAAAATAATTATATTTATCTACGTTGAAACCATTAAATGACCAATTTTTTCAACGTTTTGTGTGGATTTGATGGTTGGTTGCTCAAGTAGAAAAAATGTAACAGAGTAAATTTCATTAAATTTATCCTATTTAATTTTTTAATGTATTTTTCAAAAGGTATATTTGTGATTATTTTGTAAAATATTAATTCGACTATTTATGGTTTTTGAAAATGTTTTTTCAATAAAATGCTATATTATTATAATGTTTTATTTCAGTTGTCTACTTTTCGCTCCTGCAAGTCGCTTTCGAGTCTTTCGACGAGCAGGAGCGAAAGTAGTCTGCCAAATTATTAATAACCGGTAAACCGGTACATGAGTACCGGTCTGAATACCGGCAACCTTAATATAATCTGTGGTTGTACGTCAGCGCCATATTGCTACACTAGCCCTTGTCAAACTTGTCAGTAGTGGTGCAAACTCGAACTGTCTATATCGTCGAACCAATCGGTCGCTTCCAATCTGTCTTTAGACATATATATTAATCTGTGGTACTATGTGGCCATTTTGCTTGCTGTCAATGTGTTCTGTCATTTTTGCGTAAATTTTTAAAACAAGGAAGATTCTAAAAATAATCTCTTTTTAGAAATTTATTCTTCTCAACATGACGTTCTCTAGAATTCTTCGACTAGTTGCTCAAACTAGGATTTTAGTGAGGCAAGAACAAGTGGTACATAAGAGATCGGTGACCACAACTCCTACAGGAGCGATTTTACCAGAGCCGGAGAAGAAACCTTTCGGTCTATTGAGTATAGTGGCTGCTGTTGTCCCAGGCCTGCTCATTGGAGCTGCGATTAGTAAAAACATTGCCAATTTCTTAGAAGAAAATGAACTTTTTGTACCTTCGGATGATGATGATGACGACGATTAAATTCACAATTAGGTAGGTGGTTCTGAAATTTGCTTGTTCTAAGAAATTTCAAACATTGTCATACAGCAGACTATTTGTCTAAATAATCGATTCGATTCATAGTTGTCATATAAATAATATACTTGGCAATAATCCAATTTGATTCAGCTTACTCTGAAATCATACATAAATAACTTGCATGCCTACATACACAAGCAGTCTTTGTTTTAACTAGTTATTCATATTACTTTGTAGGAACTAGAGTAAAGCTTTCTTCCAAAAACAAATTCATTTAATTGTATTTTACGGCTTTACTTGATAGCAAACAATCTCTTGTTTCAGGTGTACTCTGCGGGTATTGTAATTAAAGTCAGGATTGTTATTAATTTTTTATTAAATAACTGTTAAAAATTTATGAAAACATTTTGTGCTTATATGCCAGATTTAAAAAATTATGTTTTGCACAGCTAGTTATTCTAACAATGTTGTAGGTTCCATGTAACTTTATCTTTATATTAGTGACATTATGTAATAGGATATTCAATTATTTACATGATTTACATAAATACAATATTATGTCAATCATAATTCTACATCAATAGCATTGTATATACAGCTTCCTCAATTTTTTGTCTTAAATATATTACAAATGCATCATAAAAAATGCAAATTAATTTCTCACAGAGTAAAATAAATTATCTCTGCAATTCTAGTCAAATATTTCTCTCATCCATGTAGAAATAAATTAAATGATTAACAATAAAATGTAATCTCCACACTTGTGCTTAAACATTTTGATAAGTGAAAGTGTTGAATAAAAATGACTTGATAAAAATGGCATGACTCAGTCTTTCATTTTCACAAAATATTCCTTCAATGTCTTTTTTGGAAGCCCATGAGAACACAATATGTGCATCTTGATGAAATCTTATGTTTCAAATTGTTTGTATGTTGTTGTCAAAGAGTACTTACACATACATTATAATACTGAATTTTAGGTAAAACTATTTTATAGAAGATACCATATTTTTATAATTGATGGCATCTCTGGCTACCAGTAATAAATAAATGAAATATAGATATACATACTATAGACAAGGTTCACAGTTATGTATTATTATTCATAAAAAAAAACTGAATAAGTCTAATCCACATCCATCATAATGGTTAAATTCTAAATTATAGATTTCAAGAATGCAAAATCTGATTCATCAGAAGCTTTTTTTCTCTAAGATTGGGTTGTTGGGAGATACACAAATCACAATAATAAAACCACATTCATAGAAGTAAGTTCCAACTAAACTTGTCATATATGATATGATGTTGAGAGGCCTGTTGCTTACTCCGGAGGTCTCTTGTGCTCGCCCCAGCCATGGAAGCACTTGGTGAACCGGCGCGACTCCTTGTTTTTCAGCGTGAGGAATAGCTTGCGCGGCTTCTCTGGTTGCATTGTCTTCATGTGTTGTATGTAAACCTTGGGAATCAATTGAAGGGACACAATTAATAATAAGTTTGATTTTAAAGTCAGTCTTAATTCAGCTTTTAGGCAAAATTAGGCAATCTAACTTCCTCTATCATTAATGATACAAAACCCTCTTGGGGTTAAATAGATAGTATAAGAAAGGGTGATATTTCTGTTAGTGCATATAAATCAAGGATAGTTAGAGATGACTGATATAGCAAAAGTTTTTATGTATATTTTCATAAAATTATTATGGCATTTGCAACTGACCATCATTTTGATTATTTGATTCATACCTGAGCAGACTTATAAGCTAGTTTGATCTCCACTTCAGAGCATTTGGCGCCCAGCCACAGGAACACCTGATCGCCGTTGTCCAAGATCATAATGTCATCGTCAGCTAAATCGTCCTGTACGAAGAAGAATATGGTTTAAAACATAATTACTTAAAAGGCTGAAGATATAATATAAAGTATCTACTAAAGAAGGATGTATAATTATTATTGTCAATCAATAGTGGGGACACGATTGTTATGGTGTAGTATTTCCCTTAAATGCAAAGTAACAGATGCGATTCTCGGTTTGGGTCAATGCAAAACAATCTTTTCTAAATTGGCTCGAGTCAGGGTGTGCTGGGAGACGACCCTAGCAAAATACATAGCCTAGTACCTTGTAGCACAAGGATGTTGATTACTTCGGCTGTCATTAAGAGGCTGAATGTAGCCAAATTATGCTAACAAAAGAAAGTTTTGTGTAAAATCTATAGCTCATATCACTTTAAAAGACAAGGCAGTTATAATTAATCGTATTTCTGACCTAATGCTCGTTTCTAAAACACGATTCCACAAGCTTTAGTTGATGGAAAACATAAATTTATTTGCCTCTGATAATACCTAAATTCAAATTTTTCGCACTTGTACATATACTGATGATTGATGATCTTAGGCAAAATTATGGCTTTTATATTACTAAAGCAATTGGCTGCTTTTGATCTCAATCAATTATTTTCATTAAAATCGTATATTTTGTGGTTAAGCACTTAGGCCCTTTCATTCCAAGCAGCACCTTCTCTGTCACTCCTACTGAGTTCGACATACATGGATCTGCTTGGCATGTCTATTGCTCAAAGTCATTGGCTCTAGAAATAAAATAAATAAGTAAATCATTTATTTGCCAGAATATGGTTCAATACAAAGATGAAAGATATTGTTTTTCCAACATATTCTATCTCAATGCGACGTGCAAATGTTAATTTTTATCATACAATTAATGTCAATAATTTCAGTACAAATTAGAATTATCAATAGTGTCAAATTTTATCAGTCAGGAATTCATTAATAGTATAATAAATTTTCTCTTTTCAAAAATTCAATAAATAGTTCTTAGATTTTGTAAATGTCAATGTTTTCAAGTTAACTGGTTTTTTAACTGGAACTAGTCAGCGTCTTGAAACAGAAATTGAATTAAATAAAGAATGCGAGTTAACCTGGCAGAAGTCCGTGCACTTCTCGGAGACGGTGAAGTAGCCCTTCTCGTTGGAGCAGCGGAACAGGCGCGTGTAGGCGAGGTAGGCGGCGTCCGCGTCGTACGGCTTGCGCCCGCCCAGCGCCACCCAGAAGAAGTTGTCCGGCTCGCTGCCTTCCGTTAACACCTGCAGGGGAAACGATCGGTTATATACAGGGTTATTTGTAAAACATCAACAACCTCCTAGGGGCTGATTCTGGTGCTCAAATACAACTACTTTTTCTATGGGACCAACATAGTAATCTAAAAAAAAATGCTTTATACAAACTGATGTCCGCTGGTCGGTGGCTTAGTATGGGAAAGTGGTTTTTTTTGCCATTTCGATGTTAACCCATAGAAAAAGTTGTTGTTAATGAGCACCAGAATCAGCCCCTAGCTAGCTAGAAGGTTGTTTATGTTTTACAAATAACCCTGTATATGGTTTTAATTTTATCTCGATACCTACACGTGTTCTCGAGATAAAGGGTCTTGACAGACAGACAGATGGACAACAAAGTGATCCTATAAGTGTTCCGTTTTTTTCTTTTGAGGTACGGAACCCTAAAAAGGATCGTTCGTGTCTTGATGATACTTGATGATGGAGACAAAGGACTGTTATCAAAATTAATATTAATACAATAATTAATAAGTTTGTTGTAGTATACGTCGATAATTGGCGAGATGTGGCACAGAGGACCATCAGAGGCAGGCGTGCTTGGCTTGGCCTTGTCACTGATCAAGTAGCCCCTACGTTAGGGTCTAGTCAACCAATGTTCACGTTAATGTAATTTTGTGCTCGTTAAATAAACACAAAATGTATTTTAACAATATACAAAGGCGTCGTTATAAGCAGAGGTATAATTATTGTTACAGAGGCGTCGTTATAAACAGAGATATAGTTACTGTGTTTATTTACTTAGGGTCACTTTACCACTTGCTGATAAGTTCCAGATAACCTATCTGGCACTTTTTTGATAGCTAATTGTATGCGTTATCTGTCAAAACAAGTGCCAGATAGGTATCCAGAACTTATCAGTCGCTGACCGCCGCGACGAGCTCCCGGCCCACCTTTACGCAATTTTACGCCAAAAGCGCGAGCTACGCCGCCTATACCGCTATACCGGGGTCTATACCGCTGCCCACGAGTAAAACGTGAACTCAATGCCCTCACCACTCGACTCTCTGAAAACGTGAAGGCATGGCGTGGAGCCACTTGGGAGGCACGCATCGACCGTGTGTCCGAAAACGCCGCTGACCTCTTTCGCTTGAACAGAGAGCTCACAAAATCCTCGACCCCTGTCTACCCGCTACTGGATAGTGCGGGCAGGCGATGCTATGCCGCCACTGACCGGGCTACCATTTTGGCTGACCACCTACAGGTCCAATTTACCCCCCACCCGGCAGCTACTGTCGCCTCTGAACACCACACAAAAATAAAAAACCGCGTGAATGAATTCCTGTCGGCCCCAACACCGACCCTCCGGGGAGATGACTTTATCTCTCCCGTTGAGCTACGGAAGGCCGCCCTTCGCTTGCCCAAGCGAAAGGCGCCAGGACCAGACGGAATCCCAACACACGCCATCACACAACTACCCAAGAAGGGTCTGGTGGCACTTACCAGGCTATTCAATGGCGTTCTCCGCACCGGCCATTTTCCAGAGGCATGGAAAGAGGGACGCATCATCGTCCTCCCGAAACCAGGGAAAGACAAACGTCTTCCATCAAGCTACCGGCCCATCACCTTACTTTCACACATTGCGAAGCTGTTCGAACGTTTACTGCTGCGTCGAATCCGCCCGTGCGTCTCACTACGTGACGAACAATTCGGGTTCCGTGGTGGCCACTCTACCACGCTCCAGCTAGCACGCGTGATCCACCAGCTCACCGAGGCGAGAAATAGGGGCCACTATACGGTCGGGGTTTTTCTCGATATTGAGAAGGCCTTTGACCGAGTCTGGCATTATGGGCTCCTGTTCAAACTCCTTAATACCAACATGTCACCTGCATTTGTAAAAGTAGTGGCATCATTCCTTCGTGACCGAAGCTTCCATGTTTCCGTCGAGGGCGCGACATCACAACCACGTCGGATTGCCGCAGGAGTGCCCCAAGGTAGCTGTCTTTCACCCCTACTTTACGCCATCTACACGGACGATATCCCCACCCTGAGAGACCAAATCCCAGAGGGTGTCAAAGATGTTGACCTTGCCCTGTTTGCAGATGATAGCGCTTACTTTGCCTCATCACGCAATGCAACGTTTGCAGCAAAGAAGATGCAGAGGCTCCTCGATCTATTACCTGATTGGCTGGACAAGTGGCGCATGGCCGTGAACGTTGGCAAGACGGCCGCACTGCTGACCGGGATGAAGCGCATCATGCCACCGCCGCTCAAACTCCGTGGATTGGATATAGAGTGGCAATCACAGGTGACATACCTCGGGTGTCGAATTGACCGGTCCTTGCGCATGGTACCACAGGTTAACCACTTGGTTAGCCAGGCCAAAATGGCCAGAGCGCTGCTTAAACCGGTCCTGACATCCCGATTACCCTTGAGAACCAAGCTCAGCGTCTATAAGACGTACGTGTGATCGCGACTCACCTACGCGGCACCCGCATGGTACTCGCTATGCTCCCTAGCCCTAAGGACCAAATTGCAGATCCAGCAGAACATTTCGCTCCGCGTGTTGACAGGAGCAGGGCGATATGTCCGGAACGACGTCATTGCTCGGGACATGCGGATCCCATCAGTGGAAGAATTTGTTACCAGTATAGCGTGTCGCACATTCGATCGTGCCGACAACGGCCCCCACCGCCATCTGCACAACATCGCCCCACTACATGCCCGGCCGCCGGACGCTGCTGGACGGCCCCTGCCTCGAGACCTCCTGTCCAACCCCACTGAGACCGAAACAATGGAATCAGTGCCATTACCGCAACGTAGCGGTATCCCTCGACCTAGATTTCGTGTCATGCCAGCCCGGCCGTAGTTCGCTCCAAGCTCGAGCTCCGGGTGACTGAAAACACAGATACCAACCCAGAGACGACTGATAGACCGGCCAGACCGTCGCGAGACACTCGTGCCAAGCATCGGTCAGGCCGTAAAATTTTTAACAACCGTGCTACAAACTAGCAGCCGCAATCGCGGCGACCAATCACCAGTAGTGTCAGTGGACACCCTGAGAAGACGCCCGGGTAAAGGGCAATCGCCCGTGTCCCGCACCAGCCAGAGGTTGAAGAAATCCGACGACGACCTATCTGGCACTTTTTTGACAGCTAATTGTATGCGTTATCTGTCAAAACAAGTGCCAGATAGGTATCCAGAACTTATCAGCAAGTGGTGAAATTGGCCCTTAATATCGTAATGTGTTTGACGCAACTTTAACACGTTTAACAACTTAGTAGAACCTTTAACGTAGAGATCATTTGATCAGTGAACCAATGATCAAATAATCACAACTAAACACAATGCGACACCTACCGGGCTAAATGTGCAGTGTGGTTGATTGATGGTGTCATCGGCCCTATTGGTGTGTCTGTGGCATATTCATTTGTTTATTTACCTGCAGGCTGACCCAGGGGTTGTTGAACTTCTCCTCGGCGATGGCCTCGATGAGGCGCGCGGCATCGGGGTCGCTGTTACTACCCACCCACGCGTACACGATCGCCGACGACGTGTCGTGCGCGCCCTCCAGCGGCACGTTCAGGATGTAGCTATACGGTCAAAACAATATTCAACACTAGCTTTCCACTATTAAATAGGGGCGGTGGTAGTTCTATGTCTACTTCGGATAAGTGCTGCAGTTAGGCAGACAGCTTTGAGTGGGAAATCGAGTGCAGCTTGGCTACCAGTGATAACCGAAGGAGCCGAAACGTGGAACATGAGAGTAAAGCTGGCCCACCGACTTCACGTCCTCGGCGAACTATGTTAAGGTCGATGATTGGAATTTCGTTAAGGGATAAAATCTGAAACGAGGTTCTATCTATCATTTCAGCCATAGGACGTCCACTGCTGAACATAGGCCTCCCCCAGTGACTTCCAGATTGGCCGGTTGAAAGCGGCTCACATCCAGCGGCTTCCTGCAACCTTTACCAGCTCGTCTGTCCACCTTGTAGGTGGACGTCCTACGCTGCGCTTGCCGGTACGTGGCCTCCATTCCAGAACCTTTCTGCCCCATCGGCCGTCAGTTCTACGTGCTATGTGCCCCGGCCACTGCCACTTCAGCTTGCTAATCCGTTGGGCTATATCAGCGACTTTTGTTCGTTTACGAATCTCCTCATTCCTGATTCGATCTCGCAAAGAAACGAGGTTATCCGGCAGAAAACCAAAGTAATGGATATAGTTCCAAAATGTAGGTAGAAACCTAAAGTGGTAGAAATAAAATAAATGCATTGGGCCGGACACATCAGTCGCAGAACTGATGAAAGAACGAGTGGAGACCAGGCCTTGGCAAACGTAGTTTAGGACGCCCCCCAGCAAAAAAAAGCAGCAAGAAAAAGAGCACAACCCGCAATGAATCGCGCGCACGCACACAACTACCTGCGCTGTCCTTTAAGTGAGCGTGCGCGCTTGCTGTGTAGCGCTCATTCACTCGCCGATTTTATGTACACACACAGGTTTAGTCTGTCGCGTGCGCGCGAATTGATGGTTGAATTGGGATGATTGGCGCGGAAGATCGTGCTTTTTGGCACTCTTTGAGAGAGGCTTACGTTCAGCAGTGGACTGGAATAGGCTGATGATGCTGATTATGAAATTTGGTTTGATGTACAGAATGCTTGCATTAAGGCTTCGTTAAGCTTTTTTTACACCCTGTAGACTTAGTTCACAATAGTTGTATAGATGTAAGTAATGTCGGCTGGTTATTATTATCGGTAACTAGTTTTTGCCCGCGACTTCGTCCGCGTCGACCTTACCCGGATAAAAGTATCCTATATGTTAATACAGGCCACGGTCTATCGGTATGTCAAATTTCATTAAAGTCCATTCAGTAGTTTTTGCGTGAAAGAGTAACAAACATCCATCCATAGTCACAAACTGTGGAATTTATATTATTAGTAGGATATGAGCAGGCCGGTTACCAGAAGGCGCTGTTGAGGTGCGCGGCGTCGGCGCGGACCTGCACGAGGCGCGTGCACAGCGCCGACCCGTTGCTGCGCAGCTCGAACAGCTCCACGGGCTGCCGCCCGCTCTCCTGCGGGACCAATTCAATTCAATTCAATACCTTTATTGCATGTCACATGGAGATCACGTCGTATGTATACCGCCCCGTTTTATTACTTCACTTCTTTATAGCTACTGTCTGCGCTAGAGATTCAGACGCAGACGATACTCTTTCATTATTCATATCTCGAGTGATTCGTCAGGTGATACCTGTTTGAATGGCGTTTTATAATTTAAATTTTCTTTATATGATTTGGTGTAATATTTTGAATAGCCTAAGGATGAAAAATCCCTTCACGGGTTCATAAGTATTGTTTGGTTTAGATAGGTAGGTGTTTTAGTTTATCATAAATGTTGTGTATCGGAGGGTAGTACTTTATGGCGGGTAGTTTGGTTTAAAGGGACTGTCATTGAGTCTTAAGTTGTCGGTTCGGGCACGCGGGTCGGTCTGTCGCCGTTAAATAAATTATATTGCTTTGGACGGATTTATTCCCTTAATATCAGTGATTACAGTGATTAGTGATAAAGAGTGTTACCGGGGGTTAACTATATATTATATACATTTGTGTTTTTGGTGTGTAAACGAACAATTATCATCAAGAGGATACAGTGCACGGGGGCCCCCTTCAAGGCTTCAATACCATCAAAGGAAGGTACTGCAGTGTATTATATTTATGTCTTTTTAGTTTATTAGTTTATTAGATCATACTTGTCCGCGATACGCGGAGCTACCGGACAAGTATGATCACAAGCAATGTTTGATTGGCAAATATTATTAACAATCTTGGCATAATATCTTCTTTATGAAGATATCATTGTTAAAATTAATCAACTGCTAGAATTAAAAGTTTTTGTTACATGATTAATAATTATTAGTAGACTATTCATTTTGTGTCTATTTTATTAACATACTTTTATTAGCTTAAATTGTAACTAATTCACTATTTAGCAATGTAATCAAATGTTGGAAGTCTTTTTTAACCTATTACTAACTGACGTACCGATTTGAAACTTTGTAAGTATTTGATATTCGGATGACAATACAAAAAAATAATGAAGTCAGGAGGTGGATAGTGAAACTCTTTAAAAACTACTAATAAAACCTTCGTGTTTGTTTGGGCTCACTCGATTCTCTTTGACAAGTTCAATACAAATGTGTTTTAGTTTTTTAAACTATGATATCAATTATTAAATAAATAATTTCGTAAAAAAACTGACAAGATTGTTTACAATATTCGTCAAGCAGAAAAAAAACGGACCTAACACCACAACGTACGCATGACGCAATAAAATGAATACGACACCACTGACCGGCTTCTGGTTCCTCTTCCCGTCTCTAATGATGAACCGGCGGTGGAAGTGCGCCATGAACTTGAGGCTCTCCTGCTGCTGGTGCGTGCGCACCACGTCCAGGCGCTTGCACAGCTGCTTGAACTTGCGCTCCAGCCCGAAGGTGAACGTGAGCCAGCCCATGTTGGGCGCGCGCCGGCCCTGCCAGAAGTACACCACCCACGTGGCCGCTTCCGACTCGCCCACCTCCGCGTCGCCGTTCGAACCCTCGCTCTCTTCTTCGGCCTGGGAGGATACAGATTGCATGTTACCTCTAGACAGAGTTTCTTGTCTAATTATGAGCGTTAACGCTGGCTTTTCATACAAATTCTCAAGTCGAAAATATTGGAAACGAATAAGGCCCGGTTTCCATAAAAGCCACGAGACCAGACGAGATGTGTTTTCAAACAAATGACAACCAAAGCGGATTTCGCTCAGGTTGTCACTTGTAATAAGACTCTTCGTGAATACGAAAGTTAGGCTAGTCTAAACAAGTTGACAGCGAATTTTTCGAAAAAAAGTATAACATAGTTGAGTAAGAACAATTTTAAACTTTTGATACTCGCCAAAAAAAATTTACTTTAGAAAACCTGACTTGGTTATGCATGGCTTGTTAGAATCGTTTGTAAGAATTTGGTAAAAAGCTGTGCGACGTTAGCTTAACGTAAATAGACGCGGTAGTTAGCTATGTTAGAATGGGATGGTTGCAACCATGTGTGACTTACCCATGAAGTTACTAATACATAGAATTTAAAAATATGTTTTTAAGTTAGCCTACTAAAAGCGCCGTCTTAACTTAAAGAAGTCTTTTCCTTCAAACCAATTAATATGAGTATCATGTGTTTAACAGTTTAATATACAAATAATAAAGATATTTTTGTTTTACACATACTGCAAAAATTAGCGCGACAAGATCAATTCGACGCTACAAGTTTCCCTAAAACAAATTTATAAAATACAATAGTTAAACCGTTTAACCAACCTCAGCCGGCAGCACGTATCTGCAGAGGAAGACGTAGCAGTCGCAGCTGTAGAAGACGCCCAGCTCGTGGTCGGGCAGGCGCACGAAGTGCCGGCCCTCCAGCACGAACGCCTCCATCGCCTCGAGGTCCTCGTTCCACTCGTCCGCGAGGGTCTTGGCTTCGGTCGCCGGCATGGCCGGTTGGCGGGGCGTGAACAGTGCTGACAAATCCGCCCTGCACAATTGGTATTTTTATGTCCAAGAGCGTGTTTACAGTGACATCGTCATTGTTGCAGAAATAGGTTGCGATGGAAAATTAGAAATGAAGGGATGAATAAATAAATATTGCACAACATTATTGCTCTGATTCTAAGATAAGCGTTCGTTGTTTGCGTTTCCTTCGTGTAGATTTTTATATTGTATGTTAATGTGTCACACACTCACACACTGTGCTGTTTGTGTGTGATTTAAAATTCACAAATGTTTTTCTTCTTGTCCCGTTAACATCCAACCGGTCTCATGAGACCGCATAACAATAGAATTTCTATTGTGTCTCGTTTACGTATGCTTGATCAGTTAAAGTCAAGTTAACAGCGCCGTATAGAAATGCGTTGTTAATATTTTTTTGACTTCAGTGAGTATAGCCATTAGAACTTACTTTGTCTCCTGTTGTTTAGCCCAACTGGCCAGGTCGGCGCCGGTCCTCGCGACGGATTCTGCGGTTCGGGTGAAGTCTACCGCTATCACCTCGTCCCAGCCCAAGAAGTAGGTTTTGAAAACCTGATAAAATTTACCCTTATAATAATTTACATGTAGTGTACATTTAACTATGTTATTTTAGATAGTTAGATGTAAGTTACTTACAACTGAAGCTAAGGATTTTGTTGAGTTTACCTACTCGGTAAGACAGTAAGATCAGATCAGTAAGATCAGACAGTAAGGGTTTGATGCATACCGGCATTCGCATTTCGTCACTAATTCAAAAATGGTCCCATTCGCATTTCGTCACTAATTCAAAAATGGTCCCATTCGCATTTTGTCCCATTCGCAAAATAGTCACACTCAGATAAAAGTTGTTTTTAACATTTTCAACCTACAAGTTGAACTATTGTTTCAAAAATGGTAGGCTTGAAAATAAAAACATATATACAGAGTGTAACGAAAAGGTGAAATAAAACTTTAAGGGGTTATTCTACGGCTAAATTACATCAACTTTTTCTATGGGACCAACATCGAAATCTCAAAAAACAAATTGACGTTTCCATACAAACTGATGCCAGCTGGTCGCGTTTTAGTATGGGAAAGTGGTTTTTTTTTGCGAATTCGATGTTGGTCCCATAGAAAAAGTTGGTGTAATTTAGCCGTAGAATAACCCCTTAAAGTTTTATTTCACCTTTTCGTTACACTCTGTATATATAGCTTTAAATAATTGTGTATTGTTTCAAAATCAAAATTTTTACAAAATTAACATAACAATATACACTATTTAAAAATCATCATTTGACATGACATGACATCATGACAACATGACTTAAAAACGTCCTGTTCATTATAAAATTATGATGATATAGGTATTTATTACCTATGTTACCAACTGTAGAAAAGTATTTTTTTTTCATAAAATCTTGCAGAGTTTTTGAATTACAATTTAGTTTTGTCCGAAACTTGTCTTCCTACCGAACTTGTATTTATTCATTTACAAACTGACATAGGAAGCAAGACTTTAAGATATTCAAATAAAAAGTCTGATTGAGAATTATAGACGCAACAGAAAGTATAATAAGGATATACATTTTGATAAAGAACACAATATGCTATCATCATCATTTTTACAATGAACAGGACGTTTATTATTTGTCATGTTGTCATAATGTCATGTGAATGTTGATTTTGAAATAATGTATATTGTTATGTTGATTTTGTAAGAATTATGATTTTGAAATAATACACATAATTATTTAAAGCTATATGTTGGGACGGAATGCGAATGAGACGGTATGCGCCAAACCCAGATTTAACACGCCCCTCCCCCCCAAAAAAAACTCCTCACGTAATTAAAGGATGCCTTATAAAAACTTGTTAAACAGATATCTCCCTCAAAATAATTCAATATATTTATTGCGTTGCATAATGTTAGACAGGCTTTCACTCTCATGCAGTTGGAACACTGACCTGGATAAATACCTGGACTGGATGTCCCATACAACGAACAGCGAATTTTGTATGCTTATTTAAAACGCAATAAGTAGAGTACCGAACTATTCTCGCGGCCATTATTAATTTAGTTTATTGGTACGCTCAAGCCTATATAGCGACATACAGCGCTAAAACAGCGATAATCAAATGAGCATGAATTTATTTTGACAGCGGCCAGTCCAGGTTACAGTTACAGTTACAGGTAGATGTCAGTGTGTTGTCAGTGGTGGCTCGGCATAGTGACCTGCGTCTCGGTGCCCTCCTGCAGGCGCGTGACGAGTGCGTGCGGCGCGCGGGCCACCATGTTGAACAGCTCCTGCGCCAGCTTCACGGCCGCCGCGCGCACCAGCCGGGAAGACTTCTTGCCGAACCTGACCAGTGACCGACCACGTACACTCTACAGTGCAATCCCCGGCATGGATCTCGAGCGCTCGAGGAAAGAGTGGGGATCGCTTTGCGCGTCTTACGAGACGATTATCGTATCAGAGACGCGTGTGCGCGGAGCAAGCGACCAATTCCGGCCGGCGGTGCAAGCGCGGCGCGCGACGTGATTGGCACGTAATCGTAATGGTCTTCTGCGCATCTTTCGCCCAGCGCTCAAGATCCATGCCGCTAGTTGTACCCCGCGTTATGCTGCCACTTCACACGGCGGTAGGAACGCTAATGTTTGCCTAATTTGCCAAATGCCATCCATGTGTAGATAGTAGTTTGCCAATTTGGCATAATTTGGCAAATTGGCAAATGCCAAATGTCGTTTCCATCGCGAGTCTAATTTCATACACTGATATTTTTAGTAAAAGACATGCCAAGATTATATACAATATTAGGAAACTGCCTTTGTCCGCAATAACTCATTTATGAATAAGCCAGCATAAAAAAATATTGGCAATTACATTTGTCTAATTTGGCATTGTTACTCTGTGTAGACAAGCAGTTTGTAATATTTGCCTATGTGTCAAAGCTTTGTTAAACTAAGTAAATACGCAAATGCCTACCGCCATGTGAAGTGCCACCATTAATAATTTCACATCCACGTTTAATAATTCACGAATCTAAAGTGACCCAGTCTTTTTAAGCTTGCGTATCTCTACCCTGTTCTGGTCATCCAACACATACAGCCTCCCTAGCATGAGAACCAAAACACGATATGATATGATATGATACAGCGATATATCGCCACCAACTGTAAAAATATGATAGATATAGCCGCCATTTTGAATCGCCGTGCCGGTGACGTCACATATTATGATTGCTGTTTCGATAAACATTCAAAATGGCGGCTATATCTATCATATTTTTACAGTTGGAGTCAATATATCGCTATATCATAATCATATCATATCGTGTTTTGGTAGCAGGCCCGTTTTAAGTGCTTATAACATGTTACTTAGTAATTCAGTTATATAAGTGACGTCACGACCCTACACTCCCGAACTTTGACGCGCTTTATCTTTGTAATTTTTTAGTTGATTGATTGAGAAAAGAAAAAATAAGTGCCCATTATTTTTTAATAATCTAACTGACGGACTAAATAGAATTTAATTTTAGAATAGAATAGAATACACTGGTCATCAGAAAAATCGTCCCATCCTCATTTTGCAATGGGCAAACTTTTCATTTGGCACAAAATTAGCAGTTACATAAAACAAGGTAGAAGAAAAAAACAACGCATTTGTGCCAAAAATGTGCCCCGCTCAGTATTAGTCGTGACAGCTTAAGGCATGCCACGACACTGGTATTCTGTGGGGGCCATGTTTTTTATTACCCAGGCGTCATCCCTAAACCAGTTATCCGGCCCACGCGACTCACCACACAAAGACGTCGATGTGCGCGTCGAGTATGTACACGTTGCGCGTGGCGAGCGCGTCGCGCGACAGAGGCGTGGCCTCGGGCTGCGGCAGCTCCAGGTAGCCCATGCCCAGCTCCACGCGGTACAAGCGGGGCCCGGCCCATACGAAATCGTTTGGGACATGCTCCTGTAATTAAATCAATATATTTATTTTTTTATTTATGAGAAAACCGACAGCGTTACATATCAATAAACTTATGATTATTTCGTAATGTAGTACAGCTAATGATAGCTTTAGCCTGAGTTATCAGATAAGTATACATAATGAAGAAAATCCTAAACTGTACAGGACATGTATTACTATTATTTTCTGCCGTTCCTAAATGTTGTTTTTCGGCGGAGGTTGCTCCAAAGGGGTTGTTTGCAGAGGTGATTACTATACCTTGAGGTAATTAAGTAAGTTAATCAACTTACTTTTGTAAGAGTCGAGCTCATGAATGATTCCTCATTTAAATGGCAATAGTAATATTTTGTGTAATCTTGTGGGTAGTTTGGAGACTGATTTGTCGGTAACTAGCACTTACTAGATAATTAATTAGTCCGAATGATACATCGTAGACTTACCCATGGTAGACCGGAAAACAATGGAAAACAATAGGGAATTTTTTTTGTGGCACACGAAGGGATATTTATTTATTTTTATTTATACTTTATTGCACATTTAAAAATAATTGTACAAATGGCGGACTTAATGCCAAGAAGCATTCTCTACCAGTCAACCAGTAATCAAACAGAAAAATACAGGCGGTGCAGCAAGAAAAACAAAATATATATACCCGCTAACATTACATACTTAATAAATAGGTATAAATATATATGATTATCAATTATATACATATACATACGTAATATAGTACACAGAGCAAATGAAAGATAAATTATTAGATCAGCGATTTTTGATGTGAATGTGTAGAGCTTTCTTAAAAGTAAATTTGGACTTAGATTTCCTACTATTGGTGGGAAGTCGATTCCAGAGTCGTACAGCTGTGAGGGTGAAAGAGTTGGACATAAAGCCAGAAGTGTGAAGTGGGGTAAGTAGTTGGAGTACGAAGATTTCTGTCGTGATCCTTGTCCTTGATAAGTTTAGGTTCCTTCACAATTAGGAACCTAAACTTATCAAGGACAAGGATATCAAGACAAAGAAAAGAAAAATTAGTTAATAATTTAAAAGTAAAAAGTGATGTCACATACATTGCTCTGATCCTATGGTAAATTGTAAATTGCTCCAAATAAATGTTTAAGGCGAGTAGTGCCCCTAAATTAGCGACTTGACAAATGTTAGTACGAATATAGCACGAAAACTCATTAAAATACGGTTCATAACAGCGCGCAATGAAACGTGGCTGTTACGACAGTCGCTTCATCTTTAGGTTGCGAAAATTAGAAAAATAATAATTTTCGCATGTACGCCATTGTTCGAATAGAAAATCCTATGTTCAGTTTGTAGCTATTATGTTGGTCTATCAATAGACGTATAAACGGAATAAATTCGTTAAGCGGTTTAGAAGAAGAAGGAGAAATAGCATCTTTTTTGCTTGTTTTTTCAATGATTTCAATATATTTTTTTGCCTGAAGTATAAATTCTAGAAACAAATTTTTATCATAAAATAAATAATAAATAAATAAATTGTTTCCACAATCACACCAACTAGCTAGCCCCAAACTAAGCAAAGCTTGTACTATGGCGACTAGATAACGGATAAACATACTTAAATATTTTTATAAACATCCGTGACTTAGGTACAAATGCTCGTGTTCGTCACACAAACATTTGCCCCTTGCTGGATTCGAACCCGCAACCGCTGGCTTTGTAGTCCGGAGCGCGGACCACTACACCAGACGGTCGTCATATATAAGGAAGAAGAACATATTTTTCTGATAATCTGGCTTAGGGTTTAGGTTAGTAGGCTTTTAAAACCACATGCTAGTTTACATTTGGCGACTACACGGGATTTAATAATAACTATATCTTCGCTGTATGTGTTCGTTACCTCTGCCACGTAGGGCGTGTCTGCTTCGTACTCAAGCAGCTTCCAGAAGCTTCGCGGCTCCTTCCCGGGCGGCTCCGCGATTAGCTCTGCTTTGTTCTTGCGTTCTTCCTTGTTTATCTTCTCCGCGAATAGACGAGCCTTCGACTTTAGAGTGTTTTTCGCTTTCTTCCCGTTCCTGAGATTAATTGTTTTGAGCACATTAACATATTGTCGCTGTACCACAAAATCATGGGAATAACATAATTTTTTAAATATTATATTTTAGAATTATAAAATTGAGCAAAGGGTTTTAGTCATCCTTCCGCTTCGGGAGAATTTTCACTTGTTTGTTTTTATTCCATCTTAGAAATAACAAAAATTCCGCGCAGTAAGTTCACTAAACCTTCGTTTGTGCAGGCAAAAGACATGTAATTTTTATTATTGTTTATACAGTCTGTAGCATTTCTTTAATATTGACCTCTATTTTTTGGATTTAGAGTTGAAAATTGGTTGACTTTGTTTACTCACTGTTGAACAGCCTACTGACTTAAGGCGCCAGGTAAGGAGAATACACGTAAAAGAGGTGTTTTTGGACAAGTTTTCTGGCGAAAATACTGGATATAGGATGTGGAAATTAATATATCATGTAACTTATATGTTGAAGTTTTTCCTGTTGTATCTAAATACTAGTTATTATTTCTTATAAACACTAAAAAATATTTCAAAGTACCGCAAATATCGCGAGCTTGTACACATTTATATTTTAAACGACGTTTTTGTTTAGCTTTAAAGTTGGTTTACTTATTTATAACATTCGTGCCTTTAGGGTGAAGTTCTTTTTTCAAATAGTCAACAAATTAAGAATTATAAGGTTTTTTTAATGGATTTTACTCATAGCGCCTACTTTTCCATGAGCGGATATTTTGTTAGCAATGATAATCTATTTGCACAGGAGCGCAACGGATGGATGTTTAGTCTGCGAGAAGCATTTGTATTATCTTAGGCACGTAATAGAAGTCGCATTAGTCGACGCTTAATGCTCAAGGTCACTTGCCTTACCCGTCGCCTTAACAAACAGCTTGCTGTTGACTACTTGGAATGCTGAAATGTTACCACAGGTAAATGGTGAGTCCAGCGTCCAGCACGAACACGTATCTGGGGTCGAGCGAGTCCCAGCGCACCGGCACGGGCTCCAGGTGGATGCTGTTCCCGGCCGCGTGCACCCGGTACAGCCGCGTCACGTAGTGCTGGGGAACGACAGAGTTGGCGTACAAACACGGTAAACTGTGCCAATCTTGAGACTGTCAAGTGAGTTTTAAACTTTCATATTACAAAATCCTTATAAAAAAAGGATTTTATAAAGTAGATTATTTAAACGACAAGAGTGCATGGACTTTACCTGCTTAGCTCGCACTTACTACATGGCTAGTAACTGTATTTTCTGTAAAATAGGCTGACCAAGAGGTAAGTGAGTTTGTTGCCCAGTTTCTTCTCATCGCCAGCCAATATGTAGTCCCGAAGCAGTGGTAGGGCAAAGCTATGTTTTTGGGACGTGTAAAGTGTCCGGACGAGGGCCTATATACTGAATAAATGAATATTATGACTATCATATTTACTGTTGTGTACGCAATTTTTTTTCCGCACCCTGCGAACCTGAGTCGATTGAATAGACAGTGCGTCGCTAGCCAGCTTGTGTATCACTTGTGTCCCTACTCCCTACCGCTCTGTGTATATTAGAGACGGAGACCAATTTAAAAAATCATAAAAATTGGCCTCACCTTTCTTGAATTATAAATGGTGTATAAACTAACCCGACTTTGTTTTATATATTTAAAGATAGATAGATAGATGAAGAGTTAGTTTTTTACGGAGATCGACTTAGTTACTGATTCTGAGTGATCTCTGAAAAATTGGCAGTACCTTAAAATGTAACACTGTATAAATGACTTATCGTTAAAAGCCTAGAATCCTCTTTGGGTGGGCGGCACCCTAGCTGATTGCAGTTTACAGACTGAATCTAATTTCGGTGGAATACGTAGTTAAACTATTGTAGTATTTTATTAATATTCACCTGATCCCCCCTGAATGCCCCCGCACGGACTCCCTTTGATTATTAGTTACGTCCTATCAGTCTAAAATTTTATTTAGTATCTATTTTCTTAAATCTTATTTAGTAAGTACCTATTTTTTTTCTACTATACTGACTCTTCTTCTTCTTCTCTGATTGTCCTGACTGGAACTGGATTATGTGAGCTCCCCCCCCCCCCCCGGTCCCCACTCGAAGGCCAGGGCCACCCTTGACTGCCCCTTAGGTAAAATCCCCAGCCACGCCATTACCAATGTAAATAAATCAAAAGGAGCATATAACTCACGGGGTCGTCGACGGTGAAGAACCCTGAGGGCGTGTGGCTGCCCTGGATGTAGACGGGCGGCGCGGCGAACAGCGCTAGGAACTCGGGCGGCTCGTCGCCCTGCTCGTGGCGCTGCGTGCGCCGCGCGCCCAGCAGGTTGCGCAGGTTCACCGCGTGCATGGCTGCGCACGCGCCCTTGTCCAGCTGCGACGGTGCATTATTGTAGTATTTAGAGCTAGTTGCGAATCATATTTACAAATAACGCCTATCGTTCGTTCGGCTATGAACGAATGAATGAAATAAAATGAAACGGCTCCCGCCACTCGACCGCTAGAAAATAAATTCGCGCGGCCGCCGCGCGGTTTTATTTACTTGATGTAACTTAGAGGCGTTCAGTTGCCAGGGTTGCCGTTAGCGTGCATTTTAAACATTTGACGTAAATTTTTAGCCACTCATGTGTAATGTGTAATTTTGTCCATTTACGTACCTTTCTACTACAAGGTTTCAGCACGTGATTCAACTATTAAAAATTTTTGAATGATTAATGTAATCGAATCGAAGTCTATCCTGACTGGAACTACCCCGGCCCTAAAAATGCTTATTGTGTACCTTTTTACCCCAAAATGTACCTTTTTATCACTGGCTATGTACCTTTTGGGAACTCAGTTACGGCAACACTGTCAGTTGCTCCGCGGAAGCCGCGCGTATCAGACGGTGACAATCTCTTCCGTGGTGACAATGGATCGCTTCGACATGGGTATCAGAAAATGTAATTTCATCACTGATTGTTTCAAGTAATTCGTCAAACGAATTTATAGACATTCTCAAAAAATTTAAAAATATGGGCTCAAAATTCCTTAACTTTGGGTATAAAGTGATAAACTGACCATGGGTGAGCCGATCACGAAAAATTGGATGCACCCAATACTTTAGTTTCCTTTTTTTAGGAGTAAGTACACACATATGGCTTCTTCGACTTCCATCGTTGAAATTAAGCGACTGTCACCCTACCTCTCTCCTCACACTCACCGCGCGTGTCTGAACACTTTTCAATCCTCGCGGATCGGATTCCGCCCTGTCTGAACTAGCTCTTAGTAATTTAGTAGAGATTACGACAAGGTAAAGAAAATGAATTTCTATTTAGTCCGTCGGTTAGATAATTTTTTGATAATCTAACTGACGGACTAAATAGAATTTGTGTGACGCGCGCGTCCAGTAGGTTGCGCAGGTTCACCGCGTGCATCGCTGCGCACGCGCCTTTGTCCAACTGCACAAGGTTATTGAGATATTGACACCATACACATACTATTATTAAAAACCATGTCTTGTTATTTGACGATCTCCGTAGCCGAGAGGCGAGTTCGAGCATACCGGACTCGGTGTCGCTATCTCTGAGGTCCCGGGTTCGATTCCCGGTCGGTCAATGTAGAAAAAATTATCAGAAAAATAATCTAACTGATGGACACATTAGAATTTCATTTTCTTGAAAAAAGGCTTGCCACTCCCGGCAATTGAAACGGCTAAAACCCGAAAAACCTACACCGTGTACTCTTATGGCATCAATCCATAGTCATAAACATTTGATCTTTATGACTATGGATTGATGCCTCTCTAAAACACATGCACGAGCAAGCATACTGGAACGCCAAGGCTCTTTTCTTTTTTTCCGTTTTGATCAAATACTGGATTCAATCAAGTCAAATTTATATTGACAATAATTTAGCATCGTTTTTTTTCTCACTCTAGAGCATATATTATCAAAAATGGTGGTCGATTTAAAAATGGCAGCAATATATCTATAATACATAATTTTTTAAGTACTTACTGTTGCTTTTGAACCAATCCAAAAGTGGATATCCCAAGACAACTGACCCTGCTCCTCAATAGCAGTCTTCAGAATGATGTAACAGTCACCCTCGAAGAATTTACCATGGGCTACCTGTAAACGTAACATTTGAATTGAAAAATATACTAAGTTACGTGTCTGGAAAAATAGACAAGTTTGTTTTTACTGCATCGATCCAACAACCAATTAAACCAGTCGTACATTATCCATTGCTAGTCATAGATCTTTCCCAAGTCACGCCATTGTGTTACCCGTTGTCCTACGTAAGCGACGGGAAGCAATAAGTTGCAACAAGACGCGATGCGACCTTTTATGATACATACATTTTATGTCAATTCCCGTCTCGATCTACGCGACAACGTAGGCCATGCGCAGGCATAGCTTCTCTGATATTTTCTTATGAGAGAAGCCACACTGATCCGTTGCGTTGCATTGTCACAACAGAATAATTCGACTCAACGAAGAGTCAGTGCCACGACGACGCACCGGACAATGTCACTGAAGACATTATGCAAGATGTCGCAGCGCCATCGCTCGGGCGACGCAACGCAACGCAACGGAGCAGTGTGGCTTTTTTTAAACTTGACACGTCGCGATGGATCGCATCGTGTTGCCGTGTTTTTCGCTTATGTAGGACAACACTTGTACTATTTAATATTATGTAACGAAACTCATTCTCCACACTTGTCCACAAGGTGGTGGTCTATATTGATATAATATTCCCTTAAGACAATTATAAATGCGCTTAAAAAGTTAGTTACCTCATCAACGGGCGCGGGTATGAAGTTCTCGATCTCCCAGACCTGCAGCCCCGGCGTCTGGCCGGTGTCCTCGTCGAAGAACTCCGAGTAGTCGAGCGGCGGCTTCTCCAGCGTCTCGTCCCAGCGCTTTGGCCTAGACCAAACAGAGGGTTTCTTAAAGGTCAAACAAGCTAGCAAGCAAGACAAATTTTTCTTGTTTTCAATTTGATAAATGCCAGTATTCTCTCTAAAAGATTTTCTTAGAAAACATGAGTTTGAATTTGAAACATAATCATACTGTGCCTCAGGCCGCAAATTCGTTATTGCTCGTTTAAGCTGACCTTGAAGCAAATATACACCTTTTATATGTTTCTACAAAAACCAAAGTCTCTACGCACCAATCTTTACCAAGATCTCTACGCAGACACTTCTACTGTAAACAACAATTTCGCTCTCATTGCCGATTTGACGTCGGCTATCGTTGTTTCGCATTTACAAACAACGAGAGATATATTTAGTAAATATTACGAGGAATGTATGTACATTCGCTTATGAGTAACGGTAATACTACTAAGTGGATCAGATTACCGGTACTCCTTGTATTTTTTTTATAGTTATAGACGTAAGTCGAAACATTGAATCGGAATTCGGCGCAAACGTGCAGTGACTCTTTATGTAGGAATGTTTTAAGTCGAATGTCAAAGTGATACGCAGTCGTCAAGGACAAGTCCATGCAAAGTAATGCTTAATGTGCCTAAAACCGCGCTCGCTTTCGCATTTACCACATAGCGCTCACGTGACACTACACTAGTCACGAGCTACTAGAGCCTCCCCAAGTCACTTACTGAATCCTAATTATGCTCAACATACCCTGGACAATTTATAAAGCTGAGGCTGAAGAATCAATCACGCAGATTGACGAATTCTTTTCCCAGATAGCAAATAAACTGAGAGTGCGGATTCGCCAAACACAGAATGGCCCTCCTAACATTTTGCACGACGTGCGTGACATCTGCACGCGGCTGGAGCTTATAAGTGCCTTATGGTACTGACACACATGCTCATTAGTGGCACGAAAGCATGCAACTAGGTAGCTATTTCAAAAATAAGGATGCTTATTACGAGCGACCCTCGAGAGAGTCGCAGCTACATTTCATACTAAAACATGTACCATCAAATATTGAGGGGGCCACGGAAAGAATACGAATAACACCTGTGAACGCCACCAGCCACCGTTTCCTTACTAGCAAATATGAACAGTGATATAAGCATGCCAGTAATATGCTTTAAGCATGCTCTTTTATGAGCACAGACAGACAGTTCCGACTCACCCTGAACTGTGCGGCATCTAGTTCCGACTTATTGGAACATTCCACTGGCCCGGCAAGCATCACAATGGATGACTCAACCTGCTATCGACCTCCGGTCTCGGAGGGGAGTGATGTAGCGACATCTATCTCGCCACATACGAACTAAACTGACGTATCCTACATCGCGATATTAAAGTTATCGGATCGATTAAAACATATATACAAGAACCCGACAACAACCGTCGGGCATTAGCCCACCAGACACAATACCCGTCTGGTCGGAGGATCCTCCCTTTTCAATGGGGGATGAGGAACTTTACACCCTGTTCCTCTCACCCCCCATAAGCATGTCTGTCAGTACCTTTATACAGGTATTCGCAAGGCAAATAACTGAGTTTACCATATCTCACTTTGTTTGCCATCGACATAAAAGGCTACCTTATATACGCTTTAAAGAAGGAGACTGCAGCCGCTAATCATCAATCATCATCATCAACAACGGGAAAACCAGAGACTGGGGGCCTGGTCTTGTCTGTGTTTATTATTTAGGGGTAGGGGGGGGGGGGGGGATTGCTAATACTCGCCACGCTTGGCAGGCGGGTTGGCGAGTTCAGTTTTTATAATATTTCGCAGACGCTGCCGCCCGTCTCGTGCTACAGGAATTAGTCGCCTCTTACAACACTGTTACTGTTGGCGGTGGGTGTAAGTATATTCTTTACACAGAGACACTTTCTGAAGAATACACAGCCGATAATGCGACCTTGTATCTGACATACTTGAGTTCGCTGTTCCGCTGGTCGAGTCGTTCGTCGTTGTGCTGCGTGTTGGCTTGCTCTTGCATGCCGCGGAGGATAAGGGCTGAGTCGCGCTGCTCGGGCTCAGGCCTGCCACGCCGAAGCCGCAACTTGCGGGCTATAGGGTCTGATTTTACACCTGAAAATATATACAAATAAGAGCGTTTGCGCACTACGAAACGAATTCGAGATGCGTCATTCTTAAGTAACTGTGTACTATTTCTATGATCGCTTTAAGGTATGCACTGTTTCTGATTCGAATCCAAGAAAATACAGTTCTAGTGCGCAACCTCTCATACAAATGGTTATAAGGTTACTTTAATTTTTTTTTGTTTAGATGGACCATTCTAAAAGTATTTTTCTCTTTACTGTTTATTTTGTGTGGTGTGCAATAAATAGTATTTATCTATCAGATCGTATACGGATTGGATTCAGTGCGCAAACGCGCGCTCTTGCTTAAAACACTCAAGATTGATTGTGGAATACATAATCTATTAAAAGTCCACTAGCCGACTTGTCAATGCCGGGACTCAAAACGAGGACTCCTCTATTAACCACCAAACCAAACAGCTGCTTTACAAGCTAGGGGCTTTACACACAACAAAATGTTGTCTTGTGATATGGCAGGCTAGGCTTCTATGCTGTTTATCATCATCATCATAATCATTTCAGCCATAGGACGTCCACTGCTGAACACAGCCCTCCCCCAATGAGTTATTGTTACCATCTTAGAATTTCGATTAAATTACGTATTGTCAAATGCCAGACTGTTTGGCGTAGTAGGTTTAGTCAGTAGTAGCGACTTTCTGCTGATTGCAACTAAGATTATATTGAGCTGACGATATTATAGAACACAGGCCAGCCCTTTGCAGTCTTTACACCGGCTTCGAAGGCATCATTAGTCACAAAATCCTCTGTTAAAATTCTCTGTTGGATATCTACTTACTGCTAGGCGTAGTAGGCTCGGAAGTAGCGGCTCCGGCTAGTTGCAGCTGTGCTTGCAATGAGAAGTCGATGTTATAGTACTGCAGGCCGGCCCCCCGCGCCCGCTCCACTGGCTTCGGAGGCATCACCAGCTCAGGGTTGCCGTGAAGCTGGAGGCTCTCAAGGTCGCTCATGAGGTGGATCGCATCAGGTAGAGTGATCAGCTTGTTCCAACTTAGGTTCAGTTTCTTGAGGGAGCCACATCTGTAAGGATGTTCTTTTGAATTGCCGTGCTAAATACTTGTTATTAAGATACAAAATAAATTTAACTCGTCAAACCCAAGCAAACGCGTGAGACAATAACATTTCTATTGGCTCTCGGTTCCTTGGGCTGAGGGGCTGAAGCAAAATATATTTTGTCTGGGGTGCCACGTAGACAAACGTGAGATTCGTATCTAAAAAAGATGGTGAAACGCTGAATGATCTAGCTAGCGTTTTTTTTACTATTATAAACAATTGTTTAGATTTTTTTACGGATCATTAAGCAAAATATTTGTTATAAGTATAAGTGAATATTTTATAAATGTGCCTACTAAGTTACAAGTTTGTTAGTACCAAAGAAGATGAAAGTATAATCGTTATTATAACTCGATGAATTGAAATGTGCATACATAAACACTATAGACTAGTGGTGTAAATAAAAGAGAAACTCGGGCAGATAACGACCTCGATCACTTTCGCTACGATAGTCATAAAGTAACATAAATATTAAACCGTAAGCGGCGATGCAATAGCACATAGCTATTAATTATAACGCTTCACACATTCACTTGCCAAGGAGCTAGTTTTTACACAAATCGACATCGACATAATTTGACTACACTTTACAAAGTAAAGATATTTTATTTTCAATGTTATATGTTATGCCAAGAGGGATGGTTATTAGTGAGCACATAATATAATTTATAGTTGAAGTATATAATTCTAAATTCAGTGGTTACACTATCGTATATATTCTTCAGAGGCTCTTTTTTTAAATGGAAATACTAATCAATGGGAGGGGTTTGTAGCTTAGTGGCGGCAGTGCTTTGGTAGTGATAACCAAAGTTAAACCACCTACGCCGCGGTTTTGATTGGATTGGAGGCCATTCTAACCCTATTATATCGACGACCTCCGAGAGGCGAGTATACCGGACTAGGTGTCGCTATCTCTGAGGTCCCGGGTTCGATTCCCGGTCGGGTCAATGTAGAAAAATAACTTTTCTATATTGTCTCGGGTCTGGGTGTTGTGGTACCGTCGTTGTTTCTGATTTCTGTAACACAAGTGCTTCAGCTACTTATCAGGATCAGAGCAATGTATGTGATGTTGTCCAATATTTATTTATTATTTATTTATTTATTTTGTGACATTGATCACAAGTATTTCCGTGCTTCGGAAGGCACGTTAAAAGATATTTCCGACTAATCTCGCGTGATACTAGTCGTGAAGCCTAGTCAGAGGCCTTAATAACATCTGACTGGTTAATTAATTGGCTCTCCCAGTGCACACTTCCAAACTGGCTGACAAAGGTGACTATCTGAGTTTCTTGCGCAGCTTCTTCTTACTACAATTGCAGCCGATATGTAGTGATTGAAGCGGTGGCAGGTCAAAGATATACACATTTTCAATATCATACCTAGATTTAAAAAAAAATATTTTTATCAAAACCGTTAAAAAAGGACACACGAAGATAAAAATTCATCAAATTTAGGTTAAATTTTTTTTCAATTACTTTGTATACGTAGGTCACACTATAAGTTTTGCGTAACTTAAAAAAACAACATGTTATACCCAAAATATTATGTTAATTGCTTTTCAAAATACTCTCCCTTACATTTTAAAGATTTTTTCATGCGATCGAACCATTTTTTAAAACAGGAGGACCACAGATCTGAAGACATGTTTTCTACGTGCTGATTGAACGCTATCACTGCCTCTTCGGAGTTGGTAGAAGAAAAACCTCTCATCAAATCTTTGATTTTGAGGAAAATACAGAAATCACAGGGTGCTAGGTCGGGGCTATGCGCAGGATGTGTGACGAGATGTACTTTTTCGGAAGCTAAAAATGACTTTGTTTTGTTGGCCGTGTGTGAAGAAGCGTTGTCATGATGTAGGAGAACGCGGCTTTTGGGTCGTCTTTCGCAAACTTTTTCTAACACCCTGGGTAAACAAATGGTAGAATACACTATTTTGATCTTCAAGTGAAATTGTACAGATGGGACCCGTAGCTGAGAAAAAAAACGCGATTTTTTTACCAACGTTTCTCGCCTGTCTCACTTTTATTGGCCTGTTCTCATTTTCAAACACCCATTCACAAGATTGTTGTTTTTTTTCGGGTTCAAAACAATAAATTCACGTTTCACGAGCGGCACAGTCTTGCGGAGAGAGAGAACTTTTAAAATCATAAAAAATCATCGCTCTAAAATCTTTTCGACTTAACTCCATTTTCGTTGCGTACGTAGAACTTTGATGTGTGATAAAAAACAATTGACAAATCATTTCCCGCCAATTGTTTTTTTTTATTACTAAGAAGGTTGCAACGTTTAAAAAAATATAACATTCGAAATTCAAATAGTTCCGATTAGCTAGAAGTGCAAAACTTAGTGTGCCCCATGTATAATGAATATTTATTTAATTGATTTTGTATTGGGTACATACAAGTGACGTCACAACTATGTATCATCATTTCAGCAATCATAGGACTTCCACTGCTAAACATAGGCTTCCCCCAATGTCTTCAAGTGGTTGGAAGTAATAACTATGTTTATACATACAAAATCTATGGGCATGTCGCGTGTTGACATATAATAAGCATAAAATGTACGTCTATTGGTTGGTAGTGACAACAACCCTATTGCATGTTTAGTGACTTACCTGCACAGTCCTTCAGGAATCATCTCCAGATAGTTATTGGCTGCGGAGAACACCTCCAGGTTGCCCAACTTCCCGATGCCAGAAGGGATACCCTCAAAGTCCAGCTTGTTGTCGTCCACATGCAGCCTCCTCAAATTCTGCAGCTTGCAAAGAGACGCCGGGAGCGATGTGAGCTTGTTGCGCGAGAGATTCAGACTTTCTAGCTTTTGCCATATGTCCATTGCTGCCAAATATTATTTCAAATTAACTGTTATGTTACACATTTCAGCTTGCGATTTCTTTTATTGTACAATAAGAAACTTACTATAAAAATAAAGTACCTGAACAAATATCTTGAGTATTTTAGAATGGTTATGTCATTCAATGAACAAACAGTCAGTAACCTGAAGACGTATATTTTTCTCTTATAGGAAATACTTAACAATGAAAAATTAAGATAATTAGTAAGAACACATTTCCCATATAATCGCGTAACGTAATAGTGCATGCATTGTTGATTACGCCGCACAAGCAATGTCGCCGTATCCATGTAATTAAGTGAAAATATGCATGATTCGACTTCGCACATCGATAGTAATCATTGCGTGAACGATATTCATTGAATGTTACTAAATAGTTGAGATAGTTAAAAGACGGTTTTAATTCCTCTTATCTACGTTCACATTGCAATGTTTTTTCATATACCAATAATGGTGCGGACACGGTTACAGGATTCAGCAAATGATACGAGTTCGGTAAAAATTAATTATAGTTAAGCACTCGGCGTATCAGATGGCAACACTATTCTGAATACAGCGAATTTCCTTTTGTGTTAAATTAAATTGTTGGCCGCATGTGCAGATTATCCTTAAACGTATTGTCATTAAAGAAAAATGCCATCTTAACATCAACACCAAACTGCATTTGGGTTAGCTCAAATTTACAATCAACAGCGGCCACACTATTCGCTATTTAGCAAATCATTTGGCAAATGATTGGGTAAAACTGTGCTCAGTAGAACCGCTCAGTAAAGCCGCATCAAAAATGATGGTAAAAATATTTGTATTACAAATCTATTGACAGTTTATTATCAATCAAGTAACTAAATTCGGGACAGGCCTTATCTATAAAAAAAATTAGTTTAAAAAATGTCTGTTATAGGTTTTAAGACCCTTACCTGAAGACACTTCAGTGATTTCATTGTCGCTCAAGTTGAGTCTCTTCAGACTTTGTAGGGAATAAAGTGCATCAGGCACTTTCGTCAAAGCGTTCTTGGATAAATCGACGTCAGAAAGATTGGAGAGCGTGTCCAGAGAAGTCGGTAGGTTTGCGACTGTGCGCTGCGTGTTGCGCATGTGTAATGTTTCTAAACTTTGCAGGGATGGCAATTGTCTAAAATATAGTAAAGTTTTATTTATAAAGAGTTTTAGATTTAAGTGTAACCTCTTATAGTACGTTCTAGACTAGGCTGTGAATGTTATGAACGAATAATAAGAATATTATTTAAAGTATTTAAAGATATATGACCGTGCCCGCTGGGAAACAGAAGGGCCGTTATTTATTCGGTGGCAACACGAGGAATAATAGAGGAAACTATAGGCGGCTAAGCAGCGTGGGTCATAGGGAACAAAATTGCGTTACTCTACGCATGCAAATGAATAAGAGGTAAATAATATAAAGAGAAGCATGTTTATCCGTTTAATGAACGTCTTAGTATGGAAGCTAGTCTTCTGTACTTGAACTATTGAATACTGTTCCATCGAGTTGGATTAGGAGACTGTTCAAAACAGCATATAGGGTACGCTGTGGCTTCACTTCATGACTGCGCCGAATACAATGCAAATGCAATGTGGTTGCAACCGCATCTAGTATTTATATTCATTTATTAACTATTAATTTATAATAGAAAGTAAAAGATGTATATAATATGTGGTTACAAGGTTAAGGTTATCCTTGAGTAACAGGACACCTACATATCTCATCTCCAATAATCTAAAAAAATAATAGCCAAAACAATAGCTAACCTGAGCTGAAAAAGTCCAAGGGGATTGTCATTAAGTATCAGAGTCTGCAGGTTCGCCAGTCTCCTAGTCTGAGGAGGCAGAGTCTCCAGGCGATTGTTAGACAAATCCAAAAACAATAGATCTGTCAGTTGCACAAATAGAGTTGGTGGTATACTTTCAATGCTGAAAGAAGTAATATGACATTGACTCATCAAGCATACATACACAATAGATATTCTATTATTATGCGGTCTCATGAGACCGCTTGGGTGTTAACGGGTTAATATGTAATTAATTATAGCATAAATCATCATTTCTAAACTTCAGGATCATCCTAAACTGAATGAAAGAAATGGTACAAAACCTTAGGTGCATGAGTTGTTACACCCATTTGTTTAATCCTGATAATTAAGTGTTTCGTGTATAAGCCCATTGGCTTGCCTTTAGAAAACACCAAAAAGAATGCATGTCTACTATAATAACTAAAAATAAATCATCTTTTACTCAGTTCAATGGCAATCTAAGATTTATAAGTAAATGAAAAACACTTACGAATTATAACTAAGGTTTAAAACTAGCAATGATTTTGCCTTTTCAAGGCCTTCTGGAACATCCTTCAATCTATTATGAGAGAGGTCGAGAGTGGTGAGGTCTTCTAGGCGAAATAGCTCTGCAGGTATCCCAGAGCTCTTTACTTTGTTGTGCCGTACATTCAGTGAGCGCAAACATTTCAGCTCGGTTAGCTCACCAAACAACTTCTCTAGGCTATTCTTCTTTAATGATAAATTTTCCTGTCATAAAAATGGGAAAAAAAATTAAAGAAGTCATTATATAATTAAATTACTGAAAGGGTCAGTAAAGGAAACAGGTTTGGTCACCATTTAAGTAACTGACTAAGATATTGCTGATTGAAAATAGTATCCATATTTTAAAAGCAAGATTTCTCAGTATTGTTCTGTCTTTTAAAGCAGAATGTCTTTCAAGAGGGATGGGTAAATACATTTGCACTCCATTGCCAGTTGTTGCCAAAAAAATTGTTACAATAGAATAAGAATAAGAGTATTTTTATTTGGCACACAAAACATACAGGTTACAGGAAGGAGTAAAAGAATTGTACCAAAAAGGTAAAGCTATTTACCCTAACCATTATAAGAATAAATGGCAATATACATGCAGTTACCATTACCAGTTTTCCTCATGGAAACAGCAAGATTATTATATAAATTAATAAAGTTGTACCTAGTGTTAGGCTAAATAATTAGGGTCACATTACAATTCAATATATAACGTTTTTTAAATAATGAGGCTTGTTTTAAAAAGCCAATTATTATGGTATATGTAATGGATGTGGCATTGTACTATTTAATCTGAATTGATTATTTAATGACAAAGAAAATTTACCAATTTCATTAGCTTCCCCAATTCTTCAGGGATATCCGTTAAATTAGTTTTATCCAACCTAAGCCATTGGAGGCCAGTCATGTATCTAATTGCATCTGGAAATTTTTCATCCTGAAACAAAATAGGCCAATAAATTATATATAGTAAACAGAGGTTATGGATATGATATCACCTTTCTTTCTTAGCTCTTTCTCGCATTATTATCATTGTACTCACGCTGAAATCATTACTAGTAAAATCAACACCCCGAACAAATGGCAATAACCCTGTGTTAGCCATATTTTACAAAATTAATTGCAGAAAATACAGAAACCTCTACATTTCATTTTTGATTTTACTCAAATGACAGTTAACTGGCTGGCTGATGGATGAATGATGGTTGGAAGCTGACATTTGTCTTTGACATATATTGACAAGAACACCAACTGTCAGAAAAATATTTTTAGTGCTGTGCTAAATAACCGGTATTCTGCATTTATCACAGAAGGCATATGGGTAGGTATAACATATATATAAGCCAGCCTAAACTCCCGGTATCGCAGGGTCTGACGATCCTCTTGACATTGCTTGACTGTGCTTCATGTCTTGTTGCGGAAGTGAAAGGAAGGATCGTCTCAATGGGAGCAAAGAGGAAATTAATATAGGGGAAAAATGGGAGCCTTTGGCTCGGACTACGTGCATCCGGAATTTATCAGAACTCTATACAAAACGGCTCCGGACATTCAATCTGATTTGTATCTGAAAAATTTCTATAGCTATTGGCTTACAACACTATCGAAATTGTTTCCATACAATTCGAAATTGTTTCCATACAATAAGGCTCGGACTACAAACATCCGGAATTTTTCAGAACTCCATACAAAACGGCTCCGGAAAAGCCCGGATTGATTTCGTTTTGATAAGGCTCGGACTATAGTTGGAGAGGCGACCGCAAAATTTCGTACCTACTTGATACCGCGATGAAATGCACAATGGTTTCCCTTAAAAGATAAGCTAAGTCCGAATTTTATAGTTAAGTATGAAAAAGAAAGCCATTTCAGGTGCGAAAAAGGGGGCATTTAGATAGATAGATACAGAAAAGCGAAATCTGTCAGTTTTTTTTTGCCGGAAGTGCTTGGCAGACGCTCTCAAAGGTGACCATCGGGACCCCTAAAAATACCCATCTGATACCAGCATGAAACCAATACCAGTCGGTAGGTATGAAACCTCATTTCAAGAATATGTAAGTCTGCCAGAGCTTTTTCTGCCGAAACACCTTGACAGACGAGATTATGTAAGCAACATCCGTGGAACTCGTATTTTGAAATTGTACAGATTACGGACATTCTAATTACTGTAATGTAATGTCCTGAAATCCTATTACATATTCTGTGGTTATGATCCCAGGCAGTTAAGGGTTATTAAAATAAATAAATAATGCGCCTGACAACCATAAGTGTCTTTCAGCACACCCAGAATATTAGCTAATTTAGAAAAGTTCTTTTTCTATGTAGACCCCACCAGAAAACGATCCCTGGACCTCGGACCAGGGATGACGACACCAAGTCCGGCGTACTCACCTCTCTGTTATTGAGGACGTCTTTGCATTTTTGGCGCGCGGGTTCGTACGCCCGCCCTTGGTCCAAGGAAGAATTACTTGAGTTAGCGTTTTGGATATCACTATTGTTTCCAGATGACAAAAAACTAAATAATAAAACTACATCTATTCTAGAGTAAACTCTTTTGCCCCTCCATTATGTCTACGATTTAGCGGGTGTTGACAAAAGGCATTGCGAATGTTATAATAATATAATTTCTCATAACAAAGCCTTGCATTGGAGGATTTCCATTATTATTTGTGTATTTAATCAAATTCAACAAAACAATTCGTTTAACAGTACTTTTATTAGCTAATATGACTGTTATTTCATGTCTATCCTATACAATCCACTAATTAAGGTACCTACTTACATCAACATCGACCAACTGTTATAGTAAAATAACAAAAAGTAGGTTTAAAAAGGCAAAAAAGGTAGGTTTAAAATTCTTAGTGAATTTTGATTTGATATCTTAATTAAATGCAATTAGTATACAGTTCAACAGAAATCATAGGATTATGCAAGAATTTTTAACAGGAAATAATAAACTCCAATAAAATTATTTCAAATATTACAATAAAAGTACCTATTTAATTAATCTAAAAAACTAACATTAAAGCATTGAGGATGACATTTTAAGTCCTATAGTGTGTCATACATAGATAGGTGTACATAAATGTGTTAATTTTTTGGCTTATCGTGGCATCGGTGGCATGTTAGGCATTGGACCTGACAGGGCTGTATTGGTTCCCAATAACACCTGAAACAAAAAGAGTATGTCAACTATGTACATAAAATATAAGGGTGCATGGTAATTTGCTGAGCATAAGGTTCTAAAATTCAAAGTATTGTAGCTACTGTATTATCACTGCCTTATAAACATTAAATATTCATGACATTGATTGGTAGTAGGACTTCTATGTTGAGACTTTACTAAGCAACATAAAATGATAATAAAAGTTACCTGCTTTTGCTGCGATTTTTGCATTTCTTCCACTTGTGCTCTCTCTACCTCAAAGATGACAGGGGCAAACAGAATGACTGACGAACTGGCTACAACCCACATGACAGAACGGGACAGGCCATACAAGGATTTTACACCAGACCTGCAAAGTAATTCAAACTCACGTGTAATGATTTGTATAAAATAATGATAAATTAAGAGAGCCCGATTTTAGGCAAATCCAGTCAAAGCTTTGCTACATTTCTTAAGATATAAATACCGATGACCTTATAAAGATGGCTGGCAGTGGCTTATGAAAAAGGCGGAAGATCATGTTCTTTGGTGCTCTTTGCAGTGGACTGCAATAGGCTGTCATGATGATGATGAAATAGTAAAATGATGTTTTCTTTATCTTATCAGGCATGCATGATCGAGACACAATAGAAATACCATTGACCACTTGGTTGATCATGTTGACAAGTTAATTAATCTTCAAGCTAACCTGTTACTGGAGTTAACTATTGGTTACCCAGCCAGTAACAGGGTACTTACCATTAGTATATTATTATTATGCTTACCAAGACTTAGTAGTGACTGTGTATGTGCCATTACGGACACACTCTGGAAACATCTCTGTCAATCCCCATAGTCTTTCGGAAAATGTTTCATCTGGTTCCTGTAAATAACCATACCCTATTATTTCACATAACCTCAATCTGCATTAAAGTCAATCAATCAAGGATACTTATAATCTGTCAAATAATATAGGTTCAGGAGATACTCACATCATCGTATTCTTTCAGAGTACCTATCGGTGTACCCGCACTGGGTGAAGATCCTAGCTGCAAAGAAAATGTACGTTATAATTTATTAATGAACAACGAAGCCCAATAATTTATTGGAGACGGGCGTAAAAGTTTATAACCTGAAATCTAATTACATACCGAAGGGGTTATGAAAATATCTTCAGGCCTACGTTCAGGGGTATCATCTTTACTTGCAATCAGGGATTCCATACCGCTGTCGCTTTGATCCAATTCATCAGTCAAGTCCGTAATCATATTACGTAGTCCAAATGCGTCGTTTCGCGGTAAATATCTAGTTCGTGTGCGATTATTACGAACTAGATTCGTAGAAATCAAAAGATCTCAAATCAAATTCCACGACTCCCACGAGCACTAATATAAAATAAAATCACACTCGACTCAAAGAAAGACGAACACACAAAGTCACAGACAAATTCAGAACAGACAGACTGAGCAAGACTGAGCTTAGCATAGAGCTGTTTTTTTTTTCTAAACAGAGATCCGCTGAGCTATTATGTAGAGTTGTGCCCTATGTTTGAGAGCCCAATTTGGCGGACAGGATCAGTATATTCAGTATTGCTCATAAAGTTAGTATACCTCTAGGTATAATAACTTTATGGTATTGCTGCGCCATCCACCAGAAACGAAAACAATTGCCAAGTCGCAAATAGTGTGACTGACACGTGCGTAAATTGCCCCGAATTACAGAATAAACAGTACCTACCTACCCAAATGCCCGAATGCGAGTTTAAGCCGGCGACAGATGGCGACGGACGCAGCTGCGGACTCGTCTTGACATTGTAAGGTCAAACTCTGCCATTGGTCGATCCTTGGGCTGGCGGAAGTTGACTGAAGGATAGACCAATGGCGGTGCTTAACCGCACAATGTCAAGACGAGTCCACAGATGCGTCCGTCGCAGTTTTCATAAGTATTCAAATTTTGATTGCTCTGTAAGCTGGCGCATTCAGTATTTTAATACCGGTGGGCGACACATGGCTCCCGGACGCCAGTTTCGGAACAGGAAGTCTTGTCGACGGGCTGGCGAAGCTGACGAAAGGATCGACCAGTGACAGCGTTTGACCTCACAATGTCAAGACGCGTCTAGGGACGCGTCCGTCGCCGTTTGTCATCAGTTTAATAAACGTTCGATGAAATAGGCCAAAAATTCGGATAATTGTCTGTTCTAATAAGGGTTGTCGTCTTATATTTGTCGATTGGCATTCTTTATGGTATGGAGAAGTAAACCCCCATCCCCGTTTACCGAGGCCCCGTAGATGGCTGGTTACAAAGTAGTGCTATTGCCTATTGAATACTGCGATTTTACGTGAAAACAGACATGTGCGGGTGCGGCATTGCGGCTAGCTAACCAGCTAGTGCTTTTTTGTAGCACGGGCTGTAGGCCTAATTAAAAAACGATGTTGCGACTAAAAGCGTATGGATACTAAATTTTAGTTTGTAAGTATGCAAATTGCGACGCACTACACACCGTTACGTGGCTTAGCTAACAGCAGTCTTTGATGAAATAAAGTTTATAAGTGGTTTTGTTTATTTATTTTGCATTACAACCATTTTATTTACTAACCTGACAATCACTTGGGGTACTGCAAGTACATGGAACTTCTTCGGGCATATTTTAATTTCTTATTGCATTTTAGAAAAAGTTTTACAGGCGTCGTCATAAATTTTAGATAAACATTTTGAAGCAATCAATTTGACATTCTTAATTCAAACACTGATATATCTAAGAACATGCAGGCTAAGTCAAAACGTTTTGCTATCGTGGAATGAATTTTATTAGATAAGAACTTAAATATATATATAAAGAAAGCATATTAACTCTAAAGATTTTTCTACTTTCAGAGATTCGAAAAGAAATACCTATTTTTAGGAAATATTTTCTAGCTCAGAATAGTCAACTGGTATAGCTCACACAGTGCTCAATGGATGCAGCCTTGATCTTTTAATATATTGATAAAAAAAAACAATTGTCTAGCTGCTGACACTGACGTCTGACATGTCAAATAATTACCGTAGATTGGACATAAAATATATTAATCTGTGCCGTAGATGTCAAATTATGTCAAACTGGTAATTTTTGGTTCGATTTCAGCCGTAAAATATAATTTCCTTGACAATAATTTATACTTTCATTTGGATATATTTAGATAAATTAATAATTTTAAAATCATTGAAAAACTTACTTAATAAATTTAAGTCAAAAGTGAAGAATAAGAAAGTCGCTCTGATTTTGAGATTGCTACTGCAAGAAGGGTTTTCATAGCTGTTCATCAATTCATAAACCTGGTGTTTCTTATCAAGGTTAGTTCTTGCCATTTTTATTTCAATCAGTTGTCACTATGTATGTAATTACTGTAGACCAACAACAAGATTGTTCTTATTCTGTCCTTTGCAAATACAAGAAAATTTTGTGAAATCATAAAATGAAATCATTTGAAATCAATTTTTTTCTGTTATTAGGCCTAAACCAAGCTCTTTTACACGTCCCAATTATATTTTTTTACCCTTCTTTGCTTTGTGACAATATTGTGGGCCAGTGCTCAGAAGAAGCAGCACAATAGACATGTGTCGTTCCGGATCGTAATAGTTCCAGGAACTATGTCCAACACTGGAACGATATCGTTCCTCTCCGAGGTGCATAAATAAACATGTTTACAGTTCCGCGCATGTCCAAGCGAACTGAGGTCCAAGACATGCCAAAAATAAAAACGAAACAAAAATGTAACAAAAAAGATAATGTAAATATTGAAAAATTTGTTGATTTATAAGTACTCCAACCAAAATAGTAATTTCATGATTTTAATAAATACCTAGTACAAACATTTTTTTAAGTAAAACTCTTTAAAAACGAAATATCACTAATAAAATTATTTGGTTGACAGTCCTCCACCTAAAAAGTATGAAGGTAAAGCAATTAAATAGGAATTGAATTATATATAGGTAGGTATTTATCATACACATGTCCAATAGACCGAAGAACTGTTAAGGTGTGTGCTAATCAGAGGAACTATATAGTTCCGCGAACATGATACCGGAACCAGTTCCGAAATGTAAAGGAACCGTTCCAGGTTCAATCCATTAAAAGACATGAATTGCGCATCACTACAGCACAAGAAACTCTGTCATAATAATGACCGAGTTTCTTGTGCTGCTTCTTCTGAGCACTGACAATAGTCAGCCCTTTTTAAATAGTATGTGTACATTACAAGATATAGACACGCACGCACACACCCTCACACACCTGCTCATACGCATACACTTCACTTCACTCACCCTACTAAATATATATATTCTGTGTTACCACACACTTACACACATCTTAAACTATTTGTGTTTAGCTCAAACTAATCTATATTTTCTATAATATAAAACAAAGTCAGGTTAGTTACACCTTTTATAAATCAAAAATGGCTGAACCGATTTTCATAACTTTTTGGTTTGTTGAATTTGTCTTTGTCCCCAATAGCAGAATTTAAAAAAAAAAACGGACAAAATCCCAAAAAAATGTACCTATATGAAGAGGCAGTATGAAGTTTGCCAGGACAGCTAGTATTAATATATATAGAAAGGCTGTTTAGTTTAGTTACACCATTTATAAATCAAGAATGGCTAGACTGATTCTTTTGATGTTAGATTGTTGGGTTTGTATCCACCTGAAAGTACAGAATAACTATTAAAAAATTCACAAAAATAATAATAATAGGCGGCACAAAGTTTGCCGGGACAGGTAGTAATATCATAAATGCGAAAGTAACTCTTGTCCTTTACGTTTTCATGAACCAATTTTGATTAATTTTGTTGTAGAGATAGACCTTAGAGAAGGACATGGGCTACTTTTTGTTGCAAAAATAATACTTTAAGGGATTAAAATAGGAGGTAACAAACAATGATAACCCTATATTCTATGCGGGCAGAGCCGCTATTGTAGTATTATAAATGCGTAAGAAAGTCTTTCTGCCACTATTTCACGCCAAAGCCACTAAACTGATTTTAATAAAATTTCGTACAAAGAAAGCTTGAACCCTAGTTCATGGGCTACTATTTTTAAATTGTAAAATAAATAAATAAAATATTGGACTACATCACATACATTCCTTTGATCCTATGATAAGTAGGTTAAGCACTTGTGTTACAGAAATCAGAAACAATGACGGTACCTAAAATAGGAAGTGTCAAGCAGTATTTTACGAGAGTGAAGCTGCGGGCAGAGCTGGTTAGTATCATATAATTATGCAATAAATCAAATTATTACATTGTTAATAATGTTTTGTGGCATCCATAAAGGGCCTGGAATCAGTTTATCAGTCAGTTAGCAGTCAATTCTTTTTTAAGTCAGTATTACTTTTTACAATCACATGTATGTTGAATGATGATAAATGTTTGATATTGTCACACTTAGGGCCAATTCCATTAAGATCTAATTATCATCATAAGCTTTTGGAAGTCCACTGCTGGACATAGGTCGCAAATGATTTGACGACCTCCGTAGCCGAGAGGCGAGCACGCCAGACTTGGCGTCGCGATCTCTTAAAGTCCGAGTTCGATTCCCTATCGGGTCAATGTAGAAAAATAACTTTTATATTGTCTCGGGTCTGGGTGTTGTTGTACCGTTGTTGTTTATGATTTTTATAACACAAGTGCTTTGTTACTTACCATAGGATCAGAGCAATTTATACGATGTTGTCCAATAGGTATTTATATTCTACAAGCTCTTGAACGACGTGACTTTGACATCTAATTATAAAAAAAATAAATAATAAAATGGGCCGTTTGTATCCAGCGGCTTCACGCAACCGCAAAAACGTATAAGAAGGACCTTTTATCGAAAATCTAAATTAGTTTTAAAACAAAATTTATCTAAATATTAATATATTTTTAAATATTTTTCTTAATTTTCAAGTAAGCGTAGTGTAGGACGCCCTCAGCTCGATAGACCGACGACCTTAGGAAGATGGCTGGCAGTGAATGGATGAAAAAGTGGTGCTCTTTGGCGCTCTTGGGAGGCTTTCGCCCAGCAGTGGACTGCAATAGGCTGACATGATGATGATGATGATGATGATTTATCTGAAAACAATGGTTGTCTATTATTTATATTCGTTAACATCACTAGAGCCCTTTCTTTGTGCACAAAAATAGCTTCACTTGTAGGTTTTCTAATATTGATTACATGACTATCGCTTCCTTGAGTCTTAACACATATTTAACGTACGATATTACTAAAATAGGAATACATAATAGGATTTATGTTGCAGTCATTATGTACACTATAAACTTGTAAATTTGTTGTGCACTTGAATGCAAACTTGTTGTAAAATATGCTTAGGTAACATACGACACGTGTAAATTTTATGCGCATGACAATTTATGTATCGCTATCGACACTCTTTATGCTTCAGTATTATGCTTGTTAGAATATAATTACAGTTTACGATTTATGCCCACTCAATGTCCAGAAACTTACCTACAGGCACCTACCTACAGTTTTGTAAAGTATAGTCGCCACTATGAGACGAAAGATAAAGCCACTTCTACAAAGTAAAAACTAATATTTAAAAAAATACTTAATAAAACACGATTACTGATAATAAAATAAACTAAAAAATTACAATAAATTGTAAATACAGTAGAAAGATTTTTGCAGTACCTTTATAACCATTCAGTAATACCTATATACCAAATGTACCCCGAAACAATTTCCCAAATAAAATTGCAAAATAATAGTCTAAAATTATTATTATTGCTAGGAGAACTATGTACTAATAAAATCATTCAAAAAATAACCTAACATTGATTTAACGTAACGTATTAATTACGTTTTACCAGGCCTATGACACGTTTCGGTTGAGATAAATACCTACCCGACGCGCACCTTCGAAGAGGCTAAAATCAGTCGAGTGTCACGCGCGCGCGCTGATACACGTTCTTATTATTAAAATTAGTTTTTTGTACGCGTTACACTTCCGACTTTATTCAGAGTTTATTCACTGTGAATAAGAAAATTAAAAGAAATCGAAAATATTGCGCAGCATTTGGGTTATATATTTTGCCACCGGGTCGCTCGGTAGAATTGTAGCAGCGACGCGACCGCTCCGTTGTGATTGAAAATACTAACGTCTCGATTTCCAGCAGACCTACCACAATATTATAATAAGTCCATAAACCACTTCTATAATATTTTAAGTCCTCATTAAGTAGGTACTTACTACGTTACGACATTTTTATACAGGGCTCTTTAACACTAATATTATGATCAGGGTGTTATCATAAATTAATTGTATCGATATACCGGAATGGAAAGTAATATTTTCATTGAAATGATTACTAATTATCTACACGCTATTTCATGCGTAGGTAGGTATCGACCAAATTCACAAACACAAGTCGCAGCCCTTGCGAGAGAGCGGTAGCTGACAGGACAAAGTAAAAAGAGCTCTCACTTGTGGCGTTTTGGTGGATTATCGCTTGCAGCAACGCTTTGTAGGCTGTTAAAAAATGAGAGTACATTGCCCGGTGCAAGCTAATTTGCTCTTTGTTGCCGCACGTTGAGAGTAGATAATCTATTTTAGCAAATGTCTTTAAGTGTCGCTTCTGCTATATTATTTATTCTGTGGTATTACGCCACTTTTATAGAGTAGTAATTAAATGGTCAGCCGTTATAAAATTTGGTTAGCCACCAGAATCAATATTTTAATCATTTGGTCAGCATTCAAAGATTTTGTATGCAAGAAAAATAACTATCGGCAATTCTTGTTTTGCAAATAATCTTGATAATGATCAGTAATTGAATCATAAATCGTCAGCTTAAAATTATATGTGTTCGCCAAATAAACAGACTATCCGCAAAATAACTACTTGATCAGCAAGATTCACGATTGTTCAGCAAAGAATACATGTCTGGTTAGCAAATTATTTGATCGGTATGCATATTAAAAGCATGGTTAGCAGAATAATTAATAGGCTTGCATTTTATTGGATAGTAAAAAAAAGAATAAGACTTTCAATTACAAATGTGTAATTCTTTGGTTATAAGGTTTTAAATCGATCTCAATTTTATTTTAAGAATAACCATGTGTAATCATTAATTTATAACATCAAAATTAAACAAAATGTTTTTATTATAACACATTTTTATTATTTCATTTTACCAAACACATCCACTCGGAAATTAAACCCATTACTATAAATACCCATTAATTTTTTGTAAGGAATGTGCCCATTTTGCGCATGTCATTATTGCTATTTTTATATGCTGCACAAAATTAGATTAGTTGCTTATCCTCTAAGTGCTTATCAACATTTTATTAAACATGGGCCAATCATTGCAGCTCATTTAATTATTATGCTGTTCAAAAAAATTTACAGCCATCCAGAATGTAAAAAATAGCCGATTGATTTGATATTGTTTGCTGGCCATGGTCTGCTGACCAATCATATATTTCTGCTGCCAGAATTCATTTTTCTGCTGACAAAAACATGAATACTTTGCTAACCCGTTAAATAACACCCATTTTTATATATGACTGAATTCCAGGAGACGTATTTTTTTAATCATGCGAAGTCCAATCCGAATACGAAACCGCAAGATTCGCATGCGAATTCCTAAAATTACTATTTTTGAAAATTCATTTTGTGAATTCTGCAACAAGTGGTCCTACCCATTCGTTTTTCGTTTTCTACTAGTTAGTAGAAAGTACGGAAGAATGACATTGACAAGTAAACATATGTTTGACAGAAATTTGACGTAATAACTTTTTATTTATGTTCCGTTTATTCGATTCAATACCGGTTTTTAAAATCAATGAGTTTTTGCATTCCGTTATATAATATTTTCTGCGTAAAACGAAAATAGTTAAAAGATTTCAATTTAATAGCAACACTTATTTCGAGTGATTCAAAAATGCGTATAATCGTGAGCAATCGAAATGATTTTCATACACGAATTGTTTTCGTGTTAGAATTCGAGATTCATTTCTAATGCTTCAAAAATACTACTCCAGTTCGACAACAATATTCCAAGAATCGTATACAATTTTCTAGGAATTCGTATACGACTATTGCTATTTCTGATACGAATTGAAACTCAAAGCTTCAAAATATGTCTCCAAGAGCGTAGTCGGCGCATGGGTTTAGCCGCAGAGTTGGGCGTAATCAACTACTTTTGTAATCAGATTAATAATCTGATTAAAAATAATCATGATTACTTTTAATCAGATTAAAGTAGTCATGATTACTTTTAATCAAGACTACAAATGTAATCTTTAATCATGATTACAGTAGTTAGTAATCAAGATTACATGATTATTGTTGTGTTGTGTGTGATCACGGTAGGTCAGTGGACTGTAGGTAGGAGAGGGTGCGTGTATGGAGAGGTGCTGGCTGGATTCTCAAACGTTGAAATTCTTCTTAATCCTTTATTTCTTTCTAAAAACCGTTACTTATCAATCATTTTTCCGGCTGGGCGGACCAATCCCGAGGCTCGAAAACTGCACGCGTCAGCGGTTGAGTGCATCCTACTCTAACTTGTATGCGCTGTCTGTTTCTAGCCAAACACACAGATTTCTCGAACTACCTTTCAATATTTATTCCTCATTCTGTTTTTTTAAATTAGCCATTTCCGTCCCACTGCTGGGCAAAGACCTTCCCCAAACCTCTCTACTTATCCCTATCGGTGGTTAGGGCTTGCCAATCTTTGAGAAAATTGTCTAAGTCATCGCGCCATGGCTTTCGAGGTTTACCTCTCGAACTTATTCTATTAGCTAATTAAATCTATTTACAATATATAAAAATTCACAAACAAAATAGGTACGGGAGAAAATCATTGAAAATAACAAACGGCACTTCTTACGGTACGGTATTGCCTTTTCGATACAAAAATTACGCAGAGCGGCTGAGCGGCTCTCGCGTCGGTATTGCCTTTTCTTAGCAAAAATCACGTAGCTGTCATTAACATGTTAACTGAGCCTAGGTAAATTATAATTGATATAATTTAATTCATATAACTAATAGATATTTTATTGATGTTATTTAAAGTGATAATTTGTTTTTATCCTAACCTAACCTAGATACAGTTAGGTTAGGATAAACACAAATTATCACTTCAAGATCAAGATCAACTGTAACGATAGGTAAATTTGTTGAGCAGCTAATCACGTTGTTTTAAGGAGTGTCCCATTCTCTTGTACATCCAGTATTAAGATGATTTATTGTTAAACAATTTGTTTTTTATTTGATTTTCAAAAATCTTACAGTTGATCTTAATCAATCATTAAAAGTAATCAAGATTACGATTACAAACTAATAATCATTAATCACCAAATGATTACTTTCTTGATTATTTTTTGTAATCTGTAATCATGATTATAGATTACACATTGTAATCATAATCGTTAATCATTAATCTGATTACATTTTGCCCAAGTCTGGGTTTAGGTAACGTTTTATAAAATAGGTAAGCTGTAGAACCTGACTAATTATTACCTATTCTATTTCCTGGTAGTTTAGTAGTTTTTAAACTTTTGATGTAGTTTATGTACAGACAATGGCAGGTCAAACTACCTAAAAAGTTAAAGATCATTAAACCGATTTTCAACTTTAAGGCGTTTATGTAGAGACTAATATCAGTTGCGAAAATTCTACATTTAAATTAATTATAATAACTTAGGTAAATATCCAAAAATTTTATGATAAAGTTGATTTGAGGACTCCACTAGATTGTCGCCTAAGTTCGAGAAGAGGAAAAACAAAATAATGTTGCTGACCCCTGCTGTCAAAATGGTTTGTTTACAAAAAATATCTACATAGTTTTTGTTTTGGCGAATATAGTATAGACACCTCAGTTGACCTCAGGCAGGTGTTTATGATTTTATCACTGAGATCGAACATGGGCTGCAAAAAGAATTCACACACAAAAACTTCATACCGCCGAAATGTGAATGCTCCGTTGGTCCGGAGGTGTTACAATGAAAGACAAAGTCCGAAAGGAGTACATTCGAGAAAGTTTAAAAGTGGCACCCATTGCCGACAAAATGGTAGAGTCTAGATTGAGATGGTACGGACATGTGATGCGGCGACCCGAAGACTTTGTTGTAATAAAGTGCCTATCCGTCGCAACAGGAAAGAGAGGAAAACGCCAGCAACATGGCTAACGACTGTGAAAAATGACATGAAAACAATGCCCCTTATAGAGGATGATACCTACGACGCCTCAGAATTAGAAAAGCCGACCCCGTGCAACGGGAAGAGGCGAGGACAAAGAAGATCGATAGCACATCTTCATCACTATTGACTCCCTAACGTAAACAATATTTTGGTCAACGTTAAAAACAAAATATGTTTAACTCATTCCGTTTCTGTTTTCCGTCATCATCTGGGGTCGGCACAGTATGTTTTTCTCTTCCAGGCAATCCGATCATTCGTCATCGAATCATACACTCTCTTCTCAGTCATCACCAATACTCATACCCATCACTCACCTCGTTATGTGACCCTCTTACCTTGTCATCACATGTCCGTACCAAGACAAACGGTTTCCTTTCATCTTTTCTGTTACAAGTGCCACTTTCATACTTCCTGTAATATATTCATTCCTTATCTTGTCCATTCTCGTCACCCTACAAATCCACCTTAACATTATCAATTTGTTTACGAAGAAATAGAAACCTACGAATTTCTGTATGACATGTGACAGAAATAGAGTTTCGGTTTGTCTTGTTCCCTTTAAAGCAGTCTGGTACCTCTTTTTAGCACAAAGATGTTAATTCCTTAATCGTGTGATTATATTGGTGTGTTGTACACGCGCATACATATGCACGGTATATTTATCTGCTGGTTTGCAGTTCTCACGTTTGACGTCACCAAATCAACTACATGTGATTTTGTCGATCATCATCTCACGCTGTGAGTCATCGTAACTACCAATTTAATTCAGTTTGTACACAGTTTGTGGTGGTATCAAAGACTTGATTGCTGTCATCACCACATTATTTAGATTTTTAAACGGCAGCCAAGTAAAGTAAGATGGACTCTGTAAACAATTTATAATTATCCATTCGAGAACAACATCAATGAAAGATTCGACAAAGTGCAAACTAAATGATATTTTCCGGTATCCCACTCTTGTGGCTCAGTGCCAGCAAGCTCCCAAACATTCTTTCTCCTCTGTCTCGACTCTTATTATGGTCGTCGAAGTCCGTAATTCATGTGATGCTATAAATCTCAATCAAATTTGTCATATTCAAGTCCTATTCAATAACATTGTACCAGTTAGACGATGTTTTATTAACGATTGTGATGTTCGTTTTTGTGACGTGTTTTAACAAAAAATGGGGAAACGTAAGCTTCTTAAAGTCAATTAAAAAATGTAGATGTTTTTTAGGTATTGCTTCGTGATCTCATCGAAACAAAGCAAAATTGGGCTGTAATGCCGCTAAACTCAATAGACATCAAAGTGTCTTAATGTATCAAGAATCTTCCCAGAATTGACTCTACAATTACAAAAGATTGAGATGACACTCTTTAGAGACTAATTTTTATCGCTTATAATCCTTGATGTTTTAAAAGTCGATCGCAGTCAGATTCATTAAAGCGGTAAACCACCACATACTGCTTTGAACGGCCGCCTTCGGGCTAATTTCCGTTAACGAATTACAAAAAGGAGGGTTAAGCTTTTATATTTATTATTATTTATATGTAGGTATGTAGCCTTGTAGTTAGGTCTATAGAAGTAGGGGTATTATAAAATTTAAGACTATCTTGATGACAAGGATGTTCAGTCTAGCCTGCACTAAACTGATGTACCTCTACCTCTTTATTTTTTATTTATCTTTTTTGGGAGCTAGTGGTGACTGAGTTTGTTCCGGGGTTTCTTCTCAGCACTTGCCAGATTGTCTGTGTCTTGTCTCGAAGCGCTAGTAGGGCCAAAAAAATAAGGAGACATGTTCTGGCCCCATATGGGCCCATAATGTTATTATTGACGTTCATAAGTGGCAATTTTCTATATAATAATTTTTGACTTTGACTTTGGTTTGCTTTGTAGGCAAAATTCATGAAGCGTTCAGTTATGGGTTGCAATGCGCTAAATGCTTGATGGGTTTTGGCGTGCAAGGTCCTTCATCCTAACTGATCGTCTGACTAGTCGTTGTCAAGCATGCTGGGTATTATTTTTCTCAATTTATAATTTAACCATGGTTTTCCGATTTATCACAACAGTACAATCAGTGTTGTTATACGTATACGCTACGCATAACCATAACTCGTTCGAATTGTGGACTCTTACAACTTTACTTTGTTTTCCTTGGCTAGTTTTGGTTTGCTTAGCTTATTTGAGGATTATTTTAAGTCTTATTGGCATAAGATAAGACCAAAATAGCAGTGAATTGAAGGAATGTTTTTGTTGTGTTATTATTTCGGTCGACGACTCATTGTTTTTGCTCGTCTCTAATAGTTTGATAAAAAATACATATTATTTTAATATTCAGATTTATTATTAATCGTGAACTGAACGTTTAAAGTTGTACTTGATTATGTAAACACTGAAATATTATTATTATTTTACACGAGAACTGTAACATTAGGTACTCTGAATAGCAATAAAAAGAAAACTTACACATTTTATAAATGTATCTCCTTACTTTTGTTATTAACTCTGAATCATAAAATGAACTAGTAAATAGACTTATGACTGTTTTAACTACTTGTGCATGACTTCATTTACCCAACAATCGGATGATTGATAAATCTAAGATAAGGTAGTCACCTATTTTTATTTTATTTCACCTACAAATAGTGATAATAAACCATTACTGGTATTTTATAAATAAGGAGTTGGCTAAGCTTCTGTACTTAGGTATGTAATCAATTCGTTTTGTTCTTAATTTGATCTGGATTTTGCCACTGCAGTGTAAATGCCTCTCTCAAATCCCTCTAACCATCTCTATCTACAGCCATGCTGGCAATCCTGGCAGTACTTGACTAGAGCCATATCTTGCCATATTTTCTTTGGCAAATCCTGCGGTGATCTGCGACCACTTCCGACATCTAACAGTCCAGACTGTTAGCAAGTGTCAATAAATTATCTTGTTACATTGGACATTGACCAACCAACCTGCATGAATTTTATTATTGAAAATGTATACTTCAAATTCATTTTTTTATATAAAGGCAACAAGGCCTAGTAACAATAACTTAACCTATAGTAGTAGTACTTAATTTCCAACAACTTAGTAGAGCAGACTAACTTCAAATAAACAAGAATGTGTACCTATTTAAATAAAATATTGTCAATTTTAGTTACACCAATAATGTTGTCTAAAACCGTAGTCCGTAATCGAATTTTCTATCAATCGTCGTAATTACAACTGGATTATTTACAAAGTTGTAAGTGTGCAATAGGAACGCGTATAATCATTGCATTGTGTATTGTGTGGTAACTAATCCACTAAGGGATGACACATTACAACTCTCTGGGCATTTAAATCTACGCAGTAGTTGCTTTCTTTGCTTTTAATACGCAATAAGCACTGCGGTCTATTTGTAGGTCTTGAAGTAACTTGGTAGGGTAACAAACTGTAAACCAATGAAGTTTTTATAATACCAATTATATTTAGGTTTAATGGTAGAAATCGCTGGCTGTAGTTTGGAGATCCTATGTTTACAGTGATATATTATTATTAATTTACTCACTTCTTTCTTGGAAGTTTATGACTAACGAATCATGTTATGCCCCTTTTTCTTCAAAATATATCGCATAGTAGCATATAGCATTAGTTTTGAATTACGATTACGCAAGCATACGATAAAAATGCCATTTTTAATTTTGATGAAACATGATAGGTGTCGGTCGATGGAATATTATAGGACCTACAATAAAGGTAGGCGGTGTTTATGTTAGCTATCGCAGCTTCAGCAATCTACTCTATGCATGTGGGAGGTTGTGGGAAAGGTAAAATGATGAAATAATATGTTGTACCTACTTACAACAAACCGAGAATACCGAGATCGACCCGCTGTAAGGTAACTGAACGACATCGGAGTATATTTATAACGAAAATATTGATCGCCTTGCCAATGCTTTTAGGTATACAAGCTATTTTCATTTACTAAAAGTTTCATGAGACTCGAATACCGTGACGTTAATGTTTTGGTGTAGGATATTGTTGTTGCATTCGTACTTCTGTAAATCTGTTCAAAATTGATAAAGCCAAATAGTCTGGTTTAGAGTTTTTGATGATTCCTAAATCCTAAAATGAAATTAACTAAAGGTGTGTTATTCCATTTTAGGTTTTCTACTATATGCTGGCAATGGATAGAAAATGCTAAGCCCCAATGTGGCCAAAATGAGGTCAGGCATTGTTTGAATTTTGCGTTATTGTTCGCGTGGCTCATGAGGACAACTTTTTTGACGTTTTAGCATTTTGGTTTAGGGAAAATTCTTAACTATAATCACTTACGCGACGGTTTTTTTGGTGTTTTTGATACATACTTAAATTAAATGTTACGTTTTTTTATATCGTATCGTAACGATATTAAAATGCCGCACATGAAAAACCACATTATGATAGTCAGTGAGATGATGTATTCCCTAAGCTCTGTGATTGTCAGGAATTTTTCCTGGTTTTTTTAGCCTTTAGGTATAGTTTTGAACTGAGTATACATATACGCTGATGCCTCCTTGCTCTTGCTCTTGAATGATCTATGAGCCAATGATGCAACGTCCCTATCAGTTAGACTTGATACACGAATCGCGGGAATATTTGCCATTGCCATATTATGTAATTTCACGAGACAATATTTGTTTAGAAATAATATTCCATTTCGATTTGGTTAGACTTTGCATCGATTGTAAATTATGGTTAAATATCTAAAATGATCGTGTGTGATTCGTAACACTGATAAACCCTAACTCCGTTTTTCCCTTTCGTGATTTCACCGTAATATTATTATAATTATTTTGCAGTGAGGGAAAACATAGCGAGGAATCGGCTACCTACACATACAGATAACATTGTAGCCATGGTCCAAAACGGTCTAGTGACTAGTTCCCGTGGGTTACGAGGGTTCTTATCTGCATCAAGAATCATGGTCAAGCTTAATCTAACTATAGGACGGGAATGAAGCGTTTTCACAAATCTCAAATCTCAGTTTGTGATTATCAGAAACACATCTTTGGATTTTTTAAATATGTTCTAAATTTTCAAAAGTAGGTGTGCAAAAATTTGTTAAAACCTTTTTAGGGTCTACCTAAACTCAATTTTTAATTTAAAAGTTTTTGAATCAATCAAACACACAAAAAATTGTAAGAAAATAATGTAACTAAAAATGAACAAAAAAAAACATTGTGAAAAAAGCTTTAAATAATTACAAAAAACTTTTGAATTAATGATGATTGATGCTATGATGATGGATGATTTGTTTCTCCGAAATTTCTGAAATTAGTTAGTAAAAAAAGTATTTTTAGTTTTTTTTTAAAAGTAAGTACCCATAAAATGGAAGAAAACAATAAAAAAATTGTAATATTAAGAAGATGATTTATTTCTTAAAAGTTGGAAACAGAATTGCCTACTGATTTGTTCATTTTCAACTTATGTTTTGTGTAACTGTTGTGATACTTCAAATCAACGAAACTACTTACTAGGCTATTTGACTATTTTCTGGGTAACATAGAGTTATTATTGTTGGTAATATTTAAATAAAGCGTCAACAATTTTATTTTTATTTTTAAACCTTTGAAAATAATAAAAAATAGTATTTCATTATTTTTGTTTTTAAAAGTCAGCGAAAACGCCGTCTGTCGTCGATGTACTTGTTCGTAACGTCACGAGCCTTTACATACCCATTGAGTTATATAGTACTAGAACAGGCATGTTAAAAACCTTCGTCGTGTGAACGTTCACACTACTCATACAATGTGCGAGCGTAGCGCATAATCTAGCTTTGGGATGTCAGTTCTAGTACAAAGTTAGTCAATGGTGACGTGCCTGTCATTGTTGCTGGCGTTTTTGACAATGTAAAATACCGATAAAAGTATAACATTCGAAAATGTATTTTTTACAGTAATCATAAACTATTTTTAATAACTATTAATATGTTTCGGTTCCATATTGTGCAATATATTAAACTAAATAATTAGTTAAGTAAATTTTGTTACAAGGCAAATAAAAAAATAAGTAATAAAGTAACACAGCTGAGCTAAATAAAAAAGTAGCTTTCATGATTATTCACTTGACTGGCTGCAATTAGACTTCGATAGTGAGCGGCAGGACAGGCGACACTTTGGCTGGTTGTCATTGATCAATGCCGTGACGGAGCAGCCATTGTTTGATGAACCTTGTTGCCAACGACGTGTTCCGCGGTACTACCAAGACAAATGCGTCTGCTTCGGTGAAACTGCTGTCTTGTGTTATTGTTTAATATACTCCGTTGCTCGTAATTTACGTTTGTTCCGTTTTCCGTGGAATCATTACCAAGAGGTTCATTTCTTTGTTATTTTCCATCCAATGTTCCGTTATCGCAATTTACATATTTATCTAGTTTCTCTATTACTCATACAAATTAAATAAAACAGATACTACGTTACTTGATTTTTAATGAAATACTAAAACATTTAGAAATCTTTAACAAAAAAAAAAACGAGAGAAATAAAATTAATCCTTTTTAACATTATTTTTTTATAATTGCTCTATTTAGACTGGCTTTGTTGTCGTCATACATGCGTTCACTGGTTGTCACCACCATTTACTTGCCAATAGGATGTGAATGTTAAAAAACATACGTGCACCGCCTAGTTAATTAATTTTAATCGGTTATGACGTGTCATTACAGCAGTTAGCATGTATATCAATCTTCTTTGTGTTACCTACCACATGTGTCTAGAAGTGACCTGCATACAAAATACTAGAGTCACCTTACTACTCTACTCTATACTCTACGCAACTTCTAAACTAATAAAACCAACAAAGTCCGATTTGAACTCGCGCTCAAAGGTTTCTGTACCAACTGTATTTTTAAAGAAAGAAAGAATAAAAAATATGTTTTTGCTTGACTCAATAATAAAAGTATAGCTTCTTTGCTTCTTTTCATGTATTAAATAAATTAAATTTCTAGTAACGGTCCATGTTCTCCACAATATTTTTATATTTCAGGTCCTTTATTTGGTCCGTTTACGAGCTAGAAACCCCTGACACACAGCAGAGAAACAGCGTTAAAATACTTGTCTTTCCTTATCAAATTAAAAAAGTAGTAAGTATTAATTTCTTGGAAATTGGATCTCTACCGAGTTGTCAGATGATAAAGTTCCATCTTTTATTAATTGATTATGGAATTTAAGATAATTCCAATGGAAAACCGAAGCTTATTGATTATAAGTCTGTTAAAATCTTTTGATTTAAGTTGTGAACGTATCCTACATTCGAAATATTGATCAGCATTTGCCAAAGTAGTTTTCTAGTTAACTGTGTGCAAAAATACCTAGACTTACTGTTTAACAATTCACCGTTTAAAAGAAGTGGAAGGTATTTAAAATGCCCAAAAATCTCGGAATGGAACGAACCTAAGTATAACAGCAGAGGATATAAACATACGTTTAATTTATTTCAATATTTACAAATCAATGAACGATTATTTTACCGTTCACTCGCGTATTTCTCAAGTTGTGTTCTTGCGGTAATTTTCCATAATTACACTGAACAACTAATTTGCAGTTACGATCGTTAGACACGCTTATCCATGAAGCAAACTATGCTTTGTCGTAAAAATTATTACCAATGCGCTAAAATTTATAAATAAATCTTACGTATCACCATTAAGGGTCACCTATCAAAAATGCCAAATTGCCGATAACTGCTGATGCTTCAGTAAAAAACTTCTTCAGTCATATTTATTACACAAATTTTCATTTAGATAGAATAGTTATCTGTTTATATGTATGCATCATCATCATAATTTCAGCCATAAGACGTCTACTGCTGAACATAAGCCTCCCCTAGTGTCTTCCAGATGGGCCGGATGGAAGCGGCCTGCATCCAGCGGCTTCCTGCAACCTTTACCAGGTCGTCTGTGCACCTTATGGGTAGACGACTTACGCTGCGCTTCATCATCATCATCATTTCAGCCATAAGACGTCCACTGCTAAACATAGGCCTCCCCCAGTGACTTCCAGGTTGACCGGTTGGAAGCGGCCTGCATCCAGCGTACGCTGCGCTTGCGTGGCCTAAATGTAAGCCTGCTTTCGACTCAAACTATAGTGTTACTATAGTGTCGAAAACCTGTTACTGCTAGATAAAATACAAAACACAACGCCATCACACTCCTTAACGAATTGTGCGTATCAAACTGTTGGATAATAGATACTTGTAACAATAATATTTTATTATTTATTCGTAGATAGAGGCAGCATTACTAAAAAGTCCCATTTTAGTCTAAAACAAAACATCTCCCTCTCAGCCTCTGGACGGTGGCCCTGTCAAAACGCGTTCGTCGTCTTTGTATAGATAGAAAATAAATAAACCGTGCTATAACATTCATTTTCTGTAGTGAGTGACGAATACTCCTTTTTTAAATTTGCTTTTTGAAGCCATCCGGTGACCTGATTATTCTTTACCTTTCACATGTTGTGCTATGTCGTGCTTCTGATGGCAAGAATCGTACTACAAAAAGTTGAATTTTAACACATTTATATAATTTGATGGCGTTTATCGGTGTCTTCATTAATTGAAGTCTCCAACTAAAAATACTTCGTAGCTCTCTACAGAAGAATTCTTGACATCGTTCAGTTGCATAAAGCATTGTGTAACACTACGTGCGATAGTGTCTCTTGTTCTATCTGCTAAAACCAGGTGAATGAAACATGCTTTGATTGATACATCTTGTTATGCTAACAGGCCTGCCTTTATACTTCAGCTAAAAATATACAGGGTGTAGTTTTGAACACTGGCCAAATTTAAGAAGGTGAATGTATTCATTAATACCAACAACTTCTTTTATGAGGTCAACATCGAAATCGCATTTTTTTCCATTTCTCCATACAAACTAACGCTCCACCTCTATGATAGATAAATGATAATGTATGGCGCAGCAAATAATGTTTTTATGATTTCGATTTTAGTCCCATAGTAAAGGTTGTTTGTACTGATGAATTCAGTCGCCTCCTTAAATTTGGCGAGTATTCAAAACAGCACCCTGTATATTTAACCTCACTGTACTCGCAGTAGTGCAGTGAAGTCTATGACCAGACTAAACTAATGGCAAATCTAATGCCATAGTTTTTAATGGAGATCAGGTTTGTTGCGGTCTCTCTTCGCGCTCGCCCTGCACTAAAAACAAAGCCAGGTCGCGGGTTTAAATATTGCACGGGGCCAGTGTTTGTGTGATGGCGACGAGAATTTTGTACTCGTCATAGATATAAAATATTGTAAAGTATATCTGTTTGTCTACCTGTATGTAGTCGCCGATGGACAACTTCTGTTTTGGACTGTCCCCCTTATTATAAACTAACACCATGCAAAAAACATGTCGGTTCCTTGCTCTGTTAAAAACAAAAACAAATCTATTCCACCGTGAATTTTTCCGAAATAAAAAGTCATTTATGTGCCATTCCAGACTATAATCGATATCTGTCCCAAAATTCATCTAGATCCTTGCAGTTGTTCTGCCATGATTGAGTAATAATTAATAAGCATCCATCCGTCCAAAATTTCGCATTTATAATATTAGTAAGATTATTACGACGACGACCTCCGTAGCCGAGAGGCGAGTATATCGAACTTGGTTTCGCTATCTCTGAGGTTCTAGGTTCGATTCCCGGTCGGTCAATGTAAAAAAAAAAACTTTTCTAAAATTATCTCGGGTCTGGGTGTTGTGGTACCGTCGTTGTTTCTGATTTCTGTAGCCGAAGCAGGCTACCTAACATAGGATCAGAGCAATGTATGTGATGTTGTCTAATATGATTTTAGTATCATTGCAGGTTCTTGTGCAAATTAATTACTTCAATAATCACGAAGGTCAATGATCATCAGTTATGAATTTAGGATTTAATTGCAACGGTCTGTCGAGTTAAAGTCGTCTGTTGATTACTTGTAATGTAATCGGAGGACCGAGATAAACTCTAAACTATGATTATCTTACTTGTTATAATCATTACTTGTGTAATAGATTCCCTTGCGTGAAATATTCTATTGCGACGTTTTAAATGACTGTAATTTCATATTCCTAGGTTATGTATGATTATCTGGAACTGTTACCATACAAGCTGTGACGGTCGGAGCCAAATTAGTTTGCTACAGCTGAATTCATACAAATGTGTTATTATAATAACACAGACTAAAATTATTTACAGCCTCCAACCTCAGATTTTACTAAAATTTTCTTTTCAAGAAATTTTAGTACAATCTGAGGTTGGATTTTAACTAAGGCACTATCACGGCATACATTAAATCACTCCTTCATCACGATTATTTTGATTGTTGTTCGCTTGTGGTCAATTTATTTCCTAGTTCGAAATAGCAGGAAAAGTATACTCGAGTGGTGTAGGTGCCAATGGCGACGGTGCCATTCTGTACCATTTTCCTGTATCATGCTACCAATAATTAAAAGACCATAACACATCTTGATATCAACAAATAACAACAATATATTCATTCTTTTTTCTTTCTGAACTCATCAGTATTCAGGACTTGAATAACACATTACATCGTTTTTCATTCACAATGTTACTGGAAAAATACCAGAATTTTCTCACATTATGACAGTGTAAAACACTCATAAACCATTCTCTTGAAACACACGAAAGGGTAATGCAACATCTGTAACATTGTATCATGCTTGCATTTTTGATTCGGTTTCACCTTCTAAAGTTTTTGCTGTGCAAAAAGAAAGTTACAAATAAGATCTACGAGATCTGCCCCAGTTGGCCGGCTTCCATTTAGTTGTTATGTCAACTAGTTCTGCTTTATTTGGTCCAATTTACAGTTTTGTGGACAAAGCCGTGGCATTAGTGACGAGTGACAGTGAAGTGTGAGTTCTACTGATGAACAAAGTGCCTGAAATGTATAATACATCTACTTTATTTAATAAAATTGTTAACAAAATCTTCTTCAAGATTAAATTATAAAATGTAACAAAGCATTTTGTTATCCATATATTAGTAAGAGTTGATTAGAACTTTTAGTATTGGTTTTAGTCCTGTTCCTAGAAATGTAATAAGTATTGATGTACTATAGAGCCAATCAGCAAACAGTTTTAGGTAGAAAAATGCACCTACACACATTGACTTAGACTTGCTCAACTATCGTTAAAGGTAGCTGCTTTTATTAAACAATTTAATGTTTGTAAATTTCAGTTCGGTAGAGACGACCTTTTGTGGAAATCCTATCACTATTTTGAACGAAACTTGTATAAACAGTAATAGCGGTCGTTACATGTTCGCTTTGTTTACAAAACATTGTACTTTTCACACGTCCACGCATTCAGTTTACTAGAGAAATATTGTTATTGATCGCGATTGAACTCAAGATTGAAATCTTGAAGCTAGAACATCGTTATCTTTTAAGATTACATTTTTCAGTTTGGGTTAAGTTTTTATGGTTGTCTGTCACTTGTCTTGTGTAAAATTTAGGTTTAGGTTTAAAGATGATGTATTCTTATAAGAAACAAAAAAACACAATTCACTTACATGAGAACATAAATTAAACAATATTAAAATTACAAATTTCAACGCGCGAGCGAACAATATAAACACGTTAAATTAAAATCATAAGGTGAGTTGTTTGTTTGTATCATTCATAACAAGACGAACACTGTTTATTATATAGACGAATTTACATCAGAAGAGGTACTGTTAATCTTTTTTTTCTATTTTATATAAAGTTATCTTTGTGATAATACACCATTTTAAGTACTGAAACCTAAACCTTTAATATGCCAACCACCATCCTAATTTTAACTCCTTTTTCTGAGATTATAAGTTGGTTTCCTTCGTCTACTCCTTTATGTCGTAGGTACATGTATTTAAAATGACTTAAACAGGCGATATTTCTCATAGTTTTTTCGCTTGGGTCGTTCTTGATTGTTAATTTTGTTGTTTAAATTAAGATTTATTCACAGTCGAAGTTTTTTTTTTACAAAAATCGATTTAAAAAATAAGATACACAGTATATTTATTGATTTTTTTGCAAACAAACGCACTAAAATGCTGTACAAGGTTGTCTCGTAATGTGAGATGTAAGCCACATTAAAACGACTAGTACTTCATTTTAAAATACATATAATGGTACAAACTTGACTTGGGAGGTCGCGAGAGGATTATCGACTCATAAAGAGTTAGAGGACAAATAAAGAGTTGGAACAAATAAAAAACGACATTAATTTGTTATTTGAGTAGTTACTTAAAATCGTACAGTATTGCGCCTCGTGTAATTCAAAATTATAAGTTCTCTGATCTTGGTAATTGTTAACCTAAATCTGAGCTAAGAGTTTGTTTGTTTACTTAATCGATTTTACTTCACCGGGAAATTGAAAGCCCTGTCGATCTACTTACTCGTTGTAGAAACAATGGGAACGTACGAAAATCGCAAACAATGTTTGTTGTGTGTCACTGAAGGTTAGGCGACACGTGTCTAGCTAGTCTAGATGGCACTGCAAATAACGCGTCTTACGATGTTGCATTACGATTGTGTTCACAGAACCGTTACTCGATAGTCTCAGTTACACTAATGCGTTAGCAGTAGTTACTAGGTAGACTGAATTCTACAGTATTGTTACACGGTTTTATTTATTTCGAAACAATATGAGGGTTTGCGATTTAGCTAGCACATTTTGAATTTGAAAAAAAAAACATCAGAATCATCATCACGCGTACCCTAGGCCTAGGAATCAATAACTACGTATTTCATCAGGAATCATGACGAATAGTATGTTTTATTATACTCTGTCAAATAAATAAAATAATAAGTTGGTTATTCTTTTTTACTTACTCTCACACTTACACAGATTTACTAAAAACACTACTACTACTACTACTTACTATTTATTTAGACTCAGTTAGACTCTTATCCACTAATCATTTGCATACTTATCGGTTTTCCGCCACCATTTCAGTACTCCTAACATGACCTTAGCTTTTGTTCAGTTGATTTTCGATATTAGTTTGCCTAATGCAAATCGTTGACGTACTAATTTAATATTTTCTAAATAGTCTATGACAGATCCTAGCAGGCCCTTGCTTTATTCCGTTTTATAAATACCTACGCTTTTAATCTTTAGATTGTTCTGAAAAGCTTTTGTTTGTCGTCTTTGTCTGGAAGTAGGACAATGAGATTTATCTATTTAATTTTTCCTTCACAAAACAGAGGTTTTATAATATGACAAAATGTGCGTTGTTTACTTTTGAACATAGGTTAGGAAGTTTCACGAGGTCTAGCAAGCATAGTTTTGCCACAATAACAATTTATTCAGCTCATCGTTGTTGGTGTTCGTTATCAAGTGCAAACTGCAACGTTGTAGGCTAGGTTAGAACCGCGTTTGTAAAAGAATGTTATAATTGTATCAAGGTTATGAAACTGTTGGCTAAGTTTTTATTGTTAATCCTCTAATGCTACTTAGTTCTACTACTTATTATTTATCCGCGAATCATAACATTTTATGATAGAGCCACTTTATTACAGTGTTATTATAGTAATAGCGAAGATAATTTAATACTCTTTCAAATAAAACATGCCAGTAGTGACTGACTGAAAATGTAGTTACCGTGCGTCACCCTAGCGGCATTCCTCTCTTGATAAAAAAACTTCAGCAAAATATATTTAGGACTTCACAATTTTATACGAGTCAAATATAAATAAACGCTTTGCCAGTTATAGTCCCAGGTGTACTGTTGAAACGTGTTGGGCGCACGTCATTCCTGTGGCATCCTGAGCCTATAAATTTGTATTAGCGTTATTTTTTAAAATTTACGATGTCGGATCATATAATTTTGCGGAAAGTGCACTATTTCAGTCGCGATCGTTCAATTTGTGATGGGGAGCTGGCGCCCGCGATTGCTATTTATTACATTTCATTGGAAATATGCCAAGTTGTCGTTCGACAGCGGCAAATCTTTGATGCATGCCAAAAGAAAGTCAAAGTTCGATGGCTTGCATAGAGATAGATCGATTCGCGTTTCAATTCGTTGTGTGTTTCAATGCAGTGGCGAATAAAAGTGGCTTTGTTTTTGGTGTACAGGTCATTGTGTTTGAGTGTACTGAGTGTATCCTTTTGAAGAACCTTGCATTAACTTGACGTTGTCGGCTTTAGATTAAAACTAATTTTCTGTACAAGGTTGTCTCGTCCCTTTCAAATCGTTCATCTGTCTCATGTAAGCCACATTAAAACGAGCATTTAGCTTTTGACTGTTAATAAGTGGATTCGACTCTCGACTGGCATTTTTGTAAATTTTATAGCGAAATAATCATTCATTAGAAATGATCCAATGTTATGACATCGAGTATTACTGAAGAAAGTGATGATTCAAACGAAACGCGAATCGTGTTATAAGTTTTTCAGTATTTGAAAAGTACGAGTTTAAATATCATTTAGCGGATCGTTCTCTGGTGAAATGTGAAGCTCAAAAATATTTTTTACGCTCGAGAAGTGAGTCTAGCTAGACATGAAACGGATATTTATATAAAGAATTCTAATAAAAAGTTACTATATTTTTGCCTATTAAAAACAGCAAATGTTCGATCAGTGTCTTCGGGTTTCCAACTGTATGTTATGAGGTGCTAGACGGAATTTCGCTTGGATAATGAATTCAATAAAGTTTTGTACGTGTACTTAAAATATTAGACAACGTTACATACAATATTTGCGCATTCATGATATTATTATGAAAGAAATCTTCAATGTGAAACGACAATAAAACTGTCTCATAACATCACAGTCGCCACATCTCACTTGAATTTTAGAAAATACTTTGCGTTCATTGAAAGAGGCAAATGTCCAGTAGTTAGCATGGACTGTCGTAGGCTGAATCTAGTTAAGAGTATGATGATGTTAGTGACAGTACGTTTTCACCAATAAGCTATTAACACATTTCTACATTCTCCTACTGTCTATTACTATGCCAAGTGTCACGTAATAAAGAAACCCCTACATTCATAATAAGTTATATACCGGACGTGAGAGAAGACGGACATAAGACGTGCTTAAATTTCTTAATTATTAACACAAAACATTTATTAGTATTGCGTTTTGGCGATCTGAATTCTGAAATAGAAAAGAAAAGAAACATTAATATTGTTCCAGTGAAGTATTGTTCATACTTTCTTTCCACAGACATTGCCAACTTTCGTTCGCGTATATTTGCAATAAAGCAGTAAAAGCAGTGAAAGAATCACTTTCGTTTATAAATATTTGGTTCAGCAGACAGGAGGTGTCATGTTCGGTAGAGCCTCAACTAAAAACTAATGGTCGTCTCATTTTGCTTAGAGCCTGTTACCGCACTATTTATTTATTGACGTGCTTACAATAGCTGTCTGTTTGTGTTAGCGAATTTCTTAAAATATTCTTTGCTTTGGACTGATAATATTCTTGTATTTGTCATAATTGTGTTTTTTGCAAATAAACTCTTGAACTTGAACTAGAAGAAAATTCATCTCGACACGATAGGTTTCTTGCCGTTAAAATATGCATTTGTCACGTGGAAAATACGAAGATTCACGGCCAAATAAGGATAAACACCATTGTACTTTTATTTCTTTTGGATCTGTTTTGCGACCTGGGCGTTCAAGCGTTGTTTTTTAACCTCTACTAACACAACCTGCAAATATTATACTACCTACTCGAACATAAGTTTTGCTACGGTAATTTATAGACCTACTCGGACAATGTCACCATTGCCACCGCACTACGCCACGCCTGCGTGGGTTTTTAGATAAAAGAGTTTTCATAATTTAACCAGAATAGCAGTTTCGGAGTTTACCTCCTATGGCTTCTATAAATTTACACGCTTACGAACAACTAGTGTGTAGATATTGGTAAGCTCGTATAAAACACAACCGATCAATTTATGTACGCAAAACTAATACGCAGCTCCACATTCAATCTATTTTCGCTAGTATGTTTTAAAATTAAAAAAACTGCGCACATGCATGTGGCCCGCTCAGCGTCCTAATTTTCTATTTTCAAAAATATCTTAACCTTCATCTTGTTTGGAAGTTCATAAACGCGCGAAAAACTTTTACCCAGCAGAAAATAAATCAATACGATTCATATCGATTCGGCCGCCTTTGAATGGCACTAAATCCAAGGTACCTCTAAGAATGGATTTGTTTGTATGGCGACGCATAGTCTGGGAGCAGAGAGCGCATGTCAAAAGAATCCTTGAATCGGTGACGTCATGGACTGCGTGACGACACGCCCTACGCACCCCGAGGCCAAGGTTCTTACGTACTTCGACCCTCGACTACACTTGACATTGTATGGACGAGGCACTTCTATTTAAAATCATAAGGTGAAGGTGATTCGAAAAGGTTCACCTTACTTAAATCAGGTATTGAATCAATCGTAAATTTATTATTCAAAGTGATGTTCTGCTGCTTATATCGCTATACCACCAGTCACGAAACCGCTTCAGTACAAAATACTGTTTATGTATTCATGGAACATTTTGAGATATACCTACTATCCGTGTTGTATGCAGTGAACCAGCAACTCGGGTAAATCAATCGTTGCTGCTTTTTAAGACTACGTCCTGATAAAGTTAATGTAATAAATATTAAAGATAATATTTTAAATCATTTTTATCGCAATAATATCACATTGACGTATACTATCTCTATCTGGTAAGTATAATTTTGTAAAAATTTGGTAATTCGTTTCCACTTAGTACATTTCGTAGCGAGTGTGCGAAGAGAAAACTGGGATAACACTCCTTGACCTTGGAGCTGATTTATCGGGAGACGGGGAACGCAATGCGGCATTCTCGGGAGGGTAGCCTTGAGATCGAGCGATGTCATCATTCATCTCCACGTCCTTTGGCTTAAGATTCCAATTTTACTATGTCTGGCATGTTCACGAGACCTTTGGCAATTTTCGTAAAACACCTTATCTAAAGTTAAAGTTTAAATGCGGGGGTGGAACCCTCGGTAGCTGTGTGGGTGGTGAAGCGTTTGTGTAGGCGTGATGTGGGCGAGCCGCGGAGCTACCTCGGGTCGCATTTTAATGCCCTGATATTGAACTCTCTTTCAGTTTAGGAATGCATACCACGTATATTATTACCTGCCTATAGGTAAAGGTATAACAGTGTGTATGTTAAACCTTTGTAAAATGTGTTGTGTTGTTGAAATCTAGGTAGCTAGCGAGAACCGTAAAACCCAGTTAATAAAAAACTCGAGAACTACAAAAATCGTATAACGTACATAGGGGTGATTCAGAGAACTCAACACGAGGCACCTAAAAATAAGTTTTTGGACGTTACTTTTCTGGGCACCCTGTATAATAGTGATTAGCAGATCCTATATTTTTTACTGTCACTTCCAGTTGTTTGGGCCTCGACTAGATAGCCCAAGTTGAAATATCAGCATTCGTACAATGAAATAGGAAAATGGCACAATATAGCTACATAGTGCCATTTTCCTATTTCAAGTACATACTTACGTTATGTAACACAGAAATTAGGGCAAGTGAAGAGGGGAATAATGTAGGTAGACCTTTCAGCCCCCAGCGCGGCCGCGTGCAGCGGCACGTCATGAAATATTCAGGCCCGCCTATTGTTGGGTTTTGTGTAGTTTGTACCTACCGCTACCTCTTACTATCGCCCTTGAACTCAGACTGCTAGAGAAAATATTGCTACCCTGTATTTTAGAGACTTCAGGAATTCAGATGGATCTTGTGCCTATAATGTGAAGTGCCTGTTGAATAGCAGTCAAGTACGTACTGTGTGTAGAGTAGAGTAGAGTTATGTTCTACATGAACGTTCTATCAAATAAATATGCTTTGTCTAAAGCGAGCGACCTATGTGAACTCTTTACTTCGAAACCATAAAATACACCAATTTTATGGTTTCGAAGTAAAGAGTTCACATAGGTACTACTTATGCGTTACGAGGTACCAGGCAAATAATTAATATGCCAGAGGCATCTTTCAGCACACCCAGAACCCAATCAAATAAGGAAAATTCGTTTTCTAAACTAAATCGAACCGGGAATTAACGACGACCCTTTTTTCGTTAAGGGCGCAACGCCACTCCACTACACAAACCGCGCGTCAAAGGTATAAGAATATTCACCCTGAAAAATCTAGTTGAATATTTAGTTTTTGAACAAGGTTATTATTTGTTATCAAGATTGCAAATGAATGGATGATATTTTCAGGCACGTTTTGAGCATAGCAATTAGTCGAGGACATTTTAAAATAGAAATAACAACACGTTGGCAATAGTATAAATAAACGCTTTATAATAGTTTCTACGTGTATATTTTCCATGAAACTGAATTTAACAGAACGAGAATAATTTATATCTTTGTTTCTCAGAACAATCGAACTCAAATCTATTCTTTTGATTAAATCGAATAAACAGTATTACTCGTAATCGTACGTAACATTAAAGCGATAATTGAAATTTCACAAAATTCGCAGCGGGGCATTATAATTGCGCTCATTCTTTGCTCAGAGAGCGTTTATTTTTACTACTTTACGAGACGAGATACGTTTTAGGATCAAAAATGTATAAATATTTTCTGGTCATCGACCGCACGTTAGGGAATTTCAGCACCATTTTCGGACGTCGGACCTGAACAAAAACAAAGCAGGCCTCGCGGGCAGTATCATAAAACCTTTGTTCAAAATATAGGATACGGTTAGGGAAAATTTTGTTTTAACCTCAGCTCAGTCTGGGTCGCGCTGTGACGACATACTTTAATTAACATTAAGGGGCGGGACTTGGCTGATCGCCAAAGTTATTTAGTCACTAGCTAGTTTCATATTTTTATTGTGCAACATAAATCATCTATCGTAGATTCTTTCAACATAGCTCACGATTCTGATAAAAAGGAGTTAATGATAGTAGAGTTTAAATCATTGTAATCAAGAAGATTGTACTTTTTACTTATCATATTTGTTTAAAAATAGACGCCATATGTGTTTTAGATTGTTTGAATCAATAAAACTTGAGTGAAAATTTTCCTGTCTGTCGGCAAAGTTAACATAAAAGTAGCTAACGTTGGATATTGTATGATATCATCACACGTCGATAAATAGTTTTAAATATATTTTTCCTGCGATAAGGGGGACGTTGTTATATGTATATGGTACAGTTTCGTTTACTATTATGGTAAAATGTGCTAATGTTATGTTCAGGAATTACAACAGTTTAGGTACATAATAAATAAAAATTATCGCTGTAAATCTGCTGCTTATCGCGTCCACTTGTTTGTGGAAAAAGTTGTTAATCTAGGTAAAACCAATAGGGTCCATTGTGAAATACTGGCTAACATGCGTCCGTGAAGATTTATTGTATTACAAATATTGATTTTGTTGCAAGAGACCTATAAATTGTTAGCAGCGTAAACGTTTGTTGTTTGCAAAGATTATCATTCGAATATTTTCGAAGATGTTACGAAATGTAGAGCGGTGCTTTAACCTAAATCAGCTAACCATGTAAATACCAGTGTTCAATCTGTAGAAATAGAATACGTGTAGTGTAGTAGAACAATATTAGCATCGGATTAGATTTTTGGCATAGCCAGCGAAAACAGCGTGATTAAATCGCTTAATTTCTAGAAGTTGAGAAGCGGTTCAAATTAAACACTAATTAATCGTTATTTCATTTATTAGATAATAATTTTATGTACGTAAGATTGAGATTTGTTTTAAGCCATATTGGGCCAGTAAATTTTTTACTTTTTAAATAATGTTTTAAAAATAATTGCAATGCTTGCATTATATTATACAGGCTAGAAAAGTGACGATTTTTTTTAGGTGCCTCGTGTTGAGAGGTATCTGAACCACCCCTATGTATGTTCTACGATTTTTCGTAGTCACTTTTCTCGCCACCCTGTATATCTAAGCATTAATTATATCCGCAATCAAATAAAAAGCAATCATACAGGATTTCTATACTCTACACAAGACAACAGAGTACAGTCTAGTAACAGGCTTTCGATTTCCCGCGTTTAAAAAATATCATCAATACTAATCCATTAAGAACTAGGTTTAAATTTTCTAGTGTCAAGATATGTGATTTTATTGATTTAAAGTGCCATTTCTTTTAATACTCTAAGCATCAAATCCCCGGGAGATAGTAGACCTTAGTGTTTGATATTAATTACTTTATATTTCAACCCGTGCCAAAAAAAGGGAGGATGACAGACAACACACAAAAAAGTGTTTAAGCTATGTTGTTATTACACTTTTTAACTTTTTTAATGAAATCTCGTGTTTCCTCATCCCTGCTGCTTTGCAAAGGTCTCTACTTCTGGTCTCTTTTACTGTATAAAGGCACTTTTCCGCGCAACCTATGTTTTCATAATCTTTTGGTGTCTAATCAATCAGTAAAAAAACACTTTTTTACATAACGTTGCGCCTAAAAAATCCATAATTAATGTAATATTATTTGGCTTACATTTATTTCATAACTTTACTTCTATTATCTCGCTGCAGCAATCAATATTTCGATGCAGTATCTTGAAATTGGATGCCTTATCAGCAGTGATAACGGGTTTGGTCTATCGACTTCTGATTTCCATAATAATCCCCAAATAGTCTGAAAATCCATGATCCATCAATAATCTGGATTGGTGATATTTGCAGCGTTGGCACAAAGAAGCGTACACAGTGTTATCTTATCTGTTAAGTAAGGTACCAAGTTATATGCAGTGTGTAGTGTAAGAGCTGTTGTTGATACGGTAAACCATGTTGGTCTCAGGTACGCGACGCACGTCTCTACCAAGCGCTCTCCACTTGGACGGCTGCACGGAAACACAGACCTCAATACACAGAACCTTTGACAAGGTGAGTTTATATAAGGTTAAAATCTTAACTATGGAGATAAAATTTCTTATTCCTTCGATATAATTGTATTTCGAATAAGCACATGGAAAATAATGCCTTACACTGAGCATTTAGAGAATGCTGCAGCTGCTCCGATTAACGAAAAATTTCTATTACTTATAATATCGCATATATAATTTAAAATATATACGATGATTATAAATCAACTGTTGCTGAAATAGATGTCTCCTTTGACAAGCTGAAATTCATTGGTATTTGATTCTAATCAGTGTAATCGAAATGGTTATCATAGAAATACATCCATGACATCATGCCGATGAACAGAAATAAAAATATTAAACAGTACATAATAATGTCGTACATAATAATGTCATTTAATGCATTTAATGTGATTAATGCAGATTTAAATTCATTAAAGGGATAATCGTTTTGAGATTAGGATTTATATCATATCGATGTAAGTAAAAAATAATTAAACTTAAAAGTGGGTAATTTGATAATTTGCGCCAGAATGTCCAAGAGGATAAAAATTAATAAATTCTTCGAGTAGATTATAATCACATTAACAAAACAAACATGATTTAGGTATAATTTAATATCAAACAATACAAAAGAAACTACAGGAACGATAAAGTCTACTCTATCATAACAAACTTTATTCTGTATAATTATGTAGGAATGTGGTGTATTGTCTGTTTTTAAAAATGATTATGTACTTGGTCAATAGCTATATAATCAAAATTATCTCTACAACAAAAATGCAAACCAAAGTTATTTACGTCCCGTTTGTTGTACAGTGCTGAATAGATTATATTCTGACTATTGTAGTCGTATTTCTGGCGCCATTTCTGTAGGGGAATGTTTTGTTCGAGTCTGCTTCACTGACTATATTAAATGATTTAATCAATAATGTCTGTTGTCTTGTTGAGGTGGTTAATAAAGGGCGTATGCGTAAATCAAAGTTCAATTATACTAAAATAAATTTATTTGATATTATCATTATCTACAATGCTTCCAGTGTTTCCAGTGAAAGTGTAATGTTTGATCTGGTGCTTTGTGGTCGTGGGAAAAAAATTTATATTATTATGTATTTTATTAAACGGCGAGAAAACGACTTTTCCGGTTTGAAATAATCATAATAATGTGTGTGGTAAAGAGACAGAATTTCTTAAAGTTTACTTCTAATTTCTTTTTTTAACCCTAGATTAATTAGTGGAGTATTATATATATATATATATAAATATATATATTAATCTTATTTCTTAGATTATCTTAGATTTTCTTAGATTCGTAAGTCGACACTCATAAATTAGCATATCGCCATTTTGACAGAGACCAGATTTTAAGCTTGAAAAGTGTTTGTTTTGGCTGTATTTAATTTTCCGGCTTCTGCTTCGTTTGTGGGAAATTATTCTTGTGTCTGTGTATTATTTTAAGAATCCTGGTATCTATTTTCGATTTATTGATATTTCCAGGAATATGTATACTTGTGTTTGTTTTAGATGTATGGTTCCCAGTTGGGTAGAAGACGATTGAGGTAATTTTAGATGCTAGATTTACTGCTGTTTTTTTAATGATACAAGAAAACGCTACAATGTAGCAACAACGTAGAGTTCGCACGCGCTTATTCACATGGTCTGTCTGGTTTTAACCGGTTCTACAATGTGCAAATAGTTTTCGAGTTTTTTGTTGTCAGACGTCTCTACGTTTTGAATCTCTAAATTCTTGTTCAGGTTTGTCGCTCCCTATCACATCAATAACGTCTGCTGGGCACGTTTTGTAATGTTTATATCACGTTTACAACCGCAGAGCTACTATAACATTATTTAAATTGAGTTGTTTAATTACAGTGTCATTTGTGTTTAATTTTTTTAGGTATTTGTCTTTTTTATCAGAATATGTTAGACGGTATTCTGTTTTAGGCATCGTATAGGTCATGTAGAGTTCGTTCACTGGTAGTGGTCGAACAGGTAGGTCCAGACACGGGTCCCGTGGCGGTGGCGAGACAATGTTCCCGGGTCCCGGTCGGTCGTACAGTATTATCGGCTGCCTGCTGCGGCTGTGTGCGCGAGCTCGCGTCGCGGACTCCACACACAATGAACCGCTGCGCAACATTGATTCGTGGGTCGTGCGCGATCGTCTCAGTCACCAGTGCGCAACGCAACGAGAAGCAAGTGTTCAGCGCTCACTAGCGCTACTTTTATTTTTGCGTTAATTTTTTTTGTGCAACTCTTAAGCTTCTGCGAAGAAACCTGTTTTCTATTATTGCTCATGTATTATACTTCTGTGAACGACAAAGATTTGCATACTGTTATAAAGCTGTGTTACATCGCTTGGCTCTCTACCTACTTCGGTTCCTGTGCGTTGAGTAATATTCTGTGCCAGTTGTAGTGTTTGTGCTTGTGATAGAATCAGACGATTTCATCGCGAACGTGTTCCAATTTGGGATTTCACCACGAGCGGGCTCAAGGAAGTTTATAGACAAGTGAGTTGAATGAAACTAGAGCTGTTTTTGTCAAATTGTACTGCAATTAGTATGTTATTTTGTAAGGAATAATTTTTAATTTCTGTTATCGCCAAATTTCGAATCAGGGTCGTAGGATACCTAATAGTACCTACGTTGTAGCTGTAACGTTATGTGCACCAAATGTGCATTCGCCTTTATTAGCTTCAAGTCTGCATGTCGGATGGTGTCGGGTGGTGAGCGCGTCGTGCACCACCAATCACCACGTCACGACTGCGGGCGGAGACGCGGGGTGCGGGTAATCTCTGCTGAGTACTGAACCAGTTGAACAGTGCCGCTCTAGAACTGACTGCTGTTATCTCGCTCGACGTCGACTCCACCGTACTGCCGAACCAATTTGATGTTTAACTAACTATTCGCTACACGTGTATAATGTGACGCCGCTCGCGTCACTTGAACTTACAATAACAACTCTTTCTTTACATTAATGCCCAAGTCCGCATTGCTAAGTAGGCCGTTAAATGGATGATAAACTGAACAGGATCCGGATATGCTAATGTTAATGGAACCTTTATTTGCCTTGTCACATATAGATAAAATATCTTTATTTACAGCAACTTTTGCCTACAAATTGTTAGATGTGTATTTCCTGTACTTCATTTTGGGCTTATTTCCTTAATGTATCATTGGGTAAAAGTAAAATCCGGGCGAGCACATAAAATTGTTTTAATGCTAAATTCGCTAAAGTTAACAACGAGTTGAGTCGTAAAAGAAATTTACAACTGTCTTATTAACAGTAGTTTATGCACAACAAATGTACAGGCCATGGGCCAGAAGAGCCGGTGTACATAAAGGCAAACCTTGAATGGGTTTTTAGTAAGGCCAGCTCGTTACTAAATAATTGATACATACTTACATATTACAAAGATTAAAATAGTTAGTTGCTTTATGAGAAATTATAAGTGCATTCTAAAATTATACAAATAGTCATCATAAAGACTTGATGACACAAACATTTTCGTTACTATTATTCACTGTAAAATTTTTGGGTTCATTTCAGCAGGCTGATTAATCTATTTCTCATTGCTATTCATTCATAGACGTTCATCGTCCATTTTTGTTAAAAGTAGGTTAATAGTATTTTAAATATAACGAATTTTTTAGGTTTTGAAGGTGCAAAGCTTGCGTAAAAATAGTTTATACCATTTGTATCAACAAATCATCGTCATTCAAACCTGTCTGTCACTGACTTGTCACATTACACATTGAAATGGTAGTTGTTTATTTTTGCTTCTAATTGTAAAAACATCTTATAAACAAGTATATTTAATATATTATGTATAAATAAACCGGTTTGTTATATTTGGAACAAATACTTTTAGATTCACCATTGCTTACGTATATCAAGCAATTTGAATTTGTTGAATATTCTATAGGTTACATTGGTTATGCATTGTTTTGTTCGATTTCTAAATGTCCTTCATGTGTATTGGTGTCACTCCTTGATTGGTACTCTGCTTTATTTCAATAACAACTATATATCGTTTATACACTTTTAAATTGTAATATCAAGCTGCTGCATTATCACCATCATCATCATAATCAGCTCACGTCAGTCCACTGCAGGACATAGGCCTCTTCCAAAGCACACCACAGCTGAACCCGATTCAAATTTTGAGACTAAATGTGAAATACATATAATGACGTTTGTCAATAACACATTTGTATTCAACTCAAGTCGCTCGCCGTAGCCGCACCGAACGCTTTTCCTGCCGTGCACAAATCGCGTCGTTTCGCCGCATTGAACTTACCAACCAGTCTCCGGTTTGGAGCGCGGAGGTATTGATATGTGACTTACAGACTGGCTATTTGCTAAACCAGCACTGGAAAGTGTAAGGTCACGTCCAGCGTGCGATGTCAGTTCTGTAGTGTTATTATTATATATTGGCGCCGCATGCGTTGCCATGACGACGCAGTGAAAGTGCCCCTGCGCCGGCGGGGACCTGTACCTGTGCCTGCGCACCGCTGGCACTGCCTTGTGGTGTGTCGTAAGACAGTGTTTGTCCGTGGATTTCTAGAAAGCTCCATGGAATTTTCCACCGAGAACAAAAACCTCTTGCTCCGTTCCGCCTTGCTTTCGTAACAGAAGTAATGGTGCCATTACAATTAACTGTTTGCACTACCTGTTAATAAACTGTGTATGACAATTCTGTCACTGTAGAATGAACCACGTTTAAATTAGCCTACTTATATGAAGTCGTATTTGCCTTTCTGGTTTAAGTTATCAGGTTTTGGTACTTAATTTGTATGAGTATGCTCGACTTCTGTCCTCGAATAAACGGGAATGCGTTTAAATGATCGACCGTATCAAACCTTACGTCCCAGTTGCAAGTATCTCGTTTACATGTGACGTATAACTTGATGTACTAATTAGCAATCAGCTCAATATAGTAATTCGTTAAGTAATAAAATTGATAGCTGGCACACACACACAACATTTGGCGTGTGATTCCACTTTGAGCGCGTGCTGTCCTACGTGACCGACCATTATAGTTTCTGGTTTACTACTGGACCGCTTCTCACACGCGTCTAAATGGAATTTGAATCTGTTACACACGTTTGCTTTACGCATCCTCTTCTATCATTAGCATAAACTTATAAACAAGTTAGAACTACTGTCCCTGAACAAGACAATGTCCATCGCTATCATTATCTTTAAAAAACCTTTAATAAATCCATAAAGTTAATTTTGTAGTTAAAAAAAGGTTTTCCTAACTAACTGTATGTGTATGTATCCAAATGTACGCAAAAATATTTTATGTGATCACATGGTTTTGATTTACTTGCGACTTTTCGAGTGTCTAAATAAACTGCACCGCATTTTTATTGCGTAATACATACATAAAGGATCGTGGACCTATTTAATAATAATTTTTACTTGAAATCTTCACGCGTTCCTGATATCCATTGTTCATCATTAGACCCGTCTGTCTGCCAAGACCCCTTGTCTTAACAGACAGACGGACAATGAAGTGATCCTATAAGTGTTCCAATATTCCTTAGGTACGGTTTTAAGGTTTAAAAAGAAAGTAAATCAGATTAACAACAGGACATTATACTTTATCCGGGTCCGCGGCGCCCAAAATAATTTGCAAAACATCTAAAGACCCATTTTCCTTCTGCAAAACTATTATGTAAAAGTCAAGGTGCATTTTTAGCTTAAAAATAAGTAAAAAAGCAACAGTCATCCTTCGCAAATTGTCAAGCAAGCACTACTAATAGATTCGGCAAAGTAAACCTCACGACACGACTAGTATTATAAAATATCTGGCTCTAAATCCTGTGCAAAGTCATTTCAATGTGTAGCTACAAATATTTCGATATGTACGTTGTCAAACTTAATTACATAATTTGGCCGGTGACAATAACTTCCGGCATTATAAGACCTTCGATAGGTCAAGCTCAAGATATTTAAGAAAGTATTTCACCGGAGCGTTAACAGCCTATTAAATTTGGACATGCCATTGTACGATCATTTTTTAATTTCATTGAATTGATTACCCAGGAACTAAAAGTTTCTTTTGTCACTGAATTGTTGACAGACGAAGTTGTTTTGATGGTCAACGTTTGATTGAATACTTCCTGGCTCACCTTGGTTTGATTCAGGTGAAGTTTTTCAGTTACGGGATTGTATTGCAATTTTTTGTAGATAATGGGTACCTGATGAATATATTACACAACTGTGGCGTAGGAAAATTATGTAGGTTTCCATGAATGAAAATGATGAGTCAGGCATTTGGCTGCCGCTGGCTTTCATTCAGATACAGTGAACGAAATGAACAACAGCGCCCTGATTCTCGCCAAGGATGACTTGATGAACGATTTTAATTTCTCGGCACAATAGTTTTAAAAATATACTCGGTACAAGTCCAATGACTTTCCATGCCATTTTCAATTCCGACAATTTTATGAAGCCCAGTTTAAAAATAAATTGCCTGTAATAACTTGGCGCCGCATAGTACATGTTTAATCGATCGATGTATGTATTAGTTTGGTTTGTATGAATCATCTTACTATATCCGTTGTTTTTATCGAGATATTTAGTTCCAGGATTTTTATTACGCACTAGTTGGCAAAAAATGGTATTTCATAACTTGCAGCTGGTGTCTCGTGACTGTCGTCTCACGTGGGTTTATATACAAATGGTGTGCTACCTGAAAGAGAGGCAACAGCCTGCGATGCGTTAGGTCTATTTATTGTTTGACCTAGTGACCTGACAGTAAACCATTTCATTCTTGCACCCTTAGATAAAATATGATAGATAGATGCCAATTATTTTATTGTACAAAAATTAATCTGAATATTTCCTCATAATTATTTTGTTGAAAACTGTTGTAAAGAAATACTTTGTAAGGTCGAAATTCGTTGGCACGCAAGGATATGTCAATGTTATTCACTGAAATACTCGTACATTGAATTCCACAAATATTTGGATGCAGGCTTTACAGGGTCGAATTATAAATATCCATTGTTGTAGTATGTAGTGATGAAATTCAGCTGTATTAATAAAATCCATACCAGCAACAGTTAATTGATATGTTGAATATTATTCACTGAAATACTCGTACAGTAAATTCCACAAATTTTTGGATGCAGGCTTTACAGGGTCGAATATACAAACAAATATCCAGTTTATGTAGTGATGGAATTTAGCTCTTTTGATCAAATAGATATCAGCAATAGTTCATTAATGGATTTAATACTCAATTCTTTATTGCATCCATAATTTACATTATTTAAATACTCTTTCTTATAAATTCAGACAATGCTGAATCTATTGACAACAACTAAAGCTCATAAACCTTGGTTTACTCTGACTCGCTTCGATGACCACTGTTCAGATTTCCTTAAAGTTTTATATTTTTAATAGGCTTAAGCTAACGGTAAGCAAGTAATATCGAGTCTGATAATGAAAAACAAATGTTTTTATCTTTCGTGTTTTAACAAAAGCTGTGTGACGTCATAATTACATATCGTAGTCAGTCACAGACTCGCAATGTCGCGGCAGTCGCCAGTAACATTTATATTTTTAACTGTTTGTATGTGTTGTAAGATCGGGTTTTAATCTTCTTGGAACTGGCACTATCCGGTTCTTTTGACTCAAATGACCCTATTATCTTACGTTTTAAAATGTCCACAATTCTTCGTTCATGCTTGGTCATGGTTCATGCATGCAAATTATTCTTAGAATATAGTATAGAAAATTTGACAGCTAACAAGTAGGTTACTTTACTTTTTTAAATTCATAGGTCTCATTACTGCCCTTTTTAGTTTATGTAATTATTTGAGTGAGTTGATTGCGATACGCATGCGATGTGGTTTATATTTGCTGTTACTTTATTTACTGTCTTCCTTTCTCTCTCTACGAACTTTACACTTTCGAGTTATTAGGTGGTTTCTGGGTTATTATTGTTTAGATTTCGCCGTTTATTTTCAGCGTGCTATATTTGTTGTTCCCCGTTTTGACGTATTGCAGTCGTGTTGCCCTCTGGTTCGCTGTCATGGCAGCAGGCGATTACCGGGGCGGGGCTTGCGCGTCACAAATACCCATGGATCGCTTCTAATTTGGTGACGCCGCTAGCGCTGGCACTGGCACTCGGGAGACGTCGGCCGACGCAACCGCGAGTCCGACGCATGCCTTCTCCAACTGACGGAGCACGGAGCGTTGCTCGTGCGTCACTTACTCCTCGATGATATACAGAAGGAAGCGTACCACGTGCGCATTGGCAATGAACGTGAAACAACACAAAACATGTTTGTTAGCACGAGTTAATGTTAGCTGTTTATCAGTTTACGTTGAAATATAATTCGTCACTTTTCACCTATTAGAAATTGACATGTAAGCAGAAATATGCTTATTATCTGCGTGCTAAGCGGTTTTTAAAAGTGTTTCTGGAATGGTGACTCGTGCGTGACAGCCACAGGCTAAGAACAAAATAAGCGAGTTGTCGGCCGGGGCGGGCGCCAATCACGATCACTCACGCGGCCCGGTTCCTGACCTGGCGACTGGCGTCCACTGATTGCAACTAGTTCTGATCTCGCGCAGACCCGCTAAAAACCACTAAACTCTCTTCTTGTTATAAGACCAATCTAACTGTCAATTGAAAAAGGTCATATTAAATTGAACTTGATATTCCAGTCATTGCTCTTCTGATTGATTAAGTTTATTATCAAAGTAGTTTAGGTATCGATGCCGCTCGATTTTCTCTGTGTAACTGATACACGCGAATGTTTAATTATGTGATGTAAACATATGGTAATCTTACATCAGTGACTTTGAATCATTATGATGATTGCAGTAGGTCAGTTATGTGAACTTATAAGTGTACCTTGTATGCATGCAGCGATCACGGCTTGTTGTTATAAGAAAGTAGACTGTCTGAGTGTATGCTCTTTTGAATTTTTTTTTTTTTTCTTATTAAATTCTTATATAAATGCCTGATACTAAATGCGAAGTTGATACATTAGGATACAATTAAATATGGCGTCACTACAATCTAACTAAACAAATAAGTATGACACAATTAGAATAAGACCATAAATACGATGATAATGTGGGTATTCATTCATTTTCTTAACAATTGTAATATGTGTTTGTTTATGAATTGATGAATTAAATCTTCATTAGACGAGTCAATTAGACGGTGGTTTGAGCACGAGCTTTTATCTTTATACTTTATTACTCGAATGAGATTATAATAACGAGTTTGCATCCCTTTTCAAAAGTCAGATATGCCTTTAGCAGTCCTGTTTGTTGCGAATTGCGACGATTACAAGTGTTCACCTCTTCTATTTCTACGTGGATGTGATGGGTGTTATGAACACTTGTCGGTAATTATATTTCTTGCAGGTGGGATTTGAACATTTGAGCGCAGGTTCGAATCCCGCAAGGGGCAAATGTCGTGTGATGATCACAAGCATTTGTAAGTCATGGATGTTGGATGTTTACAAATGTTTTTATGTTTGTTTATCCGTTAACTAGTGACCGGAGAAAAAAGTTTTGAGTTTGGGACTAAAAATTTGTTTGGTTGTCGGAAGAGTTTTATTATTAGGAATGGTTTCAGCTTTGTCTTGAATTTAAATTTATTTTTGTTGATAGTGGTGAAAATAATGGTGGTTTGATCTATTTATTGAATTTAAAATATTCTTGTTGCAGGTGGACAGCGGCGGCGGTGGCTTGGCCGAAGTAATGGTGTACTCTCTCGGCTGGGGTATGGGCGAGCCGGAGCGGCGCGGCGCGGACCGCAAGCGCGCCCAGCCGGCTCCAGTCGTTCACTCGCCGCTGTCGCTCGACGATGGGCATGAGGTCGACGTATTGCCTCTCCACAATCAGGTGAGCATGAAAGTTCGAACCAAAAGTCGTCATTCGCAAGAAATATCGGACGTAGTCACCAAAAATTCAGTTTGAAGACTCTATGGGCGAGCCAGGTAGTGTGCACCGGATATCGCTTGTGCCTTAAACACCGTATAGCGAGTGCAACCTGACGTTCGAAGTGATATTGCGTGTGCCAAAGAAAAGAAGAAGCAAGAGACCCGAGGATCGGTCTCTCTCTCGCATCCGCTTCATGGCCACCAATTACCCAAAGCTAGACTGAAGAGCCGGAATAGTTTCCTGAGTCTGACCAAAGCCATCACCACCCAGGCTCCAGATGTTCGAATTCACCTCTGGTCCTCCAAAATTCCTCCGCCTAACAATTTTATATCGCCGTCTGAACACCTTCCTCCTTGGGCATGAACAGCCTTGGCCAACCTGGAAGGCGTTAAACCGTCTCCGGACAGAGATTGGCCGCTGTAGACAAAATTTGGTAAGGTGGGGTATGAGGACCGAGCGGCAAAGTGAGTTCTGTGAAGCGAAACCACAAACTATGGCTCACCTAATCTCCTGCTCTTTGTGCCCCTACACCTGCACGAGGGATGACCTAAACAGAGCGACACAAAACGCCGTAGAAGTTGCCAAGTTTTGATTGAAGTCCGTCACGACAGAAGAAGAACACCTTGTTGCGCACTAAAGCCTAAAAATAATAACGTCTATCTTGGTAGTATTAAGATCATCATTAAGATCATGTCCAATGCCCATGTTGCGCCCTACCCAGTATCAGTTGGAAGCTCTACTCTCGAAATTGTTAGCAAATATGTCTACCTGGGACAAGTGATCCAGTTGAGTAGGTCATCAAATAGGATTCAATCGTCGAATCCAAATCGGCTGGGCAGCGTTCGGTAAACTACGTAACGTCTTCTCGTCCAAAATACCTCAGTGCCTAAAGACGAAAATCTACAACCAGTTACCAGTGATGACATATGGAACTGAAACGTGGCCTCTCACTATGAGCCTCATAAGAAAGCTCAAGGTTGCACAGCATGCTATGGAAAAGGGCTATGCTCGGTGGTTCTTTGCGAGATCGAATCAGGAATGAGGAGATTCGTAAAGGAACAAAAGTTGCTGACATAGCCCAACGGATAAGAAGGCTGATGTGGCAGTGGGCGGGGCACATAGCACGTAGAACTGACGGCCGATGGGGCAGAAAGGTTCTGCGTAAGCGTAGGACGTCCACCTACAAGGTGGACAGAAGACCTGGTAAAGGTTGCAGGAAGCCGCTGAATGCGGGCCGCTTCCAACCGGCTAATCTGGAAGTCACTGGGGGAGGTTTATGTTCAGCAGTGGACGTCCTATGGCTGAAATGATGATGATGGTAGTATTAAACGTAATTATGTGACGGTACCACTTAATCGAAATGAAGTGGACGCGTTACATCTTCATTGGACTTGAAAGACCACATATAAGTAATCAAGAAAGGAATATATTCGATTTATAGGGCATTTGATTTTTCAGCGGAGTATTTTTACATTACATTTTAGGTGTGATTAAATTGCAACTCAGCCGAGTAATAAAAATGCTCAATCAAATGTTCTGTTAATAATAGTATTAAAGTTCATTCAATGAATTTACCCTAAATCCAATATATTAAACAACATGATGCAATGAATAAATTTATTGTGACTACAAATTGTTTGTGTAAATAAATACCTACTCATGTACAAGGTAAATATAAGAAGGGCAGGTGTCGTCATACGTTATTGATTTGTAATATTCCACATAGACTGATAAGTCAGTGATTTCGATTTTTGATAAGTGAAATTTGTAACAGATTTAAGGGTTTTCGTAGTAACTGACCACGTTATATCTGAGACTAAGCTGAGTTGTGAAACTGAGTAAGTAATATGCTTGAGGTGACGTTAGCACATTAGGACTTACATTGAAGCTGGTTGATTCTAGACTGTAACGATCAAGTGCCAAACCTAGGCAACGTTACAGTATAGGATTTTATATGTGTGTCGTCGTTTTGAACTACGACATGCTCAGGGCGCGTTGACGCTGGTTCTTGTCGTTACTCCGGTATTGTTGCCAAGGCAACTGTTAAAGACTGGCATTAATAACTGTTCCGACAACGCTCAATGCAATCGTGGTCTGCATGACTAACGGAGCGTGCCGGAATGAAATCTGCAGAGCAGGTGCGCTAAGTGTACTATTTAACGTACACTATGCAATATATTAAAGATGACGAATTAGTATGACTGTGAGTCGAGACATTGTCAAGTTTTATTACTGATCGCGTATGTAAATTGCCATTAATATTACGTTCAGGCCATGAAACTAAGCCGGAAGATACGTAAGACAACAATTTAGAACAGGAGTTTATAAAAAGACAACATTAAATCACAGGCTTCCTGCATTCCGGTCATCGGTATGGTTTATAAATCGTGTTGGCGTTAGTCTTGAAAAGGATTCACGAAATTATTGTGATGACTACTTATTCAGCTGAATCAGAAAAGTAACCAACTATGTGTTGAATGCGGGGAAGGATGTTGAAATTTATTGGTCACTCGTGATTATGCTTTGATGCCTGCCTGCCTGGGATTAAAAATGATATAGAAGATCAAATCTAAAAAACGAGTAACACAACGTTGGGGATCTCATAAATCGAATACCTACTCTTATCGTTTGTTGTTAGGAGAATCTTGAATTCTTAACGTAATTGCTGAATAAAGAATCAAAGGCAATATTTTCTCCGACTCTGACCACTGCAAGGGTCGACGCGCCGAGTCAGGTGGACGTACGTGCCCGTGGCCGGGTCAACGGCTTTACCATGGCTACCACTGCGTCGTTTTTTTCTTTTTACCAGTCGCATGTAATTCGATCGCTAGCGCCCTGCGTACTGCACCGTTTTTGGTTGTGTGAGTTTCGCAAACAAAGAACTCGAACTCAACAATACGCCATCCATCGACTGCACACTTGTGTATATGCCATTGCAATTATTGTAAACAGCATTACTTCTTTTCAACCGACTTCAAAAAACGAGGAGGTTCTCAATTCGACTGTATGTTTTTTTTTTTTTTTTTTTTTTTGTATATTTGTTACGCGATTACTCCGCCAATTATGAATCGATTTTAATGATTCTTTTTTTGTTTGGTAGATCATACTTCAGAGGTGGTCCCATATAAATTTTATCGAAATTGATTCAGAACTTTTTGAGAAAATCAACAAATATATACCCAGATAATATTTTGGTTGTGGTTCTTGTTACCTATCTTCGACAAATATGAGCCGATTTTGATGATTTTTGTTTTATTGAATAGCTTATACTTCAAAGATGCTATGATAAAAGTTTTAAAAATAAAAATCACCCCTAAGGGTAGGAAAATAGGGGATGAAATCGGTGTTCAGCAGTTAGATTAGGATTTATCACTAAAAATAGATGAAATAAGTAAATTTTATTAAAAAAAATAAAACCGACTTCAAAACACTGAAATGCTAAAAATAATCCTAACACTTAAGTACCTAATCAGTTAGTTTTGGAGTCGGTGCAAACAAAAACATTGAATCTCTCATCGGCTGGCACCGACTCCAAAAGTATCTGATTAGGTACTTAAGTGTTAGGATTATTTTTAGCATTTCAGTGTTTTGAAGTCGGTTTTATTTTTTTTAATAAAATTTATTTGACAATTTTGTTGCTGTGTTGCGCAGCAGCTCGAAAGAAACTGATAAACAAAGTCGTCACTACTATAAAGATCGTTACTTTGTTAAAAATAAAAACAATTCTTTATTTTTATAACTTCTATAGGCTAGGCTTCTATTTCATTTATTGTTGATAAAATTTTGTGACATACTAGCGAAACGGAGTCGTTAATGTAGGTAGGTATTTTATACCAACACAAAGAAATGACGTTTTGAAACACTTGATAAGATAGAGTCGAAAAAACAAGGAGGTAAACGGTTAATCGAGTGTTTGAAAATGCGTCAGTTGAAGGTCACTTCGTATTCAGTGGCGTGACTTTATCAGTCAATAACAATAAGTTTGAAGTTTATTGACATAATGAGCACGTTTTATGATCGCTGTATTTTCCGAACGTTTATCATCTGGAAAAGATTCATTCGATACAGCAAATGTCTGGTTTTGTTTGTTTGTCCAACTGAAACTATGAAATATTGATTGATTCGATATCAATGATACCTACTTGTTGCTATCTGAATTTTTTTCAACGTCTACCTACCTACCTATACATATTTACACAACTGCCAAAACAAAAGGGATTGTAATTTTAGGGTTCGTGTGTGTTTGTCCGTTTTGTTCATTCCACCATGACTTTTAGATGTCTAAACCGATTCAGAAGAGTGTTGTATTGTTGTTAGAATCCTTTTGTCATCTCGGGTGAAAAGGGAACAGCGTAAATGGTTAAAACGTCTAAAATGCAGTCGGGATTTTTGATATTTTAAGGTCTTGACTTGTTATTATTTAATGATTTATTCAAATCTTATTATTCCTATAAGTCTAAACCTATTGATCAAAACACTAACCATTTATCAACATTTATTGTTATCAGTTTCATTCATGATAACTTTGTTTATTAGACACATACATGAATACACTGTTGGTTGATACATAATGCTTTATTTATATTGCATCGGTATATGAAGCTACTTGACTGCTGTAATGTTCGTTGTTATGACGTAATACAAGTTAAAGTATGTATGTAGGTACGTAGAGTTACGGTTTATGTAATACATGTCTTGTTAATAAACGATAATTCTGAAAATAAAGTTGTTGATTGAATCGTGGCTTGGCTGCGGTGAAAACTTCCATTACGCGTTATTATTGAGTTTAACGATTTAACCGCGGGATCAAAGAAACATTTTTGTCTTGATTACTCTTCTTAAACATTCAGTCGTTTTTGTAATTTTTTCAATTTATATTAGCTGTTCTACTAATATGACCGCGACCGCAGGCACTGTTTTTAGTTTGTTAAGTATCACAAAAACAAAACGTTAGTAGGTAGGTACCTATTTTATACAGGGTAACTTAAAACAGTTGCCAAATTGAATTCTAGGTAATTCCATACAAACTAAAGCTCTATTTCGATGATAATGTATAGAGCAGCATTTTTTAAAATAATTGTAATGTTCTTAGTAAAAGTAGTTTATATTGATGAACACATTCGCCTGCTTTAATTTGGCAACTGTTTTAACCTCGTAAGTTCCGTGTTTTTTAAAAAGGTGTATTTCTAAGAACCTAATGTACTTTTAAAAGTACTATCAAGAATAGTGACTAGTATAGAATAGAATAATAAATAGAAAGTGAATAGTTCAGACCGAGAAATGAAAGTTTTTTGTTTCTGTGATTTTAAAGGTTGTTCTTACACTTTTTTGTATGTTTGTTATACTCATTTAAAATTATATTAAAAAGAAGATACTCAAAATATGCAAACATTTAGTAGATTAAGTTTACCATAAAAACAACAAAATATGTTTTGGGGACAAGGTTAATCGTTTGTACCTTATATATCACATTAGGCAGTTAACTTTGGTTTAACATTTGAATGTCAGGTCTAAACTGATACTATCAGTTTGTACTTCATAAGTACACTAGGACTTACGAGGTTAAAAGAAACCCTATGTTTTGTAAAATTGTATTGACAAAGTAACCCTATATTTTGTGAAATTGTATTGACACATTTTTGTTGGGCGAGACAGCATGGCGCTCCACCACGGAGCCAGGTTTCCTAGATAATATGAATGAATACACAAAAGAGTTTTGGCGATAAGCATAACATTAGTGGTGTTTGCCGGCAGGTGGGCGGACACACCAGGCTACTGGTGCTGAACGACAGCACCGTCATCAAACCGCTCAACATACGCGAGCTGCATTTCTACCAGAACATTCCCGAGGACATCCAGAGCTTCGTCCCCAGATACAAAGGTGAGAACCATTTTGATTCCCTAAACGTTTATTTGATAATGCTCGGTACGCTTTTTACGATTCGTTGAATGCCTCATAATCATTCATTGCATCTTACATTTTTATTTTACAATAATGACGTTGTCTTGTTTTTATTTAGATATCAATTTGTGTTGTTTGATGTTACTGCATTTGGAGCACTAAGGAAAATTTACGTTTGATTTTATTATAATTTAATCTTAGTTTTATCGCGTGTGATAAGGTTACAAATAAGGCTTATCGAAATTAGTTATTATAACGTCAGTGACACATTTTTATTGTGTTGTATTTTATGGTAAATAATGTGGTGTGAAGAGATTAGAATAAATAACTTGCGTCACCATTAGAAATACGCAATATCGATATCTAATCTCCCCTGGGATTGTTAGTGCAAAGAACTATTAAAAATAGCGTATAACATCATTCGGCTTTCCTTATTGCTCGTAATCGTGATCATCATTACATATAGAGAATGTGTATGGTAGAGATGTGTGCTTGTTGATGTCATACAAACCCGCCGACCGCTGGTATATGGCCGGTAACGACTACTTTCTAGTAAATATTTTCACTTATCGCTTAAACATTTTGTACGTGTACCTATCTACTATTTTTATTGTGAAAAAGAAATTTTATTGAGTCGATAAATAATGGGAATAAAGACACTACTCGGCTGTACAGAAATATTGTTGTGTTAAAATAAAACATTAATAATTAATTTAGTTAATAAAATATATGATTTAATATAAAATTTTTACTACAAATATTTTTTCAAAATTTATTTCTGACGAGATTTCGAGAGATCTATAACGCACCTCACACCCGATAAAAAAAGTTGTTATTGATATAATGACATAATTTTATGTTTTTTATCTTAAAATCTTGCTCGCATTATCTTACTGATTTGCACATGCACAATATGACTTAAATTTTAAGAACATAAACTTTTTTATTTCTTAAAAATAATTGACAGTTGTGTGAATATTATTGAGCAAATAATTAAATACTCGTCGTATGCATAAATACTGGTCAATATTGTGCATTATGGTGTATTGAACTTTTACTTTTGACAAACAACATTAGCATAAGATAATAATGAATCACTGTATAAATCATCCACGTATACGTTAATTACTACACTACATTTAAATAGTTCATTGTTTTATTAAGTTATCAACATGATTCATTGATTTAGATATGCACTTTAATTAATGGCTTATCAACCAAGTTATTGATAAATGAATACTAAGATCGCCATTTAAGAATGGTACGACGTTATTTTATTAATGATAAGGGTCTTTGCCAGAGACGTAAATTAAATAAAAAAACATAATGCAGATATGGCTAAATATATGTAATAAGTTTGCTTCCCTCTATAATAATTTGTGTACATGGATGATATCATTATGAACTCAATTACGTTCATTTAATTGTGGTTCATTGTTGAATAATCGTGTCGTTTCGTGATTTGAAAATTGGCTTTAAAATGCACCATGCGAATTATATAAATGTTTTTGTTTTCAAACGGTAAAAAATTAGTAAAAGTTCAAAACGCAACGGAATTACGTAAGTTTGCGCAGAAGTGTTTTGCGCGAGGTTGAGGCCTACCTCGGCACCGCGGTGCGCGCGCGCGGTCTGGGTGCGGGGTGCGGGGAGGCGGGTTTGCGCGCGAGAGCGAGCGGGCGCGGGAGCGGGCGCGGGCCAGGGTCAGGACACAATATTAGTTTCCTTGTTGTCGCAAGGGCTGCGGCGCGGCGGCGGGCGGAGCGGCGCCGGCACACCACCACTCGACCGCCCCTAATTGCGCCCTAGCGGTAAATTTACATTTTGGGTTTGTAAACCATTACTTAAACTACATTCACATTTAACACCACACCACACACCCACATAACACATGCAAACTCAGCCACACCGACATCAGTTTGCTACACCACACCGTAATCGAGACAAACATAATTACACACCCACAGAAGACACATTACAAAAGATATACAAACCCTCTTATAAAACGTCAAACTTTTTCACTTTTTTTCATCAGATTAACGCTGGCAACTTGCACTATAGTAAGTTTATATTGACTTTACAACGTAGATAGTAGATTACAGAACTCAAATAACCCAGTGGTGTAAATAGCATGCTGGAATATCCAGAGATCCGGGTTCAAGCCCCGGCTGGGCATAGCTTGAGTATCCTAAATCTTCTATCGCTTTACATGTTTCATATCGTGTGAAAGTAAATTAATTCATTTTTAACTTGATAAACTGATTCTTTTAAGCTCCGCTTTGGAAGCGAATGAATTGTTGATCAAATATAGAAATGAGATTAGTGTTTATTGTGTTGTGCGTTGTGGTGCACTCGCTGATAAAGAAGCTGTTTGTTGCAGGCGTGATGCAGGCTTCTAACACGGGAAGCACCAAATTGGACAAGCGGTACTCTCCAAGTTTCCGCGACGAGAACGGGCGCAAGCAGTCGCTGGGAGGCAAGCGCAAGCGCGACGACGTGTTCAAGTGCGTATCCGGGCGCCGCGGCTTCGCGGCTGACACTTCTTGACACTTGTCATGTGTCCTTTATCATATTTCAGAAGCTTTGACGTACGCCGGACCGACGCCCGACGTCGCCATTATTTCATACGATCGCAATACTTACATGACTATACCACTAACGCGTGAGCGATGCACGACCCATTCACACTCTGCGAGCCTCCGATGACTTGCGTCGTGGAGTCGTGGTAATAATATAAATTTGATTGCAATGTAACAATATAACAGATAACACCAACTCTGTGTTTCAATTAGCTCCTACATCTATGTTAATTTTCGATCGCCAAACTTGCGACTCAGAACTGTGTCTATAGCCACCACTTTTCTATTACAGATTTAAAGTACATCGCAATGGCAATGCAAACGAAGTACTTAAAAGCATTGCGCACATGGACAATTCAAATAAGCAGTGTAAGTTCCTGAACTTAATTTCTATAATAATTCTAATTATGTAGATCCCCATATCTTACTCATCGTTTCATAGGAAATGTTAGTCAGTTTCATTATGATTTCAAGTAATCCAGATCTGCGCTTTGCCATAATGTTTCTTAATGTCTCTAATGTACTTTACCCAGATTATCTGATGATGGAGAACATAACGTCGTCGTACCGGCGGCCGTGTGTGCTCGACCTGAAGATGGGCACGCGGCAGCACGGCGACGACGCGTCCGCGGAGAAGCGCACGAAGCAGATCGCCAAGTGCGCCGCCAGCACCTCCGCCACGCTAGGAGTCAGACTCTGCGGCATGCAGGTAAAGAGCCAGTAGTAGAGAACTTTCTACTTTCCCTAGCAACCAGATTTTCATTTAAATAAGACATGTCCCATTTAAATGAAAGTCTGGTACGGGTACGCAGCAGCATTGGGTTCGATTGATTTTTTAATGACACATCTCTGCAGAAAATTCGTAATAATCTATATGCAGATATAGATTATTACGAATTTTATCCGTCCGATACATATCAGGCACTTTATCAGTAAGTGGTGGAACATGCTCTTAATATTGTATGTGTATGACGCAAGTTTGTGATAACATAGCAGAAAATAACATTGTGATTATTTGATCAGTGGCGGGTACTGATAGTAATCAAATAATAACTATGGTCAAGACCAAACCCAATGCGACACCTATCGGGATAAATATGCAGTATGGTTCCCCATTTATTTAGTCTTCTGACTATGTCGTTAATAGTTATAGTAGTTACAAAGGTGGTAATTGGTTCATCTTAAGTGAGTAATTCTTCGATTTTATAATAATTTTCAGGGTAAAGCAAGTTTTTTCGTGATCGTGTTTGAAACTGGCAAAGATTGGACAGGGTCTTAGTTAATGATCTATATCCTGGGTGGGTGACGATACTAACATCACATGGGCACAGGGAGTCATCGGTGATCGTAAAGCGATGTAGTTACTTTTTATGATACCCATGCCCATTGATTATTTCAAAGTTCGAAAAAAAAATTGCAACCTGTTTCCTGAACTCGCTAATCTCATCGATAGTTTCGAACCATTCGTCTATCTGCGATCCGAGTGTCCCGTCGGGCCCGTACGTCATAGTGCGCTCACAGGTGAAGTGTCCGGCAGGTGTACGTGCACGAGACGGGCGCGTGCGTGCGGCGCGACAAGTACTGGGGGCGCGCACTGTCGGAGGCGGGGCTGCGCGAGGCGCTGCGCGACTTCTTCGCGGCCGGCGCGGGGCTGCGCGCGCGCGTCGTGCGCCGCGTGCTGCGCGACCTGGACGCGCTGCGCCGCGCCATCGCGAAGCAGACCAACTACAGGTTCTATTCGTGGTGAGTTACGGCTCGTTATCATCAGCCTCTAGAAGTCTACTGCTGGACGTAGACTACCCCATAGAGCGGTTCTGGGCCGTTTGCATCCAGCAGGTGCCCGCAACGTTGACCAGGTCGTCAGTCGTGGGAGACCTGCCTACGCTGCTCAACAGCTCTTATTTGCTTTGTATGCCAACAAAACTCCAATAAGTTGTTTATTTAAGGTTAAGATCAAGATTCTGGCTACACAGGAGTTGCAGTGATTAAAAATCAATCCATAAGACTTTTTATGGTATCGTAGCGCAAGTAAAGAAAAAAGTTCGAAAACCATAAATATTTAGTTATATCACAAAAAACCTATTTTTTAACAGACTAAAAAGTCGGTAAAAAATTTCAAGACTCGATTTCCATTATGGATCGTGAACGAATTAACATACCTACAAGGTTATACGTAACATCATATCAGCCTACGGTTGGACGTAAGCATCCCCGAGAGATTTGATTGAACCGCGTTACGGTTCAGTGTGTCGTGTTGTTCGCTTAGGCCTTAAATGTTACAAAATAAAATTTTGTTTCAATTAACAAACAAGCGTGAAGTTCACTTATGTAAAATGTGAGAACGTGTCTTTCGGTGAGTCTCATCAGGCGTGCGGGTCACATAAAGGCATAACACGTACTTCAGCTTATAGCCTACTAATTTATTCACCATCATCATCATTACAGACACAGGACGTCTGGCTGAACATAGGCCTTCCCGTGATTTCCAGATTAGTCATTATTCATTAACCTAGTTTATTAACCTAATGATAATGATCACACATGAAGGCATAAGATGCCCCTAACTTCCCGATAAAAATGTGGCGTTACAATTCCAGTTCACTACTGATAGTGTACGAGGGCGACGTGCGGCTGCCGCACGAGGACGCGCCGGCGGCCGGGCTGGGCGCGGAGTACGACGCGGACGCGTCCAGTAGCTCGGCCTCGCTGCCGCCCTCGCCGGGACACTTCGACATGTCCACGCTGCACGACGGCATCCCGGCCGGCCGCGAGCCCTTCCGCCCGCACTGCGAGGAGACCATGGGCGGGTATGTACATGGTCCGGTACCCACAGAGACCAGGTCTAGGAGTAGCTCATTAAAGTGGGATATGGGGGGGTAACGAAAAGACTATGTCAACAAAGAGAGATAGGGGGAGAGGGAGAATGGTAACATAAGTGTGACAATAACCTGTACTATAACATTAGATAGACTGCTGTCAACTTAAATTCGTGCCTATATTTGATTATCGTCATTTTGGCGCTGTAAATTAGTAAGATAGATAGGCATATTATGCAGAATACTACAAAAAAATAGACGTGTCGTTCCGGATCGTAATAGTTCCAGGAACTATGTCCGACACTGGAACGATATCGTTCCGCTCCGAGATACTTAAATAAACATGTTCACAGTTCCGCGCATGTCCAAGCGAACTGAGGTCCGAGACATGCCGAAAATAAAAAAGAAACAAATATGTAAGAAAAAAGGATATTGTAAATATTGAAAAATTATGTTGTATGTACATAATTTTTCAATATTTACAATATCCCCAATATCAGTTGATTTATAAGTACGCCAACCAAAATAGTAATTTCATTACTTTATTGAATACCTAATACAAACATTTTTTTAAATAAAATTATATAAATACTAAATTTTCAATAATAAAATTATTTAGTTGATAGTGCTTAGCCTAAAAAGTATGAACGTAAATCAATTATGTAGGAATTGAATTATATTTAGGTATTTATCATACACATGTCCAATGGACCGAGGAACTATTAAAGTGAGTGCTATCAGAGGAACTATACAGTTCCGCGAACATGTTAACGGATCCAGTTCCGAAATGTAAAGGAACCGTTCCAGGTTCAATCTTTTAAAAGACATGATTTGCGCATCACTACAAAAACATGATTTTGGTACACTCGCTTGTAGCGTTTCAAATGGACACACAAAATAGCTGTCACTTGTGTGGGACAGTTAGTCCAATGGCAATAGGGATGACGACAAACTTTTTTTTTCGTCTATCAGGTAGATCAGCAAAAAGTATTGCACAGGTATTTTTATTTTTTTACAAGTACCTAATCGGAATATTACAGAATATATTGATTTGAAATGTCGCATGACGTCACGTCTTGGTAAAATTTTGACGTCACGAGCTCCCTTCCGAACTTTGACTCGCTTTTATTGGTTGATTGACAAAAGAAAAAATAAGAGTCCATTTTTTGATAATCTAACTGGACTAAATAGAATTTTATTTTCTTTACCCAGTCGCCATCCCTATTATACAGGTCATTTCGCAAGATTGATTTGATCGTATCAATGCGTGATGGTATCGAATCACAAAAGTATCGAGTACTTACCTCTATCGGAACACCCCTAGGTACGAGGAGCCGCACCCGGGGGTTTGAAGATTGATTCGATGCATCAATACTTAGTATCGATTACTTACCTGTACCGGCACGTCCCCAGGTACGAGGAGCCGCACCCGGGGCACAGTCCGCGCCGCCAGCCGCCCAGCCCCGACTCTGCCGACAGCTGGATGGCGTACTCGTCCACCAGCAGCGAGTCGTGGCGCGGCGAGCCGGCCGCGCCGGACCCCGACCCCGACTCGGTGCTTGATGCGCAGGAGGTGAGAGCTTTATACGTATTAGTACAACTAGCGGCACGGATCTTGAGCGCTGGGCGAAAGATGCGCAGAAGACCATTACGATTACGTAATGGACCAGTCGCGCGCCGCGCTTGCTCCACCGGCCGGAATTGGTTGCTTGCTCCGTGCACAAGCGTCTCTGATACGATGATGGTCTCGTAAAATGCGCAGCGATCCCCACTCTCCTCCAGCGCTCAAGATACGTGCCGGAGATCGTAGTTAAGTTTATCCACGAACGACTGTATTGTGTTTTACTTAACTAGTGCTTAATTTATCTAAAATTTTTTTTAAATAGTTTGTACTAGGAAACTAGACTAGAAGAGCTACATACGTACTAGTAGTTGTTTATCAACAAAAAAATACATGGCTGACGGCGCCGGTCTCATAAGCTTGAACTCTACATTAAAAAAAAGCAGCCTATCGTCTCCGGCCTCTGCTGACTCTTTCGTAAAATGTACAGACAACGGGAGGTCAAACTACCCAAAAAGTTAAGTCATTGAACCGATTTTCAATTTTATGTCCGAGATGTAGAGATCAATATCATTGAGAAAATTTGACGTTTTGTGGTAGGTGGACGTGCTGTTGTATGTACTTTGGTTTATATTGAGAAATAAACAAGATGTGTTATTTCAGGTTCACGGCGAGGAGACATGCGGCAAGCGCGCGCGCACGTGGGCGGGTGCGGGCGCGGGGGCGGGGGCGGGCGCGGGCGCGGGCGCGGGCGACGACCGCGTGGACATCCGCATGATCGACTTCGCGCACACGGCGTACGCGGGCGCCGCGGCCGAGTCGCCGCTGGCCACGCCCGCGCCGCACCACGGGCCCGACTGCGGGTTCCTCACCGGCATCGACAGCCTCAAGCGCCTCCTCACCGAGATCCTGTCGCCGCAGCCCTACAGTTAATGAGCCGCGCCCGGGGGACGCTTCAGTAGAAAAAAATAAAAAAATCCACCTCCTTTCGGACGAAATTCGAGGGGGGCGAAGCTCCGACGCCCCGGGGGCCGCGTCGCCGGACGCTTGGATCGGGACCGTTCTCTCCGGAAATTTTTAACCGTTCGACTGATGTGTGTAGTTTTATCGGAAAAACTAGGAAATTTTTCGACAAGTCGCCGTACGGTCGACCGGGGAGGTTTACCCGGGGGATTCGTTCACGATGTACCTTCGTGCCCTCGTCCAGTGATCGTAGACGCTTCTTCCCGTGCGACCGTCCGACGACTGTTGCACTAAGTGAATGTTGGCGGTACAAAATATTTTAATTTTAATCATTTCAAAGTGGGACCCAGTAGGTATTCTTAATTCTTATATCTTGTATTTTTAAGTATTACTATTAAGTTATTCCAGATTGACGTGCTTTTGATTTGTCTGATTCGCTATACGTAGTTTTGTTTGATTCGTCTATGAGTTGATTTTGTAAGTGATTTACCGAATTATTGAGTAGACATTCCCCGTCAGTTTGTCCCCGTTGTTTATAGTTGCGTAAAACGTAACGGCAAATAATAAAACGACTGTATTACTATTAACCCTTTTTGGCATTTAGTTCCACGTTTAATTTTTTTATTAACATTGACCCGCACACTCGCCGTCGAACTTTTAACACAATTTGTACCTTTATTTATGTTGTATTTGATCATAAATAAAGGTACAAATTGTGCCTAAAACCCAGTCAGTGAAACCAAAGTACTTTAACACTAGAATTAGTTGAAATAAGATTATTGGTGTCTAGTGTCCCTGAAGTAGATAAAACGTATAACGTACTAGACCCTAAACATATTTATTCCCACATCTGAGCTGTTGTTTGTGACCCATTAATATTGTAATATAGCCGGTAAATGCTTTTCCAGAATGTACGAACAAAAACAAAATTTGTATCATTTGCGGCATGAGTGTGCCAAATATTGTTTCGTACCTAAAATAGCACACATGTGACAACAGTTATAATTTCGCTACCAGTATTATGGAAATTGTAAGTGAGAATGAAAGTTCGTTTGTGTAAATATATTTGTAATAAAATGCCAGTATGCAGTCTGGTGGTGTTGATGGGAAGTGGAGCGGTTGTAAATAAATAAACTCGTTATGTGCGAGAGTTGTTCCATAAAGGCTCTTGCACACAACTGCGGTTAGTAGATTGGAGACGCTGATTGCGCGCTAGTACGAGTAACTATCGGATTGCAGGTCGCAGCTGTGTGCAACAGCCGTTAGTGTGTCACAGCGGTGGGCGTCCGCAACGAGCGAGTGACCATAGTGTTAGCCAACATTCCTTCGTGCTGCATTCGTCATTGTTTGTCCTTTACTTTATTTTTATTAGAGTGATAAATTTATGGAAAAGTACCTGGTTTAATTAGGATGCTAGGTTGTACTGCAAATTATCATTTATGTCTGTTATTTTAAATAACTGTATGACACTATTTTGTTAAATAAATTTTAGGTATTTTAATATTGGTTTTATTTTGCACTATGTATGTGTTAATTGGTTGTAGACTACAAAATGTGGGTTACCAGTGATGACATGGAACTGAAACATGGCCTCTTATTATGGGCCTCATAAGAAAGCTCAAGGTGCGAGATCGAATCAGAAATGAGATCCGTAAACGAACAAAAGTAGCTGATTAGCAAGCTGAAGTGGCAGTGGGCGGGGCACTGCACGTAGAACTGATGGCCGATGGGGTAGAAGGGTTCTAGAATGGAGGCCACGTATCGGCAAGCGCAGCGTAGGACATCCGCCCACAAGGTGGACAAAACTTGGTAAAGGTCGCAGGAAGACGCTGGATGCGGGCCGCTTCCAACCGGCCAATCTAGAAGTCGGGGAGGCCTATGTTTAGCAGTTGGCGTCCTATGGCTGAAATGATGAAGATTGGTTAATTACTTTAAGTTTCTAAACTCTTATCTTCATTATTATCATGTAGTTTGTAATGTATTCTCCATTACATCGAGTGATATTAGTGTAATTGGCGTAAATGTAAAAACGTGATATATTTTTTGTTGAAAAACGCCACCGGTTTATATGTCAGTCAGTCAAAACCAGTTTCAGGAATCCTGTAAATCAATTCAGTATATTTATTGCGTTCTATTTACTTGTTATAAATGTACCTACACATTAAACAGATCATTATTAGACCCTGTTGGGCACAACAGTAATGTAAGGTTATGTTGCGACACTAACAAAAACATTGCGAAAGGCGAGCGACAGAAGCGAGCGAAGGAGTTGCCTCAACAAATTTCACCTACAATAATTAATATAATAATACTATTTTGAGTTAACTGATTCCATCAGACTATTGACCGGTTATGAGTTTCGACTAGGTACTAACACAATCAAACTAATGTCCGGATGTCCGTCTGGGTGACTCCTTTAAGGCTCGGCCTACATGCATCCGGTACTTTTTAGAACCCCATACAAAAAGGATTGAATCCGGGCTTGTCCAGAGACATTTTGTATGGAGGTCTGAAAAATTCCGGATGCATGTAGTCCCGAGCCTAAGGCAGAGCTGAGCTGTGTGGAAATTAACCAATACCCTTAATTTTAACAACTTCGCTCGCTCCAATTGACCGTGTACCAATAGCTAAGCTGAGATGAGCTTCCCTTTAGACTCTATTGTGTGTTACAATCTCTCCTGGCCACGGCGCTAAAAAGTTGTGTCTGAAAGCTGTACAGGCGTACTTTCTGGTTCTTATGAGAGAAAAAAAGAGTACCGCAGTATTTCACCAGTTATAACACTGTTTTGTGGCCGGGTTATGGCGCATGAGACCCAGCCAGCGTAGCCATGCTTCTATCTAAAAAAATGGTACATTTATGATATTTTTTAGATATAGGGTGCTTGTAGGTACGGTATACCAGCGCCACGTCTTTTTTCTTTAAAAAAGGTAGATAATATTTTATTATGAAATCAAACTTCGCGACATAAAACATGACATGAAAAAAACTCAAAGGATTTCCTCCACGTGATTCCTTGACCATGGAATGAAAAGCGATAAAAGTATGTTTCCCGCCAAAAACTATTCTTCTGCCTTGTGTTGATTTGTTTGTTCATCGTGTTTTTTGCGTTTGTTAAAATAAGCTAAAAATGTCTGAATCTAGCGAAGTTCAAGCTTTAGAAAAGATTTCAACCGAAGTTGGTGAATCTCAAATAAAAATTACACTGTCAAGTCACTGTATCAAGGGTAAGTTCTCTAAATAATAGAAAATCATTTAATTGACTAGACATTCCATTAAAATTTTAGCTTATGATTCACCATGGTACGAACCACGACATAATTTGAAATAGTAATTCCATTCCAACAATTTTAGCTCAAGCATTTTTAGTTGATAAATTGAGAAAACAAAGTGAACGTCAAAAAGAAATTTGTAGTTTCGTCAGTGGTAGTAATTTAAAATTGCAGACAGAAATTAAGCAAGCGGAATTAGAGATTAAAAGGTAAGCATAATAAAATGAAAGAACTATAAATATGAAACTTCTAATGGATCGCGCGAAGCAGGGACGATCGCACACACGACAAGCACGAGCTCACTACGTAACGACGAGCTGGTTCAGCTGATGATTTTACAAAAAAATTGAGCATTACCTACCTACGTCAGGTTACCTTGTAAACCTGTTGTACAATATGCACAGTGGGTAATGTATGTTTCAAAAGGGACTTATTCTGCTGGTTAAACAGTAAAATACCTTTGTCTATGGGACCAACATCAAAATCGGGCGCTGGTAGCTTAGTGGCCGATATCGAGCTCGCCTCACATCACGAGCCCGATTAGAGTGCTTAAATTCGTGAGTTCGTAAGTTCGAATCACAGTACTTTGAATTTTTCGGACCTTGGGACCTAGGATCAGGGTCGTCAAGCGTTTACCGTGTATTAGGTAATAAAATTTAGGCAATCTATCTTTTTCAGTTTAATCACAGCCCATGAAACTATAAAATCTTCTAATGTAGAGCTTAAAAAAGAAGTATTGTTGGCTAAAGAGCGCAAGTTGGAAATAGAAGAACGTATTACAAGCGGCGAGAAAAAGTATGAAGACCTCTGGATGCAGTCTAAACAGAGATATGAAAGTATTCCTTTCGTGCAAAAATTTATTGCAGCAAATAATAAAACCCAAATAATTAAAGACAACATCATTGCTCTGGAAAATCAATCAAAAAGACTGACAAAAGAGTATCAAGCCAAAAAGGAATTGTTGGCTAAATTAGACCGTAAACGTATTGTTCAGCTGGCCGAGTACTTAGTCCACGATTTGCCAAATAGTGTGAGAATCTTACAGGAAAAGTCGATGGCGATTAACAAAATTTCCAGCGAAATCGAAAAAATTTTAAAAGATCACGAAACCGCGCTCATAAAACCTAATATGCCTATTCTAACTGAGCTAAAAGAGCTAGTATTTAAAGATAATAAACGTGAAAAACCAATAGACGACGGTTGGGTAAATATATACCCAAATAATGAACGCGATTTGCTCATGGTTGGCATATTTTAAATAAACAATTTAATTATAAATATTAATTGCTAAATATTAACATTTTCATTTTATAGATGCCGCGATTACAATTCATAAACTCGGACTTTGACGTGTTAAGTGCAAAACTGGACGAGGTAATGAATATAATGTGCGGTGCTATTGCTAAATTGTATAAATTGCAATAAGTAACTTTTTGTACCTTGTTTTAGATTAAGATAAAGAAAGTAGAGGTTCAAAATAGTGCCTCTGGTAAAAGAGTAGATCCGATAGAAACAGTTTCTGAAATATCCAGCAAACGGATTAAAAAGGATGATGAGTTCTCAATATTTTTCAATAATCGTAGGATAGAAGACACTGAGAGTGAAAACAAAGATGGTAACTTTTCTAAAAAGAAACTTATCAATATTCTAGACGATGTGAAACTGGACCAAAGTGATACTTATAATATAGTGTCAAAGGTTCAATTTGATAAGTTGAAGGGAGTTAATATGATTGGAAAAGATGTTATAAAAGATAATGGAAAGGAACCTGAAAAATTTAATGAAAAGGTAAATGTATTGAACATGAAAGAATATAATTTAATTTGTGCATAATTTTTAATTATAAATTTTTACCGTGTAGAGAGCCGAAATAATAGAAGAAATTGACTTAACTAAGAATAAATCAGATAATATTTTGATCCCACCTACTCAATTCTTGGACTTAACACAAGTAAGTTTAATTTAGAGGGTATTTTTTAGTTTTATTTTGAGAGCTGAAAATTTTACAAATAATAAAATGAAACTATTGTGTACAGGAAAACATTTTCAACAACTCCCAGCAGCAAGTAGAAGTAATAGTACATATGTCCATGTCTGATCAATCTTCAGGAAAGTTAAGTCAATCATTGAAGAATTCGCAGGAATCAATTAACAAGAAAAGAGTCTCCTTTGATTTACCACTCTCAATACAAGAAATGTCCTATAAAATGTATGAAGATGATCTCAAGGAAAAACAAACTGATGAAAATGAAGCCAATGAGACGATAGATAGTCAAGTTAATATAAGTTTAGCAAGTGATGAGAGTTATTCTAAAATAAAAGACATGATTTTGAAGAAACATAATTTAGACTTATCTCCTCAATTTGTTTATGCCAAGAACAAAATATTGCAAATGGTAAACATAATCAAAATAAACAGTATTTATAAAAACTTAGCACTAAATTGAATGGGCATTACAATAAAAAAGTTATTTCAGAATAATGACGAAAGAATTGTAACATCTAAATTTTTTCAATCTAATAAGGAAACTATTAATGAAAATGATGAAAATAAAATCACAGAAGTCACAGAAATTGCAATAAGCACAAAGGAGTGTGATAGCGAGGTACCACCATATGAACAAGCTGAAAAAATTAATGAGGACATCGAGAATGTTATGGACGTGGACGACGTAATAGTATCTAGCCCTAAAGTTGTACAGGTAGCATCAATAGTAGCCTATAAGCGAGTTTTACTCGATAGCTTTTAAAGAGTCGGTAAACGTGAATTTATATGACATTCGGGGTAGCGCGGCCTGCTGGCATGTTACGAACTCAGTTTTCTATGCAAATCCTCGGCGTTTGCGCACTCAATGCCGCGTCCGCACGCTTGGCACTTGCTGCAAACATCAAACGTGTGGACGCGTCGCAAGCGTTTGCGGCAAATTCCCTTTAATTTGTAACAAAAACGACACTCGTCGGATCGGCCACAAGCGCTTGCAAAAATGCAACCAAGGCAAACACTATCCACACGTTTGAATTTGTGAATGTTTGTTGGGTTTGGCAAGCATGTGGATGCGGCCAAATAAAACTAACTCAATCATTGACGTTAAGCAAATTTCTGGTTTCTTAAGACCTACATTTTAATTTATAAGAATTATGTAGTTTTGAATATATTTTTTTCTGAGTATGAAGTTTAATTATTTTTTTTAGCCTAAGCTAACTTCTAAAGATAGACCAGTTACTGGATTGCTTTTTAACCATGGTACTCAAGGTATTCCCGACTCTCTAAATGTTTCCATAAGTACTACTGGATTTGAAGAGGGTGACATAGACTTTCCACATTGCATTGGTAATATATTTTTACTAATAAATACATATCAGTCCTATAGAAATTAATATTAATTAATCCACCTAATTAACTTTAACAGATTCAAGTTTGTTATTGTCTCCAAAGGCAGATGTTCCTATGTCGATGGGTGGCGATGATGGTGATGTGGCATCACAAGAAGTTCCTAATTTTTTGTCAGGTAAAATAACCAAAAATAAATGGCAGTTAAACTCACTATCCTCTGATAGGATAATTAACACAATGGTGATCTAAATGTTCCAGGTTTAAGAAAAGCTGGACTATCCTTTTTTGGACAATCTGCTATTGGATCAAAGCCTGATACAAGTGGACAGACTCACGGAAATAATTTTAATTTCAATTTTGGGGGAGATGAAAAGAAAACAAGAGGGGGACTATTTAGTATGTTTCATTAATCTTTCAGTAAAATTTATTGTTTTCCTATTTGTTTTAGTAATGTTTCACAATTATTAATAAAATTAGTAAACCTAAGAAAGTAATGTTTTAAAATTAATAAAATTCATAAACTTGAGGTTATGAAATGCTTTATTATTAAATATAAATGGTAATATTAATCATTGATGTAACTGACATGCTCTTACTGCTATAAGCTGTAATAATATGAATAAAGGTGCAAATACCTCACTATATTCTATGGCAGAATCCCCTTGTAATTTTCTACATAGTAAAAACTTAAAAACGAATGTCAAACCTAAAAATATTGCACTCCAAGATGCTCTATACATGGAAGCCTTGTAGGAGCTCTCTAGGTTCATTCTTATACATACAATACAGCAGAAGTATGCATTCATTGCATCACTTACAAATAAGGGTGCAAAGATTGTCCACCAAGCACTGTTCACTACTCCATCTACCTTTAACGCTAAGAGCACTGAGAAAATGGTTATTGTAATCAAGTTTATCCAAATCTCAAACACAGTCAGTCCAATCCATTGCACAATTTCATTTAATGTGAAAAACATTTTAATGTTTATTGATTTGCTCCTAGCATTGCAGTCCGGAATACCCTAATGTGGATAGATGATGAGTGCCTCACTTGTGCTCCGAAATCCAGGTCATCCGTCAGTGGTTCCAGATCATCTGCATAAATGTCAACCATTCAGAATGTTTGCATCACAATCACAAACTTATCCATTTAATTATTGAAAAGATTCATCAACAACTTCTACATCAAAAAGAGCTTCATTATACTTAAATCTGGTTACTATGCTAAATGTAAAGCCACTTATAATAGGCGAACACAACACAATTTGTATATGAATTAGGCTAGTTTCCTTGGTCAAAAAAAGATTGTTCTATTTAGTCCATTAGTTAAATTATCAAAAAATATTGGACCTATAATTTGAAATTAAAAAATGACGAAGATAAAGCGCATCAAAGTTTGGGAGTGATGTCGCGCCTTGCTAAAAATTGACGCAAGGTGTGACATTACGCGGCGGAACTGTAACGGGCTATATCTTCATCATTTTTGTTTGATTGAAAAAAGAAAAAATATGTGTCCAATATTTTCTGTTACTCCAACGGAAGGACTAATAAGATTTTTTTAGGAAACTAGCCCATTCAAGCAAAATTATTACACAAAACATACAAAGAGACAAGAAAACCTAGAAAACTGTGGTCATACAATTTAAATAAACTTACCAACTAAATCTACAGTGCCAGTGTTGACTTCAATTTGACAAGTTCCTGAGAATAGTATCTCTAGCTGCAATGCCAGGTTGCAGCATCTTTGAATAGCGGCCCCAAGACCATGTAGTATGATCTCTTTTTCACCTTTAGTCAGAAGATCGCAGCATTTATCAAGTTGTGCCTAAACAGATAAAAATACAACTTAGTACTACACAGCGCACAGCGTTTGTATTGTAACTGACGAGTTAATGAGCAATGGTTGACAACAACCATTGGTTGTTACCTTAAAATTAGTCTTTTTTGTAATAAATAAGACATTGTCTCCATCCACTGGTCGTATTGGTAGCCGCTTTTTTACAGCATAATTTTTATTGGGGCGTTTATTAATGTACTTTTTCTTAGAATCTTCTTTTTTCTGTAAAACGTTTTCATCTGCCATATTTTCGAGAAAACTGAAGTTGACAAAGTGACTGACACTGACAGATCAAATTTTTTACCTTCAATTGGTTTCGGATACGACCTTATAGATGTTAACCTACATCTTTATGGATACGATGGCATAAAAAACCTTTTTTGGGCTTAATGCATTACCCTACTGCCGTACAAACATACTTGTACTTAGCGTACAAACATAATGCACAAGAAGAATTATGTTTGTACGCTAAGTATTGAGTCGGATCTTGTTCAGATTTAAAAACAATATAAAGTTCACACCATTTACTAGCTTAGAGTTCCACCAAGGCCTAATCTAAGGCTCGGACTACATTTAACCGGAATTTTTCAGAACCCTATACAAAAAGGATTGAATCCGGGCTTGACGAAGACATTTTGTATGGTGGTCTGAAAAATTCCGAATGTGTGTAGTCCGAGCCTAAACCCGGTGACAGATGGCGACGGACGCGGCTCCGGACTCGTCTTGACATTGTAAGGTCAAACGATGCCATTGGTCGATCCTTGGGCTGGCGGAAGTTAACTGAAGGATAGACCAATGGCAGCGCTTGACCTCACACAGTATGTCTCCAGCTTAAGGCCGGTGATCGGCAAATTGCACAGATTAATATGTCTAAAGACAAATTGTCGGTTTTTTCGGACGGATGATAGGCGTCGCATCCACTCGTTGACCGCGCGTTAAGGCTCGGACTACAAGCATCCGGAATTTTTTAGAACCCCATACAAATCGGATTAAATCCGGGCTTGTCCGGAGCCGTTTTGTATGGAGTTCTGAAAAATTCCAAATGCTTGTAGTCCGAGCCTAAGGCTCGGACTTCAATGCATCCGAAATTTATCACAGCCCCATACAAAACGGATTGAATCCGGGCTTGTCTGAAGCCGTTTTGTATGGAGTTCTGAAAAATTCCGGATGTTTGTAGTCCGAGCCTAAAGCTCGGAAATTTTCAAAATAAGGTTCATAGAACAGTTTAAAAATACTAATTTATCCTAATTAGTTTCAGTTGTCGTATTTCTGGAGTAAAATATTATACTTTAAAATTTCCGGAAAAAAAAGAACGCCGTCATTTTTCACATCACACACAAGAGATCACAGGCGTACGCTTAGTTTTACTTGATCAGTGGCGTACGCCGACGCCGCCACAGATTGACGCCGCTCCAACAAGAACCTCATGCAGTGCACATAATGGTGCAATTTAATCGAGTAATCGTAAATATTCTATTTTTCAAATGCAGAATGGAACAATTAAAAAAAGAAAAAAATGAGTTTGTTTTTTACGTAGTTCAATTTACTTAGTTATGTACTGATTCTGAGTGGTCCCTGAAAAATTCGCACTACCGTGAAATGTAACCCTGTGTAAGCTATTATGTACCTACGTACAATCATTCGAAAAAATTATTAAATAAATAAATATTGGACATCATCACATACATTGCTCTGATCCTGTGATAAGAAGCTTAAGCACTTGTGTTACAGAAATCAGAAACAACGACGGTACCACAACACCCAGATCCGAGACAATATAGAAAAGTTATTTTTCTACATTGACCGACCGGGAATCGAACCCGGGACCTCAAAGATAGCGACACCAAGTCCGGTATACTCGCCTCTCGGCTACGGAGGTCGTATAATAGGGCCTTTTTCAATAGTCTGAAAAGATTTATACGAAGAATAAGTTTGACATAATTAATAACAGTTATCAGTCAACCTACGTACCTACGTTAATTTTAGGGAGTGCCTCCGCTGCCGGCGCCGGTTCCCGAATTGGTTACTGGCACTGGTTGCCAAATTGGTTGCCGGCGCTAGTTGCCGAATTGGTTACCGGCACTGGCCGACATTATTAAACAAAAGCGAGTAGGAACAATAAACTACTAGGAGTAGAAATCATTTTTTATCAAGGTTCACTTACATTTTAAAAATAAAAATGCTTGCTCAAACGAGCTCCTCGCTCAAAGGCTTAGTATAGTTATTCACGGAGGAAATGCTGCAAGCATTCTTGCCTCATTGCCTCATGGATACGCTTATATTTTTGAAGTTAGTAGATTTTAGTTTAAGGTATTATATTAAATGCACCAGTACTATTATTGAAGATGTTGACTACAGTACATATATTTTACGTTTTTGACGACCTTCAAAGCCGAGAGGCATACCGGACTTGGTGTCGCTATCTCTGAGGTCCCGGGTTCGGTACGGTGCGGTCGGCCAATATAGAAAAATAACTTTTCTATATTGTCTCGGGTCTGGGTGTTGAGGTACCGTCATTGTTGCTGATTTCTTTAACACAAGTGCTTTGGCTACTTACAATAAAATCAGAACAATGTACCTACCTATGTGATGTTGTCGAACATTTATGTTTATTACTTAATCATTTTCTTATGGTTTAATAAACCTATTGACTACAGATTGCCTTACCCCTTTGGTTGACCTCTTTTTCTCATTTTCGCAAGATTTTTTATAATGTTTAGATTTATTTGTTCTAATATTTATCTCTCAGTAAAATGTATATTAATTCGTCACCGACTTAAATTTTTTACTCTAAAGGGTGTCCCAAGAAGGGTGTAACAGCGGGCCGCCTGGTGTTAAAGAACTATTATCTATCAATTGAAAATGTATGTTCACTGTTCTCGATATCTCGGAACATTCTGGAACGCCCAAGTGTTCCGAGATCGTGAACGTGAGCGATGTCTATGTGTGCGTTGTTCTAGCACGCAATACAAATTCTGATACTCGTAACAATTTTTTTGCGTCTATTTTACTAAGCGGCCCTGACATCAGTTTGTATAGAGAAAAAAAAAATTTTTTTGATTAAGATGTTTTTTTCCAAAAAAAGTTGTTTGTATTTGAGCATTTGCATTTTTGTGTGTTTTTTTACCGGTATTGGAATCTATCCTTTTGAAAATTACAATACGTCGCCAGTTGCCAATTTGATTGCCGGCGCCGGCAGCCGTTGTTTAAAATCCCGGCTGCCGGCAGTATAGCTACCGCCGGTTCCCAAACGCCATATTTTTGGGAGCCGGCGCCGGCAGCGGAGGCACTCCCTTAATTTTATTATCGTTATCTGGGTTGGGCTCGGTCCTAAATCTAACTTTTAATATTTTTTGGTTATATTGATACCTTTAAGTGCATTTAATGAAAAACTAGGCCTGTATGTTTTTATTGTAAAGAAATATTGCTTTTACAATAAAACATAGAATAAAGTAGAATCTAAATATTGAGATTTTTGACTTGAAAATTACCTGTGGCGGTTTTTAAACAATTTAACTAAACTGGATTACTGAAAAAGAAAAATGTTCAGTTGCAAACGTACTAATTTAGATTATGGTGTACTGAATTATCTTAATTTAATGAGACCAAATTGTATCATTTCGTAAAGGATTATAGGGGGTGAGAACTTTCGTTATAATTAGCCCGAAACCATATTTAAACAGCGAAATGTCGGAAATTGCCACTAGGACTTGTAACTTGAAACTCTTTAACGCACGGTAAGGGTCTAAGCCTAGGCAGAGCGGGGTGAAACTGATAGCATTTTTGTAACCTGCTCTGTATTTAAGGCAAGTTTGGCTATCTTATTTAAGTGTTTGGTTAGGAGCAATTGCCATCTGATGCTCTCCAATCCTCAGACAGGAGAAACAGCCCGTTTGGATGATGTCGAATGACGTAGTAAGCATTTGCCCCATGCGGGATTCGAACCCGCTTTGTAGTCCGGAGCGTGAACCAGCACCCCTTAGCCCAGGAAAACGAGACCGAAACCGGAAAATGTATTGTTACCATAGATTGTTACAATGACTATGAACGGTGCGAAATACAATTAATGTAGGTACTCTATAGGCGCAAAGGTATGCGCATGTTGTGATCTTTTTCGAAAAGATTGTCAAAGAGAATAAAGTTGATTGACGGAAAGTAATTTGTCAATGATACAATAAAATACAGATTGGACAGATAAATTCATAGAAATGAATGTGGTCGTCCTATTCAGTTACTTTCTTGTGATATAGATACAGATTTTATTACGTGGGGATGTGGAAAACCTAAATCCTCATGATTTCTTAGATGTACATTCATAAATTTCTGTGTCATTAATGTTAGTACCGCAAAATGGGTTGTGTATGTTGTTCTCTCAGCTCCTTTGTTTCAATCCTCTTGGATGCTTTAGAAAGGTAAGCCTAGATTCTAAGCCTACTGAGGCAATCCAACAAATGTAAAGACCTATCTAACATATTGTCCTTATTTACAGAATCTCCCTTTGCACAGTATGTGCAATGTTAACATGTTGTCTGCTGTTCACAATCATAACTGTGTTGGTCATGGGAATCGGTATCGGCTACCATTATTGTTTCGTGTCGAATTCTGTGGAAGCTATGTGTAAGCCCATAATCTTTCTAACAGTCAAGCTTCTTAAGTAATTATTTAAAAGTCTACGCAATCAGATAAATGTTATACAACATAAGGGCGATATCAAAACTAAGCAACAAAGATCAGCTGCTCCATAAATATTTATCGTCAAGATATCTATACCTACATTTTTTTAAATGAAAAGGCAAACATGTTTGCTGCTATAATATCATCCTGTATACACATATAAGTTAAAAACGAAACTAAAAGAGTACTAGACCTGGTGCCGGAACTTAACTAATGTCCTTTACCTTCACTTACAGCAAAGGCTGCCAAGGCAGCAGGCGCCCTGCGGTCGGGGCCCGAAAGAACGCCAGGCCACGTCATGCGGTCGGTAGACAAGGCCATCAAGCGAGGCTTCGCGCACCGGCTGTCTCGCCGCGAAATTGACGCTCCTACCCCACAAAATAACACCAACGAAGGTCTCCTTTACCAAGAAATCGCACTAACAAATCGAACAAATCTCACAAATTTCATATCTAAATGACAGTTATGGTTTGGGTCAGAAATTAAACACGTTGTAAAGATGTTTATTTATTTTATTGATTTTCGCGATTCCATTCAATAGGTAGGTAATATTTGGATTTCTCACTCAGGGTAAAAGTAGATTTTTATGAAAATGAGGTCACGTTAACTGCTGAAGTGGTATGGGCTGCGAACTGTTTCTCAAGGGCCGCAGAAAGGGCTCGCTGGTGGTGGTATTGTTCCGTGATCGACGGAACCGGCCGATTAACCTCCGGGCCAATTCTCGCTCGTGAGGCAGCAACTCTGGCTCCCTTGGTGGCCTGTACAAACATATATTTTGAAGAGCTATCTAATACCTTGCAACTAATAACCTATATAGATATAGTTAATATAGTAAACTAAGTAAGAAGTGAGTGAGAATGTGGAATTTAAGAGACAGCAGCAGTAAGATACTAAAGCAAAGCTAAGCGCTTGTCTCGGTTCTCCTCGATATGAACTTACTTACAAAACTGCTAGTTATCTATATATATGTATAAAACAAAGTCGGGTTAGTTACACCATTTATAAGTCAAGAACCGCTGAACCGATTTTCATGATCTTGGATTTGTTAAATTTGTTTACGCTCCGAATAGCAGAATAACTATAAAAATACGGGAAAATTCACAAAAAAAAAAATATGAAGGGGGGTGCGAAGTTCACCGGGACAGCTAGTATAATCTAAAACAAAGTCGGGTTAGTTACACCATAAGTCAAGAACGGCTGAACCAATTTTTATGATCTTTGATTTGTTGAATTTGTCTTTGAAGCAGAACTGAAAAAACAGGAAAAATTTAAGAAAAAAAAAATTTCTGAGGGGCGGAACGACGTTCACCGGGACAGCTAGTAACTAATAAAGTCTCCAAAAAAATGAAGAGATGGTACGAAGTTCGCCAGGACAGCTGCATATTATAAAATATGCAAAAAAATAACAAAACCGAGTAAAAATAAGCAATTATTTTTATTGTCTTACCTTTCGGTTTCCAATACGACGATTGGTGTCTCTGAAGTTTCCATGTACAGACTTTCACCTGGTTTCTTCGTTTGATATACCTCTAGAAGCATATTCAGATCGTAAAAAATGATAGTTTAAGATTATGGGAAAGAGATGCAGATCGTGAAGTCATAGAAATATGACTATTAAATTTTAGACCAAGAGACAGGATACTGATCAATTATTATATCGATTGGTTAAGCGAGATAAATGGTACAAATAATAATGTGAAGAAGGAAAAACTCATACCGAGAAGCGGATGCGGTGCGTGTTCGACTTCGGATCTGTTGACGGCGACGAGTCGCACTACGGGCTGCGACTCCGGCCCGGCTCGCAGCATCGTCGGCTCTGTCGTGGATCTCGAAGACACTAAAAAAAGTTGCAATTAACACTATTTACAACATTACAACATATTTAGTACCTACTTAAGCATCTGGTATGGCTAAATTAGGGCACCATTGATATAGTTCAAAGAATATGCAAACTGAAGAAGACACTGAAGTGGCAGTGGGCTGTTCACATTTGCCGTAGAACCGATAACCGATTAGGTAAAAGTGTTCTTGAGTGGAGACGACTAGGCAAGCACAGGGTAGGGATAGTAGGGTGATATTAATAGATAGGGTAGAGACGAGGTGGAGCGACGATAAACGCAAGGATGCTGGCAGTGGATTTAGAGGAACTGTCGAGAATCGGGCTTAGTGGCGTGCATTAGGAGAGGCCTATGTCCAGCAGTGGACTGACATGGGCTGATTATGACGAGGGCGCCATTGCTTAAGGCGGCTCAAATAGTCTGGACACAATGCCATACAATAGGCACTTGCGCTGCGCGTAGGTGGCGCTCTAAATCACCAACCTGAATTAAGTGCGGTCAAACAGCTGCTTACTCGCTGTTTCGTCGAGAGGAAGACCCAAATAGGTAAACATTATAATTACACATGCGGCTTCGGTGTACTAAGGGTTGCGGTGCAGCGCTACTACAACGTGGCAACGCGCTGACATTGCTCAGCAGCCTAATCGTGAAGACATGTCTCTCAATAATCTGTCTGTCTATAATTTTTTTTTAAATTATTTTTGTAAGGGCTCATTCCGCTCTTTAAGCAGAGCAGTGTATATTGATATAGTTCACAATAAATAACGGGTGTTTAGTGTTTATTGCTTTTCTTGGATTCAGTGGCGGCTACTCTCCCTAAGATGCGGCGTTGAATACAATGAAAATTTCAATAATTTCAAATCTTTGTCACTTCACAAAACATTAGAACACAAACTACACCAAACCTTGCACTCTAAAGCTCTTTAAATGATAAATAAAATCTATTAAAATAGATCGCTTTTCGTTCGACTACCCACCGAATACTCATCAAAATTTTAAACTTACTTGCAAATGAAGCCAGTTCTTTTTGAGCGTAATGATAGCCCACGGATATGCCGTATACCATTAGCAAAATAATTGTGAACATGAGCAACATTAACACAAATGCGCAACAAGTCCAGGTTAATACCCTGAAAATAAATATTAGGTAGATTATATTTAATGTTACAGAAGAAAAGAAAATAATTAAGCAACAGGAACTTTGCTTACCTTTCCACACAAAATGTCATAGAACAAAATATTGACTGTACTAGACCCATGATTGCTGTGTTTTACCTGTGATTTGATCCAACAAAATTCAACCTCGATCAAACAGAATGCAGACAATGCTGTAAACATATTAACTAGATTAGTTAGGTAATACTTTTTTTGTAAAAAAGGTACTTAGGTACCTATTGATAAAGGATTGCATAACAGAAGGACAGCGCTCAGGGTACTTTTTGTCCGTCTCAAAATACGATACCTATCGTTTTCCCTTTAACCCGTAATACTATAGTGTTCATACAGACGTAATAGAAATTTAAACACTATTTCTTATCTTTAGCACATACAGATCTAACAAAATAGATATGCAAAAATAAATCACGCCGTGTGTATTTCTATCTCGTAAACAAGTTTGACCCGGGCGGAGCAGTAGCCAAGCAGTCAGTGTATGCCTACTTGTTGCCTTCCGACATGTAAAACTATTAGGTAATATTTTCTATTGTTAACGCATCTGTCACGGTGTACGGTAAAATCAAAGTTGGTTTTTGCTACACTGTGAAGCTAAAACTAGATTAAGTTTTATTGATCATCCGACCCGTATCTCATCGAGGGAGTGAGACAGAAAAGGGACGTTGCCAGTTTGCGTAAATAAATTTGTTTTATGCTTATTTTTGAACGTTGATTTATGTACCTTTATTTTTTAATCGATTAAGTAATGATGATTTAGATAAACGGGCGTTCTCTATTAAATTGCATACTGCACCTACATCGCATAAAACTGCATCGGCTAACGCACACAATTTTATTAAGGGATTAAAGGTTGGCGTTTAAAACGTCCGTAGGTAGGTATAACCGTGGAATCGACAGACAAGACTGCACAAAAGCATGCTAGAATCTCTTCCGGCGAACAAATGATTGCACACCGTGTGCGTCGAGTCCGTGGCAAGTCTTCGGCGGAAAATTTGGAAACTTTTGTCCTCCGCGGACAAGTCCCTCGTGCACAGGCCTTCTGTAGATGGATAAGTAGGAGGTAGGTAGAATATTGTAGGTACTTACCTCATAATACCACAAAACTAATCCGTCGAAGAGCAATTTGTCTTGAATATCATTGTTTGAGATATAAAACTGATAGGAAAAGAATATGATCATCAAAATCGTAAAACTGCGAAGAGCATTCTTCTAAACGTCAGGATAACACACGTCACCACAAAAGATCACTCTTCCCCAAGTATTATTTTACTCTTTGCTCTGCAGCCAGTTTAAAAAGAAGATAAAATCGCAATAATTAGGTAATGTACTTTGAGTATTTATCCTAGATAGTCAAAGGTACTGTACGATGTAGGTCATTATTTATAACTGTTGTTGTTTATTTATCCTACTATATATTCTGTGTTATAACTAGAGAATATAAAATACAATTATTGTTATTGAATAAAACATTATCGCCATATAACATAACATAGACTTTTTCCAAAGCTTGTTTCACACGACACTGCGTGCCGTCGCGGCAGCGATATCGCTAAGAACTCACGGAACAATTTTCTACCGCGTCCGCCGCGGCGGCGGAACATCTGTTTTATTTCAAAAATCACGAGACCCGAGCTTTTGCGGTTATGCAACCGCCGCGGCTGCGATTATCTCCCGCAAACTTGGCGGGCAATGATCGCAAGACAGGCGGTTTCTGTACCCGCCGCCGCGGCGGGTGACTGCCGCAAGCGCGATTCTCAAGTTGCCCGCCGGTGCCGCAGGACCCGCGAACAACCGCGCGCGCGCCGCGGGTGTAAAACGCGTCGTGAAATGTGCTCTTACTTTTTGCATATAAATCCACATTGTACAGAATCTGCGGGCCTGCAAACGCGGCGGGCGCGTGTGAAAACCACTCCGTGAGTTCTAACCCAAGTAACAAAATCTGGTACTATAAAAGACCTGAGAACGTTTTAGAACGTGCTAATTAGTGTTCATGATTAGTGTTGTAAATGTTTACAAAACTCCGAATAGGCCCTAGTTTTATCACTGATTTATTCTATTATCATTACATTAAGGCTGTCACGGTGATAAATCAGTTCTGTAGTTAAAATTAAAGTGATAAAAAACGCTTTTTAGTATTAAAATATTGGGAATGCGCTTATCTATTATTTCTATCAAACTTTTAACTGCTTGATGTGATATATTATAACTGCCACACCCTTCTTATGTCACTAAGAAATTGTTCATTTTTGTTGCTCTCATTATCTGAACATCCTGATGTTGAGAAACTTTCAAAAGAGGTGCTCTCACCCTCATTTTTTTCATATATATTACTGGCTTGAGAAAAAGGAACGTTATTGCTACATCCCTGTTCTGGTACAATACAAATATTTTGTGCAGAACCATGTGTAATTTTTTCAGAAACGGCTTGGCGAGTATTTACATTTTGTGCATGAGCCTGTTGTATTGATGATAGTGCTTCTGTGTATCGATTCTTTACCTTATTTTTATAACTACCACTCCCTTTATACCGACGCAGAGATCTTAAATCCATTATTGAACCTTTAACTACTGTTTTTTACCAGATTTCCGTAAACTTCGACAGTGTGCCGCCATTTATGAAGTACTTGTCATATAAATAATACTGAAAAGCTAGTATAGATCTAATTAGTCCATTAATTATAGATTTCAGGGCTTTTATATTATGCCTTAGTCTTGTAGCAGTAACACAAACTCACTTTTAGACCTATTTAAAATATAAGTTATTTAGAAAATGCACCAGGAGGCTCTGTGGTACTATTTAGTACTATAAAAGAATTTTCATGGTTTAGACAGAACTAACCCCGTAGCCATGTTTAGGGAGCTTCTAAAATGGTTGTGCATCGTACTTTTATAGTGCAAATTTGTCTTGTAGTAGAGTTTTCAATACTGCTGCAGCACTAGTACTATAAAAGTAATTTAAACACATTATTAGTGCCAAATAGATTTCTAAAAGTGTCAATAAGGTTGTCAACAGTATTGAATAGTACTTTTATTTATTTATTTATTTTTTATTATTTCTCAAGTTTTATGCGCGTCGTAAAACGCCTTGGTTATAGAAGCTTTTGTTACTTGGGAAGTACGGCATATACCTACTTATAACTTACTCGAGTTCTTTTTCAAGCACGCGCTTTTCAGAAGACACCTGTTGGGGGAAAACGCCACACTGAGTGTAGCTGAGATAGGAAACGCCACTGCATGTGTGCGCCATGTGTCGCCAGCCTTAGTCGGTCAAAATAAGTAGCTCTAGGTATTTAACTTGAAAAAAAAATATACTATATAAGTACCTAGTTGGGAAACAAAAACTAAGTTTCTTCGCTATCTGGTCGACTGAGCTACCAAGGACAATAGTCTATTTGACGAATTCTTTAAGTGCTGTTAAATCTACCACTCAACTGAGGTCGTTTTTTGAAGCGTAATATTATCTTAGTTTTGACTACTTAGCATGTAATAAAAATAAAATAAAAAAACATTTTTAAAAGAAGCTTTCGACTGGATTTAGTCAAATCAAAAACTCATGATTAGGTTCCACCGGCTGAAAGTAGTCTTGACCAGTTTAGATTAGAGTTTTGTTGACTGTAACATAATATAGTAAGCCTAAAGGTGTTCTCCACCAGTCATCCACCACAACAATCTTCTTCATCTATACGGTCAATCCCGGTTGCGTCCAAAGCCATTGCTTTGGAACCCAGGGTCCGCTTTCCTTGATTTACTCCTCCACTTCGCGCGGTCATCCACCACAACAATGTAATGCTTAAATAAAATTTACAAATTCTAAGCAATAATGCATTAAATGAAATAAAAAGATTCGTTTTTATTAACAATACTTTATTTAACGATATTGCAGTAAAAAATACAATTACAACAGTCTCAAAAGAACAGAAGTTCTCACAACCAATACGATTCAATGAGAGGAACTCAAATAATGGACACATTTTTTTAACACTTTTCAGGGTTCGCGACAGTTTTAACAAAGCCGGATTTTAACTCGCAATATAGTTTGACCACAAGCCTTACTTCTTAGGAAGCTGCACGGCGAGACGAGAGAGCGGGATAGCTCGCATTATTCCGTCACTTTGCCGTTATATGCACATAAAAAACAGAAAATAAAAACTAGATGTTTTTACAGAGGGTTACAGCACTTGTGGTCAAACTTTAGTAGACCCTAAGACACAACCCTACGAACAGTTCATGGACTTGTTTAACATTGTAAGTGTAATACGTCATCATCATTCACAGCTTTTACCCCCTCATTACTGGGTCCTCTTGTGTCACACATCTCTAAAGGGGCACCAATATTTTTTCGGGTGTGAGGCAGTGTCACAGTATTTATAGGTTACAATAAAAATATTCACAATACCTATCTAAGTTTCATAGTTTCGCTATAACATGATAAACCTATGGTAACATAGTATAGTATATCCAGTCTGTTCAAAAAAAGACAACGCAGTAAAATGTATCTTACAAATACATTTAAAAAAATACAAAATATCTAAAATACTTGGATGAGACAGTGCCATATGCAATATGAAATTTTTATACATTTCGTTGGTACAAAATATACAATCTATCTGGATGTAAAACAGTTAAAAATATACACATCTCTTACAACATTTTAAATATATGGCGTTTAGTTATGCAAAAAGGCACTTACAGTTTTACTAAGTAATAATAACGTAATATCATTTTTTACATTATTGCCTTATTGCTTACGTTATATTTTTAGATAAATTACTACAAAACATTAAACATAAATAATCAACAAAATAAAAAGATAAAAAATAAGACGAAATTATTTTCACACAATATCAACATAGATACGAAAATAAACCACTTGCGTTGCGTTACAAAAGATTTATAAGCAAAAAAAGATTCCAAGTACGACAAAAAATATAAAATCCTAAATTTGGCTATGTTGAAATTCGGAGAGAAAACGTATGCTTTACAAATCATACTAAGTTACTCGACCACAACTATGAGACGCATGACATGACCAGTATTCAGCGACCGCACCCCGCCTCTCTGTCCGCGCTTTCCATAGTGACGCAGACTCGTATAATCACTCTCAGCAGTGTGATATAAATTGGAATGTTGGGTGTAAATTACTTTGGAGTAGGTAACAATTGCACTTCTAACAAAGGTTCCTTACGTTCCTTACGTTCGATACGTAAAAGGGGCACGTAACGAAGAGAGTGATGGGTGGAGAGGTAGAGGACGATCTATATTAGAGATGGATGGATTGTGTGAGGAGCGATATGATTAAGGGAGTTAATAACTCAATGATGAGTGACCAGGCGCGGTCCGAAGTGTGTGAGGGGGGGGGGGGGGGTAGTCACAGGGGACATGACCCCCAAAATCGTACACATCAAATTGAAAAATCTTCAAAAGTTTTACAAAGTTAAAAAAAACATTATTTTGCCCTTAGCCGCGATGCATTTTATGTTTTACTGCAACAAACTTTTTTTTTATTATTAGTAATCCCCTCCAAAAATTTTGGCTGCAACGCGCCTGCGAGTGACCGGATTGCATGGAAGAGAAAGACATACTGCGCCGACCCTAGATGACCTGGGAACAGGGCAGGCGAATGATTGTGATTTTTTGATAAAACTGACGGAATAAATAGAATCAAATTTTTAATACCCAGTTGTCATCCCTATTGGAGGTAGTGCCACGATTCCGATCGTCGTAGTCGAGTAGTTCCACGTGCCTTACGGATTAAATATAATTTCATTTTCTTTACCCTGTTGTCATCCCTATCGGTGGTGGTGCCAGGATCCCTATCGTCGTAGTCGAGCAGTACCACTACCAGTGCCTGACGGACTGGATAGAATTGAATTTTGTTTACCCAGTCGTCATCCCTATTAGTGGTCGTGTCATGAACCCTATCTCTGTGGTCGAGTAGTTCCACTACCAGTGCCTGACGGACTGGATAGAATTGAATTTTGTTTATCCAGTCGTCGTCGAGTAGTGCGTGCGGCTAGCGCTTCCCGTGCAGCAGGTCCCACAGCGGCAGGTCGGCGAGCGCGGCGCGCAGGTCCCGCTGCAGCTGGTGCGCCAGCGCCGGCGCCGCGTGCGCCGCGCCCGCGCCCCGCGCCCACGCGCGCACCGCGCCCGCCGCGCCGCTCAGCGGGCCCAGCCCCGTGATGTGCACGTCCATCGAGCTGAGGAGGGCCCGAACATATTAGGACACGTTCAGATGACGAGCGCTTAACTCGCGTTTTGCTAACGCGCGTTTACAACTACATGTGTTTTATTCTAGGAGTACACATGCTACCGCGCGTTTCTATACAACGCACGTTCAACGCTGCGCTAGCGCCGTATTGTCGTCAGCGACGCGCGCTTTAAGATAACTGGTTTTCTTTGTTACCTACCCTTTACAACATGAGTTCGTAATAAAAATAATTAAAACGTAAATTAACTGTTTTGACACCCTCTTAATAAATATAAATTGGCAGTGTGATCGTCTAGTTTGAATGGTAGGACCGTACGTTGTGATTATAGTGGTAAACCAAATTATTTTAGACGTATGTGGAAATTCAGTTGAGCGCGCGCTTTTAACGCTATTTTTAGGTTCGCTCAGTTAGTCCAGAAATCGTCCGCAATGTAAAAGGAAGCTTTTAATACCGAATTATTTATAAACAACGTCCAGCGATATAGGACATGACAAGTAACGTTTATTCAGAGAAAATCTTCAGGAGACGGGCTTGGGAATAAATTGTCCTCATATTGTCCTCAAAAGAAGAGATTCAGTCAGCCTGTATGAAAAAAATTGATGGACCCAATATCTCCGTATTCCTTCGCGTCGTTTCTGCCGTCGATATAAAATCACCGTTAATACTGTGTCTACGTCCATCTTCAACAAATGTAGAACTCAAACTTCGCTCAAACGCCTGCCAAGCGCGGACCATATAAACACTAAACAAAAATCTAGCACGCGTTCAACAAAATACAGACAGATAACATTTTATAAAAGCCTAAAACATTCCTATAACATAAAGTAAAGTAACTTACTCCATATGCTGCACACGGAGGTCGTCTAGCTGTGCGTAGGGCTCCCAGCGCGCGAGCCCGACTGTAAGTGCCACGTGCAGCGAGCTGTGCGCGTACGCAGCCGCCAGCCGGCCCGCGCACGACACGCCCATCGCCTTGATCCGGTAGTCGTCGTAGCCAATCTTGAGAAAAAAAAAGTAACACTTCAGGTCCTCGATTCAGATCTGTTTCAGATAACAGTCGACTCATTAACGCGAATATAGTCGTCAAATGTAAACTAGGATGTGGTTTTAAAAGCCTACTACTTTAATCCTAGTTTGACAGCATTCTGAGCATAGCATTTGTTTCTAGAACTTATACTTTAGGAGAAAGGAAATATTGATATCATTGAAAAATCCAACAAAAAAGTTGCTAATTCTCTTTCTTCTTTTTAACCTTTGTTTATACGTCTATTGATAGGCCAACATAATAGCTACAAACTGAGCAAAGGAGTTTTTATTTAAACAATTATGTCCTACATTCTTCATTCTCCTAGCGTTTTGTACCGTTTTCAGCCGGAGAACGCTTGACAATTGTCCTAGATGTGGTAACTCTATAAAGTAGTTAATTTACTTGGAGCGATTTCGATCATACTTCCGTTACCTTCTTTTTGTTTGTTGGTTAGAAACATTAACATACCTGTAGATCTTTTATCCTAAGCGTGAAGTGGAAGCACGTCTTCATGGGGTCTGGCCGGCTGACGCTGACGTCACTAACCCGGTTGATCGTGGCCAGATTCTTCACCCATCCTGTGTCCGTTTCGAATTTGCCTATAAACGATATGGACCCTATCTGGAAGTACACAAACAATAACTTGTATTTCATAAGCAAATTAGTAGACTGTTTTCGATGGAAGCTGCTTATGTAAAAATCTGTGCGGGTTCCTATATATCAGACAACTACTAATCGATTTCTAAGAATTTCCACTAACTACACATTTAAATCCATTGGTTCATTTGCTTTGTAACCAAGAGTTTCAGTTTGACGGCCAGTAAAACCCAACCCGTGAAAGCTAGGCTTTTTTGGAACCTACGTCAAAATAAATTGAAGTAAAAATGTGTAAATTGTTATCATCACAAATATATAAAAGGTATTACAAAAATCGTTAAAACATAAAGTAATTGAGCTGTTAAAGGATCGTTATCCCAGAACGTAGATTTTCAGCCACCCCCACATCTCTGCATAAATAATGTACAACTACATTTGGAGAATTGCAATTCATGGATATAATACTCATTCATTCAGTATAAAGGCCCTCTTCCTTCCGGGCACTTAGACACGTTCCAAAATATAGCTTTACCCTACCAACGCTTCGGGACTACATATTAGCTGGTGATGAAAAGAAAAGGCGCAACAAACTCGGTCACCTTTATCAGCCTTTTTTTACAGGAAATAAAGTTTTACAAGACATGTAGTAAGTGCGAGCTAAGCAGGTTAAGTCCATGCACTTTTGTTGAAGTGTGAACATTACCCGATAGGCACAGTAAAGTTTGAAACACGTGGTGTGGTGCTGGTGTAGAATGGAATGTATTACTTGATCGGTGAGAAAAGCAACTGAGGATGGTATCATATTCGAGGAGTAAGTAAGCTATTGGTAGAGAAAGCCACGACGAAGTGCTAGTTAAATGTAACATTTACTTTGTGCATGAACGTGGCGTGCAACGGCGGCAGCTCCAGGATTTCCCGACGGCTCTGCAGCAGAGTCCGCCGCATGTTGATCAGAATCATGTCCACTACTTTGTTGCCGTTCTCTGCGAGGCATCCCACCATGTCACTGACAAATTAGGAATATTTGTAAAAGTTAAATTAAAAATTGAAACCTGTAAAGAGTTTGGTTTTGTCAGGGGTTACCTATTAAATATTTAGTTTACTTACTATGGCGACTAGATAACGGATAAACATATTTAATTACTTTTATAAACATCCATGACTTAGGTACAAATGCTCGTGCTCATCACAGAAACATTTGCCCCTTGCGGGATTCGAACCCGCAACCGCTTTGTTGTCCGGAGCGCGAATCACAACATTATAACCTACTTATTGAGACCATTCTAATGTGCCCTGGCATGATGCTGTGTTGTAAGTTTGTAAGGAGTTATGTATCCTGCCGATTCCAGGTGATGAAGGTCACCAGGTTCCTGCAATATAATTGAAGTAAGATACTAAACTACGGATCAATCAGACTTGTAGATGTTGCTCACATTCTCTCAACTTGTAAATCATCAATTAAAAATTGGTTCATCCATTCGAGAGCTAAGATGCCACAGACCCCTATTTTTTGTCGGGGGTTGATAAATAAAGATTTGCAGTCTTAGGGCACAGCGTAGGGCACCCTCTGACAAGGTGATGGAGCAATAATTATGCGCAAAGCTGCGTGCAGCGGATGTAAAAGAATAACCGAGTATTTGACTCAGTAGTAGTACTCACTATGTTCAGTAATGGACTGACATGGCCTGATTATGATGATGATTAAACAATTCGATACTTTTATTTGGTATATATTCAAAATCTGATAGCAACTAATTTTCAACATAGACAGGCACTCTTACCACTTGGTACCACTTTTGCCACTTTTACCACTTGCTGATAAGTTCCGGATAACCTATCTGGCACTTGTTTTGACAGATAACCCATACAATTAGCTGTCAAAAAAGTGTCAGATAGGTTAACTGGAACTTATCAGCAAGAGGTGAAAGAGGCCCTTATAGTAGGTAAAGCTGTTACCTACTATAAGGGCTACAGCTTCCTGTTATAATTTTTGGGTGTTTGTGGGTGTGGGCAAAGAAACCAATATAAAGAAATCTTTGGTGTGTGTGAAAAAAACAGTGCTCTAAAAAATTTTAAGCTATCAAGTGTATCTTTTCCGCGCTAACAAAATAACCGGTGTCTGTATTTAGTTTTTATTTATTTATTTCAATCCAAACTTATAGCTACCATTACAGGGTATAGTGGCTAATGCGATATTGCGATAAAGTATGTATTTTAGTATGTATTTATTATTTTATAAAGTGGTATGTATGTGTATGTATTTTATTTGTCTTATAAAATATGTCGGATATTTTATACTCCGCCACTGACTACATTATCTGCATTACCTAAAGATTGACTGGTAGAGAATTTGGTACAGCATTAAGTCTGCCAATTGTACTTACCTGTGCAATAAAGTTTAAATTAATAAAAACAATACAAAGACAAATTAAACCTATAAATAACAAATAAAGTTAACTGTGAAGACCTATTAAGCATTTCACATTTTCTAGTATATTCTAAGTTTATGGTAAGAACGACGGTGAACGAACACAAACAAATATTTAGCGCCTACACTTAGTCAGCGTAAAAAATGTTATGTAAGTATTAAATAAAAAGTTTTTGTAATAAATTTAATCAAACTTGAGAGTTACTGAATTGATATGGTCGACTGGGAAAGTAGGTCAGAGTGATCGTCGCGGTAATTGCCTCGTCCTTGAGTGAGGGAAGGCATTTTTTATTATTTGATGCAGTCGAGCATAATAGCATTTCAATTTCATGGTTTGGCTCATGGAAGTTTTGAGTGTCCACAAGATAAGGGTCAACAGGTTTGAAAATGGAGGCGAGTTTCAATGTGATTGTATTTTTTAATCTAATATTATTTAGAGTTTACTTCAGGGATAGAATCAAAAAAGAAGGGAAAATTTCACCTTAAAGGGTGCACTGATGAATTTCATCATAATCTTGCATAGGCTTGCCTAGAAGATCTCTGATCAATTAAGGCTTGGAGGCCTAAGGGCTATTATGAGTAACTGAACAATTTCAAATACAGACGAAGTTCATCATACGATTCTAGAACCAGAGGAAACATGATTTTTAATCGCATTCATGATCTGACATAAAAACAAAAACGTTGGGCAAATATATTAGAAAATCGGACGAACTTTATTGGCTTAGAGGAGCGTTAATATGCCTTGAAAGCAATGGTTCGATTTTGGGTTCTGGTTAATTCAGTAAACTTACTTTGCTGGGAGACCGTGGTAAAAAGCTTTGTGTACCACACAAAGCTTTAGCCAGTGCCGCATTAGCCCATAAGCAAATTAAACAATTGCTTAGGGCACCAGAAAAAACACCAAAAAAAAAGATGGATAGGGGGACAGTCGTGGATTGCTTAGGGCATCGAGTAGTCTTAATCCGGTACTGGGTACCTCGTAACACAAAACATATTTTTACTTCAAGTTATGGTCTTTCTATTCAATTGGTGTGTTGTTTGGCGGATATTGATTTATTATTTACTAGCTGTTGCCCGCGACTTCGTTCGTGAGGTCTATGCAAAACTATAGTTAGTCTAAACTAAAGACCACGCGAGCGAACAAAGTCGCGGGCCTCGTCGCGGGTCTTGCGGCGCGGCTAGTGTCACATATTTTTTAATATTCAAACATTTTTGCCAACTAAACAGCCACTTCAAACGGTAAGAAGCGCCGTCTATAATGACTATTATCTTGCATCTCTCGGGAACCGTACATTTTTCTGGGATAAAAATCCTACTATTCTAGGCTACAATATATTTATGTGTCAAGTTTCATCTATATCCGTTCAGCCGTTCAGGCGTGATTGAGTAACAAACAGCCGTCCATCCAAACTTTCGAATTCATAATATTAGTAAGTAAGAAGTAAGATAAAATTCTAGATAAGGTTCTGGAATGGAGGCCACGTACCGGCAAGCGCAGCGTAGATCATCCACCTACAAGGTGGACAGACGGCCTGGTAAAGGTTGCAGTAAGCCCCTGGATGCGGGCCGCTTCTAACCGTTTAAACTGGAAGTCACTGGGGGAGGCCGTTAAGCAGTGGACGTCCTATGGGTGTAATAATGAAGATGATGATGAAGATAGAATTTATTTACCTGTACGCTTCCAAGAGGCTCGGGTTACAGCACATGACCTCTGAGACGCTGGTGGCTTGCTTGAGTACAACTTCGAGGTGTCTCTGAAGTTTGTCCCGGAGCAGCGCATAGAGCGGCAATGACAAAGCTGCTGTTAACGGTAAATCATCTGGAAACACAATAAATAAATATTGGACAACAACACATACATTGCTGTGATCCTATGGTAGTAGCCAAAGTTCTTGTGTTACAGAAATCGGAAACAACGACGGTACCACAACATCAAGACCTGAGACAATATAGAAAATTTGTTTTTCTACATCGACCGGCATGCTCGCATTTCGGCTACGGAAGTCGTCAAATACAATTATTTATTTGAATAAGATTCCCTTCTGTGATTTTGCCTTAAGTGACTATTTGACTGAGACGATAGACAACGCGATTGAGGTCACTCGTCAAGTTCTAGTAGAGGTATATAATTAATGCCATTGATGACCACTATGGTCTAGTGGTTTGCGGACAAAACCAGGCGGTTACGAGTATGAATCCCGCAAGGATCTGACTTGAGTTCAGTTAAGCACGAGGATTTGTACTTGAGTCATAGATGAATGATAGGATGGAATAGAGGGATTTTGGTTGAAAAAAAAATGTTCTTAAGGTAATAAAGACTACGTTTCTAGAGCTTACACTATCGTATATGACTATGGTAAATTTTTTCCCTCATTGAAGTAAAATGGTATTTCTATAATAATGTAATTATAAAAAATAATACGTTAACAAGTAACAAAGTGTTTAACAAAGAAAACACTTATTATCTTTCTTATAAACAGATGTAAGTAGGTCGTTGCCATCCAATAATAATGCATCATACTTACATCATGCATGTTGCTTATCTATATTAAAGGTATTTTAAGCGAGTACACGACGACGTGTGTAAAATGCTTAGGGCCTCTAATCATGAACGACTATCACTTTCATTGCCTACCAAACATGATTTTGTTTCAGAATTTGGCTTAGCTTTTAGATTTTAGACAAACTAACACAATCAATTGCGGGCTGTCGCTATCAGTTATGAGAAAATAAAAGAAATGCAGCGATCTGCCCGCGCGATCGTCTACAACATAATTAGTTTCCTATTTATTTACTCTTAGCCCAATTCCCCTAATTTAACAGAAGTCGCAATCCAGTTTTGATCTGGTCCTAGTAACATTAAGATCAAAACGGTATTCTCGTAAAATCCAAAAATGGAATTATAGAACTATAAACAAGAACTTGTCAAGGCTAAAATTAGAATAAACCAAAATAAGATTTTTTTTTCGACCCATTTTAAGTCGCAACTTTTTGTCAGTTTCACATATTGATAAGTTTACTGTTTTTGGTAGTAATGTGGTCCGGATCGAAATAGGATTGCGACTACTGTTAAATTACGGGAACAGAAATAGAAACAACAACGGTAGCACACCACCCAGTCCCGAGACAAAATAGAAATGTTCGTTTCATCCAACATTGACCTGATCGGGAATCGAACCAGGGACCTCAGAGATGGCAAAACCAAGTCTGGCGTCATCGCCTCTCGGGAACGGAGGTCGTCAAAGGTGTAAATAATCAATAAAGCTTATAATACAATAATTTTCTTACCAATATGCTTTGCCAGTTGTTCGGTAGTAGCGAAATCATACCCTCCGCTCTTTTGTGGTGAAGGCCACGACAGCTGTTGCAATAGTTAAATTAATAAATCAATTAGCTAAGAAACTACATATTTGAAATTGTTGTAATAACCTTGATTTATTAATTATAATTTAATGTTTAAATTATTATTTTATTAATTATGCCTAGTGTTTATATACGATACACATTTACATATAACTTCTTATGAGATAAAAGGTATCGGAGTGGAAATTTTTGTTAACAGATCACAATATGGTTTTGTTCAAGTTTTTATTGGCAGAAAATGCTTGGCCAAGATCAAGTTATTGAGGAGGATTATCGATATTGAGGACATCTAAATAACCCAAATGTTATTTTAGTCGAGGTGCTTGTAGCTCAGTGCCGGCAGCGCTTTGGTAGTGATTACTAAAGTTAGGCCACCTACGCCGCGGTTGTGAATGGATGGGTAACTATTCCGTGCTTCGGAAGGCATGTTTAAAGTTGGTCTTAGCTAATATCACCTGATACTAGTTGTGTAGCCTAGGCCTTAGGGCGGTTTAATAACATCTGTCAGTAAGTCACTGGCCTTACAACACCCCTACATGTATTCGCCCTGGGCCCGCGTGGTGGAGTACGGCCCAAACCACCTCGTAGCTGAGGTAGGGTCTGTGCCCTGCAGTGGCACGTATATAGGCACACTTTAGTTTTTTATTTTAGGTGGTAGGTTAGTGTGAATTAATTAACAAAGGTGATCATTACCTTAACCAAAACTTCGTCGTGCATAAACTCGATGCCAGGGTTGACAAACGAGAAGGCGTCGTCTTCCAGCACAAGCCCAACATTCACATCTGCAGTCATGTTTGACAACGATATTCTAGAAGTCAAGTAACAACACATCTAGCTTCATTACTTCTTACAACTAATTAAGATAAACTGTAACTTATTTTTATGGTGTGAAATAAAGAGTATCTATTTATAAAGATTGGGGTTGGTTTGGATATCGCGGCAACTGTAGTACCTTTCCGCTCTCACACAATAAGCAAGGTGGTAAGAGACAGTGCAAAAGCGGAACAAAAATTCACAGAATAATACTTAATAGTACAAGCACATAAGACTCACTTCCAGACACTATGGTAAAGCATCTGTTTTTTTATCGCCTAACTCGAAATATTTATTTGCTCAAAGTGTAAAGTAATAAAACAGCTGTATGGCCTACTCTACCACAATATCATGCGCCTTTGACAGTTATGAAGATTCGGTGCCCACACCTTCCGTATATGCTCGCGTTTCTTTAACTTGCGCTTATTAGCTCTTAATATTAAATCTTTAGCTTCGCAGTTATTTAAATAATTGGTATTATAATGTTGTTGTTTCCTTGTTCTAATAACGTCTTGGTGTTATACGACTAATAATTGTGGTGGCGTAGTATGTTCATGCCTTTGCCAATGATTCCAATCCCATTCTTTACCTGCGCAAAAGTCGTACCTTTTCCGTATTTAGTTCAGACCTAATAAAATCGAAAATTAATCAAATTATTAGGATGGATATGATCAAAGAAATGAGGTAACCAATATGTACGAATATGGTCACACACTACAAAGTGATCATGACAAAAATACTGTAGTGACATCAAATAAGATTTACTGTCCTCTGGATAACAAATTTTGTTTGTATTTAAGTCAACACAATAAAGAAATGTGATCATTTGTTTCACTTATTTTGATAATAACAAACTCACTTATCAAAACCTATTATAGGGTACTTCCAATAGACCCTGAAATTAACCAGAAGCAAGGTCTCAAAGCACAACACAATTTGGAAATTTGATAGTTTGTACTTATTATTATATATATATCACATTTAAAAAAATAATTTGATCACAAATTTCAGGCTTAGAGCATTATTGTTATAATTATGTTCTACAGTAAAGCAGTAAGACAGTTTTTTATATAATACTCACAAAACATGTCCTTCAGACATAACAGGTATCAAATTGTAAAGGTTCTCATTGAATGCGCTGTACAGTCCTCGCACATTGACCTCCCCCAAGGAGCATCGGAACGTCAACCCCATTGATTTTAAGTCTAGAGACAGGCCCTGCATGTGGAAGGTTGGAGGCTTTACTAGTTCCAAGCGGGTGAGGTTACTGAAAGGAACTTATTTTATCAAATAGCCTAGTAGTCAACTTGATTTAAAGTTTAATGAAGAAGATCTATACTAGTAAATAGTTAAATTGATTTCACAATCACACTTAAGCTTAAGCTTCTTTACGAGCACATTTTTAACACCAAACTGATATTATTTCTGTAATGTAAGTTACTTCTGAAATATTTTATTTATCAAGGACAAACTCATTTCTCAATAGGGAAAAAATCCAATTGTTCGAGCATTACTTACACCTGGGTATTTTTGGCGAAATAAGAGGTGTCTTCCAAGGAATCAGGCTTTACCTGTTCACCATTTTTAGCCTGTTGCAAGACAACATTGGTAAAACTCTAAAATAAAAACCAACATTAATAATGACGTATTAATTTAACGTACACCTGTTTCAATAATTTATGATACCAATTAATTATTTACCCTTTTGATAACATCTTGTAAATTCGGTTGCACTTTTGTCAAGAGTTCATCGAGCTCCTGTTCAATACCCAGGCTATCTTCTTCCGACATTTTGATGTAAGCATTACCTTTTGAATATTATTTAAGTAAATAAAATGATTTCTCATTAATTAAATCAAACAAATAAATAAAAACTTCGAAACATATTGCAAGTGCAATCAGTACGACGAGCGACGACGACGAATTATTTTGACATTGGACAACTGGACATTTGACATTGACAGAAACAGCTGGTGAGCTGACACCGGATGACACTATTAAGTCCGATACATTCGCTCGATGACAAAGCATAGGTACAACAATCATAAAAAATACTCAAAGTAAAAAATATTAATTCGTAGCTTTCACTCTATTTTAAAGTTTACTTTCTTCATTTTTTTTTTAGGTAATTTGAACATTTTTATTTATTCGAATAAATAATATAATAAGTAATATTTTTAAGTTTACTTGACAAAATTGAGTTTAAATACCAATATTAATCTGTTAGTTTCGGAACAATATCTATTGTCAAAACCTGTCTGTTGTCAGTTCGTTAGTCAGCTGGTTTGTCAGTCGTCAACGAACAACTCAAGGATGCATTCTGATTCGAGCTAAAATCGATTTTAGCGTGCTCAAACCCAATCCAAGTTACTTTTCACACCATTTCTTAAGCATTTCCTAAGTGTGAGTACGCTAATAACGATTTAAGGTCGATTTGGAACGAGGGGAAACAATAGATTTCACAGTGTGTTTTACACAGTAGTCATAGTACTATTTGTTCAATTAATCTAAAGATTAGATGCTTTGATAAAAATTAAACATATTATGTACACGCTTACAGAAAATATTACTAAGATAATCTATGTGTCATGTAAATAATATTCTCCTCAACATGGAAATGTGTCGAGCGTGTTTACAAACTGAAAATGCAATGATTCCTATAGATGACACTTCCGCTAGCAGTTATAATTTACTAACAAATTTAAATGTAAGTTATTTTATTTATAATAACAATGCTTAAAATCCTATAGTTGTAGTTCTGAATAAATTATTATTGGTGCAGCTTACTTGTTTGTTTCTTGCATTCTAGTAATGTTATGTAGGTACCTTAGCTACTGTGTGTAGTGTTGTTTTAACATTTTTCTTGCTTTATAGGTGAGGATCTATGATGGTATGCCACAGTTTTTCTGTCATCATTGTGAAAAACTCCTAAGGTTATTCGTTGATTTTAGAGAAAAATCTATTTCATCAGAAACTACTCTACGGGATGTAAGTCAAGTAACATACTTAATTGCAATTATTTGTATATTTTGGCTATATTTTTATTCCTAATATTTCTTTTTATATGTTTTTTACCTTCGAATACTAATCCAGCAGTTTTATTTTTGTGCACTTAATTATTATTAGTTATTGTGAAGTTATTATGAATTGGGCTGTCCTTTCATTTAATAATTTTGCTTAAATATGTTTTACTACTTTTCAGCATATAAAACCTGAAGATGAATATTTGCAGATTGAAAATAAATTCAATGTTCAGCATGAAGTAAAAATGGAGGTTCTTAAAAATGAAAGGGATGATAACTTTGATGCAACTTTTGATTTTGATGAAGAAGAAAAAAAGCCAAAGCTTGACACAAAATTTGCATCAATATCAGGTAATGGTAATGATTAAGACAAACATGATTTTTGAAAGTATAAACTAATTTTACATGGTGTTGGTATAACTATATCTACTTCAACATTATATATTTATTTTGTAATGTAATTATATATTTATTTTTTAACATTATATATTACATATTTTTTTTTTAACATAATTGTTTCTGAGCTAAATACCTACGCATTTTAATGTGTGTTGAACTCGGAAGATAGATGGGATTTAACTTGGTGCATGTTTCGGTAACCCGATTTTTTATTTTCTGATATTTTTGTATTTCAATTGCTATAAATCTTTGTAATACCTACTTGAAAGTAATATCTTCTTTTACCTCGCGCTATAATACTTTTGTAAATTAAGGGAGACCTATAATTAGCCTTACTAATTGATATTGTACTTTGTTTAATTATTGATTGTAACGCCGTTGGTTTTCTTAAATAAATAAAAAATAAATAATAAAAAAAAAAACATACCTATTGTATTGATATGTACAGGTACAAAGAAGAAAAAAACTTCTTCAAAAGGTCTGAAAAAGCAGAAAAATAAAAAAGCTAAAGAAAAAGTAAAAATTAAAGGTAATCATTTAAAAAGTATTTTAATTTTTACTGAAATTAAAGACTGTTAGGTTATCTGTTAATATTCTATTAATGTAGTGTTGATTTCATTAATTATATATAGTTTTTTGATCATTAATAAATAATCAAATTCTAAACTTTTTACTGTATGTTCTTTTTAGGAAAAAACCTGTTGAAAAAAGCCATTGGAACTGAAGTCGAAACATTATGGGCATGTGGTAATAAGAAAATAATGATATTTATATACACTTGACTCTATGTACATCACTAAAACCACACAATACTAGTCATAATAAACCTCAATTGATTTTCAACTTAAAGTGTCACATACTTTAGAGCTCGATATCAATTTTTGATAAAAAAAACATTCGACCGTTGATGCAAGCCACTTCCAACCAGCCAATCTGGAAGTCAATGGGGAAGGCCTATGTTCAGCAGCAGACGTTCTATGGCTGAAATGTTGATGATGATGAAACATTTGAGGCAGATTTACTTAGCTTTTTCAATTTTCAATATAAATATTACAGCTTGCTTGTTCTGATTCTGAGACTGAGCTAAGATATTACATTTTACTATCTCAGGAATTTGCACCAAGAAATTTGAAGAAGACAAAGATTTGAAACGTCATTTGGAGGTGCATAAGAATGATAAGAAATGTCAGATTTGCTATGAAAGCTTCAGCAACTGGCCCGCCCTACTAGGGCACAGGCTAGAGCACATACCGGTTAAACAGGGCAAGTGCCATATTTGTGATAAACGATCCAGGTCCAGTATCTACATGGAATACCATTATTTAACCATGCACAATAATGGCGAGGTAAATATTCAATAAATATATTTCTTCAAACAACCTACTCATTCCAGTCCTAAACTAAGCAAAGCTAGATGATGGATAAACATACATATATTACAGGGTGTCCCAAGACGGGTTTATTAGCAGAAGCCTGGTGTTAGAGGTTACTATACTTATTAATTTGACCCCATGTATGTTTAGTGAAAATAAATATTTCTTTAGATATAAGGTAGGTAGGTACGAAGCAAATAATGTGACTACCACTAACCGTTTAGTTGCTACACATATTTTTTTTAGATAAATTCGTAATTAGGGCGATATCTCATAGTTATTAAATTATGCTGAACATACAAGGGGGTCAAATCGATACGTAATAGTGTAACACCAGCCTCCCTAGCATGAGCACCAAAACACGATATGATATGATATGATACAGCGATATATCGACACCAACTGTAGAAATACGATAGATATAGGGGCCATTTTGAATTTTTATCGAAACAGTGATCTTAATATGTGACGGCGATTCAACATGGCGGCTATATCTATCATATTTTTACAGTTGGTGTCGATATTTCGCTATATCATATCATATCATATCGTGTTTTAGTGCTCATGCTAGGCAGGCAGGTAATAGTGTAAACCTCTAACACCAGTTGCCCGCTGGTACACCCTTTTTGAAACAGTCTGTATAAACTTCTATGACTCAGGTAGAAAAGCTTATGCTCATTAGAACATAATCAGTAATTATTTATTTATTTGCACACCATAATGTTACAAGAGATAGGATATGAGGCTTAAAGCTAGATCATTTATGGACCCTGATAGGCACAGCAAACAATTATACACAAACATGTGTGATAGATAGATAGATAGATACTCTTTATTGTACACCACACAAAACAAACAAATCACAGGAAAGTAAATACATAATGAATAGCACAATTTAGGCGGTCTTACCGCTGGAAGCGATCTCTTCCAGACAACCAAATTGAATTAATATATTGTGTGTAATTTGCCCCTTGCGGTATTCAAACCCGCAACTGCTTTGTAGTCCAGAGCGCGAACGCGTTAGATTAAAACAATTAATGGATCAAATCAAATCAAAAAATCATGAATTAAAATAAAATACAGTGAAATAACAAAATCTTACTTCTAATTTACGCAAGAATAAGAAATTTGAAATTGTTTACAAATTGCAGTTTATTTAAAAGACTACTGTAATTAAACTACATTTGAAAAATTATTAAAATTTATATTTATTACAGGAAGTGGTGTTGACATGTAAAGTTTGTAATAAAAGTTACGGGTCACCAACAAAACTAAGAAATCATATGATGTTCCTTCATTCTGAAGTAAAATATATTTGTGATTATTGTGCTAAAGGGTAATTATTGCAACATTTATAATTTTCATTTTACCATCTATCTACTACAGTTCTTTTTTTGCCAGACAACATAATAATCTTAACATAAGGTATCATACGTGTTAAGAGGTACCAGACAGTGAATTTTTGTCAGAGGCATGTACCAGGACACCCAGAACCGATTTAGAAAAGTTCGTTTTCTGAATCGAACCCGAGATTTCTATGCGTTAAGCCAATTGATTGATTGAGGGATTGTTCCTTGGCAATAATTCTGCTATTTTTGTCAAGTCAATTTCTAGCTAAAGGAATCTTACTTGTTCTGTTCCAGGTTTACTATTAAAGACACTTTAAGAGTACATATTCTAACGCACAGTGACCACAAACCTTTGGTCTGTGATATGTGCGGGTACCGCTGTAAGCTGCAAACCAATTTAAAAGTAAGCAGAGCTAGCCAGTGATCTGAATTGGGTGACTATATTTACCTAAACTTGGTGGCGAGACATAACATAAGAGTTGTTACAACCACTAAATCTCCGGGTTACCCGAAAAGCCAACTTATCTACTATACAAGATAATCAAAAAGCGATATTTTTGAATGGCATCCGAAAAGTATGCGCTTGCAAACCCCCGGTATTTCGTGCCAAAAAATACGGGAAGGGCGCGACAGCTGTTTGATGTGTGTTGCTTCAAACTACTCATGTATCATGCTAAAATAGTTTAAAAAACGTAAATAAAAAACCGTTCACCAATTAATACTTTTGTTATAAAATAATTTAAAGATCCCAAACGTATGTTGAAATTATTAATAATAAGCTTTAATTTTTTGGTATTTTTCGGGTAAAAATTTAGTGATTTTAACAACTCTATGTTACATTTCATTACAAAGTTTAAGTAAGTATAGTCACCCTATTCCGATCACTTGTTATTACACAACTTTAGTAATATTTCTAATTATACGTACCGGCAAGCGCAGCGTAGGACGTCCATCCACAAGGACGACAAACGACCTGGTAAAGATTGCAGGAACTACCTGTATGTAGGCCGCTACCAAACGGCCGATCTGGAATTCATTGGGCGAGGCCTATGTTCAGGAGTGTACACGTAGTACACGTAACAATAAAAATCTATTATTATTTTCGTTTTAGCAAAATGAAAATATTGTTACGCGATCCTATGCGCCCGCTCGGCAGCCAATAGGTTAATTATTCTACGTAAAGTATAAGTTTTAGTGCATCATCCGCTAAAGCGTTAAGTTCTATTAATGTTTTTATTTTATTTTTTAATTAGCCATTTCTGTCCCACTGCTGGGCAAAGACCTTCCCTAAACCTCTCCACTTATCCCTGTCGGAGGTTAGGGCTTGCCAATCTTGGAGAAAATTGTCTAAGTCATCGCGCCATCGCTTTCGAGGTCTACCTCTCGAACGATGTCCGTCAGTAGGCAGCCAGTGCGTGACGACTTTTGTCCACCTTTTAGAATCCAGCCTATGGACATGACCCACCCATTCCCACTTCAACTTTGCAGCTTTTTCTCCCACGTCTGTGATCTCAGTTCTTAAGCTATTAATCTATTAATGTTAGTCCTTATATATTTAAAAATTGAGTTTAGGACAGGCTTGTTAAAAGACCTTAGTCGACGGTCCTCACACGTTGTGCATAGCGCAAAAATCGCTTTGGGATCGGCTTATACCTATACGTTTCGGTTCCTTTTCAAGTCAATTTTGGTACAAGGAATAGCCTATTATGTCTCTGAATACAGCTACAAAGATAATAAACTTCCAGGCACACAAATTAAGGAAACATTCACTTACTAAAGAAAAATGTAAAAGATGCGAGTTAGTTTTCCCAAGTCAGGAGAAACTCGATAACCACACGTGTCGCCTGCACGAGGTCATGTGCCCGGAATGCGGGAAGATGCTGAAGCACTCTAGACAGGTAAAGTCTAAATACTTTATTATCCAAAGTTAGTGTTTTCTACCAAAGTCAATGAACGGCCTGTGTTCGGTAGTGGACGTCCTATAACTGAAATGATGATGATGATGACACAAAGGCCCAAAAAAGGAGTCTAATGTTTTATATTCATTCATTACTATAAAATGCTTATTTATGAAGCTCAAACTGATTCAGAAACCAGAATTATTAGAATCCTTGATATTATGTCATGCCGACCCGGAATTACTAGGTGACGCGTCAAAAATACACGTTGCGCAACTTTTTTGGGTACGGAACCCGGAAAAGTTGCGCAACGTGTATTTTTGACCTCAAAAGGTAAAATGGAACACTTAAGGATCATTTCGTTGTCCGTCTGTCTGTCTGTCAACAAGACGTTTTTTAACAGGAATGAATGCGTAAAGGCCGTGAAGGTATCAAGTTCAAATTAATATCAAATACTCAGGTCTACAATACCTTGCAGCTAAGAAAAACTCAGAAGTCAACGCAATCAAAAAATATCAAGAATTAAAAAGTATCAAAAAATGCGGTAAAAACAGATGACGTTTCTACCGCATTTTTCATACTCGCAAGAAAATTAAAAGTTGTAGGGTATTTTCCCTTGATCTAGAATCATGAAATTTGACAAGAAGCAATGTCTTATAGCACAAGTAAAGGAAAATGTCCAAAAATGTTAAATGTAGGAGAACACTTTTTTTTTTACAAACTCGGAAAAAACTCAATTTCCGCCATGGACGAACTATTTACATACCTTCAAGTTTGTACGGGACCCTCGGTGCGCAAGTCTGAGATTCGCACTTGGCTGGTTTTTTATTACGGATAAGAATACCGGTCTATACCCTTTCTCTTTGGAATGCAACTGTCAAAGTATTTCAGTTGAAGCGTCACCGTGAAACACATAGGGTGGTAGGGAGCCACAAGTGCGAGCGTTGCCCCGCCGCCTTCAAGACTAGGGAAGCGCTGCGGGTGCACCTGAACCGGCACGACAACGTGCGCACCAAGCAGTGCGACGTCTGCTCGGCCAAGTTCTTCTCCAGCAGCGTGCTTATCAGGCACAGGCGCATTCACACAGGTATGACATCTTCAAGAAGAGGGAAGCGCTGGGGCACAAAACACCGAGTAACTGAAGATGCTTCATACACGTTCGGGCTTGAACAGCTGTCAGCGTTTTCAGTGATTTCGTGTTTGTGAACGTCGACGTCGACGCGATTTGTACTTCTGTATTGCCAGACATTGATGTCTAACGTGAATAGAATATGTGGTTACAAGGTTGTCCTTGAGTTGCGGGACACCCTGTATAGTTATGATAACAAACAACTTTGCCCAAGAAACTAATTATCATGAATTTAAACAAACTATTAAGATTTATTATTATACACTAATAAAACTCATTCCGTATTTGGTTAAAAAGAAAGCATGATATTTTTGACCAAATAAAAGTCAATTTATTATTTTTCCGTACAAATATCATTATTGCAACTGCGAATAACATTTTAATCCGCCGTCCACTGCATAGGCCTCCCCCAGTGAATTCCAGATTGGCCGGTTTACCAGGTCGTCTGTGCACCTTGTGGATGGACGTCTTACGCTGCGCTTGCCGGTCTAGAACTTTTCTGCCCCATCGGCTGTCAGTTCTACGTGTTATGTGCCCCGCCCACTGACACTTCAGCTTGCTAATTCGTTTGGCTATGTCAGCGACTTTTGTTTGTTTACGGATCTCCTAATTCGACCTCGGAAAAAAAAGGCTAGCCTTTTCCATATTCTGCTGTGCAACCTTAAGCTTTCTTATGAAGTCTATAGGGAGAGGCCACGTTTCAGTTCCATATGTCATCATCACTATATGGAACCGGATTTGCTATTTGAAAAAAAGTATAAAATATTGCCAGAGGCTTGTAGAACCTCATATAAGGATATTAATTTCTTACTTCTAGCTAAACCATGACAATCAGTGTGCCATTTATTGCATATTTATTTATTTATTTGTTCCAGGTGAAAAACCATTTGTCTGCACAATTTGCGGGCGAGGTTTTATCTGCGGCGGCAGTCTGAAGGTCCACATGAAGGTCCACGGCCTGTTCCTCATCGCCAAGAGAGACAAGCCAGCAGATAATATCAGTGATATATTCAAAATGTAAGAATAATACATAGTTATTTATTAATTTCGAAATAAATTATAGATTTTATTAATACTGTCTATTTCTATTCAATAATGCAAATTTGACTGAAATAACACTTAAATTTAACTGTCCGTTAATTTATCGGCGTTTAGGGGCGATTCGACTGCGCAAAAACAACAACTTTTACTACTTTGGAGGTGAGAGGAACAGGGTGTAAAGTTCCTCATCCACCATTGAAAAGGGAGGATCCTCCGACCAGACAGGTGTTGTGTCTGGTGGGCTCTGCCCTACCCGACGGTTGTTGTCGGGTTCTCGTATATATTGTTCAATCGCTTGGATAACTTTAATATCGCGATGTAGGATACGTCAGTTTTAGTTCGCATGTGGCGAGATAGATGTCGCTACATCACTCCCCTCCGAGACCAGAGGTCGATAGCAGGTTGAGTCGTCCATACATCTTGTGATGCTTGTCGGGCCAGTGGAATGTTCCAGTGAGTCGGAATCAGATGCCGCATAGTTCACGGTGAGTCGGAACTGTCTGCGGTGATGCCCCAGTGAGTCGGGGTGATGCTGCAAATGCTCCAGTGAGTCGGAGTGGTGCAGTGCTGCGTAGTGGCTGGCTGCTGCGTCGACCAGGAGAGAAGTGCGTCTCTGCTTGCTGACCGGCCGAAGTGCAGTGTACTGCAGAGGAACAGGGTGTAAAGTTCCTCATCCCCCATTGAAAAGGGAGGATCCTCCGACCAGACAGGTGTTGTGTCTGGTGGGCTACTGCCCGACGGTTGTTGTCGGGTTCTCGTAGATATTGTTCAATCGCTTGGATAACTTTAATATCGCGATGTAGGATACGTCAGTTTTAGTTCACATGTGGCGAGATAGATGTCGCTACACTACAGAAACAATATCAAAATCGCTAAAAAAACACATTTATGCTAAACAAGTTGGGCTGAAAAAGTAAAATACTTGTTTTAGATTTCAATTATATTAAATGTTAGTCCGATAGAATAAAGGTTTCGGATATGAGACTGCTAAACTCACCCTCTGAAGGAAGTTAACAAATAAATTAGGACCTTATACAAAGTGTAATTTAAATAAGGTAAAACCTTTCAGGGATTGATTTTGATGCTCAAATACAACAACTATTACTTCTGCAATGAACTTCGAAGTCGAGTCTGCGCGTCAGTTGAGCGCAGCCGTAAGGAATGCGCTATTGCTGTGACCTAATATTTTTTACAAAAAGTCATTTCAATAATGACTTACAAAAAATTCAATATCATGTTTAATAAAAAACTCAATTATAATAATAAAACAAGGTGATAATAATCTCATATACATACATATATTTATTCCTTTCATGGATTTCAGTAAGACTATTAAATATTATATAAAATTAAATATTGTAGAAACGTAAATGTCGACATGTTAGAATCGGTGTCACGTCCTCGCCGACCTCAATCACGAGTTGACCATGGTATCTTCCATTAATCCATTTATTCATTTCATTCATTCATTTCCTTACACATTGTTTTGGAATTTTCTGTCATGACGTTGGAAGTGTTTTAATAAATAAATAAAATTAATTATTCAGCCAACAACTGAATGTAAAGGGCCCGAATCAGAGTCAAGAATTATTTTTCTTCTTGGGCCCTTCTTGTAATTATTTGCTGACTTATTATTAAAGAACACAGTAGGATCACGGCCTAAATGTTAAGGACACTACTAAATGCGGGCGTGCGAGGCGAGTTGTGCGGTTGGCGGGAGGTGACGCTCTCGCCCCCCACTTCATACCGCAACTGCATTCGTCTCGAACGCAGACTGTATTATAAGGTGTATTGTGTAGATAGGGTAACTGGTAATTAGTAAATTACCCATGATTACTAACAACTTTCCTTTGGAAAAAAGGATATGAAAAAAAAACTAAAATATTCAGTTATACAACCGTTTCTTATGAAGGGAGCGAGAAGCACTAGTAAATGAGTACAATACAATCATATTGTGTTTAAGTATCGACCGATACTAAAGTACATGATTGTGTTGTTTACAATACCAGAGATACATCTTGTTTGGTGACATTTGGTAGTACGTATTTAGCTAGTTTCAATATTGATTAAAATTATAGTAACCTTTTTTAATTAAATCATTCATCATTTTAATCAAATAGGTCAATAACATATAGTTTATTCTTGAACTGAACTGAACGTGTAACAGATTCATATAGTACAAAGTCCTTCAAAGTAGGTCATTTAATAAAATGTTTCATATATACATTCTTCGAGTTTGTAGTATTAACATTTTTAAATACGTTTGCATGTCTTTTCATTAAATTTTAGAAATCAATGTACATATTTGTTTTTTTTCTTTCTTAAATTCAAATATCGATTTTTCTTCACATTTTATTCTGATTAGAAGTCAAAAGTCGCGTTCTATCGTCCTACAGTTAGCCAACCTTTGTCGAGCGACTATCCCCGCTTGGAGGTGGTATTGCCTGTACAAGTACTCTTTGGTCATTGCTTGGGCAGTGAACATGGCTCTGCTACGTTGCAACACTTCACTTCTTGGACCCCATGTATGGTCCAATTTAAAAACATCATAAAATTGATTCTTGCAAGCCGCGATCAGTAATTTCAAAATAAACACAAACACTATCAAACCGATAGTGGAAAAAATCACATACCATCCGAACGGGTGAAAATCCTTCTGTTGTTTTGCATTATATCGAAGATGATTTGTTTCATTTATAAATATGTACGCTAACACGACACTTGACACTAGCCAACTCAATCTTGTATATTTGTTAGGTTGCAATCCTTGCATAAAGTGCACGTCTTCTGAAAACTTATCAAGCCCATACCATATTACAAATACTATGGTTTCAACAGCACCGATAAAAACTCCTATATGGCCGTAACATCGTCTGAGTCTTACCATTAAACGCATACCTTCATTGCCAAGTATTGGAATGGTACAAATATACATCACGATCATTCCCAAAAAGGTCGCCAGACCTGGATATTTAGCCACTCTTGGACTTCTGGCCACTAATATTTCCAACAGGTGTAATATATAAATTAAATTAGTACCGATACCCAAAACAGTATGGCTACTGAAGGTCAAGGCAAGCCAGAAATATTTATGCTGATACTCGCCTATGAACCTGGGAGTTTTCTCGAACAAAAGTGACATGGCTACTTTCAATAGTTGCTCGGGGTGGATTCTATTCGAGAACCCGTAGGGACAGGACATCATGACAGACGTGCAGATGGCTAGGGTAGACACTGCTGCACTCACCATCACCGTGACGACGGTGTTTGAGTAGCATGGCGCTCTGAAGGAACTGCTCGATGCTAAATTGAAAGTCACTCCTGACCCGATCCCGAGGCTATATATATTTGGTAACATCAAACCGGATATTCGAAAATTTTCGAAAAATGTGTCAAAGTCGTTATCAACTGCATCATGGTATATCTCCACGACTCCTTTTTGTAACATAGATCCCATGAGCAGTGTAGCGTAACCTATAATAGGAAACACTATAAAGAACTCAACAACCCACTTTATAGATTGTTTTCTTTTAAAACAACTCAGGAACGTTATTAAACATATTAAAGCGGAGGCTAGACATACACGCCAAGCGATATGAAACGTATTCTTGTCTTGTCCCATCATCCTATACCTCCAATATTGAAATTCTGGAAATGTAGTGAAAACAGCATCACAATATGGAGGAGGATCGCTCTGTCTAATACAATCTTCATTAATTGTGTAATTGTACTTAAAGATGTCACAATCTTTCTTAGCCCAGTTACCGCAAATACTGTAAGGTATGGGTCTCTCGAAACTAATCAGAAGATAATGGAATAAAAAAGAATTGATCACGTGATTGTAAACGATAATAATAGCTTGCCAAAAAACCTGTATGTATCCAATGTGAGAGACGCAAGGGTAGATCTTCCAAACGTCAATGCAGTCGCGAGCTGTAAACTGGCTGATGATAAACTCCATGTATAACAATGGTATGCCAAAAAGTAGAGTGGTCGTAAGAAATATTAAAATATATCCAGTTGTTCCATGGTTTATGGCCGCGTTCGTAACGCCGATGAAGATTGAAATTCCTACGGTTTGACAGAGTATCGCCATTAAGTAGGAACGCCTTGATCCCCAATCATTATCACAGACATTATTTAAAGCCATGTTCTTACGTAGTACCTATACTTCAAGTGGATTGTTTACTCGTTTTAGGACGATAACATTAAGCATAGCCTTCGAGACAATGTGTCAATAATAACCAGTAACGGTCAAAAAGACATCATAACGGTGTTTTTTTTTAAGGACATTTTAGAGAGTTTTGCGATTCAAATGAAATATAACCCGCTGTATCAAGGACCAACGTCGTTATTTTAAAAAATAAACCTAGCAAAGGAAACGAAAATATATCGGTATATAAGGTCATATTTTAGTAAGTGCAAATATTTACAGGATAAGTTCAATAAATTTAATAAATGATTTCTATGCAAAAAATTTAATTTTTTTATACGCTAGTTTTCAAGGAAAACACCAAAACAGATTTTGTCAAAAAAGTAAAATACAACACCCGTGTATGGCAAAGAATTCTCGCTTCCGAACTTTCGGTAGTTATCAATGGACCCGACAAAGCGCCGCAAGCTCGCACGTTGCCAGCCCGCCACTACCGCGCCCCGCCCCGCCCCCTCCTGCCCCGCCGCCTCGGAGGCCGACGCGGGGGGAGCGGTTCATCAATCAGTTCGCTTAAATCATTTTGTCGTGCTGTACGCGTGAACGCGTTGTAGGTACCTACTCGTATGCGCATGCAACCAAAATGCCATGTCATAAATATGGCTATCTGCTGCTATCATGACGCAGGTGAAATTATGTTGCGATCACAAGAACTGTACCCCGTGAGATTTGGACGCGTCGTTATCATTCGCACGTCTCGACTTGGGCAGGCTCGCCAAGGCCACGACACCTGGAAGATAACGTTCTGGATTTCTTTCACCGGCATCCAGTGGCAAGCACCGCAGACGCTGCACGTATTTTTGGAGTAAGCCACTGTGTAGCGGCTTCTGCGCAGCGTGGTTACCATCCCTTTCCTCTTCTCCTGAGTCGAGTTCGGGAGACTTGGGCGCGGTAGCATTATTCGCTGGCCGCCACGTTCACCCGACCTGACGTCGATGGACTTTCATGTGTGGGGTAGGGCTAAAGACCTTGTGTAAGAGAACGACAGCCATACAAGTCGTACAGTGAAACAATTACGTGCGCGAATCGCAAGTGCATTTGACGTGATGTCTAGTGAACAATAAGAGCTCAGTGCAGTGCATAGGCATTCCTCGATCGTGGTGGTGACAGTGCGTACTGCGAGAAAAAGGGCGCGTTCGTCACGTCCAACACTTAATTTGATAAGTAGGTGAAAATAAGAATCTGTAAAAATGTCTACATAAATGCGTAATATCGAATAGTTCAGACTTGGCTATGTTTACATTTTGTTTGTTGTGCAAAGCCTAAAAAGTGTGCTAGAAAGTCATAATTCGTTGCAATCAGTCGAAGTGTTCAAATAAAACAAAGTTACAATATCGATGAGTTTTACTTATTCACAAATACCTATTACTCACATCCAATATTAGGGTGCATTTCCACCGAAACGAAGCGAAGCAGTATATTTTATTGCCTTACCCGTGTTCGATATTTTTGTTTTGCTCACTGCATTACATACATGTCTGTCTGATTCCTTTGGTCAGTAGAAACATTGTAAATTAATTTTAATTGTTAATTAATTTCAAGCTTTAAATAGAGTCGCTCTGATTCGTTGGAAATTTCTCTCTCTAATTATTGATTAAAAAATACGCAAAATTAGCGCATAGGTAGATTATGTTTTACACAGGTGAAGTAATAATATTATGTAGCTCAGTGTCACTTCTTGTGTGGTGTGATAGCTTTGGGTAAGGTAACGTAGCTTGTGGTGTGGAGTCTGTCTTTATGTGTAGCGCTGGGCCACTGATTTGCGCAATGCGCGACCGCCACATTTGACACAACTTATGAATTAGGAAGACTGTGGATACAGTGAAATGAAAGAGAGAGGTGATGAGTGGATGCCGAAAAGTAAGGTCATCATCATCATCATCATCTATACGGTCAATCCCGGTTGCGTCCAAAGCCATTGCTTTGGAGCTCAGGGTCCGCTTTCCTAGATTTGCTCCTCCACTTCGCGCGGTCTTGAGCGTCTCTAGTTGTGAGATCATTGGCACGCATGTCAGCCCTCACAACGTCAAGCCAGCATTTCTTGGGTCTACCCCTTTTGCCAGGACCTGGCGGTGGCGGCATGGCCAGACATTTGTTTCCTACGTAGCTTGCCGGTTTCCGCAAAACATGGCCGTACCAGCGTAGGCGACTCTCCTGCAGTTTGTCTGCAATATCACGGACACGAAGGCTACCGCGGATGCGCGAGTTCCTCACGCGGTCCTTACTCGTGACTCCGCACATCCACCGCAGCATATTCATCTCCGTGACACGCAGCTCCTGCTTGTGTCGCTCAAGTAGCGGCCATGCTTCGTTGCCATATAAAAGAACAGGCCTAATGATGGACTTATAGATCTGTCCTTTAAGCTTAACCGGCATTCTGGGGTCACAAATGACACCAGTCACCTCTCGCCATTTGGCCTACGCAGCAGCCGAAAAGTAAGGTCATGTCAGGTTATTCTTGTACTCAGGATGCTTTTCAAAATATTATAATTATTTTGTTAGGAAAAGTTAAAAATAAAAATAGCCTGAATATTTAAAAATAAATGCTAGGGTCATATTTGTTTAATATAATTAGATGCTCTGTTAAAATATTTGCACTTACTAAAATGTGACCTTATTTATTTTAAACAAATAATAGGTAAAATGGTGAGAGAAACATAGTCAAAGTCAACGCAGACGAAGACGCGGGCAGAACCTAACGTAGAAATAAAAAATCGATAAATCATTTATACTATTCGACAAATGCATAGGTATGCGATGTAACGAAATTCGTCGAATTGTTACTTATTGAAATGGAAATGATAATTGTTGTAAATAGGTCATATATCTACCTAATTGCGGATTGGCGGATGGCGGATGGCGGATTTCCTGCAAATCCACGGGCAGTCCAACCGTGTGTTAGAGCCATTACAGACTTTCTGCATTCAGACTGCCAGCCAGCTGCGAAATTGCAGTTCTGTTTGGCTGTCGTTTGTATGCAGTTAGCATGACTGCTTACTAAAGTGCAGTCGGCGTGCAGCTTTAAAGTCTGCTGTAGGCTCGCAGTTAGTTTTGTTGTTTTATCAGCCCGAGTGCAGTTGTTCGCAGTTTAACCGCATTCAAACTGCAATTTAGCAGCTGGCTGGCAGTTCTGTTGGGGCTCTTAATGAACGTAGCCTTTCTTAAATAAATAACAACAGATCTATGTATTTATTTATTCAGCTTCGTAATGTTTAAATTTTCAACAAGTGCTAGATGTACTTTTTTCTTTTCCCCTTTATCATTCGGAGGCAATTCTACTTCAATACTGTCTTCCTTGTGGACTACATAGTCGGGACTTCTTTGGCCATTATTATTTTGACCCTTATCAGTGAGGCTCTTATACTTTCCTTTTTTCTTTCTTTCTGGTTCATCGGCGTCGACGTGACCGAAAAGTTCTGGTTCTGAAAAATGTATGGTTTAATTAATATTTAAGTATTCATTTAAGTTTGGCATTTTACTAATTATATTTTTAACTATTGTAATGGGGAAGCCCACTGCACATTTATCGTGATAAGGTTTGGCCCTGCCCGTAGTACATAATCAAAAGTTGTCAATCTTGCGTTATACCTTCAACAAACTGTTTTTCCTGCTAATTCCGCTATTTCAGTTATTGTTTAACCAAATATATATTTGTATTTATTTATCAAGCAAAATTAAACAATAATATTTACGTGGTTGTCATTGTGGATGGTTGACAAGGGCCAAACACGCTAGCGCCATCAGAGATTAGCTTTACCTGTGCTACCCCATTGGTTGCTCGTAGACACCGAAATAACCAATTACAACAGACAAATAATGTTGCACGAAATTTTATATCGCCGAGTCCGAGCTCAGCTCAGGGTCCGGCCTAACCAACGCTGCATCGTGGTCATTCTGTGGTCAATTCATGGTCGCGGTTGCGGTCGCGGTCGCGGTCGCGGTCGCGATCGCAAAATGATAACATCGGTTTGGCTGGACCTTAAGTTTAAGGTCCGCTTTGATTATTACGAACTTACACTTGGTGGTACTAGTACACTAGTAGAATGTTCCCGGGAACGGCACATCTCTAGTTCCATGGTATCATTTTCATTTTTTTTAACGATCCATATATTTACGTTATACTTACGACACTTGGTAAGAGTACTTAACGCTCTTATATTGTGCATTAACGTGTTAGACATTATTGAAATGATATGGTACTCCAAAATATGTTTGAAGTTTGCTATCATCACATTGGCTGGACCTTCAACTGTTAAAGATTCCGGTCTGAAACAAAATGGTGTATTTTAAGTTCTGAGATGAGCAATATTCATTCCGCCCAAACAACTTGGGTATTTAATAATAATTAATTTAATTAGTTGCAGTTGTATGGCGGTCCCGGCATGATTTAAGCCGAGTTTGCGACTATAGAGCTGGGATCACCAATTAGTTCTATAACAAATATAAATCTGTCGCGGTCCGTTCGGTAGATGATAACTACCAACCAACCAAGATTTAAAATGTCAATAAATAAATATATAAAGGATAGGCTATCCGATGAGCGGCAGAGACAAAACAAAGCGCGATCTAAATTAAATTATTAAATAGGTCGGGCCAAAAACCAACACTGGTCGGACCTCCTGGTAAAGTCCCTGGATATGGCATTAAGACGGCTGCAGGATCGCGATTGCTAGTAACTAGCTCTTTATCAAGGGCGACTAAATAGACGGGGTGACGTCCCTCAACCGCTGAGGGACCGACTCTGGAAAAGAATGAAGAACCGACTGTCGAGTGAGCGTTGGTGACGGGTGGCCGTTTGGAATGTTGTGTTGTGTTGTGTTCGCCCCGCACGCCACTTCTGGCGCACCGTGCCCGCAGCAGTGAAAGAAATAGTCTGCAATTTCTGCGTCGGCGTTGATAAGTCGTCTTATTGCGGTTGCCATGTTTGAGAATAGGCTAACTGTGAATTGGTTGGCGACTGTACTTACTTCAGTTGCTGAATAAAATCAAACTGCAGGTCTGCGGTTTCAGGTTCCTTTATGAGGGATATAGCCATGTGCGCCGAGAGCTCATCTGCCGACAGGATTAGCATCCCACTAAGGGGGGGCACCCCAGTCGTCAGATATGCAATGTATTTGTATATCACCTGGTAAATAATACAATGAAGGGATTACAAGATGTCCACTAAGTTTTTTACTAATATCCACTCCCCTCTGTGAATACCTAGTATTAGTAGTTATGATCTAGGATGGTCTAAGTAATTTTACAAGAAGCCTAATTCCTGTAATGTAAAAGTAGACTCAATCCGGTTTCGATCCGTTCCCAGTAACGTAGCGGTAAAAAAGGACGAAAAACGTAATGCGACTGAAAATGAAACAAACAAAATGAGTTTATTCTATGTTACATTTAATTTAATTTGAATGTTAGTAGCGTAAAATTTTTGGTAGTAACATATGTTACTGGGACGGAGTTGAAATTTGAATACGTTGAAATTTCAGGAATTGGGCTATTACTCTAGAATGCGTGTGTTAACGCACTCAGTTCGCTCCCTGCACGCTTGGATAACGTAGTGCTATCTTTTTATACATTTCCGATTTATAAAGTTTTGTTAACTTCAGTCAATCGTGTTGTTGTTTAAAAAATTGTTCGTACGATTTTATCTGATTGATTATTTCTACATTATATTATATTTAGCACAATTTTTATGAGAAAACTGTTTTATATAGACGGCTAGTGGATATGACCTACCTTCAGAGAGCTGAAACCAACGATTGCATCGACCGAGCGAATGTTGTTATCTTTCTTGCCAGTTGCTACTGACCGGCGGTACATGCTGTCCAAACCTCGAAGAACTCCGTCCATTATTTTAATTTCCTGTAACAATAAATGTTCAAAAGGTCAATGACAAATAGGAAATTATACCTAAAGCTTATGTAGCCAATCCAAGATGCTAGATGTTTTACTTTAAGCCGTGTCGTCAGCCATCATCAAAATGTTGGCCCCAACAATCTTCAGCTTGAAGAGATTGTTGATGATGAGCAAAAAAAGGGTTGGCCCAAGCGTGCTGCCTTAGGTAGCTCCAAAGGTGCTCTTCGCCACTTTACTCCCCTGATTCCTACATTAATCAATTGTGAAAGGAGGATTTGAATAGAGGCAGTATCGACTCGAAATCGAACAATGAAATAGGTCTGTAATTTGTCGTCTTATCTTTGTGTCTAGTTTTAAAGATTGGGCAGACCGCTGTACTTTTAAATTATTTTGGAAAAGTCCCTATAGATAAACATAAATTATCTTATATATTGCAGATATTTCGGTACATTATATATTCCAGACATTTTGATCATTAAATTGTCTGGTGATTTAATGAATTTTTTTATATAAATAAGTCCTAAGTTTAGTGACAAGGACAAGTAAAGCAGAAATGTTTTAAGTAATTGTGTGCTTGGCCTTCTATATTTCCAGGCAAAATATGTATAGATTAAAATGTCTCCGGTAACAATTACATTCTTTAATTTTATTTATTTTAGTACAAAGTCCGAAACTTTGATGATTTTTTGTCAGATCTTCTTAGAGAAAATAAAATAAATAATTAACAATGTTTGTAAAAATGTGAGTTAAAAGTGTTTACCATTCCAGTAATAGAGTAAATTGAGAAATTAGGTAGTTTCACAGACGTCGCGTTGACCATGCTAAGCTTTCTTTTCAAGAAAATTATGGCGTCTTCTACATAGTTGTTAAGCGCTGTAGTCTTCATCTTTTCATATTCGCTAAAATAAATAAAAATAAGATCAGTGAAATACCTGTTGCATTAATAAAAACACGACTTCAAACTGTGCATAGGATTTTCTAATCGAACAGTTGCGTCTATGCGAAATTAGTAATATCTCCCCAGTTTTCGCTACCTGAAGACACAGCGATTATCGTAACAGCCCCGTGTCTTTGCGCGCTGTTATAACCCGTATATATAATTTTAATGAGTTTTCGTACGATATTCGTATCAACACGCGTTAAGTCGCATATTTCGGGTCGGTACTCGCCTCAAATGTTTTCTGTGTTTTACTTTTACATGACTTGAAAACATTATAAAATTTTCGGTGTACGTAATTCAAACTTACCGGTATTGATTGCTAGCAGCAGACCCAACCTCCGTGAAGAATATTAAATGTTCGTTGAAGTAATCCCGTAGCCATTCATCCAAGTCTGACTTCATTCTCCCGATGAATTCATCTGGAAGTGATTGATAGTTAAATGAAGAATGCATTTGACATTTTAAAAATAAGTAATTTTAAGCTTCAGCAGCGATTTATCTTGGAGAGATTTACTTAAAGATTAGCATCTTAGACTACCTTCGTGGCAACGTTACACACATTCTTCTGCTCAATTTAAACTACTTTAACTACAAAACTATCATCTAAATCACAATGTTCATTACAGCTTAAAAACTAATATAAAATCACAGTTTAAACAGGCTGTCCTAAAAATTGTGTCAATCGAAAGATAGGGCACCTAGGGGATCTGAATCACCATTGTTTTAGTCTATTTCGAGTACTGTGAGACATTATTTTTTGGAACAGCCCTATATGTTAAGGCAATGCCTGTCTATTTTTGCTGAATATTTGATGTGGCTTATAGAAATTTACACCTGTTAAAGAGCAGTCTTTTGTTCCCGCCCGTGTCCGGTAAGTAGTTAAGGTAGGTAGTCCTAGGCCTCGGGATAGACTGTCCATATTTACTTATTTTCTAAGCTAGCTTCTGCCTGCGACTGCCTCTGCGTAGATTTCAGAACAAAACCTAAGATGAATCCATAATCATCCCACGGAAACAAAAGCGACATAAGAATAAACGTACGTGTTGAGATAGGTCAATAGTTACTTTGTGTGTGCCACACTTTGTTTGTGCGTGCCCTCGCGTGCATAGGCGAGCGCGTTCCTCTACTCACTCGTACACCTAACCTAGTTTTTAGAATAGAATAGAATAGAATAGAATATACCTTTAGTAGTAGGCATGCAAATTATTCAAACCTTAGAAAAGTAACCTAAAATTATTAAAATATTAATATTATATGTTATTAATACTACTTATTCTGGCCATAAATACTGTTACAATTGAAAATAAACAAAATATTACATTTGAATTTGAAATCTGTCATTTTTATATGATTGTTCATTGAGTTTTCACATTTTGGCGCCAATACATTGTACAATATTTTGCGATATTAAAATGGAGTGGGGTGATAAAGAGAACCGAATCGCTGTGATTGCATTACACAAAGTAGGTATGGAGCCAAATGTATTTTTTTAAACTCCATACGCTTGGTATTAGTAAAATGTTTGTGTACCGGGCTATTAATAGGTACAATGAGACCTCCTCTGTTTGTGACAGAAAAAGATCTGGCCGTCCACGTAGTGTTCGTACGAAAAACGTGGTCAAAGCAGTAAGGGAAAGAATTCGAAGAAATCCTGTCCGAAAGCAAAAGATTTTATCTCGGGACATGAAGATAGCACCTAGAACCATGTCGCGTATTTTAAAAGATGACTTAGGACTTGCAGCCTATGAGACGTACTGGTCATTTCTTAACTGATAATTTAAAAAAGAATAGGGTGGTAAAATCGAAAAAAACTACTGAAACGGTACGCAAAGGGAGGTCACAGAATTTTTTTGTTTACGGTGAGTTTTTTTTTTACAATTGAGCAACATTTTAACAAACAAAATGACCTATATGGTCAAAGCTCTAAGAAAGCGTCCCAATTAGTCGACAGAGTGCAACGTGGGCACTATCCGACTTCAGTGATGGTTTGGTGGGGTATTAGCTATGAAGCAGTGACTGAGCCATACTTTTGTGAAAAAGGTATCAAAACATCGGCACAAGTGTATGCCATGTTCAATAACCAATAATGGTCCTTCCAGCAAGACTCGGCGCCGGGTCATAAAGCTCTGTCTCCACAGTCTTGGTTGGAAACGAACGTTTCGGACTTCATCAGAGCTGAAGACTGGCCGTCGTCTAGTCCCGATCTTTATCTGCTGGATTATGATTTATGGTCAGTTTTAGAGAGTACGGCTTGCTCTAAACGCCATGATAATTTGGAGTCCCTAAATCAATCCGTACGATTGGCAGTGCAGAATTTTCCCATGGAAAGAGTGCGTGCTTCTATTGATAACTGGCCTCAACGTTGGAAGGACTGTATTGCAGCCAATGGAGACCACTTCGAATAAGCTTTTTATACTTTAAATTGTTTTATATTTATGTATTAAACTAACACACTGTAAAGTAATAAATCTTATTTGCAATAGTTTTTTTTCTTTGTTTCCGTTTTTATGGCAAGACTGTTTTTAATAAACCATTTTAAATTCGTAATAAATGAATAAGATTCTGAAAAATACTCTCTCTTGGCATTTATTTGCGTTTTTTTTCTTTAGTTCATGTGCAAAAAGAAGCAAAAAGTTATACCAATTGCACAAAGAGCATCGGGTGTAGCTACATGACACGTCTATTTACTCGTGGACGATGTCAACTGAGCTAGACTCTCGTTATACTTATCGTTATCGTAAGGTTGATATGCGCGAGTGCCTTTCGCACACGAGCGAAGTAGGCGAGCCTCGGCAAGCGCGCTCATACAAGTGTACTGCAGGCATAACAGGTTACATGTAGAGACTTACTTACCAATATTTTTTCTTGTTAGTGATATCGGTGTTGCTTGATGACTAGCATTATTCTTGTACTGAAAATTGTGTGAAATTATTTAAAGATTTTAACTTCAACACGTTTTTTCGATTATTTAAAAACATTATCTTACTGTCATAAGGGCGTCGTAGAAATCGATTTCTGAATTAACCAAAACAATAAAGAGGCTATCTTCTAACAATCGCATTCTGCCTTCCATTTTGTATTCGACATTCCTCAGAAGGATTCTGGAATCAAAACAATCTCTCAATTTCATGGTTAGATTATAAAATCTAAGATTGGATTCAAAAGTTACCATTAAGGTTCCGACCTCGAGCAAGATACGTAATTTTAAGAAATGTGTAAAGTTGTGTGCAAAACTAATAATTGTTTTAATATTAATTATGAGTTTTAGCTAAGAAAAGTTTTTATAACATATAAAAATCGTAAAACGAATTAAATTTGCGCAAGGATTCATATGCAGCTATTGACACGTTCAGCACAGCACATCACAACAGCTCGGTGGTATCAATTAAAAATGGTATGATTTTGTATAAATATTAGTTGTAGGTACCAAAAGTTAAGCTTCATAGAATGCACATTCCAGCAACGCATACATGACATCGCTCATGGACACGAAATCTCGGAACGCTCGGGCGCGAACCACAATCAGACTGTTTCACGTTGTCATGTCAGAGAGCGATGTTTAGGTATGTGTGCATTGCTTGAGCGCGCATTGTATGAAGCTTAACTTCTGATAATTATAACTATTATTATTTATTACCTATGTACCTACTACCAACCTTTAGGCACCTTGTGCAGAAACCACCTGATAACCTGAAGAGGGTATCCTCATAGGGAAAAGACAGGGAAAAGACCACGTGTCCGAAGACCAACACGTTGGTCGGACGTGTAAAGACACTGGAAATGCTACGAGGCATTCAGACGGGCGCAAGATCGTAATAACTAGAGACGGATCATCATCGAGACGACTAAGTAGACGGGGTCACAATCCTTAATCGCTGAGGGACCGACTATGGAGGAGGAGGAGAAGAAAGACTACTAATAGATGTATATGTCGTAGCCATTTCATGATCTGACCGACCATTCCTTAAAATGGTGGTATTTCATGATATAGAACAGAGCACGCTGCCTACATCATGATGTAGTCTGACCAAATCAATGAATACTCAGCGTTTGACGATATAAACAGCTAAACGCACGAATACTTCATGAAATGGTCAAACATTAGTGATCATATCGTAAAATCGTTACATTACCCACCGGTAGAGGCGCTAATGTTGCTTTGTTTTGATGAGGAATGGCAGCGGACAAACCGTTTATTCTCAAAGTGAATAATAATGTGTAAATTGAAGTTGAAAGTGCAGTGAAATATCGTTACGACACCAGGCTAGGCGATTTTAATAAAACACACTCAATAAACGAGCGCAACGTCAAAAAATCAAGGAGATCGGAACGTAACTTGAGAGGTTAGTTAGGTTATTTTGCTATTCAAGTGTTTTTATGTATTAGTTTTGTTTAAAAATAATAACTATTTAAAATGTATAATTTATCTATCGACCAAGATTACAAATAATAAACCAATTCACGTAACTTGTAAACGTATTTTTATTTCAATGACATAGCCAAACGTGGATTGACATTTCATCGAATGTTGACGTTTAAACAATATGGTCAGTTTTAGTTGGCCATATCATGAAATACCACCATTTTATGAAATGATCGGTCACATCATGAATTGGTCAATTTTACGATTTGGCTACGACATATATAACAAAATATAACGCTGTCACTAGTTAGTATCGAGTCCGTAAGCGTAATTCAACTCGTGCTAATTCCACAGTTTCTTCTACTTACTCGATTTGACCATAAGTAGGTGCGTAGTATAGTATGGAAGGGTCTGTGTCGGTAATAGCTCTCTCATAAGCACCGGCTAGGTGCAGGTCGTTGAGTGACAGTTGCGCTACAATCTGCATTTCGCGGAGATTGTTGTGGAGGTAGTTGATGCGGAAGCGCGTGTTGTTGCGGAGTTTCATCCGATGGAAGAATCTGTAAGGGAAACGGGTATTTTTATACCGGGTTACATTGCAAAGTCAATTTGTCAGGAGCGACTCCAGTCAGTAACTTAAGACGGTGCATCGCGTTAATCTGTATATCCAAATCAGACCAATTATTAAAAAACCGGAAACGCGCCGACTTTTAAAAAGTATCTTCCCCACTTTTCCCCACTTGTGTGTGGCCACTTTTAGCCAAAATACTGACTTAATTCAAAAGGCAGAATGAAAAGCTGTAGACTGATATTAAAAAAATCTAAGAAATACTTTTTGGTCGACGCGTTGCCAGTTTTTTAATAATTATTGGTCAGATTCAGATGTAATAAAAAAACTAGAAAGCGCACTGCACCGTCTTAATAAAAAAGAACTATACATATTTAATCATTTCTATCTGATAAGTAGTATTCGTGGATAATTTACAGTCGATGATGTATGAGGTCCTTGATGACTCGGCGTCGGCGTATGCCTGTAATCTCTAATTAATGACCGCACACCTCCCGTTTTCTTTTTTTTCCGGATATTTTTAAGTAAATGTTATTTGAAAAATTACGATTATTAAAAATAATGACAAAGTCTTATTTTTATATTGCTCTCTAGCTTTATTATACTCTGTTAAGTGTAAAGTAAATAAAGAAAGCTAGTAGTCACATAGCGAAAACACAGTTTTATAGCATGTGAAATTGGTCATATCGGTAAGCATTATGCCGCCGCCGATTACACACCCTTCGCCGGAATTTCATAATGTAATAAGAAACGGGACGCGCGCCGTTATGGCCGCCGACTCAAGGACTGAACTGATTTGTTCAATAAGCGTGATAATGTTGAGGTTATAAGCTTTTAATGGAGGCCGTTAGCCTAATAGCCGGGACGTTACGATTGGTAGGCTTTCACATAACCATTTGAAAGAATGCATGTACGCATTCTTTCATAATGGACATCAAGCCACGTGTGAATAGGTTTGTGGGCTCCAACATAGATCACATCGACACCCATCGAGATTCAGATTGTGATAAAATGCAAGCCTATCAAACATATTAAAATAGAAAAAAAAAACTATATAAAGGTCAGACGATTAATACGCGGTACACGGTTTTTTCGTTGCCTAAAATTTTATGATTATGTTTTCCAGTTATTGCTGGAGATCTACAAATTACTTTGTAACTTTGAAATCTGTTTCACTACTATCACTAACTATGTAAATACATTTTTGCAGTCGTAGCGCTGTAGTGGCCGTAGTACTGTAGTTAAGTAGTCAGTTTGCTACGATAATGCTACGACTACGTTACGACCACGAATTGTCGAAGATGTGCTACGACTGCTACGACTAAGCATTGGCGAAGTCATAGCACAGTCGTAGCCGTAGTAATGTCGTAGTCTTAACACTGTTGTATTGTACTTGAAACTCGTAGTAGATAATTCGTAGTTATTGAACAATGTAAATATTAATAAATAAATAAATTGTTTTGATAATCACACCAATTAGCTAGCTTTAAACTAAGCAGAGCATGTATTATGGCGACTAGATAACGGATAAATATACTTAAATACATTAATAAACATCCATGACTCAGGTACAAATGCTTGTGCTCATCGCACAAACATTTGACCCTTGCGGATTCAACTCGCGACCGCTGGCTTTGTAGTCTGGAGCGTGAACCACTAAACCAGACGTTCGTCCATTATGCAACCAGTTGTAATTACAACTAGCGGCACGGATCTTGAGCGCTGGGCGAAAGAAGCGCAGAAGACCATTACGATTACGTGATTGGCCAGTCGTGTGACGCGCCCGCACGGGATTGGTCGCTCGCTCCGCGCACACGCGTGTCTGATATGAAAATCGTCTTGTAAGATGCGCAAAGCGATCACCACTCTTTCCTCCAGCACTCAAGTTACGTGCCGGGGATGTACTTTGGCTCACCCACTCTCCTGCCCTTTGTGAACCCACCTGCACGAGGGATCACCTAAACAGAGGAACACAAAATGCCATAGAGGTTGCCAAGTTTTTGTCGAAATCCGTCTAGAGTCAGACACGACAGAAAAAGTTGATATTTTGGACTTACAAGACAGATTTCTCCATCCTCATCATGCAGTAGCCGCCGAGGTTCAGGCCGGCCGGGATGTCATGCATGTTGGTTGGCCGACCGCTCACTCTGCCACGCGAGCTAAGCATGGCCTGGCAGAAGGTAATCAGAGTTTAGCTTATAGAGCAATGTTTCATCATTTCAGTTATAGGACGTCCACTGATGCTGAACATAGGCCCCACACTTCCCTACAATGACTTTCATTGGGGGGAATTGCTAATACTCGCCACGCTTGGCAAGCGTGTAATAACTATAAAAACACTGGAAAAATTCTCTTTTTTAAGAATTATTGATTTGAGGCTATACGAAGTTCGCCAGGTCAGCTAGTAATAAATAAATATTGGACAAAATCACATACATTGTGATCTGATCCTATGTTAAGTAGCGAATGAACTTGTGTTACAGAAATCAGAAACAATGATGGTACCACAACACCTAGACCCGAAACAAGTTCTTTTCTACGTTGACCCGACCGGGAATCGAACCCGGGACCTCAGAAACGGCGTGCTCGCCTCTCGTCTACGGAGGTCGTCAAATGTAAAACTTACAGCCTTATTTTTCTCTATTTAATTATCTCTATCTCTCCATTTCGATATTGATTTCTTCCAGACAGCATTTAGGTTAAGGATAGTTAAATTAAAATTAAGAAATTAATTTTGTGTTTTGCCGAAAAACATTAACTGCATATTTCTCAAAATGATGTTTGACAGCAAATTACTTACTTGCAGAAGTTTTCCATCAAATTCACTGTTTGCAGTATTTATACCGTCGTTAAAATTTTGAATAGCCATGGCGTATTTTTCTGGAAAAAAACATGTAAAGTAAAAGTAAAGTATGCCTATAATATACGTCCCACAGTTGGGCACAGGCCTCATTTCAGGTTTAGACTTCTTTTTTACAACGGTTTACACGGTTTGGGTTTGAAGTAAGCTAGGTAGAACCAGTTTGTTACGAGTAAAAGTTTTTTCATTACTTACTCGGAAAGAAGGTCTGAAGTTGCCTGAGGAGCGGGTTGAAAATAATACTTTTCAGCCCTAGGGAGAATCATTTTCAACTGACAGCTGTCAAATTATTTTAAAAAAAACGACTTTTTTTACATTTTTAATGAACCATTTTTCAACTTTCTATACAACCACTCAATAACAGCGCCATGTAAAATTCAATTAACATAAAGATAAGTATTATTTAAATAAATATTTTTAAATGACTTTAAGATGACATATACCTATTTGGGAAAAACATTCACAATTTTTTCAATGATGAAAAAGTTATTGCTGAATAGCTGGCCGTCAACTGAAAAAAAAATAGGCGGGAAAGCGGCAATCCGATCTTCTTTGGTTTTACGAGTTGTAAAATATAGTTATTACATTCTCTTTGGTAGATTATGTTAAAGTTCGCTCAATTTTTCTTTAGCTTATTCATATTTTATTTTTACTTACCTTGTATTCGTAATGAAAAGCATAGTGTTTCCCACGGTTTAAAGACTTATTTAGTCCCTCGAACTATTGGCTCGAACTATAAACCCCGTCTCGGGCCTAAATATGTTACTTTCACCCCTAGGGTAACAATGTACTATTGCGAGTGAGTTTAACTGCTGCAGCTGTATAGAAAGTTTTTTGGGTTTGATAGTAATGTGAAAATAGAACTACTTTTTTAAAATAATTTGACAGCTGTCAATTGAAAACGATTCTCCCTACGGCTGAAAAGTATAACTTTACTACTACTACTTTTTCTATTTTCCGAGTACGAGTAATGAAAAATATTTTTGCTTTTTCGACAAGACAGACAGTATCCATAATATTATTGTAAGATAAAGACATTTATCTATTTATCCCACCCTATTTTGTTTCTGTACAGCGTAGTTTAGGATTCCATACTAGGGTGCCCAGTGACCTTTAGAAACTATCTTTTGATTGCGTTGACTTAGAAGTTTGATTTTTTTTTCAGCTTCAAGGACTTGCAGAATCGAGTAATTTGATATTTATGTGAACTTAATACCTTTACGAATTCCTGGTAAAAAGTGTCTTGACAGACAGACAGACAGGCGGACAATGAAGTGATTCTATGTGCTATTTATCACCTTTTTAGGTACGGAACCCTAAAAAAACTCCTCTAGCTAGAACATCATCAACCCCAATTTTCTTTTAAGGATAATAAAAAGAAAACCCTGTGAAGAAGATAGCTTAATACCGTCCAAATTATCCATAGCCTGAAAGTGGGCCTTGGCGTTAAGTTTGATCCAGCAATGTTGGTCCTCGTCTGGCAAATACCTCTCCGAGTCATATTCTAACGAATCGCCGGTGTCGTCAACTGAAATAAAATTATTTTGAAAATTTTAAATAGATTTTAGGGAGCCGTTAATTTTAGGACTATAGGTAATATTAGGGGCAATCCATACTTGGTGATTGAAATTTAAAATTTTCTAAAACTGGCTGACAATGATTGAATGCATTATAAAACAATGAAAAGGTCAAGGTCTCAGTACAAACCGTGACGTTCTATTTTTTTTTTCGTTCTAAAAGAACATTATTTCTACTTTAACTCTTTCTCTTCCTATTAATTTATGAAAATAGATGACTATAATTTTTTGAACTGTAAAACTAAGTTCAGAGATTTGCCTTTGTTTGCCAAATTATTGTTTCCTTCATATCGCGATAGTTCATTATTCTTTCTAAAATTTACAATACCTCGAGATGTTTAGTATGTTAATAGATTTTTAGATTGAATTTTCTTATTTATTACAGTCAGTTTTTTAAGAAGAAAAAGAAATAGGTAAAGGAAAAAAATGTTTATTTTTCATTTTAAAATACTAAACCGTTTCGATAGTGTTCATAATATTTGAAATTAAGACACAATAATTTATAACAATTCAAGTAACTAATTTATTCAAAACATGGTAATTGTATGTTGCAGAATTGTTTTTTTTATTGTAAAGAGGTCAGTGGCCGCCAGTGGCCGCAAGCTGGATGCTCTACAAATTCAAATCTGGATTTCATTCGATTCTAAGTTCAGAAAGTGTTTTAAACTGTCAAAATGTTTTAAAATGTTGGGGTACAAATTAAACTTGTTTCATGCCATAATTTTTTTTCTTGCCTATTTTATTCATACCATGGTTTTATTTATGACAAAAGTAGTCATTACTCTTATTATTTATTTTAATGTAAGGCATTATAGCAACAACAATAAAAATAAACTTGTAGCATGAAATACAGACCGAGTTCATTTCGCCTTCCCGTCGATTTACTATAAGCAATAAAGTTGAATAAAATGTATACTGTTGTTAATATAAAATTATGTAACATAATAAAATATTTCTCAGTCAATATTCGAAGTCACTTCAAATAAGACCCTTTTGCAGTTCGTTGGATAACCTAGTAGTTATTTTTTTCTTATCATAATACTTTTTTCAATTTTCAATCAAGAAAGTCATTTGTATTCCAATATTTAAGCACATGGTGTTGACTTTTATTACAAATGGTTTACAGATTGATTAAATAACGGTTGTTTTCTTAGTTTTAAATAGTTTTTGTGTCTGAAAAGTAGTTACTTACAAGGAAATGCAGTAAATTAGTAAAAATGCGCGTATTTTCTTTGTGTTTATTATTATGCGTAGCTTTTGACGGGCAGGAGGCAAATAATATTGAGACAATAGTAACGAAGTACTTTGACAGTCGTAAGTTAAACATTAACAACGTTAATAATCCATTGATTTGTGTTAGGAGTGCCTTATACAGAGTGTACACAAAAATAGGGCACTCCTTAAAACTACGTGATCAGCTGCTAATAGACAACAACTCTTTGAAAGCAACATTGATCGTCAAGCAATCGTGTTTTTTTTTCAAATGCTCCATATATTATCATCGAGGTAGCGCGTTAGTTTGTATGGAGCAACTGATTACTTTTTTTGATTTCGATGTTGCTCTCATAGTAATAATTGATGTATGTGAGCAGCTGGTTACGTGGTTCCAAGGCGTGTCCTATTTTTTTGCACACTGTATATCAGACGAGGTTGTACACCGCAATAATTTGTAACGAAGCAACTGCGCTGCGACCGTCTCTCAACCGAATTTAATGTGTGATGCTCCTTAATCACTATCAGAGTTAAAAAAATCTGACACGAGTAAAAGAATCGACGCTGTCCTATAAAAAATCCTCTTCCTAGGATCTAATAAAAATGTAGGCTGAAAGGTAGTGTTGCGTACAAATAATTTTTTGGAAGATTTTAAAAATCTTTTTTGGGTTATGGAAATCCTTTTAATGCTAATTTCAGCCTATATCTCTAAAGAGTGGGCTGAAAATACGTAACTACTTATAAAAAATAACGAAGCCAGCTTATTACAATACAAAATAACGATTTCAGCCACATACAAATATTTTTTTGAGCAATGGGCGAAATTTCGAAGACCTCTACAAAATTCACTGGAGTCTGTAAGTGGTTTTAATCAATATTAGATTCATGGTGGTTGCAATTTATATGAATTGAAATAATTGATAAATATTATACGTGTATGTATTTAGATGCTAAGAGATACTTACGGCGAAGAGGGCATGAACGTGTACGTGCGAAGGTGGTCAAATCCGTATAAATTGAGCGATGGAGTTTTCGTCTCGGATAACATTGTGCAAGTGTAAGTTTTCTTTGAGAATATTGCAAATTCGTTTGGCCGCGACCACAAAAAATGCTATTACAGTTCGTAATACGACTGAAACCAAAGTGAGTTTTTTTGTCCCATTTTCAGTCGCATTTACGAACTTATCGTCAATTTGATGTTGTTATAACTTTACGAGAACCGTTTTTAAACGTAATTACTGATAAATTATGGAAATTGGGCTTCAAGTAATACGTAGGTCACACTATAAGTTTTGCGTAACTTAAAAAAACAACATGTTATAACCAAAATATTATGTTTATTGCTTTTCAAAATACTCTCCTTTACATTTTAAACATTTTTTCATGCGATCGAACCATTTTTTAAAACAGGAGGACCACAGATTTGAAGGCATGTTTTCTACGTGCTGATTGAACGCTATCACTGCCTCTTCGGAGTTGGTAAAAGTAAAACCTCTCATCATATCTTTGATTTTGGGGAAAATGCAGAAATCACAGGGTGCTAGGTCGGGGCTATGCACAGGATGGGTGACCAGTTGTACTTTTTCGGAAGCTAAAAATTACTTTGTTTTGTTGGCCGTGTGTGAAGAAGCGTTGTCATGATTTAGGAGAACGCGGCTTTTGGGTCGTCTTTTGCGAACTTTATCTAACACCCTGGGTAAACAAATGATAGAATACCACTCGGCATTAACACTCTTTTAATCTTCTAGTGGAATTGTACAGATGGGACCCGTAGCTGAGAAAAAAAACGCGATCATTTTTTTATCAATGTTTCTCGCCTGCCTCACTTTTGTTGGCCTGTTCTCATTTTCAAACACCCATTCACAAGATTGCTGTTTTTTTTCGGGTTCAAAACAATAAATCCACGTTTCTTCTCCTGTGACAATGTCATAAACGCCATTAGAATGTCCCTGGTCGTACTTCAGTAGCATCTGTGAGCACCATTCCACGCGTGCCCGCTTCTGCTCCGCTGTCAGTTCATGAGGGATCCAACGACAGCAAAGTTTCCGAACTTTCAATTCTTCGTGTAAAATTTTCTGAATTTGGCTCATACCAATCCCCAATAGTCCTTGAATTGTCTCATAGGTTTTCTTCAATTAGCCGCTTAACAGTAGCCACATTACTTTCGTTGACGGCAGTTGAAGGCCGCCCTTCACGAAATTCGTCATGTAAAGAAACTCGACCTCTCTCAAATTCAGCAAACCATCGCCTCACGGTGCTCAAACACGGTGCTTCTCTCCCAAAAGCATTTTGAAGACGAGCGGCACAGTCTTGCGGAGAAAGAGAACTTTTAAAATCATAAAAATACATCGCTCTAAATTCTTTTTGACTTAATTCCATTTTCGTTGCGTACGTAGAACTTTGATGCGTGATAAAAAAACAATTGACAAATCATTTCCCGCAAATTGTTTTTTTTATTACTAAGAAGGTTGCAACGTTTAAAAAAATATAACATTTGAAATTCAAATAGTTCCGATTAGCTAGAAGTGCAAAAACTTTTAGTATGCCCCATGTATAGCTAAAAGATACGGCAGGTAGATAATACGTCCCAACAGTAACTTTCTAACGGGGTGCTGAATGTAATATTTTGTTTTTTGGAACTCATTCTGTTTCTTTTGAGAATCAAAAGACTATCAATACAATTGAGGTTCCAGTTCTTAAATAAGAAAAATCGTCTTTTTTAAAATTATTCAACATTCGATATTTTAAAACAAGGTATTGCAAAAACAAAAATTGAATCTCATATCGCTAACAAAATACACTAATGGTCAAAAATATTGTAAGTGCCTTCTACCTGAGAGACAAATCTCTCTTACTTTACACTAAGTTAATTTAGTTAGTGGTAAACAAAAACAGTGGCCTCTATGTCCGTCTAGGCTGCCAGTGTCGTTATGATGTGTATCTTTTGCAGGCTCCTCAAAAATCTGTATCTAACGCAAATGCCCCACTTAATAAATCCTGAAGTGTCCTTCGCCTTAGCCTCGAACGTGCTAGTAGTGGAGGCGAAAGTCAACAGGATGTTCGTCCAGGCTGACTACCAGCTGTTTAGAAACCTGTCAGGTGTGACGTATAGTTCTGCTAAATTGGACCCGTTCAAAACGTCACCTTTTAACCTCCAGCAGGTTACAAGTGACGGTGAAGTCACGTAAGTTTTTTACAAGCAGTTTTTTAAGCTAATAGTTTAAATCTAAAATGCCACCTTGCAACATGTTGATAGAAATACAACCTCTTTTCAATAGTCAACATAGGAAAAAAAAAGAATAATTAATGTTCCTTAAAAATATTAAACATTAAGGGCCAAAAAAAAGCAAAAAAAAAAAGATAGACTAGGTTTAAACACTGCCTAAAAATTAGCCAACCAATTAAAAGTATGGTAACATAACCGAGACATGTGAGATGTGTCAATATTCCAAATTGTATGGCTATTCTTAAGACATGGTTTAAACCTAGTCTATATTTTTTGTAGTAAGGCCATTAGAGGTCAATACTGAAACGCCTTCGTGTTACAAAAATATATGTTCGTGTTACAAGACTAACATAAAAATCTTAAAATCATTATTTGCTGCGCCACACATCATCATCGAGGTAGAGCATTAAATTAAAGGAAGATAAGATTTGAAAAAAAAGCGATTTCGACGTTTGTCAATACATTCGCTTCCTTATATTTGGCGAGTGTTCAAAACTACAACCTGTATAAACGCAAGTTTTACAGTATTTTAAACTTAAGTCGATTTTATTTTAAAAGTACTTAATACTATTTTAGATATAACTAGCATGTTATTGCTACACAACATTTATAATTTTTTGTTTAAGCCATTTTCATATAACGATAATTTACTATTTGCAAAAATATTCTATCGGATATTGGTACTATATATAATCGAAACATTGATGAGACAATGCTGTCTTCAACAATGAAAAACTTGAAAGATCTAATGTTAACATATTTTTAATACTAGTAAAATTCAAAAAGCATCAAAAAATTGTTAGCGCCGCGCAAATGAAATCAACTATAATGATTATTTGTTCAGCATTGTAGCAGAAGACTGCACTCTGAGGGGCATAATAGTGACGTCATTACATGACCAATCGGTGAATTTGGGCCAAGACACATTCAGACTTACGAATTGCATGTTTTCTGTTGAGGTAACAGTAGTTTATTATTTGTTAGTAACTAAAAAGAAATTTCTTATAGTAAAAAGCCGAAGGGTTGATTTATATCTGGCCCTTGATGCAGAACCGTTCGATAACAAATCGTCGACCGGAAAACCACGTGGCTTTATGATTTAGCATTAGTTTCACGTGATTTACCGGTTGATAACTCGTTACCGAAACGTTCTGAATTGGGGTCCAGGGTTCGTAAAGTAGCGAGTTTAATGAGAAGTCGAAGCATAGTCGACAAAGAAATTGGTTTACCACCCTAAGGTTAAATATCTCTATGCTTAAAGAAAGCTACAAGGTCTGTTTTTGCTTGCCTTTATTAACTTCATAATTCACTTGTTTTTATTGCGTTAGGTCATTTGTGATTATTTGAATTAAAAAATTGTAACAGCTTACAATTAAACCTTTTACTTTTTGCGATTAAGTGGTCATTAAATGATAGAAAAGCGAATTATTTTTACGTATATATGGTTCCTAGCATAAACCACTTCCATTTTTATGGACAAGTTTGTTCTTACTTATTTATAATATTTTTATTGCTTTGTTATCACATTTAAAATTGCATGCGCCTTTAACCTATGCCTTGTGATTGTCTTACAGTTGATTAATTAAGTTAATGTCTTCATAGACTTAGAATACGCTTCGACACTGGCGGAATGTATGTGTTCGCTTACACGCACTATTGGAGGTCATAAAAAAACTCTTCAGAGAAATAATATTATTTCAGTGGGATATTCATCGAAAGTGGTAAATCACTTCCTTGGTCGACTATACTGTTATTTGTGTCTGCTGTCGGCTAATAGTATTATGTCATTTATTAATTTATCTAACCATTTAACTCAATGCTTTTAACTTTTGAACACTTGTAGAACGGAAATTATTTTTAAAGCTACCTTATTTTTTAATTTAATTTTTAGATAACTACTCCTGGGTTGGGTTCTCCTCCCGTTATTGCACCGTATTTTTCAAAAGAACAGGGTAAGTTGCTTTTATATTAATGTCGTAAAATGTTAGAAGCATTTTATTTGCTCTACAAAACTTCACAGCACAGCTCATATACAGCCAGAAGCAAAAAAATATTGCACTTCTGATTTAATTTTACTGTTAAATTGCTGCAGGCTTAACGTGTCGCATACCGCTAAATTGGGTTGTTTTTTGTGAGTAGTTTTCTAGTAAAAAAAAAAATGTTAGAAGCATTTTCTTTGCTCTACAAAACTTCACAGCACAGCTCATATACAGCCAGAAGTAAAAAAATATTGTCACTTTTGATTTTTACTGTTAAATTGCCGCGGACTTAACGTGTCGCATATCTGTAAATTTGTTGACTTGTGAGTAGTTTTTCTAGTGTCTCAGGTTAAACATGTTTTTTTTTTACTTAGTATGTATTGCTTCTGACTGTACCTGATTATTTAAGAGCTGCTCGTAGTAATATCCACCTACACTCAGACGTGTTTTGCGAGTACCTAATGAGGTTACAAAAGACGACACTTTCTAAGCGCGATGCCCCGATCCGAGAGTTAACACAAACTGCATCTTATGCTTTTTGAGATGCACCAGAATATAAGGTACTTGAGCTTGAAGTTATGCTTCGTACTTGGTCTTTGTTAAAGTTACAGGATTAGTTTATATTATACAACGTGTGACAGAATTGATGCACATTTTAAAGGCTGTTTCTAGAGCTCAAATACAACAACTTTTTGTATGGGACCAACATCGAAACCGAAAAAAAAACGTTTCCCCATACAAATCGTAACATGTCGCAACAATAAAATAAAATATCCGTTTTTTATGTTCACTTACTTAAACGTTTATAGGTATATTTTTTGTTTGATTGTCTTGAGGGCTATAATTATTTACCATCTTGCTACTTGAGCTTCCTATCATGATGTGTATAACACATGCTTTAGAATAATGTCTAGCTTGTAATTTTAACTTGTAGATATATACGTTTCATTGATGTTATTCTGTTTTGTGTTCCAAATAAAAAACAGTAACAGCTGATTTATTTACATTTAATATGAATACAAAGTTTATTTTTTTCAGATTTTAATGTTGGTCCCTTACATTTTTATTTGTATTTGTGCACCAGAATCAGCCCCTAAGAGGATGTGCAGTAATTCTGTTACACTTTGTATACAGGCTGAATTTTTATTAGTAAAAAATACCTTTACTTAGGGGTTTGTATGTACTCGTGATAACAAACAACAATTCCTAAGAAACTGGTTACCCATCTCAACTTATTTTGTTAGTGCATGTTTACATATTCAAACTGAAATTCTGAACAAAATATATCATTTACGATATTTTGTCAAAAAGTATTTGTTGTTTGTAATTATTTTCTCTATTGATTGGCATGTTTCATAGGTGTACACCAAAATAACGTAATTTCAGGTACATGCATCTATAGGTATGCCAATTAGTTAAGAAAAGTAACTAGTTTCTTGGGCAAAGTTGTTTGTTAGCATGAGTATAGTATTTTACACCAATAAAATTTCACCTTATGTATCCCTTACTTTATCCTTTTATCATTTACTCAAATTATTATAAGTTCTGCTGATGAACGTTCGAAGTACTGTGAAATGAAGTCCGAAAACGTTATCTTTATCTATTATGTAATAACTACCCATTGATGTTTTTTTTATTAAAATGCAAAGGCCTTGAACTGGAGCTCCTTTTGACTGGCCCAATACGCGACGAATTACTGCCTAAACTACAAGGGGCAGTGTTTACATACGTGAATACTTCGTCTTTGATCGGGAGCTCATTGCCAAAGATTCGGTATGTTATGTATAACTAATACTTTTAATTGTTTAGTTGTTATCATTAGTTATATAAGATAATCGATATAATTTGAGCCTCATAAACGTTTTATTTAAGCTATTACAGCTATAGCAGCCTGCATTTAAAGCAGGGCTTGTTAACGTTACCAAATTGAAACTATAAGTATCGTTAAGTAACAATATTTTCATAATGTTAAAATTGTGACGATAATACAAGTAACGGTAGTTTAGTATCAATACCAATATGATAATGTAAAAAATTAACGTTATAATTGAGTATCGATACTTTTTCCGTTACCTAAAACCGTCGTTGCCAACCCGTGTGGTTAGTTTTACAACAAATTAGAATAGTAGGCTTATTTCGTAGTCTTGATTACCTTGGCTGTGTTTTGTTTACATAATGTATAAATATTAAAAGAAAAAGATGAAAATTAATGAAGTTAATTAACGGTACTTATAGTATTAATTTGGTAACGTTACCATTTACCGGTAAAATTATCAATAACGTTAAGTCAGTTTACCGGTGAAAGACCGGCCAAGTATCGTTACCAAGCATAACGTTACCTTTGCTATTAACGTTATCTTGGTATGATGAGGGTAACGATACCTAATTTTTAACGGTATTCAAAGCCCTGATTCAAAGGCTTTTTGCAATCTTATACAGGTTTTGTCTGTTCACCTGTCAGACAAATCGGTGCGTTACCGGCTCGTGTAAACTATCAAGAAACATTTAGCACCTATGATAATGTTGATTAAATCAAATTAATACCTAGTTATCCGACTGCAGACCAAAGTAAAGGACATAGTCCAAAAATGTAGCAAGCTAAAGTGGCAGTGGGCCGGCCACATCTGTCGCAGAACTGATGAAAGGTGGAGTACGTGGAACGTGTAAAAGTGCTTTTAATGGCCGTTTTGCAAAAATAAATGATTTCGTTTTTTTTTGAGTAAACGGGTTCTCGAATGGAGACCGCGCCTTGGCAAACGTAGTGTGGGACGCCCCCAGCTCGATGGACCGACGACCTTAGGAAGATGGCTGGCAGTGGGTGGAAAAAAAAAGGGGGAGATCGTGTTCTTTGGCGCTCTTTGGGGAAGGCTTTCGTCCAGCAGTGAACTGCAATAGGCCGATATGATGATGATGATGATGAATAGTATGTAATTCAAATTGTTCTTAAGAGCCATTATAATTTATTTCCAGTATTAGGATGAATACGAGAAAATGCCATTATTCTAGCGTCGCCGACCTGTTAGCGGAGTCGACTCTCGCTTTACCGTAAAGTCGCTTTAGTAAAAAAATAAACAGTTCGCACTCCGGGAGTGCCGGCAGAAGTGAAAACTTAAACATCAAACATGATAATTCTTTCTCTCCTACGCCGAGCCGGCGGTCTACTCTCCCTCCGTTTTACGAATTTTTGATCAGGTCACGTGTCCTGATGCGAGTTTAACAATTTTTACCCATCCCAAAATGTGCACAACGCCGCTAAAGAAGGTTTCACTTCAAAAACCCGGACAAGTACGAGTCGGACTCTCCCACCGAGGGTTCCGTACAAATTTGTAGATAAAAGTTTGCCTATATAGGTCCCATTGCAGGGCACAGGCCTCACCTCAACTATGAGGGGGTTTGGGCCAGATTCCACCACGTGAGCTCAGTGCGGATTGGTAGAGGGGCCAGTTGTAAGGCCAGTGATAACCTTACTGTCAGATATTATTAAACCGTCCTAAGGCCTCTGACTAGGCTTCACGACTAGTATCAAGCGATATTAGCCGGAACCAACTTTTAACGTGCCTTCCGAAGCAAGGAGATGCTTGTAATAAATGTCACTAAAAATAATAAATAAATATTGGACAACATCATATACATTGTTCTGATCCTGTGATAAGTAGCTTAAGCACTTGTGTTACAGAAATCAGTAACAACGACGGTACTTTATATTTGAATATTTATTAAAAATGTAGTTTTTAAATTTTTATTTACATTCCTTGCCAAAATTGCATAGTTCTAGGTCAACGGAAAGTACAGTCAACAGGTCAACTTACCTAAAAAGTTAAAGGTTATTGAATCGATTGTCCGACATGTAGAGATCCATAATCGAGAAAATTTGACTTTTGTGGTAGGTTGACCAGCTGTCATCTGTACTTTGATTTTCTTGAGAGAGTTTTTTTTCAGCTTCAAGGGACTGTAGACTTGAGTATATGGTTTTAATATCAACTCGAAATTTCCACGCGTTCCTGAGATATAAGGTCTTGATAGACAGACAGACAGACAGACGGCCAACAAAGTGATCCGTTTCCGTTTTTTCCTTTTGAGGTAGGAACCCTAAAAACGAATCATGTGCCATTGCTAAATATCACTCATTATCATTTTATAGTCAAGTTCAGCAAGATGTGTTCAAGCACACACACAGGTTTATGTCGCAAGTCACAAGAAACGTAAATCAAATGACAATTAATGAAAACCGGGGAATTGAAAAATTGGAAGATGTGTTTATCCAATGGTCAGATAAGGTATGGTATTCTACTTGATAAAGTATTACTATTTAAAATCTGCATCTGTTTTGATCTATCCAAAGCGAATTTCTTAGGGCAGTTACGTAAACTGCTCTGTTTACGTAACTGCTCTGAGATTTTCTTTAATAAATCATATACGTATATGCATGATTTATTAAAGAAAATTTAACTCTTATGGCGACTTTTGTTCCCAAATGTAAACTGGCGTGTTTTTAGTTTACTAATTAAGCTCAAGTTATCGAAAAAATGTAAATAAAATCCTAAGATTCACCAAATCCTACACAAATAACATGTTTAACATAACATTAAATTGTAGTACCTACATATTATTACTTTAGAAGAAAATAAAAAAAAGATTTTTTTTTCTAATTAATTAACGTTAAATAATTAACGTTATATAGGGTTTATTAATACAACAATGCAAATGGTATTATTTTCACCAATGGTCGCTACTTGGAGACACAATATTTATGAAAATATTATGTATATTCGCACCAACTTGCAAGTATTCCCTAAAAAAAGGGAAATGCAATACCCGGAATAAAGATAAACTTGCCGTTCCAAATTTCAGACTGCATAAAGTGGGTAGTTCGTTCATGAGAAAATGTATTCGCTTTTTTAACAAATTACCACAGTCTAATGCTGAACTGCCTATGTACAAATTTTAAAACGCATGTCAAGATGATTTTAATGAAAAAAAGGTTATTACACTGTAAATAAATATTTAAACGATAAAAATGTATGGAATTAAATACTGCCATGCTCGCACAGGTACATTTTATCTTGTAATGTAAACACACTATTTAAAAAGAGGCTGACAATAGTTACTGAGTCTCTTGCGCTGCTTCTTCTCGGCGCTAGCCCGCAATATTGTCCCGAAGCAGTGCTGTGGTAGGGTAAAAAACTGATTGGGACATGTAAAGAGCTTAATTTAGGCCTATATACAGAAGTAAAGTGGTTTTATAGGTTTTTAGAACATCGTAGGAGACATGTTACAGCGCGCGGTTATAAAACCATGTTTTAATGAGGCTTTGTGCGCGACCTTTGGCAACAAAAGTCGCACCACTAATTTAGATGTTACTACTCGCCCTTAATTTCATCGGCATTTATGACAATACTAACGCAGTCCTATATCATTTATTCTGTGACGCAGTCTTCATTGCTTATTTCCATTATTACGTTAAGTCTGCTAGGAAAGTGGTATTAATGACTTTTTATAAAGCAGTTTAAACTGTATTTTTTATTTAGTAATCATTTTTACATTTTATTAGATTTAATGTTTTTTTTTAAATTATCTACGAAATTCTATACGATTCAGTTTATAATACTCTTTCAGGATGTGGAGGAAAATCTTCAAGATTATCAAATAGTTCTTAAGGATATGGCTATTACTGGTTTCGATTCTGGGTACTCAGCTCGTAGTGGTGGGCCTTACAAGATGGCAGATATAAAAATAAGTGACAGTATTCGATTTAGTTCTCTGCAGGTAAGCGTAATAATGAATAAATTTGTATTTTATTACTTTTTTACACCACTGCCTGAAAAAGAGTGTAATGTTTTTAGGGTTTATGTATGTGAGTTTCTTTATTCCACAATAACGCTATAACCGTTCTCCCGGGTGACTTTGGCTATGTGATGTCATAATAAACACATATGGCAAATAATATATTCAATAATATGCGGCCTAAAGAGAAAAAAAATCTAAATTTATCGAATGGGGTTTTAAAACAGAGGGTTTTAAATTGATTACAAACATATATACATCTTATATGCTTAAATGTACTTTTCAATAATAAATAGTTAAAAAAATTATGAAATAAAAATAATAACACAAAAAATTTAAAACACGACAGCCGCTAATAAAAGCGAACTAAAAACATGTGAATACAGTAGAAAATTTGCAGTCGGAGGAAATTTGGTGTATAACTACACTTGCCTCTTGCGTAGTTTGACCCCGCTTGGCTTTGTAACCACTAGACCAAAATGGTCATCCTAGATAAAAAAATATAATTCAATAACACGTACTGCCGTTATTAAAAGCGAACTAAAAAGTCGGAAATAAATTGTTAATACAGAAAAAATTGTATGTTTAAATAACTATTCCATTACTCCTAATGATGAGCATGAGTATTTTTACCCGAGTCATGGATGTCATATTTATTTAATGAATAAGATACACCATCAACATATAATTTTACGTACTTATACAATTTGTGAAAAAAAACAAGTTTTCATTTTTATCGTTTAATATGTAAAAAATAATGATATCCATAGATTTAAGTAAGTATGTTATGTAACTATCATCTACCCATGCATGCATTAAATATTTAAGCTGTGTCATTATTGTAAATGTTTTGTTCGAAGTTATCGATATTGCTATTATTATTGGTTTCAAACAAGGACCCAAAAGGTTGCTTAGATAGATGGTTAATTTAATCGGTTTTATTCGGCTAAAAACCCGACGTTCACGCCTAATCCTTAAGGTTAAAATCCAATCGTAAAGAAACCGGTTTCGGTCTAGGGTTCAATTTATTCAAATTTCATAATAATCTACTACGTTCTCTATCTCGTTCATTCCGATTAATCAGCGATATTATACGGGGTTACCTTAAGTACGGTAAACGGATGGAACAATTTCGCTGGTTCTTTTTTTAGTTGTATTGTATTATTCTAAGGAGAATGTTCTTTTGAAAGAAAAAATAAAAAAGTTTCGTAGAGAATCCTTTATGAATAAACCAGGCGAACGAAGTCGCGGGCAACAGCTAGTACATTAAACATTTTATATATTTTTTAAATAGCGATGGGTTATCCTTAATAATTCCATTATCTAACAGATCCGAGGTAATCTTCAATACAGTGTTGGAGCAGCCGAAAAGAGTTACGTTTTCTACGGCGAAATCAACGACATCGCATCTTACGCGTCAATTGCAGTTAACTCGAAAGCTTCGAAAACTTTAGATCGATGCGAGGTGACTGGGTGGAGGTAAATTATTATTTGGTATGACCTTAATTGAAGGTATTTTCATAAAAAGGCAAAGTTGTTGTAATAGACAGCTGAACAACTATCAATTTAAAATACTGTTGATAGTATCAATAGGGTCGCGACTACAAAGTTTTACAAAAAGTCGACTTACACAAAGGCGTATCTTCATAGACGCAGCGCGTGTCATACGCCTGAGGCCCAATTTCTGTAATTTGACAATAGTCGCAATCCGGTGTCGATCCGCTCAAAGTAACATTACGGTCACAAACGGTAAATTCTCGTAAAACCAAAAAATGAAATTATAGTTCGTAATGCTACTGAAAATGGAAGAATCCTAAATTTTTTTTTGCCCTATTTCCAGTCGTATTGGGTTAGTTTTGATAATTTTACGTCAAATTAATTGCTTTGCGACTTTGCGACTATTGTCATATAACGGGAATTGGGCCTCCGGTTGCATCGAATGAAGTTGCACAAGTTTGTGTTAAATTGGCAGGAACGGCTGTTTTTGTTTAAATATGTAGTAACAAATGCATAATTTAGCAAGGTACGCTGCACAAGCTGCATTGCGAATTTTGAATTGTATGAAGCTACGCCTTCACGGACGCTACTGTGACTGTTTACGGTAGAGAATTGACGCGTTATTTTAAATGTTTTATTATGACAAAATAATTTTTAAACGAAATATATGCGAAGTTAATGTAATAGTTATTGTAAGTAATAAACAGAGTGTAACTGGGGGAGTGGATCATCGTAAGACAAACGATGGGGGACTTCAGTGCATATCGATATGACTTCCCATGTATGTTCTACGATATTCAGAGGTTCCAAAGTTATTGAGATATTTGTGAAATTTGAGTAAAAAACCGAAATTCAGTATAAAAGTCGTCACTGTAGCTTAAGGGTATACTATCCACGAGTAGTTTTTAAAATAAGTTCTGGAAAAAAATTTACTTTAATCGTTATCATAATCATTAGACCCACTATTGAACTACTTCTAGAAAAAAAACATACAAGTAGGTGGAGTAGTTAAGCTACAGTTAAGAATTCCGATTTCTTAATTAAATTACCAAAAATCTTAATAACTATGGAACCATTGAACATCACGAAACGGAACGGAACGGATATCGATAGGTATTCAAGTCCCCCATCGTTTGACTTACCATGATCCACCCCCCACGTTACACCCTGTATATACAATGAGCAGACTTACGTAAAGTAAATCTATTGCAGAAACTTTGATTTGCATGCCCCCATCATACCGCTTATATCTCCCCATTCACTAATAACGGGTATAATTTTGAATGAATTACCCCGCTTGATAATCGGACGTTTGACCCGATCGTTCACTAAAGCTGTCGAAGGGGCAGACATTAACGTTGGCAACAATGACGGTGACACTGTATTAGGTGAAAATCCTGTAGAGAAGGAAGAAAATGTCGATGCCGGGGGTGATGAAAATAACAAAGATGATAAACTAAATGAAATGAATGTTGAGATTGAACACGAGGAAGATGACAAAAATGATTTTAATAATGATGATGATGATGGAAATAAAAACGATGATGGAAAAAAAGAAATGAATGGTTTTATTGAAGAGCAGGAAAATGAAAAAAATGATGCTAATAATAATAATGAAAATAAAGCTTTAAATGCTATGAACAAGCAAGGAAATAATATGTTTGGTAATTCTGTGCAAGATAACAAAATGTTTGATGAAAATATGTTTGGAAAACCCATGTTTGGAGACAAAATTTTTGAAGACAAAATTTTTGAAGACATGGGTAAGAATCGTATTTAAATATTAATTTTAATATTTACGAAATATTAAGTGTTTAAGTATTTCAAAAATTAAAGCTAGGGGCATAGTTTTTTAAGGCCCGCGTCTTTTAATGCAAAACAAAGAATTCGAGTTTGAGTTAGGAGAGCATCCTTGCTGTCTTTCTACCGGCCAATCTGGAAGTCATTGGGGGAGGTCTATGCTTAGCAGTGGACGTTTTGTGGCTGAAATGATTATGCAAAGTAAATGTTGCGCTACTATACTTATTAAATTATTCCTATTTTTGTACTTTTAACGTTATTTATGTATATTAACGAGGAGCCCTGCAATGGATCCTTGCGATACTCTAAAGGTTTTGGATTCATGTGTGCTCTGTATATATTATTAATTCGATTCAATCGAGCAGAAAGTAAATTTCTGCTAATTAGGTATGATCGAAAAATATTAGTAAAGTAATTATGTACAAATGTTAGAAACAACGCACTCAAACAGATGCATGTCTAAGACAAGAGGTAAAGCTGACCCGTGATGGGTTGTCAGTTGTCACGCTTTGCGTTTATCTCTATAGAATGCTTACTAAATAAAAAACAAAAAAAGACATTTATCTCAACAAATAGGCAATAAATAATAAGACACAATATTACATACCGCTATCAAAACAAACTAAAAGTACCTTTCTCTAAACTAAAATTATTTCTGCAGCACCACATTCAATGTTGATCAAAATATACAACCATATCCCAAATTATATTAAAAATGTTGCGAAAATTACGTTATTTAATAATAAATTTAAAAAGTTTTTGATTATAAAGAGCTACTATAGTATTTGCGAATTTTTCGAAGATAATATGGAATGCACAAATTTGATAATTTATTGTAATAATATTATTTGAAATTTATAATATTGTAATCTCTTGTTTTTTTTTGGTGTTTTTCAACTAAAGGGATCATCTTATTGTTTGTGTAAGATGGTTGTTATGTAAAATGTCAACAAAACTTTAATTATTTTGTATATCGTTGCTACGCCCTTCCACATGTTCCTCTAGCATTAATTATTGACAACTTGCTCCCATGTGACATGCAATAAAGATAATGAATTGAATTGAATAGGAAGAAAAAAAACCCGCCAAGTGCGAGTTGGATTAGCACACCTAGGGTCTCGTGCTACTTTTGTTGGTTATTTGTATGGGTAAAATTTCATATACTACTTACCCTATAACCATTTTCTGGTATTTTCCTTTATTTGTGCTGTAAGACTTGGTTCTGTAAAATTTTTACCCATCCAAGGAAGACCTTAGTGTTTGATATAATTCAGATTTATAGACAGACTGACAGACGGACTATAAGGTAGCCCTGCATGGGTTCCGTTTTTGTTCTTTTGAGGTTCAGTATCCTAAAAAGAGTTATATTATAGTATTACTTTGATTTGTTCCGTACGTCATTATTTCCTGGAACTTAATAGGTACAATTTTTGATTTACCGTTTACAACAACCACATTACCATAACTCTACTGAACTGAAAGTACAACACGAAATATTTAAAATAACATTATATTTCAGATACTATCAATAAAGGAGTAAATAATGATTTTGCAGAAGATGGTGGTAATGGTGGAAATGCAGAAGCAAGAGTGAAAAGAAGTGGGAAAGGTAGGAGGCACGTACTGAACAGAATCGTTGCCAGGAGAAACAGTGTAACTGACAATGAGATACATTCTGAGTGACAATATTACGAATATATTAGTAGTTTTATTAAACAAATTCCTGAAACTTTTTATTTTTAATCAATTCTTAATAATTAATCAAATCTTAGAAGTCGAGTTGACCTCCTTCGTACTTATTGATAATAATCGAACTTTGTATGTGTCATCCAGGTAACGATACAATAGCTTACCACCACCGGACTTATCTGGCGATAGAGCCAGAAGGTAGATAGCAAAGTTCTTTAATAGCATAGAAAATACTATTTTAACTTAGTACATGCTACTAGTTAAACCATCGTGTTTAGGCACATTCCATTCGTTTTGTCAAGTCAAAAATTATTTAAATCGATTTTGTAGCTTTAAACTGTAATAAAAAACTATTTCTGCTCATTATGGATGTAGACATAACAAACTTAGTCGGAAAAAAACCTCCCATTCATATCGCTTGTGTAATCTTGATCGCCTGTGTGATCGAGTTAGAAAGGCAAATTTGTAACACTACGAACTAAGCCTAGTTCGCACTGCATTTGTAATTCAGTCAGTGACGAGTAATTTAGTTGGGAGAAAACTGTAGCAATTACTAAAGTACTCAAGTGTTTTTTTGTTGTACTGACTCTGCTAGCTACTTGGAGCGGGGCTACAATGAGTCTGCCTAACCAGCATGAGTACCAAAACACGATATCATATGATATGATATAGCGATATATCAACACCAACTGTAAAAATATGATAGATATAGGCGCCATATTGACTCGCCGTGCCGGTGATGTCACATATTATGATCACTGTTTCGATAAAAAAAAATGGCGGCTATATCTATTATATTTTTACAATTGGTGTGGATATTTCGCTATATCATATCATACCATATCGTGTGTTGGTGCTCATGCTAGGCGAGCTGGGCTCAGTGGTTACGGGTTACAGCGCGTTCGCACACGTACTACTTGCTTTTTGTTGCACCGATAATCTTTGTTTTTTAGGCGACTATCTTTGTCGCTTTGTCGTTGGCTTCTTATTACTGACTGCCTTTCTTAGAAGGAGTACGTGGCGGATTGTAAGTGAGCCGTTAGCGTCAGACAACACATTTTCAACGCTCTTTTTTACAGCGACTATTGCGTCGTGCGTAGAGATCTTGTTTATGAACGAGTAGCATGAGGGCGTTTTAGTATTGAACTCAAGTTTTAGATTCGGCGACAAAATAATTAATAGATTACACACAGGTGCTCATTTCGAATGATCTGACTGTCTTCTAGACCCATCCAGCACATACCCTATAAAGTCTAGTCCAGGCACAGTCCGGCTCCAGGCGAGAGTTCACACGAATTATCAACTAATGTTTAGTATGTGAAATATCACTGATCAGTTACGTGCTCAATGCCTAGTTTGCTGTACTCTCTCTAATACTCGCCACTCGACTAAATTACTCGCCTAATCTGAACTAGATATAAAAATGTAATCCACGGTTTTGAATTAAAAGTAATTAGGTTATCGATTGTATTTGTTAACAGATAAAATAATTTTGTTTAAGGAAATGTATAGGAGAGAGGTTATTTTAAAACTGAAAGTTGTTGTTAATGTTTATTATATTTTATATTGATTATAGTATTACAGGTGGTAAGTAATGTTGTTACGTTAAAGGGTCTGTTTAGTTAACTCTAGCTCGTTACAAAATGGAATAGCATGAAACAAAAGTTTATATTTTGAATCTTTTGGTAGGGCCTAGTCAAACATGGCGGTAACTTAATGGCAACCTAAGCAAACGTTGACATGGTACACATTGATAGCAGCTTGTGTTTGGGTAGGACTGCGATATTCGTACCATATCATAACGCGTTAGATTTCAGACTGTCGCAAATTTCACACATTGCCACGTTTGCAAGGATTAAAAAATGGTTGAAAGGTTTTAAAACTCGAATTCTGAAGATTCGGACTAAACAGTTATAGACGTATTTGATTTGAGAATTAAAATAGGAACAAAATCAAAATTTTATACAATTTGTAACAAATTGTTAAGTGAGGTTGAGGTGAGGTGATTTAATCTTTGTATTAAGAAAAAGAGAAAAGAGAAACTGCTGGGCAGGAAGTACTTCAGAAAAGAATAGATTATTATTAATATTGATTGAAAATGTCGCATGACGTCACTCCTTGATACAATTTTTACTTAGAAGTGACGTCACGGAGTGGGGACTTCCGAACTTTGACGCGCTTTGTCTTTGTAATTTTTTGGTTGATTAACAAAAGTAAAAATAGGTGTCTACTATTTTTTGATAATCTATCTAACTGACGAACTAAATAGAATTTCATTTTTTTAACCAGTCGTCATCAGGGCTAAGTAGTTTATTTAAAAACCTAGACGTTGTTATTTATAGATAATGGTTATGGTATAAACTTATTAATGTACAGGTAAATTACATAGTATAACTATTATTAATAATGTGATACTAATAGGTATTTTATTAATTGACTAATCTAGCTTTGAATGGTAAGTTATAGATACCACCGTGGTTGTTTAATTCGTGTTAATATCAGAAGCCCAATTCAAGTGATTTAACAGTAGTCGCAACTGGTGTCAATCCAGTCCTAGTTAACATTGAGATTAAAAACGGTACTTATTCTTGTTACTCGAAAAATGCAATTACTTATTAATGCGATTGAAAATAGAGAAACCAAAATAAGTTTTTTTGTCCCATTTTCAGTAGCGTTACGAACGTTTTGACAATTTTCAATATGTAACCCTTATTATTTCGCCATGTCCGTCCATGGCGGCATGGTTATTTAGATATACATAATCATAAAAAAATATCTAGAGCACCATACACGTATGTACAGTAAGGGGGATGAATTAGTTTTTTCTCGTCTATCGCATGACGTGAGGTGTCGTTGGTCGGTCGTTTAAAAATATTGTAGGTGTGCATGTGATCACTGAATATAAAAATTATGTTTATATGATGTTTGCTTAATATTAGGCTTTAAAGTGTAATTTTTTGTTGCTTAAAAAAATGTGTAAAAAGTAACGACAGTTTTTTAACAACGACAACAACAGGCGACCGTCTGGTGTAGTGGTTCGCGCTCCGGACTACAAAGCCAGAGGTTGCGGGTTCGAATCCCGCAAGGGGCAAATGTTTGTGTGATGAACACGAGCAATTGTACCTAAGTCATGGATGTTTATAAAAGTATTTAAGTATGTTTATCCGTTATCTAGTCATCATAGTACAAGCTTTGCTTAGTTTGGGGCTAGCTAATTGGTGTGATTGTGGAAACAATTTATTTATTTATTTATTTATATAACAAAGTTTTAAGGAAAACTATCACAGCTAGTTAGGCTTTACAAGTTACTGAGTTATAAAATGTACTTGAAGACTTAGATTACTTAGATTTATTTGTTAATTATGTAAAACAGGTAGAAAATACCGCACATTGTGAGAGGAAACTAAGAAACCCTACACTGCGTGTGGCCCGAGCCGCTATTAGCTGGTATTTGATAGTAATGTTACTAGGACCGGATCGAAACTGGATTGCGACTACAGTTAAATTACGGGAATTGAATGCGGGAAATAATTGATGCTGGTTTGACGAATACCTACTGTTATGCCACCTATTTAATGATAAGAGTATCTATATAATCTTATTAAATTCATTTTACAATACCTACGTAAAACTTATCAGAAAATCGTAAAGTCCAATTTATGCACCTGACTCTACTTATTCAATTATTTATTTTTCACATTAGTGTGTAATACAATAACAAACATTTTCAGACACGGACACTGCTGATTATTATCACTCTTCCCAAAACTTTATGGATGAAGTCTACCAAAATTATCATTACTGTCCCTATAATACTTTAAAAGGCAGCCCGAGTGATATCGAGTATAGATTATTCACAAGGTAAGGCTGATAATAATTAAGTTTAATATTATATGTCTGTGTGGCCAATTAGCCAATGAGGATGCAGATGCAAAGGTAGTCTATGATGGCGCCAGCGTGGTTGGTCTTGTCAAACAATACCCACGTAAATGTCAATGTCTGTTTTTATTGTGCTCGTTAAATAAACACAAAATGTATCTGCTAATGACTATAACTTGTACACAGAGGCATAGTTTAAAACAGAGATGCAATTGTCGTGTATTTTGCCAATTAGTAGAACCTATAACGTAATGATTTAAAATAATTACTACAGCAAGACCAAAGACAAAGCGACACCTGTCGGGATAAATTTGCAGTGTGCTTCCCTATTGTGCATCAGCTGCGAACTCGCCCGCGCAACCTATTATCTCACCCAGGATAACTCTTGGAAGGTTAAAGGGTTGGATTATAGTTTAAAGTTAACCACAGAGACTAAGATACGCCTAAATCTTATAATCAAAACAGCTTTATATGGGACTGGCACTGGAATTATAAGAAAATCAATGCTTATGCGGATTTCATTATTCTATGACGACCGTCTGGAGTAGTCGTCCGCGCTCCGGATTACCAGGCGGGTGCGGGTTCGAATTCCGCAAGGGGCAAATGTTTATGTCATGAGCCCTGCATTTGTACTGACAACAGCATGTCGATCTACCACAAAACGTCAAATTTAATTGATATTGATCTAAATCTATTTAAATATCGGACTTAAAGGTGAAAAATCGGTTTAATGACCTTTAGCTTTTTGGGTAGGTTGACTTGCCGTTGACTGTACAAGTTACAAGTTTTTCTTAGTTTGGAGCCAGTTTAGTGTAATTGTTGGAAGAATTTATTGTAGGTATAGAGACACAGTATACCTATACAGGGTTACATTTCACGGTAGTGCCAATTTTTCAGGGACCACTCACTCACTAAATCGATCGCTTACGTAAAAAACAAACTCATTTATTTATTTATTTTAATTCTTCCATTCTGCATTTGAAAAATAGAATATGTACAAAATTTACGATTACTCGATTAAATTGCACCGTATGTGCACTGCATAAGGTTCTTGTTGGAGCGGCGTCGGCGTACGCCTGTGATCTCTGATGAATGACGGCGCATTTCGCGTTTTCTTTTTTTAGGAACTTTTAAAGTATATTTTTCTCCAGAAATACGACGTTTGAAATTAATTACGGTTAGTCAGTATTTTTATATTTTTCTACAGGCCTTATTTTTAAAATTTGGCACTACCTTGAAATGCAACCCTGTATATATATAGGGCAGTCACACATAAAAAAAGCGAAATTTTTGTCAAACAAAATAAATGTCATTTTTACTCTAGCATTTTTTTCAGGGACAATACCGACGAGTATATACTTTTAGACGAAAACGCTGAACCCGTTGACACTAGCAAAACAGTAGATTTAGCAAATGCGCCACTTAAAGTTATCACCCACGGCTGGCACTCCACCGCTGATGATGCCTCTGTCGACTCAATAAAGACTGCATATTTGTATACCCGCTACTTAAATATTATCGCTGTAGATTGGAGTACTCTAGCGGACACAACTTACTGTGTTGCCGCATTATATCACGTGGATATTGTTGGGAAGGCTATATCGCGGTTTTTGGAAGCAGTAAATATGAGATACGGAGTTACTGGCAAAAAAATGCATTTGATCGGGCACAGTCTTGGAGCGCACGTGGTAGGGGTTGCAGCTTGGCAAACCAATTTAGCAATCTCCCGCGTCACAGGTAACGAGTAGTGTTCTACAACAGGCATGCTTTGCTTTGAGAAGTAGGACCTAAGCATGTTTTAAATGAAATAAATAAATATATATTGGACAACATCACATACATTGCTCTGATCCTATAATAAGTAGCTTAAGCACTTGTGTTACAGAAATCAGAAACGACAGTACCACAACACCCAGAACCGAGAAAATATAAAAAAGTTATTTTTCTACGTTGAACGACCGGATATCAAACCCGGGACCTCAAGCGAGCTCATAGCGATACCACTGATTCGGCCGCGATACCAAGTCCGGTATGCTCACCTCTCGTCTACGGAGGTTTGTTTGAGGAAGAAATGGCATATGGCCTGTGTCCAGCATTTGAGTTTTGAAAGCTAATGATGATAATGATGATGGTAGTGAATCATACATACTGAAGTTATAACTAGCCGCTTTTACGGTGCTATTCTCAGAGTAAGAGTATCGTCGAGTAGGTATTAGATATTCAGACCATGAGGCTACTACCTGTTTAGCTATTAACTTGTTCTTTCCTTGTTCTGTACTGAGGGGATACAGCGGCGACGGTAATGTGGCGTGTGGAACCAAATATTAGCGCAACTTGTCCCTTCTTGTGATGGCACCGGTTGCCTGCAAGCACCTGTCAAGTGTTCACTGTCACCTATTGGTATAAGGCGCCATAAGCCAATAGGCGACTTTTCTGACAGGTGCTTGCAGCAACCGGCGCCATCTCGAAGCTGGGATCTATTGCTGGGATTAAAAACGTTCAATGATACCACAGAAAACTTAGCCATGACAGTGTCTAAGTCAGTTATGAATTTACAGTTATTACCTGGTAATATCGCTCTCACCTTCTGTTAAGTGTAGTGCTGCAGTGGTTCGCCATGAACACAAAGGGTTCGACTCCCGGCCCCCGATTCAGAAGCTTTCGGTAACAAACAGTAGACCTTAAAACCACGTGACACTTTAGAGGATTTAACATTAGTATCACGTGATTCACCGGTTGACAACTCGTTATCGAAACGTTCTGAATCGGGGGCCCGGTTTGGGTCAAATCAAAAAACTTTTTGTCCCAGGAAAATTCCTGTCTTGTGGACAACCGGCTGAGCTGCATAAGTGCTAAGTGTGCCAAAACCTTTATTTCGCAGGTCTCGATCCCGCTGGTCCTTTATTTTATATCAAACCCCCAACCGAAAGAATAGACTCGTCGTGTGCGGACTTCGTAGACATAATCCATACTTGTGGGGGTTTGTTGGGGTTCGCGTATCCCATAGGGCACAAGGACTTCTTTCCCAACAGTGGCTTGTTTATCCAGCCTGGCTGTGTTGACTCAAGTGACCCTGGTAAGATGACCCTATACTATATGATCGATCACATTATCACATTGCCCTAAATGTATCTAATATTTTTGCAATAAGTTTGCCTTTGAAAATAAGATGGTTTTACTGAAGCCTTGGCCACATAGCTGGCGGAGCGTAAAGGCGAGACTGGTTTTGTGATATTCGTGGCTGAAACAATAATAGTTTTACCGATAAACAATTACTTAAAAAAACAAATAACCTCATTGACTTTTGGTAACATATTATGAATTAATAAAAAAATGATTTTTTTGCGACTTAGAAGTTTGATTGTTTGTAGAGGTATTTTGTCACGCATTTTTAATACTTTATAACTTAAATATCACCTAACTAACCAACTAACTACCTAACTAAAGAAAAGTTTAGGTTATTTTTTTATAAAAAATATAATATAATAAACTATTTTTTAATCTTTTTCAGTATCGTGCAGCCACGCCAGATCGTATTTTTACTATGTCGATTCCATATATACAAGTGATATGTACCCATCGCTCAGATGCGACACATGGAAAGATTTTTTGATAGGAAAGTGCGATAATTATATTAGCTATATGGGACATGGAGCTGTGCCTCTGTTTAATGGGAAATATTACTTGCAAACTCCATATTAACCTTTAAAGTCTGTAAAATAATATGAAATCGAATACAATTATCTATATTGTATTCGATGTAAGTAATCAAAATGTTAGAATGAAATTAAAAATTTGTGTATAATTAACTTTAATAGATTAGCGACAAACAATACCTATAGAACAATCTACGAATCTATTAACATAATTTATTTATATACAATTTACATTTAAATGTTATCAAATGTTTGTTACAATAGTATTGGAAATAAATGTTGTTTAATATTTTTAAATTCTAATTATTTTCTAATAAATCTGGCTGAATGATACCTTTTTATCATGTAAAATAAAAAAGAAGAAAAAAAAATACATTCGAAATTCAAATAATTTAACGGCTTCATCCTGGCTTATAAACGATGCTGTCTTCGTTTACATCATCAGTGTAGTCCTGAAAAATGGGAGTCGTTGTTGGGCCCCAGTGCCGCATAACTATTGTTCCAGAAGAACTGAAAAAGGAACAATCAAGTTGAGAAGAAAATTATTATTATCTTCACTTGTAAATAACTCTTTGTAATCGAAAGCTTGAAAGTTGGAGATTTTGTTAGTATGTGACATTCTGATTTCAAACATAAATTTAGAGTGACGACCTCCGTAGCCGTGAGGCCAGCATACCGGACTTAATGTCGCTATCTCTGAGGTTCCGGGTTCGATTCCCGGTCGGGTCAATGTAGAAAAATAACTTTTTTATATTGTCTCGGGTCTGGGTAATGTGGTACCGTCGTTGTTTCTGATTTCTGTAACACAAGTGCTTTGGCTACTTACCACAGGATCAGAGCAATGTATGTGATGTTGTCCAGTATTTATTTTTATATGTTTTAAAAGCGTGTTTATAGTTTCTTTTACTACAATGTTAAAATTATTCAACACATACAACAAAAACAGTACATAAGCATTTTAAAAAAAAAAACATACAGTCGAATTGAGAACCTCCTCCTTTTTTGAAGTCGGTTAAAAAAGGCAACTGAATTATAGGTATATTTACATGTTATACTAGACTACTCGTACAGACCAAACTGTGATAATAACTGATCATTTATTTGCGAAATAACACCATAAATAGCTAGGTACTTTTACATATGATAACTCTGTTCTCATAGAAAGTATTAATCCAGTTGGTGTTTCGAATAAACTAAATAAACAATAATATAATTATCATCATAATTTCAGCCATAGGACGGACGCCCACTGCTAAACATAGGCCTCCCCTAAATAAATAATAGGTACTAGATGTAATTTGCGAGTGCGTGCCCTTCCTTAAACGTACATGCACGTTGAGTTGCGTTAGTAAACCTACGGTGAGCCCTCGTTATGTGTAGAACTTAACTACGTTAAAAATTAATTAAAAATAGTTGTAATTCATGAAATAAGAAGAATTGAAATGAAAGAATTGTATTTCTTAGTATAGAATACAGTGGTCAACTTTAAAAGTTCTCAGCTAATAACTAACTTATATTATATCTGATCTGGGTGTTGTGGTACCGTCGTTCTTTCTGATTTCTATAACATAAGTGCTACTTACCTTAGGATCAGAGAAATGTATATGTTGTTGTCCAATCATCATAAACGGGACACTTCAGTCGACTGCTGGACATAGGCCTCTCCCAATGCACACCACTGTGCCCGATCCTCGGCTATTCTTTCTATTCTCCACTTAGAACACGTATACCCCATCGATTATCTGCCAATGCCCACTGCTACTTCAGTTTGCTTATTCTTTTAGCTATATCGTGTTGTCGATGTTTTTCCGTAAAACGAAATAAAAAAATATCAATATTACTTAGCTGATGTTTATAAATGTATTGAAGTATGTTTAGTTTATTCGTTATTTAATAAATTGATTTCATTTGCAGTCACGCGATATCGCGAGATCACCTCCAACTCCAACAAGATACTTTATGCGTGATAGATATAATATATGAAAAATTAAATATTTACAGTACCTATATAAAACCTACTACCTAACATAATATTTGGGCACTATGTTTCAGCTTGGCAATAATTGAGTTAATCGCCATAGTAGAAGCTTTGCTTAGTTTGGTCCCAGATAATTGGTGTGATTGTTGAAATTATTTGTTACTATTCAATATAAATTAATGGGGCAGAAATGTTCTAGAATGGACGCCGGCAAGCGCAGCGTAGGATGTTCAACAACAAGGTGGACAGACGACCTTGTAAAGGTTGCAAAGGGAGCCGCTGGATGCAGGCCACTTACAACCAGCCAATCTGGAAATCACTAGGGGAGGCCTATGTTTAGCAGCGGAAGTCCTGTGGCTGAAATGATGAGGAATTAATTACCTTCCATCTGGCCATTCTTCACGTATTCTCATATGTGGCGGTAAAGTTGCCCTCATCATGGTCTCCGATTGTTGCTGCTGAGGCTGTTGTTTTCTAGCCATATTTGCAATTCGGCTTTGCGCTTGATTGCGATGGAATTTCAACTCCTCCATTTCATCTCTATCCATATAATCTGAGGGATGGTATGCCTTATACATTTCTGGATCTATATTCTTCATGGTGGATATTTGAAAGTTCCTCATTATAATGTTGGAATCACCGCTCTTCCATACAGCAGTGGACACAATAGAGTTTGGAGTTATGGAGATCAGTTTCGAGAGTAGACGGGATGGCGAAGTTAGTTTGTAGTACTCATGCAGCTGAGATGGCTGGGAAACAACAAACATCCTTATAATGCACGGATTAAAGGAAATAGGAAAAGGAAATTAAACATGTCAAAAGATTAAACCTTTGAATGTTTTATGAAAATTTGCATAGAAAATTAGGTTTTGTAAAGCGACACTAGGCGGCGCAACTCGATAATGAAACTCGGACAAAAGCTCTCTTCTAAGTTTAATGTTTTGAACGTTGTATGATGCTTTTATAACATGTTTCATGTTGATGGTGTTGTATGATGAAACGTTAGTAAAATTCCTTAGGAAGCACAAATTCATGATGCGAATTAAGTATATACCCATTACCCATACCCAATCAAAGCGCACTATAAGCTTAACGAAACAAAGATAAGTTAGTGTAGTTTCGCTCATATTAGTGCCGCGAATTTTCATACCTGGGTTCACTCACACACGCGACACGCAGCGTTATTATAGAGCTAAACTACGTTGGCAATGCGAGCTTGCGAGTTTTCATAGTTGGGGGACATGAGAGTCGAACTTATCTTCATTTTACTTCGCTGCCTGTGTGGCCTATGCTCAATAAGCAGGACTCAGGGTTATCAAGAACATCATAACTCTTTTAAATAAGGTCGGCAAACTAAGTCATGAAGTCGGATGATTATGATTGCCGGCGACGGTTAACCCAGATGTTACTGAACCTTTTTTTTCACGTACTACCGTTTTTTTTTTATATTGTTACCTTGATGGATATATTGAACATGAAAAAATAAAATAAAACTTTTTTTTGATATATAACGATCGGTCGCTGTAAAAGGGTTAAGTCGAGCAGTTTATTAGCAGCGTTCATGGACTTCAGCTAGATAATATAAGATAGCATAAGATAAGATAAATATTTATTTGCATTAAACATGGTACTATAGATAAAGTTTTACCATTTGTGAAAGATCATTCATCTTCAATCGATCTATCGGAAATATTTTTCATCGCCATGCCATCTATCCATCTATATGACTGTGGATTTTACCGTATGTGCTAACTGCTCGATGTACGCCAGTGCATATGACTGGCAATTACCGTCTGTACTGACTGCTTGGTATGTACTCCACCTGGATATGACTGGGAATACTGGTGATTACCGTCTGTACCCATTTGATTGCTCGGTGTACCAACTCATGGTAGCTCACGCGGTCTTGGACAGGTTTGTTGACACGAGATGCAGTGCGCTCTAAAGTGTATACGACGGATCATCATAATTAAATTAGCAGCTCGATGCCTGTCAGTATTAATAGCGTACGTAATATCACTGAAATAATATAGAAACAATATTTCTCGCAAGGTCACTATTGTTTTTTTTTAAATAAAAAATCAGGAATGTAGTGGTATAAGGTCAATGTTTGCATAAAAAAATTATGTACAAAGTCAGCAGTTGTATTAAATTAAAAATCCATGTTAGAATTTCCTAAAACATTTTTTTGATAATCACACACACCTAATTACACCTGATCGTATAACGAATTGGCACGTTACCCGAACAATATCCATAAATATAAAGGATGGAACAAATCAAATGTACGTAACGTAACGTAAATCAAAGATAACTCTGTCTCTGCAGCCACATGTTGTATAGGTACATTTCATTCTTCTTGACACAAACTGCCTTTATATCATAGAATATTACTGGTCACTGTTAGTCTCGACATCTCCTCGCATATATCAAGTAGTATTAAGTATGTTTATTGTATGTATGTATAATTATTGTTATGTATTTATTTTATTTTATTTTAATTTATTTATTACTGTATGTATACGTCTATGCCATAAATTTATTCAATCCTATTTGTATCAGGTAAGAATTTTAAGAACTCTGCAACACCTTCCCCTTTCTTTAATGATTGTCCTCTACCTAAAGGTTGTCTGGAAGAGATCGCTATTAGCGATAAGACCGCCTAAATTGTACATCTTTCTGTAAAAACCATGTGTATTTTACTTGTATGGTGTGCAATAAAGAGTATCTATCTATCATGGTGAACACATTTTGTTCTATGACTCATAGAACAAAAGTGGTTTGGTGGTAAGTTGGTTGGTTTAGTGATGCATAAAATATTATGTGCCGTGTGGGGACGGCCGTAAATAATACACTTCCCCACAGCAAACAGGAGGCGTGTCATAAGAGGCAACTAACTCCTGTAGCACAAGACGGGCAGTGGTGTCTGCGCGAAACTTATAAAAAACTGTGCTCGCCGACCCGCCGGCCAATCGTGGCGAGTATTGGCAATCCCCCCCCAATGATAGGTTATTAGGGGAGGCCTTTGTTCAGTAGTAGACGTCCTATATGTGGTTATAAGTTTATCCTAATATATATTTTTGTGTAAGACCGTGATTTTAAAACGATTTCTTCCAATACCCAGCCTTAACACGTTGAGCGCCACGCAGCTCACAGGTGAGCCGGGAACAATAGATTTTCTATTGTGTCTAGTTTGTGGCAGTCAAAGACTTAAGGATTAAAGTTTTCAAGTTTACCTCATTGGACAAGTCCGCTTGAACAGCGCTGTCCTGGACTATACCCCGAACTATTGATTTAGGTTCGTCGGTGAATTGATGGATTTTATCCACCAAGTTCGCTGCGCCCTTAACACCAGTCCAAGAGGCTGGTAGGGCATTAGAATTCATGTCTTGTGGATTTTCATCTCCTGCTACGTAATCTTCACCGCCTTCGTGTGCCGCTTGCGGAGCTGAAATTGATACAATTTTATTAAGTCTAGTCATTTATTTAAATATAGGTTCTCTTCCGGCAACTTATACACGTCCCGAAATATAGCTTTGCCCTTCCACCCTTCTTTCTTTGGTGATGTGAAGATACGGCGCAACAAACTCAGTCACTCTTGACGTTTAAATAATCGTTCACTTTATATTATCCTTATTTCGGATTTTTTAAATGTGAATTTTTAACTTATGAACAGGTAATCATAACAAGAGCTTGTGGTACTTTATTGAAAAATTTAAAACATTTCTCCAAGAATGAATTACTAACTTTGTGTAGTCTAAAGCTCGGAACGGCAAGTTTATTTTTATTTCAGGTATTATAATCATAAAAATCACCCTTAAACAAACTTTTTTTTTTCGAAAGTACTTAAATAATATACTATACTATAGTAATAATATATTAATATATATAAATGCTCCCCCAGAGAGTCACGAGGTCCAACCAAGACCGTATTGACCAATTGTGCTAGCAGACCGTCCAATTACTAGCTATTTGTGCTAGCAGTCCGTCCAAGTACTAGGCACTAGTCAGGTGTACTAGCAGTACTTCCAACTACTAGCCGCTGGTGTTAGCAGTCCGTTCAGTTAATAGTCAAGAGTACTAGCAGTCCTCTCAGTTACTAGCCGCCCAAGCTAGCAATCTCTCCAGATACTTGCTATCTGTGCAAGCAGTCCTTACAATTATCATCCTTGGTAGCAGTCCGTCCAGTTACTACCCACCCGTGTGGGCAGTTCTTCCAGTTAATAGCCACATGTTCTAGGAGTCCGTCCACTTACCACGGGTGACTACCCTTGCTATGAGTCTGTACAGTCACCAGCCATCCGTGCAATTACTGCCTGTTGGTTTTTGAGTGACAATGCTACATCAAAATAGATAGCTAACTGAATTACTGTCGATCCCGTTTATATCTATCCAGTAAATAGCGCTCATATATGTCAACTTTCTAGATTCAGTTACTGCCACCGTCTGTCCTTCGCGTGCCACTTACCAGATACGGACCGGGAAACTCAAAAATAATAATTATACGGCACTCAAGCGGAGAACCGCAAAAATCAACCAAGTATTGTAATATTATTAGGCTACCTAGTATTGTGATAGGTCTGGTGAACAAATAACTAGCTGACGGCCATGTCGGTATTTAGTCCATACACTAAGACGATGCAATCATTATAAATATAAATATATTTTTATTTAAATATGTAGACTAGAAAACTTTAGGCAGGTGCTCAAGCCGTTTGTGTGTAAAAGAATAAAAGGAAAAATCTGCTAACTTGGTTTTATGCCTGTAAGAGTTGGGTCTAACTCGTAAGAAAGTTAAAGGATGTCTACTACGAAAAACGAAATCGGTCAATACGATAATCGTTTTTCGGATTGCTAACTACGAAACGTTTCGGATCCGATATCGGAGACGAAGTTCGTTGTTTGACGTTTAGTATCGGAAAACGTTACTACGAAACGACTACTGACAGACGATATTTCGTTTTTTGACGTAATTCGTTTCGAAAATAACCTCAAATTATACGATAGCCCTGACCGTATCGTTTTAGCTTCGGTGGATGTATTAAAATAACATTTTAATGTAATTTTGCGATGCCTACTAGTGAAGAAGCAATTTAAGAAGAAGAGAATAGACAGGAGAGATTATTATTTATTATTTATTACCTTATTATGAAGACTAGAAAAAAAGACCTAGTGTCTGTTGTATAGAGGGCACAGTGAACTCTATTATTATTGTTTTACAAAGACCTTACGGTTGGGCTAATAACAATAAAACAATTACATTACAACTAACTGTTTTATTATTGCATAAGGCTATGTTGTTTATTGCTACAGTTATTTACACTTTAACATAAACACTCAACCAAACCCGAACTTAAATTATTTATTACATTATGGACAAAGAAACGGTTAAGGTAAGAATTCATTGATCAATAAAAAAATTATAAAGTGAAGTGTTTAACACAGTGCAGAACGGCACTGGTGATTTCTGCCGTAGGCCTCCTAATTCTGCAATTTTCCTTTCTTCTAGCCGCATTTAGTAAGTATTGTCTTAATATCTTCTGGTTGACGTTGTAGTAAGAGAGCCCACGACCAAAACCATGTCTCATAGCAATACGGCAAAAACCCTATAAAATCGTTAGATTGTATGATTCTGAACCCGACTAGGTGTGTAGTAACGGTCAAAAGTGTAGCAACTGCGTGGGAGGCCATTTCTGCTGTGTCAAAAAAAAAGACAGTCGGTATTATAGCAATACGTCTGATAGTGAAAATGTACATAGATTTTATAATTGTATTACGATAAAGTTTGTTTTCAGACATTTTGCGCGTAGCATATAGCCTGAGCGCATTTTTGAAAATGTCAACAAATTTAGCCGACCTGTATCATAGCAATACGGATAATTTTTTTTTTCAACTTTTCGTATTGCTGCCATGATTACCAAAAACCTGTTTTCAGACACTTTAAGTGTAGCATATACTCCCAAAAACGAAAATAATGTTTCGGAGTCGCCTGGCCGGCGCCTCTGTTAAATGTTTTTTTAAATTTACAGCCTTCATAGATATTCAATAATATAATATAATATATTTAGGAAATACTCCTGCCTAGACAGCTGCTACCGTTTTTCGCCTTTTGGAGTGGAGACGCTGGGACCTTGGGGCCCTGAGGCAAAAAAACTATTTTCGGAACTATCCACCCACTTGATTGACGTTTCTGGTGACCGGAGGGCCGGTAGCTACCTTGGCCAACGAATAAGCTTGGCCATTCAACGAGGTAATGCAGCCGGCATTCTGGGCACCTTTACCATTTCTGTGGGAATGGGCGATGTTAGGTTTTGATAAATTTTTATTTTATACATTTTTTATTTTGTATGTTTTTTATGTACATTTTGTAATATATTATTATTTGCCTTATATTTAGTTTTAAGCTGTATATTTATTTGTATAAAGTATATATAATAGAATCTCCCTTGTCTATTATATGTACTTTGACAGATGACAGATGTCATTACTTATTTCTTTTGTAAAAGTTACTCAAGTGTGCTTTAAATAAAACCAAAACTATTAAATCAATCAGTATTTAATTTCAACGAGAATATTTTGTAACTTGAATAAACCGTTTTTTTTTCAACTTCATCCCAGTTTCCTTTTGTGCGATTTATTTCAGTGCTTCAACTTCAATGTTACGGTTTCGGGTAAATTCTTTGTTAATTATCATCTAATAAATTCAGGGTCGCAACGTATTCATTGGTTTGTAACAGAAAATTCAAGATGCCTCAATACGATTTTTAAATGATATCCGAGTATCGAAAAGTTGTCTGATAGAGAAGGTGCTAGACTTAATTTGTCTGATATAAATTTTTTGCACATGTGGACAACTTATTTTATCATGTCCAACAATTTTCAGACATATTGCTATGATACCGATCGGTAAAATTTGTTAACATTTTCAAAACGGTCTCAAAATTTAATGCGTTCACATTTCCGTCTGAAAATTGTTTTGTTCGCATCAAATAACCAAAATTTACTACTAAAAAAAGATTTTCAGACGTATTGCTATGAGACATTTTTTTTGTCTCATTTTTAATTTTTTTAAGTGATTTTACGGGTTTGCGCTACACCACTAACGTCTGAAAAATATGTTTTCGGTATCTCAGAACTATCATTCAACTACAGTCTGCAAATCAGACATATTGCTATGATGCAGTTCGGTAAAATTCTTTGACAATTTTGAAAATTCGGTCAGATCAAACGCTACGCGGAAAATGTCTGATATTGGTATTTTCGAGTTCAGGATAATCGTATCTATCGATTTGATGCGGTTTTGGCCGTATTGCTATGAGACAAAAATTTTGGTCGTGGGCTCTCGTACTATTGGACTTTAGAAAGTTTCATGAAATGCCCAAGTAAACAAACTTGACAGAACTCTGACAGTCAACAAAGACTTGATTTAAAAAAACAAAAAAAACTTGGGCTACAGGCTTTTGAGCCCACATCTACCAAAATATGAGACTTATTTGCTAGGATTTTTTTAAGAGAAGCGATTGTTATTTACAATAAATTACATTAATATTTATTTTAAGTACTAAAACAGAAATAAACGTAGCGATTATTATTTGTAAAATGATTTTCGGTTTTTAATCAATAATACGGTTGTTAACACCCTTGTCATTCATTCACGAAGTCGCTCCGAAAATATGTCTACGGATCCGATTGAAGCATCAAAATCCGAAAGTGTTTCGTAGTAAGCCTATCGTTTGCGTATCGTTTATCTTTCGTTTCGTCCGAAACATCGTATTTCGTTTTTCGTAGTAGACTTCAGCTCGAACAGATGCGGCAAAAAACCACTGTGTAGGTAAGAAAAGTTTGATTAAATTCTTACTAAATTAAGAGCACATCCTTCTTTGGTAGGTTAATAGTTGAAACTTACTACACATAATCATTCTTAAAGTGACAAGAATAACCACTGTAGATCATCAAAAGTGTTTTCAGTTATGCTTACAGCACGTACCCACCGGTTACTAACACATGTACTTAATACAAGCCGCGAATATGTATGATCACACAGCTTGTCAAGTTGCAATGGCAACTGTCAACATTAAGTTGCATTTGAGAACCAGAATCAGCCCATTTAGCGGTATTTACGGTTTTTGTCACATACCTTCATAAATTAAATTATTAACATTGTAAGGGTGCATATTTTATGTAATCATGTAATTTCTTGAAAGTACGTAATCAAACAAGTTTTACCTAATATGGGAAGACAACATCTAAATTAGCGCAAAAAATACAGATCAACTATAATATCGTCGAGAAGCTGACTGTTAAATATGTAAGAAAGGGCGAAAATATTGTGGTCATTTTGATTTGCTACATTTCCTAAAGATATTTTACCGAATAGCTGAATTAGCGTTTAGTAGTTAATTTTGTTTTATTTTATTACCCACAAATTTATCGCTTTACAGAGATTTCTTCTTATAAAAATTGTCCGTAACAAAAATATTGAAATTTTCTATTGTCGGTGCAAGCGCAGCGTAGGACTTCCACCCACAAGGTGGACAGACGACTTGGTAAAGGTCGCAGGAAGACGCTGGATGCAGGCCGATTCCGACCGGCCAATCTGGAAGTCAATGGGTGAGGCCTATGTCAAGCAGTGGATGTCCTATGGCTGAAATGATGATGTATTTTAAATATAATAATAATAATAAATATATAATTCTAGTAAACAGTTTCCAGTTCTTTACTTTGACTAGTTTTCTGTTCACTTCGTACATTCTAGGGACGCGATTTCATGACGGTTCACCGGCTAACGGTAAACAGAAGAATTTAATGTCGTTCAGAGACTTCAATTTATCGCTGTTTCGACTTGCTTCGTCGGTTTTAATTCCCTTTATCGATTTTATCGTCCTCGCTTCTAAAATGCTTTTTTACTGAATTTTTCGCAGCGTCCAATACATTTTAACCCGACTTACTGTAAATGCAATAATATTTAACGACGTGACCCAACAGTCGCACAACTGCTGTGCAGGCAAATTGAAAATGGATTCGACGACAAAAGCATCGAATGTAAAAATACTAAAGCAAAAAGGAAATTAATATAACTAGAAGATGTCTGGATTCAACAACTTGTAACAAAATCAACGCACTTTGAGAAAGTAATTTATTCAGAATCGGCTATTTCGCGTTCAGCTAACTACGACTAACTAACTAACTAACCGTAAGATCAGTTTTTTTTTAATTTGTAGGGGGAAAAACTATTATTGTTTTTTAGATTGTAACTCGGGCCTCCTAATAACAAAGATTGAGAAGCTGATTCTGAATAAACGGCTGCTTTAAAGTTCGTTTAATCGGTTACACATTGTAACATCAAAGCCAGAATGAAAAAAATGCAATATTAATTAAAAATACTTCCTAAGATTTTATCAAGAAACTTCTGGGTACTCGTCTAAAAGGTACGATAAATCGACTAAACCCATTGCAGACACGGAACAATATTTATTACAGTCAATAGATACCTACTTACTGGCGGACATAGGCTCCTCAATAGGATCGATGAAGTGATCACGACGCTGAAGATCAATATCATTAGCGTGATCGCTACATCGATCGGACATAAAAGACAGGCGACAAAATAATTGCTCTGCGATTGTCGCTCGTGGCTCTCGTAGGCGAGCACCGCAATGGGGAATATTAAGGGGAATATGCATGCTTTTTTTTGGTCTTAAAATAAATAGTACTTAATTATAATTCATAAAACTTTAACAATTTTCGAAAAATATTGATAAATGCCTAAATAACAGCCCATTAAAGTCGCGTGTTAGACAAGCAGATCCGATATGTACCGTGACGTCACATTACACGCCCGCCATACATTTTTCATAGTAAAAGTTGTTTTAGAAAGAGATAGGTTAACTTTAATTTCTAATTACTGTGTTACGCCTATTTTTTACCCAAAATCAATTTTGTTTTCACTATTAGCACTTATAATTTCATATTTTCCTCTAAATATAGTAAAAACAATATATTTTTTTCATACATATTCCCTATTGTAATCACTACAAGCTGTTGCCCGCGGCGCGTTCGCGTGGTCTTTGCAAAACATAGTAAGTTTAAACTAAAGACAACAGCTAGTGTTACATATTTTTTTTACATTAAAAAATTATTGCCACCTGAACAACGACATATTGGTAAGAAGCGCTATCTATAATTACAGTTAGCTTGCATCCCTCGGGAATATCTGCCATTCCAGGTTATAATCTATTGCCAAATTTCATCTAGATCCATTCAGCCGTTCTAGTGTGATTGAGTAACAAACATATATCCATCCAAACTTACACATTTACAATAAATAAATATTGGACAACATCACATACATTGCTCTGATCCTATGATAAGTAGCTTAAGCACTTGTGTTACAAAAATCAGAAACAACGACGGTACCACAACACCCAGACCCGAGACAATATAGAAAAGTTAATTTTCCTACATTGACCGACCGGGAATCGAACCTGGAACCTCAGAGACAGCAACATTAGATTCGGTATGCTCACCTTTCGGCTACAGAGGTCGTCACAATATTAGTAAGAATACAATTAGGCCCCCTTCCTTTACGGGCTCTTCAGGCCAGAGATATCTTACTTCTTTGCTCAGGCATATAATTATTTATTTAAATTAGCTTAAGAAACAAAAATATAACATACCTATACCGAAAAATGCATTTCCCTATATTTCCTACAAAGCATTAACCGTGCTGTAACTTTACCTATAACGTCTTCAATGAATGAATAATGAAGGTCGGGTACCATCCTTTATGTCAGTAAATTACACTTTACCTTCCTATATCAATATTTCACCTGTACAATAATGATAGTCTTAATAAATTAACTATCACAAGATCCTACCTTACAGCATATTCTAAGTAAAGCTTGGAGTCCATTTGGTAGCCGAATCTATTCACTATGAGCAACAATTTGTAACCCCTGACGCAATAAGTGTTTAAGTCGCCTATGTCTGTCCGTTTGTGCGTCTCTTTAGATTCTGTAGCATCGTAGTTCCCAAACAGATTGAATTTTTAAAAGGGCTGTTTTTAATAACAAGCAAATGCACGTCATTTGCCGTATTGCCGTATTGCCGCCAGCCGTATTGTTACTAATTTGTCGAGCTTTTTTGATATTAGCATGCTACTATTGAGTGTGTATCTGAAGTGTCCTACTTGTTATAATAATGTCACATCAATCATTACCAGCTCCTCTAGACAAACGTATCAAGAACACATTAAAATCTATATTCTGAACGACAAAATTGAAGCTTCTTTGCGGATCATACGCCATCTATCAAGTGCTAAGTGCATTAATTATGACAATGCCATCTACATCACGGGAGAAAGGAACTGTAATAATCGAATCGTTTAGTAGCTTACATTGTTTCAAGGCACGGACTTTGCTAATGTGTTCGACCACTTAAGATTTCAGTTAAAAGACAAGGCAGTATCTAAAATATTCCTATTCCTATTGGTTAAGTGCCTTTTGGTATAATGAAACGCTAGCGACAGGCGATGACTGGGGTAGATACTAATTAGCACTTTGCAAAGGCCCTGGAAAGACTTATTCATTGATGAACGATGATGCATGGGCTGTTGATAGAACTAACCTTCTTCTTGATCACCGACTCTTCTCGAGATATACCTTGGCTCCACATCTGGTCTATCGTAGAATTGACCTCGTCTCATGTATACTCCCACGTCGGATCCTGCGGAAAAAATAATTTTAATTACTTACTTTCTTATAACAAATACCAATTACTTACTTTAAAAATAATGGCATTTTAATTCAGGCTTTATATCCATTTACTATAGTTATGCAGTTGATCTGAAATATTATTTGCAAACAACTGACTCTTACGATAAAAATCATCTATCATAGTTTAATCAGTAGTAAATGAGTTAATCAAAATTTACTCATGTAATATATTTTTAAAAGTTTTCTGCATTTGGATGTGCTGGACTGGTGGAACAAGACTTATTTGTTCGAATATTTCCCAAAACATGTGATGACGACTTCCAAAAAGTATTCGCATTCCTCAAAATAAATCTTAAAACTTTTTACCAACGTAAGTATTGCGGAACGTGAAATACGATATAATGTATGTATCTAATCCTTACTTGCTAAGGAATTACGATGCAAGAAGGGTCGTTATTTACGACATTGGAAGATATCGGTTGCAAACAATAACATCTCGGCGTATGCTCGGTACAATTTATTGTATTTTGAATATTTTGCCAATGACAGAGTTTCGCGGGGGTATTACGTGCCAGGGCATTGAGTCAGGCTACGTTAAAACTTGCAATATTCCTTAGCCATAAAGGCGACATTATTAACAATGGGAAAGTGTGGTCGCGTTTGCCTCACGTAATACAGGTGCCGATATCAATTTTGTTTCGGATCGAACTTGTCGACCCAATTGCTCTAAGCGAAATACTTGTTAGGGAATACGACCAGCATAATAAATAGGATTTTGAATATAATGAAATCTAAAATAATATAGTGACAAACATAATCGTGACCACTTAGATTATGTATTAGAATTTATACGAGGTTCTCAATTCGTCGAAAACTTTTTTTCATGTTACTGTCAATGACATTAATTACAAAGTCCCTGATAAGAACTTGGGGTTCCCAATTTATTTATAGGTAAAGGTAGCAGGGCGCAGACAACAGGAAGGAGGCAAGTCATAGTCTGATTACAATCAACATGGCTCTATTCCTCGATCCGCATGCTTAGCCATTGCTTTATCAATGTGACTTCAAGGCTTTCCATGGCTGCTCATGACCAGAAGCCGAATTGCCGTAATTTTAATTCCCGCATTCCAATGTCGATCAGCTCCCAGTAACTTTACTTTCTAAAACGGTACTCTTATACTTCTAATTTGACGTAACATTATCAAAACTACCATAATACGACTGAAAATAGAACAAATACAATCTCATTTTGGTTTCTTTCATTTTCATTCGCATTACAAGCTATAATTGCATTTTTTTTTGGTTTAAGAAAATACCGTTTTAGATAATGTTACTGGGATAGATCGACACTGAATTGTGACTACTGTTAAAATACGGCAAATATCCTCAGATTTTATCAGAGCATTGTTCTTAAATATAAGCTAAAAGAGGTATGCTCAGTTTTCGTCACAAAATGAAAGTGACAAACATAGCTGACAAGATAGTTGATATTGTAATAATCTGGAGTTGAGACCGGTGTGTACCGTCTAACGTAGTGTAGGTCGCTCAGTGGCTCTGATCTGATAAAGCTGCCAAAAAAGGACAGCAGATTGAGGAAATATTGATACTCTGATATGTGAAAGTTGCTATAATAATTATCCCACGCCACCAATAGATGGCGTTGCAGGTAATAAACACTAAGAGACGCTCTGGCTTATTTGTTTTAAATTAGATATTTTTAAATAATTATTTATAGTTTAACTAACTGGTAAATGTAAGCCACTCTGCCATTTGGTAGTTGTACCCGTAAGCGATCCCGGCTGTAGCTGCGATGGTTAGCCCGATGCACACGGCGCAACTGATCCAGCATGCTAAGAAGAATGTGATTATCCTGCCAAATCGAAAGAAAAAACTGAGTGTGCTTGTTCATAGCGGGTTTTAAGGCCCGGGCCAAGTAAAAACCTGAGGCCCAATTCTCGTAATTTAACATTAGTCGTAATCCAGTTTCGACCCGTGGCAATTACTATCTAAAACGATATTCTCGCTAACTTAAAATTTTAAGTAAAATTATCAAAACGTTCGTAATATCACTGGAACAAAACAAAATGGAACGAAAAAACTCATTGTGGTTTCTTCCATTTTCAGTTACGAACTATAATTGCATTTTTTGGGATTACGAGAATACCGTTTTAGATGAGTAGTAATGTTACTGGAAGCGGATCGAGATTGGATTGCGAACGTTGTTAAATTATGGGAATTAGGCCTCTGGTTGAAAGCGTCTCGTGAATAAGCTGTCAATAAAGTTTTAGACTTTTTTTTATCGCGGGTTAAAGATAGGTTTCATAGTATAACTCATTAGACATCCATCGTAACTAGTTCTTAGTCCAGCAATACTACAGGGTTACATTGCAAAGGGATGCCAAATCTTTGAGTGGCTCAGAATCAGTAACTTAATCGAACTATGCAAAGAACAAATAAAAAAAACTTTAAAATATGCATACTCGAATATTTTTTTAGTTTTACTATTCAAATTCAATCGGCTGTTTGGTAATTTTGTATGGGAAGTCGATAAATTTTCATGCGCAATAGTCATAGAAAAAAAGTTGTTCACCATGATTTATAGAATAGGTATGTGGTTACAAGGGTATCCTAGAGTCACGTGACACCGTGTTTAGGCTTATTCTACTTTTTAGGGTTCCGTACCTCGTAAGGAAAAAACGGAACCCTTATAGGATCACTTTGTTGTCCGTCCATCCGTGTGTTCGTCCGTCCGTCTGTCTGTCTGTCAAGACCCTTTTTCTCAGGAACGCGTGGAGGTATCAAGCTGGAATTTATATCAAATACTCAGGTCTACTGTCCCTTGGAGTAGTCAAAAATATCAAACTTTCGCAAATTTTCGACACTCGCAAGGGAATCAAAACCTACAGAGTACTTCCCGTAAGCTCATAATCTTGAAATTTGGTACGAAGCAACGTCTTATAGCACAGATAAAGGGAAAATTGCGAATACCGTAAATTTTTAGTTACATCATATAATAAAAATATTTTTAATAATTTTAAACTTACTACCCCTTTCCTCATGCATGCGTAGAGGTATTAAATTGAAATTCATATCAAATACTCAGGCCTATAATACCTTTAAGCTGTAACAAAATCAAACTTCCTACAGGTTTGTACGGAACCCTCGGTGCGCGAGTCCGTCTCGTACTTAGCCGGTTTTTTTAGGTAGTTACCTACTTTATTGTATAGTTAGTAATTCTAGACTACGCAACCAACGACAAAGTTAACACTTTTTATGCAAAGCGAGTTTGTAATAATAGCTAGGCTTATAACTTTTAATGACAACGATTATTATAGAACAGTCAAGAACAAAAATAAGCGACAATTTTAGATCTTATCACGATAAAAATAATACTAAACATAGGAATATGACATTTGTGTTTTGGTATGTTTATTCTTTCAATTTTGTCTCATGTCTTTTTAATTTGTATTCGTGATGGTAAGTGTGTGTGCGTCCAATGAATGATTTTTATTTTTTACTTATTAATTTTGATGCCGACTGTACTTCGTTGTTATTCATGGAGGTAGACTTATGCCTTAATGAATGCAAACCGGAGAAACAAGACTTATTGCTACAATAATTATAACCCATCAATTAATCAATTCTCTATTCAAGTAAAATAATTGCTTGGTGAAAAAAATAAAATAAAAACTTGTTTAAACAATGAATGCAAGATTTTGCAAGTATATTATATATACTTATATAAACTTAAAAATATATATTCTATTTAAATGAATAATAATGGTATAATTCTATTAGCTTATACTTATAATTCAAAAGCAATTAACAACTTGCCTAATTCACTAACTGCTGCCAACTTAAAACTTAAAATTTGTATTTAAAACTTAAAATTTGTATTTAAAATAAATTTATAATATATATATTTACAATAATTATTCATAATATGCTAATCACTGCACTATTTGTACACCTATTTATCTAGTACAGTTACACCTCGTAAACATAATCAACGTTGTAAAACTCTGTTATTGGCTAAGTGTTTTTTGTAAGATTTTCATTTAAGCATGATTGTTAGAATAAAGCTATCGAGTTTCCTATTAATTAAAAACCATAATATCGCCGTAGCCACAAGGTACAGTCAATATCCAAAATGGCTTAGTATCTGAATTTCCCAAAATAATCTCATTGCAAAACATATCACAATAATCTGTGAAATCACTACGCAAAAGTCAAGTTCTCCACGCTTTGACTAAAAGCTGTTAGTGTGGAGTGTGCAATTGAATATAAATAAATAAATACAGAAATCAGGTTATTGTGACATTAAGACAGTAAGTGTTTTTGATCAGTTACATTTGATACTGACTGTACAAGTATTTTTCCTTAGACTTCAACAAGTGCGTACTATCATTCATGACTTAGGTACGGTGCCGAGACTTGGTCACTTGATATTTTTGGCCGATGTTTTGCGTTTCTTTGGCAAACTTGTTTAGTTTATTAACCACAACTATAATGCTGAAATATGGCTGAATCTTTATGTTACATTTTGTATTTTGTAAAATACTATTCATATTTTACATAGAAAACCCTTAATACTAATATTATGGTCTGGAACGCTTCGATTTGTTTTACGCGTAAAAGGTTCGATTTTTGGTGATGTCAATTCAGAAAAATTAAACTAAACTCAGCTAGACTGCTCACTGACTGTGGTTGGTGGGAGATGCACCTGGCAAAAATAAATCAGTGTCTTGTCATCGTAATACAAGGAAGTTATCCTTTACTTTGAAGACCGTAACATGATGATGGATTTTTTGGACTGATTTGATACTTTTACATGGTATTATAAAAGCGAAACGGTATATTAATTATAATGTTAAATTGCAAATAAAGATTCACATTTAATGAATTTATATTCTATTATTCTATAATAGAATTTAGCTTACGATTTTTTATAGCACTAAATATGTAGTGTAATATTGACTTGAGTAAAGCGCTTCTATTTTGTCTGTGGTTATTAGTTCACGTCGCAAATGGACGCAAGGCTTTTTTCAATTTTATTCCTTGCTACAATTTCCTTCTAAACGGGTACATTTAGTTGGAAAATTAATTTAAAAGGCCACCGGGGTGGAATTGACACAAATTGCCGCCAACATGGTTTGTCGCATCGCATCGCATCTGATGCCAACCAATTTGCGCAAATTAATGAGATTCCTATAGATATTGTACGCGCGTACAAACAAAATGTTCGTAATAAGCCAGGTAGTCTGCGTAAAGAGAAACAAATTTTATTTTATGTGCAGGTCCTACACTATGTTTTCCTTCAGTTGCCGAGTAAGTGGTATAAATCCTTAAGGTACCTACTGACAGACATGCGCATGCACGTGCATGTTTGAACAAGCATTGCTAGCAGTTCCCTCTTTACCATAAGGGCAGGACACGGGGCCCGTACCCAGGGCCCTCGGTTTTACGGGGGCTCCAAAGCTCTAAAACATGTTTGCAAACTAAGAATCAGTGTTAGCTGAAAAAAAAGAAAATAGGATTAAAGCCTAGAAAAAGGAAAGGAAAATTTGAAACTATGCTTCTAACGAAAGTATGAAATTATTTTTTGGAAGTCATGAATTCATACCAACAGTACTTATTTCATTTTTACTTTGCAATAGGGCCCCCAAATTCTTGTGTGCCCCTGGGCCCCGGAATATGTTAAGACGGCCCTGATTGCTAGTAATAAGCATGCTTAATTTGCGCATGCTTATAAATCAAGCGTTGTTTAATTTTTGAGCATGCTACTTGTAGCTGTGGTGCTTGTAGCTCTGTGGCCACCTACGCCGGCCTACGTGGTGAATGGATGGGTGACCATTCCAACCATATTCAGTGACATTTATCACAAGCATCTCCGTGCTTCGGAAGGCACGTTAAAAGTTAGTCCTGGCTAATATCGCTTGATACTAGTCGTGAAGCCTAGTCAGAGACTTTAAGGCGGCTTAACAACATCTGACAGTAAGCTTTAGTCACTGGTCTTACAACATCCCTCCACCGATCCGCACTGGGCCCACGTGGTGGAGAGTATGGCCGAAACCACCTCATAGTTGAGGTGAGGCCTGTGCCCTGCAGTGGGACGCATTTAAAGGCATACTTTACTTTTTTCACCTGTAGCGCGGGAAAAGAGGGCGTGGTTTTTTTAGATTTTATTCTACTACTTTCTTGAGATGATTAATATGTACCAATACCCTTCTAAAATTACGGCTTTCTCGTCTTTTTGAGCTACGCCGCGGACAGACAGACAGACGGACGGGCATGGAGATATAACGGTTCCGTTTTGACTACGTAGCCCTAAAAAGATACAGGTGGGCAACATGTATCTTGTAAGAGTTTTAAGGATCACCACTAAACACAAAAAAATTGGCAAGTGCTGAGAAAAAGGCGCCGGAACAAACTCAGTCACCTCTTAATCTAAGCTACTATCTAGAATGACATTAATTGTAATCGAACTTATGCGACTGGTTAGAAAAAGATCCAGAAGCAATCAAGGAAAAATATTAATAATTGTTTAGAAATTCTCTTAATCACAAACAAATTGCACTAGCGTGCAATTAAATAGACCGATGGTCTTTAATATTATATCCATATCTCTTGCTTATTAAATGACCGACTCAAAAAACAATTTACTTAATGGGATTAGCTTTTGGACGGACGACTAATTTATTTGCACGCCATTTTATAGTCTTCGATTATTATGTATTAGTAGGTACGATAAAAAAGTAAGTACTTGATTTCTTTCAATTAATTTATTTGCACAAGAAAATGTAGAAACCGTATATTTATTGATTTTAAAATATTGAAACTAAGGTCGTATACTGCTAGATGCCTCGCTTAGCGTCTGGTGAAGTGGCTAAGCACAGTATGACCGGTTCCGTACCATAGATCCTTATTTATTCTTAACATCCTTAGAGGAGGTCATTTTATTGCTAAAATAAAGTAACTTTTTCTTATTTTGAACATCACTTGTGTACTACCTTGTCACTGTTAATAAATATCTTTGAATCTTTGAATCTTTAAATCTTTAAATAAATAAATAATCGACGTCAAACAGATTTATTTTATTTATTTAAAAACAAGTTACATTAAAAGCTTATATCTAGGTTTAGCTTCACAGTGTAAGAATAAACAACAACTTTGGCTTTACCGTACACCGTGCGGTGTCGCACACCAGTTTTTTTTGACATTTTGATTTCGGACCCTTAGAAAAAAAAGGTATGTTTGAGGAGCTGAATCACCCCTTAGGTGGCAATTAATTAATAAATTAGGTCCTTGAACATTCGCAGGCATATTTATTTTCTCTTGGCATCTCACTTACATGCCAGACACTAAGCGAAATACATTGTAATATGACACCCACAGGTGCCGGTGCCGACTTCCCCACCGCCAACAGGAGGCGTGTCGTAAGAGGCGACTAATTCCTGTAGCACAAGACGGGCAGCAGCGTCTGCGTGTGAAATGTTATTAAAAAAACAGCGCTCGCCATCCCGCCTGCCAAGCGTGGCGAGTATTGGCAATCCCCCCAATGATAGGTCATTGAGGGAGACCTATGTTCTACAGTGGACTTCCTATGGCGGAAATGATGATGATGATGATGATGACACCCATGCCTTAGGTAATAATGATTGTGCTCCTCACACACACACTTGCCCTCTGCAGGATTCGAACCCGCAAACACTTGGTTTTGTAGTCCGGGCCGCGAACCACAAGACCAAGACGGTCGTCAAGTTATTGTTTAATAAAGCCGACAGCCAACATTTTGTGGATAATGTAATATTAAAGCAGAAATAGACTACAATAAAAAGACTCATAAAAATTCCGTTAGTTATATCACAAAATATTATTACCCTTTAGGATATTTTTACAGATTCCTTTAGGAATATTATAAAGGTGAGATTATACGATGAATGTTTAGCTGGGAGCCACCAATAATATCAAGTTTGCCGTTCGAGGTATATTTCGGCCAATCGATCAAACGTGGGCTCAGACCAAATGCAAGCGCATCGTTTCTATTCTAATTTTTAAATAGCTATCACATTATAAAAGTATAAGAGCATATACTTTTTTACACTATAAATACGAGTATAGTATAATGAAACCTTGCCTTGATCTACTACTTACTTATTAACACATTATATTCGGGGCAACACAAGCCCAAAGCGTCAGCTCAAAGAACCCTGGCGCATATTTAAGTGTATTTATAAGTCTGTTACAAATTGATACATCAAATAAGCCCAAACACGAAGGTTTAACTGGTAGCCATTAAAGAGTTACACTATCCACCTCCTGGCTCTATCATCAGATCAGCACGATTGTGTCATCCGAATATTACATACTTACAAAGTTCTTCTTGTTTAGTTTAGGAAGTGCGTGGTGCTATTGACTCATCACCAATATTAAGTTACCCTTACAGTTTGGCATGTTTCGGCGTTTCTACACGAGTTATCGATTTTAGAAAGCATCTTGTCTAAGCTTGCTGGACGAATGAAATATTGTAAACATCCTCTGAAATATCTCGGCCTTATCTGGGTTTAGGGCGGGCGTATTAAATTCGTCGCAAGCAATGTTTGTTACGCAAATCACTATTACAGCCTGTGGCTTTTTTATGATCTTTATACGTAGGTAGCAATACTTGTAGGTAGATTTGATATTAAAAAAGTAATAAAATCATCGTATTTGAAGCATGTAGGTATACGAGCACGTGTAAGCTATTTCTAGATATAAGCGAGCGAGCGAGCGAGCGATAGTATTGAAATAGTTTCCATAAAGTATGGGCAGTAATTTTTCGAGTATATCTTATATATAAAATTCTCGTGTCACAATGTTCGTTCCCGTACTCCTCCGAAACGGCTTGACCAATTCTCATGAAATTTTGTGAGCATATTGAGTAGGTCTGAGAATCGGCCAACATCTATTTTTCATACCCCTAAAAACCACGCAGACGAAGTCGCGGGCAACAGCTAGTAATAAATAAATATTGGAGAACATCACATACATTGCTCTGATCCTATAATAAGTAGCTTAAGCACTTGTGTTACAGTAATCAGAAACAACGACGGTACCACAACACCCAGACCCGGGACAATATAGAAAAGTTATTTCTCTACATTGACCGACTGGGAATCGAACCCGGAACCTCACAGATACCAAGTCCGGTATGCTCGCCTCTTGGCTACGGAGGTCGTCAATATAATAGGAGTATTTAATGCAATTTAATTTAATATTATACGTATAATACAGGTTGATTTGATATTCAATACTTAATTTTATGTTGTGATAAAGAAGCAATAATTTTTGTTAATATTAAGGGAGTACCTCCGCTGCCGGCGCCGGCTCCCAAAAATATGGCTATTGGGAACCTATGGGATTCCAGCATTTCTTGGTATCAGTTTTTGAAAAAAAGGCATATCCATATTATGATAGCAATACCAAAGTACATCAAATCAATCTACCTATTCCGATCACTGATAATGACGAATGCAACTCAGTATTAGGGTTTGAGGACGGAACCAGAGAGCCAATTCCCGTAATTTGACAATAGTCGCAATCCGGTGTCGATCCGCTCCCAGTAACATTACGATCCCAAACGGTATTCTAGTAAACTCAAAAAATGCTATTATAGTTCGTTATGCGACTGAAAATGAAAGCAACAAAAATTTGATATTTTTTTGCTCTGTTTTTAGTCTTATTGGGATAGTTTTAATAATTTAACGACAAATTGAGAGTTTACGAGAATACCGTTTTTGATAGTAATGTTACTGGGACCGGATCGACACCGGATTGCGACAATTGTCAAATTACGGGAATTGGGCCTCTGAGTGTACACATAAAAAAGTTTAACGAGTAAAAGCAGAGATAATATTTAAAACGTCAACGAAAATATTTTAGGAAGTACTAAAACGATTTAGGGGCTGATTCATCAACAAAAGGCATAGAGTTATAAAAACAAAAAGTTTTTACAACACTTAGTAAATTACGTGCAATTATTATTGTAATAACTAGGACGTTGACTTTCTGGCAGTTTCAAAAATATTTTTAACTCCCAAGAATGTTAACATCCACCAAAAAAGAGATGGTCTTTTTACAGCTATAAAGTTTCATACGTAATATTGACTTAGGTCGATTGTACAGGAGTTGTGCCCCTATTTGGAAGAAAATTAGGTTCTAACACATTAGTAACTTTATCTCTAATGAAGACCAGTAGATTACCCACATAATAGTAGAACAGAATTCATAATGTCTTTATATACTACTCGAAGATAGAAAATGCTAAACGGAGATATAATTTTATTTTCTTTAATTTAAAAATCATTTAATAGACTTTGAAAATATCACCTTTATCTAGTCTTGAACCGATGTAAACATATGAAAAATCAACAGCATGTATTTTATGCATTTGTGTATTTTATGCACATTATATTTTATGTATTTATATTTATATTATATTTTATGCATAATGGCAGTCGATAGAGTTTACATAGGTAATCATAAAGAATTTTAACAAATATTCTGTACTAGAGACGATAGGTTTTACGCGATATTGAACAATTTTACGATAAAATAGACTTTTTATTTGATGTTCTGTTTAATTGTCATAACCAGCTTCGGCCCTTCTTTTCTCTATCGGCGAAGACTTCAGAATTAAGCTAAAGAGAAATAAATAATTATCCTACGGGAGCAAAAACGGCTTAAATATCCGAAATCAATATATTCACTGCCCTACTTTCTATAAAGTATAGTATAGTATAGGATCTATATATTCCTACTGTACATACTTATGTGATGCAATAAATAAATGAATATGAATATTTTGTATGCCGATATTAGCTGATACTGTTCAGCCGTTAAAGCATGATTAAGTAACAAACATCCAAATAATGGGCTAGTTTCCTAAAAAAATCTAATTAGTCCGTCAGTTGGATTACCTGACAATATTGGACACGTATTTTTTCTTTTCTCAATCAAACAAAAAGTGATGAAGATATATCCCGTTAAAGTTCCGCGTAACGTCACGCCTTGTGACACTTTTTAGCAAGACGTGACGTCACTCCCAAACTTTGATGCGCTTTATTTTCGCCATTTTTTGTTTGAATGACAAAAGACAAAATATGGGTCCAATATTTTTTGATAAGCCAATAACTAATTAGAATATTTTTTTTTGACCCAGGAAACTAGCCCATTGTTAAATGTTTGTAACATATATTTATAATAAGACCTGCAAAATGTAAATTGTATTATATGTATTTAATTAAATCTAAAAACTGTAAGAAATTAGTTTGACAAATAATTTTGTTAAGTAAACATAAAATATTGTAACTTCTGTGTACATTGAATGTGGGAATCACTGGTAATCTATATTATTTAGTTATTAATTTGGAAAATAAATATTTCTATTTCTAATTGTATTTCTATATTTGTAGTGAGATAACAAGTAACTTTTAAAAAACTCAATATCGCTAAAAGCCTCTATTTCTGGAGCCTATCTTCAAATATCGTTACGAGTTTAACCACATCAACTGTGTTCGTGTTAGGTAGGGTATGTACTCTAAAAGTTAATTTAGTTATCCGTAAATCGAGAATGAAGTAAATTTATTTTGGTCTGTCTGGGACGAGCGGTCAAGGCTCCTTTTCTCACCTAGGTTCAAACATTATCTGTTATTTTATTTTATAACGAGACTAGTTTCTTGGATAAAGTAATTATTACTAATTGATTTATTAGAGCAATTAAAAAACCTACACTTACATACAATTAAAATAGTTTTGTGGGTAGGTGCGAATTGAAAAAAAACAGGCAACATTTTGTGCCGCCTAGGCGCCTGGTCGGCATCTGCCCGAGTGAGCACATGGCAACCAATTGCTATCTGTCCCCCAGGCGGATAACGCACCGTGTAGATACTTACCTACGTAAGTATATATTACAAGGTTACATTGCAAAGGGGTACCAAATTGGAAAAATATGATCTAGGGAACAATATAAGGAAGCGCATTAATCGTTATTATTTTTAATAATCGTGTTACGAAAAAAAAATACTTTAAAATATCCGAAAATAAAGTCAATAGAGACACTACGAAAGCCGCGCGGTCATTTATCAGAGGCGTAGGCTAGCCTACAAGGACCTTAAGCAGTGCACATAAGGTGCAATTTTTTCGTGAATGAGTTAAATTATCCACGCGTACGATTTTTAACAGCGTATCGGAATAATTAAATGTGAAAAAAAAAAATTTTGTTCTTTGCACAGTTCGATTAAGTTACTAATTCTAAGCCACTCCTAAAGTTTTGGCACCCCTTTGCAATGTAACCCTGTAGATAGATAGCTAAGGCCAACATTAGTGGCAATTGTTTTAATACCTAATTACGATAATATAGCTCGTTGTAGTATTTATAATAAGATTTTTAGTTAAGCTACTACCCAACTACGCATTTTGCGAATTGCGCAGACTGCATATGCCATTGCATTGTTCAGGTAACTACCTTTTGTAAGGAATAAAATTTTTAGATAGGGATTTACCTATTTAATCATCATGCATACATGTATTAGAAATCAATTTTGTGCTGGACCGTAAATTATACACTGATATACTGATGAAGTACCTATCACTCATTGATTGAGTAATTGATACGCATACATTCACACATAATATGTAGGTATATAAATTACTGCAACGTCATGGCGCTAAATAGTTTGTTATCATCATCCCCAGTCCCCAAGAGACAAGATTACCTAGTTTACCTAGGACTTCTAGTAAGTATATAAAAGTTTTACTTCTTTTTGGTAATAAAATGTATAAAGTTCAGAGGAAGTAGCGTTTTGGTAGTGATTACCAAAGTTAAACCCTCTACCACAGAATACCTAATAGTACTACCTCTACGCCTCGCAACGGTTGTGTTGGGATGGGTGACCATTCCAACCACAATTAGTGATATTTATTACATTCATCTCCGTGCTTCGAAAGGCACTTTAAAACTTGGTCTCGGCCAATATCGCCTGATACTCGTAGTAGTCGTAAAGCCTAGTCAGAGGCCTTTGGGCGGCTCAATAACATCTGACAGTAAGGTTAAGTTACTAGCCTTGCAACACCGCTCCAACAATCTGCACTGGGCCTGCGTGGAGGAGTATGGCCCAAAACCACCTCATTGTCAAAGTGAGGCCTGTGCCCTGCAGTGGGACGTATGAGGCATACTTTTATCTTAATCAAAATAATGTCTCTCACCGCTGTACCAAGTCGAGTAGCCATCCAAAGCAGCTAAATAAGTAGCACATAACACAGTCGTGGGAGGGTGGATGTGTCCGTCACCATGAAATTCATTAGCTCTGCTTGAGGGGTCTCCTGAAACAGACCTTTCGTAAGTACTTAAGTTATTCGACGACTCACTAGTGGTTCATGCGCCGAAATACAAAATAATTCGATCCGATCACACCAATTATCTAGCCTACTAATGTAACACCTACCTATAAACATACTTAGATATGTTTATAAACGTGTGATGACAGGGGCGTGTATTGGTTTCAGATGGGGGTAGGCTGTGAGTGAAAATTGAGTAAGTTTGCGTGAAACAGTAGGCGATCTAGCGGCAGCCTAACGTTGGATAAATTGCACAGTAACGATCTAAGTTGCGCGCTTTAGTAAGGAATAAGTACAGGTAGACGACAAAATGGTTACAGAATATTTATTGTTTATTGTTGAATACGTAATTAATAATAATGGTCAGCTGTTTTGTCGGTTTTTTATGAAGGTAGGCTCTGCATAATAGCCTTTATGGGATGCACGCCCCTGTGTGATGACCTCCGTAGCCATGAGGTGAGCATACCGGACTTGGTGTCGCTATGTCCGAGGTCCTAGGTTCGTTTTCCGGCCGTCAATGTAGATATATAACTTTTCTATATTGTCTCGGGTTTGGGTGTTGTGGTACCGTCGTTGTTTCTGGTTTCTGTAACACAAGTGCTCTGGCGACTTACCATGGGATCAGAGCAATGTATGTGATGTTGTCCAATATTTATTATTTAATAAACATCCATGAGTTAGGTACAAATTCTAGTGCACATCACACCAACATTTGCCTCTTGCAGGATTCGCACCCGCAACCTCCTTTATAGTCCGAAGCGCGATCCACTAAACCAGACGGTCTTTTAATATGTCACTAGCTTTCTATAGACATTTATGTGCTAGACCGGGAAATCGAAGTAGACAGAGCATAAAATTAAACTAGCAAATATGACAAGATTATTACACAGACATTATTATTTTCTGCTTGGTTCGGAGAAATAAAACGAGATATTTTACCTAATAACTTCGAAGCGTAGGATTTTTAGTTATTGTTAGTATACATTTTTGTGTATTATTATTTATCATGGGAGTACCTGTTGTTAGATAATGATGCTATAAACCCGTAAAAGGTACTTATGTGCTAACACAGTATGCATGTATGAAGTCAGGATATCATCATTTTCAAAAATAATATTTTTATGCAAAACGGTTTCTAAAATGCTAATTTCTGATTTCACCAGTAAGTAGTATTATTTATATGCGTATATTAGCACATACATTTTTAAACCTTTTAACCTTTTTCGTCTATATACAGACTGTTAGGTAAATGGTGTATCAAGCCGAAACTAGCCCATGTTAAAATAATATACCTACTTAAATGCTATGGTGAAGTCAGAAATTGAAGTCAGAGACCAATGGCGTGTAAAAAATCATTATATTATGTAGAATACTTTTCTATATTGTCCGTGTCTGGGTGTTGTGGAACCGTCGTTGTTTCTGATTTCTGTAACACGAGTGCTTAAGCTACTTATCATAGGATCAAAGCAATGTACTTATGTGACGTTGTTGTCCAATAGAAAACCTTTATAATAAAAAAAAATAGTTTGCGTCTTGCCATTGCAGAATGGTTAAGAAAACATATTGTGCGTTTGAATTTGGTTTATTAGCTCATGTAAAAGACATTAGTATTATTACTTTTGTCTATTTTTACATACTGGGAACCTTGAGTGTAAAAATGTGCTCATTACGTAGAGTGAGAACGACTATGGGGCTTGTAAGTGATTAGTGACGTGGCGAAGTTTCGGCTTCGACCGCTGTCGGCCGAAACTACGGAAACTATAATTAGATTGACAATTGATAGCTAGACATTTATTGAGTTTGCTGAGGTACACAAGGGTAAATTACAACGAATGTTTGAAAATAACTTACATACCTACTTTTTTTTTAAAATCTTCAACTTGAACGGCAGGTAGCGCGCAGCTAACGCGACGTTTTTTTTTTAAATAGATTACAGACATACGCGGCGAGGGATTCGAATTTGTAGTGAAGTATAGTTGTTTTTTTACAAACATAATATTGTAGTAGTAAGCATCTAAGGTGGACAGACGACCTGGTAAAGGTCGCAGGAAGACGCTGGATGCAGGCCGCTTCCAACCTGCCAATCTGGAAGTCAATGGAGAACAGGCCTATGTTCAGCAGTGGACGTCCTATGGCTGAAATGATGATGATGATGATGAAGCATTTAAAATATTAAACTTTACAAACTACCTGATGTAGTCGATTTTTTCCCAAGTGTACCTACTATTATCTTGTATCAGTTGTATCTGTTAAATTATTAGTAGCTAAGAACTTTACTATTTCTTCTTGAAATAAATTAAAAAATAATGCCATGTCCGAATTGTCATTTCGTTTGTTTTTCTCAAACCTTTTTTGGCTTATTCAAATGCCTAACTGCCGAACCATCATCATTATTCATTATTGGGCAGAACTAAAAATAAAAATCTTTAATAAGTACTCTACCGTACAAATGTCACTTCATTTACAGCGAAGTTTACATTATATAGTAATCATAAAATATAAATTGTTCTTTCCGAAGGTCACTTTTAGTAATTATGCTCTTTGTTTTTCTTTACATGTAAATGAGTGTCAGAATTGGTGATGACTGTAAACAGCAATAAGAAACTTTTGAGTGTAGGTACTGTTCTGTGTAAGTGTATACAGTGTCACGATATTATGCTGAATTGGATCCTGTAGTGGTAGGCGTCATGACAGTATTCCGACACTGAATGGGCATGTGTATTGGAGCTATTTCATATTAGGTGGGGTTCCGTATTTTGTTTTTTTTTATTTAACCATTTGTTTTTTCTTTGTTTTAGTACGTTTAACATTACGTGTTTTGAATGTGATGCCCGCTATTAATAACAATATAGGATTCGGTGGGGGGTAGTCGAACGAAAAGCATGGTCGATCTATTATAATGGTTTTTATTTATCATTTAAAGAGCTTTAGAGTGCAAGTTTGGGTGTAGTTTGTGTTCTAATGTTTGGTGAAGTGATAAAGATCTAAAACTATTGAAATATCATTGTATTCAACGCCGCATCGAGTGTCAAGTGACTTGTCTCAAGACAACTTGCTTTAGACCCGATAGCGTCCTGAAACCTGCTTCTACGGGAAGAGTAGCCTCCATTGAATCCAAGAAAAGCAATAAAAACTAAACACCCGTTGTTTATTGCGAACTTTGTCAAGCTTTGACTACAAGTAAAATATACACTCGACATTGGCAGAATCACCGCTCTTTTCTAAGAGCGGGATGAGTCCATAATTTAAAAAAAAAAAAAAACAATATAATATTTATTACGTACTTGTACTAGGTTTAAGGGTATAGATATTTTCTGCTAATTAAAACTTATTCTATTCTAATAGGAGCACAAACAGTAAATAAAAAATATTTTACTATTCTACATACAATTCTTTTGTAGGTATCTTATAATAAGATAATGTAATATTTGTCAGGTAAAGATTGATGATGCTTTGCTTTTTATAAATAGGTAAATGGTTAAAACAGAATACTCGTAATACTCGCAAGTCGATTGTCATGCATTCAGAAAAACAAGATTGATGGCCTCACAGTAAAATCGTAGTTACTTCTATGGTTTGATTAAGTAAACTATTAGGATAAAGCACAATACAAACATGGAATATTAGGTACCTAGTTAAGAGCGGTCGCATCTGCTTGACAACATCAGACAATAAATTTAAATAAATAAATAATTTCCACAATCACACTAATTATCTAGCCCCAAACTTAGCAAAGCTTGTACTATGTACGTTTATAAACATCCATGACTTAGGTACAAATGCTCGTGCTTATCACACAAAAATTTGCCCCTTGCGGGATTTGAACATTTCGAACCTGCAACCGCTTGGCTTTGTAGTCCGGAGCGCGAACTACTACATAAGACGGTCGTTGCTTGCTTACTTGCACATACTCTTTAAAACAAAACAACACAGATTGATACTTTGTACTGAAACCTGCCAGTAGATCGCATGTATCGCATGTGATCGCAAGTAAGAAGGAAAACATTCAAACTCTGATCAGCTTGCACCGACTCCTTGTCTAAACTTGGTACTAAAGGTAACTTTGGTACTTATGTGTTAATATTATTTTTAGCGGTTTAGTGTTTTGAAGTCGGTTTTATTCTTTTGAAATAAAATTTACTTATTTCATCTATTTTTAGTGATAAATCCTAATCAAAACAAATTCGTGCAAATAAAAGTTAACTGCTGGACACCGATTTTATCCTCTATTTTTCCACCCTTAGAGGTGAAATTTTTCCTGCAAATATTTTGTTATAGTATCTTTGAAGTACTAGCTATTCAATTAAAAAATCATCAAAATCGGTTCACATTTGTCGAAGATAAATGGGTAGTATGTTACAAGAACCACGAACCAAAACATTATCTGGGTTTATATCTTGTTATTTTCTCAAAATTCATATGGGATCACCTCTGAAGTATGGTCTACAAAACAAAAAAAGAATTATTAAAATCGATTCATAATTGGCGGAGTAATCGCGTAACATACATACAAAAAAAAAACATACAGTCTAATTGAGAATCTCCTCCTTTTTTAAGGTCGGTTGATAATATCCTACGACGGGCTGCGAGAGATGATGTTCAATGTCGGGCGAAGTCGCCTCCAGACATTTTGTCTCACGACCTTTTGCAGTGTATATTTATATAGAAGACCCTGTTTAAATACTTATAAGTAGGTTATGATGTAGGTATCTTCTTGTAGGTAACAAAGATCAGGTCCCATGGTCAAACGGACTAAATGCAATTGGCTGTAATTGGGCGTCTATTAGAGGTCAATCAAATTCGACAAAGTGCAATTGTGAGTCTAAGATAGATGAGCATTTTTTTCTGTTAGAGTATGGTCTAAGTATCTTTTACCACCATTGTTACCAGAGTTTCTGCCCCTCTTAACCAGAGATTATCAGCATAACAGATGACATTATTGCAAAGATCCAACAAATTAAAAACCATAGATTGGGCAAAAAAGGAAGAAAACTCCCTTGTTGTTTTATACAGCAAAGTGAGAAAAGGAGACATCTCCATTGTTGTCTTAAAATAGGTAATAATTTACCTTCATGTAAATAAATAAAAACTAGCATTGTTTGTTAGGTATTAAATCATAATAGGAAAATTTGAGTATTTGGTAGATATACGTGAGATGTATGTGTGTGTACGTGAGCGAGCATGTAGGTATTTAGAAGCTGGTTGTGGCTGAACTTACACAAGTTGTACACACATATTATAGTAGCGTAGAGTCAATCTTATTTTGTCCATGACCACAAAATGCTACTTAGAAGATGCGAATAACAAACAAGTAGTTAAGATTATTTTACTTCTATATGTCCACGGGTGCGAAGCCTTGACTTGAATATAATTTTACAGTTCCATATCTGAGTGGAGAACATTTAAAACCTTTAATTAAATTATCGCAACTTCTCAGTTACATATAAAACAATGCCTACTCAAAAAGTATTCCTTCGAATTTAATCATCATAAAGTTTAAGTACTATTTTGGCTCACTTACGTTACTTACTTGAATTCGTGTTTTTTGGTTCGATCTGATTTCTAATGAAAATTCTCAGTGTTTTAAATATAAAACTAATTACAAACCATTGGACCTTTACATCAAAAGCTGATACTATTAAAGAGCTGCAATCAATCGGCTGTAAATATACAAAGCTCTAGTTTTTAATTCGTTATCCCAAACGTTTGTGGGTTTTGTTCATAGGCAATATAAAGTACTTAGAGGATTAATCAATTTCAATTTGTTAATCCTCTTACGAAGCACAATAAATATATTTATACTACTAAGTAGTATTTTACTAAGTACCAACTAGAAAAGGAAAATTCTTCAATTAGCTGGCATGCATAGATATCGACCAATTTTAGTATATACAGTGTGTACAAAAGAATAGGATTCATAGAGATTTAGCTTAGCTGCAAGAAAAAAAATCGAAGGAACGATCAATTTTTTTTTACAAATTGTTCCGGTTGCAAAAATTCATTAAAAAAATGTCGTAACTCGAAAACTACAAAAAATCATAGAACATACATAGGGGTGATTCAGATACAGATCTTTATTCGTAAACGATTTGCGTTTAGTCGTAATATATTTATTATTTGTTTACCTCGTCCAAATTTGCGCATGCCACCACTGTGCACTGGGCGACGAATAACGATGTACCGACCAATTCACAATGTTACGGGACAAAATTTAAATAAATCATACACAAATACGACCTTGACACACACAAATAAGCAGACTAGAAGCCACATATTTTTACACCAAGTTTAATTATATGGATTAGATTAGATTTTATTGATTGATCTGATTTGGATCATAAGGATGAATTTATAATGTAGTCAAGACTTATTTCGATGGTGACATACTTTCTAATTATAATTTTGGTTAGCTTATCTTTAGTTTTATTTTTATTACTAAAGCCGTAAGGTATTAGCAACGTTCGTCAGCTATATGTACTAAGCCAAGTCAAAGTTACTCTGAACTATGGACCTGGTATACGGTATGCTTGAGATCTCTCTAAAGATCATTATCATCATCATCATATCAGCCCATTTCATTCCATTGCTGGATGTAAGACATAAGCAAAGAGCGTCAAAGAACACGATCTCCTACTTTTTTCATCCTGTTCCTATTAGATGTATTTTAACAAGGCAAGACAGGCTATACACGTATTATACTCTCTGATTGACAGCGCTGGCAAAATATAGTCGAGATGAGAAAGGGCTCAGCGGGGCAGGGTAAATTAGAAGAGGAGGCAGGGTAAGTTAGAAGAGGCGGCATGCCGGGTCTAGCAGCAGACTGATATGGTCTGAACGAAAGCATTGTGGACTCGGTCGCCCTTCTATGCGGTGCTTTTTAGTAGTTCTATAATGGCATAAAAAGTACATGGATAAATTAATTATAACTCATGGTAAAGGCACTTGTAAACCATGAGGTGACTGTTAGAGCAATATAATGTAAATGAATAAAATATTGTAGTTTAGGTAGTCGTAGCTTGAACACTTCACTAATAAACCTCCACGACTGCCGTCCCTTGTGGCCGTTCTATCTGGCTAAGTTGTCTGTGGACCCTGACCACTAAGCAAACCTCATTCTGTATGCACCTCGACAGACGGAGTCGAACGTTTCTTTTGTTTATTATTTGGGGATGCTTGAATAATAGATGCCGTGGAAATTACTATGTGAACGACTTGTTACTTACTTTCTTGTAGAGGTTGACGAGTTCCGAGTTTTAGTAGTTGTCAAGAAGATTAAAGCCTATTCGTAGAAGTAAAATTGTAAGCACCGTTACGTTTTTAAGTGGATGACTACTTAATTGTCTTTATATTGAGTTTGTTAGTTGCCTAGTCTATAAGACCACTCTTTTTCTTCTCACTACTTACCTACAAATAATAAAAGACATTTGAGTTTTGTTTTTTTCTAAGAAGTGACATGGCGTTGATTTCAGCTTGGATAATATTCGGTATCAGGGGACATCTACCAGATGAACCTACGTCATTGAAAATGGGTTTTGAGAAGATGCCGCAATTTAATCAATCACAATTTTCTAGTAACAATAGAGACAGAGAAATAGAACTGTGTTGAGTATCGCAAATTCGCAATAGCTTGACGTGGAAAAGCTTTTAACTCTTATAAGTTTTTACCAGACTGCGCTATAACAAAGGTAATATGCTTTCTCGGTTGGTTTCGACTGAGATTATTTGTAACTTGTTCTGCCCGCGGCTTCATCTGCGTTGACATTAAAATTAGGTTAAAGAGGAATCAAAAATCATCCCACGAGTACACACAAACGATAAAACTCATCTATAAAATGAAAATCCTGCTATGTTAAGCTAGTAAATATTATCCTAGATCACTATCTTTAGGTGTGCCAAATTACATCTAATTCCGTTCAGCATTTAATATTTAAGTAAGATTCTTATTGTGCGGTCAGCAATCCTGTTTAGGAGAGTATAATAATATAGTTGTCAAATGTAAACTAGCATGTGCTTTTAAAAGCTTACTAATTAAGCAAAAAAAAAAAAAGAAACATGTTTAAAAAATATGTTAAGAATGTTCAAAACCTACACAGCATTTTGAGCATGCATTAGTTTCTACGACTTATGCTTCAGGCGGAAAAAATATTGAAATAATTGAAAAAACAAACAAAAAATACACAAATTTATCTTTCTTCTTTTTAACCACGACCGATTTTTTTTGTTTGTTGTTTGTTTAAAATAGTGTTAATGCAAAAGGTTTATTACTCAAATTTTCCCTACCAATGGACGCAGCGATTGTCGTAACAACACTAAAAGCAGTTATAAACCGTGGTTTAATGAATTTTTGTGCGACATTCGTACCAACATGCGTTGAGTCGCTTATTAGAGTCACAACTCGCCTTAATCATCTGTAACATCCCTTTGTAAATGGAAACCGTCTTGTCCACCATTGTCTTTAAAGTGACACGTAAACTGTGGCAGTCATAACAATGCTTACAAAACAGCTATTATAGCAGTATTACTTTAGCCTTGGTTTGACATAAAAAAACCGGCTAAGTGCGAGTCAAACTCGCGCACGGAGGGTTCCGTACCATTATCTATAATATTCTGCGAATATTTTAAGCGTCTACGTGTTGCCGTTATTAATATCAAGCAAAAAACGGCAAAAAAAATCACGGTTATTGTATGGGAGCCCCACTTGAATATTAATTTTATTCTGTTTTTAGTATTCGTTGTTATAGCGGCAATAGAAATACAACATTTGTGAAAATTTTAACTATCTAGCTATCACGGTTCATGAGATACAGCCTGGTGACAGACAGACAGACAGACACAAGGACAGTGGAGTCTTAGTAACAGGGTCCCGTTTTTACCCTTTTGGTACGGAACCCTAAAAACGACACTGATTTGGCGTTTTTATGGTAGTGATGCAAAATTTACGAGGTTGAGAAAATTCGAGCACGTCCGAAAGCAATATTTTATCATCAGTCAACGGTAGTAACAATAATAGGTATATTATAGATGATATTCCTTATTCCACGTATATGAATAGTGGCAGTCGATGCTTACAGAAAGATGAACAATTCAGTTAAGCGGTTTTACCGCTGAAAGCTATCTTTCCTTAGACAACCTTTAGGTAGAGGACAACTATGGAGAAAGGGGAGAGAGTAGTACAGAGTCCTTAATGTGAAACTTTGTTTACCTGTTAACTCATAGAGATACACTTACAAAGTGATATTGTTACGCGCCAAATCTATCTTGTTTCCGAGTAAAATGGTAAATAGATATAATCATCATTATTATCAGCCCACCTTAGTAGTTTACAACGGTAAATTGGTTAATCTATATTTCTGCATATGTGCTAAGAAAGAAGTTAAACAACTTTGCCGGCGAAACAAGGGCCCAAATGTAAGCAATGTTTTCGGACATTCAATGGCTGGCTTGACGTCGTGAGGGCTGACATGCATGCCAATGATTTCACGAGACGCTCAAGAGTGTTGAGTCAAGAACCGTGTGAAGTGGAGAAGTGGAGGAGTAAATCAAGGAAAGCGGATCCTGGGCTTCAAAGCGATGGCTTTGGATGCAACCGGGATTGACCGTATAGATGATGATGATGATGATGATTTTTGGACTTTCAATAATAAATCGATTAGTTATCTGAGCAGTTTCGAAGGAACCATAATTTATGCTGAAACCTTTAAAATACACGTTGTATTGGTAGTGGACAGTTACACACGATCTTCCAAAAATCTAACTACTAAACCACTAAGGCGTAATTTGGTCGCGGACCATAAATAAAACATTTCAGAAAGAATTGACATGGGTCGTCTGATTTACCAAGAGCAAAGCTAAATTGGCTAAGAGCAAAGCCGATATCATTGTTTTCAAAAAATCGTTACGTTGACTTAAAAATTGTGGCAATACCTACAGAAAGTTTTACACCGAGACCAGTGAGGCTCGCCCCCGTGGCCGTGCGTGATGGGCGCGGGGCGCGGGGCGCGGGGTACGGGGGAGTTTGCGCGAGCGGCGGCGGCGAAATCAAAGCCGAAGAATAATAATGCAATTTGTGAAAATTTTGTTCGGTTTCTAACTTCATCGAATGCGCTTATTACTTGTGATTTTTACTGTTTCCGCTTACAGTTTGTTTTGTGGTGGCAAGTAGTAGAGATTAGTGTGATAGTGGAGTGTTTGTGAAGATGCCTTGGCATCAGTTTAGTGCTCGCGAGTATGTAAACATGGTTTACTGCTACGGTATGGCCCATGGCAATGCTTCCGAAGCATTGCGTATTTACGCAGCTGAATATCCTGATGCGCATCAACCTCGTGATCCGCAAGTGATCACTCGGGCTGTTCAGCGTTTGCTGGACAATCAGCCGACTGTACCCGTTTCGGAGACAGGGCGCGGGTCAATACGCTCTACCACGGAACAAGCCATTTTAGACGTCATGCGGGAAAACCCACGTTTAGGCGTGCGAACAGCTGCTAAAGTGCTGCGGAGAAGGCGAGGTTAGCTTAATTAACGGTTATGTAACGAATACTTTAGAAGACATGCCACTAGTCCAGCTGCGAGAGACGTGGTACCAGCATGATGGAGCGCCGCCTCACATTGTGAGACCGGTTCGAGAGCGGCTTACGGAGTTATTTGGTGAACACTGGATCGGGAGGTATGGGCCTCACGCGTGGCCTGACCTAACTCACCTTGACTTTTTTTTGTGGGGTTTCGTCAAAGACAGGGTTTTTACCCGCCTTGTGAAAATAGTGCTCAAATGCGTCAAAAAATTATCGACGTATTTGATGAATTAAAACAACGATCAGTGCGTGAAGGGATTTTGGAGCGAGTGCATCAAAACACGCTATACCGAGCGCGTGTTTGTTTGGTAATGGGAGGTCGTCAGTTCGAACCACAACTGATTCGTATGGAGAGGCCTGAATTGAGAGGTAAGTAGCTAAACAATTTACAAACATAAGAGGTACCTAATTTAATAGAAACGTGATATTCGTTGTTGTGTTTTTTAAGTAAATTTATACTCATTTGGCGCGCGCGCCGTAATCGGGCGCAGTGCTCTCGCGCCGCCCGCTCGCCTGCCGACCACTTACACACACAGGCATAGTCTGTGGCGTGCGCGCTATACATTGCGGGTTAGAAATAAGTTATTTTTTTTGATACCCAAAAATAAAAGTCATTTCCCAGCAATTTTATTTTTTGCATTCTACTTGTTTTTATGTATAGAATTCGTGGTTTTGGGCTTCGTTAAGCCTTTTTTTACACCCTGTATATAGGTATTATAGATATAGATTAAGTACAGAATTGGGCAGTGACCCATATGGTCTAATGGAGGAGCAAACTTTTCCAGACCGTTTTTTTAATACAAACAATTAGTTTTTTGGGTTCCGAAGCCATTAAGGTAGTTCTAGGCCGCGGCAACACTGCGGCTAAACGATAATATAGCGTAGAAGCAGGTTAACCCTTTCCTTGTAATAGTCGAACAACTTATGAATGTAGTTAAATTGTCAAAGAAATTGTATGGCGACGCCAGCAAACACAAGTTTGTTTTTAAACACGTAAATTTAGGGTCCAAAATGTTTGATGCATACCTACTTCGGATTTGACGGATACACTTAGTCACGCACTTTCCCGTTTATTTTTATTAATAATAGGTACGTAATTTTTATCATGTAAAGATATATTGATATCATACAGACTGTACCGCAAATATTATATTATATTAAAGTTTACTGGAAGATAGATTGTGACTTAAAATAGTTTTGAATAGTTAAAAAAACGTGGGTTACCAACAATTTTGATAATTAACTAATCTTCCCTTTTTATTTACTCCGATATAGATTTTTTTTAAGCTGCATCGTAAATGCGATTTTGTATGAGGTCGCTTTCAACCAGCCAATCCAGACAATCTGGAAATCATTAGGCTTATGTTTAGCTGTGGACGTCTTCTGGCTGAAATGATGATGATGATACGAGGCTTATACTGTTTTTTTGGCAAATTACGAAAGTTTTAAGTAATTATGTACCTACTCATTTAACTTTCCCTTAATATCCCCTTAGAATCCATAATATTTTCGAAACACCGTATATTAAACTAAATTACTTTATTTTTAACTCCAGAATGAGGTAGAGACATGCAAATCACTTGATATTATAAGCATAAACTTGGACTCAATTTTATCGTATTAAAAGTTTAAGCGGTCTAATTTGTTGAAAATGTTTGTCGGGATATGGAACAAGTTTAAACGGTTAATATTAAAATTGAGCTTTTAACTTTTATTAGCCACACTTTTAACTTTTATTTACAAAACTTAATCGTAAGAAAGTAATGACTTAGGTACTGTAGCATTGCCGATTCATCAGGACACCGATTCTGATGATTATTTTTTTATTGAAAAGCTAATACTTCAAAGATACTTTACTAAAAATTTTCGGAAAAAAAATTACCCTTAAGGATGGAAAAAAGACGATGAAATCGGTGTTTAGCAGTTAGACAAGAATTTATCACTAAAAATAGATGAAATAAATAAATTTTATTAAAAAATATAAAACCGACTTCAAAACACTAAAAAGCTAAAAATAATATTAACACGTAAGTACCTAATCAGTTACTTTTGGAGTCGGTGCAACGAAAATACTCCAAAAGTAACTAATAATCATAATGTGTTTCAATTTTGAAGATTTCCTTTAGTAATAATACGAGTAATATATCATTTATCTAAGGCATCAAATTCATTACAGTGTTAATGAATTATAATTAAATAAAGGCCCATAAAATAAATACCTTACACACCGTAGACACACATATAATATTTAAAAAAAGTAACTGGGTTGTTCTTGTTGCTTTAATTATAAATATTGGACAGATCGCATACATTGCTCTGATTCTATGGTAAGTAGCCAAAGCACTTGTGTTACAAAAATCAGAAACAACAACCGTACCACAACACTTAGACCCGAGACAATATAGAAAAGGTTATTTTCCTACATTGACCGACCGGGAATCGAACCCGGGACCTTAGAGATAGCGACACCAAGTCCGGTATGCTCGCCTCTCGTCTACGGAGGTCGTCGTCGTCGCTTTGGCCATGACTTCTAGTAAGTAGTTTAAAAATACCAGATAAATACATTTTAGTAGAATCCTCTAAATAACATGGGCGAGCCGGATTTGCGCATCGAGGGGTCCGTACAAACTTGTAGGTGTATGTAAATAGTTCGTCCATAACGAGGTCGAGACTTGAAGATTTTTCCACTTATTTCGAGTTTGGACGTAAACATTTTTTTTTGTGATTAAACGAACTAAAAAAGACTTCGAACTTTTTTTGTATGGACCCTGGCATACCTCAAGTTGCAAGTAACCTTAAATAACATTATTTTAGTGTACACCTCTAAAACATTATACGTTAATCGAAAGAGAAAATAATTATAAACAACAAATACTCTTTGACAAAATGTCGTAAATTATTCTACTTTGTTCAGAATTTAAAATAAATATTTCATGTTCACTTTGAGATTCTTAACAAAATTTATAATTTACGATATTTCGTCAAATACTATTTTTTGTTTGTAATTTTCTCTATCGATTTTTCTCTACCCTACCCTATTGGGTACACCAAAATAACGTTATTTAAGGTTACTTACAACTTAAGGTATGCCAATTAGGTACGATGCCTTTTACCTTTCCTATAAGATAATGCTTCTTGCCAAATTTAATGATTTTAGGGCAACGAGAGGTACACTATAGGTTTCGATTCCATTGCGAGTATAAAAACGCGGCTTAAACGGCCGTATCTTTTGATTGCGTTGATTTAGAAGTTTTATAATTTACAACTGCAAAGAATTGCAGACCCGACTATTTAATATTAATTTCAACTTTATACTTCAATGCTCAAACCGTACTAAAAAGGCCCGGTTAAAACCCGAAATGCACAGGCGAAAAACCTTCTCTTGAAATAAAATAGGTACTCTCGTGAACGAGTACCCTAAGGGAGTGCGCTTACTATCGGAACGGCACGGCAAGGGATTTTTAGGTGACGAATAGTATGTACCTTAAAATTATGCAACTACGGTTGAAATTGCAATGATAATGGTCTTAGCAAGCCGCGGTATGCATAGGAATACCGAATTATGAATATCAACCTTAGTAACATAAAATTAAAAAACATACAATACTATTCTTCACTTAAAAATCCCTTTTCTTGCCGTCCCGATAGTAGTTCCCTTAGTTATAGTCCCTTAGGATGTATTTACTGTAAGGGAACTCTAATAGGTCCTAAAAACAGATGTTCAGTCTCTAAAGAAGAATATGTGGACTTACCAGCTCCGAAAATTAAGTGAGACTCATCTAAAATTATATCTAAGTACACCAAATGCTTGCAAAACAATTTTCACAACTTACTAAAGTCAATTGGTTCAGAAAAACACTATTGTCAAAAAGATTTTGATTGACATAAGAATACAGAGAACACGGAGTGATTATATTTTCTTTTGAGACAAGACCCTTCATGCTAAAAGCAAGGAATTTATAAGTACTTCGTACGAAATACTTATAAATTCCTTGGCTTAAACTTACTGAGGTATACAGGGTGTACAAAAGAATAGGATACTCCTTAAAACCACGTGATCAGCTGCTCATATACAACAACTTTTAGTATGGGAGCAACACCGAAATCGTGTTTTTTTTCAGATGCTTCATACGGGTGCCCTTTGACACGCCTAAATTTTTTAGTTCTAATTTAACATGGCCAAACCGTATTGGCCAAACTTAAAACATAAAATTATTGTTTAGCCTAACAGTTGTTTTGCCACTATTATAGTTTGGTCTGAGAATTGAAAGCCCTAATTTTAAAGCATCTAATTTTAAATGCACTAAACTATATATTTCACAACTTTATTTCGGCATTACGATGATTTCACTTCAATAATGAAAGTTCTAATTTTAGAATTTCTAATATATAGCTATTGTAATGAAGTCGGTTAAAAATGTATTGGCCTAAGAAACGAATTGCTACAAAACCGACACCAAGCAAAACCGACTCCACGGGTCCTCCGAGTCTTGTCTGCCCTACCCCTAGAGTGTAATTTAGAAGCGCGTAGGCACGGAGGGGCGAGGCGGCCCGCGGGCTGAGGAGCAGGGGGCTTCATCGGACGGCTGAGGCTGGCCGGCTGAGCCGGCCAGCAAGCCGAAGCTGCGGTGGTGGGTGAAAGCCATCTGTGATGATAAGCTCGCGTGGGACCGCCGGAGCCCCGCAGTGCCGGAGCCGTGACAGAAGCTATGCATGCTGCATATTGCATGCTTACCTGAATGCTGCATGCTTGCTTGCATGCTGCATGCTTGCTTGAATGCTGCATGCTTGCTTGAATGCTGCATGCTTGCTTGCATGCTGCATGCTTGCTTGAATGCTGCATGCTTGCTTGCATGCTGCATGCTTGCTTGCATACTGCATACTTGCTTGCTTGCTGCATGCTGGCTTGCATGCTGCATGCTAGCTTGCATGCTGCATGCTTGCTTGCACGCTACTTGCCTTGTTTGCATAAATGCATGCATGCATTGCTTGCTTGTTCGTATCTTTGCATGCATGTTATATTGTTTTATACTTTTGTGCGTTTTAATTTAATGCGAATTACTATTTAGTACTTGTAAGTTGTAGGGATTACAAATTGTTCCGCCTAATGTCATATTTGGCAAGTTACAATATGGCGATAAAAAGTTAGGCGAAGTGAAAATAGTCTAAACACAATTATGAAAAGTGAAATTGTGCGAAAAAAATTTAGGCTGACCGTTTGTGTGCCATTGCCATTTAGAAGAACAAAAAATTATACCCGCTTCATACTTATGATCGAGGTAGTGAGTTAGTTTATATGAAGCATTTTAGATAATTACTTCCCATGTTACTATTAGATGACCTCCGTAGCCGAGAGGCGAGTACGCCGGCCGGACTTTGGCTTCACCATCTCTGAGGGCCCGGGTTCTATTCTCGGTCGGGTCAAAGTAGAATACGAACTTTTAAATTTTGGGTCGTTTCTGGGTGTTGTGGTACCGTCGTTGTTTCTGATTTCTATAACGGAAATACTTTAGCTACTTACCTTAGGTTCAGATCAATAATGATCAGATGTTGTCCAATGTTTATTTATTTATTAATAAACTCTTTATTAATAAATAAATAAACATTTTTGGGTAAAGCAAAGCTATAGCATAAAATATATTCTCAAGTGCCTAATTCTTAGTGTTCGTATAAACGTTTGTTTCTGAAGTGCCTCGGAGCCGTTCCGGAGCAGAATTTTCTCTTATTTTTTTATCAAATCAAATCTTTCAAAGAAAATCATCCTTATTTGTTTCATTTCAGCTAAGCATTGCCAGTTACAGACTTGGTGACGCTTTCTATGAGGTCCCAGGTTCGATTCCCGGTCGGTCAATGCAGAAAAATAAATTTTCTTTAATGTATCGGGTCTAGGTGTTGTGGTACCGTCGTTGTTTCTGATTTCTGTAACACAAGTGTGAGACAAGTGCTCAGAGCGATGAAAGTGACGTTGTCCAATATTAAACAAAAAAAAAATAAGCACGGGCTAATTTCAGAACAAGTTCGATGTTCGATTGAGTACGTACGCCGACGCTGACCTTTGAGTAGGATAGATAGGTACTCAAATACGCTGACCAATCTGACAATGATCTGTAAAAGCAGCAAGTATAGAAATCGTACCAGCTGACTCATTGAGTATTATGAGAAAGTGTTTTCTTTTTTAGTTTTCGAGCACCAAAGAGGTCAGAGTTTCAGAGGTCATTAGCGTTTTAAAATAACCCTATAATGAAACGATTGTCTGAATACCCTTGGCAATAAATAGACTGCGATAGGATTCAAAATCATGATTCTAGCGACGTGACAGTCAAAACTGATAAATAAACTAATTTAAAATAAGTTTTAATAAAATAATTTTTATTTGTTATTTATTATCTAAATTCAACTCACTTATTTGAATAAATTCAATTTACTCATTTGAAGTATTTATCAGTATGAGAAAGCGTCATTAAATCATACAATGTTCAAATAATTCTTCCACAAAATAAACCAAAAAAAAACATCAAAATCCAACATTGTCCCCAACAACAGTTAATCGACGTAGTTAGTCGCAATAATTCAAAAGACTTCTTGAATCTTTGCCAACACAAAGTGATAATAGATTTATTCTACTTCTACAAAACTGGAGTTGCAAGGGCGAAAGTGCAACGGAACAATAATAATTAAACATTTCCACAACTTTGATTAAAGAAAGTAGGTCACGCGACGCGACACGCTATTTCAAATTGAAATAAACTATGCAAAAGTTTGGTTATAAAAAAAGTTTTTCCAAATTCCGGGAGCGTTGTATTTATTTTCAGTGAAATCGTTCAGTGCCGTTCAGAGTAGGTGCCGCGACGGTCGTCCCGCGCGCTGAAAGCATTCTCGGAATAACGCGAGCGTACGTCGTCACGAGTATCGCAAAGTTTTTCCGCTATTGTGAATAGAAAGTAAACAATTTGTGAACAAGAACCGGACTTGTGAGGTTTCTGAAAGTGGTTTGTGGTGGAGTCAGGAGAGAATTAAGACGGATTTTGTTCTTAAGGTAATTAAAATTGTTCGTAGCTAAGTTTTGCTTCGTCAGGTAGCTTAACGGCGGTTGGAATGACGACTTCTGCTAATTGCCTATCGGATTATTTTAATTTACGTTATCTCTACTTCTTGATTAATCTTTTTACAAAAATGTTATTAGCGTTGTATGGTTGATATTTCGGTATGAATCATTTAATAAATGTAACGATTTAGGGTTGAGAAAAATAAAAAATAAAATAACCAAAATTATTTTGTCTAAGAATTAAATACTTTTATTCTTAAAATTTTCGCTTTTTTTGTTGTAATTCGTTTTAAGGTAGGTACTTATGCAATATTTATCCTTATTCTTATTGATTACTAGCTGTCCCGGCGAACTTCGTACCGCCCCTTTATACATTTTTTTTAGGGAATTTTTCCATATTTTTTTATATTTATTCTGCTATTTGGGGCGGAGACAAATTCAACAAATCAAAGATCATAAAAATTGGTCCAGCCCTTCTCGACTTATAAATGGTGTAACTAACCGTACTTTGTTTTTAGATAGATAAGTTTTCATCTGCATTTGACTAGAGAATATTTTCTTCTGTAAAAACAGATCTACTTATATGTAAATTACTCTCAGGCTAGATGTTTTCCGAGTTAGTTTACATTCAGCGGACGCTTCACCGACGTGATCCAGTAGAAACTGAGATGGATGCTAACTTATGACGAAATGAAATGCTGACCAAACTTATAGAATGTTACCCTAACTGAACCAAGAGTAATAATATTTGAAGGGACTGAAAAAATTGCGACTAGATCAGTTGCGCTATACAGACTTCTTGACTTCCCTAATAATATTATTATTAACCTACGTGTGATGACTACAGCACTGAGGTATGGTCCTTGACTATTTTCAAAGTTGAAGTGGCAGTGGGCAGGCCACATCGCTCGCAAAACTGATAAACGTTGGGGAAGAAAGGTTCTCGAGTGGCGACCACAAACTAGAAGACACAGCGTGGGCAGGCCTAGCACGCGGTGGACCGACGACATGGTCAAGGTTGCGGGCAGCCGCTGGATGCAAACGGCCCAGAGCCACTCGCAGTGGCGTTCTACAGGGGAGGCCTATGTTCAGCAGTGGACTTCTAGAGGCTGATGATGATGAATATTATTATTTTGGACCTAAAAATTTACATTCTTCTACAACAAATGCAACATTTTTATGAGAACAACATCGAAATCTGAAATAAAAATCACTTCCTCATAGTATTCTTACTTACTTAATTGCAACCACTTGGGTCATTTTGTATCCCTATACAAAATTACCCCTATACAAGTGTTTTTTTAGGATTTATATATTCGTTTCGTACAAAAGTATTTGTTTTGACCAGGAAAATAGAAATTTCGGTTCAAAAACAATAAAAATTAACTGTGTATCTTGCATTTGAATGATATGTTTAATATTGAATTCATTTCATTAGATTACTACCTACGTTTTTTAAAATATGTCGGATACATTTTGCATGGCGGCCACTGACTACATTATCTACATTACCTGAAGTTTGACTGGTAGAGAATGCTGTATAGCATTAAGTAAGCCAATTGTTCTCACCTGTGCTATAAAGTTTAAATAAAAGAAATATATACAATAAAATTGTTTAATAATGTAAGTCTTAAGTATACATTTTGAAATAAACATTTCGGTGTGCATGTTGCCCGCCACTGCCGGTATCGGAATGAAACAGTATTCTATAGTACTCTTTGGAATAAAACCTATTCTCAAGCGAAGACAAATTAATTCATGAATTAACCAAACATCTATTCGGAAATATTATTCAACCCGATCCTTGTTTACCAATGCAAAAATGTTACTTTGTGTATCTGAATGAGTGAATAAAGCGTAGCTTTCATATTTAAATGAGACATGTGAGACAAAAACCCATTTATTCGTGTTCATGAATTTTTAAACGTATTATAGTTAACTTTTTCATTATGTACTAAATCCATAAAAATAACTAATATCCGTCCATGACGACTAGGTAAAAAAAAACGAAATTAGGAATTATACATTTATTTTTTTATTTAAAAAATACAGAGTTAGCGCGACAAAGCTCGTGATGTCACTTCTAATCAAAAAATGTACCTAGGCGTGACGTCATGCGACTTTTCAAATCAATATACCTCTGTCTATTTTGATAACGTAAAAAAAGAAAAAATACGTGTCCAATACTTTTTGATAATCTACCTGATAGACGAAGAAAAATAAGTAAGTCAATATCCCTATTGCAATAAATTCTTTTCAGCTGGTATCATTACTTTTTGGACAAAGCAATAAAGTAATTTCTTTATTTTTTGCTCATTCCTAAAAAATCACATCGCTTGTGCAATAACGACTTAAGTATTGCTTTTGCTATTTTATAGTACCTCGAGGCGTCTGATTTTCGATTTATCTTTTTAATGTCGACTAATCACAAAATAACTGTCAACATTTTGTACTAGCCCTGTTAAGCCGCCTATGAGTAGAAAATATTTCAACTTTCACTTACCTATAATACTTATAACAATAAGTTAGATATTAAAACAAATAAGTCGCCAGAATCATTGTTTGTCACAATTACTTAATAAGTTATTATTTTCAAACAGTATCAGTACAGTTCAGTAGGTATTTAAAATGCGATTTACATTCTGTCACGCTATGCAATGATTTGCATTTCAAGAGCTAAATCGAGTAAAATCTAAAATTGGCTTAACTAGCTCGATCTGTCACTGCCCGCGTCTCATTACTCATGGAGTTTGATTTATGGATTTCATATTTTCAGGATATGCTCATTTACTGCAATAGTTGTCTTGATTTAAATTAAAAAACTCGGGTCAAAAACTGATAACCAAAGACAATGCTAAGGTGATAATTTATATATATAAAAGAAAGTCAAGTTAGTTACACCATTTATAAGTCAAGAACCGTTGGACCGATTTTTATGATCTTTGATTTGTTGAATTTGTCTCCGCTCCGAAAAGCAGAATAACTATTAAAGCACGTTTGTACTTGCGACTGGATAAAGGATAATATTTATCTACTAACTTAAACACATCACATATTTTGGATATGTTTTTTTTAAAATAAATAAATATTGGACAACATCACATACATTGCTCTGATCCTATGGTAAGTATTCAAAGCACTTGTGTTATAGAAATGAGAAACAACGACGGTACCACAACACCCAGACCCGAGACAATAAAAAAAAGTTATTTTTCTACATTGACCAACCGGGAATCGAACCCGGGACCTCAGAGATAGCGACACCAATTCCGGTATGCTCGCTTCTCGGCTACGGAGGTCGTCAAATCGTTATGTTAATCACATAAATTATTTAAATTACGTAACTACCTTACCTTACCTACGTAATTTCGTGCCGCTAATAAAAGTTGTCTTTCTTCATATTTTCTCACCTTTTAAACCTTCCTTGGACTTTTACAAATATTTCAAAACCATAATTAGCCAAATTGGTCCAGCCGTTCTTGAGTTTTTGTGGGACTAACAAACGTCAGTTGATTTTTATATACATATATACAGGATTACATTCAGGATTTCAAGGTAGTGCCAAATTTTAAAAAAGGTCTATAGAACAATATAAAAATACTAATTTATCGTAAATAATTCCGCCGTCGTATTTCTGGAGTAAAATATACTTAAAAATTTCCATAAAAAAAAGAGATGGGCCGTCGTTTATCAGAGATCACAGGCGTACGCCGACGCCGCTCCAACAAGAACCTCATGCAGTGCACATACGGTGCAATTTAATCAAGTAATCGTAAATGTTCTATGTATTCAATTTTTAAATGCATTCTGCATTAAAAATGAAATGAATGGAAGAACTAAAAATGAAAAAAAAAGAAGTTTGTTTTTTACGTAGATCGATTTAGTTACTGATTGTGAGTGGTCCCTAAAAAATTGGCAGTACCGTGAAATGTAGCCCGTGTATACATGATTTATGTAGGATGTCGATTTTTCATTAATCCTTTGTAAGTTCCAAATATATTGTGGCAAAGGCAGCCCATAAAAAGTTTAGGTCTGATTTTTATCCCTCACAGTTTTTAAACTACTTTTGCAGTACCAACAATTTTCATCACCATCATTTCAGCCATTGAAAGTCCACTGCTGAAACAGTCCTCCCTCAATAACCCAACATCGGCGGCGGTGGCAAGCGGGTTGGCGAGCGCAGTTTTATAAGATTTCGCACGCAGACACTGCTGCCCGTCTAGTGCTACAGGAATTAGTCGCCTCTTACGACACGCCTCCTGTTGGCGGTGGGGAAGTGTATTCTTTACGGCCGTCCCCAATCTTACAATTTTAGCAATATTTTAAAACTGCAATCCTAAATTAGAAATAGTTTGTCATAGTATGCTTATTGCGCACCGGTATTATGAAACGTTTTGCTGGCCTATTGCAGGGAAACTACAATTTGAAGATATACTATTTTAATTCAAAGTTTACCCCGTCTGAATGTAATTCATAAGCACGTATCTGTGTTTGTAGCAGACAGCATTTAGCGGCTTGTGTACAATGCATACATTTATAGACAATACATTACATAGTACTTAGAAATAGGTATCGGATATAATGCCTACCTTCTACTTGTCTATTAAATATTGTGTAATAAATATATATTTGCCAGAAGTTGATCTATTTCAAAGTGAAATAAAGTGTAAATCTAACCTATCTCATATTTAGGTCTGATTTGTTACCTTAAACAACGTTTATTAATGCTTTATTAGTAAGGTCACCAATGTACGTACAGTCAACTTCAGAAATATTTATCCATTTTATGATAGTTAAGATATAGTTAAATAGGCATAGTTTCCTGGGTTAAAAAAAATATCAAAAAATATTGGACCCATATTTTGTCTTTTGTCAATCAAACAAAAAATTACGAAAATAAAGCGCATCAAAGTGAACACGTGACGTGACGTTGCAAAAAGGGTCGCAAGGCTTGACGTTACGCGAAACTTTAACGGGCTATATCTTCATATTTTTTTGTTTGATTGAAAAAAGAAAAAATACGAGTCCAATATTTTTTGTCAATCCAACTGACGGACTAATTCGATTTTTTTAGGAAACTAGCCCATTATATGATGATGCTCCCGGGGAAATGCTTCTGAGAAAGCGACCCAGAATCATCTCCATAGAGAAATACTTACCTAATTAACCTACCTTCCTAATAATCTAGTTAAATGCTTATAAACTCAATAGCTAGAATCGTTCCTGTCATTGAAACTTTTTGTCACGTAGGGTAGGGTAATCTTACTTTGAACTTATTACCGGTAAAGTAGTTTCTGTCTCATTTAGCTAAGTTTTAAAATAACAACATTACAACTCATGACAACACTATCATCATCATCATTTCATTTATAGACGTCCATTGCTGAACATAGGCCTTCCCCAGAAACTAGACAAATCGCAATTACATGTTCATGTCTCTAGAGAGGGAGATGTTTCCTCGTAGGAAGCATTTGATTATATCTCGCATGTAACTACACCCACCTTACTGCGCTAGATAGGTTCATTATTTTAGTGTTGAGTGTACAATCTTTAGCTTAGTTATAAAATTGAGTTACACATAACTCGCTTGGAAACTTCGATAAAAGCTTATGCATCCCGAGGCCCAGCCACCCCCAGCCCTAATAACTGCACTCGAACTCAGGTAAACTTTGCAATATTGTTACTTCCAATCGCCCCTTAAATCTAAATTTAGACGTTATTTATTAGCCGGAATCAGCGGGATATCGATGGATTAGTGTCCAGCCCCCCTAGCATGACCAATAAAACACGATATGATATGATATGATATAGCGATATATTGACACCAACTGTAAAAATATGATAGATATAGCCGCCATTTTGAATTTTTATTGAAATAGCAATCATAATTATGTGACGTCACCGGCACGGCGATTCAAAATGGCGGCTATATCTATCAGATTTTTACAGTTGGTGTCGATATATCGCTGTATCACCTCATATCATATCGTGTTTTGGTGCTCATACTAGGGAGGCAGAGCTAGGCTAGACTATAAGCGAAGCCCCCGCACTACAGCTGTCATCTGTCATCAAGGGTCTTCTCGGCGAGAATGACGCATAAATTTTTCAGCTGTTTTTTCAGGTTTTTTCGAATACTTTTTGCCTATACCACTCTAGTACTAACAAATCGGTCGACCCGATTAACGCACGGCAATTATTTTTTAGAAGATGAAACGGCGCACTGTTTAGTAATAAAGATTTAAGCATTCGTAAATTAACATCAATTCTAAGTAGGTAGATAGATAGATAGATACTCTTTATTGCACACCATACAAGTAAAATACACATGATTTTTACAGAAAGATGTACAATTTAGGCGGTCTTATCGCTAATAGCGATCTCTTCCAGACAACCTTTAGGTAGAGGACAACCATTAAAGAAAGGGGAAGGTGTTGCAGAGTTTTTAAAATTCTTACCTGATACAAATAGGATTGCATAAATTTATGGCATAGACGTATACATACAGTAATGAAAAAATAAAGGTACATACGTATTAGTACAAGATTATAAATGATCATCATCATCCTTGTCATCATTATGATTGGAAGCCTTTGGAAGTCCACAGGTACTGGACATAGTGGACACACCAATTTTCTAATGCTTTTAAATCTAGCTGTAGTTTTTGCTCTTACTTAAGAGACTTCATTAACAAATACTTAACAACGAAGTTGTGACATTTGTTACGAAGTACCAGACAGCTATCATTTTCGCTGGAAGCGACAGCCAGAAGCTTAAACTTGCAAAACTGTTACCTTCATCATCACTCCATACCTACACAAATAAACATCTAGCATACAATACGCTACGAAGTATCTTGCGCTCAATGTCGGAGCAGAAGGCATCCAACAGAGTCGATTGAATAAGTCTTCAAATTGCTAATCTTTAACAATTTCAAGACTAAGTTCAAGGGTATTTTGTTACTATTGTATAAGGAGTAGACTGAAAAGCCGAACGTTCTTTGAGCCTTCTCGAAATATGATATTTTTCTCTCTTTTTAATCCCCTATACTTTTGTGTATAAGTACTTAATGTTTTATTTTTATTCGTCATCTTGTTTTATGATTTCATTTTAAAAATTAAATAGTCAGATAATAGAAATCTCTTTTTTTTAAAAACACGTATTCGTTTACCAACGATGTAACATCGGCTACGTACCATTCGATATCGTAAACCAACGGAAGGTAAAATTACAAACTCAATAATGAAGTAACGAGCGACCTCCACGTAATATTTTCGGAAGATAATTGATGGATTTAATGTTTCCCGACCGTCTCTGTAGGTATTTTGAGCCATAACGACGCTATAAAAATTTGTAAAAAGTGCAATATATATATCGGGAATATAGAAAGGTCCGAAGTTTGTGTTAGAAAACGATTTTTACGTTTTACAGCATACGATACTTATAAACTACGATACTTATTTGTATTGTATACATTTGAGAAACTAATATCTACATGCTAAACATAATGATGATGTTATACTAAAAATAGATGAAATAAGTAAATTTTATAAAAAAAAAAAAAACCGACTTCAAAACACTAAAATGCTAAAAATAATCCTAACACTTAAGTACCTAATCAGTTACTTTTGGAGTCGGTGCCAGCCGATGAGAGATTCAATGTTTTTGTTTGCACCGACTCCAAAAGTAATTGATTAGGTACTTAAGTGTTAGGATTATTTTTAGCATTTTAGTGTTTTGAAGTCAGTTTTTTTTTTTAAATAAAATTTACTTATTTCATCTATTTTTAGTGATAAATCCTAATCTAACTGCTGAACACCGATTTCATCCCCTATTTTCCTACCCTTAGGGGTGATTTTTATTTTGTAAACTTTTAGCATATTATCTTTAAAGTATAAGCTATTCAATAAAATAAAAATCATCAAAATCGGCTCATATTTGTCGAAGATAGGTAACAAGAACCACAACCAAAATACTATCTGGGTATATATTTGTTGATTTTCTCAAAAAGTTCTAAATCAATTTCGATAAAATTTATATGAGACCACCTCTGAAGTATGATCTTCCAAACAAAAAAAGAATCATTAAAATCGATTCATAATTGGCGGAGTAATCGCGTAACAAACATGCAAAAAAAAAAAAACATACAGTCGAATTGAGAACCTCCTCCTTTTTTGAAGTCGGTTGATAATATGAACAATATGACTGTCAAAAAAGATAAAGGCTTGTCAAAAAGTTGAATCTTAAAGGTCATCTTATTTTCAGCTGTCTTCAAAAACGGAGAAATTCAAATACCAGGAAATATAAAAACACTGGGACCAATATTATTTAAAAAGAAATTGTTTGAGTGGCTTTTAGAAAGTAATTTTTATAGTGTTAAGGAATTGACTAAATAATTTGACTAATAATGACTGGAAATAATGATGATATGAAATAATATGACTAAAAACTAAAATTATAATGTAATGTATTATTAATATTTACTGATTATAATATTGTTATCTACCTCCTTAGTAATTTACATGCCATACAATGGTGAGACATGTTGATTATACTTGCTGATTGTTTGAGATATATTTACGAGTAGTACCGATGTTCTACAACAGCGTCGGGTCACAATGTTTTAAAGCTGGAAAAGAAAAAACATTTATCCCTGCAAATGGCAACATTTGTTGGTAATGTCATTACGATTGTTTGTGACAGCGCGGGCACGTAGTCCTTGCAATAAAATGTGTAAAATAACTATTATTTACTCTATTTGTAGCTTAAAAGTTAGTGTTTAGAATGCTATTATACAGTTATCTATGTGGATTGTGTTTACAATAAGGTTTATAGTGAATTTCAGCCAAAAATCAACAAGGGATGAGCGCCATAATCAGGCGCGGTTATGGTTTGTTTTTTAACGCTATATTAATGGAATCAACTTATATATTCATTAGTTCCAGTTACAGGTATGTACAATCAAATACTTTACTTCCTTTTGTGAATTATAGATATTCTCCTATGGAGGAATTACTTAGGTACCTAACGTTTAATTGATTGATAGAATCTAACCTAAAAGTCATTTTTAAACTATAATCTTGTTACTTTTTCTTCTAAAAAACTTAATAGAAGTTGAGAATGAAATACAGAGTTATCAAGTTTAAGCTCCAGTTCGCCCCAAAACTGAAGATACCTAGTAAATATACAATTTATGAAAATAAGGAAAACTTAAGAAATTTAGAAAACAGCAAGATGAAGAAACCATGACACAAGTATGGAGACTCAAATATTGAAGCAGCCTCCTCAGGCTTCAGTCTATATCAATGAAATTGAAGTGGAAACGCAATGGCTGGGTGTTGAGAGAACTTTACAAATTACCTACTGAAATAAACTTCAAACGCCTGGGTAGTATATACATAATGAGCAATAGACAATACCATGAAAATTGAGCCAATGCACCCATTATTTGACATCTAGCTCTATCACTTATCGGATAGACAGTATGTTGCTATACCATGAAAATGGAAATTGATCCAGTGCACCAATTAATTGCCATCTAGCGCTATCACAGTGCGGATAGACAGTATGTTGCAATACCAGGAAAACTAAAAATTGAGCCGGTGCACTAATGACCTGACATTAAGCGCTTTCACAAAGCGGGAAGACAGTATGACAGTATATGTTGCAATACCATGAAAATTTAATTTGAACAAGTACACAAAAATATTAGATGTCTAACGCTACCACCAAGTGGATAGAATAGTATGGACAAACAAGCATACTCACTCAATTTCAATCAACTAGCGCTACTATCATGAGACAACAAAGTATGGACAAATGAGCAGGATCACTCATTTTTAAACACCAAGTCCTACTGTTACTAAGCAAATAGACAGTATATAGAAATGGGCAGGCTCACTCATTATTAAACAAGCGCTAATATACTAAGAGAATAAAAAGAAATTATGGACAAACAAGCAGGCTCACTTGTTATATTAACTAACCTATTGCTATGCAATTAGTGTTATATTACATATATAACAAATGAAAAATCAAACAAATTATTTGAAATCTTGCACTGTAAGCTGATGTGATGACAGTATGAAACAATACTATATAAAATTGTAAAACCAATTGTACAAAATCAACACAACACTATAATATTATTATTGTCAGACAATAGTGCTAATATCTGATAAATACTATTACAAATAAACAAAGATGGTTTTAACTACTTCCTAAGGAATTGGATCATCATCATCATCATCATCATTTCAGCCATAGGACGTCCACTGCTGAACATAGGCCTCCCCCATTGACTTCCAGATTGGCCGGTTGGAAGCGGAAGGAATTGGATGGAGATAGAAAATTCAAACCGGAATTATTGTGAAAAGCCCTTTACCTCAAGAAAGAAGGTTACAATAGAGATACAGATACTTACTTATCAAAGCTATGGATTACTTTACTGGCCATCTTATTAATCACAAATCTCTATTATAAAGTCTTAGCCATTGCGCTAATGAATCCATTGTTTGGTTCAAAACTCCAAAATAACCCTTTCTTGGTTTTTACCATAGTCAGATAATGAAGTTGCACTACTGAATAATTTATCAAGAAATTATATAACTAACCCAATCTTTTACTAATTAATTAGTATTTAAAGGTATTATTGCACTTATGCAATTCTTGGAAGAAATAAATAGTCCTGCAAAATTGTAGTGAAACAAGGATTTTGACAAGACAACGTTTATAAAATCCAGCTTATCCAGCTTGTGACAAATCAGATGCCATCTTATCAGCGTATACTTCATGTCAAAGAATTTTTGCATAGAAATCCTTAAGGTTAAAATTTATTAACCCTAATCCAAAGTTAATGCCACAAACAAATTCAAAAGTAAAGGTGTTATGGAAGTACCATAAAAACCCTTAAAATATTGGGCTTACATTATTTAATTAAATAATAACCTAGATATTCCAGATTCCTTTTCTTTACTTCATTGTGGTAAACAATGTAATGTACTAAGAATACCTATTTATAAATATGTACTTACATAAGTACCATTATTCAAAATAAGATACATTTTAAAACTATTGGGAACGCTTGATTTGTTCAGTCCTCCATCATAACGATATGAAATAAGTATAAGATGGACAAAAGTCTGTAAGATTAGTAATATGTATATAACTATTTATTTATTATTTATTAAGCCTTTTGTGCTGAGTCTTTTTCCAGTCGAGCCCAAGCTATATGTGTGGAACCATCTTTTCTTTGGCTGACCTTCTTCTGAATATCTTGTTATGATTAATTGAGGACTATAAAAAAATATTGTAATAAAACCTTATTAAGGTAGACTTCTGTAACCGCTGAATTAACATAAAGGCTATGTGATGATCATTTACCTAATATAATTTAGTAATTTCAATAGATCTTTTGTTTTTTATATATTTATGATAATAAAATAAAATAACGCTGTGACCCCTATCACATGCTAAGGAACTGCTTCTAATCACTTAAAAGTTCTGATCATAATCTAACAAAATCATTATACCTATTCAATTTCTTAAAATCGAAATATCCCTTTTAAATTACCATTAAGACAGACATTTCTCAAAATTAAGAATAGATAAATTCACAATAAGAACATAGTAGGTACCCCTACATATGTACTTATTGGTATATCACCTTAAATATAATCTTAGAGATTACTTTTATTTCATTTGAGTCACTAAAACAGGAACAGTCTAATACCTGTTGTCCTGATAAAAATTACATAATGCCAGGGCTTGAATTTCCTTAAATATGACATATTGAAACTAAATTTCTGAACAAAGTATTCTTGTAATTACAAATTACTAAAGATGACAATCTTGACAATAATGTGTGATGGAAAATAATACATTAAGAATAATTGTACTTCAAATAATTAATTCATGTAGAAAACTTAATTTAAATCAATTAGGTATAAATAAAAAATATGGAAGTAAATTCCAAAAACAAAGCCTAGTAACCAGACATTTTAGTAGATACCATAATTAACTTGTACATGTAGAAACATGTCTCAGATAGAACCATTCCCTGTTGGTAAACACTTAACCCGTTGACTGCCCAATAACTGTCAATAAAAATAAGAGATGGGCAATATAGAGTTATAACTTATAACAGATAAGTCGAACTGATAAATACATTTATCGTATTCAATAATATTTTCTACCATAGCAAAAAAAAAAAAAAAAAAAAAAATTAACACATTCTTTTACATTATAACTTAATGTTACATTTATGAAAATTATGCCTACATTGCTGCATTCAAATAAAGCTATAACTGAATCTGTTAAAGAACATTTTTTTCTGTTAGTTTACAATATTATCAACTGATAAAATATTTGGTTTTATGATCCGATTATACGCTCTATCTTGCTAAATATAAAGCATAAGCTACCGTATTGAATTCAATCGATATTTTCAACCAAATAATGCAATATTATTTCCATAATATTAACATTCGGTAGCAATAAGGATGTATCTTAACTATGGTCATCCGTACATTTGTGACCAAAATTGAGGTTTCTAGAACCCCGGTCACCCATTCATTTAGTAACCAAACCTGAGGTTGATCCAATAAGTGACTAAAGTGATTAAATTTGAAGTTGTTTGACCACGGTCACCCATTCATTAAGTGACTAGATTAAAAGTTGCACAATGCATAACGATTGATGTTTTTAACCAATTAAAAAAAAAAAAAAAAAAAAAAACTTTACAGGATGAACTCAACAATAACAAATATGCCAACTTAATTACATAGGTCAGTTACTTGGAATTTCCCGTACTGATTCTATAGATTACCGGCCTTAGCTGAGATAAAAAATAAAAGAATATAATAATTGATTGTTAACACGTTGAGCGCTACGCGGAGCCGCAAACAATAGATTTTCTATTGTGTCTAGTTTGTGGCAGTCAAAGACTTTTATCATTTAAAGTATAAATATTTTTAATCATTATTGCCACCTTTAGTAAAAATATTAATTGTAATCATACGCTAAGATATTATGATTGCGCACCTGCATTTTTTTAAAAATAAGATACTCTCCTTTCGTTATATTCATTTTAATCTTTTTAATTGTTTTTTTTTTGTTAGAACACTCTATTGAAATAAGTATTTACAGTACTTATAACAACATATTTGTCTTGCAACCGGTCTTCAGGAACAATTGTTTTCGATGTTTTATCACTCAATTATGGAATTGGCTAACAATGGACATTGTTGTTATAATCAGATAATAAAAATATATTTACAAAAAAAAAAAAAAAAAAGTGTGATGTAACACTATCGTAATAGACTAGTTATTATTTTGTGGCCTGGCTTGTGCAGTATATTATGTGAGACCTAAATGGAACGTAATTTTACTCTTGACGCATTCAGAATTTCAGACATTCTACGTGAATTCATTAGTTACTCAGCCTTAGCACTAAACATAAAAGATATGATTAAATATAAGTACCTTTTTTGTTTTGATTTGCCATCAAACGTCTCCGGATTGTACTTAGTTTTCAAAATGTTTTTTGCATTTTCTAAACTAATAAGCAACTTATTCGCAACCGAACTTCAAACATCTACTCGTAAATATATCTCAAACAATCAGCAAGTATAATTATAAGATTAAACGAACTTACCTTAAGTGAAGTTCAATCTTAATTATACGCAGCTGATTGTTTGAGATATAACATTCCCAAAAACCCACCCACTAATCCCAGTATATCAGAGGGTTGCTCATAAGGCTGTCTTTAAACGTAATGACATTACCAACAAATGTTGCCATTTGCAGGGATAAATGTTTTTTCTTTTCCAGCTTTAAAACATTGTGACCCGACGCTGTTGTAGAACATCGGTACTACTCGTAAATATATCTCAAACAATCAGCTGCGTATAATTAAGATTGAACTTCACTTAAGGTAAGTTCGTTTAATCTTATAATTCATTCTCAAATATGTATCCATCTTATTATACCGTGTCTGTGAGTAAATAAATGATTTGATTTGATTTGATTTGATTTGGAGAAAGTTCTCAATTCGTCTGAACTTTATTTTATATCTTATAATAATGATTTGATGTGATAATGTCTCAGTAAAAAGCATTTAGTTTTTTTAAATATAAATTATAGATCAAAATCGTATAACATTGTATGTGTGTTCAAATCAAATCAAATAATATAGTTGTGATAATGTGGGTAACAATAAGGTGCCAAACATGGAGAGAATACCTAGTCAGTAGTTATACGAATAAAGCCAATTTAGATCACTGAACCCTAATATTATGCTTCTATTATAAACCGGTTAAGATCAACGGCAAGATATTGCGAAGATGATTGTCATAAAGATCATTGCCACTATTGTTAGTCTCAACGTCTTTCTTAAACATCATATTGGGAGAGCGAAAAAAAGGAAGTGTTTCAGAAGAAATTTTAGTGTCAAAAGAGAAATACATGGTAGAGCTTGTAAAGAGTCGATTTCCATCAATACCGATACCTTCTGCAAGTTTTTTTATGTTTCTAGGAACTAAGTAAGTATATCTTGACCGTCACTAAAACGCGACCGGTAAAGGTTGGGTCGTTCCGGAGATAGGCGTTTTGAAGACCTTGATTTTTTTAAAGTTTTGAAAACAATTGTTTCTTTACAACATAGAATTGACGTTAACTTAGAAAATGAAAAGTCAATCAATAGCGCTCATTTATAATGTGTGAAGGTCGAGGTATAATGAGCCACGCTGAGCCACAACACTTAATTTTATGGACACCACATGTTTTTCGGATAAGTACTTATATAGTGTTGTCACAATAGTTTGTTAAAATGGTACCGATATGTTGTTGTTGTGAACAATTACACCGATTATTTAGGCTCAAACTAAGAAAAATTTGTCTATTGCATCTAGATAAACGGATAGACATATTTAAAATACATTTATAAATATCCACGACTCAGGTTCAAATGCTCGTGCTTGTCACACAAACATTTGCCCTTCGCGGGATTCGAAGCCGCAGCCGCTGTTCTTGTAGTCCGAGTCACGCACTACTGGTCGGTCGTTTTATAAGAGACTCTGGTTAGGTTCAACCACCTTAATACGAGTAAATAATTGAGTTGTGCTTTGAATTTTAGACACTGTTTTTTCCCAAATTTTAATCAAAAATTTAATCCCAGTTTCCACAAAAGAAAAGAAAAGAGAAGAGTATGTTTTCATACAAATGACTAAGCGAAGCATCCAGGTATTCTCTCTTTGTATTCGTGACTCCGGGCCTAAGCACAGAAATTTATTAAAATTACTTTTCTAGGATCACCAAAATTTCGAGCTTATTACAACTCCGATACTTATATTCAAACTTAAACAATCTAGTGAAAACTTATCACATCAAGCAATTCAAGAATAACTAATCATTTCATGCAATTTGAAAATAAAATTGCTTAAATATCAAAGTATCAAAGCCTTGTCATTATTTAGGTGAATAAAGACTCTATTTTATATGAATTTGTGCAATTTTCTAAGTAATATTTTGAGAATTTATGTAAGTTTTTGCTTAAATATGTGGTCAGTAAACCACCGCCAGATGAAAATTTGAATCTGCTTAACTAAATTAAGTCGGCTTAACTAAATTAAAAAATTTAAGTACTTACAAACAGAAAAATGTCTTAGAAACACTAAGCTTCATTTGCATAAAGTTTCCATACTAACGAATCTGGCTCCCGATTCAGAACGTTTCGATAACGAGTTGTCAACCGGTGACACTAATGTTAAATCCTATGTGTCACGTGGTTTTCCAGTTGATAATTTGTTATCGGATGGTTCTGAATGGGGGCCCAAATACTGTGGTGACAGCAACAAAACAACTTCTTTCAGAGCTTATATACGCTTATCAAGTATGAAACCAGAGCTTAACGGTTGAAGTGACTAAAGCAAACTACCCAAGTCGAGCAAATTAAACTATCAAAGAAATAACTAAGTAACTGCAGTTTACTAGATAACTTAAAAAGTTATTTCATGATAAAGGTGATATTCACAGAGAAAGCTTGCGTTGGATTTTATAATAGTTAATAATGTTTTGATTTATTCAAACGCAAGTATTAAGAAACAACATTTTTACTTATCTCAATCTAAGATACAGTCATTTTTAAATAAAGGTTATTTATTTTTTAATAAAGATTTTTATAAAGCGCAATTGCTCAATTAAGAGTGCAGATGTAATTTATAATGAAACATTAGACAGACTTGCTGGTTTTTTTGCTTGCATGTTTGCATACATGCTTGCTATTTACAAACAAAAAGGGCGTTATATGAAATACTGATTAGACAATGTAATATTATGTATACTTAAAACATTTTAGTAACTAGTTAGTATTTAATAATTAGATAGATAGATAGATAGATAGATAGACACTTTATTGCACAAAACATTAAGGTTATTACACACAAGACACAGTTATGTACAATCAGGCGGCCTTATCGTATTAATTAGCCGTTATAGCTGAAATTACAGAAAGTAAATTTATATTAAGCGTTTGATTAAAGGTACTTGGTAAATTTATATAAGAAAAAAAAAAATATCACTAAAGCGTTATCACTAATGTTGCATTACACACCCATTAAATGATAATAACATAAAATGATAATGACTATGATTATATTAAAATCTAAAACATCGATACAGAGTTTAACCTTTTTTTTTTAAATTTAAATTAACTAGATAAGCATTAGTGTTGAAATGGTTTTGGCTCCTAGACTATAAATTGATCGGATTACGTAATTTATAAAAGTAATTTATTTGGCAGCGACCCCAATAGCATTGTGTGTTCTACTGTAAAGTATAGTGTCATTTATTTGTATGCCAAGCGGAAAGACAATTCTCCATGGCATGGCGTGCAATTTAGGGGTCGACTCTACGTGTGTTCGTAGGATGGCCATACATTGCGTAAAATAATAGACAACATTTTTATCTGTCTGCCTTTAAAATACCTGCATAAAATATACGATCTAACGTTCACATTTCAAAAGTCTCGTGCACTGAAATTTAGATAAATATAAAAACGAACTTAGTACCTAAGTGTCCTAAGTACTGCTATAATTTCACAGTAGACTAAAGCCCTTAGTCGACTGTGCGTTTTTCTACATTTCTCCCTAATAAATAATTGACGTTTCAGTTAAGTAAAGGTAACACGTAATCGCCATTACCTTTTCATAGCACTGAATTGGGCGTCCGCGTACCTTATTTGTCCTTGATCAAAGTGTTTATGTAGTTACCCTGAGTAAGGTCTCTGCTAGCCAGATTTACAAGGATCGACTTCATTGTTGTATTTATTGAGTGTGGGTGGACGTCCTACGCTGTGCTTGCCTGTACGTGGCCTCTATTCTAGAACCCTTCTGCTACATCGGCCGTCAGTGTTGTACCCTGCCCACTGCCACTTTAGCCTCTTAATTTCGTCGGGATATGTCAATGACTTTTGTTTAATTTTATTTGCTGTAAGGGTAATTTTTTGGGAATTATGAATACCTATTCATACAGATCCCAAAAATTAGCCCTATACCATCGGTTAAGAAATGATATATAGGCTTCTTAAATAAGAAACGTGCAAGAGTTGGGACACTTTTTTACAGGAAATTTAGGATACCTTACTGGTAAGACGATGCTGGTAAAATGCTCAACTTTATATGAAACACTTATCTAATTTTAGACGTAGACCGCGCACTTTCGGTTGATGGTAGCCACAAAATTTTCAAAAGGAGTTTTTACACTTTTACTGTTCAAAAGGTCTATTATGAAAGCGACCTTAATCGGGCGGTGTAACTCCCACCTCGGCCTTGGCGCTTGACATCGATACGGTTTCTGGGCTACACGTATTATACCGATTTATTGGCTAGGCAACGTGCTTTACTTCCGCAATGCTTCGATACTGCTCAAACTTGAAGCGTGTGGTTTTAAAATCTTTTCCAATTTCAAGTTTGGTTCTTAAAGTTTCACTTTTCGGTGTTACGAAAAACTTGTATGAAAGTTTGATTATTGGTTTTTGTTCTTGTACTATGTAGTATGGATGTATTTTGGTATGGATAAATTTGACCTTTAAGATGGGCATAACAGTAACAGATATTATTATATTGTTATTATAAATGTTTAATAAATAATTTACTTCCGCAACCACAACAAATAGGTACTACCAATTCTCTCTACGATCAATCTAGCCCCAAACTAAGCAAATAGCGACTAGATAACGGATAAATATTATAAAATCGTTATAAACATCCATAACTTAAGTACAAATGCTCGTGCCCATCACACAAACATTTGCCCTTTGCGGAATTCGAGCCCGCAACCTAGCCTGGCTGGTTTTCTTGTTCAGAACGCGACCACTACACCAGACGGTTGCCAATAACTTGAAAAGGGTTTCTACGAGTTTTTTTTCTTCTTAAAACACTAAATATCTTGCTCCAAACTAAGCATAGCTTGTGTTAGGGTGATTAGATAACGGATAGACCTAACTGGACAACGGATAGACAAGGATAGACATATTTCTATACATTTGATGACATCTGTGCCGTACAACTATTTGAGCTCATCGAACAAACACTTTCCTTTTGGACAAACAATTACTGGCATCTTTTGTCTCCATTTACAAGAGTTTTACTTGGTATTCATTACGCATCGGAACAGTGATCAGTAATAATTAATAGTGATTAAATACTTCTTTTTATAATCGTACATATAATAAGATTGTGCTTTTCTAACTTGACATGATACGGAAATCCCTTTGAAGTGAATGTTTCACGGTTTCATTAAAACGTCAAAACTTTGAGTTAAACAGAGGGAGGGTAGAAAAGTTTCGCGTCAAATAAAATGTTACCCTTTGAAAGAGGGCAACTTTCTGTACTATAGGAACATAAACGCTTAAATCGCTTTTTGGTATGGATATGTAATCTAAAATATACTTACTTTTCTTTATTTTTATATTTAGTATTAAATGTACAAATACTAGATTAAATTCATGGGTGTAAGGTTAGTAACTTGTTCTTGAAAAAAATAGCAAAGTGCGAATTGGACTCACGTACAAAATTTTATTGCTTGGCGTGAGCCAGCTGCAGAGGAATATTAGCAAGTTTTCTTTATAATATTTCATCTAATTTCTTGTAATATTATACTCCAAAATTAAACATAGGTACAGCTTAATTATGGAGCTAGTTTGACACTGCATAAACTCAGTGCCATTATACATAAATCTCCATCACGTCAACACCAGTGTCACAGATACGCCATCATGAGATACGCTATTGAATACGATGTCTCATCCGATACGCTCCGGCCGGTTGATTCAAACAATGCCTTTAACATAATACCTACATTCGTGTTAAATTATGTAGTGAAACATGTTGATACTGTGGGGTACACACATGTGTGTGTACGTTGTGTAGTACTATTAGGTATTCTGTGGTTGTGCTTGCCAAATCTTTGACTCGAAGCTACTGATAGGTTCAAACATTTTTTAGAGTTAGAACGTTTAATTACAGAAAATAACTACAGTAAATATACCTACTTCATTCATAGTATAGTCCGTTTTTCTCTGTTTGTCGAATATTGTAAACATTATTGACGTTCCTTTTTAACAAAATTATGAATTAAAAAATAAAATAGACACACAAATAATAACCTACTACTGTAGTTTATCAATTAACATACATTTACATTTATTCTAACAGTAAAACTGATATTTTTGTAAAAAGACATGCAGATTGTTTTCAATATTCGACTAGTAAAGAAAAACAGACTTTATAGTATCAATATTCACGACATCTATGACCAATTTGAGCTTCTATTTTAATACTCTGCCAAGTTTTACTTATTACTTACCTATTACTAAAATTATAGTTTAAATGGTGTCGTAACCTAACTTATTAAACACTTCGAAGTATTACTTAAATTATTTCATAGAAGTAGCTAAGAAGAAAAGATCTACTATCGGTAGCAATAGATATTAAATACTTACTGATTTTTTTTTCTCTGACATTTGTCAATGATATTTTACTACTGGTGGTGGATTACATTTGATAAGATAATCTGTAATACTATAATTAAGTAATCAAATGATGTCACCGTAAATAATACACATTTCCACATCAATAAAAACGATTCCTTTTAACCAATTAATTGGAAACAACGACAAAAAAGACATTTACCTCCATTTCCTTCGCGACAAAAGATATATCTCCAATTAGGGCAAATAATCACGGAATTTCGCAGTTACTGTGTCGTTTAAGAAATATATTGTTATTGTTCTTCTGTGAAGTACCTACCAATTAAGAAAATTTGATTTTGTTGATGTAATGTCCATCTAGATAACATATAACTATGTTTAATTCATATATGAAGCACATAAAGATACAATTTTACAGTTTTATCTGGCAGATCTAGCGGACAGAGCTCCGTTGAATTATTTAGACGGTTCCTTCAATTCGCGATACGATACAGATTTTTAGTTCGACTTTCGTACCTAAATGTAAGAGGATAGGGTTCGTTTGATTTTAGGTACGCCTTACATATTTTAAGTTCCCGTGCCCCTTTCTCGAATAGTCCACTGTTTACAAGTGAGGCTATGAAAAATTTATAGAGGCCTCGGCAGTGGCCTATGGCAGTCTATTGTTAGCCATTATCGACTCACTAGTGACATCCGCCCTAGAATAGAGAAACCAGCTGAACCAGAAAAACCATTATTTAAGTACACGTAATTTTAACGAGGGATATATTTATTCTACCTACTAGTAGTGTTCTTTTTAGAAATGTAAAAAAATTTTGCTAATAGTGAAAAAAAAAACAGCTTTTCCATTATCACATTTGGTGGAGAAGCACTCAGGCTTAAGTATGGAATATCTTTATTTAAATAAAATAGAATGTATGATAGATAGATATTCTTTATTGTACACCATACAAAAGAAACAAACCACAGGAAAAAGAAATAGAATGTCACAATTTAGGCAGAAAAACACTACACCCATTTTACAACATATTTTTCCGATGGCTGTACCGAAGTGAAAGCATCAGTTTTCTGTCAATAAAACTGCATGTCATGTGATGTTTTTACGGCTAAGCGATTCTCTAACGCCTCAGCGCTGTCTGGCGCCTCGCGAAGAAGCTGGCGCTCGCGGCGAGGACGCCATAAATCGGAATTAATCAAGTCGGAATTGACTGAATCTCATGTAGTATTGAGTTATACAGGTGTACCATAAATAGTGTCAAGCAGAAGTCCAGAGATGGACACCCCTAGGGTACCGCATTTTTTTTTAGTTTATCTTACCGTATTTCGTAAACCGTCTTTACGTAATGGCGGGTTAAGGTTGGCAGACAGATTATGTTAAATTTTTTCGTAGGGGTATTTTATAATGGAATAATAAAAACATTTAACCAATTTACACGAGTAACATTAGAAACAACAATTTGACATCGCGATTTAATTAATTTCATTTACAATTTAAAATATTAAACATTTGTAACTGATGTTAAATAATGACTCTTGCAAACAAGATGTCCACGTTAACACAAACAAAACGCCGTAATAACTGACAGTCTGACGGCAGCAAAGATTCTAAATCGTATCCTGAGAGCCTGCTATGTTTACTCAAGACATAAAACTTTTATTTATTTTAAAACTTACTTTTAATATATACAGGTTGATTGATTAAATAAATGTTCTTAATTCAATTTCCATTCAATTCAATCAATTTATTGCAGACTTTAAAAATCCATATAAAGGTGTCAATAACATGATAATCTTATTCTAGTGTTAGTAATTACAAATCTGCAGCAAAACAAATATTTATAAATAAATGGCTTCCGATGCGGCTCCTGTGCTATGGGTATTCATAGCGAGTGGCAGGGGCATGAAGCTGTAGCCACCGGCGCAGCAGTGGGGAGTCCCATCGGTCAGCACGCGCGGACGTGCAACGCGCACAGGATAATAAGCTAACATTGAAATGTAAAAAAAAAGTTAATTTTCTAAACAAATTTTACCAAGTGATCATATAATTAGTATGTAAAATAAACATTTTTTTTATAACAAAAGTTTGTGTTTTGTAACAAAAGTTGTAGCAATTTTGCTCCTCTAGCACCTTCTGTGAGAATTGTATCGTTTTACCAATCAACATGTATAAGAGAAAAATGTTTTACCGTTCTTCTTTTTGATGATATTTTTACTTGAATAGAAAAAACGTTTTTTTATTTATTTCTTAACTATTTGTTTATTATTTTATTGTTAGTTTTTGTGGCATGTCTTGTGTTCTTGGGACAGTACAGACAGCAGCTTATTAGAATGCAAGCTTATTTCTTTTACTACCCACACGATGATTTTGGTTTTAAATAGGGTGTTTAGAATGTTATATCATTAAAAAATTATTTTAATTTTTTAGCCTACTTTTGTAATTTGATTTTATTTTAATCTATTAATGATATAGATATTGTAGATAAACGGGTTCAAGGGAACACCGTCTGTTATTTTACATACTGTATGTATTATCAAGACATTTTTAGTGTCAACATTTTAAATGGATTGTCTTTTTTGTAATAATTTCGAGATTCGAGATTTTCTGGTAGTTTAACTATCATTCATTCCGTCCCTAGTAGCAACCAGATTAACATTTTAATATCCTTAAAATGTATTATTCCCCTGGCAGTCCGAAATCAAAGTAATAAGACGTACCTAATAGCTCAGCAGCTATGATAAGTTATTGTCTGGTCGGTTTTTAGTCACATTATTGATTTTGGAGAATATGTAATTGGGAGCGCAGTTTTTTTTATAAGATTTCGCACGAAGGCGCTGCTGCCCGTCTCGTGATACAGGAATTAGTCATCTCTTACGACACGTCTCCTGTTGACGGTGGGGAAGTGTATTCTTTACGGCCGTCCGAACACGGCACTTGTTACTTATTTCAGGACAAAGAGTCTAAATATAAGAGTATTTACTATTCTGTGTGTAGGCCAAAAACCTCCTGGGAAGTAATCACCGGCAATAGCACAGTTGGTCGGTTGTTACTAAGTATTATTATAATAATCATTATAACAAAAAACTGCCTAAGAATCTAATCACCTATCTCAGCTTAATTTTGTTATCAAATGTTTGCCGTCCACGTTCATTTTGAGATAGCTTTATGTGCTTAGTTTTTGCATACTAACTAAATTGAGTTTATAATAACTAGTTTATTGAGCAATATAATCCTGTACAGTATTTGTAAAATTATGTCCGTTAGAAAATTATATATTATAAATACAGTTCTAAAAATTCACGAGACGTGGAAGGACGTGTGGAAGGCCATATAATCCAGAATTGCATACGAGGAGAAAAAAAAATGTTGCTCCTGTTCCTTCAACAAAAACTGCATTTGCAAGTTATCAATTTCAAAAACGTTCAGCTTACCCCTATAAAATTGACAAAGAGATAGATCTACATTCTAAAACACGTGGATTGTAAGACTCCTATAGTGAAATGGCTTAATGGGCTAGACTATAAAGAAACAGAGTCTCTCCTACAACACGTAAAGTAAGATACTTCCCTTACGAATACACAAACGAACACACAGGCTCACTAACGTGACCATTTATTTTTTTTGTCAGAGCGGGACATCTGCGGAATTAAGTAATAAAAAAAAGTTAGGTATTATAATGTTGTACAAGTTTTTTAAATATAGAACATAGAATAACTCAAAATAATCAAAGCAAATAAGTAGTGACGTGAATTCTAGTTTATTTTTATATTTATCGGCTGAATAAATTTGTTTTAAAATATCGGGTCTTGTTTTTAGATAAGTGTGGAACTCAGTACATGATTTATTTATATTTATCTTCGTAATCAAAATAGATTTTATTACTGCGAAACTCAACTGTGTTTTATCACTTGTCCATACTTTGTTCATTTGAGAAAAAACTCTTTCCACAGGTGCGTTACTTCCAGGCAGACACATAATGTAGGTACTCAATAATCGTGGAAAAGTTTGTTAAATTCAGATTATTGGTACGAAAGTGCTGGAATAATTCGACCCAACGATTTTCAGCAGAAACATTCTCGGCATTCCAGCCAGATCTTTTCATCTGTCACAAAGTTTAAAATAAGTGAAAACTCGTCAAAGACTTTTGTATCTTGGCTGTTGCTAATAAATCCTTGCGTAATTAATAAATCCAGCACTTTCTGTACCTCTTCCCACGTAGGCACTTTTGTTAAATTTGCCCATTCAAAACACTTCTAGTTCTGGGTTAACACCGGTGTGACACCGCTCGGCGGGTGAAGCGCTGTCTCCGTGCCGTGCCGTGCCACGCATTTCGAGCGAGAAAAATACATTTTAAATTATTATTTGGTGTGTTTGCAAAAGCGGGACAATTTCAGCCTCGCGGGGGACACCGGGACAGACTGCCTGAAAGCGGGACTGTCCCGCCCAAAGCGGGACGTATGGTCACGTTAAGGCTCACACACCCACACACACACGCACACGCACGCGCCCACACACACACACATACACACGTACGCATACACACACATACTCACGCACACACAATATAACCTACCTAGGGCTTCACCCGATCCAAAGACCATAGTCGTAGGGCTAGGTAGTGCCGCACGTTCACACACGCTCATTCAAAATATCTTTTGAAACATTTACCTATAATATGCAAATTATGAAAAAACGTAGTCTCCTGGTACAGGCATCTTCTTGCTTAGAAGGAGACTAATTCAGTTATGCTACTAATTAAGTTATGTAAAATGTTCAAAAGAAAAATAATTTTGTTAATGCTTTTTTAAGTTTTAATATAATAGCTAGTTGTTTGTTATCATGAGCCCATATGTAGATTTCACTAATAAAAAATCACCCTGTATGGTCGTAGGTAGATATAACTTATTTTAACCTATAGCAAAATGATTGAAATTAAATCACAAATTCGGTAAATGACTTACTGTTCTCAGGTTGGTGCACGTCCATAGTGTCGGGTCATTAGTATTCATTGCGCGTCGCCCCGACTCGGCACAACTTTTGGATTACAATTTGGCACGGACAGCAGTTCAGGCTTATCGAATGGACTTGCTCCAAATGAGAGTTTTTGTTGATGTAATACATAATATTTTGATTGTTATTAAACTTAAAGAATCTTATACATTATATTTAAATCTACATGCTTCTGATACTGGGAATGAATGAAGAGAATGAAGACCAAAAAAACCGGCTAAGTGCTAGTCGAACTATCGCACCGAAGGTTCCGTACCAACTATTCGTCTATAGCAGAAAGGAGTCTCGAAGATATTTACCGATATTAAATTTTTTATTTATTTAAACTTTATTGCACAGACATACAAAAAAAGTTGTACAAATGGCGGACTTAATGCCAAAAGCATTCTCTACCAGTCAACCATGGGGCCATACAGAGATGGTATAGGCGGTGCAATAAAAAAACAAATTGTGTTAAATTAAATCATACAAATCTAAAACAAACTAGATGAATATATACAGTTGTACATACTAGATACATATATATATTCCGAGTTTGTTAAAAAAATTTTTTGTTACTACAAATTTGCGGTGTTTAGGATTTTGTCTTTACTTGTACTATAGACATAGCTTCTTGCCAAATGTCATGATTTTAGGTCGACGGGAATTACCCTATTAATTTGAAGCCCTTGAGAGTGTCGAAATATATGTTTTTTGTGGCATAAACACCCGTTTTTTTTTTGCGTTAATTTAGAAGTTTGATTTTATCTAAGCTTCAAGAAATTGTAGACTTAAGTATATCGTTTTAAGTTCAACTCGATACCTCCACGTACTAAGTAATATATAAGTCAATGCCTCCACGCGTTCCCAAGATAAAGGGTCTTGACAGACATACTGACAGACGGACGAACGGACAACAAAGTGATTTTATAAGGGTTCTGTTTTTTCCTATTGAGGTACGAAACCCTAAAAAGAATAAAAAATTTCATTTATTTTTAATGCTGCAACTTTTCAAACTCAAATTGTATATTTGTTATTAAGCAGGGTGCAGTATCAGATCCAGTTGGGTAGGTCAAATTTTGAGAAGGAGGTCAATCATCGAATCCAACTCGGCTGGGCAGCGTTCGGAAAACTACGTAACGTCTTCTCGTCCAAAATACCTCAGTGCTTAAAGACGAAAGTCTACAACCAGTGTGTGTTACCAGTGATGACATATGGAACTGAAACGTGGCCTCTCACTATGGGCCTCATAAGAAAGCTCAAGGTTGCACAGCGTGCTATGGAAAGGGTTATGCTCGGCGTTTCTTTGCGGGATCGAATCAGGTATGAGGAGATTCGTAAACGAACAAAAGTTGCTGACATAGCCCAACGGATAAGCAAGCTTAAGTGGCAGTGGGTGGGGCACATAGCACGTAGAACTGACGGCCGACGGGGCAGAAAGGTTTTGGAATGGAGGCCACGTACCGGCAAGCGCAGCGTAGGACGTCCACCTACAAGGTAGACAGACGACCTGGTAAAGGTTGCAGGAAGCCGCTGGATGCGAGCCGCTTTCAACCGGCCAATCTGGAAGTCACTGGGGGAGGCCTATGTTCAGCAGTGGACGTCCTATGGCTGAAATGATGAAAATGATGATGATGAGAGTGCAGTAGATAAAACGTGACCTTAATAATTAAAATGTACAGTGCGCTGACGTTGTTATTTGTGATGTAATCAGATCAAAAGTAACGCCGGTACCACAACACCCAGACCCAAGACAACATAGAAAAGTTCATTTTCTACATCGACCCGCCTAGAAATCGAACCCGGGACCTCAGAGATGGCGACGCTAGGTCAAGCGTGCTCGTCTTTTGGCTATGGAGGTCGTCAAATGTCGCTTAATTGTTTTTGGCGTTAGGCCGAGGGAAGTCATATCCTTGGAAACAGTTCTAGTCCATTTAGTTCCTGGGCTACCTCTGCTTCTTTTCCCTTTGTCTATGGCCATCACTTATCACGTCATGTGGTTTTTGTCTCTGCACATTCATGTCCATACCATCGCAATTAGCCCTTCCGTATCTTATACTGTATCATAGCAACTTTGAAACGAGATTGTGAGGTTACACATGCGTTTGGAGACGCGTTTGCCTCTCGCCAATTTGAAAATGGCCGCGCGCGAGCGTCACTCATGCGAGCCAGCTCGTTGTCGGTGAATGGTGTTGCTCAAGGGGCGCTCAGTGTGAGCTGCAAGAAACGCAAGTGTATTTGTCAAACGTAAGTGGCACAAGTTGCCTGTGTAGACGCTAATTGAGCACACCGCGAGGCTGCCTCTCGAATTACTGCTCAAACAAGCAACCTCGCGAGCGGCCTTGCAATTTCGATACCCAGTTTAAGAATGTGTTATCAGTGTTAGGCATAACTGAATTAATTTTATTAAAAAAATAAAAACCGACTTCAAAAAACTAAAACGCTAAAAATAATCTTATCACTTAAGTACCTAATCAGTTACGTTTGGAGTGGGTAGCGTTTTAGTTTTTTGAAGTCGGTTTTTATTTTTTTTTATAAAATTAACTTATTTCATCTATTTTAGTGATAAATCCTAATCGAAACAAATCTTACGAGTGCAAACATAATTTAACTACTGAACACCGATTTCATTTCCTATTTTTCCACCCTTAAGGATGAATTTTTTTTCAAAAATGTTTTATTATAGTATCGTTGAAGTATAAGCTATTCATTTAAAAAAAAACATCAAAATCGGTCTACATTTGGCAAAAATATTACGTAAGATAGATACTAAAATCAGTTGGCGTGGTACGGAGTTCATACAATGTTTGATGATTTTCTTATAGATCCCATCATCAGAATTTAACCAAATTTATATGGAAACATTCTGAAAGTATTACCTTGTAAACAAAAAAATAATTATCAAAATCGGTCAACGTAGTAACAAATGATCGCTATCCATACATAAAAAATTTTTTTTAAAAAGATTCCGACGAATTAAGAACCTCCTCCTTTTTCGAAGTCGGTTTAAAAACATTAAACAGTATTGTGAACTTTTTGTAGGTTTCCTCAGTTCTAGTATTTATTATTACTACTATAGCGTATAAAATACTTATATCTCTATCTAGTTTCTATGATCTAATTTATAGCATTGTCTGTGCGGACTTCAGAATTATCTCACAAAAGTGATTAGAAACAAACTTATGTATTAATCCCAGACAAGATATTTGTGTGTCCAATTTCTGATAAATAAATATAAACCTATGATTGTGATTAAGAAAACCATTTTAACTTTTGTAAATATATAATTATAATGTTAATGGAAATGCAGAATGCAAGAAAATGTAATCAATGCATACTCATTGTATTAATGATTATTTTACTTCAAATTTACGTCTAGCTAAAGAAATGTAAATTGAGCCAATAAACGACTGATTGAACAATCAAAACAATCACAATTGAATTTCGTAGCAATATCGTAGGCCGTAGCTACACTAAAGTATGTCATTATAGATATGTGCCGTAGCTCTCTACTACGATAATGCTACGAAACTTCGTAGCATTGTATTTTGGTGTTATGATCAATTTGGAATATTGGATTTTTTTAGAGTTCCTCACCAAATGTCGTACAGACCTCGATATGTGCCGAAAAAAAGGGACCCTTATAGGATCATTTTGTTGTCCGTCTGTCTGTCTGTTTGTATGCCTGTCAGTCAAGACCCTTAATCTCGGGAAAGCATGGAGGTATCAAGTTAAAATCAAACCATATATCGTCGTCGTTGTGGCAGAATTAAATAACTAACAAAACCATAGTTCCGAGATATTCACGTTTTACTGATTTTTATCGTTGTAAATGGCGACAACTTTTGAACGTGAAGAAAGTTTGTTGTAGATCTTTTGATATGTTATATAAATGACTAGTTTCCATTTATTGAACCTTGATTAACATTGCTACTTTATTAAATGTTTAATTTAAAAATAAAAATGTAGTTATTTAGTTCTTCCATAAACATAATTTACAACCAAGTTGCAGTTATTTAGATTTTGCGTGTTAGTTATTAATTTTTTCCACAGCCAAATAACAACAAAGACCAGAAATTACAATTCACCAAAGACTATATTTTATTAGACAAAATATGTACTGAGCGTTATTTGTTGGAAATGTTCCTCAAACATGCAGAAAACTCTGAAGTGTCAGTGGTGCCGTTCTTATTGGCTTTAAAAAAATCACCGAGCAATCTTAGCGGCTCACCCTAAACTTGTTCATCGGATAATGCTTGTAAGTTTTATTTAAAAGTAGACATCATGTCGGGTACGACTAAATAGCAAGGATTCAGAGACATAAATATTATGGCGGCTTAACGTTCTAAGTGTAATCGTGGATCGTAGAACTGTTTGAAACCGTTACCGTCGCAAGCTGGGTGATATGCTTTCGTTTTTTTGTGTCTGATCAACTTAGATAGACACAGACATAGAAACTACTTAAATTGAAGTTCACTGTCGGTTCTAATGACTGTTGGGCATCTAAATTGAGCGATCCAAGGTGCTTTTGAAACGGTCTCGGACTAACGTGACGAGATCGGTACAAAAATACTGCTTATTGAACAATCATCTATTGGCACGTCCACGATCTACGTATCCTGTCCTGTGTCTATGACTATTTGGCGTGCAAAAGAACCATGTGCATAATCTCTAGTACTTTCTCATATTTCGTCAAACAGTTCGGCGAAAATCTGGTGTAGAGGCCAAGAACTTCGTTCACAGAACGGGAATACAGCTCCCAGGAACTAGAAATTTAATGAGGCGCAAGGATGATCTTTCCGTTGGGCGGTTGTATAGTTCATTATTGGTGCCTGGTCACGACCTAGGTCAGTAAGGTCTACGGGGGCTTTTAGTATTGCAATTTAGTACAGTGTTGGCCACTACGTTGTCCTTGTCGAAAACATGTCAAATGTCCATCCTAAACAGGGTAATAAAGTTCAGGAGTTTATCTACTCTTTACTGTCTGAGAAAACCGTTGTATTTTTGGTGAAAGGCGTAACGAATTGATTTATGGTCAGAACTTGATAAAGGTAATTCCGGGCATTGAACTTGTGACAGAAGAACTTCACGGTTTCATAGCCAGAAGTTCAGAGTCGTAGGGTAAGTACTTTGACATGAGATGAGCATTATATGCGTAAGATAAAGGCCAATGACTGCCCAGAATCGTCTTTTCGCTCTTGTAATACCAGTTAGTGCAGTTTACGTTTTTTGATGCATTAGTTATGAGTGCGCACGCTATAGCGTTGCTGAGCAGTCAGTGTGCGCTAATAGAGTTGTGTTACAGAAGCTATAATTATTTTCTTCTAACGCTAACGAGGCTTCAACTGTTAGGTTTATAGATTCGGTCTCTTTTACCGTACCAGTCAGAAGAGCATGTAAAGGGGCTTGAATTTAAGCAGCTTGTGGAAAAAATATCCTAAAAAAGGTAGGCATCTCCAAAAATGCTATTAGCTGTTCGTACGTTTAAGTAGGAAGGAAAGCCTTTGATAGCCTATATGTTAGAATTGGTATAATTGATACTGGTTCAAAGATAGTGAAGTTTGGCTTTGAAATAGTATTTTAATGCGTTCAGTAACATACTTTAACCTCCGGACCTAGTACCATCGGGGGCCTAGGTGTTCCTCATGTTGCACCTCATCTATGAAATACACCCTCTCATCTACAAACCCTAAATATTGTGCGTAGTACGGTAACTAAAATATAAAAAAAAGGCCAGTATGTATTTAGTAGTAAAAAAAAAACAAAATACTTACAAGATAACATCATAATGTAGATCTCTCTAGAGATTTCTAAAGAAAAAAAATATAAATTCAGTTATTTTATAGTCACTTATTCAATTCTTCCACAACCAAAAACTTTAACCATGCAAGGCTTGAGTTGTGGAAAAACTAAATAAAGTCACTTATTCATTTTGACCGCGTCAGTTATTTGCCTAAAACTGTTATAATAAATGGTCAATGGTTTCAACAAAATGCAAATATCTCCACTAATATCGTACCTAGAAAAAGACAAAAAATAGAGTTCAGTTTCTACTGTAATAAACGCGCAAAAAGTCCATTAGGCCAAACATGCAGTTATTTAGTTATGCCACAACGGTGACAAAACTAAATAACATATATAAGTTAGTTAACGTTAAAAAAAGATGCAGCCATTTAAGTTGCAAAAAACGTATATTTCGACACTCTCAAGGGAATCAAAATTTATAGGGTACATTCCGTTGACTATGAAACTATGAAAGGCAAGTAATATCGTCTTATTACAAGTACAGGGAAAAATCTGAAATATACATTTCTAATCAAATTTTGCAATTAATTTGTAATTAAACTGGGAGTTTCGATTCCTAAACTATTTATAATACCTATAAATTTGTACGGAACCCTCGGTGAGCGAGTCCGACGCGCACTTGTCCGGTTTTTTTGTTATTCATTTACATGAGGCCTTGTTTATAAGGTAGGAGCGTGTATTGGATATATTGATAGGACTGGATAAGAATATATTATTATGATTAAATATATGTATGTAGCTGTAGTTTGAAAGTTTTCTTTATTACTGAAAGTCTCTTTCGATCGCTCCAAAAAGTGTTGGAGTCTTGGGTTCAACCTTTTTCGTTTTCAATGCATTATGCAATTTTTATTACTATTAGTTAAAGTATTAGTGTATATTCTCTGCTTTTAGGTAATTGGTGATAAAGTAAAGTAAGAATACCCTCTTGTTCTAAGTGAAACAGTTATATTTTTATCGTTATGTTAAATCTTAGCCAGTAAAATTGATGTTGTTTTTTCTCAAAACCATTTATCCGATTGCGATAAAACTTAAGTGAATTGTGCACACGCATAACGCAGATTTCTGAGTTTAATTGAAGACTATGCGAACTAACTCATATAAATCTTACAAATAAATGCCTACAAGCCGCAAATGGATTCGGTATTAACCCCTTGGGGTATTACCAAACAGAACTAATAATGCAGACTTGTGTAAGGTCATGTGTTCATTGTGGCATGTGAAGTACAGCCAACGCGAGGTCAACCTACCCAAAAACTTAAAGGTCATTAAACCGATTTTCTCTTAGAGATCAATATCAATTGAGAAAATTTTACGTTTAGTGGTAGGTTGACGTGCTGTTGTCTGTACATCAGCAGAAGCGTCTGAAGATATTGAACCTTATTTCTTTGTGATTAAGAACAAACGAGTTTGGCAGCTGTTGGCAAATGTTCTGTTCGCGTGATATACTACTGTTGCGGTTATCGCTCGTTGCATCTCGCGCCGTTTCAATAAAACTTTAATTATAAAATACTTAATAGCAGAGGTAAAAGAACAGTTTAATCAACTTCTAATTTGCTCATACTGTTAGTTTGTTACCTCAAACACAGTCCAAGGCTTATTAACTTGCCACAAAACGTTTAACTTTCACAATTAATATCGAGCTCTACAAGCCTTGTTCATAAACGTTCCTTGACTTTAGGAAAGCCTTTAAATAATGCTTAAGACGCTATTTAGAGCTAATCAACAGATTAAGCTGTTATTTAAATACATAACAAGATATTCTTATGAGTAAATCAACAAAATGGCGTCCATGTAACGGTTGACGTTTGATTTTGAGTTATACGTAGGTTACACTATAAGTTCTGCGTAACTTAAAAAAACAACATGTTATAACCAAAATATTATGTTTATTGCTTTTCAAAATACTCTCCTTTACATTTTAAACATTTTTTCATGCGATCGAACCATTTTTTAAAACAGGAGGACCACAGATCTGAAGGCATGTTTTCTACGTGCTGATTGAACGCTATCACTGCCTCTTCGGAATTGGTAAAAATAAAACCTCTCATCAAATCTTTGATTTTAACAAAGTCGCATTAGGTAGTTAAAATTTATTCTACAAGTGGGTGTCGCGACGCATCCTGTCATCCTGGAAAATAAAATAGTTGTTTTTACTACTTTCCTTGCAATTTTTTTATATCTTCTTACCTTTTAAACCTTTCATGGACTTCTACTAATATTTCAAAACCAAAATTAGCCAAATCGGTCCAGTTGTTTTTGAGTTTTTGTGTGACTAACAAACGTCAATTTATTTTTATGTCATGTTACGCTCAAAGACAGAAAAAAGACAGAGTAAAGTAACATAAATATACTAACGTAAATCTAAAATCTACTTAAAATTAAAAGCATGTCCGTAAGGCAATGAGGCGAGGATGCAACATTTTGTCTCATTAATATCATAATAATATCATTTTGTAGAATCGGGTCTAGTTGCGTGCATTAGGAGAGGCATAATTATGTTAGGCAGTGCGCTGAATATGATGACATCCAATGAACAAATTACTATGGTTTATTTGTAAGTTTAGAAAGTTGTTACTTAATTACCATTTTACTAAGACACACAATTTTTTTTGGGTTACGTACCTCAAAAGGAAAATACGGAACTTAGGATCACTTTGTTGTCCGTCAGTCTGTCAGTCTGTGTGTGCCAAGACCCTTTATCTCGGGAACGCATGGAGGTATCAAGTTAGAATTAAAACAATATACTGAAGTCTACAGTCCCTCAAAGCAGTGAAAAAATCAAACTTTTAAGTTAACGTAAAAAAAAGATACGGCCGTATATGCCGCAAAAAACGTATATTTCGTCACTCTCAAGGGTATCAAAATGTACAGGGTACTTACTGTTGACCGAGAACTATGAAATTTGGCAAGTAATATCGTCTTACACTACAAGAACAGTAAGAAATCTGAAAATTATACTTATTATCAGTGATAGGAGTAGGTAGATTGATTTGGGGTTAATGATCTCAAACATTGATGTTAATATGGACATGCCTCCGGGATTCCGGAATTTCTTGGTATTAGTTTTTATATTATGCTTGCACTACCAAAGTACATCAAATCAATCTACCTACTCCGATCAGTGCTTATTAAACATTATTTATTATTAAACTGCCAGACTCGATTCCTGAACTATTTATGATATGTTCCTACCAAAAAGCTCCCGGTAGACGAGTCCAGACTCGTACTTGTCCGGTTTTTTAGGTAAAAAAGTACCTTCAGACTTTGCTTAATAAACTTACACTACTTAGTTAGCTACATCTAAATACACGTAACTTTACTGCTAAACATGTACTACATATTAAAATTGTATTTGTTAAATGAATTATTTTCAAAAGGCACTAACTGGTGTACTTGACTTGGAAAATATGTTGTGCCAACTAGGTCATAGATAAGAGGTTATTTTTATTCCTGGAACACACAGTATGTTAACTAACCCATAATACTATAGCGTCCATAAATACTAAAAATATTCCTATTCAAAAAACTGAGTTTCACGTGGGCGATTGCGTTAAATGTGACTGACAACACACTAAGTCAGAGGACTTGAGGTAATAAATTAACATTGTCAGCACACCCAAATAATAGTTTTTTGAATAGACCCAAACCGGGAATCGAACCCAGAACTAGCGCTCGAGGCAGATCTGCCATAACGTCAGTCGGGTCGTCGTTACACAATTCTTGAATTAATGACAGGTGAAAAAAAATACCGGTAATCTAGCAGTCAGTAGTCAGTCGGCCAAGAAAATGGTTTATCACCCTAAGGTTGAAAATCATTCACGCGTCAAAAAACAACAGGGTTGATTTTTCCATGAAAAAATATTCTGACAGCTACTAATGATCTGTTTATCATAATATCTATGAAGTTAAAAACAAATAATACGTCATAATTGTGCATCTCTTTCATTGTTCAAAAGATAATAAATCAATCTTATCGCTCTTTTACTAAATTTTTTTTTTTCGTAATTTTTTGCCATTTTAATAGTTATTCTGCTATTCGGGGCGGAGACAAATTGAACAAACCAAAAATCATAAAAATCGGGCCAGCCGTTCTTGACGTATAAATGGTGTAACTAGCCCGACTTTGTTTTATTTATATGGATTATGTTCGTAATTGTAGGTATGCCATCAATACTTAACACATGTTGTTTTACTAAAAAGTACTTAGGTGAATAAAAAAGTACTGAAGTAATAAACCTAATAGCCCTTCAGTCTGCGATACTAATTCCCTCCGCATAGAATTCGGTTGGCAAAATGTTCAATGGTTCCATGTTGATTGCCCGTTCAGTTTGACCTTGTATATCGATTAGCCTTGTAGTTTTTTCAAGCTCATTTTATAGTGATTTATGAACAAGAGCATTGTTTTATGGAATTCTAAAGCTGAATGTTATGCGGACTTAACACAACGTTAAATTACAGTCTAACGTTAATATAATATTGAATTACTATTATCCTACTTATATTATAATTGCGAAAGTTTATGAGGATGTATAAATCTTGGTTACTCTTTCACCCAAAAATTACTGTATGGATTTTGATGAAATTTGGCCACTGATAGATCATGGCCTGGATTAACACATAGAATACTTTTTATCCGGGTAAGGTCAACGCAGACGAAGTTGCGGACAAAAGCTAGTTCCACCTAAATATCAATGTTCTGATTCTTCTTCACGGTGCCTGATGACTGACTGATACGAGACGGTGACTTATGAGTCGTCGGCGCTTCATGTTGTTGCATCATCGATAATGCTCCACATTCAAGGGTCACAAGGTGGAAAAAAAGAAACCCGTGCCGTTGCTCCCATCGCCGGAGAACCTCACACTGGGCACAGATCTGGAAAGTTGTAAAAAAACCTGATAAAGTGGGGCTACATTGACAGCAATAACGGCAAGATCATGTCCCGCGTGTTGGGACAGCTGCACACGGGAATACCTGTTCATGTGGCAGAATAATGGTCTTCATTTGACAGAATTGACATCTATACGAGAAGAAGAAGAAGAATATAAACATCTGCAATTACAAGCATCATTAAATAGGTTTCATTTGTGCTTCGATTCTATTGCGAAATATTTCATTATTGATTATCATTATTATACTACCAGCACTGCTCGTTTACAGCTAATACTAGATATACAGGGTTACATTGAAACGGGGTGCCTAATTTCAAAAATAAGATCCAGAAACAATATAAAGAACCGTCTTAATCGTTATTATTTAGTTATTATTCGTATGTTACGAAAAAATCAAACCTTAAAATATCCGAAATTAAAGTCAATGGAGAGACTACGAACGCCGCGCGGTTATTAATCAGAGGCGTCGGTATGGCGAGCCAACAAGGACCTTACGCAGTGCACAAACGTTGTAATTTTTCATGAATGAGTTAAATATCCACGCGTACGATTTTAACAGTGGATAGGAATAATTAAATGTGTTTTTTTTTTGTTATTTGCATAGTTCGATTAAGTTACTGATGCTGAGCCACTCCTAAAGATTTGGTACCCCTTTGCAATGTAGTAATACTATACGTAGGTACCCAAAATGGTTACATGTTTGACATATGTACGTAACACTAGATAGCTGCATACTGTATAGACCGTCTGGTTTCGACTCAGACTACAAAACCAGGGGTATCAGGTTCAAATTGCGTTAGAAGCATTTTTTTAAAATTATGAGCACGAGCATTTGTACTTGAGTCATAGATTTAAAAAAAATATTTAGTAGGTTTAATACGTTTTTTGCCATAGTACCTACAAGCTTTGTTTTGTTTGGGGTTATGTCATTGCTTAGAGTTTTGGAAGAATCTATACATTTATAGTCAATGACGTAATTTAGTTGCGAATTGAATACTGTTTCTACTAAGTTGTTAAGTTAAGTTTCTACTGTTCTATCTAAGCCCTCCAGTTCTAACCTGGGACGTAGATAAATATTTTTTATTGTACACTATACAAATAAGTTACCAGACATATAACTGTGTCAAACTTCAGCCAATTGTAAGATAGGAGGTACACTAACACTTGTGTTGTCAATGGGCTAGTTTCCTAAAAAAATCGAATTAGTTCGTCAGTTGGATTAACAGAAAATATTGGACACGTATTTATTATTTTCTCAATCAAACAAAAAATGATGAAGATATAGCCCGTTAAAGTTCCGCGTAACGTCACACCTTGCGACACTTTTTAGCAAGCCGTGACGTCACGTGCTCACTTTGATGCGCTTTATCTTCGTAAGTTTTTGTTTGATTGCCAAAAGACAAAATAAATGGGTCTAATATTTTTTGATAATCTAACTGTCGGAATAAATAGAATAATCTTTTTTTTTTGAGCCAGGAAACTAGCCTATTACTGTAGTGTTGTTTTTTTAGGTGCTGTAATGGACAAAAGGCTCATGAATATTGCAAATCATTATTTCACTTCATAACACCGGCTAATCTCCTACGTGTCTCCCACAAATGCTTGACATTGGCAGAATCACTGCTCTAAACAGAGAGCGGGATTGGTCCATAATAATAAAAAAAAGATAGGAGGTATATTATTTCAAATTTCTTGTACTTTTGTTAGTTCATTCAACTCACGTAACTTGTATTAAATAGGACCACAATAGTAACCCATTTGGCCATTCTACTAATGGGTTGGACTTTGTATCTACGTGATCATAATATACTGCAAAAGGAGGAAACCACAAAACAAATTCACGTCATGTACTTGTCTGATTCTCACAAGATTACATCTACAGATTCCCATTAGGAAATTTTTGTTTATTTGATAGTTTCATCTGGTAAGTTTTTCAAGAGCTTTAAAAATTAGCATCTTTAGAAATTTTGACAAGTTGATTTTAAACAAGGTTTGGTTTTTGAACAGAAGCCTAATTTAAGAAGGCTAATGTTTTCATCAATATAAACAACTTTTACTATGGGGTCAACATCTAAATCATAAAAATAATGTGTTATCATTGAGGTAGAGCGTTAGTTTGTATGGAAAAACAAAAAAAAAAATGAAATCGCGATGGTGCTCCCATAGCAAAAGTTATTTGAATTGATGAATACATTTGCCTCCTTAAGTTTGCCTACTGTTGAAAATAACAACCTATAGAAGTACAAATTTTTCAAAAATCTCGGATTTTGTCATGGTTTGATTGCAGGAAAACCTTCCGTGATCGTGTAGCTTGCAACAATGCTGGAATAAACGATAAAAACAAATTTGTACATGCTAGGTAGTTTTTTTTTGTGGATATTTTGGGCAAAAGTTAACATATTTTGTTGCCACTTGTATAGATCTTAGTCTGAAAAAAAAAAACATTTGCTCATTGGTTATGTTTGAGGTAAAGAAATAAGGAGATCACTCAAAACTTCACAGGAAAACCAGACTTTAATGAAATCATAGTATCACGAATTTCCAGCAATTGGAAGTCAAAGTATAAAAAAAAGTGTTTATTGAAGTAAAAGGGACAAAACTTTTCAGAAGTACAAAAATGATAAATACTTTTTAATGCTGAAAGACGCAATCGTAAATATAAGTATCATATTGGCATATTGAACTCGTATATTCCCATTTATAGAGTTGACTATTAAGGCTCATTTTAAGGCCGATCTTATCGCTTAGTATTCTTTATGTGTTCGCATAAACAGCTATGACAGGGCACTTTTATGTTTCAATATTGCGACTAGAATATAATATGGAAGATTTGTTTAGTCATGTTCGTCTTTTCGATAAGTGGAACGAGAAATACTTATTATAGTTACGATTAGTTTTGGCATGACCTACCTGCTTTGGAATTATCTTTTATTTCGCAATTATTATCAATGAAAGATATTGAAAAACCGTAAGTAAAATATGTACTGACGATATTCATAATCGAGCTACTATGATATGAATAGTGTTTTCCATTGGTTTTGCTGTAACGTCACAGGTTTATACATCTCTCTCAATTGAAATACAGATTTTGTTCAATCATTTAAAACATTATATTACTTCTATGATTAGATTGTTTCTTGTTAGAAAATAATTATTTTGCAATTTAAATAAAGGCATAAAATAATATAACAATAATTCGATACAATGAATTACTCATTGTAAACTGGTAACCAATAACACAAGATTGCTTTGAAGAGAATCAATTTACTGGAGGTAAGAGTTATTTTGTACAATATCAAAGAGATTACACAATAATATTTTTTCTTTTGATATTATCGTCTGAAGATGGTATTATGTTTTCTTTGGATGAATATTCAAGCTTTTTTTAAGTCAATGGTCTAATTAAATTATTTGGCATACCACAAAATTACACGTTTAAATTTTTAAGTGGTTTTGCTTGGTTGGTTTTCTTTTTTTGCTTAGCAACGGACCAATGGATCGAACGTTTTTGCATAGAGATAGTGTTGGGCCCCAAAGTGACAAGGATGCTTTCTATGCCGGAACAATATAATGGTCCCGAGGGATGCGCGATAACGCTTTGTGTCAAACCGAATATCATGCGGGCCGAGCTGCAGGCGATCGTTATTTAAGTCTAAATTTATTTGCGACTCGGTTAATGTTTAATTAATTTATTATCGATGATGAAGTCTAAGGTCACGCTTACATAAAGCTGACTTTTCAATAGCTAGGTAACTTTTAGGCTGACCCCACATTGGGTGTGCGCATTTCTCGAGCGTGTGAAGGACGCAAACGCCGAGCTCACGTCACGTAGCTGTTATTATAATCACTAACAAAATGGATTTTGATATAGAGAAGATAAAATGCTTTTCGATATTAATTTATCTGAGACGGTCGCTCATAAAACGCGACGTGAGCGCAGCGTGCAAGCGGCGTTCACACGTTACACACGCCGCACGCTGGTAAAACGCGACGCGCACGCCGCGTTTTCGCGGCGCGCACGCGGCCTTCGCGTCGTTCACACGCTCGAGGAACGCGCACGCCCCATGTGGGGTCAGCCTTTAGGAAGAATAAGTTTGTCATGATGACAGGCTTCGAATAAAAATGTGTTATTATAACCTAAATTTTATTCGTCTTAAGTATATCTGGCTTTTGAAAAATCTGCCTTTAGTAAAATAAATAAAATAACGTACTCGTAACACCGACTTATTAAACAAGTACTACAATCGAAGTTCCAGTAGGTCTAACCAAATCTATCAAGTAGATAGATTCATTTTGTAATAAAGTTAATTTTACTTCAATGTTTCTCGAAATTCAAGGTCGGTTAGTTCTCCAATAACACTTATACTGAATTTTTAATGCCATTATTCAGTTCATAAAATATGTACATGAATAACGTTCCAGTATTGCAGTGGCACGAAGTATTGACGAACGCAATATTTGTCACGGCGTTGTTTTTTAAAACACGTAAACATCTCTGTCTTTTTTACGGTATGATATTCATATTTGGCCACTTGAATATTTAGGGTTATATTTCCATACATTCTGCGTCATGTTTATTTTGCGATGATTATGATATTGTTGACAGTGTTCGGACATTTTCATATTTTTGGTAGAGTACTTTTAAAACTTACTATTATTTACTTTTACTAATACATACTTATTATTTACTTTTACATTGGATTCAGTCTATACAATACTTAAACACAGTATTTAAAGTCAGTCAGTCAATTATGTCAAAGCGATCATATTTATTTATTTATTGTTTAGTAGTTAATAAATGCAAATGCTTATTTCCTTATCATATGACTTAACTAGCTAGATAGTACCTAGGTTGTATGAGTATTAACTTACCAATTTGTGAGTCTTTGTTACTTCCAAAAAAAAATTAATTAATTCATATAAATGCGAGGATTCTTTGAGTCATTAAAATGGTGTATATTAAGAAGGAATTTCATTTACAAGTTTGAAAAGGGCTACGGCCGGTCTCATCTCCTTCCCGAGGAGAGGGAGTTACCTAATAGGTATAAACTAGCACCAAAACAGTTGATGATAATGCCCAACGGATTAGCTGAAGTGGCAGTGGGCGGGCCACATAGCTCGTAGGACTGACGGCCAATGGGGCAGAAATATTTAGAAATGGAGCCCACGTACCGGCAAGCGCAGCCAAGGACGTCCACCTATAAGGTAGACAGACGACCTGGTAAAGGTTGCAGGAAGCCGCTGGATTCCGACCGCTTCCAATCGGCCAATCTGTAAGTCAACTGGGGAGGCACATAATCAGCAGTAGGCGTCTTATGACTAAAATGATGATGATGATGAAATCATCAAAAAACTATAACTCCAACTGCAACCAACTCCTAATAAACGCTCAGCTGTGTCCGCGGACCTTATTTGGAAAACCCTGCTCAAATAGAACGACCACGCATTTATTACTCATAGAGATGATAGGATGTGGTTGCCCCAAAATGATATCTTTCTCTTACCTATTAAGATTCAAAAAACGCATTAGCGGGTCGAGTTTTCCTGTCGACTGCTATAAAGCAGAGGAAACTCGTCATAAAAGGAGGTAGGGCGAAAGTGCCCGAGAGTGCTTTCAGCAGGACTATAAAAGCCACGCGCATCGTTTATACGCCTTATCATGCTAATGGTATAAATATTCAGTGTGTAATATTTTATGGTGTAATACCTGATTAGATGGCTGGATGAAATGAGCGATATGTTTGGCGGATGGACGCTGACTTAGGCTATCCGCACATTGAACTTTCGGTCGCGTAATTTAAGCAAAAATGGCGCTTGCTATATACCTATATAATACATTAAATGCGTTAAAAACTTTTAAAAAGTTCACCCAAAAATTTTCAGTTACTCTTTACACTGAGTGTAGCGACATATCTGCTAAAAGTACGGCACCAAAAGTTTACCTAAATTCGCTTGAATTTTCTATGTAATCATCAACCTATGATTGAGAACCGAAATTCTGTGGCGTTCGACGTAATCCCGAACCTATTGTGTAGCGATTGTTTCCGTGAGAAAGCATTCAATGACACTTGAAAGCAATGAATTCGTGTTAATTAATCAGAAGCACAAAAAGGCAGCTCGATTAACAAAACATAAACAGTAGTCCATTATTTTCGTCCAAAACTCGAAAATATTTAAAAAATATAAAAGTAATTTACTTGAAATTATTTACCTCAATAAAATTCGTAGATCGAATATGAATGTTTCTGTCAGTGACCAGTATTTATTGCTTTGAGTGTATTTTGAATAGTAAGCAGTACATTATGTGACGCGGTACGCGACCTAAAGTTCGGCAGGTGTGTCGCTACACTAAGGTCAACGTAGGTATGAGTATTCGTATTCGCAAGGACAACGTATGAGTAAAAGGTCCACAAAAGGCGGTGTTTGTTTCTAAATAGAAATGAAATAACCTATAACCTCTCATCCCAATAAAACGAGATAAAATAGAAATGTTATTGTTACGCGGTCTCATGCGATAACTTGGCAGCCAATAAGTAGTCCAATCATTTGGTTGTTTACCTTAAAATATTTTCGGAAGTTTTGATATAGATACTTTTACAGTTTAAGCCAAGCTCTTTCAGAATTTCCAATTTGATACCTTGTTATTTTTGCAGTTTGTCACTTTCTAAAATTATGAAAGCAAACCCTCAACAGTTATAAAAGTTACTATACCTATATGAAAGGTGTTAGATTTCAGTATGGCTTATTTCAAGCCCATTTTGTTTAAAGTCGGTCATAATAACACTATTTTTACACTCGATTTGAGTTGAGTGTGGCCTTACTTTGATACTATACAGGAATCACAAACACCTTTTATTTGAAAAAGATTTTTAATATGATGTTAATATTTTTAAATTGTGCGCGCTTTTTTATGTGATGGTAGTGCAAGCAATAAATCTATAGAATGGCAAAGTGAAAATTTTACAAAGACACGTCCAAATCTATATTTAAAAAAAAGACTACCATATTAAATGTAGGATTTTAAAAAACCTTCTTAGCTGAATGAGATTTTGAAATCATTAGGTAATACAGGTTTCTAAACAGATTTCTAGATCATATAGATCGTTAAAAAAATAGTGTAATATAAGATAGTACATAAGTCCAAGAAAGGCGACAAGAACCTTGAAAAACTGATAGTCATTGGCAAAATCGAAGGAAAGCGACGTAAAAAGTACCTTCCACGCGCTGGGCCGATCTAATCTATACTGTTCTTGAAACTTAGCACACGACGCACACTGGGGCAAGCTATATGAAGGTAATGCGTAAAATCGTATCTTTAAAATGTGGGTAACTTGCAAAAGATATTACAAATCATCAAATTCTAACACATTTTACGTCAGTTAGCATCAATCATATCTATTGTAAGGTTATCGTTTGGTATCATAGGGCGCTAAAGTTCATTGTATGCATTTTCAATAATTTAATTTACACAAACAAAGTGTTTTTTCTTAAGATAGGTGACAGTTATAATAAAACTAAATTATGGTCTAAATGGTCTATATGGTCTTATCCGTTTTTTTTTAATTTACCTATTTATGGGTATTTCCCAAGTTTGCAGAAAGTTCTTTTGAAACTATTTGCTGTTTTATATGCTCAATAACTTTCTTAATACGATTCTATAAGCAGAAGTGAAATAAATTTCTGCAAACTTGGGAAATACCCATAAATAGGTAAATTTAAAAAAAATACGGATGTAGTTAATCTGCACACTCAACTGATTTAATTTTAAGTTTTTAAATTGTACTAACCTTGATCTTCACGTGCCATAATTTAGTTTTATTATAACTGTCACCTATCTTAAGAAAAAATACTTTGTTTGTGTAAATTAAATTATTGAAAATGCATACGATGAACTTTAGCGCCCTATGATAACCAAACGATAACCTTACAATAGATATGATTGATGCTAACTGACGTAAAATGTGTTAGAATTTGATGATTTGTAATATCTTTTGCAAATTACCCACATTTTAAAGATACGATTTTACGCATTACCTTTATATAGCTTGCCCCAGTGTGCGACGCCCTACATATGCTAAGAAATCGTCCACCACGACTCTCAGTAAGGACAAGACCGACTTGAGAAAGGTGGTCTTACGTGATGCTCACAAACAAAATAAATTCAATAAATAAATTATTTTTACAATCACACCAATTGAGACTAAGAAATGCTTGCACTATGGCGACTAGATAAAAATACTTAAATACTTTTATAAACATCCATGACTTAGGTACAAATGCTAGTGCTTATCACACAAACATCTGCTTTTTACGGGATTCGAACCCGCAACCGTTGGCATTGTAGTCCGGAGTGCGAACCACTACACCAGACGGTCGTCGAACAAACAAACGGTTAGGTAAGCAAAAGTATAAAAAATCGGTGATTTAGGATTACACTGGGTGATTTGAACAAAAATCCATACCGATATTTTTTTTTGTATCTTAAATGTACAACAGATTGACTTTTCTCACAGTTTTATAAATGGAAAATGCCAAAAACACTAGGAGTTCGAGAGAATGATAATTGGTGTATTGTCTAATGCATATTTATAAAAAAAGATCATTAATAAAACATAACTTTTGCAAACATTGTCTGATCCATGTGACTTCAATAACAGAAATATTTTTACTTTCATGGAAGTTCTTTCTCAAATGTTATAAATTTAAGATAGGTATTTTTGTCGTCCCTTTCAGGAGTTAGATTGTTATTTTTTGGTATGGAGTTAGCCCTACTAGAGGACCAAAGGGTGAACACGAAATTTTAATTGGCAATTAAGCGCAAAAAAGAAGTTAAACAAGTTATAAATCTGTTTAAAAGTAACAAAATAATTTCTACTTCATTATAGATTTGGAAGAGAGAATTGTACTTTGTTGTTAAACCTTACTATACTTGCTACGTTTTTTTTACACATTTTTATTAGCTTTTCGTAAATATTTTATCTAACGGCTAACTAACTATGTAACCAAATTTTAGAGTCATATTTAACCTACTTCTGACAATCTATTGGAAAATTTGTAACTTTGTGACACTCGGATTGTACAATAATTTGACACCATCAAGGTGATCTGACGATGGAGCCCACGATGACTAGTAAACCTTCGTGTTTAAGCTCATTTAATTCGTTCAGACGAGTTCTATACACAAAAAAAAAAATGTTTTATCGTTTTTAAAACTAGAATGTTAAAACTATAAGTATTTCTATACTATGAGTATTTCCTTCAAGACAGAATAATAAGATATTCATTCCATTTTCAGTAAATTACGGTGTCCACCGTTGCGACTATTACTTTTATGAATGGTGATTAGTCCACCGCCGTAGTACCGCCAGACAGTTATTATGGTTTCATGGTCACCGCTCGAATAAATCTATTTTTGTCAATCAGATCGATTTCTACGGAGCAAGCTATCGATTCAAATGATGTATGTGAGAGAGTGACGAGTCGTGGCGGAATGTAGGGTATACAACATTTCTCAGTCAAGAATTTTGACGAGTACGGTACGTTGTCCACTTCAGCCTCATAAGAGTGAAATATTACATATTTAGTTTAGGAAAATGCAGTTTCGAAATCGTACATTATTCAGGAATAAAAACTAACATCTGCTATTCCAGGCTATAAATCTATTTCTGTGCTAAATGCATTTTTTTCGTAATTTGGGGATCTGAGTTTAAGTTTAAGAGCACCGGTCTAGGCTGCCTCCTGTCAAAACGAACTTTACAAATTATTTTGAAACATGAAGTGGTTTTGTAAAAGTGCATGTTTGTTACGGTCAGATAAAAAAAGTCTATGCCCATATCCTTGTTTTACCATAAAACTCATAAATGCTGTTATAGTACGGTCAAATTTTTATTTTATTTTTATGCTTATGTACGACGTGACACATAGAGGTTTCTGTGTTTTATATGGCTTGTGTGGTTGTGCTACCATATTTACTCTACCAAAATTAAAAACTAGACTCGCAATCAGTTTTAATTACTTCTATCTACTCTGTGATACAATTTAATTACTTGCATGTTTCCAGCCTAAGTTATAGGTTGCACTGTCGTTGTTTATGTTTGTCTGCCACTGTATATTAGCAGTTGTTTATTGGAAAAACACTGCACTCTCCTTAATAACTACGGGGTGCAGTCTGCACGTCTTTAATTTATGTGATGCTAAGGCTCCGATCACACTATCTTGTTCTCGCTAGGAGCGAACGACGGTGTTTTAAACGCCTTCTGCCTCTAAGTGGACTTAGCGATGACTGAGGTCCGACACGCCAGTTGCATTGCACTGAACTCTTTATTTTTACTTTATTTATTGTAGGGAAACAAACAGTTAACAGTTAAATATACAGATGTACACAAACGTAGCACTATAACCAATGAAGTCTCCACTAATAGAAATAACATAGAACTGAGCAGCTTAACTAAAAAACGTTAAATAAAACAAAGTACAAAAAACGTCCAAAATAATCAATTAAACCAAATTTAAGCAGGTAAGTTTCAGCACCTCTGATATACTCTTTATAAATAAGCGATGAGTAAAGTGTTAAAAATGACAAAATTTCGAAACTGCTTATTGTATGTTTTGCAAGCGTGACTTCTAAAGTTTTTTTTTCTTTTCTTAGGAGAACAATAAAATGCTTCATTGTTCCTGAGGCACCCTTGAGACGTTATACCTTGCAGACTGCAAAGGTTTTAGTGGATATACTTGGTGAGTGGTAGTGATAGCACCGCCACTCGCCAACGAGCCCCACATAAACTGCAGTCGTTCCCATGGCAGCAGGTATGCGTAAAGCAATTCCCCCTCGAAAAAATAAGGTAACATCTTAAGTATACCTACATTTATATGTCTTTCTGTAACTAAAGGGAGATCAGAACACTCTTTTGTTGATGGCATGTAAAAATCACTTTTTGAATTTTAGGTTGAATTGCGACTCCATTAGCAATTTTTATTTATATATGTTTTTGTTTTACAGCCTGCTAATTATATAGAGATATAATATAATAACTTTTATACATATTCTTGTGCATTCTCAATATTTACTGGTCCTTATTGGATCCATATAGATCTGGCAAGACACGTAGCCACTTTCATTCACCTCGTTTCTTGTTGTGCGCATACGACGATAAAAATACAGTTAATAAGTAATATCACCTTTATTAGAATAATACCGACCATTCGCACCAGCCAAGTGTTTAGCAAAATTATTTCAAGAAGGGAAATACTCTGTCTTCGCCCGAATTACTAAATTCATAGAACCCAAAATCCTTCAAGCCTCAAGTAAACTGGCTGCTTTGAGGGCAACCTTAATATACCATAATAGACCATATCTACACTTTTCTGTTATACTTAGATAGCACACTTATTTAAAACAATATCAATAAAATAGTAGATACTCGAATGGTATTCGTAGTACCAACATTATTTTGTTTGTACCACTTTGTACCGTACCACTTATAGTGTGAACTTACCCTAAGCAGGTACTATGTAGATTTACTTCCGAGGTTTCAAACCTTGAAGTTTCTGAATTAAATTCCAAAACCTAATTACTTAAGTCTAGGTTAGCCAAGGAGCATAATTAAATTAAGATATTGTATTGTAGTTTGAGTTTGCATTATAAAGCTCATTATTATAATAGCTACCTGAAAGCTTTTAATTGGACATATGTACTATATGTAACGAGGGGTTAAACTTGAAGGTTTCAAAGAGCTTAATGATTTCTTTTGTTATATTTGATACCGTTAATGATCTCAAGTCACGGCCGCTAGACGCGAGACTGTCATTTATCAATACGTCACCAGATTTTGTACAAGCATTCTACCTTCGTTTTGGGGTATGTACCCTCTGTGGGGTGCGTAATACCCCCTATTTTTGTGTTGTTGTTCGAATTTATCACGTTCGGATCCCGTAAAAAGGTCGTAAAGCGATTTTTCTCGTAATTATTCACTCGATTATGGATTCCTTCGTCATTCATCTGAACAAACGGAGTCACGTAGGCGTGAGACTGCCATTTGTCAACGCGACACCTTTGCCGCTTTGTTATTATCAGCTTATTTCTTCCTTATCTGAAACCGTATTTGCTATCAAAGTTGAAAAGCCTTTAGAAGATTATTCCAAAGTTTTTTGGATTACCTACCTACCTAAAGCCCATAAGTACCCTACCCATAAGTAGTAATGTAATTAATAATTATGACCTACTAATTTAAACAGCTACGTAGTCTAACAATTCAAAGTCATAATATGACTTATTACAAAAAATGACATTTAAATTTAAAATAACTTGACTTATGAATATTTAGATGTATCTTTGATTTCTTTTATGGTCACACAAAATCGCTATAAGAAGTACCCTGTAATCCTATTTGAACATGCATTATAATGGATGTTTCTTAAACAAAAAAAAACAAGTAAATCTTGTATGCTTGGCTAAAATTAGTTCGAAAGGCAGGACCACCGTTTGTTATAAATATTAAGCAAATTTTGGCAAGAGGCAATTATAGAATTAAAACAATACTATATTTCAGTCCTTAACGCTCACCGCAGTTATCGGAGACCAATGGCGGCGTCTGGTGAAGCGATTCACCGATGATGAGCAAATATACGAGCGCAAGTCTAGGAAGAATTAGAAATACCATAACTCATTAATGTATCGTTATTTTTTATATTATATATAGATCTAGCTATATGTCTGCCAGCTCCCTAGGAAATATACGGCTCAGTCTCTGCAGGTGACTTGATTCCACTATCCACTCCTGGAAGACTGCCAGTTCCCACGTAGTAATTCACGCTAGTATGTCTAAACCAACGGGAAAATACGATAATGTTTCGATTCTGTCGGCAATTACGACGAAATTGTGTAATGTGACGTAAACTATCGGCGGTGACGCTCATATTTAGGGTTCTGTGGTCTATGCACAAAACTGTTTTTTATATTTGAACAATACTTTAACAAACTGTTAAATTCTCAACTAATTAAGATATCACAACATACGTTTTTTACTTGGGACGCAATCATTAAGGATAAACATACAAGAGAATCCATAATAAGTTAATCATCATCATCATCATTGCAGCCATAGGACGTCCACTGCTAAACATAGGCCTCCCCCATTGACTTCCAGATTGGCCAGGTGGAAACGGCCCGCATTCAGCGTGTTCCTGCAATCTACTACTAGGTCGTCGGTCCACCTTGTGGGTGGACGTCCTACGCTGCGATTGCCGGTACGTGGCCTCCATTCTAGAACCTTTCTGCCCCATCGGCCGTCAGTTCTATGTGTGATGTGCCCCGCCCACGGCCACTTCAGCTTGCTAATCCGTTGTGCTATAACAGTTAATACTATAGTCTAATGTAAAGGTCTAAGTGACACAGGACACCTCTGTTTAAGTAGTAATGATATAAAATATTGTATTATAAGAAATAGGATATAAGGTATCTGATTTATTGAGAAACTTAGGTATTATTAAATTCTATAAGTTATCTTGTTATTACTACGGTGACATTAAATCTATTACTGTATTTCTTAGCGTGGTTGGTGATAATAGGTATTCGTACCAATAATTATATTGTTATATTATTATAGTAATGATCAATAATTTCTAATGATAAAGGACAATAGGTTGCGGTGGTTTTTGAGTGGTATTATTTTAACTGTTCTTATGTAGCTGATTTTTTCACTAGCGTAAAGGTTCAAATTCAAAAACAATAAACGGTGAGCCTCTAACTCCACCCACAATATGTCACATGACATGACATGTTGTGGTACGGAACCCACAATATGTCACAGCGCACTCAGACAGTTCAAACTGATATTGTGCGCTTACACTTGTTATTTTTGCACTATCCAAGGCAATTTTAAATATCCACAACAATGAATGTTACAAAAAATATTACGTTCGAAATAAAACCGTGTTTTTTTTAAATCATCATACCAATTGGTTTTTTATTCAAAAGCTGTTATGTTTCTGTTTACACTAGGGTATGGAAATTCAGCTCTTCTCGAAGGTATAAAGGTTGGCCGTGAATTGTATAATGTGTACACATTTGTTTATTATTCGGATTGATGATTAAAAACATGTTGGGGTGAATATAAAGTATATAATTCAAAATCCTGCCTAAGTTGAGCCATCGTAAAGTTCAATAAAATAAATAATTTTCTCCAACAATGACACCAATTTACCTAAACCCAAACTAAGCAAAAATTTTACTATGGTGACTAGGTAACGGTTAATTTATAAACATCCGTGACTTAGAATACAAATTCTCGTGCTTGTGTTTGTTGTTTTACACAATGTTTGTGTGCTGTGGCTCTCGTTACAGAACTCGAACCTGCAACCGCCTGGCTTAATTTGTAGACCGGAGCGCGAACCACTAGACGGTCGTCTAAATATGACACTGAAAGTCGTAATGGTCTAGTTTCCTGGGTCAAAAAATGATTACTCTATTTAGTCCGTCGCTTAGATTATCAAAAAATATTGAACCCATATTTTGTCTTTTGTCAATCAAACAAAAAATGACGAAGATAAAGCGCATCAAAGTGAGCACGTGACGTCAAGTCTTGCTAAAAAGTGTCGCAAGGCGTGACGTTACGCGGAACTTTAACGGGCTATATCTTCATCATTTTTTGTTTGATTCAGAAAAGAAAAAATACGTGTCCAATATTTTCTGTTATTCCAACTGACGGACTAATTAGATTTTTTTAGGAAACTAGCCCATTACAGTTACACTTTAGCACACCGGGAAATTTCGGAATAGCAACTAGGCTTTGCCGAAATTTCCCGGTGTGCTAAATCTTAGTTCAGCTACTTCAGCCTGTCAGCTGCAAACGAGTCACAAACCACAATCGAAGTTTTATTGTTACGTGCACAGATCTATCTGGTTCTTGAGTTAATAATGGAGTTAGGAACAAACTATTTTTCAAAGCATTTTTCTTATTTTATAATATATTTTATCAGGTTTTTTTTTATTTTTCCATCAGATTAAGCTTTACTTGTTTTTATAAATTAAGCTAAGAGGATTCAAATACTACGTTTTCTAATTGAGATTAAAAAAGACTTTAATTCACACAAATAAAGAAAAAATAAATAGTAAGACATTTTTTTTACAAGTGTCTAAAAGATTCATTGTTGGTTATGACAGTTTACACGTAGTTCGGTAACGCAAACGGCATGTCCAGGCACACCACATTAACATCATCATCATTTCAGCCATAGGACGTCTACTGCTGAAAATAGGCATCCCCCAGTGACCTCGATTCTAGAACCTTTCTGCCCCTCGGCTGTCAGTTCTACGATACGTCAGTCCCCCACCACAGACTATACATAATCAACTAATATGTCATAGTCTTTGGTGGGCCGCTATGTCACTATGAGAGTCGTTTAACATAGTAAAGTCAATTATATTCCTAATAATTTCTTGGGAAATAAAATATTTCCAAAACATTCTTGGAAATCATTTATAGGTACTCTAGTTTTAATATGTCATGTTTGTGCCTATTGCCTTTTTGAATGTCAGTTTTATAAGTCGTTCCCTTAGCACATACAGTTATTAGGCCAATCGGGTAATTAATTAACTCTATGTACCATACTTAACAACTTAAATAATGCAATACGGTTACCTCAATCCCCTTAAAAGAAATACTTAAGTCATCAATTTCATTAGACGAAAGCTCCTTGTGGATCTCCCGCTATTTCATCGCTCCAGGGAAATAAGCCAAAGTGTCCCATATATTCAAAGAAATAAACTCAATTAACTTATCTTTTCCGACATTTCGATAGGTAAACAGATTCTAATTATGTCAGAGTTATTACCAATTTACCAATGATAATTTAGTGCACGAATGCCGCTTTTTGACGTAAAAAAACAAAAATCAAGTATATGGCAACCATAGAAATAAAAATGTTTTTGATAAATATCGTGCGCTCACTACTCAGCTTGATCTTATTAGCCAAATGACACTCAGCTTTAGTTAAATCCAGCACCAAGACCAAAGTTAATATCTCCTCTCTACTCCCTACTAAAGAAGCAAGTAAAAGCGAAATAACACGCATTGCGCAACTTGTAGATTTTCTCGAAAAAAAAGATAACGATGTTGATGTAGATAATGAGTTATATAATAAAGGCAGTCTGATATTTTTTATTGATTTCTTTAGTCGTCTATTTTTTATCTCTCTGTCAACTTTAACATCCCGTAGCTTCTAACGTTTTAATTGTGGAGTAAAAATGAATATGACTTAATTTGTAGGAAGTTTTATGTAGAATATTTTGTCAGAAGTAATCAAAAACATGAAAAAAGGGACCCCGAAACCCTTAGCACAACCTTCACCCTTGAGGACGATTATTAGTATGTTCATATAGACACAGCTCAAGGTGTGTACCAATTTTCAAAACTACACTTATTACATTATTTACCTAAGTTGGGTTCGGCTTAATTTGATGCGAATATTTATTATACCGGTATACCTATTCATTTCTTTGTCAGTGATCCAGTATTCTAATTACGCATTCTTAAGAAAGTTTTCCGTTGTCTGGTTATACCGTTAATTGTTTATTTCTGACAACCTTAGTAATTACATAGAGTTAACGAGTTTTTTTCGTAGACAAGCTAACTTATTAGATGCTGAGTGGTTGCATGAAACTGCGTAAAAATATTGTGTCTAGTTTTGCAGGGTTGAGGTAAAAAAAAGTAAAGTACCTATGGCTATACATATAATATGACCCTATGCAGGGCACAGGCCTCAATATGAGGTGGTTGGGCCAAACTCTGCCACGCGGGCTCAGTTCGGATTGGCGGAGGGGTATTGTAAGGTCAGTGACTAAACCTTAGCCGATGATGGAACTGCCTTTGACTAGACTTCACGACTAGTATCAAGCGATATTAGCCGGAATCAATTTTGAAGCACGGAGATGCTTGTGAGACGCGGCCGCCACTGAGCTACAAGTACTCTGGCTGAAGAGTTCGTTTTAATCAGTTAAAAGACATCGTTAAGAATGTGAACTAAGTACTTACTTGTAAATCAGTCAAGGTTTTCATTTGTCAAATAGATGTTACATATTATAAGTAAAAGGTGAACTAAGGTTTCGCATATATGAAGTTCTTAGTGGAGATTTCATGATGTAGGTAACATCAAAGGTAAACAAAGGTCAGTCTATACCTTTGTTAACCTCTAGCACGATGTGCATGGCGAATTTAAACCTGGCCGAAATAAATTCTTAATGACTATTATACGTCTTAGATAAAATGGCTTAAAGTTAAGGTGTCATAAGTGCAGATGTAGCAAACTGAATTTGAAAACTAAGACGCAACTGTACTCAGTTGATTTTTTTTTGGATATTAAATAGGAAATTGTCATCTTGCACTTGACTGACAATATTAATATTTTGCTGTCGATAAATCGACTTTATTGATAGGTTATTTTCACAACCCTAGGTCCCGTCTATGATTCAGGTTTTACGTAGCAGCAGATTTTTCCATCAACTTCGCTAGAGTTTGCAACAAAGCTGGTCCTATCTAGAGCTAAAGTTAATAATATCTTCTTCTTGTTGAGTCTTAGTTTTTTCCGAGACTTTGTTACATGTTAGTATCAGAATGGACCATCTGTCACTGGTATGGGTTTTACTAATACGAGTTTCACGATCTGTAAAGTGTTTTTTAATATCTACTAAACACAAACTAAACTTGAAAATGTTGGTTATAAAAGAAAGTAGAAATGAGTTGTAAGGTGTGTATTCTAAACATCTTTATTTACGAATTTTAATTAATGTTTGTCTGTCCAGTGTACGCAGTTTTGCATTAATTATGTAGTACTACAAAGCACTTATTAAGTTGACAAAATGTTCGTGGAATCGTTACTGAAGTTTGGACTTTGCAACTAATTAGAAAGTATTCTCGTCTTGTTCTATGTATTACTAAATCACCAAATCATAGTTCCAGTCCTCTAATTCCAAATAATACAGCAAAATTAAATTCACCCAAGATTTCATAATAAGCAATATTCTACTTTCATACGACGATCATAGCGTAAGACGCATCGACAAGCAGGTGCTCTGACGAGATATAATTAGAGATTTTACGACTTTTTTTACGCACAATACGTGTCACTTGTCGCTTAGAAGATCGTAGAATATTTTGTCTTCATACAATACTTCTATGTTTGTATTCTAGGTATATACGAGTACATACCCATGTTTATTGTTAATATATATTATTGTGTCTGTAAATAAATACAACAAATAAATAAATGAAAATATGGACAACATCACATAAATTGCTCTGATCCTGTGATAAGCTTAAGCACTTGTGTTACAGAAATCAGAAACTACGATGGTACCACAACATCCAGACCTGAGACAATATAGTTAGTTATATTTCTACATTGACCGACCGGGAATAGAACTCGGGACCTCAGAGATAGCGATACCAAGTCCGGTATACTCGCCTCTCGGCTACGGAGGTCGTAAATAAAATACTTTTAACTTGTTCACCAAAAAGAAGGCTATGATTTTAATAGTTAAGGAACTACTTTCAATATTTTTACTATCCCTAAAATGTAGAAGGAACTTAAATATATTTGCTGTAATTATGACGAAAACTTATAGCTTTAAAAATGTACCTAAATTAAGAGAGTGTAGTGGCCCTAAATGTGTTTATGGGTTTGATCAAGTATGACTTATAAGCATTTAAATAGTTCATAGAAACATTCTCAGCAATTAAAAATTACCAAAATACGTACCTCGACAGATCATCTTACCATTAAACTATCTGTAATTATTAGTGAAACCTTCGCTAATTTGTGTACTGCTTCATAATCTTTCTCCTTCTGTATTATCCCGTTTTTATAGTCAGGATACACATGACATGACAATGATCGTATATGCATCGTCTTAAAAGTCTCGTTATTGTATTAGAGCGATTGCCATCTGACTATCGTAACCCTTGAATATTCTATTTAATAACCATTTCGTTACATTGCATATGTTACATATATATGTATATGGCCATAAAAATATTTAATGGTATACCGGAATCTATTAAAAACTTGCCCTTAAGCCAATTTTAAAAAGACTGCACATGAAAACACGTCAACATACATAATAATATACATGTCAATGGAAATTAAATTTTGTGTGTAAATAAATAAACATTTCATAAATTCGTTTACATTAAATGACAGCATGATTTGAGAAAAATACCTTAATCACTTGTTCATTAAGAGGAAGTCTGGTAAATTCTAATGGTAATTTGTTATACATATATTTTTTAATTAATGCCATATTTAAGGGCTCTTTTTAATGATACAAAACTTTTCTCTATTTCGCGTGTTATAATTAAATACGACCTTGAATAGGTCCAAGAGCATTTGGGATCTACAGATGACATGTTATCTGAATTCTGATTGAGCAGGTTTACATACGATGTTTTCCCTCACAGCCAACGTATGTAGATTCCGAAAAATCTAGAGGTACGTGCTACATTCCCGCACATAAATAAATAAAAATCTTAGCGTATTAACATAGGCATGCTTCGAGCCTTTTATTAGTTCTGCTGTCAGCCGTAAACGTGCGACGGGCGCTTATTGGCCTTTACTTGCCGTTACCCAGATTCAATAAGAAATATTGAGTCTGTCTACTTGTAGGTACCTCCATTACTGGAGAATGCTATAACCGATGTTTCCAGAGTAGCTTATTTATTTGGAGGTGTGTTTAGACCAAAATGACATTGATTCAGAGCAAGAGTAGCAGCATTCTTTCAACATATTTTCCAATTAGACTAAACCAACATACTATATTCAGACTGCATAAAGTGCGTAATTCGTTCCTGGGAAAATCTTCTTCTTCATCTATACAGTCAATCCCGGTTGCGTCAAAAGCCATCGCTTTGGAGCCCCAGCATCCGTTAAATGCTATGTGGTTCATGAAAAATGTATTCGATTTTTAATAATTTACCAAAGTCTTGCTAAACTGCTTATGAATAAATTTAAATAGCATCCAAGATGATTTTAATGAAAAAAGGTTATTACACTGTAAATGACTATTTAAATGATAAAAATGTATAATAATAAATAATACTAAGAAATAGAAAACAAGAAAAAATTATCGAGGCACGCAGGGGTTGAAAAGAGTCTGACAATAGTGACTGAGTTTCTTGCGCTGCTTCTTCTCAGCGCTAGCTCACAATATTGTCCCGAAGCAGCTAAAAAAAAAATTGCGACGCGTAAAAGAGCTTAATTTAGGCCTATTTGCAGAAGTGAATTTAGAGGTTTTATTGGTTTTTAACGTAGAACTAAAGCAACAACATGATTTGCTTGACATTCTTGTTCTTAAATACAAATGTTTACACGCTCCTCGCTGTTTACTTAGTAAGCGAGCATTCTTAGAAAATTCAATAGAATGCCTGCGAACAAAGAAAGAATATCGACAGAATCCGTCTCTGTTTACACAAAGACAAATGCACTTTGATACAAGCAGTGATACAAGTGACGAACCTTTCTTTTAAATCCTTAATACTTAAAGATTGAGATTGTCATTGCTATCAAATGAGGATCCCCTCGTTGGCGTTACAAGGCAATGTGAAGGACTGCAAGAAAAAAATCCCCTAACCTACCGATGTGCCGGGAATTTTTGTACGAACGTTAGGCTGCAGCTGCACTCAGTAGCTTACAGAGTGTCCCACATAAAACATAGCCTGCCCAAAAATGGATACAGTTGATTTGTCACGTTATGCAACTAGAACTCAATCACATGTAAACGCGAAACTGATTCATGGTTGCTCTGATTAATCACGTGGCATGCAGTGTTCGCAGCGACCCAATTTGGGATAACGAACTAGGTTAGGTATGTATGATTAGCTTAGGTTTGGGTTTACTTCATTTAGGTTTGTATTCTTCAGCGATAACATGAGACAGTACACAGTATTACAGTTACTCATATTATGTTGCTATTCCCTGTTAGGGTAACATGTTAAGGGACTTTATATATTGTATTTACTTTATTTTTTAACCACATGTGTGCAATAAACGTTTTGAATTTGAATTTGACCTTATTGTTAAAATACAAACATAGACCTCAGAATCGCACCAAAATTTCTATTTATGGCTTTATTAAACTCTATTTCGGCACGTAACATGTCATCTAAAATATTACAAACCATTATCATATATGCTTTTCTTGAAATAAATTAATGTTCTTAGCGCATGGATACAAAAAAAATATACCGTAACATAAGGTATTCGCCGGTCTGTGAGTTTTGTGTGTGCTGTTCTAACAGGTAAATAATGCGAAAATAATAAAACGTTCCCAACAAAGACAGGCACAGGTGTGTTGTGTGTACTATATCACCGAATACTGGAATATTATTGACAGAATAGCGAAGTCCCGAAAAAGGTATCATTTGGCTGGGCACAAGCACAAGCGATTTTGTTGAATTGTAGACAAAAAACCGAAGGTGTGTGATTTACTCGCCGTTGGTGTTGATGCCAAACGCTGAAGTGGCAGTGGGTGGGGCACAGCATGTAGAACTAACGGTCGATGGGGCAGAAAGGTTCTAGATTGGAGACCACGTACCGGCAAGCGCAGCGTAGGACGTCCACCCACAAGGTGGACAGACGACCTGGTAAAGGTTGCAGGAAGACGCAGGATGCAGGCCGCTTCCAACCGGCCAATCTGAAAGTCAATAGGGGAGGATCTATCTATCTATCATTATGGAAAAATAGACAAATCTAATAGACAGATTAGGAAGTTGAAGTTCATCACATTATCACAGTCATTATCTATTATAGTTTTTTTTTTAATTTGTCCAATAAAGTAAAAAAAAATCTACCATTTCATATTCTCGGCCGTGGGGCTATTAGACATATTTTAAGTATGCTAATACCTACCAGAATTCATCCGAAAAAGGAAAAAAACTGCTTACTACTGTGTGTGAGTTTATTTATGGGATTACCACAACACATTGATCACAATAATATACTTACTCTTATCTATTCGGTGACAATATACAATCGCAAAAAAAAAACTAAGATCGCAATAATTTTACCATAAAATGTAGTGTTTTTCAGCAAATAAACGATTTCTATTTCTATTTCTAAGGGATAGTTATTCCTCTTATATTTCAGTGCAAGAGAGTTTTTTCTAAATAATTATAGGTACTCTCTTTTTGGTAAGTTATTTTTTAATCCGCTATTTCTACCGCTTGTGTAAATTTATCCGCTCACGCCTATATTTCGTCAGTTCTTACGTGATGTCTCGTGCCCTAGTTTGTTTTGGCTTTGCACATCAGCCTTTATCGGCTTTTAGAGCATTGCGATCAATGATAATTTAGGAGGATAAAGTATTTACTGCATCCCATTTATCATTCTAGATATCTCGAATCCGCTTGCCTATAAACGTAGTTGCCGATTGATGCGGTAATAAAAGTTTTTATATCACATACCTTTTTGCGATTACAATGGGCTAGTTTCTTGGGTCAAAAAATATTATTCTATTTAGTCCGTGAGTTAGATTATCAAAAAATATTGGACCCATACTTTAACTTTAAAGGGCTATATCTTCATAATTTTTTGTTTGATTGAGAAAAGAAAAAATACGTGTCCAATATTTTCTGTTAATCCAACTGACGGACTAATTGAATTTTTTTAGGACACTAGCCTATTGTCAGGTTCAGGCCATTTTTAGGGTCCCGTACCTCAAAAGGTATAAGATGGATCCCGCGCTTATAAGATCACTCGCGATAAGTTTTGTTTTCTTGAGCCTGCACATTTTTTGCGTGTACAACGTGAAATTTTAGTGGTTGTTTTCCCGTGGGGAGGTGATTGCACTCATAAAACCAACAACTTTTATTATGAAACCAACTCTGAAATCGCGAAAAAAAAGTCTGCTTCATATATTATAGTCGAGTAATTATTAAACCTTTGTATGAAAAAGTAATTTTTTTTTTGCGATTTCAGTTGGTTCCATAATAAAAGTTGTTTGTTTTTATGTGTGGAATCACCTTCCCGCGAGAAAACAATCACTAAAATTTCACGTTGCATAATTCGCTATACTTTTTATTATAACATCGCATAGCTTATCTCACTCGGGATTAAAATCGGATAAGGCGATCTTTATGATGGAATAAGGAAACTCACACACTTACACAAATACATATATACCATACATACATGAACCCTAAAAACATTAGACTCCTGTGTAACCAGTTGCTATTTTCAAAATGTGGTACAAGTTTTGACAATTCTCTGCATATTTTTTAAATATTTTTCTGGAAATTTGGGCTTAAGTAGTAAACTTTAAAACTACATGCTAGTTTACATATGGCGACTATTAAAGTTATTCATATCCATGACATAATATTATAATTTGGATACTCATATGTAGGGTATGTGATTGTTTCTCGTTGTGGTTTCTGAATATTATTGTGTTAGTTAATATCAAAATGGTTTGGTTGAGTAAGTAGGTATTATTGAATTTAAAAAAACATGTAAGTAAACGTAAACAATAGCTCTCTAACGTTATCGATAAATCACTACTCACTTCTCTAGTGCCCTAACACAAGATATTTCTGAGCCTAGATTATATTCAAATTAGTACTTAAGAAATTTAAAAATATGTATTTAAGTCACTCTCTTGTTTGCTATGCCCTTGCAGGGCGTCACATGTGTACCTTTATTTTTCTAACACCGCAAAATCGTAATTAAACAGTAAACGTTTATTGCATGTTGCAATAAACGTTTGAATTTAAATTTGAATTTAAGTCCAGCTAGACTTTAAAGGCTAATTAATGAATGAGGCTGAAGACCGCAGTGTGCTCTGTTCCAAATTATGTTTTCACCTCATAAACTCGGAAAGATTCTGTTTTTCATTAGAAATTTGATCGCAAAAGTGCATTTTGTCCGCTAGCGTGGAAAGAGTTTTAAAATTCGAACCTTTCTATTCCATACTTTTCTATACCGCAAGTCCACTGAAAATGCATTAATTAAATACTTATTTCATGAGTACGTCAACCTCATTTCTTTGAATAATCGCACTGGCCAGCCACAGGTGGCAGAACTGGACTGAATGAAAAAAAAAACAATATTACCAATTGCAGTAATTTTAGTTTTAATTAGTATAATGAATGAACACTAATTTAATAATTAAGTAGTTTTTTGCACCAGTCGTTTTCCTCGCTGTAGTGAGGTGAAAAATTGTGTGTTTCACTCGGCAGCAAAGTTATTTTGCATCTCGTACCTTTAAAGGGTCGCTACGCACAGGATTCTTTAAGACTTCAGGAGGAGGACTTGCTTCGCTTGTGGTTCAATCCTAGAATCCTTCGCTTGCTCAGGTTTCAATACAAGAACTCGTACCAAAAACCAACTTTGCAGCCTTGCATACCAAATAGCTATTGTGCGTGTTTTTTCTCATGGCGTCTCGCTTAGATGCCAGGCGCTAAGCAAGGAATCAGACAGTACTGCCGCGACGTTGCTGCTCCGTCGTTAGTTTAGAAAAAAACCGAATGGGGACACCTTAATCACCTAGCGGTATGAAATATACTTTACGAGCTATTCTCCCATACCTACGAAATATACATTTAAAAAATCATTAAAATAGGATTGCGGCCACAATGGGCTAGTTTATTACAAAAATCTAATTAGTCCGTCAGTTGGATTAACAGAAAATATTAGACACGTACTTTTTCTTTTATCAATCAAACAAAAAATGATGAAGATATAGCCCGTTAAAGTTCCGCGTGCTAAAAAGTGTCGCAAGGCGTGACGTCTCGTGCTCACTTTGCTGCGCTTTATCTTCATAATTTTTTGTTTGATTGACAAAAGACAAAACATGGGTCCAATATTTTTTGATAATCTAACTGACGGTCTAAATAGAATAATCTTTTTTTGACCCAGGAAACTAGCCTATCACCGTGACACCAGATTTTTATATTTAAGATGTTTTTACGTTTTGTGGTCTCGTGATTTACTCTTGTCTGTAGAATCACGCGTCTTCTTAGTTGGCTTCGAAGGTAGAATACCAGCTACAGTTACGCTTACTTATTATTTATTGTCTACTAGCTTACTACTTTGCTACATTCTAGATTGAATTAAAATGGCCATTGCATTGCCACCGAGAATATCTACAAAAGTTTGAAAGGTAAAAAATACCTTTTGTGGTCCGTACCCTGAAAAAGGATAGGACCACCTTTATAAGATTACTTCGTTGTCCGTCTGTCTGTCTGTGAAGATTTTTTCATCAGGAACGCGTTGAGATGCCATGTTACAACAAATACTCAGGTCGGCAATCCTTGGAAACTGTGTAAAATAAACTTTTAAGTCAATCAACGCAGTCAAAAGATACGGCTAATACGGCAAATACTGCATCTAAACATGCAGTATTTGTGATACTCGGTGGAATTAAAATCTATATAGGGTATTTTTTGTTGACCTAAAACCATTAAATTCTGCAAGAAGCAATGTCTTATAGCCCAAGTAAAAGAAAAAGTCCGAAAACCGTAAATTTGTTTTTACACACAAAGTAATGTCGCAATAAAAAAATTACGATTGGAAAAAGTGATTAAAACCTTCGAGACTCGATTCCTGTGTTGGACGAACTATCTATATACCTACAAGTTTGTACGGAATCCTTGGTGCGCGAGTCCGGCTTGCACTTAGCTGGTTTTTTATATGCGATTGAACAAGGCGGTAGTCAACAGACGTTAATACATACGTGCTGTAAGTTTCACGAACTGGCCACTTACACCAAAAAAATTAAAAAGTCAATTACGGAATTGGAAAATGAAACTCACAGGGACCATGTTACATTTTAATTGCCGAGACTGTCATTTGTTTTTTTGTTTCTTTATCCTTTGGCAAATTGTGTTTCGCTATTGAATTAAACTTGTAAAAATATTTATTCAATATTTTTTCATGATTTTCTCTGTGGCTTATGTAAACAAGAGAGTTGCCAGCGACTTTAATTGGCATTCGGTGATGAAGCCGACAATGGTTCAGCGAATGCAAAAATGTATAAATTGTGAGGGTATAGTACTTTAAAAAACAACATCAAAGTCTAATATCTGGTTTTATTTATCAAAATCCAGGTACTTAAGTGTGACCTTGGCAACAACTAGTCGCAGAATTAACTTTTAACGTAAATTGACAACTCGTCCTGCGTCGTCGTGTGGCCTAAACTGGACACAATTATGGAACCGAATGGAGCACAAATGGGCCGATAACTCAAAAATTACGCTAGTTTGACTTTATTGTCCTGGGATCGATTCCTGGACAACTATCTTTCCTAATTTTGCTCGATTTTGGTTGTGCTGGACGATGCAGACGCCCGAGACGAAAACTTTGTCTGGTACTTCGTAACACAAGGAAGTGAATTCCTTTGCTTTGAGACTATAAGAATAGGCTATTTTCTTAAAAAATCTAATTAGTCTCTCAATTTGATTAACAGAAAATATTGGACACGTATTTATTCTTTTCTCAATCAAACAAAAAACGATGAAGATATAGCCCGTTAAAGTTCCGCGTAACGTCACACCTTGCGACACTTTTTAGCAAGCCGTGACGTCACGTGCTCACTTTGATGCGCTTTCGTCATTTTTTGTTTGATTGACAAAAGACAAAATATAGGTCTAATATTTTTTGATAATATAACTGACGGACTAAATAGAATAATCATTTTTTGACCCAGGAAACTAGCCCATTATTAATTTAAATTGACTATGACAATTGTTGTATGGTATGACACATATTTATATTTAATATTTGATCCATTAAATAAATTAATGACTATTGATATTAGCGTAGGAGTCTCTTTTGTCTTAGTATTTTACCCGCACCTTGTAACAAAATAATAATCGAGAGCATATTTTTAACAGATGAAGTGAACAGATGAAGGTTTCAAGACTAAATCAAATCCAAAAATAACTGTATTCCCATATGGGCCGGCGGTAATATTAAACGTCGCGTGTGGCTTCGGCCCACCAAGGACGCGCTTCAAGGGTGAATATTATTCCGATATGCTTTTCTAAATTTATTATGACAACTTTATGGGTTTGATTCGAATTAGTGCTATTTTTTTGCAGAGTATTATTCGGTTTTTCTAATGACAAGGGACTGATAATGTGATCACCAGATATTAAAGTTTATTAAACGCTTTAAAAGAGTCTTTCAAGACGTGAAACTTCTTTGATTTTTAAGGTTCCGAAGATTTCTATTTTGTAGCACTGGGAAAGGATTTAGAAAAACACTAAGTATAGAATGGTCACTTATTGCCCCTCGATTATTGGAGCGTCCTCACTGAGCCACTGGGCGACAACGAGTCTAGCTAACCTTTAAGTAAGTCATCTATGGACGAGTCGAATACTAATGGTGTGGATGTCGTTTATTTTGTTTTTGAATCGAATAACTAGCTGACTGACGACTGTCGCAAACTATCGCAAAAATAAGTTTTTAAACATTATAATTCAAAAATTACTTTTACTGTTTTAAATAAACATTTTCTTTTAATGTTTAAAATAGACTAACCTAATATCATCACTTTCACCATCCTATACCCGGACAATTATTGTTTAAAAAATCATATAGGTACATATTTAACTAAGAGGCGGTTTGAAAATAGCTAGATAAGTTTTATATGAAGAATAAGTTTGGCATGCTGACAGTTTTCGTAGAAAATGAGCCAAAACGTTAGTTTTATTCGTCAAATCAAAGTTTTCTGGCGTTTAAAAATTGGCCATAAAACAACAGTCCATCTTAATCTCAAGTTTATTTAGCTTAAAAGTCAACTCTGTAAACTAGTTAAATACCAATATTTCCCAAACTAAGAATAGAAGAATTAATTCTTGCAGATAAGTTAAATTCGCTTAACCTGTTAACCTGTTTACGAGTGATATTATTAACGGGATGCCGAGTCCCTGATCCCGCATAATTGTGTATCAAGTTGGACTATAAATTTTCGTCGCAGGATCCTGTTAAATAATTAACAAAATTAAGAGATTAACTAAGCGTTGTTACACTTGTAAAGAGTCAAATATCGAAAAAAAAACAAATAAAAGAAATGCAACAGGTTTAGTTGACTGCGACTGACCTTACAAAACCCCTTGGTCGATCAGCTTTATGCAGCTAGGTCTAGGTTCTAATTGACCTGACGCTGTGCCCTGCAGAAGGACGTATATATATGGATAGATACGTATATATATAGTATGTATGTAGTAGTGTATATACGTTTATATATAGTATAGTATATTGGCTACTTTATGCGCCCGAAAAAATAATATTACATTAAAAACCAATAAAACGAATTTATTAATGCAAATAAGCCTAAATTAAGCATATTAAACGTCTCAATTTTGTTTTTACTCTACCACTGCTTTCGGACAATTGCGGGCTAGCGGCGAAGAAGCAGCGCAAGAAACTAGGTCACAGTTGGCAGCCTCTTTTTAATATGTTTATATTACAAGATAAAATGTACCCTTGTAATATTTATTTATTTCGGATGTTTTTTCTTTTTTCATTAAAATCATATTGACACGTGACTCAAATTTATAGATACATAATATATAGGTAGTTCAGCAATAGACAGTTACTAATTTGTTAAAAAAGCAAATTCATTTTCCTATGAAAGAATTACCAGTCCGAAATTTAGAACGGCTAGTTTGTATATATTCCGGGTATTAAGATTATAAATGTTACTCTGCTTAGGGAAAAGATGAATTCATTGTTAGTATATTCATTTCCATGAACAGTTTCGTTTAATATATTTTTTAAATAGAACATAAAAATAGAATATATAAAGGTTAATGGGCTAGTTTCCTAAAAAATCTAATTAATCCGTCAGTTGGATTAACAGAAAATATTGAACACTTTTTTTTTTCAATTAAACACAAAAAATGTCAATGCCCGTTAAAGTTCCGCATAACGTCACGCCTTGCGACACTTTTTAGCAAGGCGTGACATCACGTGCTCCCATTTCCAAACTTTGATGCGCTTTATCTTCGTAATTTTTTGTTTGATTGACAAAAAACGAAATATGGGTCCAATATTTTTTGATAATCTAACGGACGGTCTAAATAGAATAATATTTTTTTTAACTCAGGAAACTAGCCCATTGACTGATCCTCTTTTATTGGATTTTGGAACTTGCCAGCTTAATGACAAAGTTAGTGCTACTGGACGGGTTAAATTCATGCCAACGTATCTGTTTGTGCTCTATAGTGTGTTTTGACAAACATCTATGCTAGAGTATTCATTTTCAAAATTACAAATTAAATCCTAATTAAAATTTTATAAAACATACTGATTCATGTCAATATTTCTTGTAGCAGTATAAAATAACACTTTTAGATATTTAATGTAAATGCCAATGTAAAAGTTAGTGCTCTACCGTGTGTTTTGACGAACACTTATCCTAGAATATTTATTTTCAAAATAACAAATTTAATACTATTGAGACAAATAGTTTATAATTATTAGTAGAAGCTAATTGTTTTCTTTTATTATATTTAAATAAAAATATTTGGTACAGATTTATTTTAATTAGAATCAATCCTAAACAAAAAAGGCGCCTGTGTTACTTTCAATCTGGCGTAGATTGGAAGACAAATATACGTTATGAATTGTTCGCCGTGTAAACCTGTGTTGATATAAATAAGTCAATGTTATATTCAGAGATTATCGAAACATCAGTATCGATACATGATGAAGACTAGCTGGATAATTTGAAGCAGAAAGTCGTCGCCGTGCTGTACCACCTTCTGAAGACTCGCATTACACCTGCAATCGTTGTGGCAAGAAGTGCCGCGCTGCTATAGGACTCTTTAGTCACAAACGGAAATGCGGAATCCCTTGAACCTACTAGCGCTGCAACGATCATCTGAAAAAGATGCTGTTGTCAATATATGGACTCATAAAAATTAACGTTTTAGTTTAGTTGGTTTTTAAACAGCATAATCAGCTCTTGAAGTTTTATTGCTTATTTTTTACACGTTGTGTCATCATCATAATCAGCACACGTCAGTCCACTGCTGGAAATAGGCCCCTTCCAATGCAAGTCACTGAGCCTAATTCGGCTATTCTTTACCATCCACTGCCAGCAGCCTTGCGTATACCGTCGCTCCACCTTGTCGGAGGGTGCCCCACGCTTGCTCGCCTAGCCTCGGTCTCCACTTAAGAACACGTCTGCCTCATCGGTTATCGGTTCTACGGCAAATGTGACCAGCCAGTGGCCATTTCAGTTTGTTTATTCTTTGAACGATATACGATTACTTTAATTTTTCTGTCGGATAACCTCATTTCTGATTTTATCCTTCAGAAAAATCCTGAGCATATCTCTTTCCATAGGTCGTTGAGCTACTTTTAATTGGTGTACTAGTCGCACCTAGAGTGTTCTAGTCTCAGATCCGTCGTCATGACAGGGAAATGAATATGTATTGTAGCTGTTTAAGCGTCGGTTTCACTCTTGCTTTCAGCAGGTCCGTAGTAATTCCCTCCTCACCAGGGGCCTTTCCATTTGTAAGCTGTCGAAAGGCTATTTCAATTTCTTTCACGCTGACCTCTGGTAGCTCTTTGGTGTAGTGGCGTATCAGTGTGGCCCTAGAATCTTCATCGTCATGTTGGTGGTGGGATGCTTGTGAAGTATATAGCCTTCCGTAAAAATCTTCAAATTTCGTCAGAATCTCTAGCCTAGAGTACAATTTTCTCATGTGATGTGGTCAACTTCGTCAGATGGCTTCGAGCCAGGTTCTGCTCGAAGACTAGTGACCCCCGATTTTGCTCTATAGTGAACCCGTGTTGGAGCACTGGAGGTCGTCTCACCAGTTTTGTGATTGTCCTGTTCAAAGCCCGCTATTCTTTAGAAGTGACAGTAGGGTGGACGTCCTACGCTGCGCTTGCCAGTACCTGGCCTCCATTCCAGAACCTTTCTACCCCGTCGGCCGTCAGTTCCACGTGCTACAAGGAGGAAGCCTCTAGATGCGGGCCGCTTCCAACCGGCCAATCTGGAAGTCACTGGCTGAAATGATGACAATAGGGTTTCTGAATTTAGAACTGACACGTTGTATACTTAAATGTATTTAATATGTAGAAAATAAAAAGCGTAACTGAGTGTTTTGTGAAAATGAGGGCTAACTGTCATAATAATTATTCTATCTTTCCAACATATATGAGCCGTGGTTTTCTTTTTGAATCAGTAAAATTTACAAAAAATATTGTACTTTGGTTATTTTGCCTTTAAAAAATCCTTTTCCTCTACAATGTTTACTAAATACTCGTTTATTTGGTTCATAATCATTCTCGCGACTCAATTAAATCGTCGTAATTTATTTTTAGGCGTTTTCGTTATTAAAATTCCTCGCTGTGAAGGGTTGTCAAAATGATAGTCGATCGCAGAAATTAATTAAGTGACAGACAGAGTCTGTTTGATAAAGAATTCTAATATTCAGGAGGCGGATTTGAATGTGATTGTATGCAATATTATTGGCAAAGTTTCATTCAGCGCTCGAACACGTTCCTGTTTCCATTATAAAAGTTTGACCACGATTGAATATATGTCTCTTTATGATTTCAAATCAAAGCATTTGACAATGTAGTTATTACTTTTTCAATAATGAGCACACCTACATATTTTTAAATAAATGTCAGTCAAGTAGAAAGATTATGATTAGATTCATGATAAGAATTTGTTAAAAATATTTTTAATCATAATTTTATTTAATTTTTCTTACTCAGTCACTCTAACCCCACATCAACGGACTGAAATGAAAAACAAAGGGACAAAAGCTTCCACCCTTCTAACAGATTTAAAACAAAGGTATTCGAAGCATTTAAGTAGGTTTATTTTTTACTTTACGACATTTTAGTTTTACAGTAGGTTACCTTATTCAATTCTGGGTGTCTAAACCCACACATTCAAAGAATGCAGCAATTCGCAAAAACGCAAAAATGATTGTGTTGTTGAAATCTATTGCAGGGTTGTAATACAAAATATCGCATGGTCCTTTTGTATAAGGAAAAACATAGTACTCGCAGAAAAACACATAAAACATTTTTGCCATTAACCGATTTCCATACACGGAATAAAATATAGGTATATCCACAAGAATGGTCAGAACTTGTTTTCGTAGTATTTTGAAAACTAAAGAAGTTTTACGACATATCATCTGTCCTGAGTCACACTGCGGAGTAATGTTTTAAGCTTTATTTTCAATTCATATGCTGCGCAAGTGTTTCAAGGATGGTGATTTTTCCACGCGAGGTTGCTAAGACTAAAGGTTCTCATTTTGTGCCATCAGAGAAAATTGTCGGTAATAGCGTAGCCTTGGCTTCGAACGCTTAAACGCTCGCAAATTCATTTAGGCAACTTTATTTTTGAAAGTTTGCTTGTGTTTTTAGCAAACAGTTTCATAGATCAGTCTTGTGTATTGTTTTTGTAAACGGTTACTTTATGTAATTATAACTAAAATGATTCGATTATAGTAATTTATTTATTTAATGAAAATTATAAAAAAATTTGGCTTTAAGCTTAATTTTTGTATTGGTAAATGTAATTTAATTTACTTTTTTTTCCACTAGGCAAATCAAAACAGTTTTTAGATATAATTATAAATTACGCTGACATCATCAGTAATGACTTTCATTGTGCTGATCTACATCGAAAACTATATACGTTCCAACTTAGCAAAACTGAGTTTCTAATATAAATCTACAAGTCAACTTTTAACTAAACATAATCGAATGTAGAAAACTTTTAAACTAAATAAGTGAAAAACTGTAGATGCCTTTGACCTTTTGTGGTCTAAGTGCAGATACTCCTCACACAGAGCCAAAGTTCACGCGGCAGAAGTGCTGCAATCGCATTAGTGGTACTAACTTGCAACAACTACAGAACAAGTAACAAACAAGCTCTATGGAAGTCCTCGACTGGTCCATAGTGTCTTGTGCGAGGGCTGAGTGCGCTGAAGAGTTTCCCGTAATGAGCCCCTCCGGTCCGAGTTAAGGAGGTCAATAACTCTGTTACTGAGTGAGAAACCTAATTATGCGAGTAGCTAAATTTAGTAGCTAAATTTAAAAGTGGTAATTTATTTTGTACTATCTTTTTAAGGTCATATTTAAATAATCTTTACTCTGTATTCAGTTCGTGAATGTTAAAATCATTAAAATCAAACATACTTTCAGAGCAGTAAAGTACTATATTTCGAATGTGGTACGCATGTAACAGTTAAGGTATAAAAAAAATAACTCAACAATAACATTTTATTTTAATCTATACCTACTAAGGGGTGACCTTTCAAAATTAATAAAATAGAAACTACATTATAAAAACTACTTATATGGATCTAGTTGTCCGAAATAAATGTTTTTTTTAATTAATTAATTTATAAATGGATTTGATATTTTTATTGAAAGAAATACTTAAAAATGATGCACGGATAGATAATAAATGTGCAGTCCACCTCGACTTAACCAGTCGGCTATTTTTAAAGGTCAATGTCGTTTCTGCGAATTCATTAAAACTTTAAAATAAATAGTTTTTAACTTGTATCTCTTAATTGAGGCTAGTATTCACAATCACAAATCTGAGTTATTAATTCTTGTTTAACACTTTATAGGGTAAGTTTTTAAAGTGGCTCTCTCTCCTGAGATGTTGTCAAACAGAAAGCTGTCGCACGGAGGCAGCTACCTTCGTTCCATTAACTAATAAATGACGACAACGGTACATCAAATTGCTAATTGGGGTCGAATTTGATTGTTAATGTTACTGCTAAATTACACAACCTACTAGTTAATCTGTTTATAACAAAACGAATATTTAATAGGACCTTACTAATTTTTACGCGATATAATTGATACTTCTTCGTATACTTAGTTTGCAATAAATAGTGGCTATTTATAAACTAGTGAAATATATTTTAACCGACTCCAAAAAAAGAGTTCTATGTTAAGCTGCACGTATTTTTTTAAAAGTATGTTCTACCATATTTTGGTCAATTAATTTTAAAATTTCTGTTTTTGTTTGAAAGGATATACTCCCAAGGTGGTCCAATTTTTACCTAATGATATAATCTCAGGGAAATCAAGGAAAATCCTCAAAAAATATAAGCACGTAGGTTGTGTTTATTATCTTTTGATGACTTATCTTATTAACTTAACCTTAACTTAAAGATGTTTTTTTCGGGTGTCATCATAATCATACTGCTGGCCTTATGATGAAAGCCACAGAACTTCCTCAGGATTAAGAGTTAGTAGATAATACTGCAATTAGTCCTGAGCAGACGTGGCGCTTAGAGGTATCAGACAGCAATTTTACTGGTTAAGGCAAACAATATTTTAAATGACAATTTAAACCATTGTAAGCTCGGGAGTGCACTCAGTCCGCCACAAAGAGTTTGTTAAACAACAAAACTTGAGTCATGAGTAAATATGTGAGCGCGTGAAATATTGACAGCCGACGCAGCTGCCTTTGAGGGATTTGGTGTAAAAGTTTAACGCTCGATACGTTTAAGCCGCCTCGGTTTTTAAAATAGCAACGTTTTTCATAAATGCATAATCAGCTGATGAAATAGAACAACTTTTATGCAAGTAGATTTTTGTTGAGATAGATAGATAAATAATTTGTTTATTTGCAACACAAAGTACACATTTTATAATAATTTAGACTAAAGTTACAAAAATTATAATAATATCATAATACTGCATAATAATATCTTAATACTGCAGTTAGGTATTAATGTTATTAACATTTGTTTGCCTGATGTTTCGTCAGGCCCAAGAAAATGGAGTTTTAATCTAAGGAACTGTTAGTGATTTTGATTTATTCATCTACTGATTGTAATCTTCGTCGTCTGAAAATGTATTAACACTTCATAACTAAACTTATTTTACGCGGCTCTTCCCCAATTTGTAGTTTCTAGGTTAGTGGCTGGTGAAGTCAGAGATCAAAGACTTGCCGCTCATTGTTTTAAATAGCCCCTCATTAGTAAAAATGTGAAAGTATACAAGATACAAAAGTTGTTTTTGCCAGAAATGGAAATGTGTAGTCTGGGTTACGCTAACAACTGAAACAAATAGGTCATCATCTAAATGAATCAAAATCTATTTTTTTATTGTTGTAACATTAGCATTAACTAAATGTAATAAAATTACTTATTACTCTAAGGAAGAACGTATAAAAAGTAGAGACCTTCTTCTATTTTTTGTCCTGTTAAAGGCAACTAAATAAGTTTATGAGTCCACGCCACAGTTTATCAATGTAATCATCATACTGAGGACACGCGGACAGCGTTTTCAGTAATGCAAAGTACTTAAGTCTTTGAATGACCAGGCAAAGCAGGTGGTAGACACACAGTACACGACAAGAGAAAGGCCAATGTTAATACGCACTCGCATTTGTTATTATTGAGAGTGTAACCCCACCTGCCCAAGTATCTTTGCATCGACCAACCTGAGTTCTTTGCCTATGTTGCCGTTGCCTGAAAAGTCGAGAAAAGTACTCTTTGACGTGCTTGTGTTTGCGTTATCACGTCGTCTCGGACTGATTTCGTACATGTTCGGTAAAACGGATGACGACCTCTGCAGCGCGTAGATAAAATGTATGTGCCTAAGCAAGCGTGTATCAGCTTATCAGCATGATGATGCTTCACTTTCTATGTTAGTAGCTTAGATTGATATTTTTTACGTCAATGGCGTATGATTTGATACATGTCGTATATTAACGAATACGGAAAAATATGCAATCAAACTGTAGACAACAATAACACTGATGTTATAGCTTTTCTTTCTCCAAATGATTTAGACGTTCGACCGCGCTCCCATTATTGTTGGATGAGTCAGTAATTTACCAAGATGGTAAAAAACGTGTCAAGTCTATGTTTCTTAAGAAAGACCGTAGTTCTGTACGAAATTATATATTTTACGGATCAAAATTAAAGCTTGAATTTAAAGCTAAATGATTACTGAAAGGCTAATGTTTTTATTCTTTGTATATGTAACTGTATTTTATGCCTATTACCCGTGATGAAATTATAATTTCTATTGTATCTAGGATACTGTTCGCTAATGTTTTAATTTTAGACTTTCCGTACAAAGATCCACTTGATGGAAAATAACTATCTTTCTTCGCTCCCGTAGACATTTAGATCATAATGTATCCGACTATCTACTTGTTGTACATAATAATAGTATCGGACCCATATGGATGTTTACGAAATCTATATATATTAAAGAAAGTCGGGTTAGTTACACCATTTATAAGTCAAGAACGGCTGGACCGATTTTTATTATTTTTGGTTTGTTGGATTTGTCTCCGCCCCAAATAGCAGAATAACTATTAACACATCGGAAAAATTCACAAAAAAACAATAATGAAGAGGTATAAAGTTCGCCGGGACAGCTAGTTATTTATAAAATAACTGCCCTTTCCCGCAACATCTTTTTACATTTAACTTTAAAATAGCTTATTCATTTTTGTGTCTATTAACATTTGTCAGACTGTATTCTGTTATTATTTTTCAAATGTATTTTTTTAAATCGCTTTTACATGTTTGGCAGCTATTGTAAGTTAAATTTTATATTTTATTTTTTAACGTACCTTTTGATAAATAATATTGCTTCACGGTTTAAAAAAATCTTACTGCCACCTCAAAAGCGGTACTTAAATGGTTATAAGGAACCCTAAAAATGAACAGTTGAAATGGTTTCATTCCGCAAGTAGGTTGCTTTGTCATGAGTACAGCTTCGGGGTGTCTTTAGTCCGTTTTATTTTATTCATCTCGCTGTGGAGCCAAGATGTCTGTTTGATATTTTATGGGGCTCCGATAAGTGCATCGCGAGACTGTAATATTTTGTGACTGTCTGTGGGACAAGACGTTGGTCGGTTACAACTTATTTTTGTTACTTATGTTACACTAATGACAACTTTAGACATCAAAAGCCAGTTCGCCAAAATTAAACCAGTCATAAATCGCCTAAATTGTACGTCTTTCTGTAAAAATCATGTGTAATTTACTTGTATGGTGTGCAATTAAGAGAATCTATCTATCTATTTTATAAGTAAAGGGGTCAACTATTTTCTTTCTGGATTACTCTCCTTATTTCTTGTACGATTAGTGACTTCTGGGAACTGTTAGGTGAACCCTGACGTAAGTTAGAGTAAACATCATCATCTATACGGTCAATCCCGGTTGCGTCCAAAGCCGTTGCTTTGGAGCCCAGGGTCCGCTTTCCTTGATTTGCTCCTCCACTTCGCGCGGTCTTGAGCGTCTCTAGTTGTGAGATCATTGGCACGCATGTCAGCCCTCACAACGTCAAGCCAGCATTTCTTGGGTCTACCCCTTTTGCCAGGACCTGGCGGTGGCGGCATGGCCAGACATTTGTTTCCTACGTAGCTTGCCGGCTTCCGCAAAACATGGCCGTACCAGCGTAGGCGACTCTCCTGCAGTTTGTCTGCAATATCACGGACACGAAGGCTACCGCGGATGCGCGAGTTCCTCACGCGGTCCTTACGCGTGACTCCGCACATCCACCGCAGCATATTCATCTCCGTGACACGCAGCTCCTGCTTGTGTCGCTCAAGGAGCGGCCATGCTTCGCTGCCATATAAAAGAACAGGCCTAATGATGGACTTATAGATCTGTCCTTTAAGCTTAACCGGCATTCTGGGGTCACAAATGACACCAGTCACCTCTCGCCATTTGGCCCACGCAGCAGCAATGCGTGCTTTGACGTCGCAATCGATGTCTCCGGACGCGTGAAGTACAGATCCAAGGTATTTGAACTGGTCCTTGCGCTCGACCTTGTCTCCGCCTATGCGAACGGGTGTTGGATCTGTAGAGTTACAGGCCAGGTACTCGGTCTTCGCCACATTGAGTTTCAGACCACCGCTCTCAAGCGACTGCTTCCACTCGTTCACCCGTCTCACCAGCCTGCCCCTGTCCGCGTCCACCAGTGCGATATCGTCAGCATACATCAGCAGCCATGGTGGCTGCTCATGTGAGTCTCTGATGCTGTCTGACACAACGTCTAATATCACACTGAACAGAAACGGACTGAGGACGGAACCCTGGTGTACTCCGACGGTGATGGGGAACGGTTTGGTGTCGCCAACAGCGGTCCGAACCATAGAATCGGAGCTGCGGTACATGTCCCGAATAATGTCAATATATGCCTCGGGGACCCCTTTGGATCTCAGTGCCCACCAGATCACCACTCGAGGGATACAGTCGAAGGCCTTCTGCAGATCAAGAAAGTGCAAGTGCAGAGGCGTGTTATTCGCCCTGTATCTCTCCATGACGGTCCTTAGGGCGAAGACAGGGTCCATAGTACTGTTGCCAGGACGAAACCCATATTGACACCCCGAGACATCACACTCCTGTCGGATCCGGGAGTCCACAATCCGCTCAAGGAGCTTCATGGTGTGGGACATGACCTTTATACCGCGGTAGTTGCTGCACTCTTGCACTGATCCCTTGCCTTTGAAGACCGGAGTAATAATACTCATTCTCCATTGGCTCGGGATCAGCCCGCTTAAGAGTATGCGGTTGTAAAGGTAGGTTAGGATGTCCACACCAAGAGGGCCCATCGCCTTCCAGGCTTCGATTGGGACTCCATCGGCTCCGACAGCTTTACGATTCTTCATGCGGCGAAGAGCAAACTGGACTTCTTCAGGCGTTACCGGTGGTACTAGTCCCTGATTCGGAGGGAGGTCCGGTGGCTGCACCTCTTTGTGCTGCTTATTCAGCAACTCGTGGAAATAAGAGCGCCATCTCTCCTTCACCGCGAGGTCCTCGCATAGAAGGTTGCCCCCAGGGTCTTTAACACAGCGACACTGGGAAATATCCTGTGCCGCTTTGACCCTGGAGCGCGCTAACTTATAGATTAGCTTTTGCCCCTCAGACGATTCCAACTTGTCATAGAGCGTATGAAAGTGGTCTCGCCTGGCTCTGGCTACAGCTCTCTTAGCAGCGCGTTTTGCACCCTTGTACGCGTCGTGGTCTTCAGGAGATCTGGACGCTTGCCACTTTTTAAAGAGGACTTTCTTCACCCTAATCTCCTCTTGGACTGAGTCGTTCCACCACCAAGTCTCCTTGGCACATTTGCGACCGCCCTGAGATAAGCCAAGCACCGCTTTCGCTGCATCAGTGACGGTTGCCTGAATCCTATCCCAGTATTTTTGGACTGGTTCGCCATCACTACCGTCGCACTTGTCGCCGATAGTTGAGGCGAACTTCTGGGACGTGTCTTTATCAAGCTTCCACCATCTGATTTGGCGTCGGCAGCGCTCGATACGCTTGATCTTGGGCTTTACGCGGAGATCCATGACAAGTAGACGGTGTTGTGCAGCGAGACTCTCACCGGGTATGACTTTGCAGTTGGCCACTTTACTGATGTGGTGTCTCCTGGTGAGTAGGAAATCGATCTGAGTGGCATGCCTCCCGCTCCTGTAGGTGATAAGGTGCTCGGTTTTCTTTTTGAAATACGTGTTCACAATGGCAAGGTCAGCAGCCGCACACGTCCGGAGGATATCCCCACCTTCTGCATTACGACCACCGTACCCATAACCACCATGAACACGCTCAAACTCCTCACACCGTTCACCCACATGACCGTTCAGATCGCCACCCACAACAATCCCCTGCGACAACGGGATACCGCTAAGCACTCCACCAAGCAGACCCCAGAACGCCATTCTCTCAGCCTCGCCACAACCGGCCTGTGGCGCGTAAGCACTTATCAAGTGGGTGACAACCCCTTCGACAAGCACCCCCACGACCATCAGCCGATCGCTGTAGCGTTTCACTTCCAGAATGTCGTTCTGCAATCCTTCGGAGAGGACCACGGCCACCCCATTCGTTCCACCAGGTGCACCCGTGTAGATCAGTTTGTAGCCATTCCCAATTAACCGGGATCTGCTGCCTTTCCACCGAGTCTCCTGCAGGAACGCCACGTCCACCCTCCGCCTGAAGAGTACGTCGGCCAACTCCCTCGCGCGTCCGGTTAGCGTGCCAATGTTTAAAGTCGCGAAGCGGAGTTTCCGGTGTGGGGCTCGCGTCTTTGGCCGTGCCCGCCCGTGGCACGGTAGCCCTAGCCCACTTGTCACAGGAGTCGGGCGATGCTCCTGCGCGCCGTTTTGCGGCGGCGCCCTATCGGTGACAATTACTTTACAATGACGTACCATGTTGTGTGGCGGGGTTGGCTTTTACAGGAGCGACTGCCGTCCGACCCCCCAACCCCGAAAGGAAAGCCTGCGCCAGAGCCTCGTCCGTTGTTTGGCAGGTGCACCGACTGGCAGGTGAGGTTGGCTTGGGCCCAAAAGGTCTTTGTTGGGCCCCTTACATCCCATAAGTTAGAGTAAACAAGAGATGAAAATATAATTTCCACAACGATTTCAATCTTTTTGAATGTCTGTATACATATATTATTGAGCAGCAACCGTTAAAAATAGTTTTTACACTCATGTACGACTTAAAAAACTAATTAAATAAATAACAAATAACAAAACACAAACAAAGAAACAGCATGTTTAAAATTGCTATTACTAGTTCCATTGTTCTACTTCTTTCAAAGTCCTTAGTCTAAAGGCTCCTTACTCGGGAGCGTGTTTGTTAAAGCCTGAAGGGTATATTGTCCTTTCACAGCTGTACTGAGCGAGGGTGTATTGTGTAGGTTCATAGCCGCAATAAGGTGCAGACACTGTAAGTTCAACTTGGTTCGTAGCCATTATAAGGTAAAGCGGGTGCATCCGAAACGAGAGTAAATGGCAGATGCGATCTCTAGCAATTGTGTGCATTACAAGTGTGTTGCAGACAGCAAGTAGATAATGCAGCATGTTTGTAGAAATAATAAAACTTCAAAACAACGGAACTCTGACCATCGTTTTAAGTTGAAGTCTCGATTGTTTTTATGAACTAACTATCATTTTAAGTAAATCATTAATTAATTAACACATTCTTTAAAATCAAATGACCTGCTTTAAAATTAACATAAATACATATATTGTTTAACTTCATGTGTTCTATGTTGTCTAGAGTCTGGGTGTGGTACCATCGTTAATTCTGATTTCTATAACACAAACGTTTTAGGTACTTACCTAAGGATTAGAGTAATGTATGTAGTATAAAATCACACCAAATATTCAAATCAAGCAAAGCTTCGAGCACTTAGTGACTGCTTCAATACATTTATAAACTTGCATGACTTAGCCCCTTTTGGGATTAGAAAGGCTGTCTTCTTTTATCGCAAGAAAACACAGTTTCCATGGTATGCGCAAATAAAACCTTTTTAAAAAAAAGGTGACTACCACGCGAGTAGAGCCGCGGCGAATCGCTAATTTAATAATAATTTAAAATCTCATTAAAACGTGTATAACGTTTTTATGCCGGGGATCACGACCTTAATAGGATAAGAGGCCCCAGCCTGATTAGTTGGGCCGACATTAATAAGCTTTTAACAATAGCACACCTGGCTGCCGGTTGGATATATTATTCAAATACATTGTCGATAAATCAGGATGGGATCAGAGGAATACTGTGGGGCACTTGTGGATTAAATGTTAGTTAACGCTCATTTAAAATGCTGCAAATGAGTATACCTCAAAAGTGTTTCAACTGTATGAAACGAATACTGGACTAGTTGGATTATATTTCCAGAAACTAATGATAATGTTAATCTTGAAACACTAATATAACTTATCCCAGAAAATTTACTCAGACGGAAGTCTAGAGAATAGAATATAGAATAATTGAGTTCCCGAATTGCCACGAATACATGTGGATGATATACAGATTGACTGAAAAGCTCTACAACTTTTACCACAGGGCCAAAATCGCAAAACAAAAAAAAAACATGAAGTAAAATAGCATTCTGGAACATTATCGTCGAGCTGAATGACTATTTTGTATGGAGAGATGTTTTTTTTCTTTCGGTTTCGATAAAAAGTAAAATTTGATCATTTATATAGAAGTTCTGTTGTAGTTTTCAAAGTTCAAAGTTAAAATAATTAAAAAAACTGATAGTGATTCTGATACCCCAGGGGTGTTTTGTCTCTGGATTTCCGCCTAACACTTTTTTAAGGACACCCTGTATAATTAATAAACAAGATGGCACCGTAAGGTGTAAGGTCGCAGCCAGTTGCGTTGGTCATATTGTCACATTGTGTTAAGGTTAAACTACTACTTCAACTAGGTAGGTCTTCCTTTTAAAAGCGCTTGCGAAATGCAATAATTGGAATAGGTTTCATTTGTTTTGAGGCAGTCTGCGTTTATTCATAAAGAGATATTACTTATAATTTGTAACGTAAACATATCTAACCATTTATGGGGTTCTGCCTATAATAAATAATTGAATTTAAATATTTTGCAGCTTGGTTATCAGAAATTTAATTAACAAAAGTATCTTGCTATTCTTAAGTTAAATGGCAAATTTAAGGCGTGTTATTGGAGCTAATGGGATAAAAGACCGACTACTGGTTAATTAGAACCGTCGGTTACAGGGTGATTAGAAGGGGTGGGAGACAAGAGGGGGTTGAATTGGACCTAGGTTGAAATTACTTTGGAGCCTAGCCACACTGCAAGCTAACTTATTTATTTAGTGAACATCGATTTTGCAATTGTATCGATAGAATTGTATCGTCTAGATACGGGTATTGAATACATTGATAATATTATTTTTAGCTATTTAGATTTTTAACGTTGGTTTTTATTTTTTTAAAGTTCAAACGTGCTTACTGTTTATTTTAATATAATGGGCTAATTTCCTAAATAAATCTAATTAGTCCGTCAGTTGGATTAACAGAAAATATTGGATACGTATTTTTTCTTTTCTCAATCAATCAAAAAATTACGAAGATAAAGCCCGTTAAAGTTCCGCGTAACGTCACGCCTTGCGACACTTTTTAGCAAGGCGTGACGTCACGTGCTCACTTTAATGCGCTTTATCTTCGTCATTTTTTGTTTGATTGACAAAAGACAAAACATGGGTCTAATATTTTTTGATAATCTAACTGACGGACTAAATAGAATAATCTTTTTTTGACCCAGGAAACTAGCCCATTTAGAGAGTTTAGAAATGGTATCATTAATGCCAATCTGACAGTAATGAATTTGGGTTGGTTAGACATCGTTTTGTGCTCAGATTAAGATACTCTTAAAAATCTTTAAGAAAGAAATTGGCTATGATTTCTTCCTAACAAATCGTAAACGTATTCCAAAGGGTTCAGGTCCATTATAACACACAGTAATGTGTTCAAGTTCCAAAGTAACTAACTTAATTAAGTGGTCACTAAGAACTGGAAGACGTACTGTGGGCAGGCCTCCGATCTGATAGACTAGACTTAGTCAAAGTTGCGTGAACTTGCTGGATGGAAACGGCCCAGAACCACTGTGACGTTCTATGGTCCGAGGTTTGTGTTAGCTGTGGACTTTTGAAGATGTCGATGATGATGATGAAAATCCTCTTTTTTTTTAACCTTAATTACCTAAATTTTGTAGCAGCAGTAGAGTTAGACCCTTAGGCGCAAAAATCCTACAAATACGTTTACCGCCCATACAGTAGCTTGCGATTAAATTCATTTCATTAAGTGCATTTTCAATAGATTTCAAATCTACGTAAGAGCAGGTATACGGTTTAAAAAGTGTACTTTGTTAATTAAAGGAGGCTCAGCCTATTCATTTGAAAACGAAACCAATCTCTTTCTATTTATTTTGAAAAAAAGATTGTTTTATTTCTAAGGGGTCCAATCAGAAGCTCAGCATAATACAGTTTCGATCAGGTCCGATTTTAATTAGTCTTCAGGTTTCTCTCCAGGGTACTCCTGACTTAAAAATGGTTGAGAAAGGGTAGTTAATTAACTTTAATTACAGTTGTACATGTTGTCTAACAACACTGCCCTTTTCAATTTAGATTTAGTGTCTTGTTTATGGGAGCTAACCGAATAAGACGCGCTGGGTAATTGGAGCCGCCAGTTAGCAGTGATTAGAGAGGCAGACGACACGGCAAATGGGACTTAGGCTTGTACTAGAATTGCATCGGGTTAGCTACTTCGTAAAAGAAAAATAAACACCAATTGTTTATAAAAATATACAAATAAAATAAAAATAAAAACAGTTTATTTCGGTATTAGCTTAATAACTATGTTATAGAACTGTACTGTGTAAATTGCTATATATTTTGATAACAGTATGCTACTATTTGAGCAAGTAGGTGTATGAGAGGCTTAATTTATATCTTTTCTCATCTCTTTTATATGAAAATGATTTGACGTTTGTTGGTACCACAAATACTCAAGAACGGCTGGACCAAATTGGCTATTTTTGTTTTTGAATTACGAGTATTAGCAGTAAAAACAAAGCAGCTCAAAAACTGGCCTGCTTTAAGAGCTCATAGTAACGGGGGCAAGACAGTTTGTCATTTCACAATTCATGTTAACTAGAGATTATAAAGTTTAACAATCGCATCAGTTTTGTTTAAAAGCAAAGTGAGTACAATACTAAATATTCTTGGCCGGCATAGCAATAGACGTGGCCTCTCACTATGGGCCTCATAAGAAAGCTCAAGGTTGCACAGCGTGCTATGGACAGGGCTATGCTCAGTGTTTCTTTGCGAAATCGAATCAGGAATAAGGAGATTTGTAAACGAACAAAAGTTGCTGACATAGCCCAACGGATTAGCAAGCTGAAGTGGCAGTGGGCGGGGCACATAGCACGTAGAACTGACGGCCAATGGGGCAGAAAGGTTCTGAAATGGAGGCCACGTACCGGCAAGCGCAGCGTAGGACGTCCACTTACAAGGTGGACAGACGACCTGGTAAAGGTTGTAGGAAGCCGCTGGATGCGGGCCGCTTCCAACCGGCCCATCTGGAACTCACTGGGGGAGGCCTATGTTCAGTTCAGTGGATAATGATAATGATAATGATAATGATAAATAATTTATTTCCAAGAACATGGTAACACAAGATCTTAGAGCTATGCAAAAGTACAACATATTCTGCCATTGGTTTAGGCGTAGAAATGTTAATGTTACAAAATCTGCTATTAAATTATTATTAAATTATACATTATTATTAATTGAAATAATTTTCTCATGAGTCGTCAGTTAACAGTCAAAGGTACAATCGTTTATTTTTGTGTCCATAAATTCTTTTTTAGAGTAAAAGCATTCCCGTAAAAGCCAATTATTTAAAACATATTTTAGTTTGTTGAGCGGTAAGGCTCTAACTTTTCTAGGCAGCTTATTATAAATGTTTATAGCATGACAATATACATTGTTAGAAGATAGTTGTAACCTTCGAGGTGGTATAAATAATTTATATGGGTCTCTACTATTACTCTTTCCAATCACCGTGTCATGTAAAGGAAAGAGATCTGGATGTTTCTTTATGAACATGCAGATATCCAAAATGTACTGGCAGGGTAGAGGTAAGTAGTATTTTTAAATGTTGAAATAGTGGTCTACAGTGGTCTAGATAACCGACACTACATAAGGCTCGAATGCATTTTTTTTGTACTTTAAAGGCCCTTTCTACATCTACAGAGTGCCCCCATATAATTAAGCCATATCGAAGAGCCGAAGAAACATAGCCATGGTAAGCTGAGAGTGCAGTCTGTATGGAAGATACTAGTCTTAGACGACGTAGCGCAAATACAAATTTGTCTAATTTTGTGCATAGACTACCCACATGCTCCTTCCAGTTTAAGTTTTCATCTAAGACCATGCCAAGAAACGTAGTGGAGCTAGTTTGATTAACATACATATTATTATAATTAATGTCGACATGCATATCCATCTGGTTATATGTTCTGAAATGTATAGCACTTGTCTTTTTTAAGTTAATATTTAGTTTATTTAGCTCTAGCCATTCTATAACCCTCCTAAGCTCTTCATTTGCAGTGATTCCTATATCATTTTTGTTTTGACATTTTATTAGCAGTGTGGTGTCATCTGCAAATAGGATGCATTCTTGTTTGTTTGGACGTCCTATGGCTGAAATGATGATGATGATGATAGCAATAAACAAAAAAAAAATTACGATACATTGAATGTTTCTTCAAAGCCTTTAGCTAAATAGTTTTTAGTAGCTTATGGTTTAGTTATACTTAGTTACTTGTTTTGGACAATTGTAGAACCATTTGCAGCCTCAGGTGTTCTATTGTGTTAGAGGCTAATTGTGTCTAGCCAGCTAATCAACCACGAGCGGTATATACCTCTATGTTAATCCTGTTATACCACAAACAATCACTGTCTGGTTAAGGAGGCATCAAAATTTATTAATATTTTTTTTTTAATTATGACATGATTGCGTTATAATTTAGATACAAGATAATTATTGTTAGTGTGGACTTTCGCAAATAATTGAAAAAGAACTAATAACAACAATAACCTAAACTATCAAAATGATTTGATTTTTATCAGTTTTCTGCAAAATGGTTATTACTTTTAAGATGAAATCGGTTTTATTTTTTTGATTTTATTTTTATGTTTTATTGTGATCGACTGATTCGTCAAGGCTATACAAATTCACAAAAAATTGTTGTGTAAAATAGCTGGTTCAAACCGGTTGAAATTTAAATGAGACTAATTTCAATATATGCCCTGCCCTACTCAACAACAAAAGAAGTCATCAAAATGTAACCTCCGGATTAATAATATAAAATAAATAATAATTTTTTATGCGTGAAATTGAGAACCTCCTCGGTTTTGGTTTACATGAGAAGATATTTAATTAAATTAAAGTACCTATTTAGCTCGTCCTGTCTTAATCAACTTAGGTATCAGGTGTTCTAAATATTTTGTAAGACTAATTAGAGTCTAGCCAGCTAATCTGCCGAGGCTCTATTTTATTAAGAGCCTATAACCACACTAGCTACTTTCAGCGATCATAATCGGCGTTTTTGCGACTGTATCGATGTTGTATTACATTTTAGCGACTTACTAGGAACGATCGTCGTCCTAGGTCGGTCGATTACTAGCATCAACTATATAGGAATTTTTGCTAATGCATCCCGTTTTAGTGACTATTTTACGGCGTCTGGAAGCCGCAAAAACGTCGATCGCTGATTCCAGTATCCAGTCCCTAGTTACTGCGTTCGGCTTCCAAAAGTTGCAAATACGTCGAGTATTAACGCTAAAGTAGCAGTGTTAGTAGTGGCTCTTAGGCTATAATCCTGCAAATACGTTTATTTTTTATGCATAACAGTTGCTAGCGTTTAAATTCATTTCATTGAGTGCCTTTTATATAGATTTCTGGTCTACTATGTTGATTAAATGAGGCTAACGGCGTTTTTATTTGGAAACAGAACCCAATGCCCTTTATATTATATATTGCCTCTGTATAACCTACCTATGGACCCACAAACAAATACTTTGAATTTGAATTTGAATTTTATTTATTTAAAAAGAGTAAAAATTTATTAAAATCTTACGGCTTAGCTTTATACATGAACGGTTTTTGAGGACCGAGTATACAAAAAAGTATTTTACGCTAGCTACTATTCGCTAAATCTAAATAAAGATTGCTGTACTACTCGTACACCATTAATTTTACCTTGCTTATGAGTTGCACGAACTCTTAAGTAGTTAAGAGATTAAGAGATCAAGAGAAAACTACTCTAATGACAAAAAAAAAACATCAAAAATACTGTCTTGTTTACCCTGTTCCTTAAAAACCTTTTATGTATAAAGTAAAGCCTTAATTTTTTAAATAATTTTGACTCTCTTTTTAAATAAATATAAAGGGCAGAGTCTATACTCTGTGCCGACGTGGAGAATCTAGAACTGCTTCACTGGCATGTAATAAAAATGTTACTTTAAAAATTAAAAAATGATTATCGTTCCTTTAGTAATTATCTACATAATATAAGTTAAGCATTAACTGTCTAAACTAAGTTTCCCTAATTCATTTATACTCTTCATACTCCTATCTACATCATAATTAATGTCAAGATGTGAAACATTGTGTCAAATCGTTAAGTCTAATCACCGCAGTGGTGGGTAATGGTATTCCATTTTAATTCCTTCAACAAACATTTTCTCAATATTTTCAGTAAAAGATATTTTTGTGGTCTTAATCTAAATTTATTAATATTACCTTTGAATTATGTAGGTATCTACTTATTATATTATTATGGTGGTACAAAAAATATGTTGGCCATATTTGTGCCTGGGTTTTTTCTGTTATGTTTAAAAGTTTAAAGGCTAAATAGAGCCAACCAGTACAGCAGTGACGTTTACGAAATAAAACCTTAGCTATTATTTTACAGTTATACATGTTTAGAATAATAAGAAAAAGAACAAAGTAAGGCATACAAAGAAATGGAAAGACGGTATTTAAAGGACAGTAGGAATGCTATGGACTACGAAAACGAGATATAGAAACGAGGAGACGTTCTTAGAAGAATCCTTTGACATGGCCTATAGATGTGAAATGAAAACAGTTCTGTAAACTTTTTTTTGGTAATTTATGGCTTATTTATTTAATAATGATGTTTAAAACCGGTGCCTACAATAGTAATTGCGGTACGATTACAACATAGTTTCTTTTCGTGATTAAAATTTAACCCCACAAAACCTTCGGTATTAATGATTTATGGTCGGGTCAGTGTTAATTAGAGAAGTTTCGGGCGTGGACTTCCCTCTGGCTTTTAGTCTCATTTACTTTGGCTCTCGGGTCAAGTTTTGTTTTCATTGCTTTATTGTTGTGTTTATAATTTGACACAGTAGTATTATTTCAATTTGTTGTTTTCATTCTTTTCAGGTACCTACAGTCAGAGAACTTGGCAACACTACGCTACTTGAACCGTTCAGTGTATCTGTAAGGGCAGCGAGGTCCATCTAGAGTTCAAACCTAGATGTGTCTACAATAATGTGTCTTCTTTATCTATTTAAATTATAGATAGATAGATACTCTTAGATTACACACCATACAGAGTAAGTTACACATGATTTTTTCGGAAAGACGTACAATTTAGTCTTTGGGTTAGCGTTTAGGTTAATTATTTTCGTTTTGAGTTTGTAAATATTCTTTTATAATATTTATACATACATACACTAAACAACTAATTCACAACTTTATTTGTGCTATTTTTTCTATTCGTACAATATTCAGCCACAACTTTTTTTAAATGAGGTGCTTGAAGGCCAGAGGCGACAGCGCTTTACTATCAAAGCTCTACTAGCAAACCTGTCTTTTCATCACTTTGGCATCACTAGATGCCAAAGTGATGAAAAGACAGGTTTGCTTGTAAAAGAGGCAGACGATACATTCTTTAGCAATATCTGCCGCAGAACCGATGAAAGGCGGAGTAAACGGGTTCTGGAGTGCAGACCTTGGCAAACGTAGTGTAGGACGCCCCCCAGCTCAATAGACTGACGACCTTAGGAAGATGGTTGGCAGTGGCTGGATGAAAAAAGGGGGACATCGTGCTCTGTGGTGTTTTTTAGGGGAGGCTTACGCCCAGCAGTGGACTGGAATAGGCTGAACATGATGATGATAATACATTTTAGAACTGACAAAGTGTGTGATTTGTCTATTTATATGCGTATAATATCCATTCTTATATTGTGTTTCTAAGAGGACAAAAGCGCGAGTGTTTGTACAAATACGACATGTATGTGTATTCACATAGTAACAATGGGTGAAAGTTATCAAAGGCGTGTTTGTTGGCTAGGACAGCTCTGCACTCTGGCTGGCAGTTAAGTTGGATGCAAGCCCGCATCGGATCAGAGTGTGCGGACTGCGGTTAGCTGGTTGCCAAATGACGCTGTGTTTTCCCCGACTTACACTGGATATTATCCTTAATGGTAGGTAGTAGTAATTTGCAATCGTTGTTGAATTACTTAATAGGTTTATTACTTGCGTAAATTAATTAAAATTCAGATATCGAATGAAATCATATTTACATTTGCTGAAGATTTTTTTAAACTAAATATTTTTCCACTAATCATCTATTCCGTACGTAAATAGGTAGTTTACTGGACTAAATTAGGTTGGTTTGGGTGCAGTTCATATTACAATGATAGAGCGCTTATTTTAACTAGCACGTTTTCTAAAAGGGCATTTAAAGTAAATATTTAATATAACTATTGCCGATACAATGGCACAAGGTGGATAGATGACCTGGTAAAGGTTCCAGGGAGCCGCTGGATGCAGGTCGTTTTTAACTGGCCGATCTGGCAACTATTCTATGTCTATGTTTAGCATTGGACGTCCTATGACGAAGTGATGATGATGATGATGAAACATTCATGTTTTTGGCGTTAATTTAAATAGAGGTAATCATAATAAAGTTGCTTCACAAGTGCATTAAGCTACACTTACCTTAGGATCAGAGCAATGTATGTGATGCTGTGATGCTGTCTAATATTCAGGGTTACATTTCACGGTATTTCCAATTTTTTAGGGACCACTCAGAATCAGTAACTAAATCGATCTGCGTAAAAAACAAACTCATTTTTTTCATTTTTAATTCTTCCTTTCTGCATTTGAAAAATAGAATAAGTAGAAAATTTACGATAACTCGACTAAATTGCACCGTATGTGCACTGCATGAGGTTCTGGTTAGAGCGGCATCGGCGTACGCCTGTGATCTCTGATGTATGACGGCGCATCTCGCGTTTTAATTTTTTTTCGGAAATTTTTAAGTACCTATATTTTACTTTAGAAATACGACGACTGAAATTTATTATAGTAAATTAGTACTTTTATATTGTTCTATAGACCTTATATTTAAAATTTGGCACTACTTTGAAATGTAACCCTGTGTATGTATATATTTTATATAGGTATCTTATTTTATACTTAAGACGTTGCAATGTAGGTAGGTCGGTTATACGTTTAATTAGTAATTTCTAGTTAGTAAAAGTATGGTCACTTACATTTGCGGCTTTTCGTTCCGATTTTAGCACTTTAATTAATATTGTTAACCTTCTGAAAAGTATTGCTCAGCGACTTTTTTTAAGCCAATCGCACATAAGGCTGGGTATTTTTATACTAAGTAACAATAAACATAAAACCGATACAAGGAAACCCGATATCGGAAAGATATCAGAGTTCCAATATACTTCCGGCCCACAATAAAACGACGTTCTCACATCGATATTAACCACCAAATTGATTCGATAAAAGTAGCCTTTATTGTTATTCAGCGTCACCCTGTTGCTTTTCTGTGGTGCGAGTAACAAAGGAAAAAGAAAATAATAGAATAAATAAATATTGGACAACATCTAGTAGCTTAAGCACTTGTTACAGAAATAAATAAAACCGGCCAAGTGCGAGTCGGACTCGCGCACCGAGGGTTCCGTACAAACCTGTAGGTTTTGCACTTCTAGCTAATCGGAACGTTGCAACCTTCTTAGTAATAAAAAAAGCAATTGGCGGGAAATGATTTGTCAATTGTTTTTTTATCACACATCAAAGTTCTACGTAAGCAACGAAAATGGAATTAAGTCGAAAATTAGAGCGATGATTTTTTATGATTTTAAAAGTTCTCTCTCTCCGCAAGACTGTGCCGCTCGTCTTCAAAATGCTTTTGGGAGAGAAGCACCTTGTTTGAGCACCGTGAGGCGATGGTTTGCTGAATTTGAGAGAGGTCGAGTTTCTTTCCATGACGAATTTCGTGAAGGGCGGCCTTCAACTGCCGTCAACGAAAATAATGTGGCTACTGTTAAGCGGCTAATTAAAGAAAACCCGCGGATTACCTATGAGACAATTCGAAGACTATTGAGGATTGGTATGAGCCAAATTGCGAAAATTTTACACGAAGAATTGAAAGTTCGGAAACTTTGCTGTCGTTGGATCCCTCATGAACTGACAGCGGAGCAGAAGCGGGCTCGCGTTTTACCACTTTGGAAGTGTCTCTCGCGCAAACTATTCAGTTTAGAAAAAAATGATATTAGAAACTTCAATATCATTTTTAAAGACCTATCCATAGATGCGCCTCACGTATGGGTTTGATGAAAAAAAAAATTGTTGAATTTCAGTTCATATGGGGAACCCCCAAAAGTTTCATATTTTTGTATTTTTGTGTAAAAATCTTAATGCGGTTCACAGAATACATCTACTTACCACGTTTCAACAGTATAGTTCTTATAGTTTTGAAAAAAAAAGGCTGTGACATATGGACGAACAGACAGACATGACGAATCCATAAGGGTTCCGTTTTTTTCCATTTGGCTACGGAACCCTAAAAACAGCGACGGTACCACAACACCTCTGGGTGACACCCGAGACAATATAGAAAAGTTATTTTCCTACATTAACCGACCGGGAATCGAACCCGAAACCTCAGAGATAGTGATACCAAGTCCGGTATGCTTGCCTCTTGGCTACGGAGGTCGTCAATAGAGTGTGGGAAATTTATAAAATCTCCACAAAACATAGAAATAACACACAAATAGTGATTGTTCGTCATTTTGAATAACGGTATCGTTATCAAAAAACCGGAACAGTGCGAATCGGACTCGCTAACCTTACGAGGGTTCCGTACAAATTTGTAGAACTCGGAATCGAGTCTCGCAGTTTAATTACAAATTATTTACAATATTTAATTACAAATGTACAATTTTCATATTTTTCTCTGTACTTGTAGTATAAGTCGATATTCTTGCCATTTTTTTTAGTTCAAGGTCAACGGAAAGTACCCTGTAAATATTGATTTCCTTCAGAGAGTAGAAATACAGGTTTACAGAAACGGCCGTTTTTTTTTGTTAACTTAGAAGTTTGATTTTTTTACAGCTTCAAGGGACTGTAGACATATATATAAGGTTTTAATTTTAACTCGATACCTAAACGCGTTTCTGAGATAAACGGTTTTGACAGACAGACGGGCAACAAAGTGATCCTATAAGGGTTCCTTTTTTTTTGAGTTACGAAACCCTAAAAAGGAGGTTTTAAATACGTCTATACCTATTTGTTACTATTTTATACTTACTTTTGACCACAACTATTAAGCGCATAAGTGATGACAAGTTTAGAAGATTCGGCATATGAAAGGTTCATACTATAAGCCCAATCTTCCCTAATACGCGCTTACTACATGTATCTCTCGTCAGTGATATTATTACCTACGTCTTTAGCGCTTCATGAGTAATTTAGATAATTGGTAAGTTATATTCCCTTTGTTTTATTAAGATCCTTGGTAGCTTTCTGTCAAATCGTACTTTGCAAATTATTTAAAAACATTTACCGTTACTTTGAAGTTTTCCGATTTTCTTTTATCACATTTTTAAAAATCATTATTTTCTAATGAAAATGAAAATTTTACATGGTTGTTAATTACGTTTTTGCGAATTTTTTACTTGTCCTGTTGGTATTAAATATTGTCCCTGAATGGAGTATATAACCTTAAAAACACTTCTTGTATTAGAAAGTTAGGGATATTTGCCAAGTATTGAGTAGCATTTTATTTAAACCTGAATCTGCATCTGAGTACATGAGATACCAAAAATACAATATAAAAATAACCCTACGGTCGAAAATGATGAAGGATGACTGAAAAACTCAGAAAAACCACAAACATTCAAAGTTTATGACTACATCTTATCCCTTAATACACAACATTTATTTTATTCGTTCACCATTCGTTAGCCCAGGACTACGCCCAAATAGGACCGGCCATAATAAAATACGTTTCTTTTTTGATAAACAATGTCTCTGATTCGTGATTCTATTACTAGGGATAAAGTATCCGTTTGGACATTTCACTAAGGGCAAAATCTGGTAAAAGCGGAGATTGCCCGAGGAAAAACCGTAGAGTTATTTTGGAATAGCAAATGACCAAATAATAGAAAGCTTAGGTTTGAAGTATAAATAGTAACAAAATGTGTGACACATTCGCTCATGAATTAAATCTACTCAAAATTAAGGCTCAAGGTTGTTATGGTGACTTAGCATGATTATCATAATGGCTATAGATTTTGCACTGACAAGATTTTGGTGCGCGTCTATTGTCATTTGTCTACCAGATTCAATTCAATTAAATTCTTTCAGAAGTATATTAGCGCTATGATTAGCAAAGCGTTTTTTCTAGTATAAGTCTAATTCAAAAAACCGGCACAAATACCTTGAAAGGTTGTGTGATATTGTTTTTAAATCAATTATTTGGGATTATAGATGACACACGGTTTAATTTAATTTCCTCATGAACTACCACAATAAAATTAGGCTCTACCGAAAACTATTGCTTTGGCAGAAATACCAAACAGTTCCTAAAATAACCATTGGCATGGATAATTTACCTCATTGTCTGTCATCTAGATAACTGGAATGCAAATTAATTTATTTAAACGAATAAAAGCCACAAATAGACAGACGGGCCTGTATACTGACCACATTGGAAACCATTGGCATACATTGCATTGGTATAACTTTAAAAATAAACTTTAAAGTGCAAATTTCGACTCATTTGAGCATATTTGGTGAAGGTTGCACAATCTTCAATGTTCAGCAGAACGTTAATAGGGGAACGGGGGAAGACGTGGTTACGCGCAAATACATGAAACTAGACTTTTGGGAATAGAAAGCAACAAGCTTAAGTGAATCTACATTTATTCAAGCGGCAATGCGAAAGAAACTGAGAAGTAGGAACACACGTTTTTTTTCTTGGAAAATCAAGTCGAGTTTCTTTTCAATCTAATTTTGTGCCTTGTGTTTTTAATGTAATGTGTTGTTTACTATAATATGTTAATCACTTAATGTTTTTTTTTATGAAGCATTTATTTAAAAGTCATCATTTGGCTGAAGGCAAGATAGGATAGGGTAATGTGCTGAGAAAAGTATGCAATCTAAAGGATTTCAGAAGAAGTCTAAACTTGCAGCGGAACAAAAATTAATAGTAAATAATTATGATACCATTGTACCCGTATTGTACCTGTGCCCTCATTGTGCACGGGAGTTCGCTGCGAAGATCAGCTACATAAGCCATCTTCGGGTGCACCAGCACCCGTCCGATTAGGAGTCGAAGTGGTCGCCATGGCCGAAAACGGTCGGAAAGATCATCATCATCATCATAAAACAAAGTCGGGTTAGTTACACCATTTATTTATCAGTCAAGAACGGCTGGGCCGATTTATATGATTTATGCTTTTTTGGATTTGTCTCCGTCCCGAATAGCAGAATAACTATAAAAACATCGAAAAATTCACGAAAAAAAAACGAGGCGGTACGAAGTTCGCCGAGACAGCTAGTTTTAAATATAATATTTTTATTTTTTTTAACTTCTTTATAGTTCTGCTTAAAAATGACAGTTTTTTTATTAAAGACCATGGATCCTGGGAGTACTTATCCAAATCGTCTGGCCACCTTTTTTTTTGACCTTCCTCTTGATCAGCATATAGCCATTGAGTGACGAACCGGGTCCGGAATCCTGATGCCGGTAAGAAAGCCGCTAAACAAAAATGGGAGTGGTTAGACATGTTTGAAGTATGCATTCTGGAAGGTACTAGCGTATTCTATGTGTCAGTACGTTTCAAATTTTTAATTTATTTACTTTCTAGCTGTTGCTTGCGACTTCGTTCACGTGTTATTTATAAAACCATAAAAACAGTTGCCGCCATTATTTTACTTTGAATGGCGCTTTTAAAATTCAGCTTCAGTGATCGATAGTTGCCATCAAACTAACTAGATTCCGCAAGGATTGTCTTCTGAAGAAGTTGTCATGGCAACCCAGTTGTTATCGTTACCTCCGTATATTAATTGCCACATTTAAGCCGTAATATTGACAGTGTCGTATACTCGTAATAAACAAGTGAAATGCGCCACCTCTCTTTTTTCTGACACTCTAACGATAGGGCGACTACTAATTACGCCCACTGTAAATAATGTAAGCGCCCACTCCTCGAGTAAGTAGATAACTTACACGATCTTAGTTGGTAATTCGTTCATGAGCTTACGCTATACGCTCAATACATCATTGTACTCATAGCCTTAGATATTTTATTACTCGCGATGTCGTGATCGTGACTGCTATCGCAATAAATCTATGTTTGTGACGCGACGTCAAAGCAGTGCAATAGCGATGTCACAAATAATCTAAAGTCGCATATTATCTGCATGACTTGTCTAAAAAGTAAAAATTCTTAAGCGTGTCATGACAACCCGGAGAAGAAGGTGGTTTAATCCATGTTATTAAAACTAAGATAATAGTGAGTGGCACATATTACGCAGAACTGACGGCTGATGGGGTAGAAAGGTTTTGGAATATAGAGGCCATGCAGCCGCTTCTAACCAGCCAATCAGGAAATCACTAGGGGAGGCCTGTGTTTAGCAGTGGAGGTCCGATGGCTGAAATGATGATGATGATGAATAGTGAGTTTTACAATCTGTATTTAGAAACTGAATTGTAAGAAATCTTAGGTCGTCCTGCTAAAGCGGTCAACCTCTAAGGGCCATTACGGTCTGCATTTGGGCTGCTAGATAGCTGCGAAATTGCAGTTTGGATCGGTTCTTATGCAGTTGGCATAACTGCATTGAAACTGCAAACTAACTGTGCAGTCCACATGCCCAACGGCTGTACTCAGGCTGGTAGAACAACCAACTGTGCAGCTGGTCTGCAGCATCCATACTGCAATTATGCAGATAGCTGGCATTCGAAATGTAGTCTTGCTATGATGGTCATGAAGGTACCATCTGAGTTATGCTGTGACTGAGTTACAGCTGCAGTCTGCTTAATAGCTTGGGTTGCAACCTAGATCTGAGGTGCGGTAGAGTGGAAAGGCACAAAGTGTGCACCAAACTGGTCAGGAGTAAAAAAAATATGTTTTTGTACAAATGCCGTCCCTAATGGAAACAGAATTAATAATTCCACTTTGGCTTAAATCAGACTAAGCCACGGGTAGAAGCTTATCCATACATATTTTAATAACTATCTGTGACTTCGCCAGACGTGTCGCGACATTTGTAAGTAAATTGCGAATATGATACGTACAAGTTAGTTTGCAGATTGCACACGCCCCGTCAGTCAAAAGCGCACAAGATTTCATTTAGTTGATTGGGACCAACTGCAAACGGTAGGACAAGCTTTAGCGTAATGAGTTTTAACGCAGCTCAAAGGAATCGTTTGTAAAAACAGATTGTTTTTTAACAATTAAACTTTTTTTGTTTTGATAGTTTAGTAGGTAAATTAGTAAGGCTAGGTTGAGATTGGTGGGTGGTTTTTTGGGCGGGGTTGTTCGTTTTCATGGTTGTGGGCAGACCTTCGAGTGTCTTATGCTGTATATTAGCGCATATTAAATGTTTTCTGATTTTTCTGGTGTCCACGGAAGATCAGCGTTAAGGTACCTTTTTGGTTCCTTGACATATTGCTGAGTGGAGACCATTTCTTTACCACTAATTTTAAGATAAATTTGTATTTTTTACTTTTCTTTCATGTTCACAACTATGTGTGGTTTTGGAATAAATTATTTTATTCTTATTCTAATTCAAACTAAATAAAAACCTCGTTTAATATATAAATTTATATAAAATCGCGTTATTTTGTTACTTACTTTGAAATATTTTTAGTGTTTATAAGTATGTACTAATACATAGTATTTAGATACTACGAGCAAAACTTCAACATATAAGTAAGTTACATAATATACCAATTAATTTCCACATTTCATGTCCAGTATTTTCGCCAGAAAACTTTCGTAAAAACAAGTATTTTACGTGTATTCTCCTTACACGTCGCCTTTATAAGCAAAATAACATTAGTCATTAGAAACTGTTAATTTTATTAAAAAAGAGGGATTTTTATTATTTACTAGCTTCGGCATGCTCCCTTTCGCCTGCGTGGAGTTCGGTCTGTCAACTGTCCTTTATCAGTGAAAAAATATTGCAATATTTTAGAACAAATTTGATTACCATAAAAAAAGTTACAGTGAGTCAACATTAAAAGATAGATTTATGCTGTGACAGACTTTTTTAAGTACTTTTAACAAATCTATTATTACCGTTTACGCAGAGCACGCAACGGAAGCTCTCAAAAGGAATATTCTTTTCCCGTTTTTGCAATATTTTTAATTGATCTTTTGCATATAGCCTATAACCTTTCTCAATAAATGGACTATCCAACACAAATAGTTTTCCAATTCGAACCAGTAGTTCCTAAAATTAGCGCGTTCAATCAACCAAACAAACAAACAAACTCTTCCTTTATGAAAATCAATAATAAAACCAATAATAATAATTAGTATAGAAGTATTAAAAAGGAAAGTGAAGGTTATGTATCTGTGACATTACCGACAAAGTCTCTACAAATTACTAAGTCACTTAAAAATGTACTTGGAGAAACAAATTACTTAGATAAAAATGTTAAATATAAAATACCGTATATTCTGACGGGTAAATACGGAACCCTACATTTCGCGTGGCCCCACACGCACTGGGCCAGTTTTTTTAAATAATTGATTGATTTGATTGATTGAATGATTTAGTTTCCAAAAAAGTGCTTACAATATTATAATAATTAATCTTTAATCCTTATCCTTAGAATCTATCCTTAGTTTTTAAGCGCTCGGCGGCCGCTGCCGCGACACGCTCACTACGCTCGCTGCGCTCGCTCCGTTCGCTCGCCTTCGCGCTGTGTGTGGTCACTGGTCTAACCTAACCTAACCAATTTAGTCTTATTATATACGCAGTATTCTGGTAAATGAAAAAGGTTCAAAAGAGACTTCGACCAACAGTAAAAAGTTTTTCTGAAAATCGATGAAACGTAGTTCGATAAAATGATACTTATGTCAAGAGATATTTCGATGGACTAAAAATATGTCAAATGATGTATATAGCAAAAGAAATGACGGTCTATAATTTTCGGCCAACTGAAATTCTGACAAGTAAATTACGGACAAGTAATCGGTTACCCATCATACACCATTGAATAAACAAAAAAAAACATCCCCAATTTAGTGTAGAGGAGGCACCATAAAAGATTTTATTTTACCACTTTATCGGCGTGATTAAAATGATATTCATGCAAAATTACAGCTTTCTAGTAGTCAAAGTCTCTGCCTAGCCACGAACAGTCAGACGGACAGACATGCAAAACTATGAGTTTCTTGTTGCAATAATTATTTGTGTTAGGAATGGTGGATTTGGAAACTCTCAAATTTAGGCGAATGATGGCAGTTGTTATACACTATCTGTCCATTATTAGGAATAGACTAGATTGTCCCACAGTGTTAGAAAGAGTTAGACTGCTGGTACCTAGGTATTTGCAGCGCGACGAGTGGGGTACGGTAGCACCGCGACGCAGGCCGCGCCTGCTGGCCCGGCCCAGAGCCCGCACTAAGCGCGCTGCACTGGCGCCACCACTAACCACGACTAACCACGCATTAGGTCTGATAGGCGATATACTCGCTCGGCACGATGATATTGACTTGTATAATGACAGCTGGGGGGGTTTAATTAATAAATTCCGTACAATTTTAGATAATCAAGTGATATGCAATAATTGGACTGTATAATAATATCAATTGACTATGTTTTGTATTTTTTGTTCTAATCCAGTTTTTATTTTTTTATTTGACCTTTGTTGACATTGATTATTTTTATCCTATTTGACATTATGAATCCTATCAATTGACGTTTTTGACATTTTGTTTTATATTTTATTATGAAGTGACATTGTATTATGTATGTATTAAATTGTTTAACTTGTGTGCGCTTTGGATTATACTGTAAGCACACTTGACAGTGATTGAATAAATAATAAATAATAATAATAATAGCGGAAAGTAAAAATTCATACTTAAACCGATAGACCGTTTTAGGTATAAAAAAGGGGATTATTGTAAGATCTCTTCCCATAATAATGGGAAATAATGGGAAGCGTCACCGCCAATAAATAAAGCGAATTCTGAAAGCTAGCACTTATTACACTCGTTAATAGCATTCCATTTGTGTGTGAATGTATTCCAGAATTATTTGGGAAAGTCACGTTCTGTTAAGCGCGGAGAACAAATCATTATGTGCGTTTCCGCTGAGTTCCGAATATATTAGTGGTTCAATTAATTTTTGGTTCGGGAAAGCGGTATTTTGTTCCAATTTTATCCATTTATTGATTCAAATTTTTATTTGTGGGTGTGTGTGTCAAGTAGGTATAGCAGACGCGTTTTAAACCGTCATAGACAAAGTTTTGTAAAATTCTTGTTAACATTTTGCTTGTTGAATTGTTGTAAAATATGCGGACATTAAATATGTAAGGCCGTGTAGGGACGGTCAAAAAGAATACACTTCCCCACCGCCAACAGGAGGCGTGTTGTAAAAGGCGATTAATTTCTGTAGCACGAGATGGGCAGCATCTGCATGCGAAATCCAATAAAAACTGCGCTCACCAACCCATCTGCCAAGCGTGGTGAGTATTGGGGTTCTCTATTTTGTTCCCTAACTTTTTTATCCATAATCTAACGTGTAATATTTTTTTTTGTCCTAATCATCATTTGTCCGAATGATAACTTGCCCGAACTTAATGTCACATAATATTACATGCAATAAAATTGAAAGCCCTAAATATAATATGCCCTAAATTTATTTGTCATAAATATTACAATCAATAATAAACGAAAGACATAAAACCGTTTTCTATAAAAGTTGTCAGTCCTACAATCAAATTATATGATGTTTATTTGTCCTAATAATAATAAAAGCGTAGTGCAAGCTAGCAGCAAGCATTATGCATGCAGGCAATCAGCATGCACCATGCCTGAATGCAAACATCATACAAACATCATGCATGCAAGCATTCAGCATGCGCCATGCATGCTACCATGCATGCGGGTGTATGCAGGCAAGCAATCAGTATGCTTGCATGCGAACATCATCCATGCAAGCAATCAGCATGCACCATGCATGCACGCAAGCAGCAAGTACAATGCATGCAGGCAAGCAGCATATACCATGCATACATGCAAACATCATGCATGCAAGCAATCAGCATGCACCATGCGTACACGCTAGCAGCATGCACCATGCATGCTGGCAAGCAGCACGCACCATGATGCAAGCAAGCAGCATGCACTATGCATGCAAGCAAGCAGCATGCACCATGCATGCAAGCAAGCATGAAAGCAAGCAGCATGCACCATTTATGCTAGCAAGCAGCATGCACCATGCATGCAGGCAAGCAATCAGTATGCAAGGCTTCTGTCACAGCTCTGGCGCTGTGTGTCTCTGGCGATCCCACGCGTGCCCAGACGGCTTTCGCTCACCACCGCAGCTTCAGCCGCGGTGGCTCGCTGCCAGCCTCCTGCTCCTCAGCCCGCGGGCCGCCTCGCCCCTCCGCGCCTACGCGATTTTGAATTACACTCTAGGGGTAGGGCAGGCAAGACTGCGTGGAGTCGGATTTACGGCAATTCGTTTCTGTCACTAAAAACCTAATTTTTAGCTATTGTTTTAGGACTAACAATAATAAATAAGTAAATGAACATTCGGAATATTACACAGTATATAATACAATACTTAGGACATTTGACTTTATTTAATGTAAAATTAGTAGATTCAATTATTATAGTAATCGAAATTATGACAGAATAGTTTTAGGACTAAAGATAATTATGTAACACAAAATTTAGAATTTTTGAACATTATGGTTACTGAAGTTTATTGCAAACGTGTTATGGATAATGATTTTCGGACAAACAATGTTAGGAGAAAAAAGGGAGTACCGAGTATTGGCAATCCCCTCAATGATAGAAGTCATTGGGGGAGGCCTATGTTCAGCAGTGGACGACCGATGGCTGTTATGATGATGATGATGATGCGGACATTATTACTGTAACCATCTGTATCACCATATTTAATGCAATAAATACTATTTCTATTTCACAAATTATTATCCTATAAAATTTTAATAGAACTTGTAAAAATAATAAGTTCTTCTTCTTCATCTGTACGGTCAGTCCCGGTTGCGTCCAAAGCCATTGCTTTGGAGCCCAGGGTCTGCTTTCCTTACTCCTCCACTTCGCGCGGTCTTGAGCGTCTCTAATTGTCAGATCATTGACTCGCATGTCAGCCCTCACGACATCAAGCCAGCTTTTCTTGGGTCTACCCCTATTGCCAGGACCTGGCGGTGGCGGCATGGCCAGACATTTGTTTCCTACGTAGCTTGCCGGTTTCCGCAAAACATGGCCGTACCAGCGTAGGCGACTCTCCTGCAGTTTAATAATAATAATAAAAAATTATAAGTTATCACGTCGAAATCAAAATGAAGAAGAGTGAGTCCTAAATTAAACCTAAAACTAAATTAGGTGGGTCCAAGTTTTCGAGATCCATCAAAAGATTTTTCGGCACATTTCCATCTAAATATAGCGTTACATCCAGAACTAATGGATTTTACAAGCAGTATCTTAAGACGATCGGAATCTAATATCCGCCCGAGACGCTTTCAAATCAATTGAAATATGAGTGTTGAATCTTAAATTCTCATAAATCCAAAATGAATTTGATAGAGATGAATAAGATTTGCGATACGACGCCTGTGACTCGACATTATTCGGAGCATTCCGACTTGTGTTCCTACGACAAATAATTAAGTTAATTTGCGTTATTATATGCTGGTTATTTATTTTCGTAATTAATGTTGATATATTCCAGGAATCCAAGATGTGAACTTCATTTATTCATGATATTAGTGGTAGTATCATTACGTGAGATAGGTACCAATTATATTAGTAATGAATGTATGATTTTGCTTAATCCTACAGACATAAATGTGAAATATAATTTGATGTAACAATTTACCGCCATTGTAATAATAATAATAACATATTCAGAACTTAAGGAAGAACTATTGAGAATATGGAACCTAGAAAAGGTGTGCATTGTGCCTATGGTACTTTCCAGTACAGGTGTTATACCGAAACACCTACACCACAGCTTACAACTTATAGACTTACCGGAGAACACTTACATAACGATGCAAAAAGCAGCCATTCTTAACAATGGCCGGATAGTCAGGCGCTTTTTACAGGATGAACCCTCAACGGTGCATGCCAACTTAATTACATAGGTCAGTTACTTGGAATTTCCCGTACTGATTCTATAGATTACCAGCCTTAGCTGAGATAAAATAAAAGTTTATATAATTATATTAGAAAACATCACATACATTGCTCTGATCCTTTGGTAAGTATCCAAAGCACTTGTGTTACATAAATCAGAAACAGTGACGGTACCACAACACCCAGACCGAGACAATATAGAAAGGTTATTTTTCTGCATTGACCGATCGGGAATCGAACCCGGAACCTCAGAGATAGCGACACCAAGTCCAGTATGGTCGCTTTTCAACTAGGGAGGTCGAGGTCGATTGTTACGATTCATTGTTGTTATACTTGTAAGAAGCTCATTGTAGCAGCACATACATATGCATATTCATCATCATCATTACAGCCATAGGACGTTCACTGCTGAACACAGGCCTCCCGATGACTTTCATCGGGGGGGATTGCCAATACTCACCACGCTTGGAAGGCGGGTTGGCGAGCGCAGTTTTTTATAACATTTCACACGCAGACGCTGCTGCCCGTCTCGTGCTACAGGAATTAGTCGCCTCTTACGACATGCTTCCTGTTGGCGGTGGGGGAGTGTTTCTTTACGACCGTCCCCATATGTCATAAAAATATTGACATCCGCGAATCGTAATATTTTAAAGATTTTATTCAAACAAAATTATGATTTTTATTTAAAAAAAATTTTTTTTGAAGTGTGCCTGCTTGGAAAAAGAATTGTCATGCCATGCCAATCATCATACTTTTTCATTCTCGGGGCAAAAAATAAAGCTAGGCTGCAACTTTGCGGGATTGTGTAACTCAATTATAAACCAATTGACTCTAATAAAATCAAAACAGCGAGGACGCAACTTGCCTTATCGAGTTAGGCTAATTTAAACTTCAACCTTTTTCGGATTTGTGTGCGTTTTTCTCTAAAGAAGTTTAAGACAAGCATTTCTAAAGACATCTATGGTGGCCAAACGGCGTGAAACATGTAATCTAGTTTTGATGTAGTGGATTTATGATTACGAGAGTATTTCATGAAACTATTAATGATCAATCATGATTAAATCTGACTTTTATTTATTACTGAACTAGCTGTGCCCGTGGCTTCGCTCGTGTTGAATATGGTTTGTCACCCTCTATTTTACTTCTTCAGTCATCGTCATTATTTCAGCTATAAGACGTCCACTGCTGAACATAGGCCTTTCCTATTGACTTCCAAATTGGCCGGTTGGACTTCCAAATTAAAAATATTTCTCTTTGTCATTCTGTGACCCGTAAACTACCACCATGCAAAAATAAATAAAAAATCCGAAATAAAAAGTAACCTGTGTGCTATTTTAGACTATTATCTGTCTCTGTGCCAAATTGTATCCAGATCCGATCAGCCATTATAGCGTGTTTGAGTAACAAACATCTATCAATCCAAGGCACCAATCAGGCACAGTATTTTTGTGCCTTTCGGTCGCACATATTGCTGCGTATGCAGAACGTGACCCCTTTATTTATATGTTTGTATGTAAGTTTTCAGCTACAAAGAAAAGCGACAAGCTGGATATGATATTGGTGCTAATATTTTTGAAACAGCGGTAAATATTCGACAGATTTAATTAGGGAATATCTTTTACGATTACTTTATAAGTAGTTCGAAAGAAGTCGAAGACATTATCACCAGTGATCGAAGTAGGTAGATTGATTTAGAGTCAATGATCTCAAACATTGATGTTAATATGGACATGCCTTCAGGATTCCGGAATTTCTTGGTATCAATTTGGGACATCCATATTATGTTCGCACTACCAAAGTACATCAAATCAATCTACCTACCCCGATCACTGATTATCACACTATGCGGAAAGTCCGACGTCGATCTTCTGCGAGGAATGTATTCAATATTTTATTAAATGGAACAAAACGTGCGAAGGAAAGTCCGCAACGCCTTTTACGAGTACGTTACGTGGCATTGGTCTAACAGTACCGAAATTGGACCAATAAAAGTATATAATGTTGATGAACTTGAATATCCATGGTTCCTATAATTAGCTAAGACTGTTTTTGTCATTTAATTCTACTTCGTCTATTATTTAACAGATAGTTACCTACTTACTTAATAGGCAGGGGAAAAATGAATTTAAAAAATCTTATTTCGTCGTTATTGTGAACATTTTTACTTTTAATTTCAAACGTTATATTAGTTTAAATTACCTAATAATTACCGTTAAAACCAATGTAGATTGTAGCGGCAAGGTTGTTTCGATATAAATACCATAGCACGAGTACCTACTTAGTAAATTTTTTATGTCATGCTGCTATTTTCATGTCAGTAATTGATTATGTATGTGCTCCCTTGACCTTAGTAATGGCGGTATCGGCTGACAACGTAAATAGCTGTTAGAATACAGATTGATAGAAAATCGATCCACAACGTTCTTTTACGTTTGCCCAAAAAAGGTTATTTTTGTTGAGTGCTGTGCTGGCGGTAAGAAACTACTTACTGACTACTAAGTAAATTACTTTAGAAACTAAATAAGATTGTAAACGAGTAAGTGCATCACATACCTACAAAAGAGAGCTGTACGGGCAATTTACAACCTTAGACCCCGAGACTTGTTAAAAGAACTGTTTAAGGAAATTAATATACTTACAGTGGTCTTTCAATTCATTTATGAAAATATTATGTACATTCGCAAAAACCTGCATCTATTCCCTAAGAAAAGTGACAAACATAATTTTAATACCCAGAATAAAGATAATTTTGCAGTTCCAAATTTCAGACTGCATAAAGTGAGTATTTCGTTCATGGGGAAATGTATTCGCTTTTTTAACAAATTACTACAGTCTTTTGTTGAACTACCTATGTTTAAGTTTAAATCGCATGTTAAGATAATTTTAATGAAAAAGGGTTAATAAACTGTTAATGACTATTTAAATGACAAAAATGTCTGGAATTAAATACTGCTCTGTTCGCACAGGTACATAATTATTTTATTGTAAACAAACTATATGTACGCGACACGTGAGGATAACGAAGGATCGGGAAGAGGATAAAAGGAATTGAACGCGATTAATTTCAGCTAAATCGTGAAACTTTGTATTCGTTTTATGACAGTGAGCTAGACAAGTAAAAACAAAAGGAAGATCAGGTCTCATCGTCGGGCGACACTGAAGTTGCATTTCTATAACGTTTTATCTACACATCATTGAATTATCATATGCTCTCAAACCTTTGAGTAGTATAGAAGAGTAAAGAGAAAACGAATTTCGAGATTACATCAGTAGGTATTCAACATTTATTAGAAGTTGGTAACTTCGTACCGCCTCGTCATACATTTTTTTTTGGTGAATTTGATCTTTTTATAGTAATTCTGCTATTCGGACTGGAGACAAATCTAACAAATCAAAGATTATAAAAATTGGTCCAGTTGTTTTTGACTTATAAATGGTGTAACTAACCTGACTTTGTTTTGAATATAGATTAGGAATAGTCATCGCCGCAAGCGACACTACTGCTTCTCACCCCTCTTTCGTGAACGTTCGCAGGAAATCAGTTTAAGCTCAGCCGCGCCTAAGGTTCTTATTGATGGAATGTATTGCTTTGCAATCTTGCAAGATCTCGATCGATATTGGGAGCATTAATCTTGCAAAATTGGTGCAAGATCTCGGTATTTAGAGATCTCGGAAAACTGAAATTGCACTCTCTATTTCCAACCTCTGTAATTGCCATAGTAAGCAAATAAATACATTTATTTATATATTTTTTTAAAAGACATCTAAGTCTAAGTTTTTTTGTCTAATGTAAGTCTAATGGTATCGGTTCGATTATGAGTTTTGACTGATTCCACCAGTCAAAATTGGTGTCATTCGACATAGAAATAAAAAAGAGAAGTTAAATAAACCATAATTATTGCTCGCTTCAATTTTACGCACAATCAGGGTTTAGTTTGTTTTATAGTAACGCAATGGCTGCTGTTTTAATAAAAAAAAAAAGAAAAAAAAAAGAAAACTTTTTATAATCGCCCTACATAAAACCAATTAACTCACGCGATATTTGTGACAAAGAAACAAAAGGATGTCGCTAAATTTTTTTTTTGGCGTTCGTTTAACGTCCCTGTCCCAGCACGGTTAACTTCGTCAATCTCGGGGTCAAAGAGGCAGAACTTTTTTAGGGGTATCTAAAAATGTATTGGTTTTTAATCACTTGAGACTTTTTGCCATCAGTGATCTATTTTAATTACGCTATGCAAGTATTTAAAAAAAATACAGGATGTTAAAACATTGCTTTAACATCCTGTATTTTTAGGGAAAATTTTGGGGTGGTTCAGGATCGAGTGTAAAATACAGCAAAAAGATTTAGAAATAAACGACGTGAAAAAAAGACATTTGATTTTTCAAAATATTATTACTGTATTCTAGATTCGATTCAGAATTCTCTGATTTTTTTATGGTTGTTATATCACTCTATTTGAACCACAAAGATGACAATGTTACATACACTTACCATCTTTAACAGGCATGTTTCGTGTATGCGGCCCGTTATTTTTGCCGGTTCATTTTATCGATAACATTGCATTGGTTGTGGCGTGCCGAATATACTAGCAGTGGCATGCGACACTAAAGTACTGGTACGTTTCCATACCACCTCGCTTTTATTTTTATATATATATATATATACTCAATCCCGCTCTATAAGCAGAGCGGTGATTCTGCCAATATCGAGTGATTTTTGATATAGTGTTCACAATAACGGGTGTTTAGATTTTATTGCTTTTCTTGGATTCAGTGAAGGCTTTTCATCCCTAAGAAGCAGGTTTCAAGACGCTACCGAGTCTAAAGCAAGTTGTCTTGACACAAGTCACTTGAGACTCGATGCGGCGTGGAATACAATGATATTTCAATAGTTTCAAATCTTTATCACTTCACTAAACATTAGAACACAAACTACACCAAACTTGCACTTTGAAGCTCTTTAAATCTACCTATATACATATATATATATATATATATATATATATATATATATATATATATATAAATGAATCTCTATTTCCCTTGGTCATCGCATCACGCGTGAACGGATGGAACAATTTCGCTAATTCTTTTTTTGTTGTGTTAATTATTGTCAGGAGAAGGTTCTATTAAAAGAAAAACATAAGAAAGTTACGCAGAAAATTATTTATGAATAAACTGAAGACCACGCGAACGAAGTCGCGGGCAACAGCTAGTGATAAATAAAAACCATTAAAATTGATTGACCGTGCTTTTCGTTCGACCCCGCCGAATCCTTCACCTCGCCTTTATAAGACTGAAAGAATACACAGTCATTGGACGGTTCTATCTTTACACTCTGTTTGAGTTAGCTTCAAAATTTATTTTTTTGTAGTAAGTTCTAAGGAAAACTTGATAGACATTTTACTTAAATGATTATAGCAATGTTTTCTGTTCCATTACGAATACTAGTCAACAGAGAAAATCATTTTAGTCACATCTTCGTAATTTATAGTGTATTTGGTGTAAAAAATATGAAATGGTAACAATAGATATAGTAAGTATGCGTTCAATTGACTTAACATTAAACTTATTTGAATAATAAATACATTCATTTCAAAATTCATTCATCGACGCCCGTCTGGTGTAGTGGTTTGCGCTCTGGACTACAAAGCCACCGTTTGCTGGTACGAATCCCGCAAGGGGCAAATGTTTGTGTGATGAGCACGAGCATTTGTAGTTGTGAGTCATGGATGTATAAAAAAGGATTTAAGTATGTTTATCCCTTATCTAGTCGCCGTCGTTTGCTAAGTTTGGGGCTAGACAATTGGTGTGATTGTGGAAACAATTTATTATTTATTATTCATCAATTTTTAAAAGATTTAATTGAAAAAACAAATTGATTAGTTCATGATTACCCCTTTATTTACATAATAATGATTCTTAATATGATTTATTAAAAAACCCTTAATACTCGTACCTTATTCGTAATTCGTAAAACAAAAGAGTTGGTAGTACTACCAGTAAGGTAAACCACATTTTATGTTTCATACTACGACGTAACGGCGAGCGTTACGTAGCCGCGTGTAGATTACGTCTCGTAGTAATTTTCGTAGATACCGTAGCACGATATTATGATATTTCAAGCTGTGTGCTCGTGGTACCATTGTGGTGGGTAACGGTCTGAAATATCCCAGTAATTAGGGAAGAATACGGGCACTGTAATGGGTAGTTAAATTTTAAGATACCTACGCAAGATGTCACAAGACACTGTGAGAAATTAAAGGGAGGTCTGTGTGACATTTACATACCACTGCCATGTAATCAACTATCTGTTTAAACAGAGTTTGCTAAGATGTGGGATAAACATATGATGATTAAGCCTTTGAATGCCTAGAAACTAGACACAATAGAATATCTGTTTAATGTATGCACTTATTTGTATAAAAAAGGAATAAAAGATTGATTGAATTCAATACCACAGAATTTTAGTACGATAACCAGCTGGTGTAGTGGTTCGCGCTCCGGACTATACAGCCAGGCGGTAGCGGGTTCGAATCCCGCAAGGGGCAAATGTTTGTGTGACGAGCACGAGCATTTTTGGTCATGGAGTCATGGATGTTTGTAAACGTAGTAATGTAACGTTATCCATTACCTAGTCGAAATAGTACAAGTTTTGCTTAGTTTGGGGCTAGATCATTGGTATAATTGATGGTATAATAATTAATGACAATAGATAATGGATATAACTAATTATCATCCACATTAAAATCAATCAATGTCAGTTACAATACCAGTTTAAATGATAAATTGTAATAATAATGAACGTTTAACAAGTTCGTTAACTGACCATCATTATTAAATTCGTTTATCAAGTTTGACAGTTATTATTGACAACAAGGAAATAACATTGGAAAACTCATTGGTAAATAGCGTGTTGGCTACGATTGTTCCAAATTGAAATTATTGGATTCCCTGGCTTGTATTTGAAATGTGGGTGTTATTTTTAATCCAAAAAAGTGTAGGTCAGCGGAAATAAATTGCTTGCTTTTTTGCGTAAACCAAATTGGTTTTGAATAACAGTTTAAAAAACGATAGCTATGAAGCAAACGCCAAAGATAAATCCTAATCAGAAACGTGTATGTTTAGGTTTGTTTTCTGTTTTTTTATCGAATAATTTCCTCCACCCAAAGGTTTTCTGAGAAATATTGCTTTGGCAATAAATAAAGTGTCTATCTGTCTAAAATGGACCTTCTTGCTGGCTTCTAAAAAGAAAGAAGACTTAAAATATCTACTTAATAAATACATGTATAATCTGGCGTATCAGACAACACACAAATTATTCTGGGCCGAACAAAGTGTTATTAAGTAAGTGTGTACGTTCGTGTGTGTTTATTATGTTTAGACACACACGAACATATTATATTACTTCTTTTGCCAACCGAAGACTCCTTGTTCAGCATGTGCTTTCTTCATAAGCTTCTTAGGGGTACCTAGATGAGGTGCTGCAGCTTCCTTCAGCACATTCGTCTCACCATACCATTATAGTCGTATTGTTTATTTATTTACATAGCACATATAACAATGTTTGTATCCTAGACTGAGGATTGATAAAATCTTTAGAACTCCAGCCTCAATAACCTACCTAGGTCGTCAATCTCATATAAGCCCTAAACAATTTTAATGTACTTATTCTAGAGATCTGAATATATTGAAAGACAGGTCACACTAAACACTTAAAGGTAAAACACAAAAAAGATACAAAACTAAGTACCTGTGTTCTTGGTAACAAGATCTTGTTTCCCTTTTAAATTATGTCTGCTAGTTTAACTTTATTTATAAGACCGCAGCTCTGTAATATGTGACAATAAGCATGTGTTATGAAATAAGTGTTAAATACATTATGTTGGTGTGCATTTATCAAATAAATATAGATGTTACATCGTATTTAATTTATTGTTTTACAAGGCCTATAAGAATTTAATAAATCAAAGTTCTCTATCAATTGTGTAAAATGTCACTGTCATTTATTTAGTAAAGTAAGGAGCTTTTTATATCGACTCATAAAGCTCAAGACTAGACTCAATTGGGGCGTAACTCGCAGACAGTGATAAAACTATCTCATTGCTCTCATATCTCTTTAGCTCCTTCGTCAGTCAAGTAACTTTTCTATTTTTGTTTTGTAAATAAATTAACAAAGCCTAATCCACATATCAAATACTTATTTATTTAGTAAATACAAGGAGGCGTAGGCGTAGGCATTAAGCCCAAAGTAAAGCTTTTAGGACTATAGTTTATCATCATCATAATTTCTGACATTGAACGTCCTCTCTGAACCTGGGCCTTTCCCAATGATTTCCAGATTAGCCGGTTGGAAGCGGCCTGCATCCAGCGATTTTCTGCAACCGTTACCAGGTCGCCTTTTCACCTTTTTGTCGTCCTACGCTGCGCTTGCCGATACATGGCCTCCATTGTAGAAGCTTTCTGCCCTACGGGCGTCGGTTCTACATGCTATGCATGCTATTGTTGAACTACCCATGTTTGAGTTTAAATCGCATGTTAAGATTATTTTGATGAAAAAGGGTTATTATACTGTTAATGACTATTTAAATGACAAAAATGTCTGGAATTAAATACTGCCCTGCTCGCACAGGTATACATTATTTTCTTTTCCTTTTTTTGTGGCAGCTAGTGGTGACTGAGTTTGTTCCGGCGTTTCTTCTCAGCACTTGCCCACTAGGGCCCAAAAAATAAGGAGACATGTTCTGCCCCATATGGGCCAATAATGTTATTATTGACGTTCATAAGTGGCAGTTTTCTGCCCTAAACTGAATAAATGATTTTTGACTTTGACTTTGACTATGTGCCGCACTCACTGTCACTTTAGCTTGCTAATCCGTCGAATTTTAGCGATTTTTGTTCGATTACGGATCTCATCATTTCTGATTCGATTTCGAAAAAAGTAATAAGTATTAGTGGTTGGAGTTAAACACTCGGCAAATTGTAAATTGCTCTTGTCGTTTCAATAATCGTCTAGTCTTTTTCTTAATATACTTTACAATCTAATAATAAGGTAGTTTAAAAACGGTATTTGAGCAGTACTAAAAACTTTATTAAATTTAATTAAAATCAATGAATAATTAAAACAAACGCTATGTGCAACATTCACCGGAATTTATTTGCGGAAATAAATCAAAAGGTATTACGTATTAATCATTGGACGCATGATAATTATTTTCACTGCTTTAAATAAATTAAACCAGATAAGTACCTACTATACTGTGTGTAGTTTATGCTGTGATTATATAATAATGTTCATTTTTGTAACGTCATTTTTGCACCGCCCACAAAATATTTCTGTTTAGCCTAATGGTCGACTGGTACAGAATGCAACATGGCATTAAGTCCACCTTTTGGACGATTTTATTTTGTGCAATAAAGTTTAAATAAAATATACTATAACCCGGTCAAATTAAACATACAAGGTTACCAAAATTCGCACGGAGCTGAAAATTGGTAGGAATATTCAGAACAGCAGAATAAAAAAATCATTTTTGCGAACTTTGACATTGAATATATTTTTTGCAGATGTGGGATCGATAGGGGGGTGATGATAATACCTACCAATTTTCAGCTCTATACAAATATTGGTAACCTTGAATGTCTAATTTGACAGGGTTATTGGATATCAAGTACTTATCTAGTTTAATTTAGCAGGCTATTTATGTGCTAATTTGACCTATTTCACCTTTCCATTTTTAAATATTTTTATAAAAATAAGGTTTATTTGGTACAATTAAAAAAGAATACAATAATAATCAACCCGTATAGGTAGTCCATCATTCTTGTAAGGGTGGAATCGTTAGGTACATCTTTGTTTCTCCAACGATTGACCTCACTCTGAATTTATTTTTCAGATCCAAACAAAAGATGCGATGGAGCGCAGCTTCAGCGGTAAGGTGACGTCACACCGACCCGACCGACCATGGACCGGCTAGCGTGAAGAGCGAGCGAGACAGATAGCCAGTCCGTATGGAGATGAACGGGACGGAGACGCGGGCCGAGGAAGCGGTGGCGCTGGTGCTGAGCGTGGCCGTCACCGTCATCTCCGCCATCGGACTGCTGCTCAACGTGTACATACTCTTCGTTATAGTCATTACTAAACAAGTAAGATAATACATATATACACATGCCTAAAGCTGTAGTATGACTTGTGATCGTGACGTTATCAATTTGTACAGTCAACAGATCATCAAGTCATTAATTTTTTTTCAGCCGAGGAAATATTTTACGCATAATACCTGCTGCCTTAGGGATGACAGCAGTTTATGTGGGACTCCTTACGAGTGGTGGCGCTTCTCACCAGCACTCGCCAAGTATACCTACTAAAGCCTCCGCGTGCTCAATCCGGCCGCTATTAGTAGGAAGACGAAGGATCATGACCAGTGATCGGAATAGGTAGATTGATTTGATGTACTTTGGTAGTGCTAGCATAATATGGATATGCCTTTTTTTAAAAACTGATACTAAGAAATTCCGGAATCCTGGAGGCTTGTCCATATTAACATCAATGTTTGAGATCATTGACCCCTAATCAATCTACCTACTCCGATCACTGATCATGACACAGTGCATGCACTCCGTCGTCACAGCGCGCTACGGCGGCCCACTCACCGCGCACCGGTGTGTGGGAACAGATTATCAATAAATCACAAAACCTCAATTTTTTCAATTGATATTGAACTCATGTAGAATTTTAATTTGAAAATTGTACGAATTGCTGTTTATTGCACGACTCCCGCAAGCTACAGGTACTGCGCGCTGGGCGGCCTTGCACTATGCAGACGGCTTTTATAATATTCGTACGTTAGTTTTCTCTTGGCGTCTATCTTAGAGAGTTCAGAGGCTTAGTGCTGCCACCTAAACTTATTACTTGTAATGATTGATTGGAAATTAAATCATGAAATAACGTTTTTGTTAAATTATGGAATCTATCAAATGTTGTTATGAAGAGTGTTATTGAAGTGAATTGATCACCAAAGAAATAGTTAGAAATTGAATTTTTTCTATTAATTATTTAAATATATGAATATTTTTTTTGAAGAACGTGTATTAGTTTAATTAAAATGAAGTTGCGAATCATAGTACTGCCAATCGTGGGTTATTAAATAAAACATTGCAAATTGATTGTCGGTGAAATGATAGAATGCCGTAATTTGACACACACATAGATTTTAATCAAGCTTTACACAGACATAGCCTTTTTACCCTATTTTTGCGTTGCCGTGGTATGATCATTCATTCATTCAGAAGCAGTATATTAATGAACAACTCTATCTTAATTAATTATTCTAGTGTTATTTAATTAACGTTAAATTCTACAGACAAGATGTCTAATCAAATATGGCTTTCATGCTAAGTTAATAGAAGTGTATGTAGACACAATTAGGTATGCCTGTACAAAACCGTACTTGTGAATGCTATCATAGTACCACTTGTGAAACAGCGGAGTACAAAATAATTGATAACAGTATCACTGTGCGAGTTTAATTTAGTTTATGCTTCTAATAAGCAAGTGGCAGCAGGGAGTTGTGAGATGTATTATACAGAACGAGCGGACGCGACAGCGGATCAGTTCTATCGCTATTAATTATTTTGTACTCCGCTGATACACAACTACGACAGCATTCACAAGCATGTCTGAGTGATGTTTAAATACACTTCTTATAACTTACTTGGAAAAGCATAAGTATTTGATTAGACAACTTGTCTGTAAAATTAAATGTTATTTAATTACCTAAACAATAATTAATTATATCAATTATAATTTTAATAATTTTTTGACATTTTACCGGGTGGAATAGAACGACGGACTTTGCTGGAAATGCCGTGTCATTTTACCTATGTGTTTATGTGATGTTGTAACAGTTTTGTAATGGTTAACAACTTAAATTTTAGGGTCTGTCGGTCGTGTGTCTCACCCTGTATATAGGTACCAGCCTGCGGGGCTAAACTGGCGGTGAGGGTAATATGTATTTCGAAAAACTTTGAAAGGATACCGGTTTTAAAAACAAACCTACGAGTTTATATGCTGGCGCTTGCTCTTGCCCATTTCTCCGTTCGACTTATACGTATTAAATCTATCTCTCTATAAATAAAACAAAGTCAAAGGGTTAGTTACACCATTTAGAAGTCAAGAACGGCTGGACCAATTAATATGATCTTTGATTTGTTGAATTTTTCTCCACCCCGAGTAGCAGAATAACTATGAAAAAATCCCAAAAAGGGATGCGGTACGAAGTACGCCGGGACAGCTACTTTGTTATATTTGCCAATATTTAAAAAATCACTCTGAACTTTCTCGATTGCAAACAGCTAATTAAACCGACACGTATTTTAGGCAACTTACGATATTTTTTGACCTAACGGGTGGGGTGTACTGTTATGTAGCTTGTCTATTTGAAATACCTACACCAATGCTCCGCTAAGACGATAATAAGATATTTTCTGTGTATTATTTTAATTAAAAAATCATAATCATTTCTACCATGCGTAGATATTTAATCGCTTGCGCCTACATTGTGTTCGTGCCCGTACTTAGGACTTAAGGTTAGATCCCGAAAACAGTTCAGTTGTTTAGTTATGAACGTATCTCTGCAAGATGTTGGTGTTTCGGTTTAATTTGAGAGAAGGTACCAAGGTTTAATAATTCTGAAAGGTAATTTAGAAAAGTAAGATTAAATTTTATGTCAGATATTAAGTAAATGTACTCCTTTTTTTCAGAAATTTACTTGTGTGTGCTAAAGTAATTTGTAAGATTCAAAAGAGGTTTATCTTACTAAAATTTGTAGAAAGTTTGTATGTTTCAGTAATTTAGTTAATCACGCTATATGGCTTCATTTAAGGTACTTTTAGGAATAAGACGAAATTTGGCACACTTATAGATATTAATCCAGCTTAATTTTAATCCTATTTTTTGTTGCCTTGGGATAATTGTTAATTCCTTTTTGGCTTTAATCTATAGTCTACGTAGACGAGATCACGGACAGAAGCGAATATCTGTTATTATCAATTGAATTGGTGAGGAGTTTTTGTTTGAACATACTCGCGTGTATTCGTAGGTATCTGTTAAATTTCAAAAAGTATTTTCTTGAAAGATTTGGTTGGAATGAACATTTTACAATAGTGTAGAAAAAAATCTCTTATTCATTTCACCTTCAGAGCTCACTTTGCGCGTCTTATAAGGAAAACGGTGTACCTGCCGGGAATATTTTATGCGATATGAAAAATCGTGCTTATAACGTTTTGACTGTCAAATCACAATGGAATCGCATTTCTTGTGAGCTATGTACCTACTGATTGCTTTATACACCGAATGATTTTATGATGGTGGTGGTATCTCTCTCTTTGGAGTCTCACCTTATATCTAGATCGTTCTTCAGAAAATTTCTAGTACAGGATTAAAAAATAATAATTAATTATTCTAAGAGTAGGAACGATAGAAAGTGCTCGGAGAAAGGTTTTCATGAGAAAACGGAGTTTATGGTAACGGATACTGTAAGAATGTTAGGTTAACAATGAACATTTCCTTGCTATAAATATTGGAATGTTTGAAATATTCTATTTCCAACACACCAGCTATAAGAAACGCTGTTTATTGTTGCAAAGTTTATCTCAGTAATGAGCGCGTTTTATCTGCGGCTGTGGCTGCAAAGGGTCTGCATAATGGACTCAGTCTGAGAAAGTCTTACAATATAAATTCTAGTCTATTCTATTACAACATAAATTTGTTCAGAAGGCGTGGTTTCTCTTTAAAAACTCTATCGACAAGATTAAGTATGGAAAACACCAGCAATAACATCATTCCTAAATGTTGTCTTTGAGATGTATTTATGAATCATTAGAATCCCATTCGCATACGAATTGCAAAAATAAGATGAATAAAATATGTTAAAAATCCGTCTCCTAATCTGTACGCAGTAAGCGTCTTAACAACTTACTCTTTATCTTTAAAACACTCCGGGCGCTATTGGTCGATTCTGGTACTTGTAACCAATCTCAATCGGGACCAGTTTTATATTACTATATTTTTAACCAAGGTTATAAATATGAGGGAACGTAGATGCTACAAGAAAGTGTGTTCCACTTCTTACCATGAGCATTATATAAACGTAAAGAGTGAGCACAAGACTTAAACGACATTGAAAAGGGGACATTAGTTGTGAAGCTGCCAAAATCAGCCAACGAAATGTATCCAGTAAAACAACAGAAGACGGAAAACGTGTTTGTCGGTAAGCAAGGGCCTATTCGAGCTTTTCCTCATCCAACACTTGGTCTTCAATTAGTCTCGTAGCTCGTTAGTTAGGTTTGAATTATTAGTGGTATTAATGAGAAGTGGATATGCTGCATCTACTATCAATTATGATTCTATTAGGCAGAGATATATGACAGGGATATAACGTTTTCTATTGGGCATTTTAGACGTTGGTATTCTTTTGTTGAACTGATTGACAAAAGCAGCTAAATTCACAATCAGTTTCGTATGTGTCTATAGAATTCAATCTCCAGGCTCTGCTAGCAAATATGGGATTTAGGGAATTTTCCCTGACTATTTTTGGATCACGGTAAGGCAATATCAATATGAAAACAAGGATTTGCCGCCAAACATAGTGTTTGTTTTTACAAGGCCTTATTGTTATTGGTATCTACTAGGTTTGTTGAAGAATATCTAGGTAGTTCTCACGGAATCCCGATATTCGGTCATGGTAAGTTATTAAAAAAAATATTTGAATTAGGACTTTTTTTCAATGTATTTTGTTGTAGTCATAATACATAATTTTAATTATATACTGGTCCCCAAAATAAACGAATTTAATAGGAGTTATGAGGTAATAAAAAATAATTGAAGTGAGGTAATAACAGAAGCTTCAACAATTCTGTTGAGCTGTTCTTAGTATAACATATAATTTGTATTACTTACCTGTGATCATATTTTTTGAAGACTACTAAAATTACTAATCATTAACATGTAATAGTATTCTAGATTATACTAAGTACTTACTTAATCTAAAAAAAAGTTAAAAAAAAAAGCATAATTTCATTGTAATAATTATGGAACTGGCCCGGAAATATAGGTAAATAATATATCCGGATCTAAAGATATAACTACATATATATATATATATTAAAATATTGCCTTGTATGTAAAAAAATAAATATAAGCCTTTATATACCCCACTTTTGAGCCTAGGTCTCATCTAAACTATGAGATAGTTTTGCATATACTCCACCATGTGGACCCAGGTGCGGTGGTGTATGGGTGCTGTTAGGCAAATGACTAATCTTATTGTCAAATGCAATTAGGGTACCCTGAGGCTTAGTATGTATAGCAAATATGTAATTTGGAGAACTTTTAATTAATTCCGAGAATCAGAGCAGGTGTGGCGTTTCTCGGCACAGCGTGCGCTCAGCCAGTGAGACGAACGAATTAGCTTTGTTCCTATGTGGTTCTTCTTATTGCTTAGGGATGCGAGATAATATTTAGGGACGAGTTTATAAGATGTACTGTGTAAAATATGGACAAGTCTATTTTTGGTTGGACTCAAATAGGATTTTCACTCGACTGCTTTTGAATTATTTACAATAAAATGTTTTTCATATATCAGCCATAATTATTACATCGTTATCGTTGTGCTCATGAAACTAAACATCGTAGTCAAAAAAACAAATAATTAGTTAACCGGGTTGTACGGAAGAGTCAAAAACTTTTACACCTTAAATAAAGTTAAAATTTTATGTTACACGTTGTATAAATATTTTTATACATTAAAATATATACATGTTTTAACGTCTTCTTTATCAATCTTTGGTAGGGCCTTCTGAAGATGCCTACGAGGGTTTCTGAACTGAATTAAAACCCACGCGAACGAAGTCGCGTAACAGTTAGTGATAAATTGATTGAAAATTTATTGTGTCAGCTTAAATGAGATCCACACATATTCACATACAGGCACGCACACACCCTATACACACACACACACACACTCACAACACACATACACACACACACACACTTACAACACATATACACACACACACCTTCATTCGTTTTGATTGTATTTATTTTATTAAAGCTACCATAAATGTGATTTGTTAACAACTTGGGAGGGAGATCTAGCTTGTGTAACACAGGTGTAAAACCTAGCACAGAACCCAGGGATACCTATATTGTTATGTACCTAGGGATTTTATGGTTTTTTTTAAAATTATTATTTTAATTAATTATGGTACTTACAGTAAACAAAGTGCTAGCTTTTACTTAGTGGTAATAACGAAGTGAACTGTTAACTTATAAGGTATAATGACTTAAGATGATTCAGGTGTTTTGTGTTTTTTGTATAGTGTTTGATGTAAAAACTATACTACTTCGGTAGTCTAATTAAAGCTTGTTGGTAGATCTTTGCTTACCAGCGAAATTCTGACAGTGATATTTGTCCGAAAGTTTAAAGAATACGTGGACAGACAGAATACACCCTACTTAACACTTCCTACCTTAGTTCCATCCACTTTATCGTTGTAATTCACGTTCCATACAACGTGTCTACAGTCGTGAAATTGAATCGGCCGCCCCGTGGGAAATACGAAACTGTCGGGGACCTTATAAGCCCATAACGTTTACTACGTTTCGATTCTTCTAAAGAACAGAAAAGTGTAATAAAGTCTTCGAAAAGTTTTGATATTTGTCCCGATAGTTACTACATACAGTTATATTCATGGGCCATGGATGAGAAATATACCTTATTATCTTAAACATTGAAGACAGAAAATTTTTCCGTAACCTTTTAACATTTTTGTGAACCAATATGAACTGTATTCAAATGTTTTCAAAAAGTCTTCTTCTTCATCTATACGGTCAATCCCGGTTGCGTCCAAAGCCATTGCTTTGGAGCCCATGGTCCGCTTTCCTTGATTTACTCCTCCACTTTGCACGGTCTTGAGCGTCTCTAGTTGTAAGATCATTGGCATGCATGTCAGCCCTTACGATGTCAAGCCAGCATTCTTATTCTTAAGACTACCCCTTTTGCCAGGACCTGGCAGTGGCGGCATGGCCAGACATTTGTATCCTACGTAGCTTGGTGGTTTTCGCAAAATATAGCCGTACCAGCGTAGGCGACACTCCTGTAGTTTGTCTGCAATATCACGGACACGAAGGCTACCGCGGATGCGCGAGTTACTCACGCGGTCCTTCCGCGTGACTTCGCACATCCACAGCAGCATATTTATCTCCGTGACACGCAGCTCCTGCTTGTGTCGCTCAAGTAGCCACGCTTTGCTGCCATATAAAAGGACAAATGTTTTCAAAAAGTAGCTTACCTGACCTAGATATCCAACCGAGAAAAATTAGACATTCTGTATTTTATCTTTATAATCGATATAGAAATAGTAGTAAAATTAAATCATTAACAATCACTACCTATGTCTAATATCAACACAAAACAGTCAACTTTTTTACCTGTCAATGTGGAGTGAAGCCCTACAATGCCCCATATCTGATTAAACTCTTATATTTTCTGTGTAATTTACCTTTAAGTATCTAGTAGCACATAAGTTTAAACTACTTATTACCAATAAAACTACTAACTACCAATAAAAAAACTGTTTATTATTCAAAATGCTTTTAATATCTTAGATTTGTTACATTCGATAGGCACCTCATTTTTAATGTTTATAATTCGATTCGATTCCTAGACAAGCGACTTTTCAAAAGTCTGTTTGCTTATTTAGTCCTGCTTTATTTATTAACATAAACTAGACATAATAGAAAATCTATTATTTGACGTCACCTGTGGCCATTCAAGGTGTTAAAATAGAAGATCTAAAAGACAATATTATCCATATAGTCAAATAGTAAGTAGTAATAATAAAATCGTTTGTTTCTTCTATTAATGATTACGACAATGTTTTTATGTTTTTATTAATGTAAAACTTGAGGTCCCGGAAATAGCCGCTGCACAAAACACCACCAAAGCGGCGATGTATGCCTATCGGTTAAGGTCTTTAATATGTAAATAATGAAATGAATATGAATTTCGAAAGCATTCGAATTTTAATTAGTAAGTACGAAATCACTAGAACCATTTCCTAGGAATTCGCATACGATTCTTGTATTTTCGTATACGAATTGAAATTCTAATGCTTAAAAAATACCTCCTGATTTGTAATCATCGAACCGATACAGATAAATTGGAATCCAATAACTTCATAAATAAATCGTGGGAACACTAAACAAATTATGACATCATTAATGAAAATTGTGTTTAAATTCGCGGTAAGCGGCAGAACAGGAAGGTATCAAAGCAAATTGTTACGTTTTAATGGTGGCTCGTGAAATATTCTGAGCATTTGGCATTTTGGTACTTGCCTTTGACGTGGGCTGGACAAGATTACTTCGTTTGTTGTAGGCCTAGAGCCTGCAGGGTAAAAGCGAGGTAGAGATGAAGCTGGACAAGTCAACATAACACACATTTAATAGCTTCACTTGTAGCTAACTTTTTAAATAGGGAATATGCATATGTTTTGATTTGGTCTTAATATAAATAGTACTTAATTATAATTAATAGAACTTAAAGAATTTTCGAAAAATAGTAATAAATACCTGACTTACAATCCATTAAAGTCGCGTGCAAGACAAGGAGCTCCGACATGTGCCGTGACGTGACAGTACATGTCCGTCATACTTTTATTTAAAAAGTTGTTTTAGAAAGAACAGAAAGAAATATCTCAATTTATAATCACTGATTTTTTTTACCCATAATCAATTTTGTTTTCACTATTTGCACAATAATTTCTTGTAATTTCTTATAAATATAGTAAAAACAATATATTATTTTACGTCCTATAACGTCCCACTGCAGGGCACGAGGCTCGTCTTAATTATGAGGTGGTTTAAGGTCATACTTCACCACCTGGGCCCAGGGTGGATTTGTGGAGGTGTTGTAAGGCCAGTGACTAATCTTATTTTTTAGATGTTATCAAATTAGTATCAAGCGATATTAGCAGGGACCAACTTTAACCTGCCTTCCGAAGCAGCGGAGATGCTTGTGATAACTGACCACCCATCCACTCACAATCGCAGCGTGGGTTGCTTTACTTTGGTAATCACTACCAGAACGCTACCGCTACTGAGCTACAAGCACCTCTAACGTAGTACGTAATCAAATTTTGGAAGTCCTGTTTGTGCTATTTCTAACCATAAAATCGATTAAAAACTTTGTATGTATTATTTTTTAATCGATAGACGAATCTATTGATGAAATTACGGCTTATTTTCTATAGTTAGACCACAAGGACTGCGTTTTTAAAGGCGAATGTAAGCAAAAACAAATTGTTACCGATTTTTCTTCGACAATTAGACAGAGTACGTGATCACCTAGTCCAAAAATTAAGCAAAGCTTGTAGGTACTGTAGCAAGTAGTTGACGGATAATCATACTTATACATATACCTACATTAAAACTTTCACATGTATTTTCTTTTCTTTTTTTAAATGGCAACCAAACCTCTGAGCGAGGTCAATGTCGAGTGAAATAATTGAAGTAGTCGCAATAAACAACGGGTGTTTAGTTTTTATTGCTTTACATTGATTCCGCAAAGGCTACCTACTCTTCCCGTAGAAGTAGGTTGTCTACGAGATAAGTCACTTGACACTCGATCGATACACGATAATTACAATGATATTTCAATAGTTTCAGATTTTTATCACTTTACCAAACATTAGAACACAAACTACAACACACTTGCGCTCTCAAGCTCATTAAAGATAAATTAAAACTATTAAAATAGATCGACCATGTTTTTCGTTCAACTACCCCCACCGAATCCCCATTTGTACCTAGGTCATAGACTTATTACCAACATTTACCCCGACAGTCGTCAAAAATAACATTACAACACTTCAATATTGAAATGTCCGAAGTTAACAAGTTAAGAATCTTATTCCAAAACAAAGCAGAAAACAAAGCAGTTAGTTCTGAACATCTTGTTTGATAATTCAACTGTTGCTTAATTATTCACAAGTTTATTTGAGGTTAGGTAAACTTAGACGAAGTGGCCATTCTGGTTAGTTATTGTGTTCTAGTTTATTGAGGGTTTCATAAACTAAAATACATAGATCATTCAAAACTAAGTTAACAATGTATAACAAAGGTTGCGAAGGCAATGTGATATAGCCAGCTCGTTCAATTAATTATTATTATATTTATTTAAAAAAAAAAATATCATCATCATCATCATTTCAGCCATAGGACGTCCACTGCTGAACATAGGCCTCCCCTAATGACTTCATGATTGGCCAGTTGGAAGTGGCCTGCATTCAGCGTCTTCCTGCGACCCTTACCAGGTCGTCTGACCACCTTGTGAGGGGACGTCCTACGCTGCGCTTGCCGGTACGCGGCCTCCATTCTAGAACCTTTTTGCCCCATCGGCCGTCAGTTCTACGTGATATGTGTCCCGCTCACTGCTACTTAAGCTTGCTAATCCGTTGGTATCCGTTTAAAATAATGTTACACTGGAAACAATCCACCACCTGGTGGTTCACGTCTTTTTGCAATCGTGGCGACTGCTCTTGCCAACTGAGCTAACAGGTAAGCTAACGACAGGTCCTCGGTGGCTCAGTTGGTATCAAGCAGAGAGCAGTCGCCTTAATTGCAAAGGAACGTGGGTTCGATTTCCACCTGAGGCGGTCGTTTTTTTTTGTTATATGATCTTAGATATACTAGCATGTAAACACACAAACAAAATTATACATTATTTTATTTTATCGATACGTATATAATAAATTACAATTATAACAGATCAAAATACGTCATGACAAAGAATACGCATAGGACAGTAAATCCCAAACATGTGTACGTATTCACATCTTAAAATAGTTAAGAAAGACGGAACATTGTATGTAAAGTGTATTTAAATTATGATTTAACAAAGTTATAACGAATTGAAAAAAAATGCAACGTCAATAATAATAATACAAACCGAAGCACCAAAATTAAAATTAAAACCCATTCGATTTAAATTTTGAATTAATTTAGGTTCAAGAGCAAGTTAGATAACTACCGGCGTGATAAGGTTTTTCAATCCCATGTCGACACAGTACGCCTACTCTGTGAAGTCACTTTTATCTTAATCTGCCTTTTATCTGATATTGTTATGAAGGAAATGCCGTGATTCCGTCTTTGTTACACAATGAGGCCTTTGATGACATCGGTCTTGTTAAGACTTCTTTTGACCAAAATCAAATAACGTGTGTTTTCGGACAAAGTGAAATCAGAGAACAAAAACCTTTTCCCTAGTAATTGATATTTATAGATAATAATAAATTGTTACTGTGGTCTTAATTCCTCTAGTTAGAGTAAAGAATAATGGAAATAAAAAATCGTGGCGAATGTGATTATTAGGTACCTAACGATCACCTTTAAAAACCATAATATATGATCATATCACAATGGTCTAGCGCTTCATATAAATATAATTATGTGTAATTTACAAATAAATTGCTACATTTACAAATAAATTTAGTAAACAATCCTTGATATACATTTATTTATTGCGTCATAAGTTAGCATACAATTGATTCGAATCAAAAATCAATCACAATACTTCCCACGCAAACCATTGCTCTATTAAGATCAGAATAGGCTGTATCTCTGTGTAATCTCTGTACTTGAGCAAATACATTCGCACTAAACATTTTCCAAGCTATTTGAATTGAAGAATTTCGAACACGCGTCACTGACGTTACTGGAATAAAATGTTTTCCACCCCTTTGCCTGTTCGTCACGATCGTGAAGACTCTCTAAATAGCGTGGGATTAGGGCGGTAAGAACGCGTAAATGCCCACTTCTGGCGGATTAGCGCCGTTCGGCGTCGAGAAGCTCTCTGGAGATTCTAGTCCAGAGGTGCTCAAAATGTTTAGGGCAAAACCAGTTTTTTATATCCGATTTATTACAAAACTAATTATTAAATTAAAAAATGTGTTTTACCTGATACTTGTGACAACCTTGTTGCGGCAAAAATCCACGACATGAACATTTTAGTTAAAAGTGCATTATGTCTACAAACATGTGTACAACATAATTGTCACAACACTTCTGTTTATATAAAATATTTTTTTAAACTAATGCAATACGAAATGATTAGTAATCTATCTAGGTGCAGGTAGCAGACACTGAGAATCTCTGATGGCACGGTAAAATTGTGTAGTTACCTACCCACTTCTGAGGGATTAGCACTGCTCGTCGAAATAATGGCGGCCTCAAATAAGCTCTATATTCTAAAGATTCTAGATCAGCGGTTCTCAAAAATTTAAGGTCGAACCCCACTACTCCAGCATGTTTATAAAACGCAGATTCTTACAAAATGCCACCAATGCCACCAAAACCAAAGGATAATACGCAATTACTTTTTAAATAAAATACCTACGTCTCCTTGGTCAATTTTTCAATCGCCAGATAAAGTGACGCTTTGACACATTTTCTATTATATACAAAGTCAAACTTATTTTTCAAATAAAAGTTATCTGTAAAAAAAGGGATATAACTTCTATACGTCGCAATGGTATCAGATTGATCCGCAATATTTTTTGTGACGGTAAGGCATATTTTGGAAAAGAAACATTCATTTATTGTTTCTAAGACCGATTTATCTATCGCGCAAGTCTATAAAGGGCCAGTGACCGATAGCGTCACTAGTACTAATACTCATTAATACTCATTTATTCAGTATATAGGCCCTCTTCCGGGCACTTATACACGTCCCAAAAACCTACCTACCAACCTACCTACTATTAAGCTATGCACTGCGATCACCAACCAACCCGCACGCCCAGCGTGGCGATTATGGGCATATTCCTCTCATGACAAGCCACAATGAAGAAGCGATAAAAAAAAACCGGCCAAGTGCGAATCGAACTCGCGCACCGAGGGTTCCGTATTTATAGCTATGTAAATAATTCGTCTTTAACGGAAATCGAGTCTCGAAGATAAATAAATAAATAAATAAATATTGGACAACATCACATACATTGCTCTGATCCTGTGGTAAGAACCCAAAGCACTTGTGTTACAGAAATCAGAAACAACGACGGTACCACAACACCCAGACTCGAGGCAATATAGAAAAGTTATTTTTCTACATTGACCCGACCGGGAATCGAACCCGGAACCTCAAAGATAGCGACACCAAGTCCGGTATGCTCGCCTCTCGGCTACGGAGGTCGTCGATGAGATAAGATATTTATCGATTTTCCGAGTTTGTTAAAAAATAAAGTAACTACACGGTTTTTGGACTTTTGCCTTTACTTGTACTATAAAACATTTCTTCTTGCTAAATTTCATAATTCTAGGTCAACGGGAAGTACTATTAATTTTGATACCCTTAAGATTGTCGACATATACGTCTTTTGCGGCATAAACGGCCGTATCTTTTTTTTACTTAAACTTAGAAGTTTGATTTTTTTACAGCTTCAAGGAAAAGTAGACCTGAGTGTTTCGTTTTAATTTCAACTCGATACCTCCACGCGTTCCCGAGATAAAGGGTCTTGACAGACAGACGGACGGACAACAAAGTGATCCTATAAGTGTTTCGTTTTTTCCTTTTAAAATACGGAACCCTAAAACGAACGTACAAAGAGGAGATTTGGGTAAGGGTTGTTCTATTTCTACTGTACTTCGCTTGACACTGTTTTTAGGACACCTGTATGCATTTCTATAAATTGTATCTAGGAATTGTCACGATCGCGTTGTTTAGGCTTCTGAAAATAGCCACTAAATAGCACCAACGAGCTTTCCTATGTTAGCACGTTCCCTGATAACTATTGACATAGGTAGGTTTATAAACATAGACTATCGTTTCGGAACTAGGGTTGTCATTAAGGAAGAGTTAAAAGTCAGCTTGCATTTTCATTTGGTTACTCTAAGTTCAGCTGTTTTTATTTTAGAAAAACCGGCCTTGTGTGATTTGGTTTCCAAGTGGATATTTAGTTATTGGATCCCGTCGGTACCTTTAGGGTATGGAACCCTAAAAACTAAGGATACAAATGATTATTAAAAACTTAAAAGAACTTCTCATTATCATACTAAATGTAGATTAAAAACCTCTTACATGTTTCGGAGATAGTTGGTCCTTATTGCTATTATATCTGTTAATGGCTGGTAGATACTTATTATCGTAGGGTTAGCAACAGTAGGATTTTGTAGTCGGCAGTGCTGTTTACAGAGCAAACCAACCAAAGTATCAAATTAAATTTTCTACCGTCGAAGGTTAATCAGTTGCCTTACAAAAACGCTACCACCAATTTGCTGCACTGGGCCCGTGTGATTTGTCTAAAACAGTTTCGTAGTTAAGATCCCCCCCCCCATGCCTAGCGGGACGTATAAAGGTTTACTTACTTCACTTGTTTTTACTAAGATAATAAAATAACATAGAGTAACTACAATCCTGTTTTTGTAGAACGGTCTACCGCTTCCAGGAGAGAAACACCAATAAAGTAGTTTTCATCCCAGAGGAATAATAGATCGTCTTAGGGCTGTCACCACACAGGTATTCCGTTATGTTGATGTCTTTTGTTGTAGGAGGATTTTCCTCTTTGAATATACAACTTGTAACTCTAAATATGCAAAACCTCTTAAAGGCTATTCCTAGTGCTCAAAGACAACAACTTTTTGTATGGGAACAAAATCGAAATCGCTTTTTTTTTAATTTAAAAAATGTTTTGCCCATACAAAACGTAACAGCTGATTGGACATTTAGCATGTAGATAAAGTTTTTTTTGAAAGATTTCTCTGTTGGTCACATACAAAGAGTTGTTGTATTTGAGCAACAGAATCAGCCCCTAAAGGTGGAGATTGACTTGTAACATTTTAGTGTAATGTATCGCGTTCGTGTAACAGAAACCAAAGACTGACTTTGTAACGTTAGTTTGTAATGTATTATTTGCGGCGAGCGCCGCGTGCTCCACTCGACTGTCGGTTTTTTCCCGAATCCCTTTAAGTGTTACATTACAAGTCAGTGCATGTCGCGTCGTCACGAGAGCAAGCCGCAAGCGGAATCCATCTCGATTTCACTTACGATTTTCGATACTTAAAATGGAGTGGGACAACGAAAAAACCCTTTTATTTATAATAACTATATCACAATAACTACAATGAAGCACACACAACCTCTAAGTCTGACATTATGAACCAAAATGGACGGAGCACACTTGAGCCAAGAGTTCGAATGATACATTACAAACACACGTTACAAGTCAGTCTGCGTCGCCGTATTGTAACAAGATCGCCTCGAATGATACATTACAAACAAACGGTACAAGTCAGTCTCCACCTTAAGACGTTTTTCGTATTTAGTGTTACACGGTATATACGGAAGATTTTATTTTATTTTAAAGTTGCATCTACTGTTTGCGCTCCAGAATGCCAATCTGACCATCCGATACCCAAAGGGTCCTGGGTTCGATTTCTGGTTCACTTAAATTCAGGAAACGATCTTTTCTAAGCTGGCTCGAGTCTGGGTGTGCTTAGGCCAAAATGCATTGTTTGATACAGACAACAGCACGTCAACCTACCAAAAAATGTCAATTTTTCTCATTTGATATTGATCTCTATGTCTTCGATTTAAAATTGAAAATCAGTTCAATGACCTTCACCTTTATGGGTAGGTTGACCTGCCGTTGTCTGTACCTCGTAACACAATGATTATTTTTTTATATTGGACAATATCACATATCTAATATTGATATTGATCTAATTCTATATATATATATAAATAAAATCTCTTATAAAAAATATCTTAAGCACTTGTGTTACAGAAATCTGAAACAACGACGGTACCACAACACCCAGACCCGGGACAATATAGAAAAGTTATTTTCCACATTGACCGACCGGGAATCGAACCCGGGACCTCAGAGACAGCGACACTAAGGCTGGTATACTCTCTCAGAATTCTTCACTTCGAGACCTTGACATGGCAATTTGCATGTTATCAGGCGCTTTTTCTGCCAATCGCGGATTCAAATAGTAAGTATTTTTGTGATAATTACAAGGATTTTTTCGTACCTTAGTCACGGATAGGGTTTCCAACTTTTAATAAAGTATATTAAGGTCCGGGGTTCAAAAAACTTGGTCACGATTGTCGGTTTCTTTTCAAATAAGTATAATTATTTTATTACATAAAAATGCTTGCATTTTACAAAATTATTATAGGTATCTGTTCAGTATCGTTGTCATGCATAATAATAATATTCATAAAATGAAAAATGGGCTTCGTTGCAAGTTGTCTCATTAAACGACGGTCTCGGCCAACTTTAATTAGTTTGACGAAATACTTTGTTGGTAAGTACTTTGTACGCAGTCCGTAAGGTCTCAAATTATTAGCGTTTTGTACGTCTTCGTTCTAAGTAAAGTTGATTAGATGGAGGTACATAAATTTTAGTAAACTTTTTTTGCAAAGGTTAACTTTATTTAGTTCTTTGAGTATATATGAATTGATGATTCTTGCAATCTAATTATACTCTACGAGCGTTTATCTTCAAATTTTTAAAACAAATACCTACAGAATATAAAATACAGCAGTTACACAATTAAAAAAAAAAAGATATAATTTCATAAATCGGATTGATGTAAAAACCTGCAAATATTTTTCCGTTACTTGCTAAGTAATGGGCCTACTTGTCTTCTAAGATCTCTTTCACGCCTTTTTCAAATGCAGCCACGGCATTTTTAGGGTTTATTAAACAAATTCGTCTATATATATATATATATATATATAAATGAATCTCTATTTCCCTTGGTCATCGCATCACGCGTGAACGGATGGAACAATTTCGCTAATTCTTTTTTTGTTGTGTTAATTATTGTCGGAAGAAGGTTCTTTTAAGAAAAAAATGAGAAAGTTGCGCAGAAAATTCTTTATGAATAAACTAAAGACCACGCGAACGAAGTCGCGGGTAACAGCTAGTATCTTATATTTTTGAAAATAAACACTAAAAATTGCTTCCAATTTGTAAAAACAAATACAATACGTATTTATTACACTACAAAGGTACAAATCCGCAAAAAGTTCGTAATTCGAAATTTTAATAAATTTATCATTGGCTGCTTTTTTTACTTCTAAAAATTTTCAATGTGACCCACGTATTTTGCCCCCAAAACATTTAACTCACTAAAAAGGCTACCGTTTGCCTTTGTGATGATAAAGGTAATTACGTTGTTGGAAAGACTAAAACCGGAGATCTTTAAGGGGGATCGTTTAGGGTAGCCTGCAAAACGATTTTTTAAATGTTTTTTTTTGGCAACTAGTGATTCTGGTTTACTGTGTCTCTTATCAAAATGTGTTTTGCGGCTAAAATAATACCAGTTTTACTAAAAAAATAACAGTCACTTATTGGCTTATGTTTGATCCTAGATAAAATAATAAATTGTTTCTACAACCACACCAATCGACAATATGCATGTTTTTTATTTGGTCCTAAAATAAATAGTACTTAATTATAATTAGTAAAAATTTAATAATTCCGAAACATATTGATAAATACCTGACTTACAGCCCATTAAAGTCACGTGTTAGACAAGGAGATCCGATATGTACCGTGACGTCAGATTTCACGCGCACCATACATTTTTCGTACTAAAAGTTGTTTTAGAAAGAGACAGGTATACCTTAATTTTTAATACTATATTACGGTTATTTTTTACTTAAAATTTATTTTGATTTCACTATTAGCACTATAATTTCATATATTTTCTTATAAATATAGCATAAACAATATATTTTTTTTATGCATATTCCCTATTATCTAGCCCTAAACTAAGCATAGCTTGTACTATGACGACTAGATAACAGATAAACATACTTAAATAGGTACTTTTATAAACATTCATAACTTAGGTACAAATGCTCGTGCTCATCACACAAACATCCCATTGCGGGATTCGAACCCGCAACCGCTAGTCTTTGTAGTCTGGAGCGCGAACCACTATACCAGACGGTCGTCGACAAATACGACACATGGTATTTTCGACTAAAAATTATTTAATTAGGCAAATTGATTAGTGATTATTATTATTTAGAAACGATATCGTCACTGCAGCCACGATTTACATTTTGATCAGTAAACAATTTAGACCAGTGTTCCTATTTGTAAAAAACCTAAGAATTTTGAATTTTGTGGGCTGCTTCGAACGATCGCCCTTAAAATTTCAACCTACTGGAACAATGAAATAGTATTGTCCTTCCTAAAACATTAAAATTACGAAAAGGCTACGCTTCTGTACATCCTTTTGTAATTTCAATGTTTAGGCATTTCTGATGCTATTATAATTTACGTTATTTTAAATACTAAAACCGGCTTTATTTAAGATTTCAATCTACCATAACCATCAAAAACAATGAATCAAAAATCTATGAATTCTGGATCCAAAACATTTATAGATTATAAAGGTAGATCCGTTATTGGCTGTAAGTTTAGATCTTAAGTTCATCTAAATTGTAATTCATTATCGTCATTTCAGTCATAGGACGTCCACTGCTGAACATAGGCCTCCCCCAGTGACTTCCAGATTGGCCGGTTGGAAGCGGCCTGTACCCAGCGGCTTCCTGCAACCTTTATCAGGTCGTCTGTCCACCTTGTAGGTAGACGTCCTACGCTGCGCTTGCCGATACGCGGCCTCCATTCCAGAATCTTTCTACCCCATCGGCCGTCAGTTCTACGTGCTATGTGCCCCGCCCGCTGCCACTTCAGGTTGCTTATCCGTTGGGCTATGTCAGTGACTTTTGTTCGTTTACGAATCTCCTCAGTCCTGATTCGATCTCGCAAAGAAACACCGAGCATAGCCCTTTCCATAGCACGCTGTGGACGCACGCCACAAACCATACGCAACCTTGAGCTTTCTTATGAGGCCCATAGTGAGAGGCCACGTTTCAGTTCCATATGTCATCGCTGGTTGCACACACTGGTTGTAGACTTTCGTCTTTAGGCACTGAGGTATTTTGGACGAGAAGACGTAGTTGCGTAGTTTTCCGAACGCTGCCCAGCCAATTTGGATTCGACGAATGACCTCCTTCTCAAAATTTAACCTACCCAACTGGATCACTTGTCCCAGGTAGACATACTGGGTAGGGCGCAACATGGGCATTCGACATGATTTTTGTTTTGTGCATGTTCATCCGAAGGCCTACTTGTTGGAAAACTCGACTAAGGCCATCGAGCATTGTGCCGAGGTCTTCAAGCGATTCTGCTATGACCACGATATCGTCGGCAAACAGAAGGTGAGTGCTGTAGTCGCCGTTAATGTTGATGCCGATCGATCCTTTCCATTCCAGGAGCTTGAAGGCGTCTTCTAATGCAGCGGTGAACAGTATCGGAGATAAAACATCTTCTTGCCCTCAATTGTAATTAGAGCTGTGAAAAATTACAATACAGTTGAAGACTTATAGATACTTATTTCTTTAAAGTAGTTATGTAAATTTTTTTTACAAAATTATTAAATCATCCGGTAGGATTTTCAATCTTTACACTAAAAAAAGTGAGTAACTACTACATACAATACTATAATACAATAATAAAAAATAAGTAAATTTTATTAAAAAAAAATAAAACCGACTTCAAAACACTAAAATGCTAAAAATAATCCTAACACTTAAGTACCTAATCAGTTACTTTTGGAGTCGGTGCCAGCCGATGAGAGATTCAATGTTTTTGTTTGCACCGACTCCAAAAGTAACTGATTAGGTACTTAAGTGTTAGGATTATTTTTAGCATTTTAGTGTTTTGAAGTCGGTTTTATTTTTTTTAATAAAATTTACTTATTTCATAAATTTTTAGTGATAAATCCTAATCTAACTGCTGAACACCGATTTCATCCCCTATTTTCCTACCCTTAGGGGTGATTTTTACTATGAAAACTTTTATCATATTATCTTTGAAGTATAAGCTATTCAATAAAACAAAAATCATCAAAATCGGCTCATATTTGTCGAAGATAGGTAACAAGAACCACAACCAAAATATTATCTGGGTATATATTTGTTGATTTTCTCAGAAAGTTCTAAATCAATTTCGGTAAAAAAATTATGGGACCACCTCTGAAGTATGATCTATCAAACGAAAAAAGAATCATTAAAATCGATTCATAATTGGCGGAGCAATCGCGTAACAAACATACAAAAAAAAAAAAAAAAACATACAGTCGAATTGAGAACCTCCTCCTTTTTTGAAGTCGGTTGAAAATAATACAATAAACAGATATTCAGAAAGAATGAAAGAAACATTTATAGGTAGGTAGACATACAGTTTGCCTTCAGTGTTAGTTAAAATAACCGAGTTACGGCGAGATATTATATAGCGATTCTCGTACTATGTATATACATAGTAGGTACAGGTCATTTTTAAACGAAAGCAAAAGGGTTTTCAATTTCGCCTCGTTTTTGCGACAACACGTTGATGTTGTGTGTGCCATTGAGTAGATAATTCTTTTTTTGAATAAAACATGACTGGTTCTTGTGGAAATTACATTGTGGATGCAAAATAACATCTAAAATCCATCTTCTAGTTTATATCTTGTGAACGAATTTCCTTCATTTGTTGTGGTTTTAGACAGTATGCACCTTGACTTAAGATCAGGATCTGATGAGGGCTTTCAAATCTACATCATCTCTGTCCTGGTAGATTTGATCCGCCGAAATGGGGATCGTTATATTAGTATTTTAAAAATTGTCTTGTAAAGATTATACAATACTTATCTTTTGAGATGGTGCCGGTTACTGCTAGCACCGGTCAAAAAAGTCGCCCATTGGCTTATGGCGCCTTATTCCAATAGGTGACAGTAAATACTTGACGGCTGCTTGCAAGCAACCGTTGCTAACACAATAATTATATTTAGCTTCGACGAATTGATTGGTATAGTGATGCTACGAGTGGTGATGGATAACCCCATCGCCACTCGTAGCAGAAGGACGTTAACTTTTCACTCCGAAACTATGACAGTTAGTGTGTTGTCTGGCGCATATTAATTTGTTAAATAGAGCATTTCTCGTCTTGTATAAAAAAGCCTTTTTTTTTTTATTATTCAGTTCTAAGAGTAAATATTCAAATCCACCGGTGGTTGCACTGCATGCCTCGATATTATGTACAGTCCTGCACGTCTTACCTCGTAGCCAGGTGTTTGAAGATGCAAGATTGGAGGTGAGATGGGCTGTGTCGAGATGCCCGAGATATCGCATGCTCTCCGAAACACTTTCGCTCGTAGCTGTATTTTATAATGCATGATTCTTATATTTATTCAGTGGTCGGAGTCTTACGTCAGTTCTTGAGTCAATCATAGCACGTATTTCCTTGGATTTTTAGAAATATAGTACTGATTACAAAAATTGTAAGGTCATGAGTAAAACTGCATTAAATAGCACTAGATGTGTAGCTATAGTCCAAAATGATCTGATTCCTCTGTCATAGAGTTATGGAGGTCCGATCTTCAATACACTCTCTGGGTCTTATGATAATAATTGCTACCTAAAGCACTGATATTGAGTTAAGTTATTCTTTATTATAATTATTATCTGTTCTCCACGCGAAACCTAATATTTATTTAAGTAATAATTATAACCTGTTAGTACCTGTCTTTTTAGTAATTCGCTGTCTATTCATTAGTTTACGTACTGTTTATTGTCTTTAAGTTTATTTCTTTTATATTTAATATGCATATTATTTATTTGTTTCGTCGGCTGTCCGTCCGTGTACCTCACTCAGCGGGGCCTACTGAAAACCAGCGTCGCGGCCTACTCAGGCCGTGGCTCAAGCTGAGTGAGGTCCCATTATCCCGGACATCACAGGCACATAGTGGCACCGCTTGGTTTACTCGTTTTTCTATTATAATTTTATTTTGTTACTCTTTTTTTCTTTTAATTTAAATAATGTATTGTGTCTTTTACTGTCTGTGTGTGATGTCCAATGTTTAATAAATGTCTTTTCTTTCTTTCTTTCTTTCTTTCTTATTAATAGTACGAGTCCATTTAACTACTACACACCACGCGGGCCTAGTGTTTTAAAACCGATGACTAAAACCTTACTAGCCACTGAATAGGCTTTACGAATGGTATCAAGTGAGCCGGAACAATTTTTAAGTACCTTTTCATGCTCGGATATGCTTGTAACAAGAATCACTAAATGTGATCGGAATGGTAACTTAGAATCTGTTGCTTAAGTTTGGTAATCACTACCAAAGCGCTACCCCCACTGAGCACCAGCACCTCAAATAGTTTGGGCATGTTAAATCTTTCAGCTATCAAAAAGACTTATCCAAAAGTATTTATGGAAGTATATTTACATACTGTCAACATATTAACAGCAGAAAAATCATATAATAACCATTTTCCCCGTATGACCGCACCTTAAATTCCGAGGTCACAAGCAAAATTCCGTGGGCGTTCAACAGCTTTTCACTCGCTTTAAAATTATTCCTTAAAGAGAAAACTCGCGCCAGCAAGTAGGATGAATAAGTTCTAAACGAATAATTCGAATAATACAATTTGGAAGATGGTCTTTAATAACGGCGTCTCATATATTTTATTGCGCATTTAATGCGTATTCTAATTTGGCCGTGTATTCCAATAAAGTAATTAGCTGCCAGCTGCTGAAGTCCAATAACTTAACTACAATAGCATTAATGGTGTGGTATTCCTAAAACGGAAATACGTGAAACGGATATAGGTACATCTCTCTCGCTCTTTCAGACTTCCCTGCAGCCGGTGGTGATACCTAACCAAAAACACTTTTCAAGAATAAACTCCATTTAATTAATGTGGGTGTTTTATTAAGATATTTTAGTGGCGAGGAGGATGGGATTTTTGGATTTTTATACAAGTGGCATATTAGGCAAGCTTAAATCCAAAGCTAAAAGTAAGTAATAACAAGTTTACGAGTTTATTTTGCGTTACTATCTACTTATTTTCCAACTGAAGAATATAATTTTGTTACGGTCATTGCTGATATACGTTGACGAGCTCCCGAGGTTTCACTTGGCATAACAATTTTGTGCCTGAGAAATGAGATAAGCAAATTATTAGCTAAACTCGTAGGTACCTGAAATTAAAGTGAGTTTTTTGAAAATGTTTTTCTGACAACAAACTTGTTCCGCTTGCTGCACGTTGCTGTAGATTATTTAATTTATAAGATAGGTATCTATTAAAACTAGTGCTGGTTTTGTCGTTATTGGAGGTGATAAGTTATGGTCATTGTACATTTACATGTATTTTATTTACACGAAACGTAGAACACGACAGTAAAGCTTCGACTTCACGTCACTCAGTGAGCTATGGAAAGGTCGATGCTAGGATTTTCGTTAAGTTAAGCTAGGAGATCACGCCTTGAGAAACGTAGTGTAGGACGCCACCCCCCCCCCCCCCCCCCAGCTCGATGAATCGAGATGTCCTTAGGAAGATGGCAGGCAGTGACTGGACGAAAAAAGCACGTAATCGTGCTTTTTGGCGCTCGTTATAGAAGAGGCTTACGTCCAGCAGTGGACTGCAGTAGGCTGACATGACCGGTCATTAGTCATTTGGTTATTTCAAACAAATCCCAAGAAAATCCCAAGCCGCTTCTACTTTTATCGCGTATGTGATGTGATAATTAAATGAAACAGTTTTCGCCTACTACTATAGCTTCAATGCTGAGTTGAGCATGATCAAGTCCACGATTATCATTTACGAAGCTTATAACTTTACAAGTACTCTATAACTATTTTTCTCTGAACATGCCAGCAACAAAAGTTTGATGCCTTAAGTGTAGAAAGTCTACGATCAATTTCAGCTCTATTCAGAAACTAACTTTTGAAGCAGGCTTGGTGTGTGTGTGATGGATGATCTTAATCGTTTGGTCTAAATGATTTTTAGATTAATGCTTGTTAAGTTCAAAGTTTAAAAAATAATTAGTATCCAAGAGTACCAACGGGACCCTAGGTATTACTAAGGGCAGACAGCATGAAAAATGATTATCTGTCTATGTGACAGATGACCAGTAAACCAAAAAAAGATAAAAATGGTAATTAACAAACGACGTGTTATTCGTGTTTTCTGTACTTGCTTTGGAGCTTATATAGCTCCAAAGAAAAAGTAAGGAAAATTACTACTGAAACTTAGAATACATTTTAAACCTATTCGTTCGACCAACACATGACTGCTTTATTACAAATAATTATAATACAATGATTAATATAACTAATTATTATAACAATCCCGAAGAATTAAATTATTCACTTTTAATTCTTCGGGATATACTTAGTTTGGTTAATAAATGCAATGAACAACGTTTTTTTTTTTTTTCATTTAACCAGAACTCGACTAAAACTATAATATAGCTTTAGACTATAACGACTTTGCACTTCAATTACAAACAGAAGTATCAAGTAATTACACTACATCAATGTTCCTTCGTTTAACTCCTGCCCAAGTTAAATGTCTCCGCGCACTTCAGCCAAAGTTTGTTCGTACATTTGTCTCGAGCGGAGATCTATGCCGAGACTTGGGAAATAGATCTGTTTTCTTAGGAGAGTAGTATTCTTTTAAAAACATATACCAATGTTTGATTGAAAGTTGAATAAGTAAAGTTACAGAACCTGTACTCGACACAAAAATGAATATAGTCGCCAAAAGTTAAGTTAAGTAAACTTAAGGACATTACGGTTCCGGGATTTTAGAAAGTATTTAAAATCCGGGATTGCGGAATATTTTGTATACGCGAAAATATTAAATAGTTAGGTACTTAGATACATTGGTAGGTAGGTACTTAGGCAGACTAACTGAATACAGTAGTACTTAGGTATTATATAGTACTTGTGTCTTTATGATGCTGATGGAGAATAGTTCCTCAGGAGAACCCCCTTACCCGGCCGTCGACCATAAACTAGAGATTTTAAGAATGGGGAAGACGGCTCCAGATTTGTTTAAAAGCGCTGATAGCCACGGTAAAGCTAAATTAGCCCTTGTGTAAGTCGACCTTGTAGGCCGACCTCCGTAGCCGAGAGGCGAACATACTGGACTTGGTGTCGCTATCTCTGAGGTCATCAATGTGAAAAAATATTTTTTTATATTCTCGGGCCTGGGTGTTATGGTACCGTCGTTGTTTCTGATTTCTGTAACACAAGTGCTTTGGCTACTTATCATAGGATCAAAGCAATGTATGTGATGTTGTCCAATATTTAAAAAAAAGTGCATCACACTGGTCTGGCGCCAGACAAAAAATCAAATGCTATAGTTTCAAAGCAAGATATTATCATTTTTGTGTTACAAGACAGATCATTTAAGGACGGGTCCTTAAATGATGTACAGGTACAGGGCGTATTACTACGCTACTTCAAACGGGTGACATTATTTACACCTTACAAAATAATATGTTTTTGTGTCATTAAAATGGGCTCAGCACCTAAACATCGTTCTCCCAAGCCAGTATCAATCTTCAAACGTAGAAACTACTGAATAGGTACACCATTCCGGTGAAACACAGAGTAAACTGGGGAGTGATAAAATTCGTCTGTTTATTTGTTCCGCTCATGTGGATAAACGCCGAGCTGCACTAACATTGCTCAAATAGAAATGCATAATGCCTTCATTCGAGCGCTGGCAATCGTGCCGAGCTGACCAGGTCAAAGCTTGAACACAACAGCTAGACCATTACCACAGTTTACGACGAAAATTGCATCGAAATGGATTCACAAACAAGCTTGTCTTGGAACAAGGGCATCGCCAGCCGATGGCCCAGAGAAGGGGCAAGTTGTTAAAAATGCGGGGTGAGGAATGTATAAATTGTGGGTACAGTCTTGAGCCCATGAAGCTTCACAATTGTAGTGCTCTTAGCTCTACGTACATTATAATAAGGAAGGACAGTACAAAGTCCAATATGTAAAGCTCTACGGGCATTTGTTTTTTTAAAATATTTAGCGACTTTTTTATTTAAAAGTATAAATAGACGAGTATCCTTTGAATTTATTTTTACTGATCTCTCTTGTATATGTAAACAGGCAATCGCGCTGAGCTGACAATTTGCACCGTTAACATTTTGTGTAGCACGCCGAATAATTAGAAAACACTCAATAATCGGTCTGACTGTTAAAACAGAATCACCCATTTGATTGTAGACCTGTCATCGTTAGCAATCTGCTAGTGCAACCTCACATTATTTTTCTAATCATAAAAAATAAAACACCTCTCATTTAACCACAAAATAGATTTTGTACCTGTTTAGCATTATAAATTATGATTATTTTTTAACTATTGAGGATTGAGTGAGAGTACCAATAAACGAAAAGAGCGAGAGAGAAAGAGTGACGGCATTTAATACATTATGTATAACAAAACAAAGTATTTACACATCACGAACAAACTTGGACTTTCACAAAAAAAACACGGGAAATAATTTCATAAAGAAGGGATACAAATCTTGAAAAGTTTTCAAAGATGGTTTTTTAAACACTGATGGTTCATTTAATTTACTTGTTGAAGATTCTTTATTGGCGTTCATAATGCTTGATTGTTTTTGTTTGCTGATAAGTACATTTATCTTATTACCGTAAGTTTCATTTAAATTCACGTGATCGTTTTTAAATGTAGCGTGGAAACTATTGCCCTTTTCTACGTTCCTTTTATTTCTTTTTTTTCTTATTGGAAGACCTTTGTTAGCTTCTTCTTCGTAATCATCGTCAGATTTGAATTCTTTTCCGCTTGATGGTTCTATAAATTGTTCTTTGTTAAGCCTGCAATAAAATTCATGTGTGTTAAAATAAAATATCAATATTATTGTTATTATTACGATTGTTTTAGTACCATTAATGCTACAAACTATATATTAAATAAAACTAAAACAAACAAAAATAAAAAAAACTGTTATTTGTAACCATAATCTTACCCTGGGAGATCCATCTTCTCCATAAGAAGTTTATTTTTAAACTTATCAAAAGGCGACCCTAGTATAACAGTTTCTTGATTATTTAAAATATCTTTCGGATGTATAAGAGTAGGTCGTTGTTCTGTAGGTCTGGTGGGTCTCTCTATGTCTGTGCTCATACGAAAAGGTTGTGGACGCGTTATTCGTCTGGACGGAACATTCTCATAATCCATAGGATCCATTGTTCTTCTGTATGAATCTGGGATTTCATTTTTAGGCAAGAACCAGTTGGCAGCATCCCTTATCCCTTCGTCTGGTACTGCATATCGGGAAGGGTTAAATTTCTTGTAGGCCTCGCTGTTGATGGGACCATAATCTACCAGGCGCATGTTGTTAGGGGGCATGACACGTCTTCCGTTTATATCATAACCTACGAGAGAATTTGTGGACGGCTGTAATAACAAAAAAAAATTACTTTTTCAAACCTAAACATTAAGTTGTTAAAAAAAATACTTAAATAGACAAAATCAGTGAATTTATCAAATACCTACCGTAACAGTATGTCTTTCACCACCTGATTTTCTCATGTTCACGAGACCTTGTATAGCTTTCATTTGTTCCAGTGAACCCGTTGGATACTTTTTTAGTATCTGGAATTGTTAATGTTCTTTTACCGTGTGCTATTGGTTGTATTGGAGTCAAATCTACTTGAAAAAATCATAAACAAACATAAACTTTGTCACTATGGTGCCATTCTCCTACCGTTTCATAAGAGAGCGCAGTAAGGCATACACAAATTGATCACATAGTTACAAAACCAATACCAATAAGTATAACCAATTTATTTCTGCAAGTTAACTTTTACTAAGTTCTTTCACACGTCCCAATTCATTTTTTAAGGTTCCGTACCTCAATAGAAAAAAAACGGAACCCTTAAAGAACCACTTTGTTGTCCGTCTATTTTCTGTCTGTCCGTCTGTCAAGACCTTTAATCTTAGGAACGCGTGGAGGTATCGAGTTGAAATTAACATTGACTTAAGGATTTAAATTCAATTCAATTCAATATATTTATTGCATTCTATAATGTTACACAGGTGTTATAATTAGATACATAAAATAGCTAAAATAAAATTGTGATTTAGCCAGTTCAGCAGAAAAAGCCAGTGCCTTAGTTGTAGACGGAGCTATATTAAAAACCATTCTTCTGCATTTCAATTAACTATCTATCCGCAATTTTAAGAGAGTAAGCATGATGATTTCATCATTCGGTTTATGCCTTACATATTTTTCTTTTATAATTTTTCATGTGGCCTTCGGTTTATTATCAGAATCCAAAATTATACTATGAAGATGATTTGACTTTGCTAACCACAACGGCAGAAACCGTTTTAAATATTTTAAAGCGATTTCTAACTTGATCTGTGGTTTTGCATATCTGCTTTTAGCCTATATAGTCTAACCGAAATAGTGCTCAATATTTCTAGAGGTCAACGATTACACGATGAGAATCATGTTTATGGAAATAATATTATAAATCTCACAACGTATTTTTTCTTAATTGTGTAATTTAAGTATTATAGAAATTGATTTTTGTACTCATAACATTCATTCCTAAATTCTTTTGGCTACACGATATGACCACAAATGTAGCTGGGCGTAGGTTTTTATAGATAGACGAATGGCGTTATATTAAGTCCTTACATATGAAATTGTCGCTCAGTATCAAAACAGTGAATCAACTTTTTAAATGAAATTATTATTTAATCAGTGTATGCGAAGTATGCGCCGTTGTTATTGATACACTTTCGCTATTTTATAGGCAGATCATTGATCCCTTTGGAAAAAAAATCGTGGGAGTGAGAGTCTATAACTGTTTGAAGGTGGTTTTGACTGCCTCATCAGATTTGAATTTTTTTCCCTGTAAAAAGTTATTTAAATTTTGAAAAAAGTGGTAATCGATTGGGGCAAGATCTGGAGAGTATGATGGGTGACGCAAAGGTTCCAGTCGCAAGCCCTCTAGCTTGTGGTCTAGCCACACACTGCACATCAAACGGTCGCCAAATTAGCTATCCTGAAGGAGCAGTGGGCTAGACCAATTCACTAGTCTCGGTTGTTTTTTTTTTAAAGCCGAGATTTTCCATCATTGTTTGGAATTATTGGCAATACAAGTCTGCAGTAATCGCCTGGCCTGATCTCGAGAAGCTGTAGTGGATAACACTAGCACTGGTCCACCAAACACTAACCAGAATCTTCTTTTAGGTCAGTTTTCTCTTAGGGCAAGGTTTTGCCGGTTCTCCAGGGTTAAGCCATTGTGATGATCGCTTCCGATTGTCGTACAGGATCCATTTCTCATCACAAGTCACGATACGGCTCAAAATCCCCTCATGATTGTGACGATTGAGCAAAGAAACGCAGCAAGCGACGCGTGTTTGTTGGTTTGCTTCAGTAAATTTGTGCGGTACCTAATTTTCGAGTTTTTTGACTTTTCTGATTTGGCGCAAATGGATAAGTATCGTTTTGTCACTTACGCCGAAGGCTGCTGCTAATTCAGAAGTGGTTTGAGATGGATCCGCTTTTACTATTGCCTTCAATTCTTCGTTATTTACTTAAGTATCAGGTCGTCCATGGGGTTGATTGTGTAAATCGAAATTTCCAGTTTCTGCAGCACTGGTGCCACGGTGGAACTCGTATTCGTAAATACCGCGAATTTTCAATTTGTTCATAGTTGTTGTTATAGCAATGTTGAAGCTCAAACAAATGATGTAAAAACAAATGAAATACGAATTTTAAAACAATATTTTTCGGGCTTTGTTTTGAAATAAATTTGAATTTGGAATTCCTAATCAAACGCAAGATATTTGATGTTAATGTTGCCAGTATTGAGTATCGGCAGTTTCATATATAAGGACCTACTGACAATAATAAAATTAACCGAAGATACCTCAGCCATCCCCTCATCTGAAGTGACTGGCTCCTGAGTTTCCGAACGTCTGGCATCTGGAGGTTTGGCAGTGAGTCTCATAAGAGACCCCTCAAACTTATGCTTATCATCGGATATTATGAGTGAATCCTCCAGTCTACGACCAGAACGTAACGGCATCTCTTCTGGCCCTCCCGGCCCTCCAGTCACGACTAAAAAAGACGGATGACGTTTTAATCTACTTTAGGGGATTATGGTAGTTGGGTGTAATAAAAATTTATGGATTGTTTATCTCATTCTGTAATAGGTATTTTACTTTAAAGTAATTTTAGTGGACTAAGTCCACGTATTAGATCTAAGTATTTTGGAAAGCAATGCTTACTTTAAGTTATTTCGAACAAAATGCTCCTAGTTTCAGGATTTTTAAGAACTATTTTTGGAAAATTTAGGAACACTTCTTACTAATATAAGTCAATATTTAATGCAATATTTACAAACAACGCGTAGTCATTAGAGAAATGCTCAACTATTACTGTCTTATTTATGTTTAAGAAAAATATACTTAATCTATACCGATAAATAAAAATGAAGTGTCTGTTTGTAATGTCAAACTAATAGCTTTTTACTATTAATGCATAATTATGAGAGTAGTATATTTGTTTTCCCAGTTAATCTCCGAAATGGCTAGACCGATTTTGACAGGAATTTCACGGACTGATAGCTAATGGGTTAAGGAGTACTTAGGTTACTTTTATTTTCGACAAAAAATAAAAATTAACACCCAAAATATTGTGAATAAAATCCAATTATAAATATTTTTGAATTGATTTAAAGATCACGCGAACGAATCCTTGGGCAACAGCTTGTATTATGGCCATGTGCTAATTCTACGCACATCCATTATTGTTATTTCTGTTACATGTGATATCATTTACATGTAGTTCGCCGCTGATCTGGTGGACGATGTTGTCCGTTGAAAAACATGGACACAAATATCTCTGCTATGCCAAAAGCCCATATATGTACCGAAAGGCAGGTGAGGACCCATAGTAAAGCTATTGGTTCCAGATGTAGAAAGGACATAATTGAAAGTTAAATAAAGGTCATACGATTTTCTTCCTTCAAATGCCCTTGAACTGGCATGTGACCGCTTCTACGCCAGTCCATGTCGTCGGCAATCTCGTCGTCGAACACACCACGTTTCAGGTACACGGAGACATTCGTCTCTGAAAAAGGACATTATGACTACTTTAGATAATTGTATGATAAGACGGTAAAAATTAATATGATTTACCATTACATTGCATTTAAAAATAACACTTAGTTGTATGATTTAGTACATTGATGATGTTACAGTCTTCGTAATGATGGAAGTTAGATAATTTGGCGCTTTTGCACTTAATGAGAAATGATGCTCTTAAAACAATTTTCTAAAAGCTAACCTCAAATTTATATTGAATATTCAAAGGCTTGGATCAAATTAAGATAGCTTAATTATGAGGCAGTTATGTCTTGTTCTTTAATATTAGGATATACTTAAATATATCTAGATTTAATAAAAAAAATATCACGGATCTCAGGCTAACATTGACTAGTCTTTTAGTGAAAGCATTTTCAGTAGGCATACCTTTTAAGTCAATGTACTCAGCTAGTGAGTAGTTGTAGCCCAGGGCTATGCCTGACATAGAGGCGGTGACCAATGCGCAACAGACCGCCGAGCTGATGCAGCATGACATAGTAAATGTCCAAAATCTAAGTAAGAAGTTTAATAGATATTATATCTTGTAAATGTTGGTTTGTAATTTATTAAGAGAGATATCTAAAATAACACAACTTTTGGATCCAGATAGCTATCTGGGTAAGTAACTTCCAACTGAGCCCCCGAGGACCAATGGAATTATTTAAGTGCTTCGCTGTTAGAGCCAGCATTATCTCATTTTTTTATATTGGTCTTACACTAAAAGGTGTGTATTTAAAGAGTAAAATCATTCTAGACTCTTTATTTATTTCTTTACAAAACTATCAAATGAGTACAATAGAAAAACACAGTTTAAAGGTTTTTTTTGTGAAGACTGGTGCTTGGAATGGATTGAAACAATCTTTAATAAAAATAATCAATTACAACAATCTAGTCCTCTAGTAGCCAAGAGGCGAGCGTACCGGACTTGGTGTCGCCATCTCTGAGGTTCCGGGTTAGATTCCCAGTGGGTCAATGTAGAAAAAGAACTTTTCTATATTGTCTCAGGTCTGGGTGTTGTGGTAACATCGTTGTTTCTGATTTCTGTAACACAGGTGCTTAAGCTACTTTCCATAGGATCACAGCAATGAATGTAATGTTGTCCAATATCTATATCTATCTATCTACTTAAACTACAGGATGTTATGATTAATTTCACCTCTGGATAAGATCGATCATCCAACCGCAACAAGTGAAGATGCAACACATTTTGAATGATTGAATTCAATCCCATTTAGACAAAGAATTTCGTACTGAAACAAATATAACAATACTTTTTGTGGTTAAGTAGCCTTTATCCCCGCGTGAATTTCGGCTTACAGGATATTACAGAATATGTACAGAATACATTGAAGACAACTATAAAAATAATTATTGGAGGGCACTATATCAATAATCGATTCTGAAGATAAATTTTTTCTTTCATTTTTGTCTGCATGTTATGTCTGTCTGAAACTGCGACACTACTAAATGGATTCAAATGAATCTTCGCATGACTTGAGTTCATACTACGACGTAGGACACTGGATAGATTTTATCACGAATCTCAGCACTGTTTCCTTGCCATTCATAAAGAGTCATCTTAAATTTTAAGGGCAAAATACATATAATATTTGCAGCGCCTAACTTGCGATCTTAGAAAATATTTTAAGAATATTAAAAACAAGCAAAAGCAAGCCAAATCGATTGCTTAGACGACGTCTTACGTCGTCGAGGTCTAATGTTGCACATTTGCAAATGCAACAATTTATCATTTATAAAATTATTAATCCCACCACCTCGATTCACGAAAAGTGTTTGCCTTATCATCTTCAAGCGACAAGGTTGACAGACGAACTGGCAAAGGTTGCAAAAGCCGCTAGACGGAGGCCACTTCCAACTGGTCAATCTGGAAGTTATATTGGGGGCGGCCTATGTTCAGCAGTTGACATCCTATGGCTAAAATGATAATGAAGATTGCTACTAAATTGAATCTAACCACAACATAGGAAAATGGTCTTGTGTCTCGGCGGAAACTTACAATTTTCTTGTTTTGTTAATAATCGACTAATATTTATGTCGATTTTATTTTCAAGCCAAATATCATATTCCTTTGAGACATAACGGCTAATTTGTATCCCTTTCAGATGGGATTTAAAAAATTCAATAAAAAATTCACATGCTTCACATTAGTCAAATTTCATTTATACACTCATACCAATACAAATGTACTCCACTGATCAAGTAAAACTACGTTACAATGTACTCTATGATTAATACTGTGTCATTTTTCCGTCATTACTCTGTCAACAGCATGAAGTTGAAGATAAAATAAAGGCCTTTCAGGTCAACATTGTCTGATCCTTAGACTATAAATTATAAATGTCTGATCACAGCAAGGAATTTTTAAGTACTATGCGTAGTACATAAATTCCTTGGCTCACATAGAAGCAAGGAATTTATAAGTACTAGTTATACGTAGTACTTATAAATTCCTTGCATAGAAGATAAGGTTTTGTGCATAAGGTTCGAAAAAATATCTCGTCTTAGCCCTTGCCTTCACGCCGAAAAACGCTGAATTTTAAGATTACCGGTAGGATGCAAATCCTTGAATACCTACATTTAAAAACAAAATATTAGCGTTACGTTGGTAAATATATGAATAGTTCCTATGTTACGAGACTTCAAAAACAAGTGCGCGAGAGACGCCACTGTTTTTGGCGTATTTGACCCCCTTATTGTATAGGCCCATGACACTGGCCAAAAGCCCAACAACAAAAGCCGGACAGGCCGGACTTGTATTTATTTGGCCGGACACGCAATCAAAAAGCCTAACTATGTACGGCTTTATCCGGACGCCTGGCAACGCTACTCACAGCGTGCCCACAGCCTAACACAGTAACTGTATTTTCTTATTACTTGGTATAATATAAATACATCTTCATGGGTATTTAAATCTTGGAATAATAACATGGTTTATTATAAGTTAGCAAGAAATACAATTTTGCAAATAAGAGATCAAAGATCGTACAAAACATGCACCAAAGTAATAGGTAGGTAATTTTGTTAAATATAATGTCCAAATAAGTAGGTATATCCTAAAAAACAAGAAAGTAGCATAAAAGGCATATTTCATGAGTTTTACTAATAAATCGAATGAGATAATCGCGCAACCCAGGGTGTTTACGGCTACAGAGTACTCTGAGCAAAGGCCTAATTCTGTTATTATTCTGCTACAAACTCCTGTCCCCTACAATTTCCAAACACGTTTTGTATCAAAAGCATGATCGCACTGTTCAAAATACTAGTTTTCTAACATTTTAGAGTTCTATGCGTCCGAATATAAAATCGGCTATATTAATATCACGTGTCTATCTGGCCGTTTGTTAAAGATCAACTATAACTTGTCCGTTCTTAAGGTTCTTTAGTCAAAACGGTATATGTATACGGTACTTAGTTTCGCCATAACTGTCCATCTGTCTGTCTGTCAGTCAGTCAGTCTGTCTGTCCGCGACTTAGCTTGTAAGGGTATACGCAAGCATGGGTATCGTATGGGTATGTACATATTGATCACACCGAAGGAGTAGTATAATAAAATCTTGAAAAAAAAATCTACTGTATATGCTTTTTTTTTCTGTCATGATGTGGAGTGTCGTTGGATAAATCGTTTAAAAATAGTGTAGGTAAGATAAAGGCTGCCAGTAAAATAGTGGCTTTAGGAAATGTAAAAAAACACTGTCGTGAATTTTTCTTAATAATAATTATGTTCAAAGTAAAACTATCACAGTTGGGTAGGCTTTGCTACCGAGTTAACTTGTAAAATATACTTTTGTTAATTATGTAAAATAGTTAGAAAATACCTACTACGAAACCCTACATTGCGCATGGTTTTTTGGATGACACAATTTTTTAAATTGTGTATTTTTTTTTAAAAAGGTTCAACTAAACATCGTTAACGTATTTATTTTAGTGTTTGAAGAGTTAGCTTTTCGATGCTAGGTAAAATTAAATTATTTGGCACACCTACTTGACCATAATCTTAAAGTACCGACAGGCTAAATAAAGCTTTGAAGCCTTTTTGAGACTGAAACCAAAACTTGCGCTAAGCCTAAAAAAATTGAGATTAGATAAGATGTAAATAACCGTTAGGTATATACATTATAAAACAGTAAACAAGTATCAAGGGCTATTTTGTGTCGAGTTAACTAAATACTGAATATGTTTCCTACATCCAAGACACTATTCAGTAGGTAGTCCCTATTTTCGCAAACATTAGTTATTTGATATACTACAACATTGTGAAAGTATGGGCTATATTTTGTGAACGTGTTCGGAGCTGCAGTAGCAAAATAAGGGGATAAAAATGGCAATTGTCGACACATAACAAAAATGAAGATTTATTGTTTCGTTTACGACTAATAATACGAAGACCTGGGTAGCAGGAAGCCGCTAGATGCAGGCCGCTTTCAACCGGTCAATCTGAAAGTCACTGGGGGAGGCCTATATTCAGCAGTAGACATCTTATGGCTAAAATGATGATGATGATAACTATCTAACAATAACATTTTTTGCGTTGTACAGCAGTAATATGTGCAGAGGTAGTGTGGTGAACCTTCTGTTGGACAACAACATCACAACATCACATACATTGCTCTGATCCTATGGTAAGTAGCTTAAGCACTTGTGTTACAGAAATCAGAAACAACGATGGTACCACAACACCCAGATCCGAGACAATTTAGAAAAGTTATTTTCCTACATCGACCGACCGGGAATCGAACCCGGAACCTCAGAGATAGCGACACCAAGTCCCGTATGCTCGCCTTTCGGCTACGGAATTAGTCGATTATCTCTATAAATTAGGTTATACAACTTAGATACTCGATGACCCGTGTAATATTGGAATAGTTTCGGCAGACTGAGAGGTCTATCTTACGACTAATGTTGTTATAAAGGCAATAACTAATCGGGGTCGACCACTTATTTAGCTAGAACGGTAGAGGCTTTTGTCGAAATGATTAGTTGTTAGTTAAATCATACCACCTCTTTTATTAGTTTAGTCCTACCTCTAAATACCTCTTAAAGCTGATTCCAAGAACCGAAAAAACTAAGTTGAAAAACTAACTTCTTAGGCGACTAACCTGACGTTTCGCTTAACGCGTTTTGAGGGTAACCCGTCTAAATGTCGCAGCCAACTGGTAAAAATAGCCATTTAATGGCACGGCTAGCCAATTCATTAAACAACGCCATTCAACCACACGTCTAGTTTTATAGTTGAATCATTATGACATTTAAAACATTCAACATCACGGCTGGTTTAAAAGCCGCCTTAACATTGAATTAATTTATTACTTCGCAACCGCGGCGCTGTTTTGTTTTGTTTACAAGATGGTGGCACTGGCAACTGCAGGTATTTTTTTTATTGTGGGTTATTTGTGGATTAAACGTATCGTTAAAATTAAACTAATTAAACCTACACGGGTAATCTTTTTGGTCCTTAGCTGATTCTAGTCATTGGTCGTTTAATATGAGTTTGAATTTTTGAGATTTTGATGTTCCTCTGTATTTGAGCACTAAAAATAACGTTGGTATATTCAACTGCGTTCTTTTGCTTCTTATTTAAAATAATGTTTAACACAACGCAGTTACAGTGACTCTAACTTACGGAATAATTAAGACATGTACTTGGCCTAATGACTATAATTTCCTACTTTTTCATACGTACAAATAATCTCTTAACTTTATTATTGCTATTACGCTAATCGTGGACGTTCGTGCGAGCGACCACGTGATACAGCAAACTGAAGCTAAAGCTGAGTTCACACTCGTGTTATCAAAACCGAGCTGGAACATTAACGACCCGGGTGATAGCAGGGCTGTGCCTTTGTAAAAAAACTTTTAGAAAAATATAAAAACTCAGATTTAAAAAATACATAATGAACAACAAATGAAACAAAATGACTTATTAAGAAGTCAAGCCAAATGACGATGAATTATGAATCAAATTTACAGCTTTATCGGTATACGTGTTTCATACTTGGACCCGCCTGATTTCATAACATTAATTTACCTATTTTTAGTTCTAATTGTAGTGTACTTAGTGATTCACACTTCGGACTACAAAGCCAACAGCGGTGGGTTTGTAATAAGCACGAGCCTTTTGTGCCTATTATAAGTCATGGATGTAAAATTTTAATATATTTATATAAGTAAGGTTTTCTGGCTTACCTAGTCTTCATATAAAAGGTTAATAATAATTGGTGTGCACTGATAAAATTAATTTTTAAATACATTATTTTGGCACCCCTGAATATAGCCGGAAATCCCTCGTCGCCACTTGTTGCGACTTAGCAAGCGGAAGTCGGAAGGCGCGAGCGAGCGCCCTCGCGGAAACTACGCGCGCGTCACTTCCGCTTGTGTGCTTTTCATTTTACAGCGAAAATAAAGTTTTATACTGGGCACTTAGCAGTTAAGTGCTCGTATCGCCTGGTTTTAGATACAATTATATAAAAAGGTAGTACCTACTTGCTGCCAGTGGTGTTGCCTATGTGATGTGATTGCTCCAGGTTAGGTTTTCAATCAATCAATGTTCTAAATTCAAATTCAAATTATAATTGCATGTCGAATTAAATAGATCAGAGGGTAGGTACAGACTAGGTATACATATAAGAAGGGCAGGGAAATTTGTAAGGGGTTTTTTTGCCAATTTGATTATCACAGATAATAGATAAATAGAGACTCTTTATTGTACACCATACAAAGAAGTTATAATTGGTTTTTACAGGAAAATGCACAACATAGGCGGTCTTATGGCTAAAAGCGATCACTTCCAGACAACCTTCAGGTAGAGGACAGATAAGATGAAAGGGGAAAGTGGTGCAATAATTTAAAAAATAAATTTTAAAACAAAAAAAGTATTACAAAACAAAAATTACTCTCAAAACTCAATTTTTATAAAAATATTCTTTAGGATATGTTCTGTAAGAGATGTTGAAGTATCAATAATATAGATATAAATACCTTCAAGTAAGTTTTAGGTACTTATTTAATCGTTAATAGTTAATTTATTTACTAGCATGTTTTCAGTTTAATTGTAACTTTATCTATGATCATTATTGCTGGTGCATTTTTACCCGGCTACTCTGTATCTATAATTACAATGCATGTATGTAGGATTATTCATATACCCTCGAAGCATTCTGACGGCTCGCTGGATTTTAATCAATGATCGACATAATCCGTGCCATTGCAGTTATAAGCTAGGTTTTGGTTTATTTTAACTAAAATGGCAACCGCAATATACAAAATGGCAGCAGAGACAAAAAACTTTTTTAGAGTTTTAGTTCTTAGATTTACACAACAAAAAAAATCCGTAATAAAAATATAAAAAAGACAACTGCCTAATTCTTCAATTTTTAAAGTTTTCTTCATACGCGTTTGTTTGTTTTGTTTACTACAGTGACAATAAACCAACTATGTAATCCAACTAATTTGTACAATGATTATAAACACGCTTAAAGGTACAACATTTACAGTAATTAAAAACAAGATGAGATCTAAATTATTATCTCCCAACTTTTACCCGCATTCGTAGGGTAGGCAAACAATACTAATAATGTACCCCCGGGTTTATACCGCTATAAATTAGGCCGTACAACCACATACGCTTACAAAGCCCGTATTATTTTTATTCACGCTACTTCCATTATTATTTTATTTTCTTGCTGTTTACCCAAGAATTAAAATGAACGAAGAAAGAGAATCCGATGTTTGAGTTAAGATTTGTTTCATCTTAGTAGTTGGTTTATGAAATCGATACTTCTTTTCTAATCTTACTTCATTATAATAAGTTATTTATTCAAGTCAAGTCAACACATGGACCAATTACAAATTACAAAGTTAATAAATAATAAAAATTCAAAAAAGTATTTCAACATTAGCCCGTACATGTATCATGTCACAGTGATACACGTAATGGCAGTCAAAACGCTCGGCGAAAGCGCGCAGGATACTGTTCGGGCTGGCCCGCACCCTGCGCCCCAGGGAGGTGCATCGCTATTATAAATGCGATAGTTTGGATAGATTTTTGTTACCCAATCACGCCAGGACGGCTGAACGGATCTGAATTACATTTAGTACAGAAATAGATTAGAGCCTGGAATAGCAGATAAGTTAACTTTTTATCCAGGAAAATTTTGTGGTTCCCGAGGGATGCAAGATAACTGTCATTATAGACGGCGCTTCTTACTGTTAGATCTTGCTTTTCTATTGGAAAAAATTGTTGAATGTATAAAAATTATAACACTAGCTGATGACTTCGTTCGCTTGGTGATCATTAGTTTAGACCAACTATGTTTTTGCAAAGGCCACGCAAACAAAGTCGCAGGAAACAGCTTGAGACAAAATTTTGTGTAATTATGTAAAACTGCTAGTTTTACATGAATGCGAAAGTAATTTTGTCTGTCTGTCCCATTTTAAGCGGAACCACGGAACCGATTTTGATATAATTTGGTTTTATGAAAGCTTGTAGATAGTTTTAACCTTCCTAAAAGTTTCCCAGTGAAGTCAGTTCGTGGCGTGGCATTAAGCTGTTTGGGTACATAGAAGGGCGCTTGCATATTTCATTCACGCGGTCTAACGTACCATTTGAGGGTCTATTTCTGTTTGCGTAACCTTTACTGTTTTTAATGAAATGACGATGTTGAATGTATGCAAAAGGTGACGAGTGTCGAGAAATGGAAAATTAGCGTGTTCTACTACTTGCAAGATAACAATTAAAAAAATATACGAAATCTTTATTATTTTATTAACTTAGGTAGAGTATTATACTTAATATCTGCATTACTATGCAGAGTTCCTGGCACTTACAAAGATAGAAAAGTTATTTTTATTATGCACCACGCAAAGTCAAAAGATAAGATAACTTAAAGCCAAAGACATACTAGTGGATCACTTTATATTTACATATGGATAAATATAGATTTATCCATATGTAAATATTGTTATAGAATAAACATAAAGGTTTCAGTTTCTTTTTTGAGACTCGATACTCTAAAATTATAGAAACAAAATACAATGTAGGTATTAGATAAATTAATATAGTAATATTCATAATAGATGAAAAGTCATTAAATCTAAACTAACTGAACACATATCTCGTAGATAAAATTAAATATTCATACACATTCTATTCTAGGAGAGGTCATAAACCTCGCGATTTCAAAGCTGAAAATATTTGTAATTTTACGACGAAGAGAATCTCAACTTCAAAATGTTTTCGTCGAGAACGCATTCTTTGCATAATCTCCGAAGTTAATGGAAATGGCTACCTACATACATGACAGCATCATCAGAAGGAATTTTAAAATAAGTTAGCTTAATATAAATATTTGATTAACGTGGTACGAAATGGGAGAACGTAGGTAGGATAAATAGAAATAAGTGTATTAGTAATATCCAGACAATTGCACCAATATGCTAATTAACAGAAAATATAGGACACGTATTTTTTCTTTTCTCAATCAAACAAAAAATGATAAGGTATAGCCCGTTAAAGTTCCGCAAAATGTCACGCCTTACGACACTTTTTAGCAAGGCGTGACGTCACGTGCTCACTTTAATGCGCTTTATATCCGTAATTTTTTGTTTGATTGACAAAAGAAAAAATATGGGTCCAATATTTTTTGAAAATTTAACTGACCGACTAAATAGAATAATCTTTTTTTGACCCAGGAAACTAGCCTGTTGGTTTGACCTTGAAGTAGGTAAGTAAATTACACCCTTCTTACGTGATACCATGATGAAATTTGTCAGAGGTTGCGCCAATAAGTCACTTAGGTCCTATTTTTAAATTTATGACAAAAAATATTACAACATTTACTTAATTTCAACTAATTCCTTAAGCATGGATGAGGATGGAGTTCAATTTGCAAAATGTGAGAACCGAACCAAACCAACAAACAAAAAACCTATTTTGTATAGGTAGTTCTGTTGATTACCTAGTTTCCCTTCTAAATATAATTTAAGTTTTGTGTGTTTCATAATCATCATTTCAGCCATAGGACGTCCACTGCTGAACATATACCTCCCCCATTCAGCGGCTTTCTGCAACCTTTACCATGTCGTCTGCCAACTGAGTAGAATGGCTTCAGAGCATTTGTTCAATCGATTTAATTAATAAACTTAAATCTATAAAAAAAAACAACCAACTTCCGGCAATATCAAACCTTAAATCTAAGCCTCAAATACAAAATGCGGTCCATAAATTTTTGCATTAAAAACGATATTATTATCTTAAACGATTATTAGGTATCTTTTTCGACGAGTATACTCAGTGGTGTAGTTACACGACAAGTATATAGCAGGCCACAGCCAAGCACTATAATTATCAAAACCGTAGCTTGTTAGATTAAACGTTTGATAGTATTCGGGTCACCATCTCATGACATATAGACTTAACAATGCAATGATGTGTACAGCTTAATACTGTTTACTGGTATCTCTATAATAGCTTTTTAATTAAGTGGTGAAGGAGGAGGAGGGGAAAGGTGGCTGAAATGGTGATGCTAATAAAAGTGGTGAAGAATTAAATTTGCCAGTAACATTTCCGCATTATTAGTTCGTGTCGGCACTCGCATTGCGCGATCTATCAATATATTGATTAGACAACGTAATTTAAACAGGATTGCATTACTAAATCGTTACCAGAATAATATTGTGACCCTAGTGTATGAATTTGAGCAGTAGAAGTGGGATATGAAATACTTTGTAAAAGGCACAGTGATTTTAAATTGAACAATTCGAAAAGTTTTTACTTGAGAAGTTTATTGCCTCCATTCAAGATCTAGTTGACTTCAAAAGTTATGGATGAAAAGCGATAAAAACTTCTAAATCTTTTATGAAAAACTTACTCAAAGAATTCAATAAAGTATTGTCCCTTATTTGTTACTTACAAAAAAATCTTAAAAGAGTATTAAAATGTAATTTCTGTCGTTTTGAACGCTTTGGTTTTGAGAGCAAAATCGAACTTTTCTTAATGGCCCATACACACTCCAAGGCAAAAAATTATACCTTATGTGACACAAGGATGTTAATTCCTTACTTCAAGACCATGACAATAATTGGTGTGATGTCTAGCGAAAGTTTATTTGTTTACTAAGTGGTTTAACTTTTTTTTTGTTTCTGGGTTTTTTTTGCAGTTCGTTATTTGTAACCTAACTTTATTTTCCTTTTCAGCCAGCATCAGCGTCGTCAGTCCTCTTGGTACACCTAGGCGCAGTGGGCGCACTAGCGAGCGGCGCTGCCCTCTGCGGCGGTGGGGGCGGCGCGTGCGCATGTGGAGCGCTACTGCATGCGCTACACCCGCTGCAGTTGTGGACCGTCTGCGGACTACACGCTGACCGCGCTGCCGCGATCGCTGCTCCGCTGCATTATGCTGCCATCGTTTCTGCGAAGAAGGTTTGTTGTTTGACATTTGAGATGGCGCGAGTTGCTACAAGCACCTGTCAAAAAAGTCGCCTATCGGCTTATGGCGCCTTATGCGAAAACGTGACAGTGAACACTTGACAGCTGCTTGCAGGCTACTGGTGCCATCACAAGAATTAGAGGAGCACACTTGACAGTATTGATAGATAACACGTCGACAGATTGGACCCAGTTATGACGTAGATTACTTGATACGTGTAAACGGGATCGAAACTGTAAGTCAGTTGTGAGATGTGGAAAGTCAACGGACGGCCATGCAATCGCAAAGTTAGCACATTACGTGATATTACTTCTAATTTTGTTATATTTTGTGACATTTGATTGTATTTAAGTATTTAAATATTATCACATCTGATTTTTTTATCGTCCGCGAGCAAACTAGACACACGCACTTAATCAAATTTTTGTTAACTTGTAATTTTCTGTGTTACGACAAATAAAGCTTTGGACTCGAACTTGAACTACTCTTGAAAAACATTGCATTGTATCAGTCTTGAAGAAGTTCCAAATGGCAAAACCTTGTTTTCCTTTTTTGTATTTATTGCAAGACCGATCCTTTGGTACAACTAAGTAATATTAATCTAAAAAGCGTAGACTGCTGAACATAAAACTAATGCAGATAAGAGTTTAGAAGCAAAAGTGCACTGGACTGATTTACTTTATGTACTGGTAGTGACTGCCAGTGACGTGACACGAGCGTAAGACCGAATGACAAGAACTCTAAAAAACTCGAAAAGTTTTTTTCATACTCCGAAACACATTGGTATTTTGCTTAAATCCAAGGTGGTGTTAAGCATAGCTAGTATTTTCCGAGATAGGCGTTATGCGTAACGGTGTTGTTTTGCGTAGTTGGTTTTATGCATCGAAAGGACACAGTTAGCCGAAAACATTTTTAAAAAAGTTTTTTTTTTATTACTTACAATACTTATAATATAATATTTTTAATATTTCTCCTTATGAGTACGTATTTCACTATCAATAATGTATTTTGCGTATGCTTAAGTATTCACAAAATTATGGTAGGATCTTGGGAATATATTGTATCTACTGAAAGAATCGCTTATTTTTGATTAAGAAAAGCTATTTTAAAGTATACTGCAGTACATTACACGCGAGCTTTGCTGCAAAAGCCTGGAATAATTTAATAAAATGGACAATAGTACCTAAACGAAAACTGTTTTTGCTTTAAATTGCATATTTACATTTATGAGATTGTTTTTGAATGCTGTTAGGGAGTGAAAGTCTGTATTTACTTGAGCTGTAATAATAATGAAAACATAGCACTGTGCGCTACAAAGGAAAGATGTTGTTTAATTTGTACATAGGATAGAATTGTTTGTTCTAAGAATAAAATTCAGGGAACGTGGTCCACGAGTTAAAATGTAATGAATTGTGATGTGATGTATTCATAGAAAGGAGATTTTTTATAATTAAAAGTGCTTTGTTTTAAAACTAAAAAAACACTGCTTTGTATCTATACCTACTTATAATAAAACAGGTTAAATTCTGTGGGTACGTATTATAATACCGAAAGTTCTTAATACCTACAACTGAAATACCTATGCTTAAAACGTCGAAAATCAAAATACCGAACGTATGAAATACCCGATATACCGAAGCTCAATATGTCTAGTTTCAAATAACCGAAAGTTCTAAATCCCGAAAGTTTCAAATCCCGAAAGATTAAAATTCCGAAGATTCATATCCCGAATGTTTAAATCCCGAAGAATTATATGCCTACGTATTTTGATTTTAGTTTGGTCATAAAGGACATATTTTTTTACTACTCTTACTTAAGAGAATAAGTAACTAGGTGCATTTTTTGTTGATTAACTATGCCAAATAATTATTTGTCTTCTAATCTAACATTTGTTTTTCTTAATAAACCTCAGTCTCAATGCATGCAGCATGCAAGCAATCAAGCAGGCATGTATGTAGCAGCATGCATAGGTTTTGCTGTTCTCCGGCACTGCTAGAAGTGCAGCCCTTTCGCCCTAGCCTAGCGAATTTCAGACACCCACGGTCGCCTCCGCGTCTCCGGCTCTAAACTAAAATTTGTTTTTCTTAATGAACCTCAATCTCAATGGTATACAATTTGTTTGGCGTTTCGTTCATGGGTCTTATAAAATTCGGTATTTTTAATTATCGGTTTTTAAATCTTTCGGTATTTTAATATTCGGCATTTTAGTATTCGGCGTTCCGATTATAGGTCTTATAAGATTCTGTATTTTGAATTTTCAGGATTTTAAACTTTCGGTATTTAGAACTTTCGATCATATAAACATTCGGCATTTTAATATTCGGCCTTTCGTTCGTAGGGTTTATGAAATTAAGTATTTTCAAATTCGGCATTGTAATACGTACCCAATTCTGTCCATTGAAGATATTAAAAAAGCACTATAATCGATAATGAAGCTACAGAATGAGTACAAATTAAACTTGGCAAGGTTCGAGTTCATACCACGAAGTAGCATACTGGATACTTTTTATCCCGAATTACAGCACGGTTGGGGCAGGGGATGAAAGGCAAAATATGTTCTTAATTGTTAACCATTAACGCATAGTTCGATTTCATAATAATTATTTTTTGTTAGAAAGAAGGTACTGATATTTAAGGTTTAGTTATTCAAAAATTACAGACATCACAATCCTCAGAATTAGGTCTGAATAACATGAAACTGACATGTACAGAAACATTTGAACGTACGGGTCATCTTAAGCTGGACTGTGCACTTATCATAAAGGCTTAAAATGGATAGGCTTTTTGTCAAGTCAAACCACTTCAAAGGAGTCAGATATTGCCAAACGATACTTTTTAAATAATGCTCTAATATGCAATAAAAGTAGCATCCATTTACGAAAGTCCTACGCACAACTAAGAAAATCCTATATTATTCCTTCTATTCTAAACTTATTCGCCTGCGAGACAGATATCTTCATGATCGTTTCACCACCAAACGAGGAGAGTCACGGCGTTTAATAGACGAAATTGAAGAGACTAATACAAATCACATTGCATAAACATTTATTGTGCGAACCGCGAAGTTAGTGTCTTCGATACAACCTGGGAGTTTTCAAATCCAAAGTAAAAAACTCAATTCTTAATTTAAATTTCATTCATTCAAAAGACTGCTTTATCGTGTCGAGGGCACAGCTAGCTTAAACTAAAAATATGTATTAAAGTTTCGTCATAAATTATGCAAAAACTTAATATTATTCTAAAGCCTATTTAAATAGGATATCCCTGTAAAAAGTGAATAAAATAAAGAAGAAATGTGCTCGCGCAACGTATTTAGTCATTTATTTTTTTATTGCTATAGGTGATGATCTGCGTTGCGAGTGGTTGGGTGGCGACGGCAGCGCTGCTAGCACCGCTGGCCGCAGCTCAGCCACCACTAGCCTACAGCGCAGGCATCGGCAGCTGCGTCCCTGACTGCGGCGCCGGCCCAGCAGCCTTAGGATTTTGCCTCCTGTACGCGCTTCTAACACTTCTTCTACCCGTCGCACTCGTCGTCCTCTGCAGCCTAAAAATCCTTCGTATCGCCCGATACCACCGACACAGAATCGCAGCTGCTATATACGAAGTGACTCTATCGGCACAAGTGACTGTGACTCATCAGCGTAACCCTTTCTCCCCGCCACCACCTCCGAGACGGCGCGCCCTGTCCGCGGTACTCCAACCCCTCGGCTCATTGGCTATACTCTACTTCCCTTACTACTGCGTCCTAATATGGCCAGCGGTAGCTGTCCCACCACAACCAATAGCCGCCCTCTCAGCTGCGTTACTAGCAGCTGCTCCGCCAGTAAACGGTATTTTGTACGGAATACGAAGTCGTGCACTGAAGGATTCCCTTCGCAACTATCGAAGGAAACGCTTAACGAAGAGTGAGGTGACTCAAGAGATTCAGGCGCGAACACCAAGCGCCTGCGGATCCCGACGGCCGTCCCTATCAGCTGGCTCTGGCTGCATTCGTCCACCTACCACTAGAAGATTATCAGATGCAGCAGCGATGGGTTCTCGTGGATCAGAAAGACCCGCGCAGAGAGCTGCATCATGTAATATGCTACAGGATTCTCACGAAGAGGAGCCTCATAGACATCGGACGTCAGCTATACCGTTGATTCGCGCTCCTCCGCATGTGGTCTTAGGTAGGGCACTGGGACTTGAAGAGACTTGTACCAGGGGAAGGAGACGACAATCGCCCAGAATCACGGTCACCAGGGCAATGTCTGACGAGAGTGAGTCGCCAACTCGGCGGCCGCTCTGTCGGCAGCATTCGCGATCCAGTGGGGCTCTCCTCGGAGGGCTGTCGTACTCTCCTGCTTTATCAGAGAACGTTCACCTTGATCACCCTGATGAGCAACTCCTCCTATCGTGGCCGCAGCATCAGATCAAGAGTGAAGCTTTATAAAACGGGTATATTTAGTGTAATCTCGCTGATAGATGTGCATAAAGACAATAAGTGTATGTGCGGTTCGAAGTCGAGTCAGCCTCGGTGTTATGAGAATATTATTTTTTATCGCTTTGTACCAACCCGTCTACTCGAACTTCCTGACCAAGCCGTGACCAAATATTAAATGTTTCCTACTCTATTTACTACTGTATTAGTAATAATTTCTCCTACAGGGTTCCTCCATATCGTTAGCTTTACCTACTGAAGTATTACTTTAGTATATTTCTGTAAAGATAACTTCTGAATATTCCATAGATTTATAGGTATTTGTTGAGATTGTTGAATTTATTTATTTTATTTAATACTAACAGTTTTGTTATTGATAAAGTTAATTTTTCTCAAAGAGATTTGAGTTGTAAAGAAAATCTATGTGCAACATATGATAAGTAATTAAAATAATAGGTGTTCAATTTGCAGAATTTGCACTTTAGTCTACAATAAAAAATCTACTTATACTAAAAATACCTAGTTACAGAAATTACAGGGTGGCAAAAATGATTGTCAATTGTACTTCAAGAAAATTTCGAACGCCCTATTTACCAACTTATTATTTATTTTAGTAATAATAATAATATTACTGCAACGCTTTTACTTAACGCCGCCGTCCAACTTTTCGTAAAGTCTTTAGAGATAGCAACAGCATCCACATGCTGTTGTTATCTCACTCTCACGGGTGGGGTGGAGTGCTGTTTGAATACCATTCGAGAACAAGGCCATAGTGGACTTTTTAGTGCGTATAATCGATCAAAATTTAATTTAAATTTGCCTACGCTTCGTGGAACAAAACTTGCCCAAAAACAAACCAAAAACATTTTAACCTGATAAACCACTTAGGTGTACCAGTGTAACTGGTAATGGTACTACCAGTAGTACATTTCTTTGAGAAATTTACAAATAAACGAGTTTTTACTTGTACATAGTTACCGGACTCATAGGTACCGTTACGGAGAGAGATTTTTTTTTTTAGCTACCCACTTTATTAAAGTTTAAAAAAATTACAAAAGTTGGTACCTAGAGCAATTATCAAAAGTTGAGCCCACTCTTGTTTGAGTTGTTGTTGTTGAGTTATTTGCAAGAGCTGTAACATAGGGAAATAATACGAATATATCTTAAAATAATCATAATAGGCCTAGATAATATTTTATGAAGAACACACAATATCCTATTGTACTACTAGTAGTACCCATCATTGAGTATGGTAATGATATTACTAAGTAAGATTATGAGTTTAACATTTTATTACTTATATTCAGGGCCTAATAGACAAGTGGTTTAGCTACGCTTAGGAGATTTAAAAGAAAAAAATGATGTGAAGTTTTAAGTTGACATAATTATGACCACTCTAGGTCACGTGAACTTTCGATATCATTGTCGTATTAAAATAACGTTTTCAAGCCACTTGTCGATAGGCCTAGATACTTTTTGGACACTGTTGGTTCCAATTTTGCATGTTTGGATAGTTTGAATCAAATGAAAAAGGCTGTATTACAAATTTTATAGGATTTGTAGGAGGATGCAATCTTTGTTTACAGAGTATAGTGACTTTATCTAGAAAACACAATGGAAACATTATAAAAGGGCTATTTATGAAAAGGTCTATTTTACATTAGATGGTTACATTTCAAATTATTTTGCAATGTTATAAAAATAGATTGTAAATTGTAAAGTAGCAGTTAATAGTAAACTTGGTTTATGAAATATTTAATGTCGTTAATGAATGATAAATGTTTAAACAGATAAATACGAATTGTTATTCTAGTCAATGAGCTGTTGTTTTGTTGTATCCGTGTTAATTTAATTTAAAGTGTAAGTAAAACATTAAACACTGAAAATGATGTATTTTATTTTTAACCGACTACAAAAACGAAGCGGAGGTGAAGGTCGCCGAAACCTTTTTTTTTATTACCTATATTCAACGATTATTCCTTACCACGTTTGATAGAGATCCGGGTTTGATTCTCGGTCGAGACAATTTAGGCAAGGAAATCAGTCGACAAAAATTCTTTATTTAATTTTTAAACATATTGTGAAACAAGGAGGCTGTAGAATAGTTATCAGTATTTTATTAGTACCTTTTCTTATACCTTGTTTAAGATGGTGTGTTGAAAATATATAATGATTAACACATAGAAATTCAGATAAAGTTGGCTGTCCATAATAATATTTTCATTTACCAGGAATTTACACCAACGTACCAATTTACACCCCATTAATCTGGTAGTTTAGAAAACAAATTATCCCTATTTATGAACTCTGGTTCAACTTGGCTAAGTTCCTACAATAAGCTAGTAAAATCAGTGTTTACTGCACACTAGCTGCCTGAATTAATAATTCATTGATCGACTTCAAAGAACCGCCGTTAACCATTGCTGGTTTATAATCACGACATAATTAGTTCTAGTAGGTGCAATATTCAATGGACGCTGCGAATAAACAGTTGTACTTGATGAAGGGATGTTGCAAAATACAGAGGCGATATTTAATGAGGTTCAATGTTTATAAGCCGATCCGGAATCCGGATCAAAGGAAAGGTACATCGTGCTGTTGTATCCGAATGCAAACAATTTGTTGGGTATTTATATTTCTTTTTAAGCAGTAGTAGGTACTAACTTAAAATTTTAAAGAAAATAAGGATCACAGGATTTATTGAACATTTTATCAATCTCTGTGTAACCCGTACGTGCAATATACTGTCTTGGACCTCGTGTCTCTCTGAGGGAGATTAATAAAGATATTCATATAATAACGGTGTGAGGCTACACTCACAATACATTTTTGGAAATATTATGTACGTTCGAAAAAAATCTAAGTTTGTTTAGCTTAAAAGGTGATTTTCATCATTATAACAAGAAATAAAAACCAACTTGGCGTTCCTAACTTAAGACTACAAAAAGTTGGTATTCAATCTTGGGTAAATGTAATATTTTTTTTAATAAAGTAGGTACAGGCTCCTGTTGAACTAAACCCGTTCATGAGTTAAATATTACAACAATAAAAAAACCTTATAAAACAAGAAATATATTAGACGATTATTTGAAGGAAAAGATTGCATGGACTTAAGAGGCCGTGCACCTAATTTCAGTGGAAAATTGTAATACAATTCTATGCTTGTGTGCGTCTATGATGCGGGATAAAGTGTCAAACAATGTTAATCCTTTACAAGATAATATTGATAATTTATTAGGTAGTGGACGTCCTACCTAGGTTTGAAAAACGATCGGTTTTGGGCGCTTGATTTTATAGTTAATTTTGACTTAGGTTTACTACTGATTTTTTTGTTTCTTACATAAAATAAAAATTATATTATTTTAAAAGTATAAGTACCTGAAGATTATTGTGTAAGGTTTAAATCTTATAATAGTTGTTCATAACGGCAGAAAAAAAAAGATATTTGAAGGGAATTTTCTAAAATGTTATGTTATTTCAGCATTTTATTTCTGATATATTTTGTAATAAAGTAAAAAAACGTATTCAACCCATGTGCAAATAGACCACTTCGATTAAATGTTAAAATCGAATTATTAGGATAACTTGTAAACTTTTGTAAACCGATGTTCAAACGTAACTCGAACGTAATTTTTCTGAAATAAGGGTAGTAACTATTGGTGATTTACCTTTATTTTTGAAATGATATGAAAAATCCATTCGTGCCACTTGCAAGAATAAGAACTAATCTTTTAAAATCACGTATTATTTTGTTTCAATTATCATTCACGTCTTTACAATCAGAGAACATTTTGTTCTCTGACGGATATAAGACGATTTCTAGGACGGTCTCTTAACCTGCTTATCTCGCAATTACTATTTGGCCCGTAATTTCTTGTAAAAAAAGGTGACTGAGTTTGCGCCGTTTCTTCTCATCACCAGCCGATATGTAGTCCCGAAGCGGTGGTAGAGCAAAGCTATATTTTGTGAGGGGTATATGTGCCCGTAAGAAGACCTACATACTGAACAAAAGTACCTACATAAGTAGGCATAGGTAAATATTAGAGATGTGCCGGGTAATTTTTTTTCGGTCTGGCCGAATTTTATTTGGGGTGGTTCAAAGCGAACATGAAACGAGTATGTAGTGACTAGTCGGTATTTCGGAAATGGTAAATGTTATAACTGCATTTCGTAACTACAGCCCTACCCTGCTACCAGCCTATGGGGAATTGGAACCACTGATCAAGTAACCACTACGTGATTGGAGCAACCGGCATTAAAAACTTTTACGGCTTTAAAACTAATATCCATTGCGATGTAAGTATAAAACTGTATGTCGAAGGTGACATTGGATGCTAGTTCCAAAAATGACAGCTTATTTTAATACCGTGACAGTGCACAAGAGACGTATTTTTATATCATTCGAATTGCAATCCTCTTACGAAATCACCCTGATTCGAATAAGAATTTCTGACATCACAATTTTTTTAAATTCATTTCGTGAATTCTGATAATAATGAAAGCACTGATCAAGTAAAACACTACGCTAATAGAAAGTACGGAAGAATTACTGTCAAGTTTTGATAGAATAGTTATGACATCGACGACCTCCGTAACCCGAGAGGCGAGCATATCGTACTTGGTGTCGCTATCTCTGAGGTCCCGGGTTCGATTCCGGTCGGTCGATGTAGAAAAATAACTTTTCTATATTGTCTCGGGTCTGGGTGTTGTGGTACCGTCGTTTCGTTGTTTCTGATTTCTGTAACACAAGTGCTTTGGCTACTTACCATAGGATCAGAACAATGTATGTGATGTTGTCCTTTAATTATTTATTTATTTATTGACACTGACATACTAAGTTTTTAATTAAGTTCCTTTCTAAGCGATTCATCATCATCATTTCAGCCATAGGATGTCCACTGCTGAACATCAATGAGTTTTTGCATTCCGGTTTTTAATATTTTTTGCGCATAACGAATATAGTTACAAGATTTTAATTTATTAGCATTTATGGCATTGTGCCGTATGGGGAAAACCGTAAAGAATTCACTTTCCCACCGCCGACAGGAGGCGTGTCGTAAGAGGCGACTAATTCGTGTAGTACGAGACGGGCAGCAGTTTCTGCGTGCGAAATCTTATAAAAAACTGCGCTCGCCAACCTGGCTGCCAAGCGTGGCGAGTATTGGCAATCCCCCCGATAATAGTTCATTGAGGGAGGCCTGTGTTCAGCAGTGGATGTTCTATAGCTGAAATGATGATGATAATGAATTTATTAGCAACATATTATTCTAATTATTCAAAAATGCGTCAAAACGTGAGCAATAGAAATTATTTTCATACTCATTTCTAATGATTAAAAAATACGTCTCCAGGACAGCTATGTAATTATTTTTATTGTTTACCTTATTTTAATGAGTAAATATCCCTTCAGTCAAGATTGTTAATTATTTTAGGGTGGGTTTACTAATAATGACCCCTACACAGACACCTACACACAAATTAATTTCACCTAAAGGCTCTACTAGCTTCCTTAATATTAATCCGTTTATTTTCGTTTTATACGAGACATAATTAGGCTTTAAAACTCCTTGTTTTCATTATAAATTTTTAATTAAAGATTTCAAATTTAATTATAATTCATTATGGATAATACAAGTACTTCTTCGGCTAATTTACAATCTCCTTAGTGTTTACTAACTACCTTTAGAAATATCTCTACCAAACTAAGATATTAATAGACTACTTCATGTTCAACAAGGAGCCTTCTTATTTTAAGACCAGACAAGATGAAACGTACGGACTACGAGTAATAAACAAATAACCCTTTTGGTGCCACTAAAAATTTTCCCTATTGTTTCCCATTTTTTTTCCGGTCTACCGTGGCTAAGTAGACCGCGAAGGCTTCTACTATTACATTTTGAATATATAGTTTTAAGTTTAAACTAAAACTGGTATCACCTTACAGTTATGGAACATACAAATATGACTGCAAGTTTATATATAAACCAACATTCTTCTTAACTCAAAACAAATGTAAAAAACGGATATAACAGTAAGAACTGAGAAAAGAATAAACGATAAGCTATAGGAGACAAAAGAATTGAGGGTTATTAAGAGGAGGGTAAACCTCATTTTTCTATGCAAACCCAAAATGAAAAACAGAAAAAAGTGGCAGGTCCTCAGCAGAATAACCTAAAAATGGTGAAAATAACGTAATTTTATTACTCTCTCTAATCTCAGTGGTTTCCGACGCGTCATTTATATTACTTCCTTGTTAATGGCAAATCAGTTCAGTGCCAACCATGTTGGTTACATGCAATGGAAGACTTTTATCAGTCAGTGCTAATACCATTTGAGGAGTTTCTTCGCGCTAAGTCGGTCTAAGCTGGATCACCAGGTCGTTTACTGCTGGATTGAACACCGTAAAGTAGAAAATTATACGATTTTATTCGAAAAAGCAATAGCTACGAGTAAAATACTACCCAAACAAATTCGATGTAATTTATTAAAACCGCACCACTGATCAAGTAAAACTACGACCGCACTTTGTACAGTATTGCATTTTATAAAATAAAAAAAACAATCTGGAAAATTGTAGCCAGAGTTATCACGTAATAATCAAAAAAACAAAGAAAAATAAAAATTATAACCTCCACCTTTTTTAAGTCAGAATATGAGCCGTCAAAGAGTTTTCAGACTACTTTGTTACTACGTGATCTAAGAGCTAGCGCGCACGAGTGACTTTTTCGTCACTCATATGAAATCCATGGATATCAGTCCGATATCTCGAGATATCAAAGGATTTCATATGAGTCACGGTGACAAAAGCCTCCCATGCGCGCTAGCTCTAACAGTCGTCATCATCATTTCAACCATATGACGTCCACTGCTGAACACAGGCCTCCCCCAGTGACTTCCAGATTGGCCGGTTGAAATCAACCTGTATCCAGCGTCTTCCTGCACTTCTGGTTGGACGTCTTACGCTGCGCTTGCAGTACGTGGCCTTCATTCTAGAACCTTTCTGCCCCATCGGCCGTCAGTTCTATGTGCCCCTCTATAATCTAACAGTAAAGATGGTGATATCAAAGCATAACGGTATTATTATTCAAGTGGACTCGACCACTTGAGTTATAAGGATTGCTAGGGACCCCTCACTGACCGAATTCGACTCGCACTTGGCTGGTTCATTTCTCAGTACGGAGCTATACAAACGAATAAACAGCAAAGACAGCAGTGTTAAAACAATAGAGACCCAAGGTGCACTTACTGCAAACGACAAACTTCATGAATTTAACATGAACTGCCGCGTTCAACTCAATGAAGGAACGCCTTGTACACATCATATTAAATCAATTTTAAAAATACACGTATGTAGTTTTACGTCACATCTGCAAAATCCAAAAACAGAGCCTGTCAAAGATAAGTAATTTATATTTTGTTAAGTTTTCGTACTAGAATAATGTTTTATTAAACATTGTATTTTTAAAGGTTGTTTAGTTTATTGGCTATCTATAGGAATAGGTAAACTAAATCTAAAACTCTCAGTGACAACTCCTTAAACATTTGGTATAGGCTCATTCAAAGTTATCACTAAACTTGAACCGCAATACAATTATATTCCTAGTAAGATAGTAATGAATCGCTTTCGTGTAACTATGTTACAGTATAGAATTATATTCCTAGGGATATTATAACTATATTACGGCTTAATCTATCATACTGCGACATATACACCTAAGTTATGGATAAACGTATTTAACCCGTTACGGAGCAATGTAAATTTTAGTAATTCTATCGATAATGGGTAGCAAGTACAGTCTAACTTGTCTTATTTAGGGCAGATTTTTCAATAACTAAATAAAAGACTTCGAACTTTTTGTATGGAGCCTGGCCTAGGTACCTAAAGTTGTAAGTACCTGAAATTACGTGATTTTGCTGTACACCTATGAAATTTACGCCAATCGACAGAAAAAATAATTACAAACAACAAATACTCTTTGATAAAATGTCATAAATGTTTTTGTTTTTCAGAATTTGAGTTTGAATGAGTAATATTTGTTTTATTTACATAATTTTTGTTTTATTTACGTAATCTTTGTTTTATTTACATAAGTTGTTTGTAAGTATATTATTATGGAAAAGAGTTTAAACGTGGATCAGAAGGGAAATAGGTGTATTATAACTTAAATGATGTTTTATCTCTCGTTTTAAACAAATACAGTACTATTCTGATTAACTTATCCTTGATCTTCTATTCTAAGCATTTCATTATAATCATCATTTCAGCCATAGGACGTCCACTGCTGGACATTTACTACGCTCTAAAAGACGCTAAGCGCGGGCATAGTATGACAAGATAAAAAGACGGCAAACTATTTTTGTTCTTTAAATTAAGCAGGCCTGCCGCAGGTCTGCTAATAATATGTCATAGTACGAAAAGCTTTATCATCATGAATTCACTATTTCAGCCCTAGGACCTCCACTACTGAACATAAGCCACTAACACATAACTGGGGGACCAGTGACTTCCGGGTTGGCCGGTTGAAAGCGGCCTGGATCTAGCGGCTTCCCACATTTACAAAGCCATATACTATTACTCAAAGGAAAGTACCAGGACAGTTTAAAAGCAAGCCTGCTTTAAGAGCTTATAGTGAGAGCCCTCGGCTTTGTATGAAACATGTAGAAATACCTACGTCACAACTTCATGGTAGAACTAATTTATTTTCTCTATGGTCATCATGGATTTCTACGAGTACTAAATCCATGATGGTCATTCATTAAAATCACATAAAAGAAACAAGTGTGGTTAATAGGTCCTGGTTCTAGCGTAGTGGTTACTTGATCAGTGGAACTACTAGCGTAGCTACTGATACCAACTGATACTGATTGATACTGATCAAGTAAAACTACGTTATAGCGTAGTTTTACTTGATCAGTGGCACGTACCATAATCATTTTAGCCACTGTGATACCACGATACCACATACTACATTCTTCTTGATCCACGCATGAAGTTATATGTATTTATGCATCCATGGTCATACGTGGTGGTTTACGTGGATTACTTGATCAATGATGGCCATAAGAAGTTTTACTCTTGGTTTTACTTGATCAGTGATTCTAAATTTTGTCAAAAAAACTTAATCTGTAATATTACCAAGGAATTATACAGATACAGATAAGTACTGTTGTATGAAATACTTATAAATTCCTTGAAAATTACTAATCTGTGACCAAAATTATTCTAAAGGGAAGATCGGCTTCTTACCACTGAATGCGGGATAACGTAGTATTTAAATTCTCTTTGGAATGCGGAGCGTAGCGTGTCATTTCTGTTCTGTGCTTCTTACCACTGATCAGGTAAAACTACGTTAGACTTCTTACCTATTTATCGTAGTGATTACACGATTACTTTCACTTGTTCAGTGACCACTACCACAGTTTACATATATATACTGTGCCACTACTTGATCAGTGGAAATGTTGTGTTTTACTTGATCAGTGAGTGGAAACAAGAAAAGAGACGTTTTGGAAAGTTTAAATGTATCCGCGGGAATTCGTTTTGCCTTTATAATGTGCTGGTAAATACCGTGATTAAAAGTATAGTATCAGCGCTTTATTTTAAAGTAAATAATACAAAAATGATGCAAGATGTACCATTCAATTCGAATACATTTTTGTTGCAAAAATTGTTTGATCATATAACCTTAAATTCTGCGATATTTTCAGTTGCTGCCTTATTAATCTTATAAAATGTATAATGATATGGCTACCATTGCTTATATTGGCGGGAGTGTGCCTTTTTGTATACTATATAATATCAGGAGAGGTTGGTATTGATACTTGATAGTTCGTGGCCTATCACTATGGGCCTCATAAGAAAAGCTTGAGGTCGCACAGCGGAAGCCGTTCTGGCGTGATTTAGTAAAACAAAAAGTTAATAGTTCAGCATTATTTAAGTACCTTGGCAACTTATTTAAAATTATTAAAATTGTGATTGTTTTTTTTTCAGTATAAAAATATTGATTAACTGTTGAAACAGGTATATAAGTTAAATTTCGATTTTAGCCATTAACTTGCTAGTTATACTTGTAGATTCGATTTAAAAAGTTGATTTGTTCATCTGGTGACTATGAATGACTAACGCAAACTATCGATAGTATCTTGGTTACTTAGAACTAATAAACTATTGATAGTATCGATACCATCAACATTATTGCTCTTAAAGGTAGATAACTATCAATATTATCAATACTGTCGATAGTTTTGTACTTTCGATATAGTCTCCTGTATTGCTATAGTATTAGTCTCATTTAGTCGTAAGTAATAAGACTGAATAGTCTATCGAAATATAGCAGTTTTGCTTACTGTTACTCATACTAATTGATTAATGTTTCACTACATGAAAACATGTGCCGTGTGAGGACGGCCGTAAAGAATAAGACGAGTACTGGCAATCCCCCCCTAATGAAAGGCATTGGGAGAGGCCTATGTTCAGCAGTGGACGTCCTATAGCTGAATCGATGATGATGAAATGAAAACAAATATCCTAGTCATTCGCAGCATTTCATACCTTAGTTGTACATTAAAACTGATAGGATTAAAATACAGTCTACAACCGATAGTCCAAAGCTATCGATAATATCGATAGCTTTGACAGTTTCATTGACAGTAACGACAGTTTTGTTGCGTATCAATAGTATTAGTATATTTAAGCAATCGGCAGGATTGATACTATTGTGGGGTGTCGTCATGAGTGGTGTTATCTAATATGAGTTTAACTAACGGGGCTTAGGGTGCAGCATTAATACGGAATCGGAATCTAGAATTTATTGCTTTTGCATGTGGTTACAAAGTAATGTATCGAAGTAAGTGATTATGCGTTGCACCCTGTATGACGACCGAACCGAACGCGAGCCCGTGATGCGACTGACTCGTGAGTAAATGCAGTGTTCAATGCATAACTCCCACACTATCAATAGTTCTACTGAATTTCAAGATCAACTTTTAATAGTCAAACTATCGATAGTTCAGCAACACTACTCGTAATGACTTGCTGCGATGCTTACTGACTGAAGTGTGTGAAATTCAAAGGGATTCACCAACAAACTGACAGAAGGTAGAGTACTCAGGCTGAGCAACAGTCCACTGCTGTGCCGCGATTGCACCTTGTTTCCTCGTATTGACAGCACGAATGCTCGCTCTGTAACGTGCTGCATTACGCCCCATAACACCAGTCGGTACCTACCTTTAGAATTAACTTACTACTTGGTATTTAAAAAAAATACCAACAATAAATAAAACACTGTTGAGGTTTATGCTTGACGACCGTCTTGCGTAGTGGTTTGCGCTCCAGACTACAAAGCCAGCGGTTGCGGATTCGAATCTCACAAGGGGCAAATGTTTGTGTTATGCGTACGACCATTTGTACCTTAGTCATGGATGTTTTTAAACGTATTTAAGTATGTTTATCCGTTTTTAGTCGCCATAGACTATCGCTTAGCTTTGCATAGTTTGGGTCTAAATAATCAGTGTGGCTATCATAACAAATATTTTATACATTTTTATATACAACGGCTAATACTCAATGAATTAATTATTTTCAGGTCGGATCGCAAAGTAAAAAAAATAATCAACTTGATTGTGTTTCGTAAATTTAAGCAATTTAAATAATTGTGACTTTAATTTATTGTTTTTTATAAGTACGTTAACGTTATTTTGTGTTATGCATACCTATTAAAAATATTTTTATTTATTTTTCATTTATTTATGATGCAAAGTACCTACACACAATATAGCTCATCAAATCAAATCATTTATTTGATTATCACAAGCGTGCAAATCTTAATTACTAGGTTATAAATATTGAACTAATAATTTATACATTGCAATACACTACATTATAGAGACAAGAAAGCAGATTTGAACCGTGAATGTAACATTATCAACTACCCTTTAAAATCCATGTATTCTTGAACATTGTAAAAGCACCTCTCATTCAACCATTTCTTTAGACTATTTTTGAATTCAACCTACTACAAAACGTCAATTTTTCTCAATTCATATTGATCCTTATTAGTTAGACTTAAAGTAGAAAATATGTTGAATGCTCTTTAACTTTATGGGTAGGTTGACCTACCGTTGTATGTTCGAAAAAAGTTCTTTTAGTTTAAAAGGTGATGTTCATCATTTAAATACTCGAAAGAAAAATAACACTTGCCGTATCAACTTTCAGACTACACTAAGTTGGTAATTCTTAGTTTTCAATATAATACCACAGACTTTTGTTGAACTATCTGTTTATAAGTTCAAAATACACATTAAAAAATCCTTACGTAATTAGGACATTATAATGTAGACGATTAACGACAAGATTGCATGGACCATAAAACCTGCTTAGATCGCACTTGCTACATGTCTTGTGTAGAAGTCTGACAAAGATGACTAAGTTTGTTTCGCCGTTTCTTCTCATCAGCAGCCTATATGAAGTCCCAAATTTTTATTTTTGGGACGTCTATAAGTTCCAGTTGGGTAGATCTAATTTTGAGAAGGGGGTCAATCGTCGAATCCAACTCGGCTGGGCAGCGTTCGGGAAACTACACCACGTCTTCTCGTCCAAAATACCTCAGTGCCTCAAGACGAAAGTCTACAACCAGTGTGTGTTACCAGTGATGACATATGGAACTGAAACGTGGCCTCATAAGAAAGCTCAAGGTCGCACAGCGTGCTATGGAAAGGGCTATGCTTGGTGTTTCCTTGCGAGATCGAATCAAAAATGAGGAGATCCGTAAACGAACAAAAGTCGCTGACATAGCCCAACGGATTAGCAAGCTGAAGTGGCAGTGGGCGGGGCACCTAGCACGTAGAACTGACGGCCGATGGGGCAGAAAGGTTCTAGAATGGAGGCCGCGTACCGGCAAGCGCAGCGTAGGACGTCCACTCACAAGGCAGTCAGACGACCTGGTAAGGGTCGCAGGAAGACGCTGGATGCAGGCCGCTTCCAACCGGTCAATCTGGAAGTCAATGGGGGAGGCCTATGTTCAGCAGTGGAGGTCCTATGGCTGAGATGATGAATGATGATCTTAAGTTCCCGGAAGAGAACCTATATACTGATTTAATGAGCCAGGCTTTGTAGTCCAGAGCGCGAACCACTACACCAGACAGTCGTCCAATGTTGCAAGTAAGATATGTTTCCGATGTCGAATCACTTTAGAAAGAAAGAAAGAAAGAAAGAAAAGACATTTATTATACATTGGACATCACACACAAACAGTAAAAGACACAATACATTATTTAAATAAAAAAAATAAATAAAAAAAAAATAACAAAATAAATTTTTAATAGAAAAAAGAGTAAACCAAGCGGTGCCACTATGTGCCTGTGATGTCCGGGATAATGGGACCTCACTCAGCTTGAGCCACGGCCTGAGTAGGCCGCGACGCTGGTTTTCTGTAGGCCCCGCTGAGTGAGGTACACGGACGGACAGCCGACGAAACTTAAATAAATAATATGCATATTAAATATAAAAAGAAATAAACTTAAAGACAATAAACAGTACGTAAACTAATGAATAGACAGCGTTATATATATTACTTAAATAAATATTAGGTTTCGCGTGGAGAACAGATTAAGAACATAATTGTGTGTTGTATAGATATAATAGTTAAGCATCAAGGAATCGTCACGGCCGCCAGTCACACTAGGCATTACCGATCATTCCGGCCGAACGCCATGAGCGGGCGGGACGCTCACTTTAAATTACATCTATCTATACAGGCTGTGCAAAAGAATAGGAAACTCCTTAAAACCACGTAATGGGCTGCTCATATACAACAACTTCATGAGAGCAACATCGAAATCGGGAATAAAATAAAGTGGCAACCATTTTGGTTATCACATTACCTTTTTGCTATTAATAATTTATTGTAAGTAGTTAAGTACTTAATTATGATAATATGAACCAAATAAATAATTTTCTTTCTTTCTTTCAAAATATTAGATGCTCCATACAAACTAGCGCGCTACCTCGATAATAATGTGTATGGAGCATCTAATAAAAAAAATACGATTTTGATGTTGCTTCCATAGTAAAAGCTGTTGTAGATTAGCAGCTAATGACATGGTTTTAAGAAGTGTCATATTCTTTTGTACACGCTGTATAAATGAAAAATAGTTACCGAATGTTTGTCGCATCACTTCAGAACGGCTGCACCTATTTAGCTAATTATTTTTTTGTTAAGTCCGAGGTTGCCAGAAAAAAAGGTTTGTATGGAAAGAAAAACTGGAAGTGTCCTGAATTTTTTTCTATTCGGAAAAAACTGAACGCATAATGAGATTTTTGATAATACGGGCGCAAATTAATGTCCTTTTATATTGTTTTCGGACAATGCAACGTCTGTTGAGGCGGCTAGTAATAAATATTTTCGTTTAAATAAACTGTTGAAGATTACGGACCGAGTCGGTAAGGGTCATATTGATGGTAAGGATACCGATAATCTGGTCACTAATGTTGTCGGTCAATCGCGTGGCTTAGGGGCCGTTTCGCATTCGGAGAGCTTCCTACGGTCGCAATAGTTTCTTACTACGGGTAAAAAACTGTTAAAATCTTTTTTAAAGTATGTATTATCGGCAGTCTGTTTTTTTAATTGTTTAATTAACAATTAAATTTTTATTTTATCCTTTTTTTTGCAATTTTTCATCGCAAAGTACATTTAAGCTTAAGGTACTTAAGGTGTATATATTTTTGTAATCACCTTTCAAAACCCTTTGAATTTGTTTAGAAAACTAAAAAAAAATGCATATTTTTAAAACTCATAGAATAAAAGTTGTTTACTATTATATATTGTATAGAATGTGTTTACAATCCTTGAAATACGGGATATCCTTCATAAATACACTTAATCGAATCATTCAGGCCATAATTTCGATAGTCATTTTGCCTTTGAGCAAGGAACGGGCCCGCATTTTTAGGGTTCTGTACATCAAAAGGATAAAAACGGATCCCTTATAGGATCACTTTGTTGTCCGTCTGTCTGTCAAGACCTTTTATCTCGGCAACGCAGGTAGCAGGCACGCATGCAGGTTGCAGGTATCGAGTTGAAATTAAAGCTTCAAGGAACTGTAGACTTAGTATATGACTCAAGTCTACACTTCTTTGAAGCTGTGAAAAATCAAACTGCTAAGTTAAAAAAAAGCAAGGGCCATTATGCTGCAAAAAAAACCTATATTGCGACACTCTCAAGGGAATCCAAATTAATAGGGTACTTACCATTGACTTTGATCTATGAAATTTGGCTAGTAATATCGTCTTAAAATACCGGGAAAAATCTAAAAAGTATACATTTGTGATTATATTTCTTAATTAATTTGTATGATACTAGCTGACCCAGCGAACTTCGTTCCGCCAATTCGTTTGACAGGTACAAACAATTTGTATAGGAAAATAAAATAGTTGTTTTACTACTTTCCTTGCATTTTTTTAATATTTTCGGACCTTTTATGCCTTCCCTGAACTTCCACAAATATTTCAAGATCAAAATAAGCCAAACAGGTCCAGCCATTTTTGAGTTTTAACGAGACAAACGAACAGTAATTCATTTTTATATATATAGAAGATAGATATGTACCTACAAAGTACGGAACCCACAGTGAACGAGTCGCACTTGTCCGGTTTTTTTAATATCTAATATTAAAATTAATGTTTGGTGCTATTTTTAGAAAAGTAGGACAGTTCCAACGTCTCAATGCCAAATGGCGCAAACACGTTGTCACTTGCACATTTTCTGCGGATTTCGCTGCAGCCCCAACCTTTACGACTGATTCCCTAAGGTGAAAAGGGGGCTAAAGTATCGATAAAAGTCGCGTCTCAAAATCGAAAATTGGTAACCTACGAGGTTCTAGCGTGGAAGAAACATTGATGCTGGCAAGAGCTCTGTTGATGGCGTCATTGAGCTCAGCGTATCGGGTGAAACACCCAATGCCCTAGAGACCATAAAGACCGAGTTGCGTAGATCGTTCAAACGTCACAACTTTAATTGAATGTCCACATTATACAATGTAAGATAACGAACAGAGTTTTGAAATGCTAGAAGAAAGCATAAGACTTATTTTACATTATATTTAATAAAATAACCACCAACGACCCTACTTAAGAGCTTAAAGAATTTGAATTTGAATAAGATCTTGAACTCTTGCAAATTAAACTCACTGAATTGTTTGTTTTATGGATGATAAAGAATTAAATTGTTTCGAGTTCTCTTGATAAGGGCTAACCTGATAGGACGGAAAGCGGAAAATTGGATTTTCTTGTTGCTGACGACGAGCGCACGGGAGCCGCGACAAAGAACCTACAGGAATATTTCGCCATTGTGATATTGCCCATTTAGCCAATTTGATCCGAGGGTTAGTGGCTAAGATTATTATAGTCGAATGTGAACTGACGCACAGATATGTTACGCTCTACCGACAATGTCTGTGCGGTGGAACCTAGTTGGAATACTAGACGTTATCAACAATAAAACGCAGAACCCACTCAGGCGGTAAGCGGTCCGGTGGCGGACCTGCGGGAAACAATTGTTTAAATAAATATTGGACAACATCACATACATTGCTCTAATCCTATGGTAAGTAGCTAATTGTGTTACATTAATTAGAAACAACGACCACAACCAACATCCAGTCCCGAGACAATAAAGATAATTTATTTTTCTACATTGGCCGACCGAGGATCGAATGCGGGCTCTAGAGATAGCGGCACCGAGTCCGGTATGCTCGCCTCTCGGCTACGAAGGTCGTCGTCTGCTGCCGCGGACGGGTTTGGTGTGACTCGGTCCACAGGAACTCGAATATTTCCAAAAATCTCAATCGCATCCCACAGGTTCGCTACCGCACCGCATAACGCCTCACTGGGTATACGGGTTCTGCGTTTATGAGCCCTATTACACAAGCGGTTTTTGAGCGTAGGCGATTACGCAATTGCTTCGCCGCGATATCGCAATTGTACCGCCACTATTATCGAGCGTTATTGCTACGACATTGCCACGTATATCGGCGATAATGTTAAAAGTCAACTGTTTCCATACCCAAAGGGTAAAAACGGGACCCTATTACTAAGACTCCCTATCCGTCTGTCTGTCTGTCTGTCACCAGGCTATATCTCATGAACCGTGATATTTAGACAGTTGAAGTTTTTACATATGATGTATTTAAGTTGCCAATTTAAGTGAGGCTTATCCCGTACAATAAACGTGTTCTTTTTTGCAGTTTTTTGGTCGATATTAATAACGGCAACAGGTAGAAGCTTGAAATATGCGAGTCTAACTCGCACTTGACCATTTTTTTAAACTATACATACGCAGATAATGATGATTATAGATGTCAAAATATGTTAGTTTTTCTCGAGTGATTAAATAGTCACGTTTGTATCGATTACTACTGTAATATTCTCTCTCATTTAAGTGTTTAACATAAGCAACCCATTACATCTTAGGAATTCAAAGGACTAAAGTATGATTCGGTTCCGGATTTCTTTGACCCCACCCTTGTACTAAGCTAGGGGCTAGTTTGGTTACTATATGTTGATATTCACCCATATAGTACTTGTGTCTATTTCAGTACATTTTCACAAGGTTTTTACACCTGACTATTAACACAAACCCCCCCTCCCTCCGAGTAATGGGTAGTTACTACGCACATGAGACTTAAGAAACTCATTTTCATTATCTTTTCAGGGGTCCTCTATTTAATTGAAAATCCTTTTAGTGAGTTTATTTTAAATCTGAGTAAGTCACTCAAAAATCTTTAATTAGGCCTAGAATTCTGTTATTTCCCAATGGCAGACCTACTTATAAAGAAATTATAAATAATATGTAATTGTAAATGTATAAAACCATGCCAAGCATGTATATTTTTAATACCTAATAATACCCTTTCTCTATAGTTGTCATCTCCAGAAAGTTGTCTAGAAGAGATTGCTATCAGCGATAAGACAACTAAATTGTACGTTCTGTAAAAAATATGCGTAATACTTTGTATGTTTTGCAATAATAAATTTTATTTAAAAAAAAAACGACTTCAAAACACTAAAAAGCTAAAAATAATATTAAAAAATATTTTTTTATAAAATTTATATATTTTATCTATTTTTAGTGATAAATCCAAATCTAACTATTGAAATCGGTTTTCGGCAGTCTTTTTTTCCACCCTTAAGGGTAATTTTTTAAGTATCTTTGAAGTATTAAATATTAAAAAAAAATCGGTTTACATTTGTCGAAGATAATTGGGTTAAATAGATACAAGAATCAAGAACCAAAACATTACCTGGTGTATTTTTGTTATTTTCTCAAAAACTGCTATTGATTGCAATTTCGATAAAATTTATATGAGAGCACTTCTGAAGTATGACCTACCAAACAAAAAAATAATTATCAATATCGATTCATAATTGGCGGAGTAATCGCGTAACATACTTACAAAAAAAAAACATACAGTTGATCTCAATTCGACTGTATGTGTTTTTTTTCTCCTCCTTTTTTGAAGTCGGTAGAAAAGTTAATAGAACCTAACTCCGACATAATATCGGAGTTAAAACACGCGCAAGGATGATCAACTTGTGGAATCTACTTTCAGAATACAAGGTGGCATGTAAAACGAAGACATCGCTTTAACATGATATTCTGCCGATTAAAGTTACTATGGGGTCTTAAGTTACAACACGAAGGAATACGAACAAAAGTCGCTGACATAGCCCAACGGATTAGTAAGCTGAAGTGGCAGTGGGCAGCAGGGCACATAGCACGTAGAACGAAATGTGCCGATGGGGCGAAAAGGTTATAGAATGGAAGCCACGTACCGGCAAGCGCAGCGTAGAACGTCCCCCCACAAGGTGGACAGACGACCTGGTGAAGGTTGCAGGTCGCCTCTAGACGCAGGCCGCTTCCAACCGGTCAATCTGGAAGTCACTGGGGTGGCCTATGTTCAGCAGTAGACATCCTATGGTTGAAATGATGAAGTTAAACATTTTTCTTCCGATTTCGTAATTGGTGCCATTGTAAAAATTGTTTATTATAAGGACTGAAATAATATCCTGTTAAATTGATTCCCTTGTCTTATCAGTCTCTGTATTAGTTCTATGACCGCAATAGTACTCTACATTTAGTGTAGTTTCATTTCTGTAGCTTCCAAACATTTAGTAAAAATAATCAAATTCGTATCGCGCTGTCATAAACAGTGGGTACCTATCATGGAACAGCATATGTTGTCTTATCTTCTAGATAAACAACAGATATTAATCACGAAATAAATGAAAGCAAATACTGTAAAATGAACCCTCGGTCCGCAAGTTCGTCCCACACTTGGCCGGTTTTATCACCCACCTCGCGTAATAGTTACCACAGTATTCAGGTTAACGGCTCAGGTTCCGTGCTAAATGTATTAGGTGACGGCTGGACTTATGATTATGATTGTGCAAGAAGAACAATTTGGATTTCTGCTCGTGTTAGAAATTTAAGATGGCAGGTAGTTTCCTAATATGGATTAGACAAGCGTCTCGCCCTGACTGCGCATGCCGCCGTACTAAATATTCTATATTACAGATGTCCTATAAAAATGGTTAGCGTATGTCCAGAAATACAGCACGTAATTTTATCAAACTTTGGGATTGCACTTTTTTGTACCAAAAAAACCGTCTGGTGGTCTAGTGGCTCGCGCTCCGGACTACAAAGTCAGCGTTTACTGGGTTTGAAGTTCAAGTGGTAAGTGTATGTTTAATGAGTGAGAACGTATTTTGAGTCATGGATATCATCATATATTTTGTATGACTTATCTGTTAATATATCTCTATATTACAAGCCATGCTTAATTTTGAGCTAGATAATATTCATCATCATCATCATCATTTCAGCCATAGGACGTCCGCTGCTGAACATAGGTCTCCCCTAGTGATTTCCAGGTTGGACGGTTGGAAGCGGCCTGCATCCAGCGGCTTCCTGCAACCTTTACCAGGTCGTCAGTCCTCCTTGTGGGTAGACGTCCTACGCTGCGCTTGCCAGTAATAATAATCATCATCATTTCAGCCATAGGATGTCCACTGTCCACTGAACATAGGCTTCCTTGACTTCCAGATTAGCCGGTTCGAAAAATAATAATAAAAGATAATATTAATCTGATTAAAGAAACACATTTTATTAGATTTTAAACAGTAACAGTAACTATGTAGTATTATTCTAATAAATATAATTTATGTAGTAGGCAAACATTAGAAACTGTCTTAGGTAAATCTATAGTAAGTAGGAGTTAGGTATAAAACATGAGTAGGTAATTAAAAATACAAAGATATGAGTTTCTGATCTGAAATTAAAATGAGCTCCAGTTGGTTGGCTACTTTTCTGAATAGAAATCAATTCCAGCTATCCGTATTCCGCATGCTTATACAGTTTCATTTTGATCCGAGATAACGTTATTTTATACAGATAAATATTCGAAACCATTATGAGAACGAACGAATACGTTTAAATGGAGCACGTTTAAATAGAGACTGCGATAGACTAGCAAATACTGGGACGTAGCTTTGTTCTATACTTCAATACGCTCATGGCAGTCTAAAAATAAAATTGAATACCCATTTATTTATATTATACAAAGAAAAATCACACTGACTAAAATAAATACTTAAAACTATGTAAAAGGAGAATTTATTGCTAAAACTAGCTGAGCCCGCGACCTCGTTCGCGTGGACTACAGGATGTTTGGTGAATTCCATTTTAATCAAAGCTGTGTCTGCGGTGAATCACTCTTAACAAGAAAGTAGCTTTTTACTTTAGAATAGAAAACTCCCAGCTTGTATCAGAAGACAGTTAGTTTCTTCGCGGTTCGCACAATAAATATTAAAGCAAAGTACTTTGTGCGAGTCGTCCCGTCCCGTGACAAGTAAGTTCAGAAGGAATAAGATTTTCGAAAAAAGGCTTTCGTGAATGGATACTACTTATTTACATTGCATATTAGAGCATTGAATATGGAATTATCGTTCGGAAATTTCTGACTCCTTTGGAGTTCTCTACCTAAAGACTAAGACTTCTTTCGCTACCTATTGCGCACTGTTATAAATGTATTTTAATGAGTTTTCTATTGATATTCGTCGAGTCTCTAATTTAGGGGCACTATTAGCCTTAAAATATAAACATTATTCTGTCACGGAATTTTTTTTAGAACTTTTAAAAGGGAAAATTCCGTCATATGTACATTATTTTTGCGTACCTTTTACCGTTCACGCAACGCGAGCAACGGAAGCTTTCAAAAGGAATATTTTTTACCGTTTTTGCAACATTTTGATTGACGCTCCTATGGTCGTAGCGTGATGTTAACCTTCCTCAATAAATGGACCATACAACACAAAATGGATTTAATTCGAACCAGTAGTTCCTGAGCTGAGATTAGCGCGTTCAACTAAACAAACAAAGATCTACTTAGATTAGTTCTTTAGCGTGGCAATATGACCAGCCTAAATATAATAGCTAATAGTGCTTCTGAAGCACTTTTCGCTAAGACGCAAACTAAATCAGATTTATGTATATTTTTCCTGTAATATCTGGCTATGTACATGTGTGAATACAAGGTTTTGTTAACTTTACTAATTTGATATCTTTCGATAGCAAATACTTCTTTAGTTGTTATATGATTGTATTCTTTTCAAACAAAGAATACTTACAATCTTATAACAACTAAAGATTTTTAAAATCTACTTACTCCTCAAAAACAGCCTTATTTCCAATGGAGTTTAGAGTACTTTAAATGTATAATCCACTTCATTGCAAATCATTTAAAGACAATATCATCCTAACCCAGGGTAATCATATCGTGGTTACTTACCCTCAGTAAATCAAGAATCCAATCCCCGGAGTGTTCTGCGATGATTTGGACGCGAGCGCAAGATTTATCGCCTTGCTTTGGGATTTAGGGCTGATTTTACTGGTCATGAAAGCTTTTTTTTAAATTCAGGGACATAATTTTTAATCCCTTATAAAACCATATTAATAAGTGTGTCCTTTGGTCTTGAATATTTAACTGGATCTAGAAACAATATCAACATTATTCATTAGGTTCTTATATTTTATTAGACGATTGTCTGGTGTAGTGGTTAACGCTCCGGCCTACAAAGCCGTCGGGGGTTCGAATCCCGCTAGGAGAAAATGTTTGTGCTATGAGCAGTGACCGTGTTTTTGAGATTTTAATGTTAGTCTCATAATAAAAGTTTTTGTATCTAAATACCAGAACCAGCTCCTAAGAGGTTACTATACTATTCGGTGAAATGTATCTTATTTCAATAAATGTTATGATAGTAATGTGTAATGTTAAGAGTAAGTATCCACAACTAAAATAACATTATTCTGTAGGTAACTGGTGACTCGTTATTCAGGCAGCCCCCACGATGTGTTCTAACTCAATCGTGCGAGTTTCAATTTCGCCAGCCATCGCAGTCTAAATTGCTTTAGCAAATTGACTACATAGCGACAAATGCTGGGCAAATATTGGATCAAAGTGCCCGTGTGTACAGCGTAGCAGTAATTAATTAGTATTAGACTTAATTGACAGGGACAGGTTTATTGAACTTGATTGAATGCTGCATGCTATTATAGTTATGAAGAGGTCACATTCCACTTTAAAGGTATTGTAGGCCTCCAATCTGTCATTCTAATCTTAAATCAAAGAAATTCACACTGTTTATCTCCAATACGTTGTCTCGGAGACCTTTATTGAAAAGGAATCCTACTATACCACCTTAGGATAGTTTGTCACCCTCTCAGAAGTAGAACAATAAGTGTCCCGATTCTAAGGTTACCGTGTCTTCCCTCTGTCTTCGGACTTTGGACAGACCTGAAATGTGACACTTTATCTTGTCAAGTTTTACCTTAATTTCTCTCAACTTAATTTTGTTATTGTGCCTATTAAATTATGTTAACACAAACGCGGACGGTAAGCATAAACTAACAAAACTATGTTGAGATAGGCAATACGTTTCTTGGGCAAAGTTGTTTGTTTTCATGAGGATAAACGAACCCTAAAGTATTTTACACTAATAAAAATTCCCTGTATATTGAGACTCGATCACCTATCTGGTTCAGAACAGATCAGTACCAGTCTCAGACTGAAAAAATAGCTAGTGGTAACATTCCGGCAACATTAGGGTCCCCCTGGCGTCAAGGGAAACACAAGACCGAACCGAGAGGTAACATTGTTGTTGGTGGCTAAGGGTGGAGAACGTGTCTCTGGACTTAAACGACTATCACTTGGTCCCCAACAGTCACGTGCTCACTCGCCACTCGTCACATCCGCACTTTGAGCATCATGCTTATAACGACTCCAGCCGGCCGGTTAAGGCAAGCCAGACAGAGGTGAGACTCCTGTAGACCCCCTTTGGTTTCCGCTTCAGCAATACAAAGAAGAGGGTGGTGTCGCTACTCACCACTGCTTGGCACAAAGCTGCTCTTATTATAATTATACTTATACTTAACACTACTACGATTTTGACATTCGTATTGTTCACAATAAAGTTTCAATTTATGCGAAATAATATCACATCCGCTGAAGCATCATTTAAACTAGATTACGAGTTAAGAGTTATGACCGCACCACCTGTTATGCTTTACTGTGAACTAAAGCATAGAAGATTTGAACCATTTGGGGTTAAACGACACACTTTTGTCTTTTATCACAAGTATCTTATCGCAGACTACCTCACGTCATCTGCTTCTTTTAGTTGCAGAGAGAAAAGCATCATCCAGAGGTTTCAGTGTCAGGTCTGTCAAGCGCACCCGGATTCTTTCTCTCGGTCTTTTGACTTCGACTTTGCCAGTGACTATCAGTCTAAGTAGTTACCTACTATCTTTTCTGGCAATTTCAGGGTAATGTCTAGCATTTTTCACCAGCACCTCTTGAAAGCATCTATTTGAGTGCGGTCGGCTTTTTTTACTATCCATGTCTGTGCCATAGAAATATGAAGAATACCGATGTGCGCACAAGTGGTCTTGGTTTAAATAAATAATACCTATCCTTTTTCAAATTATTTTGATTTAGTCAGAGTGCGTACATTCGCCCCTTTACATGAGTAAATTTTGTATAAAATCGGATATACTTAGGACATTAGAATCAATAATACTCTGTTTGGAGTACTCTGTAAGCTCACTTGCAAATATTTTTAAAGTAAATAAATAAATAAATAAAGTAATAGATTCAATTCCTTTGAGTAGTGTTGTCGCTCTGCAATCAGACGCCAAGAAAACTCTGATTACCATAAATATAGTTATACAAAGGTAATAGAGGTAAATTACTCATACATACAAATGTTATTATAATCAAACCCAAAAATAAATACATGTTTTCTTTAATTTTAGATTTAATTGTGCAATAAAATGTTGTGTAGGTTTTAACAATTCTTCGCAATTTTTTTAAATATGTTTTTCTGACAATTCGTGTTTAAGTAGTAAGCTTAAAAAAAATGGCTAGTTTACATTTGGCGACTATACTCGCATTAACTCCAATTTTAATTGGTCAGTAGGAGATAGATTTTGTTGATATGCTTCTATGCTTTGCTCGTTTACACAAAATTTATAGCCAGATGCAACGACGAATAAAGATGGCTTTAAACTAACGTTATTCAATTACATTAACCGCGACACATAAAATTGTAAGTAGGTACCTACACAGTGACGATGAATAGATTTTATAGACACTAATAAAGTCGCCTGTAAACTGCATAAAGTCACGTAATGGAAAATAACCTTAATATTCGTTATTACAGCGATTCATGTAGGAGAAATCCAATTTAAAATGCAATCTAAATACATAAGCACCTACTATGTGTTTATGTATCTTACGTACGAATACGTGGTCTCATCGCGTCATGACATTAGTAAATGTATGTAGGACAGACTTCAAGTGAAACTCGGTAAAACTTTGAGAAATTAGCTATTTATTTTCAAATGAAAATTCCTCGGTACAAAGTTAACACAAATCTTTATCCGTTCCGCACACCTCGAACAACTGAACTCTTTTCCAAATTAGCATTCCATTCCACAGACTCACAACAATATTTAAAAAACCATTCTTCCTCTTTCACTCTTGTTCATACTGGTAATCACATGTTCTCTTTTACCCGGTCATACGTCATCCTGTCGTTCCGTTCTATTCAGCACTCATATCCTAAATGTATTTTCGTTTGTATACGCCAGACAACACACCAATTATCATGGCCTCAATGTAAGTAATTAACATCCTTGTACGAGGTACCAGGCAATGTACTTTACCAGGGGCGTTTTCCTGCACACCCAGACACGAGCCAATTTAGAAAAGATCGTTTCTGAATTGACCCGAACCAGTAATCGAACCTGGGACACTAGGTACTTAAGATGACTACTGCGCCACAACAAGAATTAGATCTCCACATCCCACATGGTGGTTTGAAATTATTAAAATTGGCCCAGTAGTTTTTGAGTTATTTAATTACAAAAATACTTAAATACAAATTTTCTCTCTTTATATAGAAGTATACATAAATTTATAAGATGACAAATAAAACATAGAGAATATTTTAGTAATTTTTTTATTTCGTGGGTGTTTAGTAGCTCTAGCATCTTCACTTCAAGATTATTTGTATTTGTACTCACGACCCTGCTTAAATTTAGCTTCTAACAATGTAGGGAAAAATATCTTCAGATATTCATAAGCCTGAGAGTCTGGACGAAGAGCTTTGACAAAACGCTTTATGAGGCCAAATTTTTTATTTAATGGAGGCATTAAAACACGGTCAGTCTACACAATTGGTGTATTTTTTACACTGTATCTGAAATTCAGTTCGCTCAGGCCTCGAGTGCACTGATAGTGAAGTATTTGGCTCTACTATCCCATAATCACTGAGTCATCATTTTGTCTAAGCTTCATACTGTTCTGTTGTATCTGTAATCTGCTTTGCGACAAATAAATACATTCTTATTCTTATAAGCAAAGGTGGCACGGGTATTTAGTTTATCATCTTTGTATTCCCACCAGAAAACTTAGGAGGTTACCTCGCTTAGGAGATGAAATAAAAATAGTAGCTTAAGTCCTTTTCTGGGGTTCGAGCTTTTTCCGTACAAAATTTTATCAAAATCGGTTCAGCTTTCACTAGAAAAGTAACCTATGTCCATTCCCAAGCTCTAGTCTATTATATCTCTGTACCGTAGACATCGAGCACATACCCCATAGAGCAGCAATACGAACCATCTTTCTCTGAAACTAGTTAGTGATTTTTTACTTACATTTAGTATGAAATGACAGTTCCTGTCAACACTCGCTCATACAAAAACAGTAAAGATACAGATTAATAAATGGCGGAATATTTTGTCGAATAAATCATATGACATTTCTACTCTATAGGGCATAGGGTATGTGCTCCATGATCGGTAGACTTCTTGTAAAATCGGTTCAGTAGTTTAGGCGTGAAAGCGTAAGCCTAAGAACTCACGGAGCGGTTTTCACCCGCGCCCGCCGCGGTTGCGGGCCCGCAGCTGCTGTAGAATGTAGATTTTATGCAAAAAGTAAGAGCACATTAATTTCACGAAGCGTTTTACACCGGCGGGCGACTTGTAGAATCGCGCGGGCGGCAGTCACGCGCCGCCGCGGCGGTTTGCGCCCGCGCGCTCTGCGGTCGCTTGGTCGCCCGACCGGAGTAGCCGGCGGGGCGGGGGGTACAGAAACCGCCCGTCTTGCGATTATCGCCCGCCAAGTTTGCGGGCGATAATCGCAGCCGCGGCGGCTGCGTAACCGCCAAGCCTCCGGTCTCGTGAGTTTTGAGATAAAACAGCGCTGCGGGCGCGGGAGTAAATCGCTCCGTGAGTTCTTGCGAGACAGCCAGACAGACCTACTTTCACATATATAATATTAATAGGGAAGTATGGATATGGATTTTGGCTAACTACAAAACCCATTGTTTTTCAATCCTTACCTTACCTTGATCGAATATCCAATATCGTCCAGACTGTTGTTTGTTTTCGAACCTACCCTCTATTTATCCTCTAAGGACATTATCGAACAAGATTGAACGCCTCACGTGGGTCGGTAAGTAAACCACCTGAAGATTTTGTGAAAACTATATTCTACCTACTTTTTAATAAATATTATTTAGGCAGAAGAACTAAACAACAAAATTAAAAAAATTTAACGTGAGCTAGTTAAGGCATGATGAAAACAATGTGTAAAAATTAATAAATCATTTTAATTATGGTAAACTAGGGACATTCTTAAAATAAATTACGCATACAGACAATAAATTAAATTAAAAATAATTTAAGTTACTTAATTTACAAGGAATATTTTTAAATTATTTTGATAAACTTTTTTACTTTGCGATCTGTGAACCTGAAAATAATAAAATAGACATAAGCCGACTTATAAAACGCAACAGTATTTTATAAAATGTTAGTATATTTTTTAAACCAAGTAGCGAGTTTAATATTAGTGATTTTTCTTTAAACTAAGGGTGGGTACTAACTGGTGTTATGGGTCGTAATGTAACATGTTACAAAGAGAGCAATGAGCTGCTCGTTTATTTCTCGCTCCAAGTGCTCCACCCGCTGTTGGTTTTTTGGCAAATACCTTTGAGTTTCGTGCTTCATTCAATGCGCCGTCGAGTGGTCATAAGCCTATGTGGCTCAAGCTTCGATTCTGGGTTCTTCGTCGGGCATCAATTTCATTAAATCTAGAGCACGGGCGAGCAATAAAATTAAAACCGAGAATGTTACTCGGACTTGAAATACACCGTGTAACGTAACGTGCTTGCAGACGCTGCGAACGACCTTTTCATGAAATGGTGGTACAAAAATCAAAATTCGATGAGGTAGTAGTCCATGATATAGAACAGTATACCTGCCGCTCAAATCATAATTTGGTCTAGCCAGATCCATGGATTAATTCTTTACATTTCTCACGGAAGAAGCTGCCAGGGATAGAGCGAAGTAGATAAAACAATACAGAAAAGCGGGCACTGTCACGAGACTAAATTTATGATAGGAAGAAGAAGAATTATTTTACTACAGTAAATACAGGGTATACAAAAGGATAGAACTCTCCTTGCAACCACGTGATCAGCTGCTCATATACAACAACTTTTTCCATGGAAGCAACATCGAAATCGAAAAAAATGTTTAGACGCTCCATACAAACTTATTTGCTACCTCGATGATAACGTATGGACTACTGAAAAAAAAACACGATTTCGAAGTTGTTGTATATCAGCTAATCACGCAGTTTTAAGGAGTGTCCTATATTCTCTTGTACACCTTGTATAATACGGCCAAACGTGGATAGACATGACATAATATAATCATCAAATGTTGACGCCTAAACGATATGGTCAGTTTTAGCTGGCTATAATAATGAAATACCACCATCTCATGAAATGTTCGGACATTCTGAGATTCAGAACTCGCCAATTTTGATAATGAAAGTAAGTAGGCCGCTTTTTATGGTACCGGATTATTGATTTTGCCACGATCACAGAACAAACAGACAAGAATTAACTTACCAAAAAACGTTTTTGAAACTGATCTGAACCAGAAATCCAAACCACAATCCCTTTGCATCAGTCATTCACAGTCACCAGATGAAGACTTAATAACTATTTAAATCTAATCTACATTAAAAATCTACATAATATAAAATACCTGTGATTCTAAGACGAGCAGCAGTCCTTTTTATACTAGAAACAACAATCATAACTTTAATAATTTAGAATATTTGCCAAGCTAAATAATAAAAGCAAGCTTACCTGTGTAGATAAACAAGTAAATTAAATAACTTGATCTAATAGATTTTAATTTAAAAAATGTCTAACTAAGTAAATGCAAGTACTTGTATCTCGCTGCAACCTTTTATAACATACTAGCTGTTGCCCGCGACTTCGTTCGCGTGGTCTTTCATTAAAAACACTGCGCAACTTAATGTTTTTTTCTTTCAAAAGAACCTTCTCCTGACATTAATAAACACAACAGAAAAAGAATTAGCGAAATCGTTACATCCGTTCACGCGTAATGCGATGAACAAGGGAAATAGGGATTAACTTTTTTAGTATAGATATAAATAAATTGTGTAATCACGATATAAGTTGATGGTAAAGCTTTTAAAGAAAAAGTTTATTTTATTCTTTTAGCGCATTTAAATAAAAGCTTGTAGTTAAAAAAGGTTTAAATTATTTTTTTTTTACTTTTTAGTCATCGCTGGACAGGTTTCTCAGTTTGTTTATCCAACGCATCATTGTTGCAAGGTCCAGGTCCAGGTATGCTTGACCAACAGTGGAGAACTTCGAGCCTAAGTATACAACGGCATAGTCGACAGCTGTATTTTGTGTACTGTGCAAGCCCAACATGATATTATTGGCAGCATTCGTCGTTCTGCAGTGCCGTGACTATATTTTGCTGGAAATTGCAGTCTTGGGTCGAATGAGATGAATACCGTCTTTACCGAAGTCTATACGGACGGATTCTGAGCCATGTCTTCAAGCTGTTTTCGAGAGCTATGACGAATTGTCTGGTGCATAGGTTCGATGGCTTTCAGCCTCCCGAACAAGCGGGTTTCTGAAAAGTACCATAGATCACATCCACACGCTGCGGCAAGTTATACAGGAGACCCAGGAGTATAACTTGTTACTATGCTTTGCGTAAACCTCCTAGAAAGCTCCTAGGATGGAAAGGATTTGGCTTCAACATCAACGGCGACTACAACTCTCACCTTCGGTTTGCCGTCAGTATTATATGCCGTGGTAATGGCAGAATTGCTTGAAGACCTCGGCACAATGCTAGATGGTCTTTTCAAGTTTTCCAATAAGTAGGCTTTTGGATAAAGGTGATCCGCTTTGGTAGATCCAATTTTGAGAAGGAGGTCAATTGTAGAATCAAACTCGGCTGGGCAGCGTTCGGTAAACTACACAACGTTTTCTCGCCCAAAATACCTTAGTGCTAAAAGACGTAAGTCTACAACTAATATATGCTACCAGTGATGACATATGGAACTGAAACAGGGCCTCTCACTATGGGCCTCATAAAAAAGCTCAAGGTCGCACAGCATGCTATGGAAAGGGCTGTGCTTGGTGTTTCCTTGCGAGAGAAGGTAGGAAATCCGTAAACAAACAAAATTCGCTAGCATAGCCCAACGAATTAGCAAAGCTGAAGTGGCAGTGGGAGGGGTACATATCAGGTAGAAAAGACGGCCGATGGGCCAGAAAGGTTCTAGAGTGCAGGCCATGTACCGGCAAGATTCTACCCGAACAAACATAGTTACATACATTGCAAGTTAAATAAAAGCTAGATAGCCGTTCGCGTTCCACTTACCCATGGTAGACCGGAAAAACAATAGAAAATTAAAAAGTACTCATTAAGACAAATCAAACGAGCCCAAACTCGATGGGGTTGCGTTCTTTTATTGCGGAGTTCCTATGGCCACATTCCAGCTCCAGCATCAGATCCAGGTCGTCTGTCCACCTTCGGGTCGGTGGGCTGTAAGTTCTACGTCCTATGTGCCCCGCTCACTGCCACTTCAGCTGCCAGCTACCTTTGTTCGTTAACGGATCTCCTCACTTTCTGATTCGATTTCGCAAGGAAGCACCGAGCACAGCCTTTCCCCTATGAGGCCTATAATGAGAGAACCAGTTTCAGATAAAATCAGCAATAAGGTTATCCGACAAAAAACTAAAGAATTATCCAAGCTCAAAGAATAAGCATGCTATAGCATATAAGTATAAAGTGGTAGTGGGTTGGCCGCATTTGCCGTAGAACTGATAACGAGACCGCGATTTGGCAAATGCAGTGTAGGGTGCCCTCCGACATGGTAGACTGATGATGAACGCAAAGCTTCTGGCAGCATATAGAAAAGAATAGCTAAGGTTCGAGGTTACTCGGACGACGTAGGCTGATTATAATGAAGAAGTAATCTTCTTTCTTTTTCATCTATACGGTCAATCCCGGTTGCGTCCAAAGCCATTGCTTTGGAACCCAGGGTCCGCTTTCCTTGATTTACTCCTTCATTTCGCACGGTCTTGGACGTCTCTAGTTGTGAGATCATTTGCACCCATGTCAGCCCTTACGACGTCAAGCCAGCATCTCTTAGGTCTACCCCTTTTGCCAGGACCTGGCGGTGGCGGCATGGCCAGACGTTTGTTTCCTACGTAGCTTGCCGGTTTTCGCAAAACATGGCCGTACCAGCGTAGGCGACTCTCCTGCAGTTTGTCTGCAATATCACAGACACGAAGGCTACCGTAGAAGTAATAGTAATAGCCTAATAGTAGAAGTAATCATTGCAACAAAGTTTAGGTTGCTTTTTCTGCGTTTTACTGTACTTCCTACTAAAAAAATTCGAGAATAAGACAGGTATGGCTAGCAATACCCGAAGCTTCACCTTAAACTGAGAACTTAAAGCTACATAAACATAGACCTATTGACCGATTCTGTCGAACAATCGACCTATGTGAACTTAGCACCTGACTTTGGAAAAATTGATCTTACTTAGGTTTTTTTTTAAAAAAATACGGTTAGTAGTTGACTGTATTGAAGCTAACTTCGTTTGTAGTAATTCCAAAAACAAACAAAAAATAATGCGTCTCTCGAGATTGCAAAAACTTACATTTTGCAATCTCGAGAGATATCAGAGAATCACGTTAGTAGTGGATTGTAGTGAAATTCATTTCGTTTTTAGTAGAACATATATTTTTTTAAATTATCAGACAAATTATTTTTCAGATACGATATTTTCTACATGATTCAATTTCTTTATCAGTTTCTCAGTATTTTTTTTTGCGTTTGAAGTAGACGTAAAAGCTTTCAAATTAACCAGTGAAGAACATATATGAAAAATACTCGATCCTTAATCATCATCATCATCATCATTTCAGCCATAGGACGTCGACTGCTGAACATAGGCCTCCCCCAGTGACTTCCAGATTGGCCGGTTGGAAGCAGCCCGCATCCAGCGGCTTCCAGCAACCTTTACCAGGTCATCTGTCCACCTTGTAGGTGGACGTCCTACGCTGCGCTTGCCGGTACGTGGCCTCCATTACAGAACCTTTCTGCCCTTGATAATAATATTAATATTATCCCTCGATCCTTAATATTTTTTCCAATTTTTTCTGTTTTACTACAAACGAAAACTCTTACACTACAATCCACTGCTAACCTCTAAAAACGTTTCTCAGTCATTTATAGCGTCTGTAGTAGACGTATAAGCTTTTAAATTATACTTGAAGAAAATATCGTATCTGAAAAATACTCGATCATTAATATATATTTTTTAATTTGTCTTTTCTTCTACAAACGAAATTAATTTTACTACAATCCACTACTAACGTCTCTCTATAAGACACAACCGGAAAAACGCAGTTTTTTTTGTCAATATACAGGTTGGCCAGAAAAGTGACGTCCAAAAAATTTTTTTAGGTGCCTCGTGTTGAGAGGTATCTGAATCACACCTATGTATGTTCTACGGTTTTTCGTAGTTTTCGAGTTACGATTTTTTTTAAATAGCATATAAAGCCTATGAAGTTCTACTTTTTTATTATTATTATGAAAGCTTAGAGTCGAGCGCATTCTCTGAAGCTACTTAGAAACTATGAAGTTATCAGTTTAGATTTTAATTTTAAGTTGAACATTTAAATAATAACTCACTTTATATTCTCAAATTTAGGTCAATTTTGTAGTAACTTTCATTAAAGTTATGAGGCTGTTTATTTTATGCATAAATGCAAATATTATAGAGATTTAGCTGCAAGAAAAGAATTGCGAAGAAATCTACTTTTTTTTAAATTTTTCAAACTGATCCGGTTGCAAACATTCATAAAAAAATCGTAACTCGAAAACTACGAAAAATCGTAAGAACATACACAGGGGTGATTCAGACACATCTCAACACGAGGCACTTAAAAAAAATTTTGGACGTCACTTTTCTGGCCAACCTGTATATATTTTTGGAAATACTTACTACAGACGAAATTAGCCACACTACAATTAACTACCTACCAACTTCTTTTAAACAAACCTAAGTAAGATAATTTTTTTCAATGTCGGGTGCTAAGTTCACACAGGTTAACAATCGAGTATATTACCAACCTATTCCGGTACCAAATAGTACACTAAAAGGCACAGTCCCACTATAATAAGCAATGGAAGCAATATTACTACACATTTGCTAATATTAAGAAGGCAGCAACTGAAAATATTGCAGAATTTAAGGTTATGCGATCAAATAATATTTGCAACATTTTATTAATATATTTGAACTGACAGATATCGCATATCTTGCATCATTTTGTATTTAATTTCTTTAGAAGAATTGGCTGATATTATACATTTAATCGCATTATTTACCACGTTATGAAGGCAATACAAATTCCCACGGTTCCGGTTTCAAAACGTTTCTTTCCTTATTTATTTGACATGTGATGATGACAATAGAGGAAATAAATCTCTTTGTACCACTGACCATTGATCAAGTAAAACTACGCCACTGACCTGGACGGGCTGTCTGTCCCTCATAGCTGTCCCATACAAACTGACCTATATAAATACCTGGACGGGCTGTCCCCCATAGGTGTGGCATACAAACTGACCTGTATAAATACCTGGACGGGCTGTCCCTCATAGGTGTCCCATACAAACTGACCTGTATAAATACCTGGACGGGCTGTCCCCCATAGGTGTCCCATACAAACTCACCTGTATAAATACCTGGACGGGCTGTCCCCCATAGGTGTCCCAAACAAACTGACCTGTATAAATACCAGGACGGGCTGTCCCACATAGCTATACCCAAGGAATTTATAAGTACTATAAATTCCTTGGCTATATTATACAAATGACAGCTACTTTTGTATGCTCATTTCAAACGCCAAAGAAACGAAGCATGCTTATTAGTGGCAGTAAACTTCTTAGGTAGGAAATATATTTGTGAATTTCAGCATACCAGTTATCTTTCAGTATTTTTGTTTCTGCCCAAACTTGAAGCAAATAAGTTTGTACATTGTTGTACATTCTAAATTTCATTAAGTGGTTTTGATTAGAATTTATCACAAAAAATTGATGAATCAGGAAAATTTAATAAAAAAACAACAACTCTAAAAAGCTAAAAATAATAATAACATAAGTACCCAATTAGTTACTTTTGGAGTCGGTGCGACGAAAACCTTCAAACCTGGCACCGACTCCAAAAGTAACTGATCAGGTAATTATGTGGTATTATTATTTTTAGCTTTTAAGTGTTTTAAAGTCGTATTTTTTATTTATTTACTTATTTCTTTTAACTGATAAATCCAATTTAAAACAAATTATAAGAGTGCAAACAAAAGCTAACTGCTGAACACCGATTTCATTATCAGGGATGAATTTTTCCCGCTAAATTTTATTATAGTATCTTTGAAGTTATTCATTAACAAAAGAATCATCAAAATCGGTTTACATTTGTCGAAGATATTAGGTAACAGATACAAGAATACAAGAAGAGGATCAAAAACGGTATACTTATATTTTATTATTTCTTGATTTTCTCAAAAAGAGCTGAATCAATTTCAATAAAATTTATATGGAAGTATGATTAATCAAACTACATCAAAATCGATTGATAATTGGCGGAGTAATCGCGTAACATACATGCATACAAAAAAAAAGAAAACAGTCGAATTGAGGACCTCCTCCTTTTTGGAAAACGGTGGAAAAATGAAAAAATTCACGAAAAAAAGGATGATCAGGCGGTACGTTGTAAACAAGTTGGCCAGGACAAATAAATATATTCTAAAATAATGCATCGGCGAAAATCAAAATCAAGATCATTGTTTAGTACTAATTAGTTTTTTGGCTGTTGAGACAAGACTTTGTTCCACACGGTAAATTTTCAACCGACCGAAGATCTGAATTCGACAGTTTTTTTGTATGTACGAGTATGTTACGCGATTATTCCACCAATTATAAAACAATTTTGATGATTCATTTTTGATTTGGTAGATCATACTTTAGAGTGGCCATGTTTCTAAGTACCCTACCCTTATAGCTTTCTAAATATTGGATCTACGAATTTGTGACTTCCATTTTTTTATGTAATAAAGTACCTACTTAAGTTCCGCGTAATATCACGCCTTGTGAAACTTTTTAGCAAGGCGTGACGTGACGTGCTCACTTTGATGCGCTTTATCTTCGTCATTTTTAGTTTGATTGACAAAAAAATATGGGTCCAATATTTTTTGATAATCTAACTGACGTACTAAATAGAATAATATTTTTTTGACCCAGGAAACTAGCCTGTTATATATAGGTAATTAGGTACATTCATAAAATAAATTATAATTATAAACGACAAATTAAAGTAACAATAACCTTATAATAAATAAATATTGGACAACATCACATACATTGCTCTGATCCTATAGTAAGTATCCAAAGCACTTGTGTAACAGAAATCAGAAACAACGGAGGTACCACAACACCCAGACCCGAGACAATATAGAAAAGTTATTTTTCTACGTTGACCGACCGGGAATCGAAACCGGGACCTCAGATAGCGACACCAAGTTCGGTAAGCTCGTCTCTCGGCTACGGAGGTCGTCATGTCACCGTCACGTCACCTTTGTTTCTTAAGTGGCGCTATCAAATTAATTGAGCTATCGTTTGGCTTAGCGATCTGCGAATCCTAAAACAATAATTTATGCATTAGCCGTTATATAAGCCGCAACAGCGTTTAATGTTGATTGTTTAATTATTGTTGTTTAATAATGACCTAAGGTTGGTTGGAACCAAGTGGTAGGTAGTATTAACAAGCAGTGGCGCTTGCTGTGGTCCATGTCCAGCAGTGTTAAAATATTATTCATAATAGTCATATATTCAGTATAAAAATCCTCTTACTTATACACGTCCCAAAATATAGCTTTGCCCTACCACCGCTTTGGGACAACATATTTGCTGGTGCTGAGAAGAAAAGGCGCAACAAAAACAGTCACCTTTGTCAGCCTTCTTGTCGATAAATAATTGTCTACTTTATAATATTTTTTATGTGAATTTTGAACTTATAAACAGGTAGTTCAACAATAGCCTGTGGTAGGTACCTACTTTATTGAAAAATTTAATACATTTCCCTAAGAATTAATTACCAACTTTGTGTAGTATGAAACTCGAAACGGCAAGTTTATTTTATAATTTCGAGTATTAAAATGATGAAAATTACCTTTTAAGCTAAACAATAATACATGATAATTTCAAAAATGTATTGTTAGGCTACTGATAATATCTATATCTTTAAAAATCTCCCTCATAAAGAATCTCAAGACGAGGTCTAAGACAGTATATTGCACGTACGGCTCTTTTCTGCAACACAAAGATTGATTCAATGTCAGCAGCAAAGCCCCATGGCAATAAACCATATGACAAACTATGAAAATAACTAAAGTAGCCCCATGGCAATAAACCATATGACAAACTATGTATACTACTCTTGCCGTTTCGATTTTTTCCTCACAGCTTATGCCGCTGAACTGAGCCTCCCTGATAGTGGACTTCTTAAAACTGATTTTGACGATGATGGTGAAGTAATCAGTGAACTCTGATTGTTTACCTGCATAATCTTGCCAGGTAATGTATACTAAGATATACAGATTTTAGATAATTGTTTATTGTCCTGACCACCACAGCAAAGGTCACGATTATTAGGTAACAGAGACACCTAAAGCAATAGTAGCAGCAACAAAAACTGAAAAAACAAAACGGTTTATTAGAATTTAATTTCGACCTACATATAATACATTCTGCAGTGTGTGCTCACACGGACTGACCAGAGAGTAGACATATTTAACCAAAATGATTATAAAACTCCTCCCTACTTGTCCCTTCGTTTAGTGTGAACACGCACTTAGGATATTAAAAATATTGCTAAGATTGCATTGCATGCATTTGTGCTAGACGTAATTATATGGGGTCAAATCTATGGGTAATAGTGTCCTCTAACACCAGGCGCCCGCTGGACGCTCTTCTTGGGACACTGTATATTTTTAATACTGGATCTCGTACAGTACTTTAAAAGTAGGGTTCAAAATGAAAGAGAATTTAAGCGCGGCTTGCCCCGTATAAACGACTCGAGCCCTCCAAGAGATCGTAAGTCTTGGAGCCTTACTGTAATGAGTCGAGTCATGTTATTTGTCAGCCGAGCTCGAACATTAGGACTCGATGATTTTTGCAACTCTAGCTAAGTTACACAAAAACAAAATTAGAATAGTTACGAACCGTATGTGTAGTCCGGTAAAATAAGAAAATCTTTCAATCGCTAGCGCAAAGCACGGTGGACGACTTACCAGGGCGTTACTGCAATTGTCCAGGACGCCCTAGATGACCTCTCTGTACCAAAGTTTGACAGTGTAAAAAATATTCTCATGGACATCCAGGTTATGCTTATTTTACTTGCGTTAAATTGAATTAATGAGTAAGCTCTTCATTTTCCGTCGGAATCATATTCTTTACATAGATGTAGTACGCTACAACTGCAGCAATTATGCCGATAAAAGTTGATCCAATCAAAATCGCAAGAAGAATTATAATACATGTTCTAGACAAGTTGCTGAAAAGCATAAAATTTATAACATTAGTAAGGTATTTAAAAACAGTTTAAAACCTAGATATACAGGGTTATTTTAAAAACATCAACAACCCCCTAGGAGCTAATTCTGGTGCTCATACAACAACTTTTTCTATGAGACCAAAATCGAAATCGCAAAAAAAATTCACTTCCCCATACTAAGCCACCAGCGGACATCAGTTTGTATGAAGCAGTGAATTTTTTTTTAGACTGCTGTGTTGGTCCCGTAGAAGAAGTTGTTGTATTTGAGCACCAGAATCAGCCCCTAGGAGGTTGTTGATGTTTTACAAATAACCCTGTATAAATTCCGATATAACTTAAGTGCTTGTTTTCATATTTACGATATCTAATTTGTACTGCAGCTCCCTACCCTATTGCCACAAACTCATCGTGAATTATGTCAGACAACGGCAGATCAAACTACCCAAAAAATTAAAGGTCATTGAACCGATTTTCAACTGTAAGTCTGACGTGTAGAGATCAATATCATATCATATATAGTTTATAGTGCTGGACGTAAAAATGATTTATTGGAAGAAATTAATCGCAGTGATAACCGATTGTTTTGGTAGGTACCTAATTATTACTATCATCACTATACATAATATAATGAAAACTTTAAAATGAATTCCCAAAATTTTGTTTTGCTTCTTTTAAGACTATGTATTTAAAAGATATCGACTCATTAAAATGCTAAGGTACTCTAAAATTGTATAAAGCCTGAGGGTGGAGACCTGGTGGTCTGTAACTCAAGTATATTTTTACTCATCATAGATCACCAGTCTCCACAAACAAGTAATTGACTACGTAGTTTACTTTAGTTTTAAGAACTTGCTTGTTTGTGGTGAGAAATAAATATATATTTTATTATTTATTATACACATGCCCAACAGTAACATCCTAATAATTAATAAATAGCAGCTTGCATGTATGGGATTAGGGCGCTTACATATGACGACATTTGTGGCGATGCAAGCGGTGCGAATCGAGTTTTTACCTTCACAAGCTAAAATTCTCTTTTATAAACTGTAATAATAGTAGGTATCTATAGTATATCGCGACAAACATACTGCAATAAGTAATGTATAAGTGCTCTTAGATTTAACATCAAAAAACCTATCAATATTTGGCACTCCCCCAATTTTGGCACTATATAGTTTAGTTCGAGAAAACATGGAAACCATAGATGCATTAAGGAAAGGCGCAAACGTGGACACTTGTGTGTCTTGTATCAGATACAAAGCTACCGATGAATATTTGATTTCTGTAGAACCAGTATGAAGTCATCCAATCCCTGCGCATAGGTACGTTAACATTTTTTGTATCCAGTTGCTTTAGCTTAAGTGACCAGTCTCTTAAAAATCTGTGTTTCTGCAGAATTATCAGATTTTAAACCTAACTTTAAAATTATTATATATTAAAGCAATAAGTGAACTTTAACGTTAATTTGTAGTGTGGGATTTAAACTTTCTAACATTCAATTTTTTATTCACTTTGATGCTATTTTTAATATAGAATCGTCACTTGAAGCTGGAAGCGGCTAGGCACCAGCTTCAAGTGACTAAATTTTACTAATCTAAGTTTTAAAGATCTTATTTTGATTACTGCGCGCGCTAGTTACAATTAAGCATGTGTATTTGTACCATTTACGTACGCAATGATAGGCATTAAACAAATTTTTGTAAGATTGAATCGTTACCCTATTCAACAAAGTTATTGTCACGAGAGCAAAGACTGCTGACATAAATAGTATCGAGTCTGAATAAATAAAAAAGGCTCCATAGAAGGATATATTTACCACATAATAATTATATCTCTTCACAAAAAATTATTGTATAAACCACCGTTGAACATTAATCACTTACAAGACAAATAAATAAGTCATCTGTCAATGTCGTTGAGACCGCGATAATTTTTTTATGAACAACAGAATTAAAATTGCCTTTTTTAAAAAATATAACAGGGTATTGATAATTTTATAGGTGGACGTGGATTTTTTTTTCGAGATTTCGATGTTTTGTCTGATAATAAAAGTTATTGTATTTAAGCTAAAGAGTGTGCCTTTTTCAAACCAATGAAAATTTACAAGCAATAGCATACTTATGCAACCGCCATTAGCAAAAAACCGCCTAGCAAAACCTTGCTGCTTGAGGTATGGTGGAATATAAACTTTATTGTCAAAATAATTAATATAGTGGATGATTTTGTATAACTATATTCTTCTTTTTTTATTTTTTTATGTAAGTAATAATGTACATAACTATCTACCTACCTACGTACAAAACAATGCAGCGTCAGCCGCTTCAGCTTGACGTCTGCAGTTTCATACAGCGGCCCTTGCTGAGCGGGCGGAGACTGCTCTCCCTCCGCGCCTCCGGATTTTAAAACTCTCTTCTTTAGTATTGGGCAGACAAAAACTACAGCGAATGACTACGGTGAGTCGGGGTAAGGCATAATGAACAGTGTGTTAAAATTTAAAAAAATCTTTAATTATGTATAACTAGTTAAGTACATTCATAAAATAAATTAAGTACAATTACAAACAACAAATTAAAGTAACAAAAACCTATGTTGCTTAACTTTAAGTGGCGCTATCAAATTAATTGAGCTATCTTTTGGCTTAGCGATTTGTGAATCTGAAAACAATAATTTATGCATTAGCCGTTGATAAGCCGCAACAGTGTTTAATTTAATGTTGGTCACCAAAATAATAATGAATATGGTTGGCCAATATATTATTTGAAACCAAGTAGTAACTAGAAGTGCCGCTCGCTGTGGTCCATGTCCAGTGGCAGTGAACTTCCAAAAGCTGATGTTGAAGATGATGATCAAGTAATGAGTTAACTCTGATTGTTTACCTGCATCGAATAATCTTGCCAGCTACGGTATACTAGGATATACAGATTTGAGATAATTGTACAACATCATCCCGAGCACCACAGCAGAGGTCATGATTATTAGGTAACAGAGACACTGACAGCAATAATAGCAGCAACAAAAACTGAAAAAACTAAATGGTTTAGGTATTACATATAAAATTATATGCAATAAAATAACAAATGCTTTCAGTGTGTGCTCACACCGACTGACCAGAGGGTATAGATAGAGGTATTTAACATAAAAATATATCAAACTCCTCCCTACTTGTCCCTTCGCTTAGTGTGAACACGCACTTAGGATACTAAAAATATTGCTAAATTGAAGTTACAACTACAATTTAGCAATATTTTTATTTACAAATAACTCGAGCCCTAAGTCTTACTCATTTGTGCTTAACATAATTATATCGGGGTCAAATCGATAGGTAATAGCACCAGGCGCCCGCTGGACGCTCTTCTTGGGACACTGTATATTTTGAATACCGAATCTCGTACTTTTATTTCCTATTATAAAAGTAAGGTAAGGTTAAGGAAGAGAACTTAAGCGCGATTTGTCTCGTATAAACGACTCGAGCCCTCCAAGAGCTCGTAAGACTTGGATGGAGCCTTATTGTAATAAGTCGAGTCATGTTATTTGTCAGCCGAGCTCGAACATTAGGACTCGATTATCTTTGCAACAAAATTAGATTAGTCACGAACCGTGTGTGCTGATTTGATTCTTAGTCCGGTAAAATAAGAGAATCTTTCAATCGCTAGCGCAAAGCGCGGTAGACGACTTATCAGGGCGCGATAGTCAATTGTCTAGGGCACCCTGGACGACCCCTCTGGACCAAACGCAGAAGTTGTAAGAAATGTTCTTGTAGGAATCCAGGTTTTGGCTATTTTACTTGCGTTATGTTAAATGACGAAGGTATGGGTGGGAGAAGCTGCTTCAGATAGTGGTATATAACGAGTGCAACAGTTACGGCGATAGTAAATGGTATAATCATAAGTAATAGTTTACTCAAGTTTGCACAGCTGAAAAGTAATTAAATTATAATCATATAAGTAATTATTTACAAAAGTTTATAATCTAGAAACAAAATCTATAATAACTTAAGTGCGTGTTCACATAACATTTACAGCTCTACATAGGGTAGAACTCGCGAACTCATAGTGAATGGGCTAGTTTCCTAAAAAAATCTAATTAGTCCGTCAGTTGGATTAACAGAAAATGTTGGACACGTATTTTTTCTTTTCTAAATCAAACAAAAAATGATCAAGATATAGCCCGTAAGTTCCGCGTAACGTCACACCTTGCGACACTTTTTAGCAAGGCATGACGTCACGTGCTCACTTTCATGCGCTTTATCTTCGTAATTTTTTGTTTGATTGACAAAAAACAAAATATGGGTCCAATATTTTTTGATAATCTATCTGACGGACTAAATAGAATAATGACCCAGGAAACTAGCCTATTCGCACCATGTACAGACAAAAGCACGTCAACCTACCACTGAACGTAAAATTTTCTCAATTGATAATAATATTTCTTTTTTAAAAACTGTTTATTTTATTTAAATGAAAATATTTTACAAGATGAATGCAAAAAATCTTAGAATTAAAGATTATGTAGCCACCATTGAAGAGTTGCTCATTTCTGGCTTGCATAATCGTGATCGTTGATCTTTACGTGTAGGACTTAGTTGAAAAATCGGTTCAATAACCTATAACTTTTTGGGTAGATTGACCTGCCGTTGACTGTACCTACCTAGAATCCTTCAAAGACCAAAATCGCGAAATTCTTGGCGATCACATAAAGCAAGTAAAAATGTTTTATTTAAAGAAATAAACAATACTGTCACAGTAATAGCCGATTGTTGTTGTTAGTATTGATAAACACATTCGTCTTTTAAAATTTTCTCCTGTTTAAATATTAATTAATCCTTCCTTATGTCATATGCTTTATCATTGATTTATTAATTTATTAATTTATTAACTTAAATATTTAATATTTCTAAAAAGAGGCAGAAGCAGTTATCTTAGTTTACCTTAATGTCATTTTGCTAGCAAACAAGTCAATTTGATGTTACATACGAGTATATACTAACATAATATATGCGAAAGTTTAGATGTATGGATGTTTGTTAATCACGCCAGAACGGCGGAACGGATCTTTTCAAATATGGCCGTACTCGACCTACAACCTTTAAACCGGAGTGGGGTTTTTAAAAATGCGTTGTGTTTTTTACTAAAACCTGTTTAGAGATTATTTAGGTACCCATTTAACTAGCTGTCCCGGCGAACTTCGTACTGCCCCTATAAACTTTTTTTTTCGTAAATATTTCCGTGTTTAGTTATTCTGCTATTCGGAGCGACTAACCCGACTTTGTTAAATATATATATATAGATATGACTACTATAATATTGTGACATGAGTATTCTTGCGGTGGTTGCTTCGGTAAGTAATACATCCAACCCTACTATCAAGCTAACTAAGCTAAGCTAATCTAAGCACCAATGAAATGAAAACCGCCTCAGAATCTGTATTAGCATGTGCATTTTTACCATTTACGACGTAATGATATACGCATTAAACATTTTTTTGTAAAAGTCGCTACCTTATTCAACAAATTTATTTTCACGAGAGCAAAAGCTGCTGACATTTAAATAGTATCAAGTCTGAATAATATAAAAGGCTCCATAGAAGGATATATTTACCACATAATTCGCTAGAATAATTATATCTCATCACAAAAACTAATTGAATAAACGACCAACAAACAACAACAATCACATACAAAGACAAATAAGTAAAGTCATCTGTCAATGTCGTTGAAATCGTGATAATTTTCTCTATGATCGACAGAATTAAAATTGACAGCAAAGAAGACTATCCACGAAAACAATATACAGGGTGTACGAAAAAATAGATCACCACTTAAAACCACGTGATCAGCTAAAAAAAACGGTAAAAGCTTGGCTAAAACAATTGGATTATATTCAGACTGAAAACGTGTTATAGTTTATTTATTATTGGAGACATAATTTAGATTTTATTTAGGCATGGATTAAATTGTTTAATTTACTTTAAGTACCTACTGAAAACTGAGGACTTTCAAATTGTTAATATATACATGTAATACATAGTTAAGATGAAAGAAGAGCGCTTTATCCTAGGACAAGTTTACATTAACTTAAATGGGTAAGGACAACATACTCTGTTATAAACATGTTTCGTTACCAATAAAATATTTGTATTTGTATTTGTATTTGTATCAGCTGCTCATATGCATCAACTTTTTCTAAAGGGAGCAACATCAAAATGGTAATACAATTTTTTGATGCTCCATACAAACTAACGTGCTATTTCGATGATAATGTATGTAGCACCTGAGAGAAAAAAAACAACTTCGAGGTAGCTCCCATAGTAAATGTTGTTGAATATGAGCAGCTGATCACGTGGTTTTAAAGAGTGTCCTATTCCTTTGTACACCCTGTATACAGGGTGACATAGGTTTGACTTAATACATAAATTAATAGAGTAACTGTGACGCACTCAGAGGTGTCAATTAACAGTAGCGTTGATTAACATTTTTGTTCATTCAATAATTGTCTTAATTTGTATCGACTTTAGAATCACAGACTTTTCTTAAGTAACCATGAAAGTTAAGTGACGTCTCCGAGTGCGACAGTAAGATCCCAGAGCCGCCAGACCACTTATTTTCTAAGTACAAAATGTGTAGGATCGAATAGTGTTAGTTAATAAGTACTGTGAACGTGTGTATCATACCTGGGCTGCTAGTTTGTTCCGACGGCCATTTTTATGTAGGATCAGGTGCTAAAGTTACTTAACAACATTACACACTTTTCAGATTTTTATGTAAAACATTTTTTTTTTAATCATGCTGATAGACGCTTTTCGTCACCGGTAATTTCCACCAGACTTCGTAGTTTGGAAAATCTTTTCAAATATTTGTACCATTTCAAAAATTTGCCGTTCTTCCGGTGTAGTGGTTTCGGCTCTATAAAGCCCGGCGGTTACGGGTTCGGATTCTGTAAGGGGCAAAAGTTTGTGTGATGAGCACGAGCATTTGTACCCAAGTCATGGATGTTTATAAAACGTAATTAACTATGATTATCCGTTATCTAGTCGCCATAGTTCAAGCTTTGCTTAATTTGGGGATAATTGGTGCCATTATGGAAACACTTTACTTTAATTTAATAAATAAATAATCAACTACATTATTAAAAATATATTAGGTGTTAATAAAATCTAAATGATTTATCATCAATTCGAAAAATATCTTTAGCAAATATCTAATATCTCAGCTCTCTTTTTTAACTTTAAAAGAGGGAGTTGAATATTTTTTATTAAAAAAAACTAAATCACACATCTATAAAAATATTTGAACACCTTATTAATGAAGATAGGTATTAGTTACTCTTAATTGCACATTACACAAAAATACGAGCAATAGACATTTAGAGCGGCTAAGTAATCTTTTAAAGACTACTTTCAGGTAATGGATAGTTAAATTAAAGTTGACAAGAGGAGGCGGTATACAAGGTGGCCAGAAAAGTGACATCCAAAAATTACCCCTATGTATGTTCTACGATTCGTAGTTTTCGAGTTACGATTTTTTATAGATAGCCTATGAAGCCTATGAAGAACTACTTTTTTATTTTTATTATGAAAGCTTAGAGTCTAGCGCATTCTCTGAAGCTACTTAGAAACTAAGAAGTTATCATTTTACATTTTTAATTGTAAGTTGAAAATTTAAATGATAACTCACTTAACATAAATTATCAACTTTAGGTCAATTTTGTAGTAACTTCCATTAAAGTTATGAGGCTGTTTATTTTATGCATAAATGCACAGTTCATAGAGATTTCGCTGCAAGAAAAAAACGAAGAAACCTTCTACTTTAAAAAAAAACAAATTGATCTGGATGCAAAAATTCATAAAAAAATCCAAAAACTCGACAACTACGAAAAATCTTAGAACATACACACATACATACATACATACACACATACATACATAGGGGTGATTCAGATACCTCACAACACGAGGCACCAAAAAAAATTTTGGAAGTCACTTTCACCCTGTATAGTTTAGACTGAAAAATAGACAGGACTTCGAATAGATGTGAGAAGTATAAATAATATAGGTGCGAAAAACGAATTTTCTGAAAGACGGCATTTCGTAACCCAGGGCAGATTACAAAACTTGAGAGATTTAAATAAATATGTACCTACACCTAGGTTTTTACGACTTTGTCGACTTTGCTGTACAGAATTCCGATACCGGTAAATGTAATGGATGAATATTAGAGCTTCTGAGATTAATATATTTAACTGGCAATGCGGTTGATTTTCTCCTTCGAAATCCATTTATTGTTCCTTTGTTACATTATTTAGCAACTTTAGCACCTAAAACTAGCCGCGCGTCGGGACAAATTAACAGAGGCTCAATTCCTTTAATTTGACAATAGCCACAATCCGGTATCGATCCGCTCCCAGTAACATTACGATCACAAACGGTAGTCTCGTAAACTTTCAATTTGACGTATAATTATCAAAACTATCCCAATACGACTGAAAACAAAGCAAAAAACAAATCGAATTTTGGTTTTTTCTCTTTTCAGTCGCATTACGAACTATGATTGCATTTTTTAGGTTTTCGAGAATACCGTTTGTGATCGTAATGTTACTGGGAGCAGATCGATACCGGATTGCGGCTGTCAAATTTCGGGTTTTGGCCTCAGGTTTGCACAGTTTACAGTACATACTAACACTACTCGATCCGAAATAATTTGTGACTTAAATAAGTAAGGTCTGGCGGCCCTGTTACCTTGGACTATAATTAAAGTAAATGTCTGTAAATATGCGCCAGACAACATACAAATTTTGATGTATATGTGATTCTGTATTACCGGTCAATTAATTTTGCTATAGGCGCGGCTTTCCCAGCATAATCATTCAAGAGCTAATTTACAAAAAGCGTTGTCTAAATGGCTTGAACTGTGAATTGAACTCGGTGATCCTTTATCTTCATCATTTAAATTCACCTTAATCATTTATCGACTTTTAAAATCTAATTACTTTATTAAACACAAAATATAAAACGGGCTAGTTTCCTAAAAAATCTTATTAGTCCGTCAATTAGATTAACAGAAAACATTGGACACTTATTTTTTCTTTTATAAATCAAACAAAAATGATGAAGATATAGCCCGTTAAAGTTCCGCGTAATGTCACGCCTTGCGACACTTTTTAGCAAGGTGTGACGTCCCGTGCTCACTTTGATGCGCTTTATATTTATCATTTTTTGTTTGATTGACAAAAGACAAAATATAGGTCCAATATTTTTTGTTAATCTGACGGACTAAATAGAATAACCTTTTTTCGACCCAGGAAACTAGCCTATTACCTGTGTTTCTAAGTTTTAAAATGGCAGTCCTTATCACTGAAAACACCAATCATAGTTTTAATAATTTGAATAATGTTGTAACTTTCCTTATTTTTTGCATTTACACTAATATAGTTGATAGTATGAAGGAGAATACAGTAGTTAACAGTTGTCATTTTTTTTCAACTGCCTGTGGCAGGCAATTTTATCATGTGGAAATATTATTCTTGACCATATTATGTCACCAAGCTGATGTATTTGTCGCAGTATGATAGATAAAGCCGTAGTCTGGTTATATCCTTAATATAATTATATAACGTTATACGATATGTTACGTTATGTATATATGTTACGGTATAAATAAAATAATAAATAATTAAAAATTGTTTCCACAATCACACCAATTAGCTAGCCCCAAACTAAGCAAAGCTTGTACTATGGCGACTAGATAACGGATAACCATACTTAAATACATTTATAAACATCCATGACTTGGGTACAAATGCTCGTGCTCATCACACAAACATTTGCCTCTTGCGGGATTCGAACCCGCAACCGCTGGCTTTGTAGTCCGGAGCGCGAACCACTACACCAGATGGTCGTCAATAATATGGTTATATCTCGGGATATAACTATATTACTGCTTCATACCATACTGCGACATATTCATTGTATTGTTGTTCCGGCGTTACCTATCATGTCTTTATATTTTCTCCTCCTTTGACATTGTATAGTCTATGCACTATCCGGACGTTGTATAATCTTTGACAGCTGCAAAAACTACCACTTCTTGTCATTGTATTTTACCATACAGTTAACCATTAAACATTTTTAATCAAAATTTCTGTGCAAGAGTATTATTATTCCCACCATTATGTTGCATCAGACAATTGTAGATAATGCCGTCTCTTTTGACTCTCATCACAGAATACCTAATAGTACAGTACTACCGTCTCTAATCTCGATTTCGCCTGTCAAGTCCATAGCATAAAGGCTATAGACACTTAGGTAACTACAACAAGCATCGTATCGAGCCCATGCATTTTATACTGGCGAAAATATCTCAAATTGCTTCTGCTTTCGACAGTTTACTTGCTGAAACGATACTGCCCGGTGTCACCCCTCCCCCAATCACTTCCCCCCTTTCCCCCAAAACGTGTCCAAACCTTTACAAAACAGAGTGTAATGTTTTTTAGGGTTCATGTATAGATAGATAGATAGATACTCTTTATTGTACACCATACAAAGAAGTTACAATTTGTGTTTACAGAAAGATAGAGGACAGATAAGAAGAAAGGGGAAAGTGGTGCGGAGAGCTTAATGTGAAATTCAGTATACCTAATGGATAAATATATAAGTCCAGATAGAAATGAACATAACAATAATATATAATATAATATTAAATACATACAATATACATATATATATATATATATATATATATATATATATATATATATATATATATATATACATAAAATGATACTTGATACATGCCAGGAAATATCGTGACCAACAATGACCAGTTGACATGTATGTATGTTTTATGTGTATGAGTTTCTTTATTCCACCACAACGGCTAAACACGTTATCCTAACGTTTTCCCGGGTGACATAAACTATGTGATGTCGTAATATGGAGAAAAAACCATAATTATATTATTTAAATAGACAGGGTGTCCCAGAACTCAACGATAACCTGGTACTGGGTGAGAGCCCAAGTTATACCAGTTCAGGGAAAAGTAAGAGAAAAATCCACGCCACTTAGATAAGCAATAATAGTTTTTTTTTTCAAAGTTTAAAATCGACAACCTTGCATTTTTAGGTACCTTGATCACAAAATTCTCAATTTGGCAGTGATTTTCTTTCTGACATAATGTAAAATAATGGTTCTATTAATCGCAACCACAAATCAATGAAATAAACATTGTTAATTTAGTAAAATAAATTAAGTTTCATTGAGTCATGTTTTACAAAAATATTGTCAGTTAAGGCAAGCTATTTCAAACGATGGCTCATTCAGTCAAGATATCAAAATGATGCAACATTTGCCACTTTTTTTGTCATTAAAAATGCTATTTTACTTTCTAACTCAAATACGCCATTTGTATAATGACGACACTTACAATGTGCCGCCGACATTTAATATACTTATATAGGTACTTTATTCAGGATACATTATATCCCAAATAAAGTTTTTTTTTTCGATAAAATTAGTAATTAGTAGATTATACACCCGCAAATTATCGCAAGCTCGTGACATAACACACTGTATAATGTAAGGATGCACCAAGTACTCGTTTATTGGTACATACTCGGCATACTCGATATAAGTATTTTAAGCTACTTCTACTCGGCCGAATGACTCGGTTGCACTGTAGGTTGACTGCAGTTGGTAAAATGGGGAAGATCTAATTGTTAAAAGTGTAATGTTATTGGCTTTTTTTAAGACTTAGGTAACGAAAACAAGCTTTTTAATTATACTTATAACCTGTGGATACGTAGACACAATAGGAAAACTATATAAATCTGCCCGGCACCCAGAGTAAGGGTCAAGCATTTACATCACTAATAATTTTAAAACTTATAAAAGTTAACAATGAGCTAACTTAAAGGCCATCAGAGGCTTTTGTCTAGTGCTGTTGCAATATTTTTTTAGCCTAGGCACGATTCTTGTTTCTGAGTAAGAAGATACAAAAACAGCCCACGTGATACATCCTCTCTATTCAATTAACAAATATCAAAAACTTTACCTGGCTACCTTATTTTATAATAATGAATACCTTGAATACTTATGTACATAAATAATTTTCAACCGACTTCAAAAAAGGAGGAGGTTCTCAATTCGACTGTATGTTTTTTTTTTTTTGTATGTTTGTTACGCGATTACTCCGCCAATTATGAATCGATTTTAATGATTCTTTTTTTGTTTGGTAGATCATACTTCAGAGGTGGTCCCATATACATTTTATCGAAATTGATTTAAAACTTTTTGAGAAAATCAACAAATATATACCCAGATAGTATTTTGGTTGTGGTTCTTGTTACCTATCTTCGACAAATATGAGCCGATTTTGATGATTTTTGTTTTATTGAATAGCTTATACTTCAAAGATAATATGCTAAAAGTTTACCAAATAAAAATCACCCCTAAGGGTAGGAAAATAGGGGATGAAATCGGTGTTCAGCAGTTAGATTAGGATTTATCTCTAAAAATTGATGAAATAAGTAAATTTTATTAAAAAAAATAAAACCGACTTCAAAACACTAAAATGCTAAAAATAATCCTAACACTTAAGTACCTAATCAGTTACTTTTGGAGTCGGTGCAAACAAAAACATTGAATCTCTCATCGGCTGGCACCGACTCCAAAAGTAACTGATTAGGTACATGTGTTAGGATTATTTTTAGCATTTTAGTGTTTTGAAGTCGGTTTTATTTTTTTTAATAATAGAAAATATATTCACTAAAATTGATAAAAAAGGCAAGCTATGGTGTATAAGAATATTAAGTTATTTGGTCTTTCTGTTCCTTTTAAAATATAAACATATATTGCGCCTCAAACCTGCATAAACCCGAGTAATTCTGCCGAGTATTTGGTTTATCGAAAAATTACCTAGTAAAATTTGGTGATTGGTTACTCGGTGAAACTTGTACTCGGCGCATCTCTAATAGGTAATTACTTACACTTGTCAGTCCACACTTGTTGCTGAATTGTTAAGCCTGTACTTACTTACTGTACTTTATTATTACGAACTGTCATGAATTATCTGTGTTAGGGACAGCTAGCAAGCCACCAGGCTTGCAACCACCAATCTTCGCCTTTACCTGAAAACTCAAATCTACACAAATTATGGAGCCATTAACTGATTCTGTCCGACAATAACGATGAGTTTAATTCACCAACCTTTCCCGCTGCCCAAAAGTATATTAAAAGTATCAACACCAAAACGATAATCAGTGGCAGAAGTATCGTTACAAGTTTTCCTAATATACCAGTCAAGACGCAACTGAAAACATTACAAAATTCTAGGATAAGCGATCAAACAATCCTTGCAACATTATAAATATATTCGAACTAACAGATTTGTCCATATTGCTTCATTTTTGTATTTAATGACTCTAAAAGTATTTACCACATTATAAAAGGGAAGCGATTTCCAGCGAATAATAATTGATAATAACTTTCCAAAAGTATTCTTTCCTTGTTTCTTTGATTTATGACACTGATCAAGTAAAACACTAATAGAAAACTTATGAATGTGATGCGGTGATGACCATAGAGGAAATAAATCTTCTGAGTATTTATTGATTAATTGACATAATGCTTAGAACCTAGAATAAATGACAAGACTTGACATGTTTAACTCTGAGGTTTATTGTCTAGGAGGACAGAGACTATTACATGTAGTCTCTGGTCTAAGATTATTCAGGAATTATTTATTTAGTTTCCATCATAGTCATTGTTATAGTACATTTTTATGTTATTGGTTTCAACCATGGATTTAGCAAGAGTGCTAAATCCATGGTTTCAATACATTTTGACTTAGTTACTGTATTATAGTCTCTGACTGTATAGTACACATTATTATTTATTTTATTTTAAAACCTTTTCAATCCCACTGCTGGGCAAAGGTCTCCTCCAGACTCTTCCATCGATCTCGATCTATCGCAAATGACTCCCAATCCCTCATCAGGTTAACCAAATCGTCACACCATCTTTTCTTGGGTCTACCTTTACGGCGACAGCCGTCTGTAGGTACCCATCGAGTGACGATTTGGGCCCACCTATACGGATGCATTCTACACACACTATTATTGTACACATTATGACGCAATAATGAATTTGAATACAGGTATTTATTGAAAATAAAAGACCAAAAATATGAGAACTGAGTAAAATTCATGCAGGGAAACTTGTGGGTTTCCATGCCATGCCGAATTAATTTTGAACAGGAGACATTCGGAGTACTATTAATTTTATAAAAAAAATAAAAACCGACTTCAAAAAACTAAAACGCTAAAAATAATCTTAACACTTAAGTACCTAATCAGTTACTTTTGGAGTCGGTGCAAACGAAAACATTGGTCTCTCATTGACTGGCACCGACTCCAAAAGTAACTGATTAGGTACTTAAGTGTTAAGATTATTTTTAGCGTTTTAGTTTTTTGAAGTCGGTTTTTATTTTTTTTATAAAATTAACTTATTTCATCCATTGTAGTGATAAATCCTAATCAAAACAAATCTTACGAGTGCAAACATAATTTAACTGCTGAACACCGATTTCATTTCCTGTTTTTCCACCCTTAGGGGTGACATTTTTTCCAAAAATGTTTTATTATAGTATCTTTGAAGTATAAGCTATTCATTAAAAAAAGAATCATCAAAATCGGTCCACATTTGGCAGAGATATAGGTAAGACAGATACTAAAATCAGTTGGCGTGGTACGGAGTTTATGCAATGTTGGATGATTTTCTTATAGATCCCATCATCAGAATTTAACCAAATTTATATGGGACCATTCTGAAAGTATTACCTTTCAAACAAAAAAACAATTTTTGAAATCGGTCAACGCAGTAACGAATGATCGCTGAACAAACATAAAAAAAAAAAAAAAAAAAAAAAAAAAGATACCGACGAATTGAGAACCTCCTCCTTTTTTGAAGTCGGTTGAAAATGATTTTATTTATTATTAAACAACTTAATAATACTCAACTATATTGGAAGTAGATGTAGATGATGATACTATATTGCTTGATTTTTGAGTATGTAGGTATTCTAGGCAGTAAGAAGTGCAATCTAGGTAGGCTAAGTATAATGTACATGCGCTCTTGTCGTTTCAATAATTTTGTCTTTTAAAATACCCTTTTTAAGGCATTCTTTTTTCTTATAAGGATCAAATTTTAATAATAAAAATGAAAATATGGTCTGAGGCCAATTTGAAAAGGGGGGTAAGCCCTTCATTCTCTATATGGTAAATATACTTAAAGTCAAACATGCTGTGCTATGATACAAGTAAAAGAAAAATTAAATTAGCAGTTTTTAGGCAGAAGCAGATAGAAGATAAAATTATTAAAGGATCTCGAAGTTATTTATTTTTGTCTCAAAATAAAATCTACAAAATACCAATTTAACTCCTGGAAAATTTATCAGGTATAAAACTAATAAATAATTAGATTTGAAATTAAATAAAAAGTGCTTTGGGAACTCTGTTGCAAAATTAATTTTAATATATGAACTCGATTGCAGACTAAAATAACGTTATTTTTCATGATTACGCACACATCCACAGGATAAAACATTATACTCGTACAAGCGACGCCACACAACCTACAAACAGAATTTTTGATCGGTAATTTCCATTTCTTCGTGCGCATGTGAAATGGAAGGTTATCCATACTCGTTATTTTCCTGAAATTAATTTTAAAAAAATAGTTATTTTATTGCAAATGGTCAATTTAACCCATCCGTTTTATGTAATTGAAATATAGGTAGTATTCCGTCAATTTGTAGCCTGCCCGGTAAATACCATTAAACAACTAAGTAAAGATTAAAGATAAAACTGTAGCGTAAGTCATATTTAAGGTCTTATTTTATTAGCTAACTAGGTGTCCCGGCGAACTTCATACCGCCTCTTTTTTTTATTAATTTTCAGATTTTATAATAATTATTCTGCTATTCGGGGCGGAGACAAATCCAACAAACCAAAGATCATAAAAATCGGTCCAGCCGTTCCTGACTTATAAATGGTGTAACTAACCCGACTTTCTTTTTATATATATAGATTTCCTCCTAGGGGGTGATTCTATACAATAAAACTACTTCTTTTATACGAACTGAGTGCCAATTCCCATAATTTAACCTAAGTCGCGAACTAGTGTCAATCCACTCCCAGTAACATAACAATGAACATAACTATCTAAAACTGTATTCTCGTAAACTCAAAAATGCAATTATAGTTCGTAATGCGACTGAGAATGGAAGAAACTAAAACTAATTTTTTTTTTGTTCTGTTTTCAGTCGTAAAAAAATAAATCGTTTTTTGCACAAAACACGGTATATTTATACCATTATTACCATTTGGTAACATTAAACAATAAAAGGTGCTCATGTTTCGCAAATAAAAATAAATAATATTAATAATAATTGCCAATTTTTTCAGTCCGAGACTATGAACCAGGCAGGTGACCGGTAGTCTCCATCAATAGCCCAGAACCCAGTCCCTCCATCTTCCTTCAATAGCCCTAATTAATTTGTCTTCAGCTGCAATAGTTCCTGTACACATAAAATGCTGGGTATAATCTCTGATTACATCCCATGATGTAGTCAGAGATTAGAGCCACCAGTGTAACACTTTCAGGTTTGATTGTTTGCGCTTAAAACGGCCTCTACGTGTTGGATCAGTATCCCCACGCAAGCCTTATAAAGGACCGGATCACTTTTGGCCCGTGAACTCCTAGAGCGTACAATTAATAATAATAATTAATAATAATAAATAGCATGCAAATTGTATGTCGGTGGTCTTAATTACATTACCATTGTATTATATTGTATCGTATTGGGATAGTTTTAATAATTATATCAAATTAAAAGTTTATGAGAATACCGTTTTTGGTAGTAATGTTACTGCGACTGGACCATCATTGGATTGCGACTAATGTAAAATTATGGGAATTCGGCTTCGGATGTCTTCGGATGTCAATGTCGCTGGTCGGGCGGTTTAGTATGAGAAAGTGATATTGTTTTGCGATTTCAATGTTGGAAAATGTTGTTGTATTTAAGCACTAGATACCCCACCATACAGTCACTAGAAGGAAAAGCACAAAGTGAGGACCTTATAAGTATGGAATGCTTATTTAAAATATTGGACAACATCACATACTACATTGGTCTGATCATATATTAAGTAGCCAAAACATGTATTATATAAATTAGAAACAACAACGGTACTACAATACCAGACCCGAAACAATATAGAACAGATATTTTTCTACATTGACCAACTGGGAATCGAACCCGGACCCTTAGAGATAGCGACACCATGCCCGGTATACTCGCCTCTCGGCTACGGAGGTCGTCAAAGGATAGAGAGATGTAGATAAGAATCCCAATTAATTAATAACTACGTATTTATTTAGATGTCTTCAGCATTGTAATTGAATAAATCTATCTAAAATATATATAAAACAAAGTCGGGTTAGTTACACCAAAGTCAAGAACGGCTGGACCGATTTCAATGATCTTAGATTCGTTGAATTTGTCTCCGCCCCGAATAGCAGAATAACTATTAAAATAACGGAAATTCACAAAAAAAATGTATGAAATGGCGGAACGAAGTTCGCCGGGACAGCCAGTAAGTAAATAATTTAGAAAAGTTTTCTAATGAAATTGTTACATTGTTTACATATAATATCCAGAGCTAGCAGGACTAGTAACACGACCAAGTATACCGTATCTGTGACATACTACGTACACGTAGTACTTATAAATTCCAAAGAATGAAGTTGTAGGTTGGGCCCATGAAGAATGAAGGTACATCTTCGTGGGTAGGGCATAAGGTAGGGTGTGTAAATAAACTTGTCAACGTCAAAATAAATAGGGATGGGTACAATATATAGGGTTACATTGCAAAGGGGTGCCAAATCTTTAGGAGTGGCTCAGAATTAGTAACTTAATCGAACTATGCAAAGAAAAAAAAAAGTTTAATTATTCCTATCCGCTGTCGTACGCGTGGATAATTTAACTCATTTATGAAAAAATTGCACCGTATGTGCACTGCGTAAGGTCCTTGTTCCTTGGCTCGCCGTACCTACGCCTCTGATGAATGACCGCGCAGCATTTGTAGTCTCTATATTGACTTTATTTTCGGATATTTTAAAGTATTTTTATTGTAATATACGATTATTAAAAATAATAACGATTAAGACGCTTCTTTATATTGTTCCCTAGATCTTATTTTTTAAATTTGGCACCTCTTTGTCCATGTAACCCTGTATTCAGTTATTTATCTACCAAATTAATACTAAATTAATACACTTGAATTTTTTTCCAAATGTAATATGCTTAAGTGTACTTTTCGATGACGAATCGTTGAAAAAAGTATGAAACAAAAATATAATTAACATGACTGCAAACTTTTTAGTTTGCTTTTGTTAACAGCAATAAATAATAATTACTTAATATGTTAAATAAATTACTGTTTTGAACTAAACCATTGAAACAGTACAAATAAATATTTCAATCTTTATTATAAAGTAACAATATACAAAGAAATAAATGCTAACTAAAATAAATAAATTAAAAATAAACATTAAAGTACCAACTGCAAGTACTAATTGCAACTAAATTGTTGAATTTGTTATGTAGTCACAATCTGTAGGGTATAGTTAATATTTTCTGCCTTCAGTTTAGCCAGCAAAGCAATTAAATCTAACCCTTGTATTCGTATAACGGTTTTAGTTACGGTTGAATTAGCAGTATTCTCAGATTCGCTTCCTACTTCATCCGATACTGCTTCAATAATAGGATCATCTTCTGTTGAGTTTAATTCTGCTACGTCATCTAATGAAGGAGGTTCGTAGTCAATAAGTTGTTTTCTGTTAGGAGATTGATATAAAAGCGCCGCTTCCATAGGAGTAGTTGTACGTCTAGATTTAGTTGTAGTTCTACGAGTAGTTCTTCTAGTCGTTCTCTTCGTTGTAGTCGTTCTCCTCGGTGTAGTCCTCCTTGGTGTAGTCGTTTTGATACGACGCCATGGTGGGGTTCTTCCCATCGTAGTTGCCGGATACACGTTGTAGCGATAATAGCCAGGGACTGCAAAAGTAATTACGAACATTAAAGAACGTGTTACTTTAAATACGCAAAACCTTTTAGGAAATGATTCAGATGTTTAATAAAATAACTTTTTATATGGGACTGATGCCCGCGACTTCTACTACTTTGACTAATAAAAAAAACAGCGCAACTTTATTATTTTTTTCTTTCAAAAGAACCTTCTCCTGGCCATAAATAACACAACAAAAGAATTAGCGTCATTGTTCCATCTGTTCACGCGTGATGCGATGACCAAGGGAATTGAGATTCATTTTTATTTATATAGTAACATCGTATTTCATAAACAAAAGTCTTACGCAATTAAATTAAATAATAGATATGTACATTAGGAATAATAGATTATGTTATTCAGTAGTTTCATGTTAGAATATGATTTGTGATGTAGTAGTCAAATAGACATTATGACATTAATACTTTGTAATTTTTTATCATTTTTAGGGTTCCTTTTTCAAAACGGATCCATTCTAATTGATGTGACAGTAGGAACAATTTGTTTATTTATTTATTCTAGTTTCGCTATGTTTGTCCTTCCCTCTGTCTGTTTATCTATTCGCGGCTTGATCTTGTTGTGTGTTCTGTGTATAAATGTCTTATATTACAAAAGAAACACGTAGAATATATTGTTCACTGAAAACTGATAATATTCATAAAATTTCAAAAAAAAAATTACACAAAATCGATAATTTTCCGGTGCAGATAAAATAACCATGACTGTTTGATATTTCGTAAATTCTGTTTGTCTTTGGATTTTAGAGATGGAGCAGAAGAAGTGAACGAATTACATCATTGTGAATGTAAAAAGGTCGGTCGGTGTACTGCAACCTGTTTTGTAAATTATTATCTAACATCAACAATGATAATTACAAAAAGTTATAAACTATGTTAACTTATTACTAAGTAATATCTATGTATATAAAATATAATACACGATTCACCACATTTTTGATCGTATAACGTCTATGGTTTTCATGATAAAATAAGGTTTAAAAGTATTGTTACTAAATATTCACTATTTTTTTATATCTCATTCACTAGTTCATTCAATGGCTCCCAACTCTATCAATTGCCTATAGTCGTTCGTCCGCCATTATTGTTTACTAAATTTTAATAAGACAAGTAAGAATAAACAGACTACCTACAGTGAGGATGTTTTTTTTATCTTGTCTATCGCATGGTGTTGGGTGTTGTTGGATAGGTCGTTTAAAAATATTGTGGGTGTTCAAACACTGTTTTTCGATTCAGGGATCCGTTTCGGTAATATAAAACATAAAAAAGCAATTTTTTGTCACAGTCAAGTTTAATGTGACGTGTGGGGATGGTCGTAAAGAATACACTTTCCCACCGCCAACAGGAGGCGTGTCGTAAGAGGCAACTAATTTCTGTAGCACGAGACGGGCAGCAGCGTCTGCGTGCGAATCTTATAAAAAAACTGCACTTGCCAACCCGCCTTCCAAGCGTGGCGAGTATTGGCAATCCCCCCTGATGATCTAGGTCATTGGGGGAGGCCTATGTTCAGCAGTGGACTTCCTATGGTTGAAATGATGATGATGATGAAGTTTAATGTGAAAAAAATCAAGAAAGCTGTAGACTACATGACAGACGAGATTTAAAAAAAAACTATCACAACTAGGTAGGCTTTAAAGTTACCAAGTTAACTCGTAAAATGTACTGAGACAAGAAAATTACTTAGATGATGATGGTAATGTAAAACTCGTAACAAGGTACCGCATATTGTGACAGGAAACTACGGAACCATTCATTTCGCGTGACTCGACACGCACTTGGCCAGTTTTAATGTTATTGACAAGGACTAGTAGTAACTTTTAGTTATAAATTTATCAATATTGATTTAGTTATTATCTAATAACTGTGACTGTGATCACAATTTTGACTTGAGATTTAAATAGTAAATTAACAAACACTTATTGACAGACTTTGTTATACGATTGAAATTAGTAATACCAAGTATTGGTTTAAATTTATTTTATTCCATATGCGTCTATCCATGCTGTTTACATTACTTAATATTTTTACAGTAGCGAATTTTATCATGCCCAAGGCTTTAGAAGGTTGCCATCTTTTTGGAATACGACAATGTTTTCATGGGAAAAGGTTTAATGTTAACTTTTTGCTATCCTTAGGCGTTAATAAAAATATAAATTTGTACCGTATCTATGCTTTGACCTCATTTCAACGTAACAATAGTTGTACCCTAGGCCGACGCCCAATCCAAGCATCATGACTATAGTGAGCATCAAGCAGGACAGTACGGAGACTGCTGCCAGACACATAGTGAATCTGTAAAGAGATAGAAAAGTGTCGTCATCACCATCATCATCATCATCATAAAAAGCCTCCGTCAGGACATAGGCCTCTTTTAATGCACGCCACTGCACCCTATCCTCGGCTATTCTTTTCCATATACTGCTAGCAGCCTTGCGTATATCGTCGCTCAACCTTATCGGAGGGCGCCCCACGCTTTTCCTGCCTATTCGCGGTCTCCACTCAAGAACACGTTACGATAATCGGTTATCGGTAAATGTAACCAGCCCACTTCCTTTTCAGATTGCTTATTCTTTTTTGATTTTATCCCTTAGAGAAATCCCGAGCATAGCTCTTTCTATAGCTATTTGAGGAATGTTAAATTGGTGTACTAGTGGCACCGTGAGTGAACAAGTCTCGGCTCCGTACGACGAGACAGGTAGTACGCACTCGTTGAAGACTTTCGTCTTGATACTTTGAAGGATTGATGATAACAAGACTCGACGAAGTTTTCCAAATGCTGTCCAGCCCAGCTGCTGTTCTCATGCGCGGTTCTCTCTCGAAGTTGTTTTTACCTAACTGCAATGTTTTCCCGTGGTAAATATACTCTTTAACAACCTCGAGAGCAGCCCCGTTAACAGCTATCAGTTCCCACATAACATGTTCATAGAACATAACCTTTGTTTTACTGAGGTTCATCCGGAGACCGATACTTACGTTGTGAAGATTCAGCTAAACCATCTTGCATATTTTGTTATGTTTTAAATAGTTTCGGCCATAATAACGATTTATCTCCAAATGGCAAGTGTGAGATATGGCGTAGCTGTTTGTGGGGCCCATTTAAACGTACGTTAATAGACCCGCCGTACTCCCCGACCCGACCCGTTGCCGACCCGCTCACGCCTTCTGTGTGTGTAACGTATTCAAACGTAGAACAATGTATTTTCTTGTAATGTGAAAGTACAGCCGCATACTGTGTTACAGGACACTAGTTTTGAATATACCTAATTCATTGAAATTTATATTGTGTGCCGTAAATAATACTGCTAACAGAAGACGTGTCGTAAGAGGCAACTAACTGCTGTAGCAGCAGCAGACGGGAAGCGGCGTCTGCGTGCGAAATATTATAAAAACTGAGTGGCGAGTAGTCAATCCCTCCTCTTCGGGGAGGCCTATGTTTAGCAGTGTACGTCCTACGGCTGTAATAATGATGAATTCATTGCATCGCTATTTAGGTATATTTCATATTCATTTATTGCGTCATAAGTGTACGTTAAGGTGTTATTTCATTGTGCGAGACCATACTCATGGACCCTGTAAGGGCATTCTTGTTATACGTGTTCACTGTTCCCTACATTAATTCACAAAGACTGCTCTGTTTAATAATAGTTACTTTATCTAATAAATTATGTAACACTATTGTCTTAGGTTTATACCTGTAAAAATAGTTGTAATAATGGATGTAAGTAAATAAATAAAATTGCTAGCATTTTACAATAAGTATTGCATATTTTCTTAAGAGAAAAGTAGGTAGTTGTCATTATTTATGCTAATATTTCCATGGTAAACAAAGATAATTACAAAACAACCTGCTAAACGTAGAGTACCTATTTGTATAATTTTGGTAAATAGAGATAAACCTAAAAGGTAAACAGGTAAACTTACTTTTCGGAGATGTACATTATATGAGAGAGAATACTTAAAAAAATCCCCATTTTGTAAGAGTTATAAACAGTCTACAATTCAATCTAATTTATTATAATTATCTTAGAAGTAAATTTCAGATTAATATTATTATTATAACTGTGAATAAAGTAAACGAAGACCAGTCAGTCAGTATCAATCAGTATCTGGCAAAGTATTATTTTACTCTTTGGTATCTGGAATAGTGTCAAAAAAGCATTTCATAACTGACAAATTCAAAAAATAAAAAGCAAAAACACTTATTTGATAGAGTTTATAAGTAATATTCTTTGTCTTTGGTTTGTAATAGCCATAAAGATGTAAGTACATAAGTGGAGGAAACACTCCAAACCAACATCTAAGAGAGTGCGCGCACGGGAGACTTTTGTCGCTGGGACAAAAAAGTTTTTGTCTCTGTCGCGTCGCGTCTCCAAAGAGGGGTGCGCGCACGAAGGAGACAGAGACGAAACTTTTTTTTTTAATTCGAAGCGTTATTCGCTTGTAATGTAGAATATATTTTTTTTTAATTTTATAATTGTGTTTTACGGCTCTGGGTTCCAGCCCTTTAAAGCCTGGAGCCTTTCAATACATGGAGAGCAGTGCTGCCAGACGTGGGATAAATAAGCTAGATTCACAATATTTTGGAATGTAATGCAATAGAAAAAATAATAATGTATCGCACGATAAATCTACGAAAATCCGTGACATTTTGCTCAGTTAAGTAAAAGAAAATTTTATGAAATTTCAATCTGTGTATTTGAATACATTTTATCTTTGACTCTGACAGCAGGATAGTAAATATAATTTCTCTGCACTACGAAAGAGATAGACTATTAGCGTAAAAATATCTGCAATTTTTTAATCTGTATCTGTACTTTTTTATTTAAGCGATAGTTAATAGGAGTTGTCATTTCATACTAAATGTAAGTGAAAAATCACTTACTAGTTTCGGAGAAAGATGATTCGTATTTGCTGCTCTTTAGGGTATGTGCTCGATGCTTGTGCAGTAAGTACTGCAGTAATTTAGCTAACAAAAACTTGTAATTTTAAAAATTAATCAAGTAACATGATTTAAACTTTTGAGCCGTATATTCTGTTCTTTTACTAGTAAAATCTAGATTCGGTAGTTACAAATACAGTAATTTTCTTAACTGGGGATGCGATAACACGATACTTTTGCAGTAAAACTAGGATAATTCTTAACCAATGAATCTGGCAACACTGGCTTAAAGACACAATTTTGTCCAATGTTTTTCATGTATAACTAAAAAACATTGGTTTTTATTTCGAAATTTCGATGGTCTTAGAAAAAGTTGTGTTTAAGCACCAAAACAAGACACTGAGTATTTGGATTTACATGTTGTTTAATTATTTTTATTTGTGAGGTCTAGAACCCAGAGCCGTAAAACCCAGTATTTAAAAAAAAACAAAGACACAATTTTGTCACCCGTGCTGGTCAGGGAACAAAAAAGTCTCCCAGTTGTCGCGTCGCAACGTGCGCGCACCTCCATACATAACAGAGGACTTGACAAGAGAGACAAAAACGTCGCAGCGACAAAAGTCTCCCGTGCGCGCACTCTCTAAAAGGCAAAATTTATCTATTGCTATCTCCCTTTTTTTGGTTTGACCTCTCTTTCTACGTAGGGTAACCATGAGTGTTTTATGACAATCAGGACATTAATCGTTCATAGAAAGCAAACGCCATAAATTTAATAATTAGAGGCTGCCCATAGAATACCATAGAAGGATAATTCGGTACCTACGGCGATTCAAAATTAAAAGCAACTTTACAGTTCGTTTATACAGAGACACACGCACACCACTATAAAAGAGGGTTGCTCATAATAATAGTTCTCCCCAAACTTGGGGACAATTAAATAAAAACAATGCCTACATCTAGATTGTCATGTGCACGACGTAAATATTTTATTACTATTTTATTGTTGTGGAATCCTTGAAACAAAAAGATGTGAATGTTTTGATTTTAACAAGTGATGTTCATTTAAGCTTTTCAACTTTGAACTAATATATTTTCAAGTATGTATGATACTTAAATTACACTGCACCTACTTATCACAGACAAAAATATCAGTCAATTCTTTTAAAATTAATCAATAGGAACAATAATGTAAAAATAAAATGGGAAAATAATTTCCTTAACTGGCAACACTAACCTTTTACAAAATGTAAAATATAGCGATTAATTTTATTAGCTTTTATGGCCGAAATACTAAATAATATTGATAGCTTGTAAGTGAAAAGTGAAGTTATCACAGTTTTTATATTTATCCAATGTGCATTGACACCATTTAATAGCACTTTTTTTTTTTTTCAAGAGACCCGTTCCGAGCGGATTGACATTTAACACTACGGAGTTGTCAGGCGTTTGGAGCCTGCTGCGGCTCCAATTTAGTTGCTTCAAATTTTGCGTACGTATTGGGTATCTAGTGTCAATAGACAGCGTCAAAAATCTTTGAGGCTGCCATCTACTGCCAAATAACTCTGTTGCGTACAAAGAAAGATGAGTAAAAACACCACCTACCCAAAAATAAATTTGTTGTAGCACTATGAACCATGTCGAACCTTGTTGACCTCATCGAGTACTGTAATTTATTCTATGACAGCAAGTTGGAACTAGCTGGAAGAAGAAATAATTATCGTTTAAAGATGTGAGATTTCTTCCTTCCTTCCTTCTGGTTGTCCTAAGAAGGATGCACCAACGGGCGTCAGGTGATAAAGGACACTAACACCTATCGATTGGATGTGTGTTCAGCGAAAATGAACGATTCTCGAGATATTTAGTTTAGAATGGATTTTGACCTGATTGCGAATTAATCTGAGTAAAATACCATAAAACGTTAGCATAAAACATTTTGCGAAATAATAAATATTTTCCTATTATTTTGTTAATTTCGATAATTTATCTGTAACTTAGTCTTGCGCTAGTTAAAAACAATGTATATAAATATTTTATGTTCTATTTTTTTAACACTTTCTTACTTAGTTGACTAACAACTCTGTAAGTTTCAAACATTTGCTTCATTACATTTACAGGCTCATATCTAAATATTGCGTCACATGTAAAAGTTTTCTCTGACTTGTTTCTTAAATGAATTTTATCCAAACATATTAAAAAAACGAAATTAAGTTAAATAAAAAAAACGCGAAGCATCATCATTCATCATCATCATCATTTCAGCCATAGGACATCCAATGCTGAACATAGGCCTCCCCCAGTGACTTCCAGATTGGCCGGTTGAAAGCGGCCCGCATCCTTGTAGGTGGACGTTTTACGCTGCGCTTGCCGGTACGTGGCCTCCATTCCAGAACCTTTCTGCCCCATCGGCCGTCAGTTCTACGTGCTATGTGCCCCGCCCACTGCCACTTCAGCTTGCTTATCCGTTGGGCTATGTCAGCAACTTTTGTTCGTTTACGAATCTCCTCATTCCTGATTCGATCTCGCAAAGAGACGCCGAGCATCTAATAATAATAAATTTTTTTCGCAATCACACCAATTATCTAGCCCCAAACTAAGCAAAGCTTTACTATGTCGACTAGATAATGGATAAACACAATTAAATACTTTTACTACACACTGCTCATCACACAAACATTTGTCCCTTGCGAGATTCGAACCCGTAACCGCTGGCTTTGTAGTCCGGAGCTCGAACCACTACACCAGATGGTCGTCAAATCTGTCTCTCCATTGGTCGTTGTGCAACGCGGAGTCTCTCAGCAGACTTTTCTGTCAGCTACGTGGTTTCCATTTCATACACGAAGACCGGCAGAACACACTGATTGAACAACTTGGTCTTTAGGTGTTTAGCAATTTTCTTGGAGCGCAGAACATGGTTGTTTGCTCCGAATGCTACCCAAGCTTGCCCGATGCGTCTTCCTATTTCTGCAACCCTGATCTTTGGAACCAAGAGTGATTTTGTGCTTTGTTCTAAGCAAATAAATAAAAATTATATTCTGTTCTATTCTAACATTATTTACAAAAAAGATTTTTTGAAACTTTAAATTTTTTAAGTTAAAAAAAGAGGTATCATAAGTTTGACGTATGTATCAAAGTATCTGTGTATCTGTCTGGGGCATCGTATCTCCCAAACAAACGGATGAATGATTTCAAATACCTTTCCTTTAAAGGTGACTGAATTGATAGTGTTATTGTCTATGGTCCATGAAAATTTGTTTAGCCTTTAAAATTGTATCATGTATCTTCAGTTGATACAGGAATTTTACTTTTATCTGTCTTATTTCATCATAATTGATTCAGAAATAAATACAAATTTAGCTATGAATACACAAACATCGTAACAAACTCTACATTGCGTTAAGAGCATACTATGGAAAAGTAGTATTTCCAAGAAACTTAGAGAAAAATATTAATAATGGTCACTTTACTGTTGACCAACGTAGGTATTCTTTATCAAGATTAAATCTTTACAAAACTTGTGTACATTCAAGTCAAGTAGATGTAAAACAAAAAATCACTAAGAACGTTTGAATTACGATTAACGTAAAGGAAATAAACAGATCGCTATTTATACACTTACGAGTGATATTTGATGTGACAACCCAAGATACCATGAATTTTCAGTCACACACTACACATTTTTGTACCATTTCAATTGATATAATAAACGAAATGGCTTATTTTTCTTTTTAAAACTTAAGTCGATATGTAAGTACATAAACATTACAGACTATGAACTATGCAGGACCTTGTTAACCTCAACATCATCGAGTATTGTAGGTAATTTATTTTATGGGAGTAAGTTTTAATTCGTTGGATGAAGAATTTAATGATTTCTTTCTCTAGTTCATTCTTCTATAGTTCATAAACAAATGGAAAAAAAAGTTAACTTGCGATATTATTTTGTGGCATTTATACACACATTGCAAACGCAAAGACACATAAGCACACGCACACGCGTACGCATCGAATATTTGAACAGAGAACTTAAAATATACCGCATGACACGCTCGCATGCTGCTAACCACTGCTAACTGCGTGTAGTCTGTTGTTGTCGCAACTTTTTACCATACACAAGTGGGGATCTCCGTAGTAGTAGAAGAATGTCCGTCGGTACCAACCCAGTTCAGACTGCAGAAGCTACCATTTTGTTTCCCATCAATAATAATGAGTTTTCTATGAGTTTTATGAGTTCCGCTGCTGCGTTTTATCTATCTTTTCTTTTTAGATTTCGTTGCGACCACACTACCGCGTAAGTAGGAAGAGCGCTTGCTCCAACAGCTCACCAACGCAGGCAAGTAATGTAAGGGCCTTCGAAAAGTCTCTTACCTAATCTGGTATCACGGGCTATAAACTTATTAGCGCCAATATGCCGCCTAACCATGTGAGACTGAGTCGTCCTTTCTCCAGCACCGGACCATCCGTGTTCCGCGTCCACAGAACCACGTCTGATTGCTGTAGGAGTGCCTAAGGCTCTCGCCTTGATTTTACGCCGACTACATCAACAAGTTTAACGATATCCCTACCCTGCGAGACCATATTGCGAAGAAAGTCAAGCGTAAAGACAACAGCTACTTTGTATCTTTAAACAACAACTCTGCGTGTAGCTTAAAAGATACAGCGGCTCTAGGATCTATTACTAGTCTGGTTAATACATCAGAGGCGCAAATACATCAGATCCGAGATCTCTTGTCTGACTCCACTGTTGCATGACCGTGACCACACACATACACTCACACTTGCATGCGCACGCGCACGCAAACTCGCACGCTCGCACGATTTATTACTATAATGCGGAAAGAAACACCTTTCTCGATAAATGGACCACCACATAATTTTTGCGTAAATAAGACCGTTTACGAAGCGCATACAACGGAAGCTCTCAAAAGGAATATTGTTTCCTTTAATTGCCACATTTTTAATTGATACTCCGCTCCTATTATATATCCTCCGCTCCTATAGATGTAATACAGCCTTAAACATTCCTGAATAAACGAACTATCCAACACAAAACCAATTTCAATTTGAACCAGTAGTTCCTAAGATTAGCGCGTTCAACCAAACAAACAAACAGACTTCATCATCATCATCAGTACAGCCATAGGACGTTCACTGCTGAATATAGGCCACCCCCATTGACTTCCAGATTGGCCGGTTGGATGCAGCCTGCATCTAGCGTCTTCCTGCGATCTTTACCAGGTCGTCTGTCCACCTTAAGGGTGGAGTGGTAAGAGGGTCCTACGCTGCGCTTACCGGTACGCGACCTCCATTCTAGAACCTTTCTGCCCCATCGGCCGTCAGTTATACATGCTATGTGCCCCGCCAACTGCCACTTTAGGTTGCTAATCCGTTGGGCTATATCAGCGACTTTTGTTTGTTTACCGATCTCTTCATTTCCCATTCGATCTCGCAAGGAAACACCATGCATAGCCTACATTTCTATAGAACGCTGTGCGACCTTGAGCTTTCTTATGAGGCCTATCGTGAGAAACCACGTTTCAGTTCTATACGTCATTCATCACTAGGTAGGTCGTCTTTAGGCACTGTACCTCAGTGCCTAAAGACGACCTAACCTTAGACAAGAAGACGTTGTGAAGTTTTTTAAACGATGCCGCGCATTCAGAAGCTCTGATGTGATTCCGTCATCACCCGGCGCCTTGTTGTTTCTAAGCTGTTTGGGGGCCATCCTAATCTCGTATAGACTAATGGGATATCTTGAGTATAGTGTCGGATCAGCTTAGCTCTTGTATCTTCGACTGAGCTACCAAAAGGTTTAGTGACTGAGGTATATAACTGCCCATAGAACTTCCCGATCTTCCTCAAAACTTGTTGACTTGTCCAAAAACAAAAAACAAAACGGCTTTTGTCGACGTTAAACTGCCGTCCTTCGTCTTCAGTTTCGTAAGCTGGCTTTGCCCAATAGACATATATCTCTTTCAAATACTTTCTCCACTTTAATACTGTTTTAAAATGCGGATATCATGTCGCAAGGACATCAAACTCTTCAGCTTTATAATATTAGTATAGATTCTACTAGATGTTACTTTACTACTATACTACTGCGATATTAATTTTTTAAAGCTGATAGGGCAAAAAGATGTTATAATGAAGGTTCTACCGGCAAGCGCAGCGTAGGACGTCCACCTACAAGGTGGTATTGGTTGCAGGAAGTGAGCCGCTTCCAACCTGAAAATCATTGGAGGAGGAATATGTTTCACAGCTGTAGACGTCCTATAGCTGAAATGATAATGATTAAAAAAAAGGTTTTTTATTTATTATTTAAATATTTTATTTATTTAAAGACACTATCCGAAATAAAATGACGCTATCCGAACACATTGATTTTGTTATCAACAAAGCCTATAAAAATCTTGGTTTTGTTCTTCGCATTTGTAAGCCATTCTCGGGTATTGATACTATTAAAATGGTGTACTTTGCATATGTCAGAAGTGTTTTAGAGTATGCTAGCTCTGTATAAGGTCTCCACAGTACAATGTTTACATGAACTGTCTTGAGCGAATACAAAAAACCTTTATCAACCACCTTAACTTTCGCTGTCGTAATAGCATCGATACTTACACAGACAGTTGCACTGAGCACGATCTCGTTATCTCTAGAACACAGGCGTATTATGTTGGACATGTCTTTATTGTATGACATAATAAACAGTCGAATTTGTCCAAAGAATCACTTTTCGCACTCCAAAATACCGTACTCGCAACACAGCCTTATTACAGACTCCACAGCACCATACAAATTACCACCAAAACTCAGTTCTTTCGCGTCTTGCTAACACATATTATAAACAGTTTGGACACATCGATCTATTTGCTAAATCTAAGGCTACGTTTAAAAAAGAAATCACGTCAGCGCTTAGGAATCTCTAATTATTGTTCCTAGGTGTCTGAAGCAAAAATCACCTCGCCTATTTATCTCTTCATTCAATTATATATATAGGTAGGGGAGAGTGGGTAACAGCGGATCACGGGTCACAGCGGATTATTAGCTATAATTCTTACGTGTGATGCTTTACGCACACATGCAAACGCGTGGCTACTGCTCGTCGATACCCCCCTCTCACGCGCCAGTCGTCGCCGCGCTCGCCGAGCGGAATCACGTGCTGTCACACACAGGCCAGTAGGTAAGTACGAAAGTATTTTTTTACGTAATTTAGAAATTTGTCGTATTCCCAACCCTTTAATAAATATAAATGATAGTTGTAGGTTTTCAACTTGTTATTTGTTAAATCCGTTGTAGGTAATGTAATTTTGGCTTGGGTATAAATAGTTATTTTTTGAATATATTTTTTCTATCGTAACGGCCTATGGGTCACAGTGAATAATTTTCATTTGGGTCACAGTGGACTGTGATCCAGTGTGACCCAAGTGGAAATTACATAAATGGCGTGAAATTAAAATGGTTCTGTACTTCTTCGTAGGTAACAATGCCTCGCAATCGGGTACGAAAAACCAGTATCGGTCTTCACACTGCAGAACAGATGAGTAACGCCTTAAAACTTATATCTAATGGCCGAACAATAAGATCTGTGGCTAAATCGACTGCTATTCCATATACAACGTTATATCGATACCATGTCAAGAGTACAAAAAACCCTGATCCTGCAAAACCAGTGCGGCTAACACCTAATTATGCAGTTCATAAGATATTTACTGACGCGGAAGAAAAGGAGATAGTTGATTATATTCTTAAGTGCAGTCAAATGTTCTATGGACTTACTATCACAGACGTTCGCAATCTGATTTATGAAGTAGCACTGTTGAATAACAAAAAAGTGCCAGAAAAGTGGCATGAAACTAAACTAGCAGGTATTGAATATCTATATAATCTTAGAAAGAGAGATAACAGATTATCATTGCGAACTCCCGAGGGCTGCAGTTTGAGTCGAGCGACATCTTTCAACCGCCACAATGTTGGTTTATTTTTCGATAACTTAGAAAATGTTATGTCTCGGCAAGCTGTCTTTGGTAATGGAACCAGAGTTTTTAACCTAGATGAAACGAATACCATGACAGTGCAAAAAAGTGTTAAAGTGCTAGCAGCCAAAGGACAAAGACAGGTTTCAAAGGTCACAAGCGCAGAACGAGGGACGTTAACAACTACTTGTTACATAGTTAGTGCTTTAGGGAATGCACTACCGCCCGTCATGATATTCCCAAGGGTGCATTTTAAACAACACATGATTTCGGATGCTCCTGCTGGGACCTTAGGGCTAGCCAACACATCCGGCTGGATGAACTCAGAACTCTTTGTGAAAACGATTCAACATTTTATAACCCACACAAACAGCAGCAAAGACAACCCTAGTTTGCTTATTTACGATAATCACGAATCACATATATGCATAGAAGCCTTGAATCTGGCAAAAGAAAACGGCGTGACCATATTAACAGTGCCACCGCATTCCACAGGAAAGTTACAACCACTGGATGTCGGTGTTTTCGGGCCTTTCAAAACTGTATATAACAAGGCTGTAGACAGCTGGATGATGCGAAATCCCGGAAAGACTTTTTCCATATATGAAGTTGCTAGTTGCGTTAAGGAAGCCCACATGAAAGCTATGACACCTGCAAACATTTGCGCCGCTTTTAAAGCCACCGGAATATTCCCTTTCAACAGAGACGTTTTTACTGATCTAGATTTTGCACCTAGTGAAGTTACTGATCGACCAATCCTAGAGGAGCAAAATGAGAATATTAGACCGCCAACCTCAACATCGACAGTGTTAACTTCACCGCGTCCTGGAACATGCCAACTTATACAACGACCAATTTTTGAGGAGCAAAACGAGAATATTAGACCACCAACTCCATCATCGGTAGTGTTAACGTCACCATGTTCTGGAACAAGTCAACTTATACAATCTAATGGAAATGATGCTCATGATAACGACAGGGAAATAATGAAAACCCCACTGCCTTTTGTCCTGCAGCCCCCTCGAACGCCAACCGGAAACATCCCACAAACACCTGAAATGCCTTTAAGCATCTCTTTGTCGCCAAAACAAAATGCTCCATTGCACGACAAATCACCGAAAGCGATAGCTAGTACTTCATCTTCGACTGTAGCTGGTACTTCCACGAGTATTGAAAAGGAATTTATAAGTCCATTCCAATTACGAGGGTTACCTAAAGCGGGTCCACGCAAAGGAGGAAGAACAGCGAGACGCAAGGGGAAATCAATGATAGTAACTGACACCCCGAATAAAGACGAAATAAAAATGCGATGGAAACAAAAGATACAAAAAAAACAAACAAAGGCAGCTGCAACATTAAAAAAAAGAAAAATTTTGCAAGAAAGTTCTAGTGACGATGAAGATCAAATAAGTATTTATTCTGAAGAGGAAGCAACTTTTGAAGATGAAGAAGATAATGATATGACGATAGATTCTGATAACTTTCCTGCACTCAAAGGCTTGCCTGTGGAAGGTGATTTTATTATAGTAGAATTCGAAGTAAAACGAAAACGAATTTTTTATGCGGCTAAAGTTATTGGTCAAAAACATAATGAGACTGAAGTCAGTTTTCTTAGAAAATCTGACAAAACACCAAATAATTTTCATATGCCAAATGTACCAGATATTGGCTCGGTAGCGCTGCATGATATTAAGATGATTTTACCAAAACCTACGTTTTCTGGTACTACAAAGAGGAAGCAAGGCATGTACAACTTTAACGTTGATCTTTCTAACATTAATTTACGCTAATCTAATTTAATTTGATCTCAAACCGAATCTCAGACATTTTTGAGATATGAGAAAATGAAAATATTTGTTTTTTATAGTTTATTTTTTTGTTAACGATTACTGAAGAAGTACCTAATAATTTTTATTTTTAATAGTTGAGATATAAACAATGTTCCTAATAAAGTTTGTATTGATGATTACTCGAGGAGTAAATGTATTTATGTTTAATAGTTGAGTTAGCATCAACAATGTTCTTATTAAAATGTTTGTCAATGATTACTGAAAAAGTAAATATGTTTATTTGAATAGAAAAGAGAGCTTTATGGAAATTAAAGGAGAAAAACTGTTGTTTATTTAAACAAAATGTTGATTAGTTTAGGTCTCTTTATACCAGCATAATTTGTAAGACTTTTGTTAATTTTTTATAAGACTGTGATAGAAGGCTGTCTTAGAATATAAATAAATAAATAATTATGTAAAGAAGTAGTATTTTATTGAACTTTTTTTTAGTAGATCCAGTGTACCCCAAGCGATTCCCTGTCACCCATGAAAAGATCCAAAGTGACCCATCCACGGGTCACAGTGGATCATTTCCCATTTTTTTAAAAACTTGTTATAACTTGTAAGTTTATGCCGTTTTTGCCAATAATTGCACTTGTTTTTGTAGATTAGGGACGTATCTTGTGGTTAATTATCATAGATTAATTACTTAGGCATAAACTTGGGATTTGTGAAGCTTAAAAAAAAAAGTGATCCACTGTTACCCACTCTCCCCTACTTTACTTATGTCTTTTGTGAAACCTATAAAATCACTTGCGCTAATTTTAATATGTTTTGTATTATGATTACTATTATTTATTTTTTATGCTGTGCTTAAATAATGAACTTATAAGTATGTCAAATGGTATGGTAGAAATATAAAACAATTACTCATATAATACTTGCACTTGGACTTAAAACACCCCAAAACGTAAGTGTTATGGGGCTTGAAACTGAATTGCTTTTCCATTGTTTGTTTGTTAGTTTTATTTCATTCTAAATTTCTAAATTGATGTACATTTGCTAAATATTTTTTTCTTCCAACAACACTTTTTACTTTTAAGTAATTAGGGAAACCTGTTATTGGCCATACTATTAGTCTAATAATTATTATTTATAAAGTACTTATTGTATACGCTGTTTGTTTTCTAAATAAATAAAATAAAAATAAAGACGTGGCGCTGTTGAGGTGCTTCCTTAAAATCTCGCATACCTGCATTTCGCCGTCTCACATCGCGTACACCCAACGCTTTTTATATATGTGGCCTTAACGCAGCGAGGTTACAGCGTAGTTTTGATAAGGGCCGATTTTTCATGATGACTTTCATTTGAAGAATAAGTTTGACATTTGACAGTTTTCATATAGAAATTTTGTCAAAACGTAAATTTTATTCGTCGAATAAAGTTATCTGGTGATTAAAAAATCGGCCCTACCATTTTTTTAGTTTGCCGGGCTTACTCAATCTTTAAGTATGGGAAAGTGTCTTTATGATATGACACTAAGAGTGGGTGACGTATCTGGAACAGAGAATGCACCTGACCTGCAGACCTTTGGTAATATTACAGAGATCTTTGGTAGTATTATATTAAGCCTATGCTGTCTACTCAAAGTTTACTAAAAAACTGTTGTAGTAGTAACTTTAATACATGTCTCATGACACTTATTTTAACAATTAACTAATAATGTCAAATTAATGTTCAATGTGTTGTGTTAACAAAAACATTTATTTTTTATTTTTTTACAACGTAATAAATTGCAGAGTTACATTTTTGTTTTGTGCTAATATCTTTGATATCAGTGGCGACATGTTTGCATATTTTTTTAAAGGTATCACAATCGTGGGCATAATTGTTGTGGTTCTTGTAAATTTATTGTGTTTTTTTCTTTGTACAGGCATGCGTCTTCTGTTGTTTTGTTTCTTTGCTGTCTGGCGAAATTTGGAATCTGAAATTGATGATAAACGTGACATAAAAATGCATAAATAAAAAATATGTACATAGTATCATCTTTTTTACCATCTTTTATACTATTACGTGATTAAGCTCTTTAAAACGTAAACCTAAATTATGTAAAATAGGTACTTAACTTAACTACTATAGGTACTTTAGTGTACCTCTAAAAGGAGTAGATATTAGACGTTTTAAAAGATTTTCTTCTCCCTTTCTCTACTTACTTACTTATGAATACTTAATTTATCTAATCTAATAATTTTAAATATAAGTATCATGTCTACAACATTGTAACAAAAATATCTCACTTTTTGTTTTATTTACACTTTTAGATGTTCCAAAACCTTTATCAATTTTCATAGCATTCGCTTTTACGCCTTCTCGTATTTCTTCAAATTCTTTGCGTCTCCAATTAGTTCTTGGGCCTACTTCAAATCTTTGATGATTTTTTTTACCACTAGGCCGTCGTACAGATGCAGTTGGTCTATTTCTTCTAAAATTAGTGGGGATTTTACGAGAAGATCCAGGAAAGTTGGGTTTCTGGGGAATTTTAGGGATAAACTGCTCTTTGATCGGTAATTTTCGTTTAGGTATTTGTCCCCGATTAGGTTTATAACGGTTGGCTCTTATACCTACATAATTTTGTTTACGGTAGTCAGATTCCCTAGAAATAAATTTAGTGTTACCGGTACTGGGAAAAGAACCAGAGCCGTCAACGATATTAGGTGTATCAGAATTAGATTCAGATCCATCGGCGGTATTAGGTATATCAGGGATTGATTCAGACCCATCAGCGGTATTAGGTGTATCAGGAATAAGTTCAGACCCATCGGCGGTATTAGGTGTATCAGGGATTGATTCAGACCCATCGGCGGTATTAGGTTTATCAGGAATTGATTCAGATCCATCGGCGGTATTAGGTGTATCAGGAATTGATTCAGACCCATCGGCGGTATTAGGTGTATCAGGAATTGATTCAGACCCATCGGCGGTATTGGATGTTTCAGCAATTGATTCAGACCCATCGGCGGTATTAGGTGTATCAGGAATTGATTCAGATCCATCGGCGGTATTAGATGTATCAGGAATTGATTCAGACCCATCGGCTGTTTTGGGTGTATCAGGAATTGATTCAGATCCATCGGCGGTATTAGGTGTATCAGGAATAAATTCAGACCCATCGGCGGTATTAGGTGTATCAGGAATAAATTCAGACCCATCGGCGGTATTAGGTGTATCAGGAATTGATTCAGACCCATCGGCGGTATTAGATGTATCAGGAATTGATTCAGACCCATCGGCTGTTTTGGGTGTATCAGGAATTGATTCAGATCCATCAGCAATATTAGGTGTATCGGGAATAGATTCAGACCCATGGACGGTATTAGGGATATCAGGGATTGATTCAGACCCATCGGCGGTATTAGGTGTATCAGGAATTGATTCAGAGGCTTCGGCGATATAAGGTGTATCAGGAATAGATTCAGAGCCACCGCCGATATTAGGTGTGTCAAAAATAGATTCAGAACCATCAGCGACAGTAAGTTCAAGAGTAGATTTTGAGTCACTAGGGACATTAACTGTTTCAGGAATAAATTTGAGACTGGGGTCATTAAGTGTAGATTTTGAGCCACCGAGAGTATTACCAGAAAAAGATTCTTGGCTTGTGGGGCCTAAGTTTTTAGAACTATTATCTGTGAGTGGGGTAAAATTCGAAATTTTCGGGATGTTAGGAATGCTAGGAAATGTAGGCAAGCCCTTCGTAGTCGACATCAATATAAATGTATTCGTATTTTGTGTAGTTACTTCCTTCTCTTTAGAAGACCCTCCCGAGAAGGAAGTAGCATATGGTTTCTTCGGTAACTTTGGAGGGTTATCGCTGTTTCTGTAATTTTCTAATGCAGTAAGCTTTGACGTTTTCATGTCCACAAAACAGTAGTTGTAACCAATTCCCACGCCTATGCCAATACTGACTATTACAGTGACTATTATGCATGATATTATAGCCGTCATAGCACAAAATGCTGCTATTCTGAAAATTTTCAACATAAATATTTAATAATTTACAATAGTATAAAGTGCTTGTAGCATAGTAGCAGCTGCGTTTTTCTACATTGTCACGGGTCTAGGTGTTGTGGTACTGTCGTTGTTTCTAATTTCTGTAACACAAGTGCTTTGGCTACTTACCATAAGATCAGAGCAATGTGTGATGTTGTGACGACAGGTGCCGCGCAGTAACGATGATTCTCATTTCTTATTTTATACAAAATGTATGGAATCGTCGGGTGCGAGATATAACACAGACGGCAGGGCGTGGACGAGGCGCGGGCATTTGTTTTTATCTCGTACTAGCTGTCCCGGCGAACTTCGTACCGCCTTTTCGTCTTTTTTCCGTGACTTTTTCCGTTGTTTTAATAGTTATTCTGCTATTCGGGACGGCGACAAATTCAACAAATCAAAGATCATAAAAATCGGTTCAGCCGTTCTTGACTTATAAATGGTGTAACTAACCCGGCTTTCTTTTATCTAAATAGATTTATGTATATTTATTTTTATTAATACACATGAAATAAAAATAAATGTTTATATCCGCTTATCGTTCTGTTGGAAACGCAACATCACTACGCTCGGGAGAAGAGTGCGGGCTGTGGACACTGACGTCATCGCGAGAACATCGCGATCGCGCTCGGACACTCGTCTTGACGGTACCCACCGTCGCCGGTTCATAATCGCGTATTACTAATAATTTTATGTAATTATAAGGTGAAAATTACAGCACCTATTTATTTACAGTCCGCTAGTTTCATTACATCTTTAGGATCCTAATACGTTCATAAACCATTCATTCGATTAGAATTAAAATTTGGAAATGAAAAGTAGTTGTGCGCACGCTAGGGATGGTTCCTAATGTGAATAACAGACCACGCGAACGAAGTCGCAGGCAACAGCCAGTAGATTATAATATAAGATTTACAGAAAAACGACACTTACTTTTCAAGCATGTACATAAGATGACCAAAGATAAAACCATTGCCGCAACATCCACAAGGCATTGTAAAGGTTGTAAAATTCAGAATAAAACGATAAAAAGAAATGTAAAATATATGATAAGAAGCATATAAATAATATTAAAAATATCAAAAAATTATAAATATAAATTATAATATGACATCACACTTGCATGACCTCGATAAACATTGTCATCAAATTGTCAACGTATCCACTGATCAAGTAAAACACTAGTCTAGTAACCACTACGCAAGTTTTAAAGAGCTAGAGCGCAGCAGAGTTGCGACTTATTTGAAATACTTGTATTATATTTAAAATGCAAATACAAAATGCAAAATACGTATTTTATTTGTAAAATGCAAAATACTTCTTCCAATTCTTCTAAGTTTAAAAAGAATAGTAAACATGAAGATTTAAAAAGTGAAACACCCTTAATCATTAACGAAAATAAGAGGAAAGGACAAAATTGAGTCTTGCTATATGTTCAATGATGAATCAGACTCCTCAGTAAACCTGAGTGCTTGTAGCTCAGTGCCGCCGGCAGCGATTTGGCAGTGATTACCAAAGTTAAGCAACCTACGCCGCGGTTCTGAGCGGATAGATGACCATTCTGACCATCATCATCATCATTTCAGCCATAGGACGTCCACTGCTGAACATAGGCCTCCCCCAGTGACTTAATTCTGACCATATTTAGTAATATTTATCACAAGCATATCTGTGCACGGAAGACACGTTAAAAGGTGCTAATATCGCTTGATACAATAAGGTTTTGTCACTGGCATTACAGCACCCTTCCAGAGTCTGACTCACCCCCAGATCGGGCCCGCTAGAAAGGAGCCCGGCAGCGGTCCGGCCTGTTTCGGCAGTTCCGGTCCCGTCGGCGCCACCACTAGCGGGTTCGCCGCTTGGTAGGGTGCCTTTTGCACTCCACATTGGCCCGATCACGCCTGCTAGTATGGGGCTCGACACGTACGAGTCTACGGACCTGGTGGTGGGTATACCCCAAACCACCTCGTAGTTAAGGTGAGGCCTGTGCCCTGCAGTGGGACGATATAGGCATGCTTTACTTTTTACTAAAAGGGTAATCTTAATAAACAACACCAGCTTACCAATTTCTGCACCAGTGTAAAGAATATTTTCATATGGTGGTATGGACATGCGTCTACACAGATGCAACATATCTTATGCTCTTTTTGGACAACTAGTAATGCTAAAATCTATAATAAATAAGGAATACTAATTTCATCCAAAAATATTTTATTTGAATAAATATGAAAATACCTATTTTGCATTTAGTATTTAAAATACAAAAAGCAAAAGTATTTTGCATTTGAAATTAGAAAACTATTTGCATTTTGTATTTAAAAGGCCGTCCTAGACAATTTCTAGGACGGCCGCCGACGGTATTTTCGTACATTTTGTTTTTTGATTGTAAAGACGGGAATGATAATTGAAACAAAATAACTAGTAATTTTAAAATATTAGTTCTTATTCTTGCATGTGGCGCAAATGGATTTTTCATATCATTTCAAAAATAAAGGTAAATCACCAATATTTACTACCCTTATTTCAGAAAAATTACGTTCGAGTTACGTTTGAACATCGGTTACAAGAGACTACAAGTTATCCTGACAATTCGATTTTAATATTTAATTAAAGAATGTCTATTTGCACATAGATTGAATACTTTTTTAATTTCTTACAAAATATAGCAGAAAAAAATACTGAAATAACATAAAATTTAAGAAATTTTCATTCAAATTTCTTCTTTTTTTTTATTGTATGAACAACTATTATAAGATTTAAACACTACACAATAATCTTCAGGTATACTTTTAAAGTAATATAATTTTTATTTTATGGAAAAAAAAAAGTAGTAAACCTAAGTCAAAATCTATCTATACAGGGTTACATTTCAAGGTAGAGCCAATTTTTAAAAATAAGGTCTATAGAACAGTATAAAAAAATACTAGTTTATCTTAATTAATTTAAGTCGTCGTACTTCTGGAGTAAAATATAGGTACTTACAAATTTCCGACAAAAAAGAAAACGCGAGATACGCAGTAATTCATCAGAACAAGAACCTCATTCAGGGCACATACGGTGCAATCTAATCGAGTAATCGTAAATTTTCTACGTATTCTATTTTTCAAATGCAGAATGGAAGAATTAAAAATTTTAAAAAAAGTGTTTATTACGTAGATCGATGTAGTTACTGATTCTGAGTGGTCCCTGAAAAATTGGCAGTACCGTGAAATGTAACCCTGTTTATATATAAAACTAAGTCGGGTTAGTTATACTATTTCTAAGTCAAGAACGGCTGGGCCAATTTTAATGACCTTTGGTTCGTTGGATTTGTTTTGGCCCCGAATAGCAGAATAACTATTAAAAAAACAGAAAATTCACGAATAAAAGTGGCGGTACGAAGTTCGCCGGGACAGCTAGTTAACTATAAAATCAAGCGCGCAAAACCGATCGTGTTTCAAACCTAGGTACGACGTACACTACCTAATAAATTATCAATATTAATTTTAAAAGAAGCTGACAACAGTGACCGAGTTTCTTGCGCTGCTTGTTCTCGGCACTAGCCCACAAATTGTCCCGAAGCAGTGGTAGGGCAAAAAAATATTGGGACGTGTAAAGAGTGCTTTTAATGGCCTATTTGCAAAAACAAATGATTTTGATTTTGATTTTGAATATTATCTTGTAAAGGATCAACATTGTTGACGGTTTATCCCGCAAGCATATAACTGTAATTCAATTATTCACTGAAATTAGGTGCACGGCCTCTCAAATATTTTTTTTAAACTATTTTATACATCTCTGAGCGCACGAATGACTTTTGTCACTGTGACTGTTTCACTGATATAAAGTGGAGTGGAGATCACTCAATTGTCACGTCGTAACGTGCGCGCATCTCTATACATAATATAAATCCAAGGATTTCATTTCTATAGACAAAATGTTTCGTCTATCTATCTAAGTTCGCTCTAGCTCTAAAAGCACTATGTACAACACTTTAAATTCCTTACCACTAGTAACAGACATAATTATATTAATGTGTGCTAGTAACTACGACTTGTGTTGTCCACTCTTGTTTTTTAGTTGGCCCGAGTTTCCGTGACATATCGTACTTAAACTCGCCCATGGATACTTTCAAAGAAATTTTTATAGTCATGTCTTATTTCATGCATGCGTGTGTATAGCTAGTAGTATACATTATATTCTCTTATGAGTATTAGGTATCCAGAGGTATCCCATGAAATTGTAGTTTATCCTAAGGAGATGGCAAGCCCGCATTAAACAAACATCGTAAACTTGAGTATAGGATAGATACTCAAAGGATACAACACTTGACGTGTCCACACAGCACATAAAATCTGTCTTTTTGTATGTCCAAGGACATGGTGTTTGTATTTTCTTAATTGTCATTTTTTATATCACTTTGGTACGTAGTATTACTTGTTCAGTGACTTTGGTTGTGAGACGTAGTCACAGAGTACTTTATAATATAGGAAAGACGTAGTTTTACTTGATCAGTGGTTGTGAGTTGTTTAATCACATGTCTTTAGTTTTCTATGATTTAAAAACTGTATTTTTTCTAATTTTCCATAATTTATTTTTATTACACAAACCACCCAAATTAGTTAAACAATGACGGGCTACACACTCTTAAAAATGGAGAGCATATCTGATGTTTTCAAAAGGTAAGTCTTCCAGCCAATTAGGGACTCCACATCCAGAACTCTGCGGGATGCGGGCATGCGGGAAACCGCGGCATTTTCGTGATTAAAAAATCGACGAAAGATGGTGCGTGCGTAATTAAATGTGGAGGGAACAGAGGAAAATACCTCGTTGAGTTTGAGCGTGGTTTTCTGCCGCGCCGGCGCCGGTTGCATTATATTTGATTCAAAATATTTTTTGCGTTCTAAAATGTTACACGTGTGTAGTGAGACTTAAAATATAGTGTTCTTTAACAAAGTACATTCAGAAACAAACCTAGACAAATGTATACTTCTATGTTATTGAATAGTTATAGTTGTTTGATTGGTTTTGTTCAAAAGTTCCTAATGCATCAAATATTTGTGATTTTTTCGGACCCGCGCACCGACGGTTCCACACAAACCTGACGCAGAATGGGTCAAGCAACGACATTGTAGGCAGCTTACCTCATCAGCTCATCTAATAGCCATTTCTAGGGTTCCTCAAGCAATGAAGATCGACGTTCTTGATTTACCTTTCGAGATAAGTCTTTCTTGTTAGGTGTGTAAATAGTCCTTAACGAAAACCGATCCACGAAGAACTTTAACGCTTTTTCGTAGTCTTTTAAAAAACTGTGTAGTTACAACACAGTTAAAGTTAACAAGTAAAATCTTTGTGTGATATGCACCATCATTTGTACCTTGGTCATGGATGTTTATAAAAGTATTTAGGTATGTTTACCCGTTATCTAGTCGCGGCAGTAGGTACAAGCTTTGCTTAGTTTGGGGCTAGATAATTGGTGTGATTGTAAAAATTAAATAAATAGGTATTAAGTATTATTATTTTGTTATTGTGTCGCCATAAGAATGCTGCATACCACTAAAGCCGGATACACACTGCATGACTTGCTGAGCATCGCGCGCAAAGCATTATGTGCTTTTAATTTTATATAATTCACACCAGATTAATTTGATGCTTCTTTTGCCAAATAAAGCGATTCTTATTCATAATCTTACTAGGCACACTAGGCCTTCTGATCGCGCTGTTTGACAAAAAAATAGACCCGTGGTTCGCACTTAGAAGCAATATTTCGTTGAGATACAATGTTTCTGCAGAAAATAAGCAAGTGGATTTTTTTACAGTCTTTTGGGAAAATGATTCTTAAAAAATGAACATCACCTAAAATAGATAGATGATAGATAGATAGATGTACTAACCCTAGCTTATAAGTACTTTTTTGTAACTATTAACCCACTCTATGGAAAGAAATTTCAGAAATAAAATTTTTATTATTATTATTATTATAATAGTCTGCAATTCACGACAAATGAACTTATCACGTTAGTTAATGCACTTTTCCGTCTCCCGCTAAAGGCACGATGGGTTCTGCGCCTCAACTGAAAAGAATTTTATTTTTGGTAAATATAATATTGGAAAAAAATTCTAGGAAACCTCGCCTTACCACTTGCATTTCCTTTGCAATGGGCATGATTGCTGTCACCTTGTCAGCCATAGCAATGGGAATCTTCATCGGGTACATGTACTGCTACATCGAGCATCACTCGGGATTTAAACCTGTTAAAGGTAACATCGAAACCGCAGACGAACTCGTCGACCAACTAGTTAAGTGGTTCATAAGATAAACCTAAGGCGCTGCGCATACGACGGGGCCGGGCGGGCTGAATAATTTCGCCGCGAACGATAGAACAAAGGGAATCGTATTCTGCAACGCACATGACGGTCAAAAACACCGCGAGGCTAGTTTTCTGGGTCAAAAACAATATTATTATATTTAGTCCGTTAGTTAGATTATCAAAAAATTTGGACCCATATTTTGTCTTTTGTCAATAAAACAAAAAATGACGAAGATAAAGCGCATCTAAGTTTGAGAATGGAAGCACGTGACGTCACATCTTGCTAAAAAATGTCGCAAGGCGTGACGTCACGCGGAATTTAAACGGGCTATATCTTCATATTTTTTTGTTTGATTAAGAAAAGAAAAAATACGTGTCCAATATTTTCTGTTAATCCAACTGACTTTTAATAAGTAATTAGGCTTTTAATAAGTAATTAGTTTTTTTTAGGAAACTAGCCCATTGACGAACTGAACTGACGACGGCGGCGTGGGCAGCCGCGGTCATCGACAGGCATACGCGGTCTTTATTGCTTCGCGGTCAGAAAGACCGCTCCGCCCCGTCGAATGTGCAGCGCCAATTACAAAAACCCCGGTGACTTAACAATTATTATCGGCGAGTTTGTCTGTATTTAAATTAAGAAATTATGGTAACCTGCCTGTTACGAATAACGTAAAATTTCTATAGGTAATTTTGCTGCTCAAATAAAACGTCTTCCCCAAGGTCATCTACAGGGGTCCTGAAGACCACATCACCTTGTCACCACGCATCCTACTTACTTAGAAAAACTGTAATTGTTCTATGACTTTTTTTTACATTTAATTCAATAAACTGTTTTGACTTTCCACAAAATTACCAAACAGCTTATCGAAAATATAATGATTTCAATGTTAGTTAAGTAGCGGTAGCCATCTCAGTAATCGGAGTCTCGCCTCCCACGTATCTGTTTTTTTTTTATATACCACTTCCACAAGAAAATCATCATGGGGAAACCTACCTAAACATTCAGATAAACACCAAACTGAAGATCCAAACTTTCTGGTTAGATGGCAATCGATTCGAATGTTATAACCTGTCCTGCTAAATCTAGGATCATGATCAAGGAGGAAAATGTTAGTTAAGAGAGTCATTGTACTTGAGCAGCAGCATCAAAATGATCAGGTTTAAGTTTATTAAGTATCACTATAGTATAAACTTATGTTAAAGCAGAAGTAACTACAAACGTTCGCTTACAGTTCGTACACAGACGCTGGCCTCGACAAGACCCCTCAGCGGTCGTTTCAGTGCTTTCACTCGCGGGTATTGTACTGCCGAGTGACGAGTTGTCAGTTGTCAGTGTTGTCACGCCTTATCTTTAAGAGATGCAAAAAAAAAAAAAACGTAACTTTAATGGTTAAGAAAATCTGTGATACTCAAGTCAATACAAATAAAGTCAAAGAATGAACAAAAGTGTTAATCAACACTTTATTGTAATTAGCGTATCCGAATGAATCATCATCTAAATCTCTTGCTCTGATACAGGTCTAAGAAGACGAATTCTGTCGTAAACAAGATTGTTTGCTTTTTATATCGTTGAATAGTTACTGATGCCGTCGTAACGAAAAATAGCACAATTATCCTTTTTTTGGGAAATCGAGATAAATGCATAAGTACTAACCTACTAAGAACCAGACTAAGGACCAGAAAAAAAAGGAATATCTACATTAAGTCTAAATTCTCTCGAGGGTTAATATTTTTCAATTTTTGACGACTTTCGTAGCCGAGAGGCGAGCATACCGGACTTGGTGTTGCTATCTCCGAGGTCCCGGGTTCGATTCCCGGTTGATCAAAATAAAATAAAAACAACTTTTCTATATTGTCTCTGGTCTGGGTGTGCTTCCGCTACTTACCATGAAATCAGAGTAATGTAAGTGATGATGTTGTACAATTTCAAGTTTCATTTCAATTGTGCTCTTTTGCGTTATGACGGCAGTTTAGAAAGCAAGTGTAATAAAATTTTGAAGTTAATTTTGTCTGTTGAGTTGTTGATCTCTTGTTTATTTTATAGGCAACATATCTCTGCCCTTGCCATACCCTGAATCGGAGGTGGTGAGGCAGAATCGGACCATCAATGGGGCTCTGCTGTCCAGTATTCTGGTGGGACGGATCATGAGACTCGGTCGAGCGCTGGTGCAGGATGTGCAAAACGACGACATGTTGGTTGTCTTAACGTGAAATGAATAGTAAATAGAATACTGCGCTCATGATGGTGACTTTCATTTCTTTCTGTAGACAAATGGCAGGCAAAAAAAATATTGGGACGTGTAAAAGTGCTTTTAATGGCCTATTTGCAAAAATAAATGATTTTGATTTTGATTTTGCACTTGGCGGTAGGTTTTTTGTTTGGTCGTAAACACTTCTAATGCCATTAGATATTATTTAAATTGTTTCTAGTTTCTAAACTGTTTAGAGGCCTATTACAAAATGTTATAGTTATAGCTGACATAGCCCAACGGATTAGCAAGCTGAAGTGGCAGTGGGCGTGGCACATAGCACGTAGAACTGACGGCCGATGGGGCAGAAAGGTTCTAGAATGGAGGCCGCGTACCGGCAAGCGCAGCGTAGGACGTCCACTCACAAGGTGGTAAGACGACCTGGTAAGGGTCGCAGGAAGACGCTGGATGCAGGCCGCTTCTAACCGGCTAATCTGGAAGTCAATGGGGGAGGCCTAAAATGATGATGATGATAGTTATTTGGTTATTTGGTGATTAGTAAACATTAAAAAAAATAATTGAAAATAAGAGGCAGCTATGAAAATAAATAAAACTAAAAGTTTATTTAAGTAATTATCATTAAATCATTATTAATTTAGGAACAAAGCAATAAAGTAAAGTTATTTCTTTATTTAATGTACTTTTCTGAAAAAATCACACCGTCGCGTTTGTGCAGTAATGACATATTACGACCTCCGTAGCCGAGAGGCGAACATACTGTACTTGATGTCGGTATCTCTGATATTCCGGGTTCGATTCCTGGTTAGTCAATTTTGTAAAATAACTTTTCTATATTGTCTGAGTGTAAATATATAAAAATAAAAACCGGTGGTACCGTCGCTGTTTCTGATTTCTATAACACAATGCTTTGACTGCTTAGGATCAAAGCAATGTATGTAATGTTGTCCAATGTTTATATTTTACTAGCTGTTGCCCGCGACTTCGTTCGCGTGGTCGTTAGTTTATTCATAAAGGATTTTCAGCATTTTTTCTTTCATAAAAACCTTCTTCTGACAGTAATTAACACAACAAAAAAAGAATTAGCGGAATTGTTTCATCACACGTGATGCGATGACCACGCGAAATAGAGATTCATTTTTATATAAATACATAATCTATGTAAGTTATGCTGCTGTTATTCTATAGTACGTGTAGCGGCCCCAGATTTTCGATTTGTCTTTTAAATATCCAGCTATCACCAAATAACCGCTTAAGTGTCAACAATTTGTAATTGGGCTCTTAAAGACTTAACATTAAACCCTAATAAGCCTGCTGTACCATGGACGCTGCCCTTATCTTAATTAAGAATTGAAGGTAGAAGCAACTACGAGTTTTGAAGTTATGTAATCAATTAATCATCCCGAATTCTTCGTCGTAGCTAAATCAATATTAATTGGTTCTGGCGGTCCAGACTTTAATCAATTGTGTTCAAATTAAACATAGGACATGACTCATGATCGCATTTCTACGAATATTGCAAGTTGCTGATAAATTGACGGGAATTCCATACGTGTACTTGCAATTAGATGATAAATGATAGATAAAATTAGTTCTTAAAATGAATCTTGCTGTAAAACGAAATATTATTTTTAAAAAGGTAACCTAAAAATATGCATAAATATATCTATAAGTCCATTTAACCATTTATAAGTCAAGAACGGCTGGACCGATTTTTGTGATCTTTTTGTGATTGATTTGTTGAATTTGTCTCCGTCCCGTATAGCAGAATAACTATAAAAAATACGGAAATATTCACGAAAAAAAAAATTTATAAAGGGGCGGTACAAAGTTCGCCGGTACAGCTAGTTTAATATAAAAAATAATCTCAAAATTTTTAGTTAAGAATCTCCAAGAAAACTAGAACTGAATCAGTCAAACGGCAAACGTTAACTCGCCGGGGCGCTACGGTAAACGATTTTAGCTTGCTTTCGAATCAATTTTCAAAAATAGTAATTTTATGTAATGCGAATTATGCGATTTCATATTCGGATTGGAATTCACATGAATCAATAATACGTCTACAGAACCCATTGGTAACCGGACAAGTTGCAGTGTGCTTTCCGATTCAACTGGGTATCCCAAATATAAAACAATACACTAAATTTACCGTTCTTCATTCCGTTATTTACAAAATAATGCCGGTCATTATATTAGGCAGACATAAAAATAGACAATTGCAAACATGTCGAGCTAACCACCAATGATTAACCCCACGAAACCTTGAACTTCTTTGGCGGGATACAGTCGGCAACAGAACTTGATAAAAGGTTTTACTCAAGTTATTGAGTGTGTATCATGAATTTATAGTACCTACAGAACGTTTTCTCGTTTATAGTACATACCACAATAACTATTTACTCATTATAAATAGGGCATAATAGGCTAGTTTCCTGGGTCAAAATATATTATTCTATTTAGTCCGTCAGTTAGATTTTCAAAAAATATTGGACTCATATTTTGTCTTTTGTCAATCAAACAAAAACATTTCTGTTAATCCAACTGACGGACTAATTCGTTTTTTTTTAAAACTAGCTTATTAGGCCTACGTAAGAATTTAAGTTGATGATGATGCTGATGACACGTATTTACGTGCTTTACTGTAATCATCATTATCATCATCATTTCAGCCATTGGACGTCCACTGCTGAACATATGCCTCCCCCATTGACTTCCAGATTAGCCGGTTGGAAGCAGCCTGCATGCAGCGTCTTCCTGCGACCTTTACCAGGTCGTCTGTCCACCTTGTGAGCGGACGTCCTACGCTGCACTTGCCGGTACGCGGCCTCCATTCTAGAACCTTTCGGGCGGGACCAGGAATCGTATCTGGAACCCTTGGCGTTCAAGGCGAACTACCGTGCCACTACACCAATCAGGTTATCGTCGGCTTATGTTAAAAGAAAAAGTAGTCCCAGGCTGAGGCTGCACTAGTCTATCTCACTCGGTGTGCTTTTTAAAGATTTCAAAAGTTATAAAAAATCTGCTAGGACCGGTTAGTTTTCGCCATCAGAGTTTATAAGAGTCACCAGCAAAACCTCTTTGCTGATAAAAGTGCTTGCCGCTGCTGTCTCTACCTAAAGCGATACCTTTCAGCCATGACTATGACGGAGGGTTTCGGTTGCAAATGGTTCTTTAAAATCTTTACGGTCGCGTCTTAGGTGATTTACGCCGGTTTTTTAGGACTCGCCAAGCTGCTCAACATCTCGTCCGCTTCATTTCCTGCCGCCGTAATGAGCGTAGGTAGCCACAATTCTGCGTCCACTTTATTTCTCCAGGCGTTCAATCCGACGTACAACGACCAAATTTCTGTACTCATATTGAACTCGTTTGTTTTACCGAAAGACATTTTTTCCGCTAATTAACCGCTAATTTCAGCCTGTGAGTCGGTGTCAGGATTTGTGTATGGGAGATCGAATGATACGTCTGTTTCGTAACGACGATGGGATACAAACGTCCACATTTTATACATTAGTGGGACGGATTATGAAACCGATAAGCGACTAGTTATTATCGCAGCCGCATTAACAAGAAACTTGTTTTTATTATCGTTAATTTACTTACGAACTCTTATGGTACTGGAACTTTCGAATTGAAATTTCAATTAATTTGTAAGTAATCTTCGAACCAAACAGTGGTTGTACAATTTCCTCGAATTGATAACAATGCAACCTGCTTCTCACAATAAATCCGAACAATAGGCGTGGTGAATCAAACGACCTAGGTCAAGCGTAAACCGTTTATACAAACGATGGTTTCATTTAAATATGCTGTTTACTTTTCTGCATGGCATTGATCAGATTTTATTAGATAAACCACGAAACTAGGCGATATCAACTTATAGTTCGTCGCCCTATACAAATCTCTCTTCATGCAGAAGCCGGTTTCAGGACAATTGAGGTGTGCGGAACTTCTTGAATAATGAGCCGTATATATTATGGAAAGCTAAAATGGCGTCACAATACAAATCATCCGATAATGTCAGGCTCTTGTCTCTGTTACATTGCCAAGCTAAGGGGAAAACCTGAAATATAATCAATCTTCGACGTCGATTACGACTGTAAAAAGGATCATGTTGTCAATTTGTTTTTTTTTTTAATTCAATATTGCATCATATTTCTAGTGGACCGATTGGTTCTGCAAAGTGATCCTTTATACATTTTTAGCTTGCCTTGTTTACAATTTACATTTCCACATTAGTGTCAAATCGTGCAAGTGGTTTTTTCAGTAACGTACATAATTAGTTAAGCTAAAAATTTGTTAACATGTATTCAGGGAGTATTTTAACAGAATTTCAAGAGAATTGGACACATGAATCAACATCGAAAAAGTGAATTCATATTTAGATGCTCCATACAAACTAACACGCTACTTCAATGATAAATATACCGCATTTTTTACGATTTCGTTGATAGTTTCTTGACAACAACAAAAATATTTTTGAAGTCGTTTAAGATTTTTTATTAAAAATGTTTTTATTTGCAATATATCATCGAGGATATAGTGCTTGATGGAACAGATTAACGCATGATGTGCCTTAACTCAGTTTTAGCACACGACACATAAAGAATAGGCTTACACATTAAACTCTTTTTTAATACGTTATCAATAATAATTAGAATAATTAGACAATCTTACAATAATACTCTTTTTCATTATATTATATTGATTTTGAAATCAAAATTCTAATGCTTGAAAAATACATCATTAAAATAATGTAGGGGAGAGCGGGGTTGAAAGTGCCGATTTTGAGAAATCCCTAGATAAATCGGGTAAGACGAATGCTAAAGTAAATAGTTTCAGTCTATCTTATGTAAAATTTAATGTAGATTTTGAATTTATAATCAGTTTTTGTGCTTTTTGAATGGTTTTCTATATAGAGTTATATTTTTATACAGCGGCCGTAAGGCACAACTGACCCCTCTCTGGGGCGAGTTGTGCCGCAGCTGAGGTCGGTTGTGCCGTTCATAATGTTTGGTCTTTTAAACGAAATAAATGGATTTTGGAATGAAAACTATTTGATAGTTTATATTTCATCGAAATTAAAATTACTGAAAATCAACACTTTATATACTTTAGTAGTTTTTATACTAAACATTAGTGAAAAAAATTACAACCAGTTACTCTTCTAACTATCTGATACTGAGAGCACCTTCTAACTTCATAATTTTTACTTAATTTTAATCTAAATGAGTTCGATTAGATAGAGTTAATTAAACTTTGCCCCTTACAGACTATAATACTAAGATTAGTCCAAATTTCTCCCAATAGCCAAGGTTACAGAGTTCAGCTAGATTAAAAATTTCTTATTAATCAGTTTCTTAAATGAGTCTTCACATTGAACTTACATTAAAAACATCAAAAACTAAACTTTTTCTTTAGATTACTGATCTGAAAAGTAATTAAGACACACAAATGGTCAATTTTCTTCATCATCCACACATTGCATGCCGCATTAAGTCTCTAACTAAGTGCAACAGTTTTTTATTTGCGCAATTCCTTAATAACCGCAACAGCAGCCCTTTGTAGAAGATCCTTGGTTCCTTTTAGTGTTTTTCTCTTGTAACATATTAAACAAAAACGATATATATGATTTAAGATTTGTTGAGGGTTGGTTGTGCCCGGCACAATTAGCCCCGATTAAAGGGCACTTTTTACCCCGTTTCTACGACATTAATTTTTATCATTTTCTAAAAAATAATTCTGTACAAAGAGTTAAAATTTCATAGATTATTATATCTGGATAAATTACTAACATATTAGTAAAACTCTCATATCCGTAACACCAAAAATGTTTACATCAGACCAAAAAGCATTAATGAAAAAATATTTACTAACGTGATGCTAGAGGATCATTATATTACTGCCGCTCGGTCTGAATCTCGGGCGCAACTAAAATGGCCGCCGCGCATGCGTTAGATGGTCAGAGCAACGGAAATAATACGAACATATAGCTTTATCTTTCTGGAAGGTAGATATTTGCATCGGAACAACTTAACCCCGGCACTTTCAGCCCCGCTCTCCCCTACTGATTAGATCTATATAGCACTAACCAATACAACTAATTGTTTACAGTGAGACCAAATCAGTGACAGGGTGTAGTACCTACACCGATAGGGATTCTTTAAGTAGGTAGGTGCATATTCTCAAATGCAGTACACAATGTAGAAAAAAAATTTGAAAAAAACAGTTGATTTTACTTACAAATGACATGCATAAATTAAAATATCCTAACGGTTATTACGAGGTATTTATTAGCATTATATATTATTATTATCCTTGATATATTATTTGTTTTACATAAAATTACTTACTTCGTTAAAAAGTATTAAAATCCACTGACTTAATACAATTTTGACTTTTGTACGACTGCATAGCATTTTTTTATATGTATTTTACTAAAATATAAACTCGATGTTCTCATAAATTAGGTATATTTGTAAGATTAAAAAATATAATTGGTATTAATTTTACTAATCTTAATTAAACCTTATAGTATATAAGCTTTATAACTCTTCTCATTGTATTTCTATTACGGGGTGATCCGATACCTTGTCTATTAATTATCATCTAAAGCCGTAAAAATACAATTATATTTTGCAATCTATAAAATAACTTAAAATACAATGAACGAAGTAAGCATTTCTTTTTAGAAGCTATTTTATTATGTCTAAAAACCTTTAGTGATTTGTATGTTTTTGTTTTATGTAATCTGATGTTCAAAATTATTCCAAAATATTTGCCCACAAGTGTACTTCCAAAAAAATTATGACAGCACTAAACTGTCGTTTATTAGAACATGAAGTTTTAAGGAACTGACAGCGACGAAGACGAGTTTATGGATCAAGATAAGATTAGCCAAAGGGCCATCCCGAATCCGGTTAGAACCAGTTCCTATTATCCCGTTACTCCCGTTGATCTCTAAAAGGATGTGGGCAAAAAGGTTTAACAACGAACTCCATAGTCGTAACTCGTGAGCCGTTCCGACTCATCGCATCATACGCGGTCATGCGCGCGCGCCGGTCGCTCGATCACTTACATTTTTCATTCGAACTATTCAATTAAACTATTGAAATCATCGTGAATTAGATCGAGCACTAGTCTGGGGTACTTGCGTGGTCATTTTTAGTCTATTGAGTCTTTTACAGTATTACTATTAAGTGTTTTGCGAGTGTGTGTCAAGGCTACTTTCGTCAGTGAAAGTTGCATTGTATTGCAGTGTAGCTGCAGTGTGTTTCTCTGATAAGAATACCGGTGATTGAAAAGTGAGTATAATTGATATGATTTACTTCAAAACCTTAACTATCTAAATATATTTAACTTCAATTTTCAAGTTAACATTGATAAGGAAAACTTAAAAATAATTCTATTTTATTGATTCACCTTTGATATTTACAATATACATTTATAAATCGTGTGGTAAGCACCTAATAATCTTAAAAATCTACATTTATGAAATTTTTAAAGTACCTTGTCTCATTTGGGAATCGAACTCCAAAAAAAACACTTTGTAAATATTATGGTGCCAGTGATATAGAACCAAAACTTTATAAAATTGTATAGTAATATTATTTAAAAATTATATTTTCGGCAATATTTGTCTTCACATAATGTTGCATAATAATAATGTGCTCTTTTATTGATTGATGTTTCGATCGATTGGTTAATAATAATCGTTTCGCATAAAAATACAAGTGGCCAAAAGCAGGAAATTTTAACCTCTTTTTTTCCTTGTTAGTTAAGGTTTTGGACTAAGGAAACTAAGGAAAGCTACCGTTTAAAATTTTTTGATAACAAAATGCAAGGTTTCCTATAGTTAAAAAAATAAAAAAAACGCTTTTATGGGACTCGACAAAAAAAGCCCAAAGCTTAACAAGTAAGTAGTCATTGAAGTGTTTCACTTTCCATCTCCTGTGTCCATTATCAAATAAGGCTAGTGGTATCAAATAATTGGACTGTCAGGTTTCACATTGTACATATAAAACTTCTAATCGATATCGAAAGTTAGAAGTAATTTGATTTTCAAGATTTGATTACAAAGTTAGGCTAAACTACAAAGATGACTATCTCATCGAGGTCGTGAGTTCGATTCCCATACGATAGATTTGAATAGGCACTCTAATCGCAACAATAGATTTCGATACCGTCACCATCGATCTAGCGTTTCACATATAAAAGGTATTTCGTGACAGCGTGTTCGCAAGTCCGTCATTCGATTTAGCGATTTTCGATTTCGCAAGGGCGTACCACTTTAATATTTTACAGCGTGTGTCGCAACGACGGCAATCGGAACTACATTTAATCAGACCCATTTTAAGCATATTAATAGTAGCTTTGACCACATTTAAGATACATGTAAAACCTAGTACGGGGGCCGCTGTAAATCATACTGTTACAATATCTATTTTGAATAAATAAATTTGTATTGTATTGTATTGTAGGTAGGCACTATTTATATAGGGCCCATACGTTTAAAAAATGCAATTTCAGAATTATATTGTATAAATTCTGTATAAATAAATAAGGAAAATGCAATTACAAAATTCGTAATGTAACCACGACTATATCGGAATCAATGTGTGATGTAACTGTGCAAATTGTGATTTTTTACTATGTTGTGTTACGAGTAGCTAACAGAATACGTGACGTCAGTTATGAGTTCCCGCGATTCATTCTAATGCAGACAGATAATGCCTCATGGTATTAAGTCAACCAATTCACAATTGTTAACAGGTACATACATAAATAACACTGAAAAAACCATTCAACGGTCCACAGAGACAAATTAAAATGTAATAACTCAAAAAAAAATATACAATTTAGAGTACCTATCACATTAAGCAAGACACCCAGTCATACAATGCGACACGTAGGTATATCTATTTACAGCTAACTTAAACATAACATTAACATTTTAGTATTCAAACTACTATTATTTTTTTTGTTATGACTAGATACATCTGCCTCCCTAGCATGAGCACCAAAACACGATATGATATGATATGATACAGCGTTATATCGACACCAACTGTAAAAATATGATAGATAAAGCCGCTGATCTTACTTATTTTATAAATGTGATAGTTTGTTTGTTTGGATGTTTTCAGTCAATCAAGCTTTATCGGCTAAACGAAATTATATGAAATTCGCCACACATGTAGATAACGATGTGTACCAAATTTAAAATTTTTTAAATCCGTTTTTGTGTTATGTAATAATATTAATTACTCTTTATCTTTAATCTTAAGTCTACGCAGACGACGTCGCGTGCAGGAGCTAACCTTCAATGGTCATAAGGCATTGTAAATAAAACCTTACAAATCCTACTTCTTAGTACTAATCTTATAAATGCAAAAGATTTGATGCATGGATGTTTGTTACTCAATCACGCCAGTACGGCTGAACAGATCTAGGTGAAATTTGGCATGAAAATAGATTATAGTCTGGAATAGAAGATAGGATATTTTTTATTCCAGAATAGTTTACGGTTCCCAAAGGAATACAAGATAATTGACATTATATTAGCGCTTCTTACCGTTAGATGTTCACCGCGGCAGTTCTGTTGACCGCGATTTCGTTCGCGTGAATTTGCAAAGTTTTGTCTAACTATGGTTTTGCAAAGACCACGCTAGCGAAGTCGCGGGCAACAGCTAGTATATTACATCATCTTTCCCAGACATATCAAGTAGGATTTTTTTAATTGAAACAATCACAGTATGCCCATGCACGTCCACATTCTATTCATTCGTGAATTGATGCAGCAAACTAAAAAAGTGTAGAAGCAGCTTTTTGACAGTATGCATTTCGTTTTTTTTTTTTTATAGTGGTATACTTTAACTCAGCCCACCCCCAGCACAATTGACCGAAGACCTTAGGAAGGTGGCTGGCAGTCGCGGAATGAAAAAAGCGGGAGGTCGTGCTCTGTAGCGCTCTTTGGGGAAATCTTACGTCCAGCAGTGGACTGCAATAGGCTTACATGACGACGACTTTAACTACTGCACGTTATAAATATTTTTAACTACTTTACGTGATTATCTACAAGGCGTAGGCAGACAGTAGACCAGATCGCCGATTTAAAGCCATTACACTTTTATTTATTAAATTCAAAAAAAAATATATATCATTCTTGTGATGGCACCGGTTGCCTGCAAGCACCTGTCAAGAGTTCACTGTCACCTATTGGCAAAATTTTTGACAGGTGCCTGCAGCAACCGGCGCCTTCTCAATAAATGCTTATGACTCTCAGTGACACGATATCGGGTCACCATAGAAATAGTTTTCTAATAAATCTAATAAAGTCTTATTTAACCGGGACTGCACGGTGCACGTGAATGACTGTGAATGACACCATACTCTAGCTTCTTCTATGTTTTTTACTATCACTAAAATTATTATTATTAACAAAATATTGAAGCGTGTGCGTCACAGTAAATTTTCAACACTTCATAATATTTAAGGACACGCATTCCTTTTGACTGGTCAAATATACAAGGACTTCTTTTATTAGTTACTTAACTTTTATAAATAAATATAATGATTGGACAACATCACCTACATTGCGCTGATCCTAGGGTAAGTAGCTTAGCCAAAGCACTTGTGTTACAAAACAACGAGGGTACCACAAGACCACAGAACAGGTATGACTCGCCACGCTCCGCTACACAAGACCTAGACCCGAGACAATACAGAAAAGTTATTTTTTCACATTGACCGACCGGGAATCGAACTCGAATGTGCTCGTCTGTTATGCTCGCCTCTTGGCTACGGAGATCGTCGTTAACATAAAAGAGAAGATTCTAGAACAACAACTTTTTACTATGGGTACAAAATATAAATTCCAAAAAATAAAATTGGCCTAGAACCCGAAACGGAACAACAAATCGCCTATTTGGTGAGTAGAAGAAATAAGGCGTTTTGAATATTAAGATCCTCATGTTGTTTCTTCTGAGCTTTTCAGAAATTACATCCATCAATATTTTCAACCGTGGAGCTTTGTGGTTATTTATTTATATATACAAGGTGATTGGTAAAACGAACGATACATTCCTCTCAGGAGGTGATAGAGGAGCAAAATTGCAACAACTTTTGCTAATAAACCCACGGCAAAATCCTAAAAAAATGTTTTGCTTCTTCATACTAACTACAAGATCAGTTGTTAAGATTTGTATGGGAATGTAAGTTTTTTTTAAACATTTCGACGTTAGTTAATAACAAAAGTTGTTGACATTTAGCTCTTCTTTCACCTCCTAAGAGGAATGTATCGTTTTACCAATATATATATTTGGTCAGATTCATATGTGAATTAAAAACTGAACTCTTTCTAGTATAAGTAATGATAAATAACTAGTTCTATTGTAATAAAGAAAAGTCGCAAAAAATATTTTTACCTCAAACAGGGACAATTTTACAACAAAATGTCGACTGCATTAATAAATATTTATTAAATAACAATAAAATAATTTATTTAGAAACCACACATAGTTACATATAATTCTACTTCTGTCACGCAATGTTTGCTCTCGCACTGAATTACTCTTCACTAACATCATTTCCGTTAGACACCGTGAAATTACTACCTTTAAGACGTTTGCAGGATATTCTTCTCATAAACATAAACAACTTTTTTTTAGGGGACCATTCACATTTAAACCCCAAAAAAAGTCGCTTGCTCATGCTAAGCCGACCAGCTGACGTCAGATTTGTTTGTAAGAAGAAGTTACCTATCTTTGATAGGTAGATAAATTACACTGTATCAACAAGCAAGAATATGTTTATTGATACATTATAAAATTCATATTATTAACTTAAAGTTATTAACATGAATTAATTAAAAATTTAATTAACAATTTTTAAGATAAAATTATGCATAGTACATCATAGAACCTAGATAGTGAAACCCGTTTCATACCCAACCCAAGATACAAAGATCTGGAAAAACAATTACCTAGTTAAAAAATCAAAAACATTTTTGCGTTATTATTTTGACGATCACAATGGACTTAGATCTTTAAGATTTAATTTATGCATTTACTGTTGCGTAATATTACATAGAACGGCTGAATCCAAAGCTAAAACCCCAATCATCATCATCATCATCATCATTTCAGCCATAGGACGTCCACTGCTGAACATCTAGGCCTCCCCCAGTGACTTCCAGATTGGTCGGTTGGAAGCGGCCCGCATCCAGCGGCTTCCTGCAACCTTTACCAGGTCGTCTGTCCACCTTGTAGGACCCCCAATAGCCGTCAAGTAATAATACTTACAAGTAGGTAGCTTAATACATATTGAGCGAAAATATATTTATTTACTTAAATTAGCTCTATAGTGTCACATTGAATTTTCTGGTATTACATTAAATATTCAACATTTCCATAACTTGCGTCATCACGTCACATCTTTACCACTTTGTAAATCTGAGGAGATGTAACGTCAAATAACAATATTGTAATTAGGTAAGTAGGTACTATTACTACTTTTTGTTGACAACTTGGCTTAGCCATCATTCATCATTTCAGCCTTGGGACGTACTGCTGCTGCTGAACATAGGCCCTTCCTAATTACCGGGGGGGGGGTCGCCACGCAGTAGTGGCAGGCAGGTTGACGAGCGCAGTTTTTTATAACATTTCGCACGCAGACGCTGCTGCCCGTCTTGTGCTACAGGAATTAGTCGCCTCTTACGAGACGCCTCCTGTTAGTGGTGGAGGTTTAATATGTCGGATGATCATATAGAAAGAATATGCAGTCGATTCAACAACTTTTTAGGGAATTACATTATCCTTCCGACTGCAATGGGGTCCTCATTTGTCGGGAAGGCTCAGTTCATAAGCCTAGCTGTAAGGAAAATAAGGCCTATAACTGATGCTTATAATTTGTTGTCGTATGGTTTATTGCTATTGGGCTCTGCTGCTGTCATTGAATCAGTCTTTATGTTGCAGAAAAGGGCCGTACGTGTAATATACTGTCTTGTACCTCGTGACTCTCATAAGGAGATTTTTTAAGTTATAGCCTCACAATACATTTTTGAAATTATTATGTACCTTCGAAAAAAACTTAGACTTTAAGGTATCTTTAAATGAAAATAAATTTGCTGATTCAAACTTCAGACTACGATAATGGTTCATTATTGGAAAATGATTTTCAAAAAAGCACTATAGACTCTTGTTCAACTACCTGCTTATGAGTTCAAAATCCACGTAAAAAATAGATATTAAAAAGTAGACGATTATACTACAAGAGTACATGGACCTTATAACCCGCCTAGCTCGAACTTACTACATGTCTCGTAACTGTATAATTTCCTGTAAAATAGGCTGACAAAGGTGACTGAGTTTGTTGCGCTGTTTCTTCTTATCATCGGCTAAGATAGTAGTCCCTACGCGGTGGTAGGGCAAATCTTTATTTTTGGGAAGTGTATAAGTGCCCGGAAGAGGGCCTATATACTGAAAAAAATACTGTTATGATAAATAACTAGTAGGTACAGTGAGAAGCATAAAACTATGTGCTTCATAAAATATGTCAAATCAGCTAGGTTAATGTCATGAATGACGTAGAACCAAAGTGATAGTAACTTTGGGTGGCTTCCTTCTTGCTAGGCTTATACCCAACTCGGCACGTTCTCAACTCGACAAGCAAGATATGTTAAAGAACATCATGTCGAGTTGGGAGTTTTTGTTAGTATTTTTCTTGCGTGTCGAATTGGGAACGTGCCTAGTTGGACAATAAATGGTGGAAAACTTGATCTATCAAACTCCACTGTTTTTCTGGGCATTACATTGATTCGAAGTTGCAATGGGGACCACATGTTCACACTCTGGCTGGGAGACTTGCTTCAGCTGACTTTGCGGTTAGAAAAATTACGACGACGTAACGGCAAGGCTAGTGTATTTTAGTTACTTTCATAGTATTATGTCTTATGGTCTTCTCTTGTGGGGTTCTGCTGCGGACATCGATACCATCTTAATTTTACAGAAAAGAGCCATTCGTGCTATATACAAACTTAGTCTGCGCGAATCCCTGAGAGATTTCTTTAAAGAAATTAACATCACTGTGGCCTCTCAATACATATTTGATAATATCATGTACGTACGCAAAAATTTAGATCTTTTTATAAAAAAAAGTGATATTCATTCATATAACACAAGAAACAAAAACAAACTTGTAGTCCCAAACTTTAGATTGGCCAAAACAAGTAATTCATTCTTGGGAAATTGTATAAAATTTTTCAATAATATACCTTACAATGTTATCGAACTTCCTATTAATAAATTTAAGTCACATGTCAAAACTACACTAATGTCTAAGGGGTACCTATTATAAAATTCAAGACTATCTTGATGACAAGAATGTATGGTCAGTCCAGCCTGCACTAAACTGATGTACCTACCTGTTTATTTTGATTAAATTTTTTGTGTGGCAGCTAGTGATGACTGAGTTTGTTCCGGCGTTTCTTCTCAGCATTTTCCAGATTGTCTGTGTCTTGTCTCGAAGCGCTAGTAGGGCCCAAAAAATAAGGAGACAATATGTTCTGGCCCCATTATGTTATTATTGACGTTCTTAAGTGGCAATTTTGTCCTAAATTGAATAATGGACTAGTTTCCTAAAAAAACTAATTAGTCCAGTTGGATTAACCATGTAATTAATTTAAGTTTTGTTAAGGAAATTTTTTTTTTTTTTTTATTAACAAAAAATATTGACACGATTTTTTTTTTCTCAATCAAACAAAAAATGATTAAGATATAGCCCGTTAAAGTTCCGCGTAACGTTACGCCTTGCGACACTTTTAAGCAAGGCGTGACGTCACGTGCTCACTTTGATGCGCTTTATCTTTGTCCTTTTTTTGTTTGATTGACAAAAGACAAAATATGGGTCAAGATAATCTAACTGAGAGACTAAATAGAATAATCTTTTTTTGACCCAGGAAACTAGCCCATTCACTGCGATGCATATACTTAGGATACTTGGATAACACCACACCATATTAAATTGCAACTTAACGGGCCCGTAACATGTAGGTATTAAGCAATTAGGAGCAATGTTTGTGGAGCAATCTGAAGCGATTCGTCTAATAACATTCGATTGCTCGTACACTAATTGCTTAACTACCTCCGGCGACTATTGCCGGGCAATTTTTGCTTAAAATTGCCCGTGTACTCGTATAAGAGTTCCTTTATATGACGATATTATGAGCTCACCTGGGATCTTGGCATTCTGAATATGACGATAATAGAGGTACGTAATTTTTACCTTCCTCAGAAAAAATGAAGTCTTAACTGATTAGTAAACAAATAGACACATCATAAACATCGGAAAAACAAACGACACATACATTCCTATGAAGTAGAAATAATAATATGTTGCAAAATACGTTTATTAATGCGTTTTATTGATTGCGTATTTTGCAACATATTTCTACTTCATACAATCACTTATAATTTAATTGTAGTGTTTAACATATCTATGTTACATAACATATGCTAAGTTTTTTAAATGTCTACGACGTGTAGTTTTGATAGGAAAGGTTAAATTCTGGAGTAGCGACCACGAACTGGAAGAGGCAACGTGGGTAGGTCACTCTTTGGACCTATGACCTACGAGTAGTTAATCACATACAACGGCTTCAAATTCGCGATCACGTTGTAATCAAATGTTAAATGAAATTCTCAGTTTGCCCTCTATTTCGCAAGTATGTCCAGTGCCACTTTATGATACGAGATACATTAGTTATAATAATACAAAGCTAAAAATATCTATTAACTGGTAATCTATTTTTACCATTATTAATACTCACAGAACATTAGAGTTTGGTTAAAACAATGACGCATGGTTAAAACCGGTTTATAATTAGCCTTAGACGTGCTCATATTTATTGGCCATAAATTATGTTTATACTTATAGTCTAAATTTACCAACACATAGTGTATTCAGAAAGAAAGAAAGAAAGAAAGAAAGAAACGTTTATTCGACACACAAGAGAAAATAATATAATAATACACAAAACAATATAAATTAGATATTGTGTCGAAAAGGTGCCCGCTCAGCATTTGTCGTGACAGCCACAGACTTATCACGACGCTGATTTTTTTTTTATATTCAGATGACTTCCTTACAAATTTCACTACAAGTCTAGAGAGAGAAACATGTATGTATACAAGTACCTATTGCAACTTCGTAGACTGATAGTTAAATAGATATAGAAACCTCCAGAAAGTACTCGATAATTATTGTAAAGAAGACATGTTCCGATTATGTATGGAATAAAATATTCGGCTAATGGCCCCCACGGCTCTAATGTAAGGCCATTACTATTTTTATTCATTGCATACATTTGGTTTTACATTTTTATGACTAGGTAGGCGTCTCGACTAAATTATCTCTAAACTGGGTAGATTTAATGGTTATTATTTATATTAAACGAGTACCTAAATTGTTTGTAATAGTATTATTACAAATCTCAAATTTCAACTAAGGACTAATATTAACCAACCAAGGAGTTACAAATTCAAACAATACCTCCGAAGCGTCAACAATGGGGAAATACCGAAGTTACTAAGTGCTAAAGTCAAAGGTCGCTCACTTCTAAGAAAATTACATCGAAACAATAACCCTGAGTTAAGAGAAGTATGATGAAAAACTGTGAAAAATGGTCTATTTGAAAGTGATGTTACAAGAGATTCTAAAATATTAGAGCTTGCCGACTGCAAGTTCTAATATTTTAGAATCCATAAAAGTCAAAGAAAATTAAATAAATAGAAAGTCGAATCACGGGTATAGTATTTAATGATTATTAGGCACAGATTTATAATAAACTCAAACAAAACTCAGATAAATATTCAAATAAATATAAATACCTTATATAGACAGAATTGAATATTTCGCAAACTTACTAAGGGTAATTTATTGTATCTCTAAACGCACCTTTACTTAATTTATGTACATATTACTTAATCCTATAATTTATAGTACCCTTTTAAAATGTTCTTCCTTCTTTATTCCTAGGAGTAAAGTGTGGACACTGGACCTCCTATGGATGAATCTGCTGCTGGCATTGAATCAATCTTTGTGTTGCAGAAAAGAGCCATACGTGCAATATACTGTCTTGGACCTCGTGACTCTCTGAGGGAGATTTTTAAAGATATTAATATATTAACAGTCGCCTCTCAATACATTTTTGAAAATATTATGTACGTTCGAAAAAATCTAAGTTTGTTTAGCTTAAAAAGTGATTTTCATCATTATAGTACTCGTAATAAAAATAAAACTTGTTGTTCTGAGCTTCAGACTACACAAAGTTGGTAATTCATTCTTGGGGAAATGTAATATTTTTTTTAAATAAAGTGTCACAGACTCTTGTTGAACTACCTGTACATGAGTTCAAAACTCACATTAAAAAAAAACTTATGAAAAAAGGGTATTATTAGGTAGACGATTATCTGAACGACAAGAGTGCATGGACTTAACCTGCTTAGCTCGCACTTACTTCATTTCTTGTAACTGTATTTCCTGTAAAAAAGGCTGACAAAGGTGACCGAGTTTATTGCCCCGTTTCTTCTCATCACCAGCCGATATGTAGTCCCGAAGCGGTGGTACGGTAAAGCTAATTTTGGGACGTGTATAAGTGCCCGGAAGAGGGCCTATATACTGAATAAATAAGTATTAATGAGTATAGTATTAGTATTGATGATGATGAATCATTCATCACTACAGGGGCGTGTCTTTTATTTTTGGGAGATGAATAAATAGTTGTACGTTTTCTTCTAGCATAGTCCTACTTATGTAAGTAAAAGGTAAAGTAAAATTAAACGTCCCACTGCAGGGCACAGGCCTTACCCTAGCTATGGTGTGGTTTGAGCCATGACCCATGTTAGTAGGTAATTTATTTTATCAAGTAAGACCAAGTAGGTAATCATAAACGGCGTGTGGTTTTACAAGTTGTATGGGTAGGTATAATAATGCATATACTACAAAGTAACTTCATTTTAATTATTTTTATTTTCAGGTGAAAAATGACAATTCAAAGTATGACTGTCACGGATGCCCGGGATGCAACGACGAGGAAATGCTTCAACGGGTATGTACTAACTAAAGCTATGTTACTAGACTATTAAGCGCTGCAGCAGTGCATTTGCACGGGTTTATATGAGACAATATAAGGACGATCTCAATATCCTTGTAGAGATAAACATTATGATAACAAGGAATTTAATCATGGAAAAATTAAAACAAGTAATAAAAGTACAATAAATTTTGAAAAACTATTTATGTGTTTTATTCGATAGAGCCCTAAACTAAGCATAGCTTCTACAATGGCGACTACGTAACGGATAGACATCCTAAAATTAATTATATGACATCCATGACCATTTGACGACCGTCTGGTGTAGTGGTACGCGCTCTGGACTACAAAGCCAGCGGTTGCGGGTTCCAATCCCGCAAAGGGCAAATGTTTGTGTGATGAGCACATAGATTACTAATTTATGGATGAGCATTACTATTTGTACCTAAGTCATGGACGTTTATAAAAGTATTTAAGTATGTTTATCCGTTGTCTAGTCACCATAGTACAAGCTTTGGTGTGATTGTGAAATCAATTTATTGTTATTATGACTCAGGTACAAATCTTCAATAATAGTTGACAATAAATAAGTGTCAAATAAAAGACCAGTTAGAGAGCAACACAAGATTTTTTTTTACACACATAATATCTCACTTGCGTAGAAATATCATGCCTCCGTCTTAATAATTCATGTCTCGGTGATAAATAATGTCTTTTATTTTACTTTAGTTATTAAAACAAAATACTTACGAGTGTAGGTAATGTAGAAAGAAAAAAATAATGTTACCCCCTTTTAGAAAGAAAGCATTATCATATTCATATTCATTTATTCTCTTTATAATGTAAACCAATAGCAGTACAGTTAATAGGTATAAAAAGATGGTAATAAAATAGTTACATTATAACCTCTATGAGGCATTCGTGAACTCAATTATTTGATAAAATTAATCTTAACAATATCAGCATTCCATTTACAATTATTAAACAATATCAAAGATTATGTATGCTTTAATCAAAAGAAGACCTTTTTTAGCCAGAAATGAAAACTAATAATCGTTTTTACCACCAATCAATATACCTTTAACTTCATGGATCAATAATATCCTAAGTTATAGTTATTACGCGAGATGTGGCGCCATCTGAATGAATCATTGAATTTTCGAGGAAAACAGTTTCCCAAGGTTCGCAGCTGAAATGTTCATTAGGATATTATTGCACTTAGTATTACACAGATGGCGTTACTTACACAACCAAAATAACTACAAAGCGTTATAGAACTTTTTCTCGAGCAAATATTAATCATCATCATTTCAGCCAAAGGGCCATGTCCACTGCTGAACATAATCCTCCCCCAGACTTCCAGATTGCCCGTCTGAAGCGGCCCGCATGCAGCGGCTTCCCGCAACCTTTACTAGGTCGTCTGTCCACCTTGTGGACGATCTACGCTGCGCTTGCCGGTACGTGGCCTCCATTCTAGAACCTTTCTGCCCTATCAGTTCTACGTGCTATGTGCTCCGCCCACTGCCACTTCAGCTTGCTAATTCAAACATTAATAACCACATCAAGTTAAGTCGTTAATGTGCAATTAGGGGAATAAATAGTGAAGTTTTGTAAATTGGTACAGGTATACCTTGAGATGTTCAGATGAACATACTAAAAGTCATCAACGGTGGAGGCTGTGCTGAAGGTGGGGAGACTTTCAGTCCCTTTTTAGGGTCTTGCTTAAACATCTAAAATCTGTACGCATAGCACTCGCTACTATTTTTTATTAACGATCAATACGTTTGGCGCTACAGAATGTGGATATAATGTAATATAGTTTGAGATATATTTAATAAAGCTGGTTTTTCACTATGCAATATGTATTATCGCTTACCGTAGTTTTGTATGGAACTGAGATATAATATAATAATATATTACATCACAAACCTGATTTATTTTTACAATATCTTAAACCTATACAGGGTGGCCGGAAAGTTGATGTTAAAAAAATGTAGGTCCCGCGTATCTATCCCAATTATCACCATGTATGTTCAGCGATATTTTGTAGTTTTCAACTTAAGAAATATTTACGCCTCTTGTAAAAGTTTAAACATATAACGTAGAGTTTAATACCAATAATTTTAGTTGTTTACAGTACTCGTCTAAGCAGTCATTTAAATGTGAGTTATTAAACTTATAAAAATGTCGCCGTGTGTACTACCATGCTACTAATAAGCACGTGTATCCAAACCTTTACAAAAATAGGTAATTCAATTCTGAGTCATGTAACCCCGTTAATTATCAAGCCACGAACATAAAGAGCCCGTTCGCATTATCAGAATACTCTTTCAGAGTTATCTGTGCCGCTTTTGAACAAATTATATGAACTGAACGTTAATTTAATAATTATATTCTTTATTCATTTTATTAGTGCTCCACTGTATACAATGGCCTGTGCTCTGTTCAAGGACTAGCGAACCGAGAATCCTGCTATAAGTTGTTGCAAAGGCTTTAACATTTCATAAAATATAGGAAGTATTTTCAAATAATTTACTTAAAAATAGTTTCCAATATTAATCAAATAAAAGATCATTAGAATATTTCATTCAATAACAATTAAAATTCTAAAAAAACAAAAATAAACTAACTAAAAACTATACCTACTCAAAAATAAAAGCGTGTCCTTAAGGCGAGAATGCTAGCAGCAATGGCTAGCAGCGTTTTCACGTTGAATGGCTAACTAAGCCTTTGAGCGAGGAACGAGGCAGCATTTTTATTTTCTGAAATCGACATTAATTTTGTAATTTTCATATTTTTCCGAAAAGTAATTTTGCACTTGGTCCCCACGGTCCATAAGTTTCAACGCCAAATAGCGAAAACACAAGGTTATCTACTAAGTAGACTTTCTTGTAGACGTTGAAAAACATTTCCATTATTTTCACTGCTTCACGTTGTTTGTAATTGTTAGAAAAAAAATACTTTGGATTTGACCATTTAAACATATTTTGTTAGGTCAAATAATAAAAATATGTAGTAGAGCATTGTAGAGTTAAAGTTTTGCGCTATGAACTGACTAACAGTCAGTTCGTTCAGATTTCGGACCTATTAACATAATTTAACTCATTTTCATTCCCATTCAGAGCAATGAAAAGGGACAGACAGATGAGCCGACTGAATTAAGGTTCCGTTTTTACCTTTTATAGACACGGGACCTTTAAAAAGTTACTCACAAGATACTCCGTTATTGCATCATAATTTTAAGAGGGGTTTCCTGTTTTAAAATCACAGTGCAATAATGACTGTTTCTTACCTGCTAGGCAGTGAATTATGTTAATAAACATAATTACTTACTCAATGATGAACAAGAATGTCAAGTCATTGTTTCTTACTATCATTCTGATAACTTGCAATACGAGTAATATCTCAACTACCTATTCGCAATTAGTATATAGTTGCAAAATTATTGTAGTCTTCCGTATCTTAATTTTGTAACCACTTTAAAGTACCGCTTCCTAGAAAAAAAATACATTTAAAGTGACGTGTTTGACTTTTTCTTTTTTAGTTAATGTTTAGTTAGTTAATAAGATTTAAATGGCGATGAACATGTGCTTTACCACTTTGGGCTACACACTGTCCCGTTAATTAACAAATAAAATTAGGCTGAATATTCGAGATGAAATATATAGTAAATCGTATATAAACATACTAAAAGTCGACAAGGGTGTGTACTAAGGGTGTAGGGGGGGTGAAAGTATTCTTTAAAACTTTTTTCTTATATGTCGGATATCTGCACGAATAGCATTGTGATGATAACTTTCGGACAAAAGTTTCTACAAAAAAAATCTACTATCATATGTATTTTACCATACCACCAATATTAACTTATTCATAAATTTCATTGCAATGTCATCCGGTAGGTAATTCTTTAATCTTGCCAAAAAAATCGGAATTTAAAAAATAAAAAAGCCTTGTTCCCATTACGGAAAAGATCATGTGACCGTGCGTCGTCAGCCTGCTGTGACGTAGTGCACGAGTGCACCGATCACCTTATCGCTGCGAGCAACAACGTCATAACTTGCAAAATTGTTGTAATGCCTCCATCTCTCCATCCTCTTTGTTTTATAGTTCTGTAGGAAATTTGTTTATTAAACCCTAGTGGAGTTTACCACCTTATAGTTGATATAAGGCCCGTTATGCTCTTTATTTTATTTTTGTATCGTTGTGTGTGTGTCTAATAAAATCTTTCTTTCGTTCTCTCTCTTTCTTTTTGTAGAGGGACTCATTATGACGACCTGATTGGTCTAGTTCGCTTTAAACGCAGAATGTCGGGTCCGAGTTTTTTTTTTTCAATTATGCTGTGAGACACTTCTGGCCAAATTTTTAGTCTAGTACCTCGTAATACAAGGATGTTCTTACTTCGAGGCCATGACATTCGTTTGTTTACTGGCGCTATAATATTGATCACTAAAATATACTTCGTTACGAGTACCTCTTCAATAACTAAAATGAAGGTGATATTTACAATAAAATATATATATTGGACAACATCACATACTCGTGCCCTGATCCTATGATAAGTAGCTTAAGCAATCGTGTTACAGAAATCCGAAACAACGACGGTACCACAACACCCAGTCAATATAGAAAAGTTATTTTTCTACATTGACCGACCGGGAATCGAACCCGGGACCTCAGAGATAGCGACACCAAGTCCTGTATGCTCGCCTCTCGGCTACAGAGGTAGTCGACAATAGAACCCATACAAATAAAAAAACATTTCTCAGAGAAGTTCCCGAGCCAATGGATCGATACTGTAAAACCTAAATGAATAAACTGAAAAAGTGCTTTTCCCTACTGATGTCAATTGCAGAAACCTTACGCAATTTCACCTTACCAGTCATACCACTTACTAAAATGGTACTGTCATCGTAGCATTGACAAGTAATTTACACTTGTGTTCAGTTGAAACCATATTATTATGTGCCCATAGTTACGGAAAAACACCATCAGTCACGTGACTCAGGAAATTAGATGATAATAGATTCTGTAATCATAGAAAAAGTGTCGAAGTTGTCTTATAGTAATTGATATCGTAGTTTAAAAAACTAAAAACCGGCCAAGTGCGAGTCGGACTCGCGCACCGAGGGTTCCGTACAAACCTGTAGGTACCGTTATGAGTAAAAGTTCACCCATCACGACAATCGAGTCATAGTTATGGTATTTTTATTGCAAAATGAAATCCATAACATTACGAAAGTTAAATTGCGGTTTACGATTTATGACGTATTAAAAAAATTAAATTAAATAAAAAAAAAAACTAATTACTTGATCTCGTTCAAACCAATTTTCGCTGGTAGTTTTTATGGTAATGTACATTATATTTTTTTTTTAGATTTATCATTCTCTTATTTTAGAAGTTACAGGGGGGGGACACACATTTTACCACTTTGGAAGCGTCTCACACGCAAACTATTCAGTTTAGAAAAAAATGATATTAGAAACCTCAATATCATTTTTAAAGACCCATCCATTGATAACCCACCAACACGTATGGGTTTGACGAAAAAAAAAATTTCGAGTTTTAGTTCTAAGTATGGGGAGCCCCCAAAATTTATTATTATTTTTCTATTTTTTTGTAAAAATCTTAATGCGATTCACAGAATGCATCTACTTACCAAGTTTCAACAGTATAGTTCTTATAGTTTCGGAAAAAAGTGGCTGTGACATACGGACGGACGGACAGACGGACAGACAGACAGACAGACATGACGAATCTATAAGGGTTCCGTTTTTTGCCATTTGGCTACGGAACCCTAAAAACACACTTTTTTATATATTGGACTCGTCAGAACGAATCAAATGAGTCTAAACATGAAGGTTTTAGAACTAGCCATTGAAGAGTTTTACTACTCCTGGCTTCATCATTAGATCAGCACAGTAATGGTGTCAAAATTTTATATCGATATCCAAATGTTAGATACTTACAAAGTTTCAAATCGATACGTCAATTAGAAGTAGGTCAAAAACTCATCATCATTCCAGCCATAGGAGGTCCACTGCTGAACAAAGGCCTCCCCCAATGACTGATCATCGGGGGGGATTGCCAATACTCGCCACGCTTGGCAGGCAGGTTGGCGAGCGCAAATTTTTTATAAGATTTCGCACGAAGACGCTGCTGCCCGTCTCGTGCTACAGGAATTAGTCGACTCTTACGACACGCCTCCTGTTGTCGGAGGGGAAGTGTATTCTTTACGGCCGTCCCCACACGGCACATGTCAAACGGTCAAAAACTAGTTCCAAGATTTGATTACATAGTTACTTAGTTACATTTTATTATTTATATTCGTAAAAACTTGCATCTATTCCCTAAGAAAAGTGACATTCATAAATCTTAATACCCGGAATATACAGGTAATTCGTTTATGGGAAAATGTATTTGTTTTTTTTAACAAATTACTACAGGCTTTAATTGCTGAACTTCCTACTCGTGTATTTAAATAGCATGTCAAAACGATTTAATGAAAAAAGGTTATTACACTGTTAATGACTCTTGAATTGAAAAAAAAGTGTGGTATTAAATACTGCCCTGCTTGCAAGTACCTTTTATCTTGTAATGTAAACATACTATTTAAAGACAGGCTGACAACAGTGACAGAGTTTCTTGCGCTGCTTCTTCTTGGCGCTAGCCCACTATAGTCCCGTAACAATAGTAGGGTATAGGGGGACGTGTATAAGGGGTTAATTTATTTATTTCCAGCCATAGCTGGTATTATTGGCTGCGACAAAGTTTAATTGAAAATTAACTATTTTATTATTATTTATTTAAATATAAAGGGCTGTGATCCTTTTGATGGGATACTTTCTGTAACAATTTCTGTTTAGTAATTGAACCTTTACTAAAACCAATATATGTATTTCAGCTACATAACGTATTCTGAAATGTAATGAAAAACTGGCTGAGTGCGAGTTGAACTTTGATTATTGTTTGAAATAAGTAACATTTGAGGTTTTTTAAATTGTATTGTAGATCCAGAAACTACAATTGTCTAAAACTGATGTTTTGTCTAACTGTCTAACCAATTCTATGGTTTTTGTACTAAAAAAGAATAATAATTATCTATAAATATTTGTACTCTATCTATCTATCTCTATATTAAGAAAAGATTTGGACGAGTTTATGGGCAAATGTGGCGAATACCTGAATTATGTTAAGTAATTCTCTGATAAAACTCTTGAGTAATTTTAAGTATTAACTTACATCGTCGCACCAAAGTTCAATCATTAGAATTTCACTTACTACTGAAAAATATATAGGTGTTCATTAAAAAATAATAAAAGTACTCTAACTAGTAAACAATTATGTTTTTAAATATAAAAAAAGTAAGTAGTGTAGTAACAACCACACTAATATTCTTACTATTTTTTATTTTATTTTATTTCGTTACTGGAATGTTCGATTGGCCGAAGACAATTTTGTTTATATTTACTTTTCTCTGTACTAATATCTAACGCTAGTTTGTGGGTATTGCGTATAAAATACGGAACCATCGCTGTATGCTACCATTTTTGCGTACCTCGTGACACCACGGCCAGCTGGTCACTCGAATTTCACGTCACTCCCGGCATCAGATTATCAGACCGTTCAGTATAAAGCTAACTATTCTGGCGCCAACTCGCCTACAATAAACAAAAGACAGTTTTCGAACCTTTTTTGACGTGTACTGTGAAAAATGTGGCCAGTTATACTCATTATTAAACAGTTGCGAATCTGATAAAGAGTGTCAAATCGACGCGTTAGAAATGTACCAAGAAAGCAAAACAAGTGACATAACATTAATTAAAGCAATTATTTTCAGTTTTTAATCAAATTTAATTATCTAGTAATAGTTATGAAACAAGTCCTATTTTAAAAGATATTTTTTCTAAATAAATTACCTGTAAATAAAACTTAAACAATAATACTAAGTACTACAATAAAAAAAACAAAAGTCATAAGACGATAAAAAGGATTAAAAAGTATGTAACACTAATTTATATGTAGGAACTTGAAAATATTTTAATTTAAAAAAATTACGACGTTTAGTAATGTAACGTTTAATTAAATTTACATAGTTTAGTGCATTTTTTTTGCTAAAGGTACCTTTATACCTTATACCTTTTAATCATTAATCACATTTTATAGAATCACACGCTTTGCTTTACAATATCACCCAGGAAAAATTGCATTGAGTACAAAGAATGTTGCGCGTCCGATTGCTGTCTGAATTATATATCGCTTTCTTTCATCTGAATAAGGTAAAACCTGAATGTATTGCCTGCTTAGGTCATAAACAAACGTATGATTGTTTAGAGGAAAGATTAAGAGGTAAATGTTTCATTCCATTCTCCCAGTAGCTGAAGCTGTAACTTTATTTTCTAATTTGAGTTACTTACAATTACAATTACTACGGGAAAATTAATTATTTAATAATGTTTAGTCATCGATAATAGAACCTGGATAGATACGATTCGATATTCGTATCTATCCTGGATATAAATCTATCGAATCGTATCGTCTATTTTTAGGGATAGACGTTATGGTGATTTCATTAGCTTGATTTCAGACACAGGGGGGTAGAGTTGGTACCTATTAAATACCTAAGTACCTACTTAATGCCATTTACATATTGACTATTTACGTTTCTTTTAAGAGACATACTTAGTTTAATCGCGTATCGTTTTGATAAATGAAAATTATCAATGTTAGCTTCCCCTTGTGGTCCAATCATCACAAGAGTTTTACACCAGCGTTTACGAAATGACAAACAAAAAATATTTCTTCTTCTTCATTTACTGGCCAAATCTTGGGTCATCAGTTTACTAACACTTCTCAGCTATAATATACCTGTGATGGTAAAATCAAAAATCTTGTTTTTATAACATTTTTTAAAAATAAAATGTTCTTAAAAGTAACAGAAGCCTTTTTTTACGTAAAGAGCGCTTATCGAAAGATTCTTTCTTTGAAAGATCAACATAACCCTTCATACGAAGTACGTATATTCTACAAAGTTTTTTACTGTTTACTTTTATTCAAAGAAATCAATAAAAAGGTTCAAGTTTTTGCCATAAATAAATACCTATCGGTCAAGGCTTGTTTTAATTTTTCTTTCTTTTCTTCATACACTGCTAGACATAAATTAGTTAGATAAATTTTAATTAGTTCTTAGCGTGGCAATACATGTCGAGTTACGTTTTAACGTTTATACGACAGTAAATATATATATAAATATTGTACAACATCACATACATTGCTTTGGTAAGGAAAGTTGCTAAAGCACTTGTTTTATAGAAATCAAAAACAACGGCGGTACCGCAACACCCAGAACCGAGACAACATAGGAAATTTCATTTTTTACATTGACCCAACCGAGAATCAAACCCGTGACCTCAGAGATGGCGACACCAAGTTCGGCGTTCTCGCCTCTCTCGGCTACGGTGGTCGCCAATAATAAATATAAACACCGTTTTCAATAAGTAGTAATTGGTAAACAAATACCTACTGTTATATTGTTAGCAATATCCACATTTAGTACCTAACTGATTACATAAATCATTTTTGTATATATATTTTTTCATGACTTCGATGTCACTTCTTTAAAAGTAGCTTGAAGAATATTTTTTTTAAATAGTACAAGCACAGTTTTACAACTTAACACAACTACTTAAAAATTTATTAAACGTACCTTAAGAATTAGGTCACTTGCACCACAAAGCATGTCCCGTTTAAAGGCTCTCTAATATTCCATTGTATTTTCAGTTCTCCTCAATTACCGCAGGGAACTTTTACATAAAGTGTAGGACTCCCGGGGCGGATTGAAACACTCCCGAACCGCTTTTGTACAAGATGAAGTGAAATGAATAGAACCTTTTTGCTCTTAATCACCGCCATTTTTTAATTCTACACTAAGACTTTTAAATAACAAATTGACCTTATTTTTAAAATAAATTGTTTCATAAAACAAGAAGCAGTTAATAAGTAACTTCATGGCCTTAGGTATTACTTTATTATAATTTAGGTTCTTTAATTAAACTTTTCAAAGCTGGGCACCGTTAATCAAATCAAATAGTTAACTTTATTAATCGCTAATCCGTTTTATTACATTTCGGGAGAATTAATGGAAATTAACGTTAATTGGTAACTTATCTTATTCAGAAAGGACTTTATTAGTATTTTAATAACAAAAGACAAAACAAGTCACTTCCACCACCGGCAATAAGAAGTGTTCATTTCAATTTCATTTTCGTCGCAGTTTTCTCACTCACATACGCGGCGACAACACATAGTTTTACTCGCGGCTTGCGCCACACTTGGTTCATCTGTCTCAGCGCCTAGCTCATGCCTGCGCGCTACTCTTAATGTTGACTGTACAGCTATCTCAGGTAGTATAGAATCTAATTTTCCAAAAGAATCTCATTGCAAAAATATCACTATCTAACAAAATCACTACACAAAAGTCGAATAAAGAAGTGGGTTATTGTGATATTTAGAAGAGAGAGAGAAGATTTTTACTTTTGAAAAATCGAAATTGACAATATTGTATGGTTTTGCACTTTAGGTGGCACGAAGTTCACCGGGTTATTTAGTTAGAAAGGTTTTACCGGTTATTAGAAACCTTCTAAATATATAGGCACCTACTAACTGAGCCACAAACAATTTCATACAAAAAATATAGTACAAAACTCATTGATATTATTCTGTTATTGTGTGACCATATTAAATACTTACCTTATGAACTGTAGGATACAAAAAGAAAATATACTTATTACTCTAACGTTGAAATGACTCAACAGGCCTCAAGAGCCTTGATTACATTATTTCTAAGTAGGTAGATAAGTTTTCCTCTTGTCATCTTATTTACGGATATTAAGTGCCGATTATGGTAGAACCGGCTATTGCTATCAATTTGAAACAGCTATGTGAGTTAAATAGTGTGCGTAAATATAAACTCGGGTACTTCTGTTCTTTAGGTGTTTACGCACAATCAAAACAACTACATATTATTTAAAATTCACAAGTATCGTGTACTTGTTACTACTACTATTTACGTCTAAACTGAATACGTGTGGGATTCAAGATGTAGATACAGTGGTTCTTTTAGAACTACGATGTATTAACGCTTATGCATTTTTACATTATTCATATAATTTATTTACATCTTTAAAATAGAGTTTGTTTCATAATCTTTACATAGATGCTTGAATGGTTACTTTTCTCTTGGCATCTTACTTAGATGCTAGTAGTAATCTACGTGAAAGGTTTCGTTTGTTCGGACGTATGAACCTAATAAATTAAAATAACCATTCACTTGAGTCGATCCTTTAACAAAATATGAACAACTGAAAGTAGCCGTGTAATAAAAAACACAACCGTTTTCAATTGCACATAAATTATCATAAGATTGAGACAATAGTTGTAATTTTAATTTATTAGGATTATACGTCAGAACGAACGCAATATTTTCGTAGTTGGCCTTCAGGCGCTAAGCAAAGCATCCAGTAGTACAGTCAAGGCCTAATGATCAGTAGCATTAGCTCCTCGATGTCCGTCGGCACAAATATTGTTGTTACTTTATTCAATGCTCACGTTGATGTTATGTCACGATGACAGGAAAAATAACATAACCTTGACTATAAGTATAGTTTTAGTGTAATTCATACAAATGTTATACAATTGTAAAACACAAGAATAGACAAGGCCCGGATTCAGCTGCTTACTCAATTTTAACACATTTTCGGGATATTTCTATGAAATAACAAATCAGTGAGTTAAATTCTTACGTGTCGAATAACAGTGACTTAACATGAGTGACAAAAAACTGCTAAAAGACAGCTCATTAAAAAAACCTGGAAGTGTCAGAAAGAAAAACCGACATGTGCTTATCAGGGTGCCTGACTCCGACCGAGATAGGTAAGTTTTAAAAGTAAGGTAACAAGTCAAGTTTTACATTTCCATTGTATGCTAACCTTTTATTGAAATTCAGTTGAAAAAAATTTTTAAGTAAAATTATTTTCCTTGATACTATAAAACTCAATTTTACATAGTAAAATAGTAGTAGACTCGTCAGAATAAATTAAATGAGCCTAAACACGATGGTTATAAAGTAGCTGCTGAGCTTCACTATCCACCTCCTGGCTCCATCATCAGATTACCACGATTGTGTCAATTAAATCTATTGCCCCAAATGTCAAATGCTTACAAAGATTCAAATCGATACGTCAGTTAAAAGACAAGTAGGTTCAAAACAACTCCAAAGATTTGATTAGCTACATAGTTAGTTTAGTTATTTACATGTAAAGCTAATAAAATATTAATTAATGTTAGGAAGAATATGCTGTTTTTCAACAATTTTACTAAAACTATCGTAATCATAATGAAAAAGACATCAACGAGAAAGGGGCATAGGTTTCGTGTTAGGTAACACAATCGATTTTAAAATCATGTACACAATAATTATGTAAAAATCATTTCAATCATCATACAATATGGTATGTTCAAGCAAAAATTACTCAGGTCCTATCCTAGTCAAAGTTTGCAAGTACATATATCGGATATTAACGGTTCATCCAAAAATGTAGCGACATCGAAACATAATAATATTGGAACGTATAAAACATTATAAAAGTAATTTTCAAGGTCTCGACAATAGATTAGATCTACAAAACAAGTTTAGTATAAAATTAACGAATAATATTTGAACGCAAATACAGTTGTTGTAAGTTCTTTATGAAAATAGGATATTTTGTCATTCAAATCACAGCCTTGGAACAAATTTGTTTTGACAGGCTTTGGGATTTGAATGGTATTATAAACATCTTACTGAGATACGGCTATTACATCAAAATAGTACATACCTAAGAGTACGCTTTGTACATTATTAGAAGTTTCCATTACTTCTTTGCCTAATGTGTTCCTATTTGTCAAATTTAAATTTAAATCCAAACCTTTTTTTGCAATTTTAGTGTAACATTATTTCCAGCAGGGCTATGTCATTTATCTTTCCAGATGTCAACAATAGTAAATAGACTTTTACTAATAACTTAATAAGTACAGTAGGTATTATGTAAGTCTGTCATATTATCTATAAATACTGTTATTTATTTGCTAACTGTGTTAATTTTATTATTTTCTAGTTTCCATAAAAAAAGTTCATAACTGAACCCTGACCCCGGGTAAAACGACCTTATTCACCTGATTTGAAATTGTAATGCGCTATTTATTAACTAGCTCAGACTGGGTGTCTTGCAAAACTGGTGTTTGTCAAGAAAAATAAGAACTTCATATTTCCTTAACGAGAAAAAATAATGAAAGTCTGTTAAACTAATATCTCTAAAGTAATATCGCATCGTAAATAACTAATATTATAAAACGTCAAAAATTGTTGCACTGCAAATAACATAAAACACAACATTATCATACATTTTAATATACCTACTTAACTGAAAACATCATACAAAAATAAACTTATAAAACCCTGCCTTGTTTTTCACGACAACTGTTATTCATCGTATTCATAACATTGCCTTATACATTTTCATAGGCGTCAATACAGGTAAGACAAACATTTTATTTTCCGCCCACCCGTAAAAGCAGGTAAAAACTGCCAGCATCCACCATCATCAAGCATGTATACCAAAATAAGGTAATTGTGGTTCTACGCCATCTATGCAAGGACCTTGGAAACCAAGCCACAACTCCGGGCGTGTACCTACAGCTGTTCGCGCTATCGATTTTCCCGATACCCGCAAGCAAGTTCACTGCAACAACTGCCACTTCCCAAAAACGTCATACGTGCACTGAAATCCTAAAATAGTGTCAGTAAGCCATATAAATCATTATTGACACTTGCAAAATAAAGTGCTAGCGAATATAGATCTAAAAGACATCATGACTGTAGGATATCCATCGCGAGTGCCGTGAGGTTATGTTGTTGTAATAACAAGTGCAGTGTCAAATTGTGTATTTTTTGGAAACTGTAAAAACTTAATTATGGAGCAACACAGTGGGTTGCATCGAAGACATTTTATCAGCACCCGAGTGGATGATATACCGATGGATACAATACGTCTTGTGTCGCCAATAAATAGATTTGCAATATTTCAAGGAAATTTTAGTAATGATGACGATGACTATCCGGAAAAGTGAGTAATCGATTGTAAAGATAAGCCCACAAAATGTCCGCATGTGCACTATTTAGGTCAGGTGCTTATATGATAAAATCGTCTAACTTAAAGTTTATATTTACTAAACAACTTCTCTAATTACGTAGTTTTCTGTATGTTTAGTTGTTTGTTATAGGCATCAAAGTCTCTAAATATAACCGACCTACTATCTTTCTTAAAAACTGACTAAACTGACTAAAAATGTGATAGAGTCTAAAGAACCAGTAAGTGTTGTTACTTTTTATTAATTTTTAAGTATAAATAACACTTTACCTGTCAAATTACTTTCATGACCATCGCGCACACAATCATGTAGGTACGACATTGCATTTTCAAAACTACGAAAGTAAAGTTATGGCTCTGTTACCGTCTGTCATCGTAGCAGGGATAGGGGCACAATCTAGTCGTAATATTATTATATCCGATCTTTTGCCACTAAGAAACTCGGAATAACAGATCCTCAACTAGTTTACTTACATGAGACGTATTTATACGTAATTTTATCTAAGCAATTTTAGGAAATGACAAGAATCGTATGCGAATAATGTGATTATTGGTATTTCGTATGCAAACTAGCATTCTAATGCTTCCAAAATACGCTTTCAGCACTCGGTCATCAACTACAAAGATAACTTCACAACTATGCCAACCGTCTGGTCTAATGGTTCGCACTCCGGAATACAAAGATAGAGTTGCAGGTTCGAATCCCGCTAGGGGAAAATGTTTGTGTGATGAGCAGAGCAAGACTCTTTGTGCCTAAGTCCATTATATAATCGCTTATAGTAAAAGTTTTACTTAGTTTAACGCTAAATACGCTTAAAAAATAAGGTCTAGAAAACAATCAAAATATATATTAATAATACTCGTATCGTAATCAATTGGGGGTGTTCGCCCTACCCCTAAGGTTAAGTTAGAATCGGTCCTGAAAATTTGGCACTACCTTACAATGTATCCCTGTTTACGACGACGACGACGACCCGATTGGCGTATAGTGGTTCGTCTTGAAAGCATCGAGTTCAAGTTCGGTTCGGTTTGAGTCAATTTAGAAAACTAACTTTTCTAAATTGCTTCGTGTCTGGGTGTATTAAGACTGGAGACGCCACTAGGAAAATTGTCTAGTATTACTAGAATGTTAAGTTCTTACTTCAAGGCCATTGTCTTTGTCACTAATGGTAATGACACCCACGAAAGTATACCGTCACGCAGCAAATTCCTAATTTTGAATTGTCTTCCGCAGGCCCTACAAACTTCGCACGAAGCTGTTCGTCACAGGAGTGGTAGTCCTCGTGATAGTGTCCGCTCTGAGTGGGTACTTCATTGGCAGAAGTGATTACCGCTCCAGGAAGAATGCGGAACCCCCGGACCCTGTGGAGCCTCTGCTACCCTCAGCTTCCTGGCTGCACACCTTCCAGAAGGCGGCAGTATGCACTGACGCGCCGCACTGCTCTCAAATTGGCAGGTAAATTCTCTTAAAGATATATTTTATTCGTCACGATTGTCTTAATTTAGACAAGCAGTTAATTAAAACAATACTCTTTATTTCTGCGAATAGGCAATAGGACAGAGTATAGTCTGTTATCTCGTATGCAACACAAGTATGTTAATTCCTTTTTTTCAAGAAGGTCCTCAATTCAGCTGTATGTTTTTTTTTGTATGTATGTTACGCGATTACTCCGCCAATTATGAATTGATTTTGATGATTCTTTTTTTGTTTGGTAGATCTTACTTCAGAGGTCCCATTTAAATTTTATCGAAATTGATTTAGCTCTTTCTGAAAACAATCAACCAATACATACCCAGATAATGTTTTGGTTTGTGGCTCTTGTTACCTACTATCTTCGACAAATATGAACCGATTTTGATAATTCTTTATTTTATTCAATAGCTAATACTTGCGAAGTTCTTTAATAACAAATGACGTAAAAAAACACTCCAAAGAGTGGGAGAAAATAGGGGATGAAATTGGCGTTCAGCAGTTATCTTTTGTTTGCACTCTTATGATTTGTTTTGATTCGGATTTATCGCAAAAATAGATGAAATAAGTAAATTTTATCTAAAAAAAATATTTCTAAACACTAAAAAGTTTAAAATAATATTAATCTTAGATTCTGTTTTATCTGAGTAGGTGCTGCACTGGTACAAGATCCAAATAGTAACGTTATTCCTTCACAGTCACAGCACATCAAGTACCAAATCTCAACTCTAGTCGCATAGGATCGACATTTTAATGTCAAGTAAAAGTATACGCACTACTTACAACTTACACGTACCCATAATACTTGTTTACAGAAGTGGTATCTCCTACTAAAATACGCACATTACACACAATATTTAAATCCGACTTTGTAAACGTAAAAATAAAAATCCTTTGTAATAATGAAGAATTATAGCTGTAGTTAAGTTAAGTCATATTGTTTTCTTCTTAGTTTCCTCACTTATCCTTACCTGTCTGGTTACTCTTAAGTGGAGATTTGTAATTAGTATTGAACCACAGTATATTGTTCTAGTTTAGTGTATTATTGAAACTGTAAATCTTCCCAAAATAAATAAATAAATAGTTTTTTTCAAGATTCCCAAATCAAGACTGTTAAAAACCAAGTGAACTTCCGTAGTCTACGTGTACGGGTAGGTACCTAACCCGTCACATTATGCGGATTTAGAAGAAGCTTATTTGTTTGATACTATTAAGAACATATAAAGGCGATGGGTAAGGCAAGTGACCTTGAGCATTAAGCGTCGAATAAAGTGACTTCTATTACGTGCATAAGATAATAATACAAATGCTTCTCGCAGACTAAACATCCATCCGTTGCTCTCCTGTCCAAGTAGATTATCATTGCGAGCAAAATATCCACTCATGGAAAACTAGGCGCTAAGAGTAAAATCCATAAAAAATCCTAATAATTCTTGATTTGTAGACTATTTGAAAAAAAAAACCGGCCAAGTGCGAGTCGGACTCGCGCACCGAGGGTTCCGTACAAACCTGCAAGGTTTACAAAGTTCGTTCATTACGACAATCGAGTCATAACTATGGTATTTTTATTGCAAAATGAAATTCATAACATTACAATGGGGAAAGATGGAGGAGCATAAATTTAAGACAAAGATCTCTTTATCGTTTAAGTAATCCTTTATTTTATATTAACACATATCATTTATCTATAATATAACTGAAACACTTATACTAGCCTTGCTGTAAGCTATTGCTTCTTACCAAATTTCGAGATTCTATGTCAACGGGAAGTGGTCTTTAGGTTTTAATTCCCTTGCGTGTAGTTGCGAGTTTCAAAATATGCGGTATCAATGGTTGTACTTTTGCGTTTTGCGTTTTTGCGTTGACTTAGAATTTTTTTTTTTTTCACGGGTTAAAGGCAATTAGATCTAAGTATTTGATATGAATTTCAACTTGATAGCTCTACGCGTTCATGAGGAAAAAAGTAATAAGTTTATATTTATTAAAAAATATATATTTTGTAATGTAACTAAAAATTTAAGGTTTTCGGAATTTTTCCTTTATGTGTGCTATAAAACGTTGCTTCATGCCAAATTTCAAGATTCTAGGTCGACTGGAAGTACCCTTTAGGTTTTGATTCCCTTGCGAGTACTTGCGAGTTTCAAAATATGCAGCTTAAATTGCTGTTTCTTTTGATTGCGTTGACATAGAAGTTTGATTTTGTTACAGCTTAAAGGTATTATAGACCTGAGTATTTGGTATGAATTTCAATTTAATACCTCTACGCGTTTATGAGGAAATGGGTAGTAAGGTTAAAATTATTTAAAAAAAATATATTATGTGATGTAACTAAAAATTTATGGTTTTCGTAATTTTTCCTTTATCTATGCTATAAGACGTTGCTTCGTACCAAATTTCAAGATTCTGAGTTCACGGGAAGCACCCTGTAGGTTTTGATTCCCTTGCAAGTGTCGAAAATTTGCGACATAAACGGCTGTATCTTTTGATTGCGTTGGCTTAGAAGTTTGATTTTTTCACAGCTTCAAGGGACAGTAGACCTGAGTAATTGATATAAATTTCAGCTTCATACCTCCACGCGTTCCTAAGAAAAAGGGTCTTGACAGACGGACGGACGGACAGACGGACAACAAAGTGATCCTATAAGGGTTCCGTTTTTTCCTTTTGAGGTACGGAACCCTAAAAAACCTTCATCCCAAAGGCCCGAATGCTATAAATAACTAAACCAACTTTGAAGCTAAACAAAAACATCATTTAAAATATAAATGTGTACAAGCTCGCCATATTTGCGGTACTTTGAAATATTTTTAGTATTTATACGAAGTAATAACTAGTATTTAGAAACAACAGGAAAAATTTCAACATATAAGTTACATGATTTATACAGACTTCCACATCCTATATCCAGTATTTTCGCCAGAAAACTTGTCCAAAAACACCTTTTTTACGTGTATTCTCCTTACCCTGCGCCTTAATTAAGTTCACGGTTTAACGGCCATTATCTTTTTAAAATAGAACCACATAGAACAACGGTAACTGAAGAAGGAGTTATAATTATAATAAACCACCTCCGTAGCCGAGAGGCGAGCATACCGGACTTGGTGTCGCTATCTCTGAGGTCTTGTGTTCGATTCCCGGTCGGTCAATGTAGAAAAATAACTTTCCTATATTGTCTCGGGTCTGGGGGTTCTAGTACCGTCGTTGTTTCTGATTTCTGTAACATAAGTGCATTTAGCTTCTTATTTTTAAAGTTATAAAATCCAACTTCACAAGAAGTTCGAGAAAATATTACCTATTTGAGTACCACCGCATTTAGAGGAAAGCGGTTGAAGCCGCTGCGATAGTTTTCCTTTATTTTTGTTATATTTTAAACTACTGTCGCGAATTATTTACATGTTATCTAAAAACAAAATGGGGTCCACTTGGCTCTAACAAAAATTATTTCGCGTAATAATAATGGAATCTAAATTGTTACCTATTATAATTTTGACGACCTATCCAACGACATCCCACCACATAAGGGACAAACAAGAAAAATGTATCCCTAATTTACTAGATAAGGAGGTACCCTGGGTACCTACCATCCATGGGTAAAAAAAAAAAATGGAAGACGCGACGTAATTAGTTATCATTTATTCATTTGCACACCATTATGTTACAAGAGAAGGAATATAAGGCTTAAAGCTAGCTAGATCATTTATGGACCCTGGATTGATTTCATTGATTGACGTAGGTCTACCTACCCTTCCACCCTGTGGACTGACGACCTATTCAAGGTTTCAGCAAGCAGCTGAATGCAAACGGGCCGGAGCCGCTTGCTGTGCTGTGTCCTATGTCGAGCAGTGGACTTCCAAAGGTAGATGATGATGATGATGGTGAAAATCTCCTAGCACAGGCATATTTATTGCTTATAAGGGGAAGGGGGATTCCAACAACTGCGTTTAAAATGTAACCTATTTATATGGAAATAAAATATTTTTGATTTGATTTGATTTGATTTGATGGTGAAAATATCTGCATCATTTGGATTGCCTGCTATACTATAATTCAGATGATGCGATTTTTTCAGTTAATATTATGAATCATTATACTCTTTCTGACGCATCAGTCGAAATAGATTAGTTGACTTCTTTCATCGAAGTCACAGTTGGAAATTATTATGAAATTGGCAATACCAACAATAACGTATAGAACATTCTGAATTTCTGACTGATCAATTGTTTTATTGCTTATAATATTAGCTTTACTTGTAACTATAACAGACCAATATAATCAAATCTTAGAAGACAAGTTATCTATTTCTAAATATTAAAGCAATTTTAAACTTTGTCTGTATAATCCCTCATCACTTGATGGGTACCTATAGACAGCTGTCGCCGAAGAGGTACACCCAAACAACGAGGGATTAGGAGTCATTGGCGATAAATAGAGATCGATGGAAGAGTCTGGGGGAGACCTTTGCCCAGCAGTGGGATTGAACAGGTTGAAAAAAAAAGTATAATACGGAAGTCATAATATGAAACTCGGTAAACATATCAAATGAGCCTAAACACGAAGGTAAAAAGGTAAAGAGTACCAATACTGGCTTCAAAAGATCAGCTCGATGGTATATCGCAAAAGTTTCAAATTGTGTTAAAACTGTGTATCTTTACAAAAAACTATAAACAACAATCAAGTGTAGGTAAGTTGGCTTTGCGATAAGGATCCCAAACCGAATAAAATATGTTCCCAAGTCCGGCTCGCACTTGGCTGGTTTTCTCTTTACTACCTACTTGTACCTAAGTATTTCCAGCGATCGATATAATACGATACTAATACGATATTAGGCTGATTAGATTTGTATAAAAACAACTTCTAAGAAGTCACTTTGGCATTACCTACTCCTAAAATTTTCACCAGATGGCAGCACAATTTCAATTGAACATCTAGAACATATTTTTATTATTCTGCAGTTTATCGCAGAACAAAATAAATCGCACGTGATAATTCTTCGATTGGAAACAATGAAGTACATAATACACGAAACATAATTGTTTTCGAGTCACACAATCTTTTACGCAATGTTACAAGGCGAATGAAAAATTCACTTGATCCGGGACTTTTTGCGACTTAATTGATCTACTGCAATCCCTTTATTTAATTATTATACTTATGTATACAATACAACACGCCACAGCGAGTAGCACACTGGGCCGTTTGCATCCAAAGGCTTCCTGCAACCTTGATCCTTGAACTCGATGTCAGTCCACCGAGTTGAGTAATTAGAGTATACTTAACTTATAATTAGAACATATTAACTCGTAGCAGCAAAATTTTGCTACGAGTCTACGATAGCGGCAGTCGCACTCCTTGCAAATAGTAAAGTTTTCACTTTACAGCTGTAAAAATGAAAAATTCAGCTGAATTGGCACATTTAACCAGAAACAACCAAAAATAAATAATTTTAAGTCTTACTATTACTCATCCGAATTATCAAAGTACAAACACATTTTAATACCTAAGTTAAGTTTAAAATCATTATTGTTTTTCACTTCGTCTTAACTGAACTGACGGCTTAGAATTATTTTATTCCGAAGTTCCATTGCATGTTGCAAATATCCTACTTATCTCCCATGATGCCTACGAACAAGTAAAAACATTACTTTAGTGTAGAAACGCGATGCATACTAAAGCAATTCCTTCCGTCAATTTCGTATCGCAAATATGAGCGTATCCGTTAATAATCGTGGTGGTATTTTAAATTATAACAATGGCAGCACCAGCCGGCAAACACACACATGCACACCACTATAAATAAACAAACATCCTTCATAACCGGGTCGCGGCTGAGAGCTCTCGACCAATCACGTTTCGAGAATTTTATCGACGCGCATGCGGTCACTGACGTGTTACACCACTATATAAACGCGACGCAACCAACACAGAGAACATTCTGTTATAAGCATTTACCAAGTGACGTTGTCACAGCGACAAATTCTTGTGTCTCAAAATTTCTCAACCAAAAGTAAATATGTCCGAGGCTTTCTTCGACGAGTACGACTACTACAACTTTGATCACGACAAGCACATCTTCTCTGGACACAGCGGCAAACAACGCACGAAGAAAGAGGTGAGCGAACACACCAACCACTTCGATCCGTCCGGCCATTCCAGAAAGATCGTTACGAAGTTAGTTAACACGGAAAACAACAAGAAAGGGAATAAGCACTAAATGGGTTGATTGAAAACGATGACAATGGCTTGCAAAAGGATTGTGGATATGCAAAACGAAAGGAGGTTGCTATGGCGCATTCCCGAAGAGAGTTCGGGTCGCGATTCATCTCAGAGATCATTGGAACACCCAAAGCGGTTTCTGTTGACGCAGAGCTTCTACCAGGCCCATCACATCTACAAGACGAGGTGCAGACCGGGGCCCAGGCCGCGGTAAGCGCACTGTGAAGGGCCAGTGAATCTATTTTGGACATACCACCGTTCCGTGAACTGATCTCATCTATTCGAGCTTGTTCTAGAGCTCAAATTTGCTGTGTTACTAATTCCTAATTAGATTATTATGAGTTTAATTTGTATCTTTCCCGAGGTACTCGATGACTGTAATAATTAATTTAAGGTAATAAAAATTATAATATGATTTAACGTATTGTTATGTTTTATTTGTGTTGAACTGGGAAGTGGAGGTAGAGGCCATCTTGCTTTGTGTTCTATGCTAACAATGAGGCGATGTTTATACACAAAAATAACCTTGAAACGGCCTGAGGTGGCTGGCCTTGCCGGCTATTTATTATCGGTCGATTCTACCCACGTAGTCGACTGCTTTTTGCGTCGTAGCAAAACACAACACGATAGGATACTAGTAAAGGTGACATTCGTATAAATTCTTTTAATATCTCATTTGCATTATAGTTTAGAAGCGATTGCTATTATCAATAGGACACACGATAGATGTTTTTATAATAAACATTAAGCTCATCTAACCCTAGATTCACAGTGAAACCAAGACATTGTAGCTTTATATTTATAAACACTACAGCTTCTTTATACCTACAAGTAGGTATTTCTTATATAAATTAATATTGAAGTCATAATACGTGGCTTCTTTGTGTGATTAAAAGTACATTACAAATATTTTAATTTGGAGAATATATTTGTAAATTTTAGGGTTCCTTTCTCAAAAGGAAAAAACGGAACTCTCTAGAATCACTTTGTTGCCCGTCTGTCAAGACTTAGTTTATCTCGGGAACGCGTGGAGGTATCGAGTTCTTAGGAGGTAAATTAAAACCATGTACGCAGGTCTACAGTCCCTTGAAGCTGTGAAATCAAAGTAATAATTTACGTGAAAAAAGATACGGCCGTTTATGCCGCAAAAAAATATATTTCGACACTCTCAAGAAAATAAAAATTTATAGGGTACCTTCCGTTGACCTGAAACTATGAAATTTGGCAAGTAATATCGTCTTAAACTACAAGTACAGGGAAACATCTAAAAACTGTATCTGCAATTTCTGCATATTTAATCAAGTTTTGTAATTAATTTGTAAATAGCTATATATATAAATAATTTAAAAATAACTCGATTCCTGAACTATATAATTTATATATATACCTACAAATTTGATTTCCGATTTTTTATACAAATTAATTCATTTCTTGTCATACAAATCTGCTCCTAACTCAATATATACCTTCTTATTGATTTCAGTAAACTTTTCTCGCTTTAATACGAAGATTTTCAGGATATACTTACAACAAATTTCTGCAAGACGATAGATTTTCTCTAGGAACTCTTTATTTATAGCAGTACAGTTTTTAAATATGTTTTCATATTGAAACAGTTGCTATTACAACAACCTACACCTTTTTTTTTATTATCAGATACCTAAAGCTCATATTCTGGCAGAACGATTTGATATCGGGTTATTTATTGTACTACCTGCAATTTTTTATTAAAACGCAGAAACCTCATTAAATTAGATTATGTAGGTATTTATTTGGTTTGAAACACACACATCGCTCGCACTGACAACAGTTAGGGAAGAAAGGTTATCAAGTGGAGACCGCGATCTGGAAGACGTAGCTTGGGCAGACGTACCCGCTGGACTGACGACCTAAACAAGGTTGCGAGCAGCCGCTGCATGCAAACGGCCCAGAGCCTCTATGTTTAGCAGTGGACTTCCAAAAGCTGATAACGACGATGATAATGATAAGTTTAAAACATTATTTAGACGAGATATAAAGGTTTTACAGAAAGTTATTACGTGGTCCGTACTTAGTTTGAGCTAGATTACATTTTATTTTAATGAAATAATTTTAATAAAAAATTTGCATGTTATGAATACCGAAATAGGCTTATGAAGCTGACTGTTAATTGACCATCCGCAATTTACCATTTAAGATAGAGAAGATGTGTATTTAAGAGCAAATAAAGAATTTGAATTTAAACGTGCAAATTCATGAACTTGAAATTTTACGTAGTTACTTTTATTTTATTTTGTTTTCATCATCATTTCAGCCATAGCACTGATTTCACTGCTAAAAATAGGACAAAACAGAAAATAATGGGTCGTCTGTCAGCCTTGTATATTTTGTTTTAAATATTATTATTTTTATTAGATTTTCTTGGTGTAATAAAACCACAAAAAAGAGAAAAGGAGTGAATAAAACAAAATAATAGTAAAAAATTAAAACCCTCTCATTCTTATTTTATAATAATAAGTTTAGTATTTTATTTATAAAATGCACGCCTACAGTGGCCTACATTTTTATAAATAAATAGCACGAGCTAATCGGATTTCTAAATATTTAATCTAGTAATTAAAGAAATCTAGGAAATTCTATGTACTGCGCATGCATATTTCTCAACAAAGTATACTTATAATGTAAACACGGATACAAGTCAAGCTATACATTTCTATTATAATCTGAACTTTCTTTGTACAAGCGGCCCTTTTATTGAAAGTTCTGTTTATAATGGAGACGTATAACTTGTCTTGAAGCTATGTGCGCCCGATTTCACAATGTATAACGTTCATAACTGTACGGTTTCCAATTACCTAGGCTACGTGTGTGTGCGCTAGGTACACGTTTTTTGCACCGTGCGTTTATAAACTGCCTGGAGTTACGACTCATAAATTTAATTAGGTGCCACCTGGCATGATTCATAAGCAAAATACTATTTCTGGTCATTTGGGGCTCCCTAGCTAAACATTTTAGATAAACATTCCATCACGCTTGACTCTTGACTGAAATCACTCTTTACATCTAGTTCAGACAGCTATAGAAATGTCAGCTCTTGATGTAGGTACCCGTGTCATGTGATAAATAAGGTCCTAGTTTGTTTGTCAATTTTCTTTTAAAGGACGATTCTACTATTTAAATATAACAATTATGGGGTCAAAAGTAGTTTGTAGTACCTAAAGCTGTTTTAAGATGTAAGAAGATTACGCATATTTTACCTATAAGTTTATTATCATTATCATTTCAGCCACTTTGATCCCACTGCAATAAGCCTCCGCCTCAGAACGCCATGCACTACGGTCCTGTGGTAATCTAATCTCGTTTCTTCCAATAGAGTAAATAATTATCTATTACCTAAGTATTTTATAGGTACGTCAAACTGCCGGGTACCAGCCCTACCTCATCTTTGTGGTCTCATCATCATCATCATTTCAGCCATAGGAAGTCCACTGACGTGATTTTGTGGTCTAGCCCTGTAAAATTTCTTTTTTCACGTTTTATTGTCATATTAAACAGGTTCCTACGACGTTCTATGTAAGAACATATGGAAACATATTACAACAACATATGTGAACATATGTATGTAAATGCGTTGCGTTGCAAATAATATGTAAAACGAAATAAGTTGCCTTTTTCCAAAATATTGCATCATCCCACTAACCAACCTGTACTTATGGCATGTCAAAATCCGTATTATGTTATCGAAGTTATTAATCTGTTCCATCCAACGCAATATGTAACATAACGGAAAAAGTTTTAGGGTTCTGTGTTTTTTTCAAAAACTAATTTTATCTTTACACACACACACACACCTACAGTAGGGAATAGTTAGCCTAGGGTCGAAAACGGATTTATCTATCCTTATATTTGAAACAAGTTTCAAAAGACAACTTTCTCAGTCAGAAATTACAATTATTGTAATAATGCCTAACTTTATTACAACTCGCACTTGACCATTTTTTTGCTAAAAAAGCGATGAATACGAAACATTTTGCTACCGGTCAATGATCCGAGTTTACCATCCATATAGGTAAAGTAATTGATTAAACACTAATAACTTAACTTAATGTTTTAAAACTTTATTTTAAAATATATGGACATGCACCTACTTTGCACAGATAGCACTAAGTATCTACGATTATTCTTTACTAGATAAAATGTAGCCTATGTCCATCTTAAATGTTTATTTTACATATTGATTACAGATTTATTTAAATCGGATCAGTAGTTTCGGAGATTTATCGCGCAACAGGATTCATGGGTTAGTAACTTTACGCTTTAAAAAAATAGGGGTTAGCTTGGAATTCATCAAAGAAAATGTTAAATAGTTGAAATCATAATTAAATTCAAATTAAGAATTATGTACTAAATTGAAACAAAAAAAGTGAACATTAAAATAAAATAAAAAAATAACAATTTTAATTTAAATAATGAAAATTGGTTTAGTGCATGGCTGTATCAAATGATTATTCAAAAATGAAAATTACATGCAGTTTTTAGGGTTCCGTAGCCAAATGGCAAAAAACGGAACCCTTATAGATTCGTCATGTCTGTCGGTCTGTCTGTCCGTCTGTCCGTCCGTCCGTATGTCACAGCCACTTTTTTCCGAAACTATAAGAACTATACTGTTGAAACTTGGTAAGTAGATGCATTCTGTGAACCGCATTAAGATTTTCACAAAAAAATAGAAGAATAGTAATAAATTTTGGGGGCTCCCCATACTTGAACTAAAACTCGATTTTTTTTTTTTTCATCAAACCCATACGTGTGGGGTATCAATGGATAGGTCTTTAAAAATGATATTGAGGTTTCTAATATCATTTTTTTCTAAACTGAATAGTTTGCGTGTGAGACGCTTCCAAAGTGGTAAAATGTGTGTGTCCCCCCCCTGTAACTTCTAAAATAAGAGAATGATAAATCTAAAAAAAATATATAATGTACATTACCATAAAAACTACCAGCGAAAATTGGTTTGATCAAGTAATTAGTTTTTTTTAATACGTCATAAATCGTAAACCGCAATTTAACTTTCGTAATGTTATGGATTTCATTTTGCAATAAAAATACCATAACTATGACTCGATTGTCGTGATGGGTGAACTTTTACTCATTTTGTACGGAACCCTCGGTGCGCGAGTCCGACTCGCACTTGGCCGGTTTTTTTTTAAATCGAATTTAAAAATTATGGAATACTTTCATCAAATCTTACCTTTTTTAATTTTTTTAAACAATTGGGGGAATTTTACAATACTCCCCGATTATAAAAATTTTCTGGGTTAATGAATACTCTGGATAAATGTCTTTGATCAATAAAGAGACAAAGTCCGTCAATGCCACATTAAGGAGAATCACCTACTAAACTACATAAAAATAAATAAATTACCAACAATCGGCTTATCATTCTGCTATTTATAAGTAAGTATAGCACTAAAGTAGAGCAGACAACCAATACAACGGAATTTTCAGCTGTTACCAACGCTTAAATGTTTTTTTTATAAACGTCTTATTAAATTGGGCACGGAGACATAGTTTTTGTATGGCTGTGTCTTTAAGTCTTTGATTAAGGAAGTTGTTGTCTATTTTAAATGCTGTAAAATGTATGTAGCTTAAGGGGAAACCGATGTGTTTGACTACAACGTCCAATGGAAAGAGTTTTTCAAAATTTTCAGGGCTTCTAACAATCTTATCGACTCTAACCACTCTAGGGTAATTTTGTAATAGTATATTACACTTATAACAATAAATCGATTACCTATTTTTAACACACTTTTATTAGCTTCGTTTGTTACTAACTAATATGTAATCAAATCTTGGACGCAATGTTACTTGTAACTAACGACGTATCGTATTTTTTTCATATGGACTCAATCCCGCTCTTTAAGAACGGTTATTCGGCCAATGTCGAGTGTATTCTTGATATAGTTCACAATAAATAACGGGTGTTTAGTTTTTATTGCTTTTCTTGGATTCAGTGAAGGCTACTCTTTCCGTAGAAGCAGGTTTCAAGACGCTATCGGGTCTAAAGCAAGTTGTCTTGAAACAATTAAGTCAATTGACACTCGAAACGGCGTTGAATACGATATAATGATATTTCAATAATTTTAAATCTTTATCACTTTACCAAAAATTTGAACACAAACTACACCAAACTTGCACTCTAAAGCTCTATAAATGATAAATAAAAAACATTTTAAAATAGATCGACCATGCTTTTCGTTCGACTACACCCACCGAATCCAGATCGATTTAAAACTTTGTTAGTATTTGACATTCAGTTAACAATACTCGTACAATAATTTGACACCATCTTGCTGATCTATAATAGAGTCAGGAGGTGGATAGTGAAACTCTTCAACAATAAAAAAACTTCGTGTTTGGGCTCATTTTATTCGTTTTGTCGAGTTAAATACATAAAAGTTTTATAGTATTTTAAACTATGATTTCAATTGTTTTACTTTAAACAGACATAAACTAAGTTATAACGCGACGTGACAAATATCACATAGAATTACTATCTATTGTCCTTGTACGGTACTGTTATTATAATATAAGATATAAAGATAAACCTCTTGTTGTTTTTCTGTGCTGTAAATAAACTGTTATCGATTAAACACTGATTACTGGTATCTAGGTGAGCTGATAATCCGGCAGACTGATTGTAAACGTTTGTTTTGTTAGGTATTACTACTCCGTATTCGATATTACATAACAATATGTGGGACACAATCAATATTACATAAAGGGGTGAGTAATAGCGCGGTAATTCGCCTTGAAAGCAAAGGTTCCCGGGTTCGCTGGGCGCGCCGAGAAACGACTGACAAAAAAAATAAACTGTTGATTTACTTGTTTGACTTAACTCCTGCTAAGGACTCGGAGTACTCAGTTTTGAGTTCTTTAGGTCATGACAAGTCTTCCTGGAAAAGACTCAAAATTCAAAGGGACTTGAACTCGACTTGGACTAGTCTTTAAGATGAACTGAGTCCTCAAAGAGAAATGAAGTCTTAGGTATAATTGGTATTTTAAAAGACTTGGAACTTGAGTTTTTTACAACACTACGTGCGTAGGTGTCTAATACACAATGAAATATACTTAAAATCTAGCAACTTATTATAGCTACACTTTAGTTAGCCAGTAGAGCCTTAACGTTAAGAAATCCAGACGTATTTTAATATTTAATTGTCCAATTCTTGTCTGTATCTTTGTTGCAACTGTTGCAAGTACCTACCAACCGGCTTATTTTTAGCTATACTACCTACCTATACATAACTTTTTGTTTTAATGATTACTTAATTTGTTTAAATGTAAACTTAATACTTACTATAATTCCAAATATATAATAGTGGTTTTCTATGCTAAGTTAAATACCAACTTCATGTTTTATAAGATATTTTATGTAATAACTAGCTGTCCTGGCGAACTTCATGCCGCCGCTTCATTTGTTTTTTTTTTGTAATAATTTTCCGATTTTTAATAGTTATTCTGCTATTCGGGGCGGAAACAAATCCAACAAATTACTAAACATCATAAAAGTCGGTCTAGCCGTTCTCGAGTTATAAATAGTTACTTTGTTTTTTAAATAAAGAGAAAAAAAATGTGATAATACTAAGTCTGGCCATAAATACTGTTACAATTAAAAATAAACAAAATATTACATTTGAATTTGGAATCTGTCGTTATTATATAATTGCTCATTGTTTTCTCATTTTGGCGCCAATACATTGTAATTAATTAATTTATAAAACTCTCCATACGCTTGGTATTAGTAAAATGTTTGTGTACCGGGCTATTAATAGGTACAATGAGGCCTCCTCTGTTAGTGACAGAAAAAGATCTCGCCGTCCACGTAGTGTTAGTACGAAAAAAGTGGTCACAGCAGTAAGGGAAAGAATTCGAAGAAATCCTGTCCGAAAGCAAAAGATTTTATCTCGGGAGATGAAGATAGCACCTAGAACCATGTCGCGTATTTTAAAAAATGACTTAGGACTTGCAGCCTATAAGAGACGTACTGGTCATTTTATAACTGATAATTTAAAAAAGAATAGGGTGGTAAAATCGAAACAACTACTGAAGCGCGAAGCAAAGGGAGGTCACAGAAAAAAATTGTTTACAGATGAGTTTTTTTTTACAATTAAGCAACATTTTGACAAACATAATGACCGTATTTATGCTCAAAGCTCTAAAAAAGCTTCCCAATTAGTCGACAGAGTGCAACGTGGGCACTATCCGACTTCAGTGATGGTTTGGTGGGGTATTAGCTATGAAGGAGTGACTGAGCCATACTTTTGTGAAAAAGGTATAAAAAAATCGGCACAAGTGTATCAAGATAACATTCCTGCGAAGGTAGTAAAGCCCCTTAACAACACCATGTTCAATAACCAAGAATGGTCCTTCCAGCAAGACTCGGCGCCGGGTCATAAAGCTCGGTCTACGCAGCCTTGGTTGAAAACGAACGTTTTGGACTTCATCAGAGCTGAAGACTGGCCGTCGTCTAGTCCCGATCTTAATCCGCTGGATTATGATTTATGGTCAGTTTTAGAGAGTACGGCTTGCTCTAAATACCATGATAATTTGGAGTCCCTAAAACAATCCGTACGATTGGCAGTGAAGAATTTTCCCATGGAAAGAGTGCGTGCTTCTATTGATAACTGATTTCAAAGTTTTAAGGCCTGTATTGCAGCCAATGGAGACCACATCGAATAAGCTTTTTATATTTATGTATTAAACTAACACTGTAAAAGTAACAAATGTTATTTGCAATAGAATGTTTTTTCTTAGTTTCAGTAATTATGGCAAGACTAGGTATTTACATCTTTAATAATAAACATTAAACATAAAGTACGAACAAATGAAAATGCCAATGCCAACCAGACCAAACATAATCTCTCCTTTTTTCAGGAAAATTCTGTCCAATAACGGTACGGCTGTGGACGCTGCCATCGCAGCGATGTTTTGCAACAGCCTTCTCAACCAGCAAAGCATGGGGATCGGTGGGGGCTTCTTCATGACTGTCTACATCAGGGCAGAGGAGAAGGCGTACGTCGTGAATGCTAGAGAGACCGCGCCGGCAGCTGCCACTGAGAACATGTTCAATGGAAACAAGGATAAGGCATCAAAAGGTAACTACATATTTTACGGTTTTAGCTTTTACGAGGTCCAAATAACCTCTTGTTTTTTTTTTCAAGACAACATACCAATGCTTCAATCATCGTCATAATTGCAGCCCACGTCAGTCCACTGCTGGACATAGGCCTCTCCCAAAGCACGCTACTAACCCTGATCTTAGGCTATTCTTTTATATCCTAAGCCAGAAATTAGCAAATGCTCTAATAATCTATATATATAAAACAAAGTCGGGTCGATTTTTATGATTTTTTGGATTTGTCTCTGTCCCGAATAGCAGAATAACTATTAAACATCGGAAAAACTCCCAAAAAAAACGCATGAAGAGGGGGCATGAAGTTTGCCTGGACAGCTAGTTATTATTAAAACTTAACAAAAATCTACCGTAGCGATCATTTAGCGATCGCTATGTCCTATTTATAGCATGTTATTAATACTTACTATAGTATATATTATAAAGTTGTCGAGCTTTATCGATATGTTATCTAATTTTACAGTAAACTCCTACTTTCTATCAGTGTTGTGCCTGCTGATGATACCTACTTTCATACAGTATGTAGAGGGGCAAACTTGACTTACTTAGTAGAAGATTGCAATTGCTACATATCGAAATTTAAATACATTAACAGCAGTCAAAACTGTAGTATTGCACCATTTTTAAATTTGTTTTTACTTTATTGATTAGACACAGATTCAGTAAGGTTATCTTACGACAAAGCGGAAAAATATGTGTGTGATTAAGCATGTTTTGTTTATTTTTGCATGAAGTAAAGAATTTTATGCCTTGCGTCAAAAATGAGGCGTAAGATTTTACTTTGACCTATAACAGTTTACATCGTTCCGGAAAGAACGGCCAATCGCGAGCCAGACTCGAGGATTCTGCATTTTTTTTTTCGCTGGCAGCCTTGGGAAATAAGGCCTCATCCAGCGTCACCGGACAGTTTTGTGAGCGCTGAAGACGCTTAGGTACCCTATGTTTACCCCCCTAGCGGTTACCGCGACTTATTATCTTTATATCAACTTTGTTATTTTCATTTACTTCGGGATACTAAGCGCTAGCCCAACTCAAACTAAGCTGGATTTTTAGGGTTCCGTACCTCAAAGTAAAAACGGAACCTTTATAGAATCAGTTTCTTGTCCGTCTGTCTGTCGTTCTGCCAAGACCCTTTTTATTAGGAACGCGTGGTTGTATCCAGTTTAAATTAATATCAAACACTCAGGTCTGTAACCTTGGAGCTGTATAAAACTACTAAGTCAACGCAATCAAAGACTCGGCCGGTTGTGCCGCATATTTAAAATACGGAACCCTAAAAACTAACAAGTTTCGCAATTAACAAGGAACAAAGACTATGTAGACTAGATTTAAATTAGGGTATAAAAAAATCACGCACTACAACATAAAATTTCCGTGTTGCGCTATAACACGTAATACTCGTAGCAAAATCAATGCTAACCGACATAGGTAGATACAATTTAGTACTTCTTTTAATTGATGGCGCTGGTGAAATCTTGCCTTACATCCGTGGTTCGTGTCTCTAAATTAGCTACTCGACGCGTGTTGGTACGAATACCGCACGAAAAAACATGAAAATACGGTTCATAACAGCGCGCAATGAAATGTGGCTGTTATGACAATCACTGCGTCTATAAGTAGCGAAAATTGGGGAAAATAATACTTTTCCCATAGACGCAATTGTTCGATTAAAAAACCCTATGCACAGTTTATAGCTATCAAGTTGGCCTATCAATCGAAGTATAAACGAATTAAATCGGTCAAGTGGGTACAAAGTAGAAAGAGAATTAGAATCTTTTTTGTTTGTTTTTTCCAATGAATTCAATATTATTTTCCCCTGAAGTACCTATAAGTACTAGAAACAAATGCTTTTGACAACTCGCAGTATATTTTTTAAATATTTTTCTGACAATTTGGGCTCAATTAGTAAGTTTTTCAAACCACATGATGATGGCATGTCTACATTTGATGACTATACACCTTAATTTACAAAATATTGACAGATATGCGATTATTTGGTAATTAATAACTAATCAGCAAACTCCAGCATGTATGTATGTGCATACCTCTAAATTTTTTGGAATCTATGTATCATTTTTTATTCGTTTAGCAGAGAAAACAACACATTCAGATTACGCCGGGTGTCTAGCCACAATTTAAAAGTGGTCTAGTTCCTCCAAGGGTTAATGAAGACTGTCGCTACAAATATAATAACTAGACTTGCGCATTTATGGTCATGATCAGCCTTAAACAGGCTGCCCAGCCCACAAATTGATGTGTAATTCATGTGCCATTGTACTTCTTGAATAAGAAATTCAAGTAACACAGTTTGTATTAACCTACTAATATGTATGCCTCCTCTCTCTTAGTAACCTAACTAACCTAATCTAACCTAAGTATCATCTGTCTTGCGTCAATTAGTGATGGCTGTGACGTCTTCGACTCATCTACCTAAATATTACGTGTTTTCGCAAGTTCAAAGTTCACCCTACGGACGATGGCCCAAGCCGAGGTCCGAGCCTACAGAGGCGCCCTTGAGGCCAGAGTCCGACTCACCCCCAGATCGGGCCCGCTAGAAAGGAGCCCGACAGCGGTCCGGCCTGTTTCGGCATTTCCGGTCCCGTCGGCGCCACCACTAGCGGGTTCGCCGCTTGGTAGGGTGCCTTTTGCACTCCACATTGGCCCGATCACGCCTGCTAGTATGGGGCTCGACACGTACAGCCTCACACTCGGCCGGGTCGCGGCGACCGCTAGCGGGGCGGACCTAGGCTGTGCGCCTTCAGCGCACGCCACAACTGCCCGGGTTAAGCTGAAGAATGCCTTCCTCAAAGGCACTCAGCGATAAAAAATTTAAAAAAAGTTCAAAGTTTCGACGGTCTAACTCTCTTCCTTCCAAATTTAAATTGTATGCAGAAAGCAATGCTTATTTTTCATTTGGTCTAAAAAGAAATGCCTTATTTAAATGACATTTTGGTCGAGTATGAAACAGCTCCATCAGCATATGCGTTCGTGAAGATACCCCTTAGCCCAGAGAAGCGGGATATCATGGACACTTTATTGTTGCGCGGTCTCATGCTTATTAAATACCTAAAGAATAATGTTTAATTTTTATTAACTAGTCGAGAAGGTAAACTCATTTTGTTTTTATCAATATTGTGTCCACATCGCTGATCCACATGTGTTGTTGGTTTGTACATATGTATATTGCTTTCTGTAATTAATGTTCACATTGTTTCGCGAGACAATTGTTCAAATATGATTCAAAACGTGTTGTCTCGTGAACAAAGGATTTTTAGTAATGGTGCGACAGTAATATATTTTTTTGTAAAAATATAGAGCGATGAACCGATAGATACCATTTTAGAAGCTATAATTAGGTAGATATATACTACAGGCTGTCCCGTAATGACCTCGTCGCTTGTCAACACGCGACATGTTGAGCAATTTTTGTTTTATGATTTTTTGAAAACTGTATAAAATCTATTCTACTTTCCATACAAAATTACCCAACATGCAGAGCGAATTTGTGTGGGAAGTTGCATTTAATGCTTTTTTTTTAAACGTCATAGAACAATAATTGTTCCTCAAAATGTGTAGCTGCTAGTGACAAGGTGACGTGGTTTTAAAGAGACACCCTGTATACAATATTCAAGTACGCCCATCATCTGTTCATTTTTAAACTTTCATAATAATAACTTGCATTCCTACCTAACCGTTTTGACACATTTTCTATACGAAAATACTGTGAAAATATCAAAATTATTCTTAATTTTAAATTAAAATTAAAAAATCGGCTTTTAGACTATAATAATATTCTGTGATGACATGATATTATCTGATAATTATAATAATAACAGATGCTGGGTGTACAGACAACGGCAGGTCAACCTACCAAAAAAGCTAAAGGTCATTGAATTGATTTTTAACTTTAAGTCCAACATGTAGAGATCAATATCAATTGAGAAAATTTGACGTTTTGTGGTCGGTGTGACGTGCTGTTGTCTGTACCTCATTAGCACGGTACCTATACATAGAAAGTATCCTATAGGTTTGTAATTATTATCCTAGGTACCTGGGTCAATAAACTTTTAAGCGAATCATTTGTTGTCCCTCGATGTTAATAGGTGCATTTTTATTTATACATAAATCACACATTTATTATATTGATAAAAATGCCCGATAAGTCGTGCATAATTATTTACTGTTTATTTAAGCGAAATTTATATAGTACGATATTTTTTTAGGTAGAAAAAAGTGTTCCCATACAAAAAAAAAGCGTCCCCGCGCTATTAGATGAGTTTAATCTTAAAACGTCTATGAGAACATATTTTATTTTATTACTGGCTTAGTTAACGATGTAAAGATCTTTCATAATTTGGTTTTAAAATTCGTTTATTTTAAACCAATCTATTTTTAAAATATTGACAAAAGTTTGTCCTCTATCTCAGCTCAAAACGCTTCTTCTCCAGAGTTACCGCCAAAAGTTGTTTACGCGAGTTAAGAGATGTCTCTACATGATAATATTCAAGTATATATACAAGTCTCTACCTATGTTAAACGTAAAGTTTGTTGTACTAAGAAAAGTAGAAATAAAATCATAAATCACATAAACAGCTAAACAGATTTACATGGTACACAAGTAAGTAGCTCATAATTTATTTATGACATATTTTCATTACAGGAGAAAACAAGTATGTAGTTTTTCAGGGATGTACGAAAAAGTATTGATGTCTGTGGCAATAAAGAAATCTACACAGGATAAAATAATTTTGACATAACTAGGTACTTACTTAGATTAAAGTTATTTATTAGAATTAAGAGTTAAGTAGGCACCTAAATATTTACTGCTCTAGTTTATTCAGTATTTTATTGTCTACCTATGCAAGCAAACGATGCAAATTTTTTGCAGAACTCGTGCAATTTAAAAATTAGCAATAGCAAGCAGTTAATAGTTATTATTTACCCTTACTGTGACAAAAAGTACATATTATTATTTGTGGGTTACAAATCACAAATGCGTAAAAACGGGCAGTAGCCTTTTTTACGGTACAAAGTTAACTAAGCTACACCATTTTAAGTCCTGAGGTCTCTGCAACCTTGTAACCACATGCATATTTGGTAAGTAAGGGAAGTCGATAGATTTTCATGCAAATTTGCAAAAGTCATTAAACATAAAGGTTGTCTGGAAGAGATCGCTATTAGCGATAAGACCGCCTAAATTGTACATCTTTCTGTAAAAATCATGTGTATTTTACTTGTATGGTGTGCAATAAAGAGTATCTATCTATCTATAAGTAAGTCGTTCATCATGAGTATAGATTATTCTTAAGTTAAAAGGTTATCATTTAGTTACAGTACACCCTGTATCTTCTCGTCCAAAATACCTCAGTGCCTCAAGACGAAAGTCTACAACCAGTGTGTGTTACCAGTGATGACATATGGAACTGAAACGTGGCCTCTCACTATGGGCCTCATAAGAAAGCTCAAGGTCGCACAGCGTGCTATGGAAAGGGCTATGCTTGGTGTTTCCTTGCGAGATCGAATCAGAAATAAAGAGATCCGTAAACGAACAAAAGTCGCTGACATAGCCCAACGGATTAGCAAGCTGAAGTGGCAGTGGGCGGGGCACATAGCACGTAGAACTGATGGCCGATGGGGCAGAAAGGTTCTAGAATGGAGGCCGCGTACCGGCAAGTGCAGCGTAGGTCGTCCGCTCACAAGGTGGACAGACGACCTGGTAAAGGTCGCAGGAAGACGCTGGATGCAGGCCGCTTCCAACCGGCCAATCTGGAAGTCAATGGGGGAGGCCTATGTTCAGCAGTGGACGTCCTATGGCTGAAATGATGATGATGATGATGACACCCTGTATGTGTGTTTAACCTTTCTGAAAACACAGATAGGCTAGACAGGCTAGCATTAAAAAAAGGTTACAAGTAGGTACGTATTTTTAGCAAAATTTTCTATTGTTTTTTATTAAAACATGCTTACAGTTCAAACTGAGTATATAGTATATTTAAACTTTATTTAAGTAGGTAAGTATTTTTTTGTTTGCTTAAACGTTAAAGAAATCATGTTGTTATAAGAATATGTACCTACTTACATAAAATACTCTCTCCCGCGTAGTTGAAAGTCATTAAACGTTTATGTAACAATGTGTCGTGTTAAATTACTATACCCACCTACTGCTGAGTTTATTTACGTATCTTGTTATAAAACCAACCGTTGTTCAGATTAATTACGAGATACTAATTACCATAGCAATTTTGTTATCATCACTTAAGCCAGTAGATTGAAATCTTTATGGACTGTATACACTTAAGATGTTTAGGCAGTTTATCCAATATATCGTTAATGCAAATTAATTTGACTAACTGAATGTCTTTGAGCAAATCTCTAAAATATTTTACAGTAAACGAATAACTTAGTTTTCAATTTGTACCTAGTCCATTTTGTTGTTGTGCCTGTGTGTTTTTTAGTTACTTAGGTAGGTTTAGTTACTTTGTAGGTATTTATTAGTATTCCGATTAGTAAAGAATTTATTAATTTTACTAAATTAAACTAAATTAATAACTGTAATAATAATAAACTGTTACTTTACTATGTAACATTTAAACTGTAACTGTAATTGTAGGGAAACTGTTTCTTTCTTGAAAATTATAACAAAAAATAAAGAAAGCATGTTTTAAACCACAAACTTAGATAACAACAACTACCTACATATTATTTTCATATTTTTAAGACTTAAATACCGAAAGTGTAAGTACGTCTTGTCAGTATTTGATTATTATTATATTCGTTGTATGTAAATAATCAATTATTATCTCGTCACGGTGAACTTCTTTGCTAGACTGTAGAGGTAAAATACCAAAGTACATGATTTGCTTGAATTATTTACCTAGTCAGAGATGCATTCCTAAAGCATTTCTCGATTTCGAGAGTTTTGCGTCCCTTTCCAATCTAAAGCTAAATGCAAGATCAGTCAAACACTCGGTGCACCTAGCCACACTCATAACTAATTTCAGCTTGGCACTATAAAACGTCTCAGTTGATAACTCGTGCGAATTTCACCAAAGCTTTCTCTTGGATCTGGTTCAGAAGTGAACCGACGCTGGGACTTGATATTCGTCCGGTGACTTTTACCGAGTTGCATTGTTCTAATGTGAATGAACACACGTGGTAAGGAAACCTGGACACTATGGTTTTTAGACATGAATGTCTTTAGTCATCTGTACCTTAACAACACCTTTAATTAGTAGCTACTAATACTTTACTATAGGTATTGTCTTCGGTTTGGGAGGTGTGCCACCTTCGTGATTACCTTTCTGATTTCTACAATACAAGTGCTTCGAATACTTTCCTTAGGATCAGAGCAATGTATGCTGTCCAATATATAGGTACTCTAGTAAAGTAAATATTGTAAAGAAGGAAGTAATCAAACCTTAAAATACAATATCATAAAATAGTTATTTATAGAATTACAATGTTTTTAAGTTAACGTTGTCCTTAAGATAAAGCTATACTGCTCTTAATTAGGTGTACTTATGTGTTATTATCACAGAAGAATGACACACTACGCTTCGCTACATTCTGTGGCTATTATAATAGGCGGAGTTTACATGATCAGTATATTTCATCATTTTGATCTATCAGATGATTGTCGCCAGATTGATCGTGGAACGTGGAACCTACTGATTGATGGAATCCATAATTCATTTATTGCTTCACATGGTATTAAAGATCTTAGTACAAACATATGTCCAACACACATAATAATATTCTAATGTTGATTGATATTAATATTTTACCCCATTGATAGAACTAAAGAGTCTATATCCCCTAATACATCAATAGAAAAGTCGGCTGAAATGATTCCTATTGGATGTTTGTGTGTATTTTATTAAATCTATCAATATCTCGCCAGTTTAGACTGATGGAGTGACCTGATAAAATATTACTGATCTTGTAACTTACAGTTTACAGAACAAAACATAATAATAATTGATATCATAGTTTAAAAACTATAAAACACATTTTTAAATGTATCGGTCCTTGGACTCGACAAGACGAATCAATAAGCCCAAACACGAAGGTTTTACTAGTGGCCATTGAAGAGTCCACCATCCACCTTTTGGTTCCTTATTCAGATCATCACGATTATTGTACTGTCATCCGAATGTCAGATACAAGGTGTCAAACCGATACGTTACTTAGAATTAGGTCAAAAACTACTTCCAAGATTTGATTACATAGTTTGTTATTCAGTTACAAGTGCAGAAGCTAATAAAGTGTGTTAATAAAATCAACCTTTTCTTCCCAGGCGCATTGGCTGTGGGAGTCCCAGGGGAATTGCGTGGCATGTGGGCAGCGCACCAGCGATGGGGACACCTCCCATGGGATAGCCTGATCGCGCCCACACTGGAGTTCTGCAAATACGGCTTCCCCATTTCTAAAGCGCTCCACGGTGGACTTGAAAGCGCGCCCTACATCAAAAACGATCCACACTTGAGGTAAGTAATAGAAAAATAAAAAAGCTTAATTATGAGGTAGGGGTGCTTGTAGCTCATTGGCGGCAGCGCAAAAGTAAAGCCACCTACACCGCGGTTGTGTATGGATGGGTGACCATTCCAACAAACAAGCATCTCCGTGCTTCGGACGGCACGTCAAAAGTTGGTCACAGCTAATATTGCTTGATACTTGTCGTAAAGTTAGGTAAAGTCACTGACCTTACAACACCCCTCTACTAATCCGTACGGGCCCGCGTGGTGGAATATGGCCCAAACCACCTCATAGTTGAAGTGAGGCCTTGGGTGAAGGAGGTTAAATATCTAGGTGTCACTCTCGACCAACGGTTATCGTTTGTACCCCACAATACGCGCGTTCTTAAGCGAGCAAAGTTCTATGCCCACCGACTATACCACATTGTCGGAAGCAAGAGTAAAATGTCGCTTAGGAATAAGTTGACAATTTACAAAACTTGCATCCGCCCCGTGATGACATACGCCAGTCCGGTGTTTGCTCACGCTTCTTCTCATAGTCTAAAGGGAATGCAAAGTTTCCAGAACTATTTCTTGCGTAGAGCCTCGGTTCAACCGTGGTTCGTACGCCGTCAGAAACTCCATAGAGATTTCGACATGCCCTCAGTAGCCCAGTATATGAAAGAAGTGTCTAAGCGCTTCTTTGATAAGGCAAAAAACCACTCCAATCCGCTTGTAGTCAAAGCCGCCACGTACACGCCCCAGGAGGATGTCGCTGCCCGACTTCGTCGGCCCCGGCACTTTCTGGACGACCCTGACGATTCCTACACCGCGTATTGTAGAACAACACCCAACACCGCCTTAAGCACTTCAAGTACTGCACAACATTTTAGTTCGCATCACCGCACCCGCCGAAGGGTGCGAGGTCCCGTCTTTCATTTCGGCCGACACAGACATGTGCCTGGCTGCGCGAAGCCTCACACTGGGCCGGGTCGCGGGGACCGCTAGCGGGGCGGACCTAGGCTGTGCGCCTTCAGCCTACGCCACAACTGCCCGGTTTAAGCTGAAGAATGTCTTCCTCAAAGGCACTCAGCGATAGGTCCGTCCATAAAAATAAAAATAAAGTTGAGGTGAGGCCAGTGCCCTGCAGTAGGACGTATATAGGCAAACATTACTTTAGTTAATATGGTATAGGATATGCACTCAGACACAGCGGACTTTCACGTGCTACAAAAGTACTTAAATAACACTTATACAGGATGTTGTTTTGAACAGCGCTCCAACGGCCAAATTTAAGGAGTCAAACGTGTTCATCAATACAAACAGCTTTTACTATGAGGTCAACATCGAAATCATGAAAAAAAAAATTTGTTGCTCCATACATTATCATCGAGATATAGCATTAGTTTGTATGGAAAAAAAACGCGATTTCCATGTTGGCCCGGTAGAAAAAGCTATTTGTATTCATGAACACATCCGCCTCCTTAAATTTGGCTGCTGTCCAAAAAAACATCCTGTATGTAGCCTTTATTTTTTAAAAAGTTTTTTTCTAATATTTTAATTTACCAACTTCTAGTCAAGGAAGATTTGTAAGTACTAACTACTAACTTTTGTTTTGTTGCAAGATTGTTAATATTAATAACGTTTAGGCTGCATTTATTTATTCTGTGGTTGCTTGTTTCCAGATTTGAATCTGTTTATAGTTTAACGTAAACTCTTTTTACAAGCTTTTTTCCACATAATAAGGTCGTCCTGATCATTAGACGTAATTGCAACATCCATCTATGTTCTCTTAAAGAAGATGTGTGATACCATTATCACACTCTGTAGGCGAGAGGCGAATACGTCGGGCTTGTCGTCGCCATCTGTGAGGGCTGGATTCGAGTCCTGGTCGGGTCAATGTAGAAAACAAACAACTTAGGTGTAGTGGTACCATCGTTGTTTCTGATCGCTGTAACACAAGTGCTTAAGCTACTTACCTTAGGAAAAGATTTATCCAATATTTACATATTTATGTAGCCATTTATCTTGTTTCTACTTTCGACATAAAACTTACTTAGCTATAAACTTAGGTACTAAATAATATTAGCGACAACAAGATTTCACCAGAAATACTTACTGGTTGTAAAAGTTAACAATTAACGCTCGTATCTCATTTTTATGACAACAAAAGCCAATTTCACTTTTGGATTCCAGTAAAATGTACACCACGAATGGCAAGTTCCACAAACCCGGCACCATCGTAAAGCCTGCGGAGGCGTACTGTAAAACTCTCGAGAGGATAGCTGAGAAGGGGGGAGACGAGCTCTACAATGGCAGCCTAGCTACGGACTTCTTGGAGGACTTGAATAGAGTTGGAAGCATTATTACAGCTGAGGATTTGAGGAACTATGAGTGAGTAAGAGTACATTATTTATAGGAAAGTCGCTCTTTCATATTTTTTACATGACACCCATCGAATCCAACGGATTAGCAAGTTGAAGTGGCAGTGGGCGGTGCACATAGTACACACAGGTTTTGGAATGGAGGCCACGTACCAGCAAGCGCAGCGTAGGACGTCCACCCACAAGGTGGACAGAGAACCTGGTAAAGGTTGCAGGAAGCTGCTGGATGCAGGTTGCTTCCAACCGGCCAATCTGGAAGTCTCTGGGGGAGGCCTACCTATGTTCAGCAGTGGACGTCCTGTGGCAGAAATAATGATGATGACTCATCGTAGCCTAGCCTAGCGTAGTCTTTGAAACGCCTTATGACCAAATGATGATGACCAATGATGCGCACCAGACGACACCCATTACAATTGGCATGTTCTCGAAGTAAAAAATAACTTTCCTTGTGTAACGATATATCAGACAATGAAATTGCCTAAAGCGTCTCCCAGCACAGACCAGACCCAAAAAACAAATCGGGGTTTTTTTACCGCTAGTTGTGTCCACCCTCTTGTCATGTGACATTTCGATTGACCTTTAACAAGCCGGTTAACCTACATTTGATCTCAAGACCACTTCATTGTACGTAGGTCACACTATAAGTTTTGCGTAACTTAAAAAAACAACATTTTATAACCAAAATATTATGCTTCTCAAAATACTTTCCTTAACATTTTAAACATTTTTTCATGCGATCGAACCATTTTTTAAAACCGAAGGACCACAGATCTGAAGGCATGTTTTCTACGTGCTGATTGAACGCTATCACTGCCTCTTCGGAGTTGGTAAAAGTAAAACCTCTCATCAAATCTCTGATTTTGGGGAAAATACAGAAATCACAGGGTGCTAGGTCTGGGCTATGCGCAGGATGGGTGACGAGTTGTACTTTTTATTGTCGGATTTAGTAAAAGAAATAAACTGTTACAACGCAAGATCGGACGATGTCGTCTTTTTAGTAAAATTGAGGTAGGATCCAAGTGTAACTCAAGTAATAAAACCTAATTAATGTACAAAAACATAATGTCTCTAGACGAACTCTGATATCTCAATATCATTTATCACCTCACCTTCATAATTTATTAAGTATCAATTATCAATGGCCTACTGTAACCACATGATATCAGTTTTCACTGTCGTCGTACCTACCTTATTGAAGACGACCCACATAATACTTAGGTACTATTGTTTAACGATATCAGTGCATATTCGATATTAGGGATTGTAATAGGTAAAATAATACAATGTAGCAATGCAGAAAAAATATTAATTCATTACATTCATAAGTCCGAGGAAAGTAGGCACTACACTTCCCCAACGCCGACAGGAGGCATGACGTAAGAGGCGACTAATTCCTGTAGCACAAGACAGGCAGCAGCGTCTGCGTGCAAAATCTTAATAAAAAAACTGCGCTCGCCAACTCGCCTGCCAAGCGTGGCGAGTATTGCAATACCGATGATAGGTCATTGGGGAGGCCTATGTTTAGCAGTGGACTTCCTATGGCTGAAATGATGATGATGATGAAAGATGGCACGTAAATCTTTTCACTACTGATCAAGCAAAACAACGTTAGACTTTTCACCAAAAGACTTTCGTGAACTTTGACTACTAAGTTCGTGAAAGAGTGCCTGATGTTTTTTTTAAATTTAGAACATGAAATATATTCGTCGAAGAAAAATGTCGTACGAAAATATTTTATGAAAAGTTACTGGCCAGTTAAAGAGGCGGTGCGCCAGCTTTGTTTGAAAACAATGTAGAATAATGTTACCCGAAATGGTTGCTCTGCAAGGTGCAGGAATAACAATATGGTTCTACTAAGGCGGATGTATGTACCAAGCCTCAGAAAGGTTGTAAAGGTGGTACCTACCTATTCGCAAAGAGAATATAGTCACTGTTAACACCGCGTTGGCAACTTCTTGACTCAGGTATATATTTTTTTGTTATTGCGTATTAAAAATAGCAATTGTGACGCACTTACACGACGGTAATATAATTAATACTACTAACTCACTACATACATTTTTACTATAGGGTAGGAGATATACTGCGAGGATTATCACAACACTACATAAATTTATTATGTATATAGGTACCTATTCTAAAATGCTATTTTCAGGTCATGACATGACGAGTAGGTGCTAATCGTTCGCGTTCTGTAAACACTGCAAGTAAGTGTTTAAGTAAACACTTACAAACTACTTAGCAAAAACATTCTTATCATTTCAAGATAGTCAAGAAGGACTTATACCTACACGCAAAATTAAAGCCATTCGATAAAGCGATTTGTAAACAAATTAGGCAGGCAGAACATTGTAGAATAACAACAAATTTAGGTTAGGTATGTAGTAAAATACCGGCCGGCACCCATCCATACCTACGCTACTACTGCGGGTTTAGTGATAACAGTAAGAGACGACTATGTAAGTATGGCCCAATTCTGAAATCCGTCGAAAGAAAATCATTTAGGACCGCACTTGCGCTGCGCGACGCGGCGCATAATAGTGTAACAACTCCAGACCGGATACGTTTTAAGTATTCTTTAGAGATGATTCAGCTAATCAAATAGAACAAGTATTTATATGAAACTGTATGAAACCAATAACGAAATAATTAAGTTAAAAAAACCATGCCAGTGATATCACGTTACCAACAAGTATGGGAATCAGAATCAGAATCTTTATTTGCGTAAAAATATGGGATTTGAAGATAAACAGGATAAAAAAAAATTGCTCATGTTTTGCTATTACAAATAGCATGCAAAATTTACATAAATATCTTTCAATTACTCTTATGAATTAGAAGTATTACAAACTTTGTGTCACATTACAATAAAATAAATTGAGTTCAAAATAAATTAAAAATTTCATGTCAATTAAATCTTTTATGTCATATTCTTTTATCCATAATCCACTTAAATAATGTTGATTTGAATTTATTAATTATTAATTTTTTGATGTCATCAGGAATTTTATTATATCTTTAAACACATTGTTAGGCAACTTTTATTGTATTTCGCTGACCTTGGGATAATGTCTAACACCAGTCTATTAGGATCCCGTTTCAGTCTTGTGTTCATGTCACTTGCTTATGATATAATATAAGAGTTGTGCCTTAGCAGTGCTTTCTGGGTTTGCCAGACACATAAGACACACTACTACCTACATAATCAATAGAATGTGTGTCAAGAATTTCAATCGTATTTTTATGTATGTTTTCTTATTTATTAAGTTTTTATAAGACTCATAGGGGCGGAAACAAGTAATGACTTAATACCTAAGATTAAAAATGAGTGCTTAACTTTTGTAGCTAAATAACACGGACGGACGTATAGCATTTCTTGCATTTTATTGCGCTTCGGTTTATTAACATTCCACGTAACACCGATAACGTTATCGGTAATATTGCTTCCAAATGATTCATAAAACCTTAAATATGTTTCTTACACACTTTAATTATGGTATGTCGCAATATAACCGCCATTGTTAAAATGTGAAAAATATTCCAACACCTGCTCAAACAGTCTACAATAACTACCAAAGTGAGTCATTTTATTCCGTTGAAATCGTTATTTTTATTCATTGTTTTGTTATGAATGTAATATTTTATAGTGAACGAGCCATAATAATGAGATTGCCTGAGACTCAAATATTGGGTGGTAGCTGTATTTAAAATCTAGAGCTGCTGTGTTGTAAATCTAAAATTTGCGACGTCAAATTAATTATAGTAACAAACAGTTCAAAATTGATTTTAAAAAATTTCAAGTTTTATTTTGTATGCCAGTGTAATTACTTTTAAACTCTTCGGTGTCAATATAGCTGTCTGCGGCTGAGCAGAGCATATTTAACTTTCATCTTTGTCTATACTTAGATTAGATACCAATTTGTTCTGAGGGCGGAGCAGGACCCCGATTCAGAGCCCTTCGATAGTGAATTGACAACCAATAAATGAAGTGACGTTAATGCTAAATTCTTTAGTGGAACGTGGTTTTTCAGTCGATAATTTGTTATCGAAAGGTTCCTGAATCGAGGTTTGGTTTGGTCGGGCTAGTGTGTTGGGATTCTTCCACTTGTTTTTTTTACTTGTAATATCGTCGCACTGAAAGACTACGCGTGGCAACCCTGTACCAAAAATAATCTGATTTCACACGTTTCATATCACTATAGTGAATTTTCTAGCTCATAATATCATCATTTGATTTCAGACCCAAGATAAGCGAGCCCCTAGCTTTTCCAATCGGCCATGGTGACACTCTCTACTCCCCTCCTCCGCCCAGCAGCGGGGTCATCCTGGGATACATCCTCAACGTCCTCCGAGGGTACGACTTCACAAGAGCCAGCATCAACAGCACGGATGACAAGATACTAACGTATCACAGAATCATTGAGGCGTTTAAGTTCGCATATGCAACGAGGACCAAGCTGGGAGATGCAGACTTTTTGGATCTAAAGGAGGTTGGTCTGACCTATTTTTTAAAAGGATAAAAACAAGTTAACTAGCCTAACTTGTGCCATTGTACCCAGTATAAAAAGCCTTAAGTTCATAGTTATTGCGTACTGTATTTAGTTTATAGTATGCTTTTAAGGGTTCCAAACCTCAAAAGGTAAAAAAAACTCTGATGGGATCACTTTGCATTGCCCGTCTGTCTGTCTGTCAGTCACTCAAGACTCATTTTGTTAGGAACTCGTAGAGGTATCATGTTGAAATTAATACCATATACCTAAGGTACCTGAGTTTTGCAGACCTGAGTCTGCAATCTTTTGGAGCTATCAAAAAAAAAATCTAAGTCAACGCAACCATCTCAACTCATGAGACCGCTTGGATGTTGTCAAGTTAAGGTCTTCAGACCTTTCAGTTTACCCACCACCACTTTTATAAAGTCACGCAGTATCATACTATTTAAGTAACCTGTGGTCCGACAACCGGCAATAGTTATTCCCTAAGAAAACAGAGAGTAGACACAATAGTTAATATTTTTTATTGTGTCATTCATCAGCTTATAGCCAATGCATCAGCACCTACATACGGCGCGTCCATCCGGCTGAAGATCAACGACACTCGCACCAGCAACGACTCCAGCGTGTATGGCGCCACCCGGTATAACAAGGACGATGCCGGCACCGCACACATCTCTATTATAGCCGGCAATGGGGATGCTGTCTCCATCACTAGTTCCATCAACTATTAGTAAGAAAATACTATGTTTACATAATAGTCATTTATTTAGTAATATTGGCACTCCTCCGGGCACTTATACACGTCCTAAAATATAGCTTTGCCCTACCGCTTCGGGACTACATATGGGTGATGGATGAGAACAAGCGGCGCAACGAACTCAGTCACCTTTGACAGCCTATTTGACAGGAAATACAGTTACAAGACATGTAGGTACATTTTATTTCGATACTCGTCGATTTTGAAAATGGTTGATGTCAAGACAATGGTAACTAACTTATCAAAAAACGTCGAATTTTAAAACTAATATTGGACTCTTATTAGTTTGATTCTAGGTTTTCAACTTAAAATCAAATTATCGTTTAAAGAGTAATTTTCTAGTAGGTTGATGAGCCATTGACTGTACCTACAAGTGCAAACGACTAAAAATGTGACGAGACAGCTTTCCATTCCTGTTCGCATTGCACTTTCCCTTCCCCATCTCGCTTTGAGCGCCACCCACTAACCAATCACAATTACCTGTAATATCTAAGACCACAGACAAAAACCAAAACCAAAGATTTGAACTAGGTAAGTGTATTTTGTCATTGGTTGAGGTAATAAAGGATATTAATTTACCAAAAGTTTCTGAGCGGGCTTCCGTGTAGATGCTGGCATCGCCTCAAAGTTCACAAACGTCACGAAATAGGCTCTCCATGACATGACACCTTAGTTACCTAGAACTAGTATTTTTTACCATTTACGCAGTAAAATCTAAGCCCATAAGTTTCCTTTGTTATTAATGCTTAATAAAGAAAGCCTCCGTATTTGTATAGTCATTGCAAGCAGTATGCACCTGGCCCCGATTTAAAACCGTTCGATAGTAAATTGTCGACAGAATTAATATAAAAAAGCAGTTCAAAAACAGGCCTGCAGTAAGACTGCAGTAAGATCGTAGAAAGGGGTAAGGCCGTTAATATCCTGTAAACCACTAATACCCGCTAATAGTCACCCGTAATACAAGCTATGATTAGTTTGGGGCTAGATATTGGCATGATTGCTAAAAAAGTATCAATATTATTTGTTACTGCTCTAAATAAAATTAATGAACTCATGTTCTGCGTCAATTTAAGGATGCGTCATACCAAAATGTTTAAATCGCAATTTTCTAGAAGAAAGACAGATGTACCTACCTACGTAAAATATTAAATGACGTCAAAAATATATGTTTAAATCTCTCTAAAGGTTATCGGATATATTGCGACTGTTTTCTATATTGGTCTCAACGAAGTCGCAGATGGGGAGGCATGATGACCTTAACCTACAGACATAATCTTAATCGTCTTTCAAAATGAAATTGTTACTTGTAGTTAAATAAAAATAAAAACAGACTATCATTAAACGAATTGTGCCTGACGTTGTCCGGTTACCTCGTACGTAACTCAAGAAAGGTATCGGTGGGGGGTAGCCGAACGAAAAGCATGGTCGAGCCATTTTAATGGTTTTTATTTATCATTTAAAGAGCTTTATAGTGCCAGTTTGGTGTAATTTGTGTTCTAATCAGAGGTTTTAATGTTTGATATAATAGAATATATTATTGACTATTGACTATTGAAATAGTCAATAATATATTCTGGCAAATAAATGATTTTATTATTATTATTATTTCTTTATAGGCCAAAAACCTCTCGCCTCTTGGGCGGTAATGACCGGCAATAGCACAGTTGGCCGGGATTAATCAGTGTCAAGTGACTTGTCTCATAGGTGGCGTCTTGAAACTATTTTTGAAAATTCATTCCGTGAATTCTACAACGAGTGGTCCTACTCACTTATTTGTCTTTTTCTACTAGTAGAAAGTACGGAAGAATGACATCGACAAGTAAACATTATGTTTGACATAATAACTTTTTATTTACGTTTCGTTTTAAGCGATTTACTACCTGTTTTTAAATTCAATGAATTTTTGCATTCCGTTTCATTACAAAATTACAATTTAATGGCAACACTTATTTCGAGTGATTCAAAAATGCGTAAAATGAATGAGCAATAGAAATTAATTACATACACGAATTGTTTTCGTGTTCGAATTCGAGATTCATTTCTAATGCTTCAAAAATACGTCTCCAGTCCCAATTTAGAAAAAAAAAAAATCTGAATTGACCTTTAAACCCGTGATCGAACCGAGAACAAAATGATGAAAATTACTGAATTAGTCGCCCAATCTGAACTAATCTTTTATGGAATTCGGCTAAGCGCTGCGAGTTCCGATGCCATTAAAGACAAGGAGCGAAAACCTTCAAAATTCATCCCTCAGCCCAGCGAAACAAGACACTACCTCCCGGTCTACACTTAAGTATTCGGTCTCATACTACCCCTCAGGGTGTCACAAGTTAAGCGTTTATGAATGTCACACTATAAAACAGTTATTAATTAGCAAGATAGTTGACTATAGGGGTACTTTGACTGCCTTTTTTATTTATTTAAGTGTTGCATTATTATTTGGGCTAAAATTACTGCTCGTCCTGACTGTCCTATCCAAAAACATTGGATAGGAATAGTAACAGGCCAAATAAAATAATTAATTTGAATTTGAATATACAAACTAACTCCACTAACATAGTAAGAAAAATTGATACTACAGTCTACTAACAAATTATGGATGAAAATCTGAAATAAATTTAATTTAATTTAAAAGCTGTATTCTCTCCCTGCTCAGTCGCCATACACGCAACATTACATATCTTGCTGTCAAATAAGTCTAGTTTTCGATAGTTAGTCAACCTATTACCTATTTAATTCGTCAACTATCCCTACCCTACTGTGACACTGCGATCTTAACAGACCTTCGGGGATCATCTCTAAACTTGTAATAGGTGTAGGTTATATGAAATAGAAATGTCTTGTTGTAAGTAAACGCTTCAAATATTCTGCAGTTGGTGTACCTTTATTCGCTATGTGCAAAGTAGGTGGTGGGAGCCGTCAAATCGATCGCAGCACGCAATCTGGCAGAAATGTAAAAAAAACTCTGGACTGTCAGTGTCAAGTTGCTATATTTTCATAGAATTCCATACTAACATTATTATGTATTTTTAAGTAAAAACGTTATAATTCGCGATATGGGTCACATTACGTGTTATGTTATAAAGTGTAGAAACAATGGGATAAACAGTTCGGGCATGTTTTATTCTTTTCTAATATCAAGATGGAAATTGGAGCAACGACATAAATGCATAGCTGTTGTGAAAAGAAAAAACGTTTGTAGGGAGTTTGTATCACAGACGTTTGTCTTAAGATCACAGCTCTTATTATGTAGCTTTGTCCGTTGTTTCTTAGCTCTTCAACGTCTCTCACATGCTGTGCTAATACATTTTTTTTCCCTTTTTGCACAGTTTGAGGTTGAAAAGTTATATCATGTTGTATTGCTTCAAATCCCGTTCGTATTAAGTTCAAGTAAGAAAATCACTTATTATAATATGCACAAACTTTTAAGATATTTTCATCTAATTTCGAAGAAAAACAATCCGAAAATCATTCTCAACCCATCCAGTTGCCATAATTTGAAAGATCTTAAGTCCACAATAATTTTGGTTAGCACACAGCGAATAATAAATTGATAAACTTAACCTCATATTTCCAGCTTCGGCGCCGGCTTCGCGACCCTCAACACCGGCATCGTTATGAACAACGTGATGGACGACTTCTCGTCCCCCGGCTTCGTGAACTACTTCGGCCTCGAGCCTTCGCCCGCGAACTTTATCGCGCCCGGCAAGCGCCCCCTCTCGTCGATGAGTCCGAGCATAATAGTCGACAACTTTGGCAACGCCAAGATGGTGATCGGTGCGTCTGGAGGCACGAAGATTACGACTGCGGTTGCTCTGGTGAGTTATGTTAAAAAGGGCATGACTAAAGCGCTTGCTAAATGGAGGACAGACTCCTCTTGTCGTTGCTCGACTTTGCCCCTACTCTGCTTTCCTTGACGTCAAATGCCCGCTACTATTGGAAAATCCTCCGTCAACCTGCCAGCTAGACCCCGCTCCCTTCTGGTATAGAAACCTTTCCGATATTGGTCATAATCGATATGAGTGTTTTCAAACTTTGTCCGAATTTTTATTCGCCTACACCACTTGAGTTTCAGTAAGCTAAAATCGATGTTTGCTCAATCCGGAACAAGAAGCGAAGAGTCGACCGGAAGCGATACCGGAAGAGGAAACGGGCTTCCATGTGTCATACCCATGAGCGTTCAATGTCTAAGCGTTCGATAAAAAAACACAAACGCTTTATTTTCTACCGGCTTAAAGAAAATTGAGAGCATTATGAATAAAATTACGGGAAAAACTTAAAACTTGAAAAAAAATACTAAACTACTTAGGTTTAAACTTACCATTTTTGTTAAGATGAGATCCGTTATTTTTGGGCCAAAAAAATTTTTTTTTGTTTTCTGCCCTAAATTGTTACATTACAAATGTAGCCAAGAACAAACAGACGTCAACCATAAAACCATTTCTTTCACTGACCTCTGTCCAAGAGCCAAAGTTTTCAAAACGCAGGGCTGGCCAAAACGTCACACCATCGTTTTTCGGGTCTAGTTCTTTGGCGATAGCCGTCTATAAACCAATTGATATTAAAACCAAAAAGCATGATGCTTTACTTAATCATCATCATCATTTCAGCCTGTTGCAGTCCAGTCCTGGACGTAAGACTCCCACCGAAAAGCGTGAAAGAGCACGATCTCCCGCCTTTTTCATCCACCCACAGCCAGCCATCTTCCTAAGGTCATCGGTCCATCGAGCTGGGGGGCGTCTAACACTACATAGACGTACGTTCTCCATTCGAGAACCCATTTACTCCTGCTGCCAGATAACCTCGTGTCAGATTTTATATCTCTCAACAAAATTCCAAGCATCGACCTTTTCATAGCTTGCTAAGTGAAGTGAAGTCGGTGGGCCTGCTTTACTGTCATGTTCCAAGTTTCGGCTCCGTAGGCTTTACTTACTTAGTAAATATAAACCGTTCTGTAATAATTAAACGTTAAGTATTAACAATGCAAGTAACAAACATCCGCGACATTGTTCCAGGTGATAATGCGCAAGCTGTGGTTTGACCAGACGATCAAGGAGGCCGTCGACGAAGCCCGCATCCACCATCAGATATTCCCGATGGAAATTCAGTACGAGTTTGGAATTATTGAGGTAGGCAACAACTTACGCCTCATTAACACTGGCACATTTTTTCACGTATTTTTACACACGTACAGAAGTTTTAGTGCGCATGCGTTATATAATTGTTACACATTCATCCTTAGATTTTTTTTGGTAGTTTTTATCTATCCTTTTTTTATATGACTTTATATACATATCTTTTAAAATTGACTGTTCTTTTTGTCTGTCGGTTAATATACATAGTCAGGTCATAAGTTCTGTCACACAATAAAAACTTTTGAATTTAGAATGCTGGCCACAAAAAAGTTTATTGACTTCGAATTTCGAATTTTTCATGAAAATAAAAATGTGTACTTTTTAGAATTTTCCTCATCATTTTTAAATATGGAGTGGACACTTTAAGAAGACCGTGTCGCGGTTATTGCGTTGCATCGTTGCGGTTAAGCGCCAATTCAGATTTTCGACTTACTGAAAAATTTGAATATAACCAAAAGATTCATTTATCGTACCATAAAACGATACAATGAAGACTCTAGTGTAGATGACAGGTCAGGAAGTGGTCGCCCTCGCTCTGTTAGGACTCCAGCAGTGATAAAAGCTGTGAAGGCGCGAATTCAAAGAAATCCCATGCGTAAGCAGAAACTGTTGGCCCTTCAGATGGGGTTAAGCAGGACCACGGTGATAAGGGTGTTAAATAAAGACTTAGGGCTTAGGGCATATCGAAGAAAAACAGGACATCGTTTGGACGCTCGTTTAATGGACCTGAAACTGAAGAGATGCCGCGCTTTGTTGAAGCGGTACGCGGGAAAAAAGCATCGGGAAATTGTTTTTTCGGATGAAAAAATTTTCACCGTGGAAGAGAGCTACAACAAAATGATAAGGTGTACGCACACAGCAGTGAAGAAGCTAGCAACCATATTCCGCGTGTCCAACGAGGTCATTTTCCATCCTCGCTCATGGTTTGGTTGGAAGTCTCTTATTGGGGCTTAACTGAGGTATATTTTTGTGAGAAAGGCGTAAAAACGAATGCAGTTGTGTATCAAAATACAGTCCTCAAGAACCTTGTGGAACCTGTTTCTCATACCATGTTTAATAACAGGCACTGGGTATTCCAACAAGATTCTGCGCCAGCTCACAGAGCGAAAAGCACACTAGACTGGCTGGCGGCGCGTGAAATCGACTTCATCCGGCACGAAGACTGGCCCTCCTCCAGTCCAGATTTGAGTCCATTAGATTACAAGATATGGCAACACTTGGAGGGAAAGGCCTGCTCAAAGCCTCATCCTGATTTGGAGTCACTCAAGGCATCCTTGATTAAGGCAGCCGCCGATATTGACATGGACCTCGTTCGTGCTGCGATAGATTGAAGGCCTGTATTCAAAATCGCGGGATTCATTTTGAATAAACTTTATTACCATATGAATCTATGTTTTATTAAGTTCATTTTGCTATATAAATGGTTACATAAATAATAAACATGTCTAAATTATTTCATATTACACATGTGACAGAACTTATGACCTGACTAGGTAGTTGTCACTGATCCTGATCCTGCCTCTAATTTTCCAGATTTTTTGTAAATTCTCTCTTTATTCCTTAGCTATCGATAACAATAATAATTATGTATATGAAAAAATAATCTGCAAAAGGGCCTTAGCTCTTTTAGACGTCCCAATTATTTCCTTATTACTTCAATAAACAAGAAAAACCAGAACCCCTCTATTTTTTTCTAGTTCATACACATCATGGGGCATGATACTATCTATGATATAAGCAACTTCCATTTTTTTTTACAGGATATCGTGAGGGGACTCCGGGAAAAAGGCCACGCCATGGTCCGCTACAGAGGAAGGGGGTCCATCGTCTGCGCTCTTTTCCGAAACAGAACTGGCATCTACGCCAATGCTGACTTCAGGAAAGGCGGAGACGTGGCCGGGATGGACTAGATAGTCTGATTAGAGAATACGTCAAGGGTGGATCTACAACTAAGTAATTAGGTGGCTTAAATTCAACGGCATTCGTGATATTTCGTCGTACTTACCTACTAACAAACCTTTCTTTTTTTCTGGCAATGCAATGTGATCTAAATACTACAATGATTTCATCGGTATTTATAAAAAATCTTATCTGTGATTAAGTATGTTCTTACTTATCACGAAAAATTTTACTTGCGATTTGTTAATTTTTTTTTTTAATTCGTAGATGTTTATTTAGGAAATAAATTTAAAGAACGCTACAAAGCTTAACTGTGTCGGTTCTTGAGGTAGGAACCTCTGTTTCCCTTCGTACCTGCCTTAGAACCCGCCGGAAGAAAAAGGTCTGTCCATAATATAAGATCCACCCTAGACAGAATTTTTGATTTACTTTAAGAGACAATGGAACAAGTAATCAGTTGAATCGAACGATGTAAAACCAGTTTAAAATAAGCAGAGATGTATTTGATCATATTATTCTACATTTGTCTATAAATAAGAAACGTTAACGTTTCAATGCCTCATTTCTTCAGTATTTGCAAAATAAAGTATTTATTTTACCTTACTACAAAATATAAGACGACAATATTACAATTAATAAGTCGAAGTCTAATTAAATTAAAATTATAGTCTGAATTGTGGTCGGCAATTAAAATCGTAATGTGGTGCGTTTGATTGAATGATGCAATGTCATGTGATAGATAGATTACGCGTAAATAGTTAGAGTAGGGTAAAATAAACAATATCACACTCAGTGAAGTCTGAATCTCGTTATAAGTGGTACTTCAAATTTGACCCATTTATTGGTCAATTCTGAAATGTCGAGTTTTATTATTCGTTTTATCATTATCCTATGAAGTTCACTAAATTGATTATTTGATAACCAGAATGTCAAATAGAACTACAATATTACATTTTGTAAATATGTTTCACCAAATGTCTTTTGAAGCAACACAATCTACTTTAAATGGCCAAGGAAAAACTCGTTTCTATAGAAACTAGCATTTATCTGTCACAAATGATTCTGACTATTAGATATAGATGTTCAATAGTTAGTAAGCTAATTTTAGAAGAGCAATTTTACAAGCTAATTAGAAACACAAAGATCTGACCATAATTTACAATCGTACAAACACATTTTGGTCACATATAAGTTCTCAATACGTATTTGTTGTACTTACCACAAGTTTATTCATTAATGTTAAAGTGTAGCTCCAATTAAATAACGTATATTGTTTACTAATCAATGTTGTATAGTACCTAGTCATCTTGAATAATTTACGTAATTATGTATGACCGAAGAAACGTATCAAGTATGTATTTAAATGGTCTAACGCAAAAGGGGGACAGCCTTTGCGTGCGTGGGAACTTTTTTATCCGTAAAAATAAAATATTTAGAACTGGCATAGCATAATACGATATAGTGTACTAGAAGCACCGCGTACTATTCCGCCAACATCGGCATGGAATTTCGATAAAAAAAAACATCTTATCGTATAGGTTTGTCTCTTTCACTCACTCATCAAATAACACAAAATATACCATTTAAATAAATACAAAATCACGTCAAATACGTTATATTATCACCAGTGATCGGTGATGGGTAGATTGATTTGATGTACTTTGGTAGTGCTAGCATAATATATGCCTTTTCTTCAAAAACTAATACCAAGAAATCCTAGAATCCCGGAGGCATGTCCATATTAACATCAATGTTTGAGATCATTGACCCCAAATCAATCTACCTACTCCGATCACTGATTATCACATTATCTTACTAATATTACAAATGTAAAATTTTGTATGTTTGTTACTCAATCACAGCTAAATAGAATGAGCTGAAATTTGACACGATACTAGATACTGAACAAGCTTAGCACAGGATATTTTTTATTACGTTTTCGTGCGGTGATTATTCCTCTTTGACTTAATTCTGAAGTCTATGCAGACGAAGTTGCGGGCAAAAGCTAGTTTTATAACAAGCTGTACACGCGACTTTGCCTACACCCTATTTTACTCCCTTAGGAGGTGGATTAAAATAGTAGTCTATATCCCTCCTTAGAGTTCATACTTTTTCCGTACTATATTTCATCCAAGTCGATTCAGTTTTTGCAACAAAAAGTAGTATATATCTTTCTACAAGGTCCAATCTATCTCTTTACTTAAAATCATCTTAATTCGTTCAGTGGCTTAGGCGTGAAAACGTAACAGACAGACAGAGTTACTTTCGGATTTATAATATTAAGAATGGATTAAATACACACTATGATACAGTACGAGAACTAAATCCTAATACGAATATTAAAATCAAAATTTAATGAGCGCCGTGTCTATACAAATTCCATTACTATGTTGGATCTAGTAACTAACCTAAGTTAAGTGAAAATCGAAACATGACAATTGATTTTGAACTCTACCGGCCTTATTGCAAAAAAACAATTTAAAATGTATGTTGGCGAATCTTTAATATTAGTAGGCTAATTAAAGCCGAATATGTTAACCTTTATTTTATTTTTTGTGGACTGGTTGGTTGGTAAGCTGTTGAATACCTATTTAAGTCGTCTACATAGGGCCAGCCATAAACCCATGTCTTTAACACATTCGCTGACAGTATTATTGCTATCACAATAGAAGTATTATTGCTATCACGGCTGTAGTCGTGCATCGACCGCTAAAGCGTTAACTCGTGAAACCTCAAGCGAACGAGTGAGACCGCGTATAACAATAAAATCGATTGTCTCGTTTTCTTGGGCTATAAGGGATTAAAGACAGTTCCATGGCCATGTTACTTAACAGATTAGCTTGTAAATAGTTCCTCTAAGCGTAGCTTCAATAGAATGAGTGTTTAAAAGGTGCTTTATATTCGCGCGAGGTAGCGAGAAAAACACGTAATCTCGTCTGTTTTCGCGTTCACAGCTCGTTTTAACTTGGGACAAGAAACCGACATAAATCGGAAAACAAGGCGAGAACCTGCGTAGAATATGTGAATGAAATGTGATTTTTTTCTTGTTTTTCTCGCTTTTTCGCGTGAACGTAAAGCGCCTATATAATAATTCAAATGTTGTCACGATGTATGTCCGAACGCTTAAAGTGTGCCCGCCGCTCCCATACTACAGTATTATGTACCTAATTTATCGGTATGCAATACCAAGTATGACACTAGGTATGCAGTCGTTATTAATAAAATTTTACATGTTACAATGTTTTTTATTATTTTTTTCCCTTTATGATAGTTTATTAATCACAATCTAATTTCGATATAATAGATCTAAGGATTTCGATAATATAGATGTGTAAGATTTTTAATTTGAAATCAAACGTAAGGTTAACGCGAATTCGTACCGAATATTAAAAAAATAAAGTTTAACACTTTAATGCCATGGAAGTATATACTTTATTTAATTAAAAGAAAGGAATGTAAATGATATAGCTGATTTTAAACGATCAAGAAGTTTATTTTAAATCTGCATTGTAATTGCATTGCAATTATTTACTTACGAGCATACTGAGACTTTCACAATACACACTTATATTACCCTAATTTAAAAAAATATATTACAACAAAATTAATATACTCTCAACAAAAATAACGCGTATGTAATTTTAAATAATGAGCTCTGCTCCAATATTATTTTTTTATAAATCTTTGAGAATTAAATTCATAGTGTACTTTCAAAGATAAACAATATACACCTTTAACGGAAATACAATGTCAAAACAAATTCAACGATTACAATAGATTAGATATTATGAGGTCAACGGATAGCTAGACATTGTTTCGACTCAGAATCCTTAGATAATTAAACCGAATCAAAAGATTTGATATCGTTTTCGTATACAGCATTCGATTCGAATTCGAGTATGTCATTGGTATCGGTTTGATTACAAGTTGCATTTAAGAAGTTATTAAATATACTTTTTTTATATAAAAGTATTATTTAAAAAATATAGTGAATAAAAATTAAAAGATTAAAAGGTATTTTACAGTACATTTTTTTTATAGTGATAAAGCCACTAGTGCGTCTCGCATTGCGTCCACTGCGACCTAAATTAATTACCTAAATTGTTTGCTGTGCCCAACAGGGTCCATTAATGATCTAGCTTTAAGCCTTATATTCCATCTCTTGTAACATTATGAAATAAATTATTATTAGGGTGACCAACTTAGTTGACTCGATGAGGACTAGTGTTGTCCGCTGGTGATGACACTGCAGTGGAGACATTTACACTTCTCGGCTATGATGCCACCGACCACTAATACATGGATTAAACAGTATTCCTACGCTATAACGCCAGAGCGTCTCGCATTGCGTCCACTGGGGTGACCAACTTAGTGGACCCGATGAGGACAGTGTTGTCCACACCGCTGGTGATGACGCTGCGGTGGAGACGCTTGCACTCCTCGGCTGTGACTCCACCGATCACGAATAGTATGACGTTAGGGTTGTCGAAGGGATGCTTGGTGCTTCGAGTTTTCTTGCTCGTCAGGATACTGGAATTTTGTGAGTACTCGTGGTCAGATTTCAGAATGTATGTATTCACCTTAGTTTTAATGTTATATGCAAATCGTAAGGTACGACTACACGTAACTTATTTTCCCGAAAAGTACTATTAGCATTATTAAGCCAATACAAATCGCATTTGCTACGCGAATATTTTATAAAATTAAGCCATAATTGGGTCGCACCGTAATAATCATAGTAGACTTGCCAGTCGGAGATTGGACAAGCCGGTAAAAAAAATAGCTACTTCATAATTTCATAAGATAATAATTAAAGCGTCATGTTATGATTATAGGCCAATTTTCCCGTGATGGGTGGTGCAAATAATTGCATTTAATAATTGCAGGATCACTTAAGAATTATCCACAGAACAATATTAAGATACTTAATTACGGTTTTTTTACTTACTTGAGCCCACTCCTCAAGAGGTCCTTGATGCCCTCGTTCCTATGCCGGAGGTCAGGCGTCTCCGGCCGCTCGGTGTCCACCAAGTCGTCGACCAACTGCTGCAGGAGACCCTTGTACTCGTGGCCCGCCCCACTCTCGCACGGCTTCAATACAGATTGGTATCTGCAAGTAGTTAGGAACGTTCAGACTTTGGCAACAACTCACTGAAAGGATTAGTTAATAATACAGGCGCGCATTCTGTTGTTGTAAGCATGCAGATTATGGTTCTGGATGTTGTTGGTCCTTTTTTTATGGCGTATACCTGTCAAACAGGATGCATTCAGAAATTAATTTTGAGACGTGTTGTATTTAAACTGTTTTGGATTCGTCTCTACCCCCAATTGCAGGATGAACAATTAACTAACTCGACTTTGTTTTATTTACATAGATAAATTCGGACAACTTTTACTGGCGGTACGAAGTTCGATGGGTCAGCTTTTGATTGTCTTTCACGGTCCCGTTATTTTGAAGAAAACACTAATTAAACACTAAAATAAAAGAAAACTAATTATATTCAGAAGGAAAGGGACCAGAAAAGCTGCCAGCATGATGTTTTTTTTGTTTGTTTTGGTGTCTGTAAAAAAATTCGTAATGCTGAGTAATCTAATACTTACTTGTTCAATATCTTCCTCATCTGAGCTATATCCTTCAGCCTGCTCATCACAGACTTGCTCATCTCATCGCACCGCTCCGGGGTGACTATGTGCCCTGAGTCTTCGGTCAGCAACAGGGCTCTATGGTCTTCGAATATGGCAACACTGAGGGTTTCTGTAAGGCTGTCTTCGTGTTGCTTTGAGAAGGAGACTTCTGTGCCGGAAAGAGAGTAAATATGGACGAGTAGGGCGAGTAAGCTTTCTAGAGAGAGGTTGCGGTCTTTCCGAGATTTTATTAGGTGGCTGATCTGGAAGAATATTGAAAACATTTTGATTTTTTGTAGTCACAATAATGCTAGTTTATTATATCAAGGATAATATTTTCTGTTGCAACTTTTTTTCAACTGTTGGTGGGATTGGAACCTACGACCTTTCGTTATCTAGGCGACTGCTCTTCCTTTTTTTACCTGAATGCCAAAAGAAATCTTTCTATTCAAATTCAATCCGCTGTTTGGTAATTTTGTATGGGGATTCGATAAATTTTCATGGAAATTGGAAAAATGTCTAAATAACTTTTGTTCTACAAAATTTGTTTACCATGACTTATAGAATATGCGGTTACAAAGTTATCCTTAAGTTACGAGACACCTTGTATAACCAGAAATAGAGAGATTTGACAGATTTTATTGATCGACATAACATCATAAAACGAGCTGACATTAGTAGTAAAGTAAAAAAGTTAATTTATATTTAAATAGCTAGTGGATTTTATTGATCCACAAAATAAACAATATAGAGCGACAATGACGATGGTCTAAAGTCTAGTGAAGTTGCGTACCTTCAGTAGTTATTAGGTTCTTATTAGACATGCGCCGACTATTCGGTAAAGCTGACTATCGCCACTTTTGTAGTCGGCGACTAATCGTCAAAGAGCGCCGACTACCGGCTTCTTACTTTTTGTCGTGATCATTTCCTTATATAGTATTTCACTCAAATGAACTACCACAGTATTGTTTTATTTTCACACTAAAACACCGCTTTTGCCCCAACCAATAATCAAAACAGAATGCGAAGTAAACAAAACATGTTTTGACACGCTCACAAGCAGCCGTTGCGACTTTCGCGTGAATCGGCTGTAAACAAAGCGTCACGGAAATTGCCGAATGCCTCCGAAACCGTGATCGTCATGGCCGACTAGTCGGCCATTTTAACGCCGACTAATGAACTAGTCGGCCTTTTTAAAGCCGATTAATGGACTAGTCGGCCTTTTTACAGCCGACTAATCGACTAGTCGGCCAAAGTCGGCGCATCTCTAGTTCTTACCTGATGTAAGACGCTAGTGGAGTCCCTGCTAGCGGCGAGGTTCTGCGACACCTGCCGCTCCAGGCTGCTGACGAGCTCGATCTGCGCCCGCTTCGGCGACTTGAGCGTCTGCACCACGCCCAGCGCTTGTTGCAACACGCCCAAATGTTTGCTGATCACCTCATAGTTGCCTATAATAATATTAAGTTTGTAATATTTTCAATAGGGAGCCGCACTACATATTTATCCCGATAGGTGTCGCTTTGTGTTTGGTTTTGTTCAAGTTCATTCTTTTATTTGTCAAAATACAGAAAATAACAAATAACCAAATATTGATAAATGCATGTGTGATTTAGTCTGCTCACAGATGTGCAAAAATTCTGACGCATTTACAATATAATTTCATTTAAAAAAATATATTAAAATAAATACAAACAAAACAAATATCACGTCTTTGTCGCGTGATCTTAAAACAAATTGAAAAAGTTCTCTTTCTAATATAAAAGCATTTTTAGTTACATAACATCAGCTATCTTACAGTGAGAGTGTCGTCAAAATCGGTCCAGTGGTTCCAGAAATTAGCCAAAATAAACAGATAGACAGACAAACAATTTAAAATAATGTGTTTTTGTTTTATGGACCGCATATAATTTCATAAGCATCTAGTAAAAAGCGGTTATGTTGACATTACAAAACACATCATTTTTATTTATTTGTATGAACTGTACCTTTAGAAGCTGTTACGATTTTCTCCACACTTTGCGGTGTGACTTTCAGTAAAGTTTTCGGACTAGGAGACTTCTGGACATCAATCTTGGACAACTTATTATACAAATCGAACATGACTTCTTTCTGTGACTTGTTGATCATATGGTCGAAGGTCTGAATACAGGAATCGTCATTGGCGTGGTACAAACAGCCGGGGCTTAATTGCACGTCGTCAGGGTGGTTAATGCTAGAAATGCAAAGGGTATTTTTTACACTTGTTTTTTTAGAAAACCAACCGCGTGACTATCAAACATAGATCGTTATGGTACAGACAACAGCACGTCAACCTACTACAAAACGTAAAATTTTTTAAAATTGATATTGATCTCTACATCTTGAACTTGAAAATCGGTTCAATGACCTTTAACTTCTTGGGTAGGTTGACCTGCCGTCGTCTGTACTGTGTAATATTAAAGATAAAACAAGGTTTTCCTTAAACAATTTATTAGTACCTATTAAGTTGAAGAACAGACACTTATGAGCATAATATGAGCACAATAGAACTTAGCAATTACGAGTACACTTGATTTAGCAAATCAAAACCCTCGAAGTAAAATAAATAAGGTTTTAATTAAAGTAAGTAATTATTACACAAAGGCCCGATGAGACAGAAACCTACACACCAAATCACGATCCAATAAAATAAAAAACTACAAGATAAAAAATATTTTAAATATTTAACCATGATCTCGAGTGATTTCCTTGAGATAAGGTATGTTTTGTTACTATAGATAGATCCAATTCCTTAAATTTTGTGTTGTATGAATGTAGGATGCGGGTGAGGACATTTTACTAGCATATCGTATCTATAGTCCTTTCAAGATAAGAAGATACTTATTCACCTATACTATTTACGATAATATTTTATAAAACATATTTTTTATTTTTAATGTATTGCAATTGCATGCATTGCAAAAATACAAAAATTTTGCCTCTAAAAATCTAAGCAAAAATTGCAAACTAATAATATATCTTAATGATTTAACAAATAAATTTATAGGATTTCCTTCAAATACTTGATGATGAAAACGGAACGTTTATTAATTAACATAACAATACATAATCGTCATTTATACCTACTTTTAATTTGTCATAATATGACAAATAAAATAATCTATATTATAGATTTGGAAATTTGTAAGTACAGCCCGAATGACAATATAATAATTTGACACAGTCAGTTTGATCTAATGATGGGCTCATTTAATGAAACTAAAAGTGCTTGATCCTAAATCAAAACATATTTATGCTAAACCTGATTTACGATTTTTATGTTGGTGTTGATGTTTACAGAATAATAAAACCCAAACACTTACACATTAGCCTCACAAAGAGGTGACATGTCAATGGCTACCTCATTAGAATGCCCAGGGAATCTTGGCAGTACTGCCATCACCTTATCTAGGACAGACTCCATTGAGTGGCTGGTCACCCCACACAGATCTAGTGTGCGATCTATGATGATCAAGGATGTTGGGTTAGAACAGTTCTGAAATCAAAGGTAGAATGGGCGTCATGTCAGCATGTATAAATATGAATATATTGATAAAACACAAATAATTCTTATGGCCGAGCCATACTAAAGTATTAATAGCGAAGTTTTGCTTTCTTTACTTCAGTCATTTAGCCCTTTCGTAGCCCGTAGGATGAGTGAGATTAAGTGCTCCTTCAGAGTAAAGGCGAGTGCGGGCGCGAGTGCAGGTACGGGTAGATCAAATGTATCTAGACGCCTCTCGCTTCCACAGTGGTCGCGCGCGCGTCTGCAGAGGCGCGGGGGCGGGCGCGGGTGGCGTGACCATCGCGCGGCTAATTCTATTGGCTCAGTCCGCTTGTGCAGTGATGCCAGATCTACTGATAAAGCAGTAGATCTACCTGATTTTAGAGATATCTACTGATCTTATTTCCAAAAATTCGAGAAATCTGCCTGCTTTTTTCAATTTCATTGATAAATCCAAGATACTAAATATACAAACGAATTCCCTCTATTCAAAAACGTGTCTGTTAGTGGTCATTGCCTACTCTGTGGCAGCGTCGTTTTCATCAGTCGAGGAAACAGAATGTTTAGAGGTTTGACATACTTCTGGTAAAGCAGCAGCCGTGTTATTATATTCCCGATATTCAAGACTGACGACGAATTAACAACACGCCTAGCACGGCAAATGTCAGAAGTATGTCAAATTGGGAAATCATACTTCAGAAGTTGACCCATATTTTTTTAATCAAAATCGATTTAGCACTTTTTGAGAAAAATAACAAAATATACTCAGATATTGTTTTAGTTCGTGGTTCTTGTATCTATGTTACCCAATATCTTCGACAAATGTAAACCGATTTTGATGGTTCTTTTTCCTCTTTTATTAGTATGAAATGACAACTTCTGCCAACGCTCGCCCATACAAAAACAGTACAGATACAGATTAAAAATGGCAGAACATTTTGTCGAACTTGATCATACTTATGACATTGCCATTCTATAGCCTAGGGTATGTGCTCCGTTTATTTAAGGTATAATCTAAATGCGACAGTGGTAAGTGAAAAACATTTTCTTTTGGTGTGACAGCGGGCTTATCTGTATGTTACTAAGACTATTACATGAAATTACTGACGATATTTATGACTACAATATCAACTTTTACTGTCTACTGATTTTTTCCTGAATCTACTGATTTTTTTTCTCAATTTCTACTGCTTCTTTCGGATTTCATCTAGAACCGTATTCGCTGTGTGCGCGATGACAGCGCCCTAGTGACCACAATTAGTGTGGACTAAGATCTCTCAAATTATGGCAATTGGATGGTTTTAGAATGATTTTCGGATTGTTTTTCTTCAAAATTAGATGAAACTAACTAAAAAGTTTGTGCATATTATAATAAGTGATTTTCTTACTTGAACTAAAATATAAATGTTATAATACGTATGGGATTTGAATCGATAAAACATGATTTAACTTTCCAACCTCAAACTGTGCAAAAAGGGTAAGAATTAGTATTAGCACAGCATGTGAGAAATGTTTAAGAGCTTGGAACTAACGGACAAAGCTACTTAATAATAGCTTTGATCATAAGACAAACGTCCGTTACACAAACCCCCTACAAACTTTTTTTCTTTTCACAGCACCTATCCATTTATTTATATGTTCCAATTTCCATCTTGGTGTTGGAAACGAATAAAACATGTACGAACTGTTTTTCCTATTGTTTCTACACTTTATAACACAACACATTATGTGACCCACATCGCGAATTTTTAAGTTTTTACTTAAAAATACTTAAAAACGTTAGTATGGATTTCTATGGAAATATAGCAATTTGACACATGACAGTCCAGAGTTATTTCACATTTCTGCCAAATAGCGTGCTGCGATCGATTCGACGCCCCCCACCACCCACTTTGCACATAGCGAATACACACGCGTGCGTTCAGTATCTCAGCCGCTTTTCCACTGTGAACATAAAGACGCCAAGACCTGCGCGCCCGCGCCCGCCCCCGTCCTCGCCCGTGCACTCTGAATAAGCACTGACGGATAGTTTGCTCTATCCGTAACATGCACGCCATTACTCTGCGTGGTCTCAGTATTACAAATATGTCATGTATACTGTTGTATGTATAGTGTTTTCTGACTTAAAATATATACATATATGTACATATGGCTGGTTGTTTTTTTATGTAAACTAGAACTGAATAACATTCAAACATGCATCATTAAAAAGAATACCTTTCGTCTAGTTATGCAGACAGGGGAGTTCTCCAATACTCCAGCCACCAAAGAGCTGTATGTACCAGTGTAGAATATGTCTTCTTTCAAATTCATGGAATCCATCATACTGTTCAGGCAGCTAGCTAGTCTCCTCACTTGGGACCTTTCTTCACTGGTCAGAGTATAGAGGTCTACTGAAGCTGAGTCAGGGATCAATTTGCCATCGTACATTGGATACACCTTATGATGTGGGGGTGTGAGGAACACAACATTTGTAGGGGATATAGCACAGATTGGTAAATGAACAACTTCTACAGCACATTGCTGAAAATAAATAATTTTAGAATTAAATTAATACTTTCTAAACCAAAATATGCAAAGAATTTATCCCTTCGTGTTGGCAGACCAGAAAAACAATGGAATACAATGGAGAAAATTTTTAGTGGCGTGCGAAGGGATAGTTAATTACCTAGTAAAGTTATTTGCGATTTATAAAAACAGAACAAATTTATAGTTTAGTAGGAAATTATTATTTAACTCTTAAACATCTCATCAGTGGTCTCATGCTACCGGTCTAACAATAGAATTTCTATTGTGTGTCGATTATGTAATTGATACCTGATGAGTTAAATACATGTATTAACGTATTGCTTGTCATTCCACTAAACTAGAATGGCTGTGAAAATTATCAGAGAATTTGTACGATTGCGTAAAGCGACTACCTATATGCGATATTTTTTTATTGAGAAAATACCATTTACACAATCCTACACTGGCGATTTAGTATAAAAACTTATAATGTATCAAAATCATGTCTGATTGACATATAGCTTTAATCAATTAAAAAATATGGAGTGCCTCCGCTGCCGGCGCCGGCTCCCAAAAATATGGCTATTGGGAACCGGCGGTAGCTAGCTATACTGCCGGCAGCCGGGATTTAAAATAACGGCTGCCGGCGCCGGCACTCAAATTGGCAACCGGCGACTTAATTTAGACTGTCAGTTTTCTCTTTTGTAGTTATTAAGAAATTATTGGATGCCTCTCAGGCGGAACCTGCAGCAGAACATAGTGATACTATTATCAATTTTATACCTGCAATAACCTATGATCCACAATAAATGTTTCTGATTTCTTATTCTGATAATTGTAATGCGCAAAAGGTTGGATTCCAGTACCGGTAAGCAAACACAAAAAATACAAATGCCAAAATAACTTTTTCAACATCTAGAAAAAAAAACTTCTCCGTACAAACTAATGTCAGCTGTTGATGTTTTGGTACCTTCTTTATGTACTCGGAAATAAAGGCTATTTTATTTTATTTTATTTATTAATAGTGTTGGTGTTAGTTATTGTTCCTACTTGCTTTTGTATAATGTTAGACGGCCAGTGCCGGTAACCAATTCAGCAACTGCCGCCGACAACCAGCGCCGGCAGCCAATTCGGCAACTGACGCCGGCAGCCAATTCGGCAACCGGCGCCAACGGCAGAGGCACTCCCTAAAAAATATCAAAATGAATGTACTAACTTTCTTTCCAATCCAATCCTGCAACATCCCTTCCAGCTGCTTTGTACATTCTGCCTGCACTTTACCAGCAGCTATCACATCGCTCACATCTTTACCCTCATTTAGCTCCAAATACACAATCTCCAGGCTCACACACGATATAAGGATGCAGTGAGAAAAGTCACTGTTGTGTATTATGTCACATATTGTACATAGCTGGGTTGCTGTTGCTTGTGTAATGAATACAGCCTTCTTGTGATCTTTGGTTGAGAACTGGAAATGTAACAATGATGTTTACTGTAAGTACAGTTGCTGTTTTTATTCAAAAATTCTTAGAAATGCAATTTTTTTTATTCTTGTGACAAAAAGTAATAAAATGCAATGAATGTTAGATTAGAATTAGAAGCAGCATGTTTATAGTATTTTATAAAACTGTTATGTTAATCATAACAAGCACACACATAAGTAAGTACTAGTGTCTTAGTTTTCATTACACTGTACAGAAAGTAATTTACAGATTACAAAAACTACAACAAGACTGTCTAAGATAAACTCCAATCAAAATAGAGTATCATAAATAGAAATAGTTTTTAGAAAGTAGATGCTTTTAAATTTTCTAAAAAATTAAGCTATCGTAAAAAGATTATTATTACTTATTATATTCATCTCTAGTACCTGAGTCTACCTGAGAGAACAAACATGAAACAATAATATGTGTTCAGATTATACCTCAAAGGGAGACAAGCTCTTAACAGCAATCGCTCCTGCGGACAGCAAGTTGAAGACCCCACCGTCCCAATGCAGGCACTCCGCACTGGCATCGTCCAGATATACTGCAGCACCGATGATTCGATTGTAGACCTCCGACCACCAGGCTTTGCAGAACTCCTTCACTGACACCGACATTTTTTCAGTACAATTACCCTTAGAATTAATTTACATTAATGATGTCTATCATTAGGGTATGTTAGATTTTGTTTACATACATACAAGTAAAATGAAATGAATACTTCATAATTTTTATTTTACTTCTTCTTTTGATATGGCAAAATATTGGAAATAAAAATGAAGCAATCTTCAATCAATCAAATCAATTTTTTATGACAGTTGTTATTTACCCGTCTGTCAGCATCTGTCTGTCTTTGTGTCGTTCATAAGGCCAGTTACATAATGTATATTTAGCCGACTTTTTTTTGTCAACAATTTTTGCTAACCGTTCTTAAGCTGTTCTCTTTAATAACGAAAAATACGGCTTTCCGTGCCGATTCATTTGCTGCAACAGTTGCACTATTAACGATTCCAGAATCATTAAGACAATCTTTCGAAACGCGCGCGTCACTTCCATCCAGTCGGTATGGTCCATGAAGAATAAGGCTCGGACTACAAGCATCCGGAATTTTTCAGAACCCCATACAAATCTGATTGAATCCGGGCTTGTCCGTCCGTTTTGTACGGAGTTCTGAAAAATTCCGGATAGATGTAGTCCGAGCCTAATAGGTGTATGGTCCTGGCTAGTGTTGTCGATCTATCGATAGTTTTTATATGAAAAAGCCATATCGATCGACTTAACGATTGCTCCGAACAAGGCAGTACTTACTATCGATACACATATTATCAATAGTATAGTTGCTCGCGAAGCATAAACTATCGATAGTATTGTTGCTCGTAAATTAAAAATTATCGATTAATCATCGAAAGTCGACAGTCCTAGTCGTTCGTAGGGCAACAATAGATAAGATTCGGACCTGTTCGGACCTGCCGAAAAACCGTGTTAGGTTAGCACTGTATTGATTAAGGGCCATCGAGCACATACGTCTCTCTGAGGCACTCACCGATAAATTAGATCGTCTTTTAAACAGTTGCATTCGATGTATCTTTAGCCTTCGGAAATACGACCATATCTCCAAATATAGATCCCAACTGAATTGGCTTCCCATTCGTCAGCGAAGGAACCTTAGAATTCTTGGCAGTCTTTTCGCCGTTCTCAATAACCCGTCTACACCTTCTTAACTCAAAAATAGGTTTTTATACCTCTGTAACTGCTATGATCGCTCTCTCCGTTCTTCTAACAATCTCCAGCTTCTAACGCCTCTCCACCACTCTACCTTCTTTTCTAAATCGTTTAGTCAGGGCGGCACGACTGTGCAACTTGCTTCCTCTTGATTTAAGAAAATCGGAATCCAAACTATCTTTTAAAAATAAACTCCAAAAATTATTTCAGTAGGTAAATAATTGCATATATTTTATGTAATGTATATATGTTTATTTATTAATTATATTTACATATTACGTTTTTATGTTATTCATATTTAGGTGTATCTTACGTATTTAATATTGTAAGCTATTTAAAAATACTGGATCTGTACCACACCCATAACCTGTTTTTCTGCATGACCCTAAGGTTGGCTGGCAGAGAATGCTTTTAGCATTAAGTCCACCTATTGTACACTTTTATAAGTTTTGTGCAATAAAGTTTTAAATAAATACGTGCTCAATGTAAGGGCGCACCGGCGCATTTCCACTAAACGAAGATGCAGGCAACATATGGAAGCCATGTTGACGCTAGCACATAGAAAAACGACTTCTTATATATCTTCAAATCATTTTTGCCTTGGCCATGTACTTACTAGAAAAGAGGTGAATAAATTTCTTTGAAATATAACGATAATAATTACGATTATTAATTATTACTTAATCATATTCCGCAGGCCCATCCACATGGGGCTACTTTAACCAGCTTTGTAGTAGCCGCCTCTACCCTACCAAGCTCAAGCCAGGGTAGGTAGGTAGAAAGGACATGATTAGGGACACTATTTTATTTAACTTTTATAAAATTAAGTTAATTAAAATAGCCTTAGGCTTAGGAAGGTGATAATGAATAACCTAGGTACTTAATAAGCTCTAATCAGAAATAAAAAAACACTGCATTTACATTTTGGCGTTAAGGTGTTAAAAGTTGGAGTTAAGGTGTTGAGAAGTAAAAAATTATAGAATACTTTTTTAATTTATTTGACTTATTATCACAATACAGGATTTTGTATGCTAGAGCACGAATATGAACATTAACTAAGAAATAAAAGCTGATGATTAGTGGTCTTCATAGCCACTGGGCAGAGCATTGACATGGGGGTTGTGGAAGAGAGACTTCTGGCCATCACCCCACGGGAAGCGCTGAAACAAACATTCATACAACAAAAATTATAATAAAGAATTTGTAAAACAAACATTCATACAACAAAAATTAAAATAAGGATTTGTACCTTGTAAATTTTAAAAAAATATAACTCGCTAATATCGACGTGGCCTTATGAGACCATGTAAATAAATATTGGAAAACATCACATACATTGCTCTGATCCTGTGGTAAGTATCCAAAGCACTTGTGTTACAGAAATCAGAAACAACGACGGTACCACAACACCCAGACCCGAGGCAATATAGAAAAGTTATTTTTCTACATTGACCCGACCGGGAATCGAACCCGGAACCTCAGAGATAGCGACACCAAGTCCGGTATGCTCGCCTCTCGGCTACGGAGGTTGTAACAATGTAATTTTCTATTGTCTCTCATTGGACACAATGAAGTGAATGAAGTAATGAAGTCTCATGCTTATTAAAGCATGGCTGACAAGATAAGGTAACAGTTTATATTTAATTTAATGTACCTATGTACCGTCAACAGCTTTTCAACCAACTATAAAATGGTGAATTATGTTGGTCAATTCTAAACTTTAAGTTCAATGTGTAGACTGATATTTAACGAAAAAAATTAACCCGTTAATATCCAAGAATGAAATTTCTATTGTGTCTCGTTTACATATGCTTGATTTGTATGTTGCAGTAGGTTGATGTATATTTTGTTTAAGTGAAAAATGAGAAAAAAAAAAGTAAATTATAAGTAACAATTCATTGAAAGTGAACTTCAGGCCAGAACCAGTTCCTTCATGATTGGGTTAACCCGTATTGAAAGCTAAAGCTTAAATATTGGGTCTCCAGCTAAATTATTAAAATTAAACAGATTAAACCCTCTACACGGGTAACCTTTTCAATCCTTGTTTCTATTGATTTTCCATGATTTAGAGCTTACAGAATATAACTGCGAATCACAATGAACCAGTAATGGTCAGGTATCAAGTGGTTCCAGGTAAACCTAGTCTTAGGTAATTTAATTAGAGAAACACCTTTGTGCGAACACGCATGAACTCGTAGGGGATGAATGGTGGACGTTCATGATGCTCTTCCTGGTGGGCCAGGTAGGCATTCAGCATACCGAGACCAACAGCGGGGAATGCCACGAAGAATGACAGCTTCTTCCACAGTTTCCAGCCACCTGTTATAAACAACAAGTTTTTATTAGTGTAGCTTTAGTATTTATTCTGTTATTGGTAGTTAAAAACTTGCTAAAAGTAACGGTCATGAAGCGCTAAGACAGTGGGTGTTGGTTGTTAATTTTATTGAATCTACATACTTAGAAGAAGAGATACCTAGCATGTATGTCTTCTGTTATACAGCCGTATTGCTATTGGCCAAATTACAATAAAGCGGTCATGTTAACAATATCTCATTGATCAAACAGAAGGATAAAAATTGTCTTGATGAGATTCATTCTTACTCTTGTATGATATATTTTAAAGTTACTTAGGATCGAAGATACATCATGGGATATTCGGGCAAAGGAAACACGTTAGAAAGATAAGGTAAAGGCCCTAGATTAGGTGCAACAAATAGGTTATGTGGTTACATAATTTTTAAAATTTCAACAGCAAAACGAAAATTACCTCCATGTCCACCAGCAGTAGCGGCGTGGGAAGAGGAACGCGCATTGTTCCTAAGGTAAGCAGTGGCAGCTCTCTTCAAAATTGAAGCCATTTTCACCGATCCAAAAATTTTGACAAAAACTAAATCGCCTGTCGTCTGTCAATAATTATTTCTGCTTGTCAAAGTTGTCAAAGTCAGAATTTTAGTTTTATTCCCGATGGCAAAAGCAACGGTACAAAGCTATTTAGCCGGGTCAATTAAACCAAGCTCAGCGTGTCTTAACTGTTCTGTGGACTCAATATCTAAATCCATACAATCCACATGTCGCATGTGACCATCCTGTTGGCAGATCAGCTCATTTATATATCCAAATCGAGGCTTATATCAGGATACATAGGTAGGTAACTACTTACTTACTCAAAGTTTCTAGAGTTCTTAAAGCAATGAAGATCGATGTTCTTGATTCCATTCTGAGAGTACCTACAGTCTATTATGACGGAACTATTCCCATCATTTACCTACCTACCTATCCCGAGGTTGATTAGGTATGAGAAATTTGAGTAGGTAGGCAAATTCCTTCTTACTAAAGTCTGACCTCAACCCAATTTTACAAAACAAAACGTTCTGTAGGTTTAGTATCTGCATTATTTTCTTCCAGGGCTACTACTTACCAGAGACGTGATGACTTTGTCCAGAGACTCAAACAAAAACAATGTCAAACAAGTTTAAACAACCATAAATTGGACTAATAGATGGCGCCACGAGCCATCATGTGCATGATCATTTTATCCCGTTTTCCGAAAAGCGTATAACCACACGGGTACTAGTTTCTGAGATAGGCATCGATTTTATTAAATCAATGGAGAAAGGATAGTTTTCAGACAGAATGATGACAGAAAAACAATCGCATGGACATAGTGTCAGTCGCTTCGCATTATCGATAAACTAAATTATTAAAACTATAAGTAAATCTATCGATTAAACGTTAATTTGTATTACTTTTCGTTTGATTTATGAAAAGCGATTATCTAAATATAGAACTCACACTGACCAGACACAAGGTATGAAGGTAAGTACCTACTTAACTACAATAAAGCCTCGCGTTTCCCAGCTATCTCCATCATTAATACTCATTTATTCATATATACTTAGGCCCTCTTCCGGGCACTTATACACTTCCCAAAATATAGCTTTACCCTACCACCGCTTCGGGACTACATATCGGCTGGTGATGAGAAGAAACGGCGCAACAAACTCAGTCACTTTTGTCAGCCTTTTTTATAGGAAATACAGTTACAAGACATGTAGTAAGTGCGAGCTAAGCGGGCTCCGAATGATTTTTACCGATAGCTCGGTTCGCCGAAAGAAATATTTAACATTCTTTCGGCGAACCGAGCTGTCGGTAAAAAAAATATATTTGTATCGATGAACGATGAACAGTGATTTCTATGTACAATTATATCGTTTAAGGGTAATTCTGTAAATCATGGGCTCGAGCTAAGCAGGTTAGGTCCATGCACTCTTGTCGTTCAAATAATCGTCTACTTTATACGAGTAATACCCTTTTTTCATAAGGTTATTTTTAATGTGGATTTTGAACTCATGTACAGGTAGTTCAACAAGAGTCTGTGGAACTTTATTAAAAAATTTAATACATTTCCCCAAGAATGAATTACCAACTTTGTGTAGTCTGAAGCTCGGAACGGCAAGTTTATTTTTATTACGAGTATTATAATGATGAAAATCACTTTTTAAGCTAAACAAACTTAGATATTTTCGAACTGTTATTAAATTAATATCTTTAAAAATCTCCCTCAGAGAGTCACAAGGTCCAAGACAGTATATAGCGAGTACGGCTCTTTTCTGCAACACAAATTTAATGTCAGCAGCAGAGCCCCATAGCAGTAAACCATACAACAACAAACTATGAAAATTACTACAGTATACTAGTCTTGCCGTTTCGACATCAGTTAAAAGCATTATTTTCCTCACTGTATAAGCCGCTGAACTGAGCCTTCCTGACAAGGCTATATGGGGACCCTATTGCAGCCGGGAGCCTATGTGATTCCCGAAAAAGTTGTGGAATCGACTGCATCTATATGATCGTCTGACATATTAATATGCGTACTGACCTGCCTCACATTGGGCATAGTGAATTTAGTGCATTTAGTTTTATTTGCATTTAGTAACAGGTTGTTAGCTGTAAAGCAGCGTACTACTAGATAGAGCACTATTTACATCGTCGGACAGCTTTACCTTGATCAGTTTTAAAAATCAATGATGTATCATTTGCAAGCAATACTATCTTACAAAGTAAGTCTTTAGTGAAGTAAGGAAGGTCATTTATCCAGATTAGGAATAATAGAGGTCCCAATATAGAGCCCTGGGGCACGCCAATGCGTAATGGAGCTCCAGAAGAGTCAGTTCCATTGACATTAACTTTTTGAATTCTATCTGTAAGGTACGACTCTAGCAATTTACTTGAATCATTTGAGCCACCATAATGCCGTAATTTCATTAATAAAGTAATCCCATCCCGTAGTACGGTACGAGTGAGTAAAAGTGGAAAAAAACAGTGTGGCCACAGTCTAAAAAAACAGTAAGATACCTACTTCTTTGTCTTCCTCAAGCCCTCAAGAGCACTGCATAGATCATGCTTTTTTGAAAGAACTCATTCTTTAAAACATAATTATATCATTTTCTTATTTCGGTATTTTTCTTAACACATAAATGACCTCTGGCCTAATTCCCGTCATTTAACAGAGTCTCAATCAGTAGCGGATCTGGGGGGGGGGGGGGGTAGGGGGGGCTAATTAAAACCTAATACTATACTAGGACATCTTATATCATTTTCTTTCCATGATCTGAGGTAGGTACAATAACTACCTAAGTATCATTATCAACATGAGTGAGCGTATGCTGAGACGCCGCTGATGCAGTGCCTTACGGCGTAGATTTTGTTATTTTGTAAAGCGTTAGCGACCCAGCTTTATGTTTTTAGCTAGATTTCATCAACATTTAATTGAATTAGTCATCCTTATCTGTATAATTCAAATCATCCACACTTCTTTTGTCAATTTTGACAATTTTGTCTATTGCTTGTACTAGGTAGGACGTGGATGAGTGTACTGTGGCATTTGTGGAACTGAAAAACGCCATTCTCCATGTCACAGAAACTAGTGTAAAAAACACGATATCTCAAACTCCACTCGATTCGCTCTCAGATTTTTGTTCGTCTTACATTATCTTTTACCACAAGTTTTTGCGCGCTGCTGCTGGTTGCGAATGTTGCGATGAAATTAAAATACTTTTCACAAAGCGTTGTATTAAAAAAATTCGCGCTCGCTTCGCTCGCGTTATGAGTTACTTGTATTGTAAGTTCATTGTTCGTGCTAATTGCTAAACACTAAATTAAAACTACTAATTATAGTTACAATCTGCCTAGTTATAATTTAGTAGCCATGGTAAAATTAATGTCATTAATGCGGCCCAAAAAAGGTTCTCATCTTTATGACTTTTGTCAATCGTTCGAGATCTTCGTTGACATAATGTCCAGAAAAGAAAAGGGGCATCATAATGGTATCTTGCTTCACCCTAAATTAACCCTAGATCGAGCGCTGTATGCCATGGAATTGCGTTATCCACGTCTGAGTATAAGCTTAGCCTTATTCTTCGATTTATTTTATTCGACCTAGGTATCTATTCGCAACTTGCGCGCGTTCTTTAGTAGTACTGTGAGCGACTTCCTACAAACCCCCTCCGCTCCCATATTTCCGAAACAATTATGCCTACAAAAACTACCTTGATAAAGCCTCTCCTTCACTGGGTCCCAAACCAAAATCCTGGATCCGCCACTGGTCTCAATCCAGTGTGGACCCGATCCCAGTAACATTAAGATCAGAAACGGTATTCTCGTAAACGCCAAAATTGCAACTATGATTCAATGCGTCAGAAAATAAAAGAAACCAATATAAAATATATTTTTGTCCCTTTTTTAGTCGCATTACAAACGTTTTGATGATTTTACGCAAAATATTACTGGGACCGGACCGACACTTGAATACTGTTAAATTTCGGGAATGGGCCTCTGGGTAAGGAAAGGTCTACATTTACAAATATCCCGTTTTGCTCTACCATTCTGTGACTGTGGTCGGCACAAAAATCCTTAAGTACCTACATATTTTATAAGATTACCCAAAGATTTCTCACCCTATTTTATTATTGATTAGGGATTCGGGAGTCCTAATGTACAGTAAGCTGACTTTTGTTCCTCCAAAGGAAATTCACTAGATAATCTTGCGTAGGTACAACATTGGTAGAGCCGAGCGATCTCACAGTTATGAGGAGAGATTGGCTTTTAAAAAAAAATAAGTACGGTAGTCAACCTTGATCAGCGCAGGGACCTTTTGGACCGGGTTGATCAGAGTTACCTCCACGTGCGGCGGGGTGTTACTAATTACACTCGGTTACGATCGGGCGTAAGGAGTAGCATCCTGCCCTGGTTCATCCTGGGCAACGGGTGTAATTTCCTTCGGGGATTGCTGGCTAAACTCTGCGGGGGGAGGGGGGAGGGGGAAGAGGGGGGGGGGAATGGGAAGGCGTTTCGCCGAACTCAACTTTTCCCCTCTAGTGGCCTAGTGAGCGCGGGGCGGGGGCCCCTTGCTTGCATTGCACAGCCTGCCAGACGGGTGATCCCGTGTGTACAGGATCACCTATGCGGCGATGTATGGAAGTTGTCCTTATTGGGTTCCCATGCATCGTTAACATACGCTGCGTAGTTGGTACACCGCAGGTTTTTTAGTGGGTGATAACTCATCGTTTTGACGAGGGAGTCCTACATAACCTATCGCTGCCCCCGCGGTGGTAAAAAAATTGACGTTAAATTATGAAACAAAAAAACTAATAATAAACTTGACATTGACTTAATAAACTAGCATTAATGTAGTGTTTTATTTGATCAGTGGCATAATGTGAATGCAAAAAAGATTTTAAAAAAACTTATTGCGGTTTCTTTTATTTTCCTTTTCACACTGGATTTAAGTGGGCCACCGTACTAGCTGTAAACTTTAAAAAATTGCAGGTTCTATAATAAAACAATCACTAATCAATCACAAAAAATTTTTTCGTTTATTGTTTTACATTGAAAATACAATGTGTAACATAAATTACGTTTTAATAATAATCTAATCTTGTTTATAACTTTTTAAGTTAATACTTACTTAAGTAGGCATTCTATCTGAGATTCAGTATTTAAAGCCAGGGAATGTTTAGCACAGAATGTTGGTAATTATCATATAAAGTAACATATTATAGTAAAGTAAGAGGTACATATATAGTTAATTATTTTACTGTGTAGATATGGAATTCTAGACTCGTACATAAGATAATATGGCACTGATTTTGATTCAACCATTACCGGTACCTCTGTTAAAGGTAACAAATAAACTTATAGTAACAATTTACGTAAGTAAGGGCCCCTTTCACCACTTGCTGATAAGTTCCTGATAACCTATCTGGCACTTGTTTTGACAGATAACCCATACATTAGCTGTCAAAACAAGTGCCAGATAGGTTATCAGGAACTTATCAGGAAGTGGTGAAAGTGGCCCTAAGAGTACCTATTTTATCAAAAAGCACCAAATTAATACAAGTACACTCGTACGTCATCAGCTAGTTTACTCAGGGCCGATTTTTCAATAGCTAGATAACTTTTAATTGAAGAATAAGTTTGACATATCGCAGTTTTCGTAATATAAAATGTGTCAAACCGTTATTTTATTCGTTGAATAAAAGTGATAACATATCTGACGAATGCAAAATCGGCTCTTAATAAAGTAATCAATAAAATAAAATAGTAAAGTAGTATATCTGTCTAAGAAAACTAGTCAAACATGGTCTAAAAATACTAGTGAATATGTACGAGAGTTTAACTATAAGATAAACTTTTAACTGTTACGACGTAATTTACCTAGCAGATATTAAGCATCTAGTATAGCCATCTATCTAGGTACTAAACAAAATGGTCTAAAATTTTTCTACATCACATAGCTAATGGTTGATCGAAAGACACTAATACTTCTTTATTTATTTCAGTAGGATTAGTCGCCTCGAGGCCCTCCGGGATATATTTTTCAAGTATCTGCTTTGGATTGAGCTGGAAATTGAGATAAAATTATATTTTAGCATACAAGTACCTACTTCGATTATACACGGTAGTACTATTAGGTATTCTGTGATTATACTAAGGTTCTAATTTTATAAATCGTCGCTAGGGCACAAGTTTTATGCGAGGGATGCACATGTATTAACAAAAGCTTTTTCAGTCAGTTTTAGTAGCCATAAGTAGTAGGTACCTATATAGGTCACCCTATTTCTGTTTTTTTTAATTCTTTACACAGTAAATAGATATCTAGATATCACAAGTCGTAGGCAACATCTAGTGTTAATTTTTTTTCACATTCAATCATTTTCGCCAACTTAACGACGACACTAACGGTAAAAAGCGTCATCCATAGTGAGAGTTATCTTGCATCCCTCGGGAACCATACATTTTTCCGGGATAAAAAGTATTCTATCTGCAATTCCAGGTTATAATCCATTTCTGTGCCGAATTTCATCTAGATCCGTTCAGCCGTTCTGGCGTGATTAAGTAACAAACATCTATCCATCCAAACTTTTGCATTTTTAATATTATTAGTATTTATTAGTAACTAGCTGACCCAGCAAACTTCGTTCCGCCAATTCGTTTGACAGGTACGAACAGTTTGGATAGGGAAATAAAATTTAATAAAATTTCAAAAATAAATAAAAATAAAATAAAATTTCTTACCTTTTAAACCTTCTCTGAACTTCCACAAATATTTCATGATCAAAATTAGCTAAATCGATCCAGCTATTCTCGAGTTTTAGTGAGACAAACGAACAGCAATTCTTTTTTATATATAAAGATAGTAAGTATAAGTATATTAGTAAGATAAGATGTTAAGGCGAAGGGGAAGGCAAGTCACCTTGAGCATTTAGCGTCAACCCGCGCGACATCTATTCCGTGCTATGCTTCTCGCAGACTAAACATCCAGCGGCGGTCGAGCGGGCATGCAACGTCGCCTTTTCGTGGCGCACAAAAACGCCTGATTATTAAATGGAAAAGTAGGCGCAAAAAGTGGAATCTATTAGAAATACTTAATTTGTTGATTAATAGAAAAAAATACTACAAACAAAAGGCACGAATGCTATAAATAACTATGCCAAGTTAAACTAAACAATAACCTCATTTAAAATATAAATTTATATTAGATCGCGGTGATTTTAATTATTTTTTGGTGTTTATGAGAACTAACATTATAAGTATTTAGATACTACGAGCAAAACTTCAACATATAAGTTACACGATATATTAATTTCCACATCCAGTATTTTCGCCACAGAACTCGCAAAAACGCCTCTTTTACGTGCATCTCCTTACCCGTCGCCTTAATGTATGTTTTTTATTATTTTTATTATGGATGTTGCTCACCTTTTTAGCCTTAACATGTTCAAAGTTGAAGCCCATGTAGAAAGCGGATTGTTGCAGCTGCCTCAGGTTCCTCATACGAACTTTTGGGTCTCGTTCTAAAAGACGCATCAATAGGGCTCTCGCTGGACTTGATAGATCATCTGCACACTTCGGAATGGTGCCTGGCGGAGGCCGTCCAGGATTCTGCCATGGCTCAAGGCGTCTAGAAAAAAACAAAAATGCTTTGTGTTGCCTTATTCTAAAAAAAAAAGAATAGCTTTTTTAACTCATTGAAGAAGTAGTTACCTGAGTACAGGGTCTAAGCTCGGTGATATAGAGGCGATACATATTCCTCTAATTAGTTTTGTAAATAATAATAACTATGGATATTATGACTAAGAAACAACAATTATTTGTCTTTGTATCTGTCAGTGTAAGTATTTACCCGTTTTTACCATTCAGCTTGCTTTCGGTAGGTAAACCAAGATTCAGAATGAAATAATAAATATAAATATTAAATAGGTACTGGCTGTGCCCGCGGCTTCATTTGCGTGAATATGGTTTGTATTTTACTCGCTTAGGAGATGAAATAAAAATAGTAGCTTATGTTTTAGCTTTTTCCGTCCAAAGTTTCATTAAGATCAGTTTAGCTCTCACTACAAAAAGTTTCCCAAGCTCTTGTCTATCTCTGTACCAAATTTTATCAAAATCGGTTCAGTAGTTTAGGCGTGAAAGCGTTACAGACAGATAGACAGACAGAGTTATTTTCGCACTTATTATTAGTAGGGAAGTAGGACTGGAAGGGATAGGAATTGGACAAAATCACATAAGTACTTTGCTCTGATCCTAAGGTAAGTAAATAGCTAAAGCACTTGTGGTAAAGAAATCAGAAACAACGACGGTATAATTCTACTAATACACACCACAGCTAAAAAATATTTAGTGTTGGGTATCAATCGATTCGGAATTTTGTCCCGTGCAAAGAAAGAAAACAAACTTTTATAATAATCGTAACGTCTATGTCTATACAGCTAAAGTACAAAGCGGCGCGGGTCGGCGGACCGCCCGGGCGGTCCGTCGTGGCTCAACGGAATTTGACAGCTTGGCCGGGACAGTAATTAATTACGGTCTCAGAATTCTAGCGAGGTTGTACTATAAATTTGAAAGTTTGTGAGTACGGATGTTTGTTTCTCTTTCACACAAAAACTACTAATGGATTTTGATGAAATTTAGCACACTGATAGACCATTGCCTGGATTAACATATAGAATACCTTTATCCGGCTAAGGTCAACGTAGACGATGTCCAAAAGCGAGTTTCAGTCTATGACTTTTGGTGAGAATGTTAATTTACTCACGTCTCAGATGTTTCACCAGCACCACCTGTACCGGTCATTGCTCTTGAAACTGCAGCAGGCACCGGGTACTGAAATAATAGAAAACATTATTCGTCAAGTAACCTAGGTGCATCGAGTACATATCTAATAGAGTAGTAATAACTGGCCATCTGTCTCCGAAACTAGTTAGTGATTTTTCACTTACTAACACCTTATCTATTGACCTTGCACGCACGAAAACAGTAGGAGTGACATTAGGTGACCAACAAAAGACCTGTGTGTATGTCTCTTTTTATCCAAAAGAAATTCGATTATTATGGAAATACTTTCAATAAGGCCAGCTTATCTATTCGATGGTGTAGAAAAAACAAACACATATCAAACTTTAAAACAGATGGAATCACATTTTATCATTTAGTAACAATAATTAGGTATATAATTTTTAAATTCACATCCATTTTGCAATGGGTCAAGCTAAACTGGTCATGAAATAGGCGCCAAGTGACGCGTATCTATGCATCTTGCTTTCACCTAGGTGCAAGGCCGATAAGGTCGTCTCTTTCTTACATAATAGTGTTGCTCTAATAAAATCGAACTAATTACATCGATACCTATCGGAAGTATCACCTATCGTGGGTCATTTTTGCCAAAACAATTTACCTAAATCATGGATTCCGAATTTTCCAATCAACCGACTGGTATACTTTAAGTGTGTCCAGTCAATAATTTCGTAAATTTTAAAAATGTTGCAAAACTTAATAGTGGTATAGAAATGAAGATTTCACTTGAAACTTTTACAATATGTTTTCACAGTATATACTTACTTAAATTTTAGTTATAGGAAAAAAAATACTGTTACTATTCTATCAATCCTATTTTCATAGGGACCACTACCTATAAGGGAGTGATTTTACTGTTCAAACAAAACAAAAATACAATGGGACTAACATCAAAATGTAGGTTTTTTAATCAGAAACATTGTTATCTTACTTACCGGTTAGATATTTATATACCGGCTAGAGACAGACAGACACAGCGACAGACAATAAAGTCAAACTTATAAGACTCCTATGATATTTTTGTCGAAAGCTAAAAGTACAAGTCTTAGTTAAAATGTACCATTGATGATCAAAAATGTTTTAATTAAGTAATTATCCTATCCTTTTTTCCAAACCATAAAAAAATTACAGTAATAACACATTCATTAGTGTTTACTAAGCATTGGCCCGGTTAGTATCGATATCGATAGTAATATTTTCTCGCCCAACTCTAGTTTGATGCATGATCATGCGTCGGCCAATTGGAGCGCAGCAGCCGCCATATGCATTTTGGCGGAATTCTTGTCGAACAAAGTTAATGATATTTCTATTCTATTGGATATATCCTCGATGCCTAGATGAGAGCATGCTATGCTTACGAGTATGCTCCTAAAATAACTAATTGATCTACTATATCTTCTCTTCCTCTCACACCCATGTCCTAACTAGCCGGCCCTTAGTTTTTCTGGTTGCACATTTAATTTTAGCTATGTCATTTAAATTTTGCATATAAGTATAGTGCTTTTTACAAGCTTTTTAATAGCTTGCAATGTTCGTATGTACCAATTTTAGAAATTAGCAACTTAAATTTGACCTACTTCCCGGTGCTAGATTGCGCTGAAATTTGGCACACGTATGTAAAGTCGGTGACAATGCAATATTTTGGTACCATCGAGCTGATCTGATGATGGAGTCGGAAGGCGGACACAGAAACTCAGTTTTCGAAATATTGCAACTTAAAATGAACTCACTTCCCGGTGTTCGATTGAGCTGAAATTTTGCACACGTATGTGAAGTCGGTAACAATGCAATATTTTGGTACCATCGAGCTGATCTGATGATGGAGCCGGAAGGTGTCACAGCAACTCAATACTAAAACAATGCAATAACATCGAGTTTGAGCTCGTTTGATTTGCCTTAAAAAATATTCTGATCGAAGATGGTATCCAGGGTCTGATGATGGAGTCAGAAGATGGCTATGGGAACTCTATAACAAAACAACGTAACCGCATCGAGATTGGGGCTCGTTGTTTTTTTCGTGACAAGTGATCTATTAGTACTTTAAATCCAGGGTCTGATGATGAAGCTGGAAGGTGGCCAAAGGACCTCTGTAATAAAACAACGTAACCCCATTGAGCTTGGGCTCGTTTGATTTGTCTAGACAAGTTCTCTATTAGTAGATGATATCCAGGGTATGATGATGAAGCCAGAAGACGGCCAAAGGAACTCTGTAATAAAACAACGTAACCCCATTGAGCTTGGGCTCGTTTGATTAGTCTTGACAAGTTTTCTCTTAGTAGATGATGTCCAGGGATCATACCCTGGAGAAAAAGAAGAGAAGGTCGCTAAAGAAATTTCTGTACTTAATATGAAATAGGGTACGACTGTTAAATTTGGGCACTGCGTTTGATTTGTCTTGACAATTGTACTATTTATAGATGTGTCTGATGATGGAGCAGTAAGGTGGACATAGAAACTATGACGTATTGACGCAACCCCATCGAGTTCGGGCTCGTTTGATATGTCGCAAAAAGTGCTTTACATCATGCAATAAAAGTATGTAAAGTACATTATGTCCAGGTTCTGATGATAAAGCCGAATACAGGAACTATAGTTTAAACAATGTAAACTCAATGAGTTTAGGCTTGTTAGTTCTCTATTTGTAAACAATGTCTAGGGTTTATGATGAAACCAGACGGTGGTCACATGAACTCTGTAATAAAACAACGCAACCTTATCGATTTTGGGTTCGATTAATTTATCCTAAAAGGTACTCTGACTGATAGTATAACTATGATATCTCTTTATAGTTCTGACGATGAACCCGAAAGATAGCCACTGGAACTTTCTCGTCGAAAATGCTAAGATTGTTAAGTTGTCTTGCGCGAAGCGGAGCAAAGCATGTCATTCCTGTTCTGTGGTCTTGAGTATCATAAAATATATTACACATGATGAAGAGGTTCCAAAGATAAAGGATGGAGTCGAAAAATTGCCACTGAAACTTCCAAATGGAAAGCGCTAAGATAGTTGAGTTTGAGTTTGAACATTAAAGATATTGATAAAAAATCCTTAAGACTAAAAAGTAATAAATAAATTAAAAGTAAAAAAACTTTTTAAAGTCAAGATTTTATTGAGTAAAAAGTGAACTAAAAGGAATAAAATAAATTTAAGTGACATCAGTCATACACGTAGATACTCGTAGGTAAGTTCTATACGTCTTTTCAAAATAAAAAATATACATAAACTTCAAAAGCTTGAGGCACTGTTCAATGCTATCCGTTATACAGGTTTCGTAACGATATCTAGTTAGTAGATAGTTTATGTATATTTTACATTTTGAAAGACGTATAGAACTATACTATCTACGTGTATGACTGATGTCACTTAAATTTATTTTATTCCTTTTAGTTCCCTTTTTTCTCAATAAAAGCTTGTCTTAAAAAAGTTTTTTTACTTTTATTTTATTCTGGATACACTGGACAGCAAGCTCATATAAAAAACGAAGTATTCCTAGCTTAATGATAAAACTTGATCTAACTAAACATACATTGCAAGCATGGCCAATCTATGGTCATCAATATAAAAAGATTAGCATAGGCCAACGCGTAATATCGGCGCGCAGGCGAGCTAATAATAATCAGGCGCTAATATATGACGAGAGTGTTGCGTGGGCGTGTGTGCGCGCGCACCCTGAGGTGCCAGGGAGCGAAGACCCCTTAGGGTTGCCACGATGCTGAAACACTGAAATTATTTATGCTCGGGTTATTATTTCAACGAAACATAAGACTCGATACAATTAACTGTCAGGCGCTAAATTATTGTGATCGAGTCTTATGTTTTGTAGAAATTCCGAAATTGAAACTGGAACTTTACAGCGCTAATACTTCCCGCATAGGTAACGTTCCCGGGAACGTTATATGACGCACACTTCGTCTACTCGCGCGTACTCGCTCTCGGTAGTGATATTACGTCTATAACGTTTCATAACATTTTCAATAATTGATAATTTAAATTTTAAGTATTCCGTACAGTCAACACGAACCGTTATAGCTTCGCTATGTCCGTCCGTCTGTCTGTCTGGCTCGGGGACTCTTAGTACAAGAAAGCTGTAATTAGGCATGAGTATAACATATTAATCACAAAGACATTTCTTTACAAGATAACGAGTGAACTTATAAAATATACTGGGAGTAGAAAATTACCGGGAGTAGAATTGTTAATTATGTAAAACAGGTAGGAAAAACTACAAATTACGATAGGCAACTGTGGGACCCTACATTGCGCATGGCCAGACAAGCACTTGGCTGGTTTTTCAAAAACGACTTGTTGTCATGGGCCTAATTGTTGTGGTAGAGTCTTTTAACATACATACATTAGGCGCCCTAAGATGACGGAATAAATTGTTATTGTACTACTTTTATTCTTTCTACAGTCGTAGATTAGAACGGGTTTTATTACTACTAGTACCCTCGAGTTATTAATAAATAGGGCTGATGCCTACGAATAGAGACCTCGTTTCCATGACGTCTAGTCTGTGAGTACTAGATATCAAATCAACAGTTTTTCAGGCCTTTTTTGCAGAATCCAAACTTCAAGGGCTATCTAGAATCTATCTTTTCTTACTATGATAACTGATAAGTTGGAAAACTCTTAGGGCGCCTTTATTTTAGACGATTTTCGGATTGGTGATTTTTATATTTTTTGCAACGCATTTTCATACATCTATTGTTTGTCTACGGTCTAGATGGGACTGTCAATACGATGAACAATATAAGCTGAAACAGTTTTTTACAATAAAATTTCGTTCGAATTTCCCAGACCGTTGAATGTAGAGTTCAAGCTCAAATTGTTATAGTATATTGGTTATAGAATTGTAACTTTTGTGTGGTCATAGTAAAATTATTAAATGCCAGATGACCTATTAAAAAACAATAGCTACTTCTATAATATAATAGGTACATGTATAAGAAATGTATGATGTATGATTGGTGCTATATATAAATATTGTATACATGTACTGTTGGTGTACCTTTTACAATAAATAAATATTCATCAAACCCCTTTTATTTCGAATGTTGACAACATTATACCATTTTTTTTTTTCCTGAAACTACTTTTAACAAAGCATATTTTTCCAGAAAAATAACGAATAATAATTTCGCTGTCTTTTGAATTGACTAGCAATAAGCTCCTTCCATACCTAAGGCCGATAGAAGTTCATACTGCCAACCCTATCAAACAAGCAAAGAAAAAAGCAAACTCCGTTCGCCAGCTAAAAATAGGGACTCGCGCCTTAATTGCACTCTTGGAATTTACTGCACGACATAACGATGAACCCATCCAGATAACCGCCCCTTAACGAGACGCAGCGCGGGTAACATTGGGAAGGTAATTAGTATAACTATTACATTAAGAATTTTATTTTAAATACGAAAGTGTTATCGCTTGGACTAATTTAGTCGCAATCGTTAAGGATAATGATTTTTCTGAAGCCTGTCACAGTCACTGTTGTATTGGCACGCACGCTGGTAAAAGTTCTTTTAACATTTTTATTCCTTCTTGGTGGTTGCATTTTATAGTAGAAAATATTATAACTCGGCAGAATTAAACTAGATGCAGTCAGCTTGATGGGTAATGATGTCGATTAAGCTTGACTATAATAAGTTTTTTACTTATCGGAGAAACTTATCAAGTAGCTAGGTAGCTAAAATACCTTCTTTAAAAAAGTATAGAAATTCAGACATATTACTATCTACCTACACCTACCTAATAATGAAAAGTTATTTTTCTACATTGAACGACCGGGAATCGAACCCGGGACCTCAGAGATAGCGACACCAAGTCCTGTATGCTCGCGTTTTGGCTACGGAGGTCGTCTGGATAGATGATCACCTAGAGGTAGACCCTAGAATAATTTTGTGTTCTATTTAGCTATAAATTTAATTATTAATTCAAATCAAGTAATCTAACATTTGAACTGTCGCTCTACACGACTTCTATTGGTCAAAATGCCAATTCGACGATTCCTATTGGTAACTAGACAAAGCTCAAATGTCAGATCACTGACTCGAATTCAAAATTGAATTTATAGATGGTAATCAATCAATCTCTCCGCTTGAAGTAAGTAATTTTATCCAAACAAGTTATCGCTGGGCAAATAGCCTCGTTGAAGATCAAGTCATCATCGCGAAGATAGCAATTTCTTTTCCAATTATGTTAAAATATCAATGATCGTAATTGAAATGTGCACTTAATGTTCTGTCGCTGTAAATGTTAACAAATCGACCCAATAAAAGTAATAAGTATCCCGCTGTCTGTCCGTCAGTAATTAGGAACAAAGCACCGTTACGTTTGGCGCTTAAACTAGCCACTACTTAATTCTTATCTGTATCAATATTACAAACAAGCACAAGACGGCCACTTTACACGGCCAGGAAATATAATCGTGACCGTAGCTTGAAAATCTGTGACAATTATTTTACGAAAAAAATAAAAGCGATCAAAGTAGGTACTTTACAGAACGTGCAAAAACATAAGTACCTATTTGCTGTGTGCGCGATGACAGCGCCCCTAGTGACCACAATTATTGTGGACTTAAGATCTCTCAAATTATGGCAACTGGATGGTTTGAGAATGATTTTCGGATTGATTTTCTTCGAAATTAGATGAAAATATCTAAAGAGTTTGTGCCTATTATAATAAATGATTTTCTTACTTGAACTAAAATATGAATGACGTACGGGATTTGAATCGATACAACATGATATAACTTTTCAACCTCCTACAAAAAAATAGTATTAGCACAGCATGTGAGAGACTTTGAAGAGCTCAGAACCAACGGACAAAGCTACATAATAAGATTGTGATCATAAGACAATCGTCTGTGACACAAACTTCCTACCAACTTTTTTTATTTTCACAGCTGATATATCCATTTATTTCTTTGCTCCAATTTTCATCTTGATATTGGAAACGAATAAAACATGCACGAACTATTTTTCCCATTGTTTCTACAAACACAACACCTATGACCCATAACGCGAATTTTTATGTTTTTACATAAAAATACTTAATAACGTTAGTATGGAATTCTATGGAAATATAACAATTTGACACATGACAGTCCAGAGTTTCTTCACATTTCTGCTACATTGCGTGCTGCGATCGATTTGACGGACCCCACCACCCACTTTGCACATAGCGAATATTCATCGAACTTTATCGCATCGCATGTCAATAAAGCTGTTCATGAAGCCTGCAAATACGCACACAGTGCGTTTATAATTAAAATATAGCTGAATGTACTAAAACGTTAAATAGAATTCAAACATTACATTAATCATCATTTCAGGCACGTCCACGACCACAACTGAATATAGGCCTCATCCAGTGACTTCCAGATTGGATGCATTAGTTAATTACATTGAACTCAGAAAAAAAGGTCGTTAGGGATTCCTACTGTAATTGCACTTTTAATAAGTAGTTATTTGCCATTGCATATTCCATCCATTTATCACACACTAGTAACAACAATCAATCAGGGAGAGTAATATTTAATTTTTGTATAAACGCTAGTGCTGCAACTGGGAATCGAACGCACGGCCTCAGGGAGAATCTATAGTTATTTTCCTAATAAGTAGTCGTGAATTCATGATTTATAAATGAGTTGCATCGACTAAAGTCGTATAGAGTAAACGCTTTACCAATGTTTACGTTTCAAGCCCAGTCACGACTCGACCGCATTTGTGAATAAGAATGGGCGTCTATCCGTTCTAATATTTTTGCTACTCCGCTGTGCAGGTACAATTTTGTTCTGTGCATTTCAATAATACAGGGTGGTTCCAAAATGTGTCAAGCGGAAGTGTTAACTAACTTTGGGATCTAAACTTTTTAGGGCGTAATGGTATCAGATTGCCCTACAGTTGTTTTTTTATAATTTTGTGAGTGTTTTAATTTGATAATACAAATTGATTTTATAAATTTTGCATGCTTTAAATGACAAAGCTAAAGGTGCTGAACTACATGACATTATACCTATTTATAAGACCCACTGTAACCACTTTTATGGCAAATAAATATTCTAATCTATTCTATTGACCAGAAGGCACACTCTTTACCTATTGGAAGGAAAGTTTTTTTTTTACTAGAAGGTATACTATTTATCTATTTTAAGATCTAAGATTGAAAAAGTTAAAAAATCGAGGAACATACTTGTAAATATTTGTAAATAATATTGATTCGGGTACCTCTAGAGTGGTTCGTTACCTTTTATTGATGAAGGAACATTTCACAAAATTTGTCTTGGCAAGGACCACCAACCGTTTGGTGGTAATATAAAGTGTTCTATCTATAAATTTAGGATGGCTTCACGATCCACTTCTGGTGCTTCCAGGGACTTCTGGCTAAGAACCACTAGAAGGTGGCTCCATCTCTGGACTTCCATTTGACACAGTTTTATGGGACACCCTGTATTAATTGTGTAGGTGTACTAAAGATGCTACGAAAACTGTTATGAACTTTCTAGGTCATCTTGTTTGATTGTCAGATTAATTTTAGACTATCATTTATCGTTTCATTTAGAAATTATGTTAATGCAGCGTTTAAAAATGATGACTATTTATTACCTAAACGTTCTAAGATCTCCAAAACGTTAGTATATGTGTGCTTGTCTATGTCCCTTGCGTTCTCATGTGTGTTGGGATTGGCCCTTTAGCTATTTTGAACTCTGACTTTGAACTGAAAGTCACATGTCACAACTACACTAATGACTAAGGGATATTATAAAATTCAAGACTATCTTGATGACAGGAATGTATGGTCAGTCCAGCCTGCACTAAACTGATGTACCTACTTGTTTAGTTTGATTTATATTTTTTGTGTGGCAGCTAGTGGTGACTGAGTTTGTTCCGGCGTTTCTTCTCAGCACTTGTCAGATTGTCTGTGTCTTGTCTCGAAGCGCTAGTAGGGCCTAAAAAATAAGGAGACATGTTCTGCCCCGGGCCTATAATGTTATTATTGACGTTCATAAGTGGCAATTTTGTCCTAAATTAAATAAATGATTTTTGACTTTGACTTTGAACATAATTGTGATATCAAGGTGCAAATCCTAATATCATGCGATGAAAGATCAACTTCTTTGCAACTCTGATAACATCTTTTACCTGACTCATTACAGTTGTAATTGAAAGCCAAATACTAATTATCAATCGTTCGATCTTTAGTGTTTGATTCGGGTTCAGTAAAGTTAGCATTGACATTTAATACATGAAATACCGTGTTGTTAGGAATGCTGTATTGCGAACAATGTTCATTTATAGGCCTTTGGTTAACAACCTTGATCACAATTTACAAGTTGTGATGGTGTAGGTAAATAATATCCAATTCAATGTAATGCGATTTTTAACGACCTCCTATTCATTTAAAAAAGACAAGATTAATGACGGCTACTAATATAACTTTAAATTATTATTAGAAAAAACACAAACTCAATTATACCCTTTTTAAGATAAGAAGAACTTATGACGCATCACGTGACTTCCCTGTTGACACAAATAGTGATGTGCCCTAACAAAATCCAGCCATTTTTTTTGAAAATCGAGAAAGTTTCTAAAGAAAGTTTAATCGCCTTTTATTCAATTAACTTAACATCAAATGAATTAAAATACGGGATACTGCAATGCTCTACTGCCAGAGTGCCGTATACAGCTTTTTGACAAGTCTTTTCTGCATTTTTTGGCATTTTACCAAATAAAAGCAAAACGATAACGAAAGCTTTACAAAAACAGTAACAAAAGTCAAAATAGGAACTATGCTAAAAATAACGATAACACAAATCGTATATAAGGCAGACGCTCTTGTACTAGGTACTGACGTCAACGCATAGGTTTTCACAAGACGACCGAACCGATTCATCGATTTAGTTCCGATTATGTATTGTCAATCCCTATAAGTAAACGTTCTGTTTTATGCATCAAGAATTTAAAGGAAATCCTCTTAATTTATTTGTGAAATTATTAAGACATATTGTTGGTTTGCAATTTTTGCTTAGATTTTTAGAGGCAAAGATCATTGTGTTTTTGCCATGATATAAATTAAAAATTAAAAATATGTTTTATTAAATACCTATTATTGTAAATAGTATGGGTGAAACGGAAAATGCCAAGTGTCATAAGTATCTTCTTATCTTGAAAGGACTATAGTCTATAAACTATAAACACATTGTATGATTTATTATATTTCATGAAACCAAACACTTGGGCAGACCTATGTACAGTGAATTTAATTCAATTTATTTATTTACATATAAATTACACACAATTTCATAAGTAGTAAGTAGTCCAACATGACATGAATGTAAAAACATCAAAACATCCAACGCTTTTAAGTTCCACAAAAGATGAGACACAACACAACAGTATCTATGCAAAATGGAAATAGTCACAAACAAGGTTTCTTCTTTGATTTAACGCTATGGCTGTACCATTCACCAATGTTTATGGTCCAATACTTGTCCCACCGACAACATTTCATACAAAATTATGTCATCCAACGGCTACTACACGTTGCTCCGTTACCTCCGGATGGCGACGGTTGACAAATCTGTTGGTAGACTAATCAACAAACTGGTATCCCGTTTGAAGCGAGCACCGTTAGATCGAGTCTTCCGTTTTAGGCGCTAAGACTAATTGCCGTGATTAGACAATCGATGGGGTCAACGCTGCGTGAAATCGAGTGCATAAGGCAAATTGGTTCAGAGATTTAATTATGTAGTTTGGACTTAAGTTTTTCCTTTGAAAATATTTTTGAATCCAATCAATTATGAAGGGCGGCAGAATTTAATGCTATCGCTTTAATTATCTATCTTTGTGTTAGCGCTTTGCCCTATTTCTAGTCGGGGTATGCACTTGACCATAATCGTAGATACGGCTAGTCCGGTAGCACATAGTCACATTTGTGACTGTCATCTAAGACATCCAGAACATGTGCGGACCCTAAATGATTTTCCCTCACAGACAAACACTAAGGCGATATAATTCGTCGGTACAGAGATTTTGAAAAATCCAGATTGCTACCCACTAAGTTGACTATTTCTTTGTATATTAATTTGCTGTTGTACTTAGAAACTAAGTTATCTATAAAATTTTATGTCTTCTGCATGCTACAGGTCAGCATTGGTTTCCTTGATTTTTGTAAAGAAACATTAAGTCATCTGATCGGCACGAATTCGCAATTTTCAATATAGGCATGTCTAGGCAAACTAACAGGCGTATATAGATACTTTAACTAACATAACTCTAACTTTTGGTATTACTTGAAATTGAACTTTAAGCCAGAGGTCACATGGGTGATTCATTAAAATCTTTTCTATGTTTATTTAAATATAATTCCGGCATACGACCTATTAAATTTAATTGAGGTTTTTATAGGTACTCTTTTAAGATGGAATATTGAATAGCCTATTGTAATGATGGCCGCAAGGTTGGAAATGTGCGAAAAAACTATGCACTTAAACTTTTTATTTAATTTGAGCTCATCCGTGAATTTAAAAGGTCGCGTAGTGTTTTACGAAGATTTAGTTAATAAAGCCAGTAATTAATTCCTATGACCATCTTAAATCTACTGGCACTTGGCTTTCTAAAATAAATAAACTGTGGGATTAAACTTAATCTCTCGTTAAATTATTCAAGTTTAGTACTTATTTAAGTTTACTTCATAAATTAGGTATTTATAATTTTGAGAAGCAAAAGTAATAATTATGAATTAATTAAGTTTTTATTACTCCACCGGCATGTCTATTGGTTTTATTCTTAATCAGATTTTACGGGCGAACCGCTAGGATAGCCATATAAAATCTTTTAATATCCCATAACGCAGCCGCATATCCCATAATGTAAATCAAGTTTAAATAATCATTACTTACTAATAATTTATCGGCAACATGATCTGTGAATTGCTGTACAGTGCAAATATTAATAACTTTGTTTTGAAAATAATCCCGATATTTTACTGACTAAGTCTGTTCATTGAAAATATTGATAGAGACGTTCCTCTACGTTTACTTTGTTTGTAGGTAATGTAATTAAAAATAGTTTAATAATGATCTGCTCTATTTCACTTGTAATCATAGATTAGAATATTATGTATGTCGTATATTTCCCACAAAATCCCTACTAATACTTATTATAAATCCGAAAGTAACTCTGTCTGTTCGTCTGCTGCTGTTCGTCTTCACGCCTTAACTATTGTGTATTTTATTTTATTTTATGTAGTGGAGGACATAGGCTACTATTTTATTCCATCTCCTAAGCGAGTATGTTAGTCGCTGTATGTAATGTGACAAACCATATTCTACGCGAGCGAAGCCACAGCTAAAACTTATATTAATAAATATCAAAATTAGAACATAAAAAGGCATATGATTTTCCCGTTTGATTTGCCTGCCATTTTGGATTGCATAGGTTACAAAATACATTATTGTCTAAATATAAAGAAAAAATACAATCAATCAAAAAGATCCACAGTATTAGTAGGTAGGTACTTAACGTGCAAAAAAACTACCTTAATCTAATCTAATTAACGAACTAGAGGTAACATTTCTTTTGTTTTTAACTATATTCTACATGTATTTAGGTTTAGTTAGGTCTACATGTATTCTACATATATGTATATTTATCTTTTCTGCGTTAGTCTTGTAAGTTTTTTTTTACTAATTTTATTTTTATTACACGGCTTGTATATGTCTGGCTCTGTGGTTGATGTAGAGAATACTTTTGGCATTAAGTCAGCCATTTCTAAAACTTTTTTGTCTGTGCAATAAATTAAAAAAAAAAATTTCGACCATTTAAATTAAAAAGATAATGCTACCATAGAAAGAAATTAAATAATTAATTAAGCAGCGTCAGTCAAAGCAGCTTTGAAGATGTAAGTGTGTTTTCTTTTTGGTTTTAAAACGCTTTGCTTTTTGTAATTTCTACAAAAAGAACCTGGGTCTTCAATAAATCGGTTAATAAAAAAATAAAAAAATAGTAATTAAAACTGTTACAAACACAAACATAAATTAACCTATTCATTTTTCCTTTATTTTCTGTAGTAACACAATTTAGGCTTTAATTTTCTTGTTTTAGCAACATTTTTCGTTGATGTTCCACTCCTATTGATCGTAACTTGATTTTATATGGCCATTTATTGAGAAAGGTTTTAGGACCATTCTCAATAAATGGAAGATTAAAGAAAAATATTTTTTCAATTCGAACCAGTAGTTCCTGAGATTAGTGCGTTCAACCAAACAAACAAACTCGACAACTTGATAACTATCAAATTATTATATTTCGGCTAAATATTAGTAATTAATTCGCTCTTCAATTTCAATTCTGAGTACTTTCCGCAAATATTGTGACAGCTAAGTGGTCTAACATCCCGCTTCCCCGCTTGACTGTCTGCGGCTGATTGTCGAGCGGTGCGACTGGTGGGTGATGGATGACAGATCATTCACCCCGGCTCGACCGGACCGGCCCTTGCGCATCGACCATCGTGATCGCACTCCATGCAATTTTGCTTTGCAACTTTATTGCTGTCCTTTTTAGGGTTTCGTGACTCAAAGGAAAAAACGGGACCCTTATAGGATCATAGATAGATAGATACTCTTTTTGCACACACAGAAAGATGTACAATTAGGCGGTCTTCATCATTTTGTTGTCCTTCTGTCTGTCAAGAATTTTTTATCTCGGGAACGCGTAGTATTGAGTTGAAATTAAAACCATATACCTAAGTATATGTAAGTAAGTAAGACTTAAGTCTACAATCCCTTAAAGCTGTAAACTTTATTTAATTTTAAAAGCTTTAAATTATCAAGTCTAGAAGATACTATTGAAATCTAGGTTTCAATTCAAGGCATTTCCTAAAATGTAGGTATTTTTGCACATAGTAATGCAAATGATTTACTTTGAAATAGAATAAAATTTACTTTGCATAAATAAGTAAACAGTTTAGTAAGAAACATAGGACTGGAAAACTTTAGAATGTATACATTTTCCAGTACAAAACAATAGAACATTTTTACTTATTAGCGCATACATCACTCCACTCCATATTAGTCTATATTAGTAATGGATCTTCCGATCAGTGAGTGAAGGGGTCATCGTATGATCTGACGTGATTGCAGGAAGTCACCATATAAAGGGAGAACATTAAGGCAGAGTACCTAATATGATGTTTGTTTATGGAAAAGTAAAAGTTCAGAATAAATTTTAATTTTATTATCTGTGGAACTATAGTGTTTCCTAGTATTTTTACTCAACACAAACTCAAAAGAACTCCTGAGAAAACAGAGGCAGACGTTTAAATAGGTATGTATAGATATTATGTGGAATCTTTTATAATGATTTACAAATTATTGTATTGTTATCCGGCTTACATAAACTTACAAGGTTTCCAATCGATAGGACTATTAGAAGTAAATTAAATTTGAATATTGACGACCTCCGTAGCCGAGAGGCGAGCATGACGGACTTGGCGTCGCTATCTCTGGGGTCCCGGGTTCCATTCTCGGTTGGTCAGTGTAGAAAAATATCTTGTCTATATTGTATCGGGTCTGAGTGTTGTGGTACCGTCGTTGTTTCTGATTTCTTTAACACAAGTGCTTTGGCTACTTACCATAGAGCAATGTATGTGATGTTGTCCATTATTTATTTATATTATACAAGTAAACCCATAAACAAGCGTGTTAAAATGTATCAAAACTCAAAAAAACGATATTTTATTTTATTTTAAATAATTTTACGTATCTGTACGTAAAAGTATTTAAAGTACTCAAAGACAAATATAGTTCTAACCCATGAAAGGGCATCGAGATAACACAAAATTCCAGTTGTGATTAGATGCTAACGGCCCATAACATATTCTTAACATTTTAGTCATAACGATATCGTCAACATTAAGTAGAAGACTTGTGGAACTTCCTCTTAAAGCTGGAATGTGTACTGCATGATAATTTACATTTTTAAAGATTACCTAACGAGCGAAGGCATTGGTAGTCACTGGACCTTGATACATGGAAAGTTATCAAGGATTGAACTGCGACCTTAGCAGTTTGCACTTCGACTGTAACGCGCACATTGGCGACTTAAAGCGTAATTACTGATTATACTAAAGATTTTATATGTGGTTCATAAAGTTTAGTACTACCTATACTCGTATATTAACGTAAATCATAAATCTTGGGCACATCAACACCGACAGTAACACTGTAATCAAAGTCTAATGCCGCGTCACAAATACTATTCTTGACGTTTGTCATTCCTGTTAAGAAAAGACTCAAACGCGTTAGACACAAAAAAACTATTGAATTTTAATTAGATAATTACTCAATAGGCATTGGAAAAACCTATAAAAATATATAAAAAGCCGAACCTAAGCAGAAATGGAAGGAGGCTAGAAAATAAGAATCTCTTATCATAAAAGCTTTATAGACTTTTATTATTAACTGTACTCATAATTGACGACCGTCTGGTGTAGTGGTTCGCGCTCTGGATTACAAAGCCAGGCGGTTGCGGGTTCGAATCCCTGCGGGCTTTGAATGCGGGCAAATGTTTGTGTGATGAGCACGAGTACCTAAGTCATGGATGTTTATGTACCTATATAAATATAATAATATATGTATGTAATTATAAATGTATTTAAGTATGTTTATCCGTTATCTCGTTGCCATAGTACAAGCTTTACTTAATTTGGGGCTAGCTAATTGGTGTGATTCTGGAATTAATTAATAAATTTTTATTATTTACTTATCATAAAGGCTTAGCAGACTTTTCTTATTAACAGTACTCGTAAAATCTCGCGATTTAGTCGCAAATGCGCTGTTTTGTTTTGGTCCAAACGTGCGAAATGCATTTCTATACGAAAGTGTCGTAATCGGACACAATGACAGTTAATTAAAAAGCTATTTAACGTGTGATTGCGTGTCCGATTGTGTTTCGTTAGCCTCATCCATGGCCTTGACTCCAAGCAGGCGTGAACGAAGATGGTATTTGCATTGCGAAATTTTCACACGACTATCATGACGGTTTTTCTTTTATATTTTGTTGTATCTGACCGCGTAAACCAAATCTAAGCAAATGTAAAACAAGCCCATTTCTATATGCAACCGATAGATTTGTAAAACTTCTGGATTGGATTGGGATCGTTGGCAGATGCATTAAAAAGTAGGAACCTATTACAGAATGGGATTATTTGCAATTGATGTGTGTGTTTGCAATTCATATATTTTCTCGAATTAGTTGTATGATGTATCCGACAAAATAGATATAAGTAAATGTATGCAGAAAGCGTTCGTGTGGCGAATGTAGAGACCATATGTTTGGTTACATATAGAACAAATATTCATTATGTACACTCTAAAAAATGCAAGCGAACTAAGAGGCATTTTCTCTTAGTTGACGTTAAGTTGAATAAAATAACTATGATATACTTAAATCAGTCAAAGTTGAATAGGTAAAATAATAACTTTATCTGTGATTGAACTAAACATGTAGTTGCGTTTATTAATTTTAACTAGTATAGGTGCATCTGCTATCGTTAGATTTTTTTTGCATAATTCGATTAATTTTAATAGTAAGCATAAACAAATAAGTATGTTCAATCAATCAAGTTGATATTGACTGAGGTCTTTGTTGGATTTACTAAGATGAATTAATTGGTATAATTATTGATTCTGTTAGTTTCAATAAGATCTTAGTTATATAATTGTGATCAAAACCATATTATTCGATGTAAATAACGTCTTGTCAGGCTCGTATGGAGTCAAGATACTTTGTCAGTACTGTCACAATCTTATTAGGAGCAACAACATTTTTTTAGAGTTCACGGACAATTTGAAGACAAGCCATGAGTTAAAGTTATTTATAAAGGGACATAATTGCATTTTACAGGAATCACAATGACGTCAAGGCTACTAACAACCGCTCATCAAAACTTTTTGCAGTTGCACTTATGTGGACGACTTTTTCACTTTGTTAATAATAACTAAATGCCCAAGTATCAGATATAGATTTATAACTAAAGCTAATCTCAGATCTTACCCTGACAAAAGAGACAGGTTTTGAAGCAGGTACCTCTGGTCTGCATATTTGCAAACCATGATGCCCCGATGTCAATGAACCAGCACACAATCATATCAACAGGTTTTTGTATTCAGAAATTCGACTAATTAATAGATTAGTATCTCGTTATGAAGGAATTTAGGTGGATACCGTAATTTGGGGTATTAACGCCTTCCTGTTGGTTTTGGATCGGTTGATCTTGATAGCTCAGGTTTATCATTTGCCACTATATCAGCAATAGTTCATTAGTCTAGTCAGAATGTGGATAAAATAACCGTTATGACATCTGGGTTATTTTAAAAACCTGATCCCATTTTATCAATTTATATTTGAAGTGGCTACGATATTTTCATGTAAGTACCTATGGCATCATCAGTAACCAATAGGTATATAATCAAAGGGGCATAATCAAAAATGACTAATCAAAGTTTCGGTGAATTGTAATGTAAAAAACAACACTAATTGCAAAATGATGACTTTGATTTAGTAGCCTAAGTAATTGTGGTCAGTATGGTTTAATTCTATATTGAGTACCTAAGTACCATTTATGCAGTTATGCATCTTTTTAGTCGACTTTATTAGGTATTTTTCATATTTTTATCTATATTTTCTACCACCTGCGTACATATGAAAAAATACTTTGCTTAAGCTCTGTAAATCACTTTGTTTATTTGATGCTACAATAAAATTAGCGTAACGTTTATTGCCATAATAAATCGTGTCTTTATTATAGATAATGACAATAACCATTTCGTTATTATAGGAGTAAATACAGGATTAATGTGCTTAGATAAGTCTTACCAACCACGAAGGTCTTGTGATGGGTGGAATTTTAAAGTCCAACAAAGAGTATAGCCAGTTTTTAATGCAAACGTTTATGTCATCCAGGACAGTTGATTAATTTGGGGCATAATTAAGACAATGTATTTTGTATTCATATGAGATACGCATAAAGTAAAATTTAGAAAAATACAGTAAGGCTTTACCCTAAGTCATTAAATACTAAGAACTACCCCAGTATATTTTTAACAGATGAACTGCGCCTAAATTGGTTCATCTGTCTGGAACTACGATTCCACAGACCAGCTCACAAACATTAACAATTTTAACACCCCTCTTTATGCCCCGGGGGTTAAAAATTGCAGGCCGTTATCAACCCTTACCAAACAATGGCTTACAAAAGTAGTTGCACATAAGCAAATAAGTGCTATCAACCAAGTATTTGTATCGCAAGATGGTGATTTTATTACTATTAATTTCATAGCACACAATACAATTTATCACAAATAATGACTAAGCTATTATGGTGGTATAAATTGCAGTATTAAAATACGGCCCAATAAAAAGTTAAGAAGGCTCCACCTTCGTTCCGTCGAGGAAAATACAATATGATGGCGATCGGAGCCAGTAAATTTTTGCTCGAATGTGAAGTGACCTTAAAGTTTTAGTATTTTAGGACATCACTGCATTAATATGTCAATAATAGTAGCACTTACTTATAACTGATAAGATTTAGATTATTCAAACAAGGGCAGTGAGGAATCACTGAAAGATCGTGTAGTTTAGAGCATTTACATCGACGTATGTGACTCTGCAATAAATATACGTTTTTTGGGGTATTTGTAAAAATAAACGTTTCTGTGTTAGTGATAGATCAGGGAATAAAGATTTAAACCAACCTTATACGAAAAAAACTTGGTAAATAGATTAAATTATTTTAAAAAAAAATCAGAAAATTGGGCGTAAACGGGGGGGGGGGCGTGGTGAAACTTTCGTATTTATATGAGACACTTCTTAGTAAAGGACTTGACCTACCTATCTCATAGAAATACAAAGGTTTAAAACTTTACTTACTATTCAACTATAAAGAAGATAAGCTGGATATTCCTGACTCCTGAGACTTGAAATAATCATGGTTACCCCACTCGGTCGCGTCCAGCATGCGGTCAACGGCCTTGACACTGAACTCATTTCATGTTTACATATCAGCCATTTTGTATTCTTTAACGACGCATTTGGCTTTATTTGCTGCGATTTATTCACATGGATCAGCTTAAGTGAAATCAAAGGTTCGAGAAGCGGTAAAAGAGACAGTTAAATTTGGCGTCCGTAAATTAAACAAGACGTTGCATAAATCATTTGATAAATGTTTGCGAAGTAAATAGAAGTAAATGGAAAGGTTTTTTTCAAAAAGAAAAGTTTATTAAATATCTATCTATTTACTTTACATATGAAAACAGAGCTGAAAACCAGACTTTTATTAAATATACCTCGATAGTACCTACTCAGATAAATAAAGATACAATACTAATTTTTTCTTGTCTCTGAGAATCACAACTTCATATTGACTTTTGAGCAAACTACATAATTATTCCAATATCAATATTTAGTAAGTATTCGAATTTTAGGTTAGTTTAGATGTTTTCTAAAAATAATGATAAACCTCAAGTATTTTAAACCGAATTCTAGAAAATGTATTTGACACACATTCCTGAATTAAGCAACTTGTGTTGTTAAAATTGATTTACGACCTGCCAGTAACGTTACTAAACGTTACTCTTTTGTTTCTGTTTATGCAAAATATCATAAACAGAGGTTATCGAGGAGGGCGAATCTATTAAATTTAGCCTTTGATTGACCAAAGACTTTCCTGATATAGTGTTCGGTGTGGGGTAAACACAAGTTTTCCTATTAATCTTAATTATCGAAGTCATTGATTGACTGTTAATTGGCAGATGTTAATTTGCCTATATTTAATTTTACGATAGTCATTACTCGCAGGATTTTTTGAAAAGTAGGTATATTTAAATACGATAAGAATTGTAAACTATTACGAGAAGAAGGTATGTAAGTAAAAGGTTACACAATGAATCATCATCATCATTTCAGCCATAGGAAGTCCACTGCTGAACATAGGCCTCCCCCATTGACTTCCAGCGGTTGGCCGGTTGGAAGCGGCCTGCATCCAGCGTTTTCCTGCAACCTTTACCAGGTCGTCTGTCCACATTGTGGATGGACGTCCTACTCTTCGCTTACCGATACGTGGCCTTCATTCTACCTTACCTTCATCACAATGAGGGTACTGAAAAAGATCAGTTCGGCTAAGTGTCCTAATTTACTTGATGTAGGTACCTACTACCCACTTTAGTAAAATCCATCTACTACATATCTGCAAAGAACTGTAAAATCTGTACTTACTTATCTCATTAATCTAAATCAGTAGCTACATAATAAACATCTTGTGTTACATAAAGCCTAAAAGATTAAATGATAATGTTATTTCGAGTAAAAAAATACAAGTTTAAATTTAACTTAATTAGACTAATGTAGGAACTCATTGTCATAATGTTCAAACGCATCCGTTTTACGACGAAAGATCTCGCTGATTGTGCGTTCGTGCTGAGGTAAAACATTTTATGCATCATCATGTTTATTGCTATTTAGAATAAGGCAGGAAGATAGACGGATGATTCAAGGTATTTCTACGTATTCGTAATTCATAAAAAAAATATTAAATTTTACAATGAAGAACAATAGATTTTCTTATGATCTATATTAGGTGTAAGAAACCACTTTTTTACTTTATATGCTAAGTTTTTCCTCCATGTTTCGTAATTTTCGAACATAAAAAAGGAATGGTATGGGTAATCTTTATTGCATTTAATATATTTAGAACGGCACAATCTGGGTGATTTATCAATGATAGCGACCTCTTCCAGACAACCTTCAGGACTTAGGTAGACACAGTTGAATTAGAATTAAGAGGGAGGCGGTGAAGAGTTTTAAAATTTTAAAGCGAAGTAATATAATTAACACGCATAATACAATAGAATAAACAAAATAATATAAGTACCCACTTAAATACATTATTAATATGAAAATTGTTCCAGTGACCAAACTGCCGGAAAATTTAAGCAAAGTATGATTATGTGATATTTATAAGTCAGTACTTTTAAAAATAAATTTATGATCAGCTATTTGTGATGCTGACTGTACCTACACGAGTTATCAGTAACTAACAAATTCGTGACTTTTCAGACAAGGACAGTACGGCTACTGCGACCTACCTAGTCTCTCATGGGCTAACTGCTGAAAATAAAATGTTTTACAAGGTGTAAGTAATAAATAACGCAAAATCTCGGAGCTGATTCTAGAGCTCAAATACAACAACTATAGGATTTTTCTATAGAACCAACATTGTAAACTCCACAAATAAATTACTTCTATAAACAAACGGAAACAGTTGAAAAAATATTCGATATATTTAATATTGAGAAGTAAAAATATTTGAGATTCTGTTTATTAACAATTAAAATTATAATAACACACAAATAAACTAACCTAAAACCAAAAACTACCTACTCAAAAATAAAAGCGTGTCAATGAAGCAAAAAGGCGAGAATGCTAGCAGCGTTCAGATTTTTAAAGTTCATCACATAATAAAAGTTGTATTTGAGAATCAATCCTTCTGTGTAACAATTTTTTTTGACTAATAAATTAAATAACCATTCACTTGTGTCAATCCTTTGAAAAAAATATGAACATCTGAAACTAGCCGGGTAAGAAACACGCCGTTTACAATTGTTCAACCGCAATGGTTTGAAACAAATAGATGGTATTTTTATACCTTAAAGGTTTTGCGTTATAATAGTTACACCTACCCCTTTAACTTGACCATCACAACACGATATGATATAGCGATTTATTGACACCAATTAACTTTTTTTTTAAATATGATGGATATTGCCGCTATATGTTGGATTTTTATCGAAACAGCGCTCATAAAATGTAACGTCACTGGCCACGGCGATTCAACATGGCGGTTATATCTATCATATTTTTACAGTTGGTGTCGATATATCGCTATCGGTGTTTTGGTGGTCATGCTAGGGGGGGCTGGTAGTACACCATCAGGTTTGCGATAAACGCACAATAGCAAATACCAAAACAGACATTGATAACGAAAACGTGCATTAAGTTGGTCCTTTTCATCGCAAATATGTTAACGATGCGGAAACAACCTTCCTGTTATTAAGAGTCGTTAACTCCACAGGCGATTAGTCTAATAGTCCAGCAGAGTCTACCCGTTCTGTTTGCTTAACCAGCCGGTTAAGACTGATATTTTTAGATTCTGCAAAATTACCATCGTTTATAAAGGACCGCGACTATTTGCCCGTAATTTAGATCCATTCGTTTTGAGGATCGGCGTAATATATTAAAGTCAATTTCAAGTAGAATGATTATGATTCTTCGATGTTTTTATTTTTTTACATCTTTATTTTGTTATTGAACGTCTTTTTCAACATCATCTTTAATGATCTTGAACTTGAAGGTCGTGTTTTTGTAAGGACACTATTTGTAAGGATTATATTTCAGATAGTAATCAGAAGTTACTTAGAATAGTTTCAGTTTCGAAATTAGATTATTTTCCTGGAAAATAATTACCGTTGTGTTAAACAGTTTAACAGCAATGATCTTGTCATAGGCGCTGAAAGTAATTGTAATCAAGGAAATATGAAATTATTAATAAACAAACGCAATGAGCAAAGCAAGATTCAAGGGAATTTAACTCATTATTATAACACTGATTCAAGATTAACCAAGCTAATTAACGGTTAAGATTTAAAACCATTCGATAGAAAATTTACTTACGATAAATCAGTTGCTAAATAGGATCTGGTTTTGATTGGGCCTAGTGAGGAAATATGGATCATGCCTTTATAGCTAGACTTCTAAATAGGTATTTAAATAATAAGGAAAGACAAATGGTGTGCCTTCCAAGTCACACCTAGGAGTTTTTAAAAGATAAAATACTACATATTGGATTCTTAACTGCCTTGCATTATCTATTTTCGACTATACGATTCACGAAATTCGCACGCGTAAGTTAATACATAAATAAATATGCGCCAGACGCCACACCAATTGTCGAAGTAAGAAAATTAACACCCTTTTGTTACGAATTATCGAACAGTGAATTTAAAGGTAAATTTATCAAAAATATTTCAGTAAATTTACCATAACCGGGAATCGAGTCTGGGACCCTATATGTTCAGAGTGAATCACCACTCCATTAGTATACTGAAAAAAGAAAAAGGAGCGTAAAAGGATTAAAACTGGGTAATGTTTTAATCTAAACGATTAAGAGTTCTGCCTCCTAGTAAACCCAGCGGTGTAGACGTTGAGGATCCCCCCCCCCCCCTCCCTAATCGCATTACACGCCTCTACCTGGTGAGGGAGATGCTGCATTATTCCAGAGGAATCCCCGAGGCGTTAGGCCGCTTCGGCAGGCCATCATCGGTGCAGGCCGCCGTTGGGATGTCAGAGTGCATGTAAAGAGTGATCCTAAGTCATCTCACTGTCTGATGAAACACACCGAGGTTTTAAAAGGTCTACTTGGCGAGTGGTGGTGAATAGCGTCCCCTCGCCACTGGTCGAGTAGTCCGAGTAGTCCGGAGTCCCACATAACCTGCTGTCGTCCCCACAGCAGCGAATGTGTAAAGCATTTACTCCGCCGAAAAAAAGGTAATACTACGTGTATTTTCCACTAGGCTGGAGTACAGCCTGATGTCTGAGATTGATACTCTAGCCCTTGAAAATTCAATTAGCGCGTGCTAACTTGCAAAAATGATCACGTATCCAGTAAAAAAAACATAAAGACCTTAGTAGCACAACTACACAGTAGCGGTAAGTTTTCCTTAATACTGTAGATAAATTAGGCTAAAATGTCTTAAGGACTTACAATTTTTCAGGTTTTAGTAAACGTACACATTATGTATCTTACCTAATCCTAACTATAATGTATGTTTGTCTGTTTACGTCTTAACTTAACTATGATGGGTACATCATCATGATATTTTACATACTCGTTATCAGGGTGGGCAGATAAGGACATGGTACACCCAGAAAAAAGAACCGTTCTTGAGGGATAGAAAAAAACTTTTAGACATGAATAAATAACAACATGATGCCTGAAATACAAGCCAAATCATAATAATTTAAAGATCGATCAAAAAGATCTACTGAGATACTTAAACCAGAAAAGAGTTTGGCGACGAGAATACGTGATGCTATTAATAGAGAGTAAACTACTGTATCTGCTATTCTATTGTGGGGCACCTAGCTTAAGTCATTAGGGCGTGAATTCATTGCCATTACCTCGGGCGCCGGCGCCGCCGACCGGCCGGCGGACGTCGACGCAAAACAATTTGCGTGTAACACATTTGCTACTTTTTTAAGACGTAGTTAAGTTCTCTAACGGCCGAACACTCACAAGACTGTTTTGCTATCTTTGTGATAAAATATCAAAAGTAACTTTAAATAATATTGTTGTCTCCGTTTAATAAAATCTCATTTTTTACTGAAGATGACTTTTGAGAGAGTAAGCCCTTTTAGATAGATAAGAATATCAACTATAACTATGAGTTTTGGTTCAGTATTCTGGGTTACGTAATTTATAACAAGCCACATTGATGATGATTTGTCACAAGTTTTAGTAATTTGTAATAATTTAAAAATCAAAAAGTTGTTTAGAAACTATTTTTTACGATCGGATAAGCGAAATCTATGCCTACACAAACACTCTTTAAAAAAACTTACAAATTATAATTTGTTGCTATATGTAGGCGTAGGAAAAAATACCTCATATACACCTACTCCTAGTAGATACCTACTCTTTATTGAAAACCATACGAAGTCTTCTTCGTATGGTTTGCAATAAACTGTACTTTACAGTTAATGTTGACAGAAAGATGTACCATTATCCATTTACTCTATCTCAATACCTGTAACGATCTTCTTTTAAGGGCTTTCAGAAACCTACCCTTCTCATTATTTAGTTAGATTTGCTTATAAAAGTTTATTTTCTGGGGCAATTTTAATAGTAAGACAAACTAAAATTCCAAATTAAGAAGAAAACATGAATACATACACCGTACATTCAAAAACAACGCAAGTAACTCTACTAAAAAACGAACCTCTTTATTGTGTAGGTAACAAATATGATAGCTTATAACAAGAGATAAACCATCAGTTACAATTTAAATAACTGCCATCTTAGTCGAGTTAAGTTTATAAATATACCTCGAGGCTATTTTATATATTGTAGTAGTTTTATGTTCCTCGGGAGAAACAAGAATCATGATGCGCTATAATACGTAAGTAATTTTCTTGTATAAAAATAGGACCTAGGAGTTGTACGTTATTTTATTCGTCATTTTAGTTGCCATGATTTTAACATGTCTTTTTAGGGTTCCCTAAATTGAAAAACAGAAAACTTAAGGTCTCTCTGTCTGTCCGTTTTTTTTTAAATATAAGTAACTTTTTGGAGGAAATTAATAAACAAAATAAAAAGTTTTGCAAACTATACCGTATGACATATTAAATGAAAGGGCTTGTTGTGAGGGTTTCAATATGTAATTTAGTGGTTCGCGCTCCAGATCACAAAACCAGCCATTGCGGTTTCGAATCCCGCAAGGGGCAAATGTTTGTGTGATGAGCATGAGCATTTGTACCTAAGTCATGAATGTCTATAAAAGTATTCAAGTACCTATGTTTATCCGTTATCTAGTCGCCATAATACAAGCTTTGCTTAGTTTGGGGCTATGTAATTGGTGTGATTGTGAAAACAATGTATTTAATTTATTTTATTATAAATTTTTTTTTTAAATCCCCTTGATCACTGAAATACAGAAATAGGTTCCTTACTTATAGATTACAGGAAAACCTATCAAAAGAACGGAACCCTCTCCACGCGAGTTCAACTCGTACTTGTTCGGTTTTTATTTATATATTCTGAGACTATTCTAACATCAATGATCGATTTCTAATCGTATACACCGACACACCACCATTACTGATACTAAAAATATCCGATTCCAATCATAAAAATGATGATACTAAATTCTCGCTTATAAAAATAACCTGAGTAATCATTACGAACCTAAGGCTGTGGCTAAGGTCACTTACCTCATTACACATAATCTGCAGAACGATGCAAAAAGTGGGATCAGGTAATTATAAAGATGATGGAGAAGCGGGAATATTAACTTATTAAGTAGATTATTCTACTAAATATTTCTGTCCAGACAAAAGCCAGGTTGTTGCGGGTTTGAATCCCGCAAGGGGCTAATATTTGCGTGACGAGCACGAGCAATTGTATTCTGGGTATTGAGGTTGGGTGTGTGTGTGTGGCTGGGTAGTATTATTGTCTGGGTATTGTGGTACCGTCGTTGTTTCTGATTTCTCCACCAAATTGCCTTGGCTACTTAGGATCAGAGCAATATATGTAGTGCTGTCCAATATTTATTTTATTCATTTATGTTGATGTCACAACCAATTACCCGTGCTGAGCTGAACTCAAGGTGCAGAGAAATCCTCAAATTAATTTTTGTACTACAAATTTTTTATTTTTAACTTGTTCGGCATCATGGATATATTTAATAATCGTCATAAATAATCCGTGAATAAATAAATAGACAGGCAGACCGGAAAAAATTACAATGGTCCCGTTATTTGTACGTTAATCGAATGTTCTTACCAATTGGGATCTTTCTGGGAATATTCCCAACGGGGAAATTTCTAGGAGTGTTCCGACCGAAGTATCACAGTGGGGAAACCCACCAATCGGTATGATTATTTATGACTATACTCGTATGACTATCCGATTCGAGAACAAGCCATTTGCAAAATTATACACCCAATGCCAAGTTACGTCAGGCAAATAATTGCGTATTTTTCTTGATGCAGGTAGAAAAAAATATTAGTAGGTATATTTATAAATTATTTTTAGCCTTTAGAGCAAGCTTTGTAGTAATTAGAACTGGACACCTAAAGACTGGCTTCTTCTAACACATAAATAAAGAGTCCACTATATACATATTTTTAAAATGACTGTGAATTATTTTTTACAAAATGTAACTTCGGTAATTGGAGAAAGTAGATGTGACTTATGGGTATCATAGGAATGGCAAAAGAACAAAAGGCAAAGGCATAAGGTGTCCAGCTCTAGTGTTTATAAAGCTTTCTTAAATGGCTGACAATAAAAAGATACAATTTTTTCTACCTGCATCAGAAGAAGTAAATGTATTATAATTTCGCGAAATACTCGTTCTCGGTTTCCCTAGAGTGATGCTTCGGGAAATTTCTGGCGGCGACTGGTGGCGCCACCATGGCGTTCCGGTGAAATAGAGCCCTAGCAGTCAAGAATAATTGTAACCTATTTTACCCTAAATTGTTTCTGAAATAAATGGCATCCAATTTTATTTAAAGCAACCTTTAATGTCTTTGATTATTTTTTCAAGAAGAATTAAGCTTTAATTAAATTAGGTACTGATAATTATTGATCATAACAAGAAAATAGTTGACACAAAACCATTTACGCCTTGCCTGTCAGTCAGTACGCGGGCACCGAATGACGTCCAACGCTGCAATCATGCCGTCAAAGCTCTTATTGCAGGCAACGTCATGTCCACACGGACAGAAACGGTAATTTCCTGCACTCGCAGTGTCTAGACCGCTAACTTAATAATTTGTACGTCAAATCCATTTATTGAATGATGCTCGCACGAATTGCAACGTCTTAGTTCATAGCTAAATGCGTTTAGCTATGAATTAAGACGTTTTAGGTACGGTTGTTCTAATTTAAATAAGCACTTTGCTAATGATAGGATTGACCTGAAAAATTAAGCCAAATAAAACAAAAGATGCTTTAAACTTATTTGCAAAATCATTTATTTGGTTTGGATTTAAGTTAAAATAATAATAATTTATGTACTTATTAGTCATCAATCAATTGAACACGCTCTTAAATCAGCCCGACTTTAAAAGATTTACCTCTTTTCAGTTGATGTCTGTTCTTATTTTTTTATATAAATACAGAACTGTTGGTTTAAAGTTATAAATACAGAACTGTTGGTTTAAAGTATTTTTTTTAAACTATAATATAGTTACATATTTAAAAAAATATCAACATTTATTGGACGTCCTAATAAACTTTCGCCTCTGGTCTTACTGATCATACGGAAAATGAAAAATATATATTTGAAAAAGGAAGTTTCTACCTACTATCCTTATGACAAAATATACCATTTTGTTTAACTTACCTACCCGTAAAACGAACTAAATAAGCCCACCACAGCCTTCTGTCTGGTACTAATCAGTGTTTTTTGGCTTTGGCATTCAATTATTAAACACATCAAGTTACTATTTCACGCCACCTGATGAGTGATGAGCATTTCCGGATGCATTCATATTTCCCCTTGAATAAATTTATTAATTTATATTTGCAAAAAGTCATTAGGAACAAAAGAAAAACCACTAATTAGTTATTATATCCGTAGCAAAAAATCAACGTTTCAATCATACATTACTATTTAAAATTAAGATAAAAATCTGTTGCTATTTTTAGACGATTCACAATAGGAAAATTTAATAATATTTTTATTATAGTGCAAATTAAAATAACTAGATTCAGTTTGGCTTCACACAATGTGATTATATTGTAAAAGACAGATTAAAAAAGCTAAAAACTTTTGAACGGATAAAATAAAAACTTATATTTTTTAGCTGCAAATCCATTTTTAATTACAGAGGTTGCCCGAGGTATTTATAAAGTACTCTACCTAAAGGTAAAATATTTTATGTAAATTCTGTTCCTTGAAGTCAAATCAAGAATAAATTAATGAAAATTAAACTATTTTCAAAGTGACCGTTACAACAAGCTGCGTGATGATAAAACAATACAAAAGACTTCATTGTTTCAGAAGTCAGAATCTATTAATACATCAATATTGGGAAAATCTTCAAAGATTTTCCCTAAGGGATAATAGATTTATTAATCGATCACGATTTTTTCCTGATTGTAGTTTATCACGCAAAACCAAATTTCATGCAATATTAATTTGATCAAAATATAAAGGGTGTTAACCCTGTACTTAGAGTAGGTAACTGACTTTTTTAGTAGTATTAATTGTTAGATAAAACGACTAAACGTCATCTAAATTATTTATTCATGGAATGTTATTGCACAAATGAAATTATGAAACAATATTAAAATATTATTCTAAATTAAATCATGAATTTTCAGTAGTTAACTGAAAAGTATCATTATGTGTTTAAAACATGTTAATTTTACTTACTATATAGTTAGTACTTACTAGTGCCCCAAGAACCCAAGAATGTAAGTACCAAAAAAATTGTTACGCAATGGGCATACACATTTATAATAGGTTGCCAGCTGATAAACAACTGCTATCTATAAATACATTAAAAAAGGTTTTGCATGCTTGGTTACTCAAACATACATTTTTACTGTAAGCGAATATTTTGATTTTAAGGTGTAACAGCTTATAGTCTATTTATGTTAATTAGTTTCCTTACAATGTTTGCATGCTGTTATGTGTGAAGCAAAACGAGGATCTAATTTTTTACCTAACTATCCTGTTACCTATTACTATCTTAAGTCTTTAACTGCATCAATCTGTCTAGATCGCTACAAATCTGATGTCATTGTATTCAAGGTGTTAAGAAAGCTTTTTATAGTTTATTTCAATTATTGTCTCTGTTTCTTTCATTTGTATTAACCATTAAGAAACACGATAACGGTTACACGGTTAACGGGTAAACCGGAACGCGGTAAATAATTACTTTCCGACTTAATGTCTGTGTTGTTTAGAGTCGCGTTTAATTCATACAGTTTAGTGCTAGACGTTAGTCCTCCTGGTTTAGCGTACGGTAAAGTAATTGCCTTTAGGCTTTAGGAGTATTACACACTATTGCGTTAGTGAAAAAATAATAATATTTCACTTCAGTCAGTAGTGCATCATCAGTAACATACTGACGACCCGTTTGGTGTACCAAGATCTCTGGTTTGATTATCAGTTCGGATCAATTCAGAAAACGATATCTTCTTAATTGGCTCGGGTCTGGGTGTGCTCGGATACGCCACTGGCAAAATTTGTTGTCCGGTACCTCGTAAAATAAGGATGTTGATTCCTTACTTCGAGACCATGACGATTGGTGTATTGTTGCATATTTATTATTATCTTTCACGTCAGTCGATTGGTCATCATCTAAGTCTAAAGTAACACACTGATTCAGAGACTCATCATCATCATCATCATCATTATAGCCAACGGATGTCTACTGCTGAACATAGACCTCCCCCAGTGACTTCCGAAATTGGCCGGTTGGAAGCGGCCCACACCCAGCGGCTTCACATTCAGAGACTCGTTAGAAAAAAATGCGTTTCGGTATTGATGCTTCGTTACAGCATTTTTGACAATCAAAAAAACCGAAAACATGATCAGTCGGAAGAGCAACCGTAATGAGATTTGAGAATCCAATTAATTTGATTAATATATGATCGTAAATATAAGGTTCTCATTTATTAGTTAGGTACTAGCTGCCCCGACAGACATTGTCTTGTCCTTTGACAGTGTAAAACGACATTCATTTGCGTCCGTAGTAGCAAAAATATCATAGAAAAAGGACGTTCAGATTTTCCCGAATTTGAAAAATTTCGAGGAAACTTTTCTAGTTTTTCTTTCTACACAAACCTTTTCCCGACAATCTTGAACACAACAAAAAAAGAATTAGCCAAATAGGTGCAGCCGTTCTGAAGTGATGCGTACATTCGGCAATTGATTTTTATTTTTAAAGATAGATTCAATACAGTATAGCCGAGGATCAAGCTCAGTGGCGTGCGTTGGGAAAGGCCTATGTCCAGTAGTGGACTGACGTAAGCTGATTATAATGATGATAAAAGAATAATTTGGTTTGGAGAGGTGAACATTTTTTTCCCGATTTCGATATTGTAAATTTCGCGTCCATCCAACCCTATATTTTATCAACATGTAATCATCATCATCATTTCAGCCATAGGATGTCCACTGCTGAACACAGGCCTCCCCCAATGACTTTTATCGGGGGGATTGCCAATACTCGCCACGCTTGACAGGCGAGCGCAATTTTTTATAACATTTCGCACGCAGACGCTGCTGCCCGTCTCGTGCTACAGGAATTAGTCGCCTCTTACACACGCACACGCTTCCTGTTGGCGGTGGGGAAGTTTACGGCTGTTCCCACACGGCACTTACGGCCATCCCCACACGGAACACATTCACATCAAAAATGATGTAAACAAATAAGTATTAAATGCTTTGACTGCGTAAATTTTCAAGTCATTTGGTCGAGGGAATAGGCTGACTAGCAGGAGTGAAGGTTCCTTAAAGAATGAAACAAACGACATTTTGATAATAATTTAATGAATAAACGTATAGTTGTTTCCTAACTACCCAATCCTGCAAACCTACAAAACATGTTTAGCAATATGTTTACATAGCAAAAGTTTATTTGCATACAACATATACACAGACTTAACCGTCATTGTGCCCGTAGTCTTAGTTTTAAAACAGGTGCTGTAAGCATTATGTTCAGAATTGATGGATCCCGCCGTTTCCGTACAGTAATACGACCTTTTCTGCAGTCTGCAGTTGCAATTAACCAAACATTATTGCACTTTTATTGCTTTACTATTAAGGTTCACACGTAAGGATACCATTGTAATTACGCCTCGTCATATAGCTAATACAAAAAAAAACTTTATAAATTATTTCAGTTTACAAAAACAGTGTTTTTTTTTACTTATCCCTATAGCAAAGGTCAAAGTCATGAGTTTTTCATAATATCATAAACAGTATTTCATAAAATATAAACAACTATTAGGACAGAAATTCTACATCAATCATGTAAAAACAACCAATATTATTAGTCTTTTTTTCATACTTACTTTGATGTCTGATTGTTTTTTTTTTGCGGCTAAATCTCATTATAAATCTAAACACGAGTATAAATGTCATTTAAGAATCGCAAGATGACTTTAAATGTGATTGTTTTTTACGACTAAATTTAATTTAAAACCTAAACTTAAGTCATTAATAATCGCAAGATGGCTTTAAATGTAATTCGTGGTTTTGAAATCAAAGTGACATAATTTAGTTTAGATAATTATATAGGAACTCATTACTTACGTTGGTCCCTTAACAGAGAAAGAAATGTCTTGTCCTGTTTGCGATAGCTATGAAAGGGATCCTCATTAAATATTAAATGGTTTATACTCTATAAATAGCGTGTGTAAGTAGTTTGAGATATCAGTAATCGTAATATTAACATTTAATATGAACTACTAACAAACAGTTCTTTATACGAAGTTTATCAACTTTATACCTAGAATTAAAGGCACTTATTACTGATGTAAATAATAATTAATCACCATGACATTTCCAAAGAAAAATTATTACAACTTTCACTCACTTTTAAGAGAAAAAACCAGTAAAGAACGAGTCGTATTTGCGTATACATTTAACTGTCAGCTTGTTAAGCAAATTATTTATTTGAACGATTTTGCACAAGTCAGTCAATTTGCGGTCTAAAGTAACATTACTTGCATTATATATTCTCTACCAGTCAACCTTGAGGTAATGCAGATAATGTCGTAGTTTATATAGAGATGTAGAGAACCTACGTTTGTTTACACGCCAAGTAGGAGCCGGCATTTTATGTGTCGTTCGCGGAAAATTTTCAGACTATTCACGCAGTCTCGCTGACATGAAGTCACAAATTATGTTTACACCATTTCTCCCAAGTACCCAACTTCATTCAGTGTCGAAAACTAGTCTGAGACATTCACTTGTGTGCGTGTTTTTTGGTTTCTTGTAAACAACGTTATATTGTGATCATTTCTGTATCGAACGTGAGTACTTGACAACAATATAATTTAACCCCATTTATAGAATACTTTGTGTATCTGCGAAACTAAAGTATTAGATTTCCATAAGAATACACAGCCGTATTATTGTTTTACCCAAACGATTTCACGGAACAAATCAATTATTGTAAATGTTGCCAGATTTTTAAATATAATGCACACGTTAGACAGGTCCGTTTATTAGCATAGACTCAAGAACATTTTTAACTTTTGTTCAATCGTAGACCGTAATTTACGGTGTTTAAGTTTCAAATCGTATGTCCGGCTGTAAAATTTTTCAATTTGCAAATACAATTGAAAACAAATAGTTCGAACGCCTAACTGGTAAGATGTTAAAACGATATTCGGTGACGAATTTTGACCGACAGTATAATATACTCTAAATGGCCATTTATGTAATAATAAACATGTCAGTCATAATGCAAAAACTTCTATTCTATCTAAATGATTTTGGCACTTAGCGAAAAGTCTTGACACGTTCGTTAGTTTCGGCGTTTCTATTTTGATATGGACTTAGCTATGTTCATAGATTTCCATTATGACTATTCATTGTATGTGTCTAACTATATATCACTTACTATATACTAGGTAAGGTTACGTGCTCAAAATTGCTGACGTTCCAAAATACAATTGTACGTGCTAACAAAGTAAGCACCTAATAATTTCTATAAACACTGAGATATTTTCTAAGGATTTACATAATTATTTTACAATATTCTGAGGCCCGATATCAACTTTAAATTGGCAGAAACACAACTCAAATATTTTTATCGTTAGTCGCGCGTATTCTATTCAAATTCAACAAAATATTGAGCATTACTGTTATGTTGTTAGACGCCTACAAGAAGCCTATTTTCTAAAAAAACTATCTTACATTACTCTTTAATCGAATTCAGTATGGTAAGCGGATGTAAAATTATTATCTTTTAAAACAATTTGTGTGGTAAAACTAAGGACACTAACAACAAATATTAACACACATTAACATAGACTTGCTATTCCTATTTTGATGTTACTAAATAAGATCGATAGAAATGACAAAACGCTAAGATAAATCAATAATTATAAGTATGGCGTCTACGTAAAACCTACTACAATGATGTTTCCCGTGCGTTAAACAAATGAAGATAACTTATTAAGAGCCATCATCTGTCAAATCGTATTTTGCAAAATTATTTACAAGCAAGAAGTTTTTTTAATCTTTAGTTTTTTCTAAAAAAACGTTTACATGGTGATATTTATTGATCTAGTCATCGGAGGAGGCCTATGATAACCCAGCGGACGTCCTATGGCAAAAATTTTAATGATGATGATGACAGTTTTTGAATTCTCGCTTGGGCGCTCTTATATGGATTGTATGTGTCAATACGCGTAGGAATATTGAAAAATGCTATCAGTTTCACACCGCTTTGCCTTCGTCCTCCCTCGTGCGATAGAGAGAGTTGCAAGTCCTGGGGGAAATTACCTACCCTACCCTACCCTTCTTGAAATATTATAAATATAAATAAAATGTATAAATTATTTCCACAATCACACCGATTAGCTAGCCCCAAACTAATCAAAACTCATAAAGATACTTAAATACGTTAATAAACATTTTTTTTTACCATCACATACCATCACATACCATAACATCAAACATCCATGAATTAGGTACAAATGCTTGTGCTCATCACACAAACACTTGCCACTTGCAACCGCTGGCTTTGTAGTCCGCAGCACGAACCACAACACCAGACGGTCGTCAAACTATTCAAAATATTTTTTCGGGCAATAACGTTTCAACTGTAAGCCTTTACAAAATAAGTCAATTTTAGCCTCATTAGATTCAGTACACCTTAATCTGTCTGTACGATTTTCTTTTTGGTGTTTAGTTTAATTAGAAAAAAAAACACTCAGTTGTTTTTTAGTCAAAATAAAGATACGTTAATAATTTACATCTTAAGCAATATTTCTTTAAAGTAAAAAGGTTTATATATCTACATTTTAAAAAATTCGCAAAATTGTTATTTTATATATTATGAAAATTTACAACTTTACAACAAAATTACTCTCAGACTCATTCTAATCTGGATACAGATTGTTTTGGATGTTTTTAAGTATGGCGAATTGCCGTTGTGAATCACCCTTTTGAAGCTGCGCATCAAAATAACCTCCGTTCTAGGTAAAGTCGAACGAAATTAGCGTGTTTTAGTGGCCGTTTACGTCGTCCGCGCTACCATGTGACAGGACGTAGACCGTGAATGATACTTTTTGCTGAAATATTGTTATAGTTCAATATTGAGAAGGGAAAACCATCTTACTCAAAACTAATAAGGTTTAGGGATAAAACCTGTGTTCGTTATAAATACAAACGATCTATTTTATTTCATAATAAAAGTTTATCATAAATTTATCCGTGTCGATGTAAGAGTATTAAGATCCTCTTCAAGAAATCAATTTTGTGTCTAACACACGAACTTTCTTGTTAAAGTACATATAATCTTATTTTCTTATCCGGAAAATCATTACACTTTAAGGTACTCAAAGGACGCGTACCTTTTTTTGCCTACTCATCTTACAGTGATCATGTGAAACATTGTCGCATTTTTCATCTCAAGGAGCCAATTTATGGTAACGACACTACACGTGGCAACTTCACACGGCTCAAAAGACAACTAATTTAAAATAATTGATGGACAACATAAAAGAAGTTGAGTTTACAAAGACTGTTTAAACCTTCAAGTAGGTAGGTAAAAAATGTTTTGAGAATACAGTACAAAGCGCATGATGCCTAAATACAAACAATGACTGATAATCGCAAGAATCCAATTATCACCTTATTTGAAAACTCACTCAAAGGTTATTGATCTATTGCATAAACAGAGCCAGCTTTTCCACAAGAAAACGTATTATCTACACTCTTCTTATCTATATGAAAATCACGTGACTGAGGCATCCCTCAGTTATTTATGACGGAGTAGGTATACTGATTTACTACTTTTTCTGTACTTTAAGCACAGTTAATTTTTCATGTGCATTGTAATTGAGTTTATAGTTTAGCTACAGTGTTAAGACATTATTTTAATTTAAGATAAATCAACGATGAGTGATCCATGATGAGGGTCATGTTTCTTTCCCTGTGCCACAGGATTTTATTTAGGTCACATCAATTATGTTTGTTAGTCTTTGCCTATGTTTATCTGTTGTTCGTAGTATATCCTAAGTCCACGGTTCTGCCGTAGTTCCTAACAAAGAGAGAGAGAAAAGATTTGACGTAACACAGAAACCAGCATAGTTTTTGTGGGTATAATTAGTCACAAGTCCCTTTTTTAATTTTGTGGCCTCCGTGGTCTTGCCCGTCTGCCATGGCCGACACGACCGTACGATAACTTCCCAAATGTCGGACAAATACCCTGCCGCGCCGTCGTAACGAAATAGGGCACAACTATAATTTTTTTGTGAAATTGAGATAATACATATTCGGAATCAGAAAAAAGGCGCATAAACGCATTAAACTTGAATTTTTTGAGGATTAAAATATTATAATTATTATTGTGCCCTTTTGCGTTACGACGACGGGCAGTAAGTACCTATGTACTTTATTTTTCAAACATCACAATACAAGAAGTGCGCCATCATAGTATTCTTTTCCTCCGGAATGTGACGTAAGAGTTACTTATCAAATAATTACTGAAGTATGCAATAACAGTTGTTTTGTTAAACAATGCGGCGGATTTTATGACCGTATTACGATAATATTGATAGAACGTTTCACATATTTTCGTACATTATTATCGAACGTGAAGCATCCGTTCGAAAAAAGTATTTAAAAAATCTTATAGTAATTATTGACATCAATATGTTTAGTCAGAGAACCAAGAAATAATGGAAAATGTTGGAAGACTAACATTAATAGATGTAAAAAATTAGGGAGATTTCGAACAAATACATAGGTTTTATTTATTTTATATTAGCTGCCCCGGCGAACTTCGTAACGCCTCTTTTTTCGTGAATTTTCCCGATGTTTTGTATGAATAAATTGATATTTTTTTTAATGAAAAAATTGATTGAAATTGATATTATGCTATTCAGGGATCAAACAATAAAAATCGGTCCAGCAGCCGTTTCTGAATTATAAATGGTGTAACTAACCCGACTTTGTTTTAAATATATAAAATATTAAGAAAATCATAGTTAATTTAACAAAATTGTAATATGAGAGCTTATCACATCATCATTTTTAATTTACTAGCCAGTAAAGTCAAACCTTATTGGAAAACTACAAGATGCAAGACTTTAAATGGTGGTATAAAATTGGAAATTGTTGTTCAAGAAGGTAAAGTACGGACTAAACGGTTTGTTTAACCTTTCTCTCATCGATGGGTCGCATTTTATAGCGTATGGACCATGTCAATAAAAACCATGCACCATTAGGTACATAGTTGTTGTGATAAAATGTTACAATATCGGACATTGCTTTTCCATTTGGTGAAGGTGATCATAGAGAAAATAGAATTAACAGATTTACGTATGACGACCTGGTTAGTGTATTGGCGCGGTCATTCGCCTCGAACGCGAAGGGTTCCGGGTTCGATTCCCAGTTTGGGTCAATTTAGGAAACGATCTATTCTAAATTAGCTCGAGTCCGGGTGTGCTGGGTAGACGCCCTTGGCGAAATTCATTATCTGGTTTCTCGTAACACTAGGATGTTAAGTAATTCCTAGATAGTGTGTCTGGAGCATATTTAAGTACCTATTTACTTGTTTACTAAGTGTTTTTTTTTATTTGCGTACATCATTATATTTATTATAGTATTTTTGTGTACAATATTATATTTTTTATAGTATTTTTTTAACAGTGCTGTAATTATAATAATAATAATAATTAGTATATCGTTGAATAGGTTTTAACTCATCAGGCGTAATTACTTTCAAAGATCCGCGATTTTTACTCTAGGTCACATTGGGGGAGCCCCTTTGTTTAGCAGTGGATGTCCTATGGTGAAATGATGATGATGATGATGATGCAGCTTCGGTGTAATTAAACGATTATATACAGGGTTAGTTGTAAAACATCAATAGCCTCGTAGGGGCTGATCCTTTTTGAGATTTCAATGTTGGTCCCATAGCAAAAGTTGTTGTATTTGAGCACCGGAATCAGCCTCTAGGAGGTTGTTAAGTTTTACAAATAACCCTGTATACATACAGAGGAAGATTTGAGGTTGACTTTGTGTGTGTCTGTGAGGTTGTGTGTGAACCGTTGTATGCTATTAAATAATGTATATGAATTTGCCAAAATTAGGTATCATAGAAGGAATTTAAGGAAAGCAACTACAAATATAATTTTCTCGAAACGCTCTACGCAGCCTTGGCAGTTCTTATATCTTTTCAGTAATGACTGTGCGTATTCTGATACGTACTTGGCCGGTTTATATGCTACATCCTTTTACAAAAACTTCTATTGTCTCAGATTTGGTATTTTAATGATATTGTCAATTGTTATTTTCATATTTTCACTCTAGTCTAGTGGTTTTTTTACCCGACCACGGCAAAGAAAGGGTATGTTTGTATTTAGGTAGGTACGTATGTTCCACCGTAGCGCCTATACTACTTACTTATACTTATCTTATTTTTATGAATGAGGTATCAATCTATCCATTATTATTGGTACCTACATCCAAAGAAGTTGAGGTCTCTGTTTTTTTTTCTTGTATGGATTGGGATGTCCAATGAAACTAAAAACAATTCTAAGTTTTTAAACATAAATTAAATACCCACACTCAGCGACAGTAAACGATTACTAGAAGACCGCCTAAATTGTGCGTACTTGTTCCTGTCACTTTAATTTCTTTTGTGTGGTGTGCGATAAAGAGTTTCTATCTACTACATTTTAAAATTTATGAATACCGCTACCTATTGGCAGTCAATCGTGAAAAGACTTAAATCACCTCCCCACCTGTTTCGTGTTTCTTTTTTTTTAAAAAAACGTTACTTTATTGAGCGTACCTAAATTATTAATTAAAAAAAAGGTTAAATGTAAAACCCAACACAATGTAACACCCTCTAAAAAGATATAAAAGTCTACATATGTCAGCCAATTGAAACCCACAGCTGGACGTAAGCCTCCCAAAGAGCACGATCACCCGCTTTAAGCACGATCACCCGCTTTTTACGTCCATCCACTGCCAGCCATCTTCCTAAGGTCGTTGGTCCATCGAGCTGAAGGGCGCCGTTTGCCAAGGCTTGGTATTCACTCGAGAACCCCTTATACATAAAGTCTTTAATGTTGTTATTTATAAATGACCAAAAATCAAAATATAATAATATTAGCCTACGTTACATTATAAATATCACTAACTGCTGCCAACCCAACTTAATATTTACAACTAAACTTATAAAAATGAATCCCTATTTCCCTTTGTCACGCACGCCTTAACTTAAGAACGACTTTACCGATTTTATCCACCATTTTTAAAAGTTTTTTAACTTTGTAGTAGCCTTTAAGACTAACTAAGCTTAAGACCACGACAGCTATTTTTAAAATAATCTGTCATATAATCTTTTTGCTGCACTATTTGTAATCTTGTGTAATTAATATAACTACCTACACTTCGTAAACATCACCACCATGCTGTGATACTCAGTTAGTGGATATGTTTGTTGTAAGTTATTTATATAAGCATAAATTTATTATTTATTATCTAAACATTAATTTATAAAAATTAATAAAACTAGCAGACCCGACCGTCGTTTAAATTTCACTATCACCTATAAAAAGATATTAACGTACGAGTAAAGTTCCGATTTCATTTGAAGTTTTTCCACAAATTTTCTTTTTATAAAAACCTAACTCGTAAACTCACTCACTATTACGAACGTGTAAAAAAATTGCCAAATCGTCCCAGGCGTTCGGTATTTAGTACGCTTAGCAACGAGCAACATTTCGTTCTTAATTTAGATTATTTTTTACAATAAATGGTAAAAATATATACATCTTACGGTTAAAATAAAATCTATGTTTAATCATTGCATGTTAAATATTTTATTTCAAGAAAATGAAATTCAAAGAGTTTTAAATAACTTGGTGGTGAATTTGTTAAAAAATTAGTGAAGAACAATAACGTGTTAAGTATTTATCTCAGAATCATATTCTAAAGTCCACACAGACAAATAGAATAATAGCCAGACAGCACACCAATTGCCATGGTCTCAAAGTAAGGAGTTAACATACTTGTCTTACGAGGTACCAGACAATGAATTTTGCCAGGTACGTCACCCAGCACACCCAAACTCGAGTCAATTTAGAATTTTTTAAATTGTTAACAAATTCACTACCAAGTTATATAACTCTTTGAACTACATTTTCTGAAGTCAAATATTTAGTATGCAATGTTTAATAGAATTAATTAGATTTTATTTCAACCGTAATATTTTTTTTTTGTATTACAATTTATAAAAATAGTTTTTTTAAATGATCCGAACCGGGAATCGAACCCGAGGCCTATGCGTTCAAGGCACATTACCGCGCCACTAATCACATTCGCGGATAAAATGAAGCATAATGATAAGTTTCCCATAATCATGTTTGTGTCTCGAACGTGCAGTGAACTGCACTCGCGCGCACGCACTCTACGGAAGTGTGCGCAGACGCGGATTGATCTGAGCGATTTTAGAGATAAAGTTCGCAGGACGCTCGCACATTCCATGAATAACATCCAGATAGTAAAATATGCATTAGGCGAATATAATCGATGGCTGATGCCTTTTTATTCAAGATAACGACAAAATGAAGTCTATTAAAAAATTACTTTAAATGTCACTAACACTTTAATCATTTAGGGTTCCGTACCTCAAAAGGTTAGAAACCTTATATGATCACTTCGTTGTCCATCTGTCTGTTTGTCAAGACTCTTCTTATTAGGAATGCGTGGAGATATCAATTTAAAATAATATCAAATACTCAGGTCTGCAATCTCTTGAAGCTGTGAATAAATCAAACTACTATGTCTCTTCTTCTTCTTCCTTGCCTTCTCCAACTATTTAGGGTCGCCCCTTCTCGTTCTTAGGCGCCAGGATGCTCTGTCCTGGGTTGTCTGTGCAGTTACCTATGCCCGTTACATGTCCCTGGACACGGTTGTCCACCACGTGGCCTAGGGCATTTCTCTGCCTCTCTTCTTATCTGTGATATCCAGAGCCTTCCTAAAGGTCTATTTTTCGTCTGTCCCTCAAACTTTTATGTCAGCGCAGTCAAAAGATACGGCTGTTAATGCCGCATTTTTGATAGTCGCAAGATAATCAAAACTTATAGACTTCGAGTTGACCTAGAATTTATGATATTTGGCAACAAGAAGCAATGTCTTATATCACAAGAAAAGAAAAAAGTCCGAAATCCGTAAATTTGTAAATACGTCACTGCAGACTCCATACACACAATTTTCAAATACAAACTGAAAAATCGGTAAAAATCTTCGAGACTCGATTCCGGTTATGAACAAACTATTTACATACCTACAAGTTTGTACGAAACCCTCGGTGCGCGATTCTGAATCACGCTTGGCCGGTTTTTTCATTAAATTCTTTAAATAACCACACCTATTATCTATCCCGAAACTAAGAAAAGCTTGTACAATGGCGACTAGAACTTTAAACATTTTATAAACATCCACGACTCGTGCTCATCTCATCACACAAGATTTGAACCCGCAACCGCCTGGCTTTGTAGTCCAGAGCGCGAACCACTAGACCAAAAGGTTATAAAATAATATTCAAGAATAGTTTAATTGTGATATTACCTATATAGGTGTCCCGAAACTCAAGGATACTATTTATTTATTTATTTATCATCGTAAACCACTTTTGTTTTTTGACTTTTGCAAATTTGCATAAAAATTTATTGACTTCCCATACAAATTAACAAACAGCCGATTGAATTTGTATAGAAAGACAAAAAGTTGTTCACCATAATGTATAGAATTTGTGGTGACAAGGTTATCCTTGAGTTATGGAACAACCTGTATATGCTACCTATGGAAATTAAATTAACTGGTCAACATTGTGACCAATAACCAATATGGTCACGAAAGAATTGCACAAAATATTGAAGCTCATTAGAGCTTCGATATTTTGTGCAATAAATAAAATGGTAGAAATTCATTGATAGATTCGAGATTTTATGTTGATATTCCTAGTTGGGGTTTAAAATCTAAGATTAGGCAGACGTTTTATTCTGAAGTACCCAAGTACACAACAGATAAACTTTAGCAGTGTGAAAGTACATCTTCCCTACCTACTTCAAACAAAAATTTGGTACCAAAATAGCACCCGCAACACAATAAAGTGAATCACATTATAAATAGAATCCAAACAAACCCATTCAAAAACAGCAAGGGTAAATATATTGTCTATTGACAAACATCATCATTGTAGCATGCACAGTAAAGTTCGTAATTGCATTTCCATAGTAACTATGACTCATGTGGCAGCAAACTTTTAGCGTATACGCAAGAAAATTGATAAAATAAGAAAATTAAACGTTGGAGTAATTAATTTTGGGTGGGATGTGATTTATTCTAAAAACAAAAGTGTATCGAGCTTGGGAGATGGTCATACGCAGGCCACATGCAGTGTCTGTCAACGCAGGCCCCGGTATATAAGCACGCGTTTTATCAGCGGCACTCCAATACATAGCCGACAGTCGCGACGAACGCACATATCGAATAATCGAAATTGGAACTTTTTCTCATCTTGTGTGTGTGGTTGCGACCTCTTTACGGGCTTTGACACAGGACCTGAATTTCAAGTGAGTATACTATAATCATCCCAGTCCTGGAATGGACCTTAAATAATTATAAATATTTTTTAAAAATCATAAAATATTATTACAATAAATATTGGAAATTAATATAAAATATTTTATAAAACAAACAGTGGTTTAATAAATCAAATATTGTTATAATAACTAAAATGAAAATAGCTAAGGCGTATGCACCTGAGATTAGAAAGTAGATATGTTTTGGGTCAGTAAGTGCTTTGTTAAAGCTAAGCTTTTCAAACATTTTAAATAAATAAATCTACATAAATAGATATTTCAACCTTTTTAAAATAACCTGTTTAAAATAAGTTAAGGCGGGCATTCCATAATGGAGGTAATATAAACGCGCTTTATTTTAAAACACAACGTAATTAATAGCATACTGAAAATGCTATATTATTATTATTGCCTCTAATTAGGACGCTTTTCGTTCGTCTAAAACACGATTGCTTTAACTTTGCTGCAGAAATTTAAATCACAAAGATTGTTCGAACTTTAATCTTTATTTTATTTGGGTTATGTTACATTTAAGATCATGAAAAAAAAAGTATTTGTAAATATATGAGATTCTTTCTTCGAAGATTCAATCTTTAAAATTAAAATCAAAATCATGTATTTTTGCAAATAGGCCATTAACAGCGCTTTTACACGTCCTAATATTATTTTTTTGCCCTACCACTGCTTCGGGACAATTTGTGGGCTAGTGCCGAGAAGAAGCAGCGCAAGTGATTCGGTACTGTTGTATTTTAAAATTAACTTAGTAGCCTTTTAAAATTAATATTTTTACAAGTTTTGGTGCGAGCTCAGCAGTTTTAAATCCACACATTTTTATCATTTATGTAATAACTTACGGTGTAATATCCATTTTTCATTAAATTCATCTTAACATTTATAAAAAATACGAATACATTTTCCCATGTATGAACTTTTTAGTTTTGCCTTCCCTTTTAATCTTAGAAGCCTACAATTTATTTTATTGAAGACAGTTGCTGCTGAATACCATGTCCTTAAAATCGGAACTTAAGATTTTGGAAAATAAAAATAATGTAGAGCCATAACATATAAATAAAAAAGTAAAATAAGAAAGAAACTAGTGAACCTGCAATTGAGGAAATAGGTATTAAAAGAAATAAAAACTGAAACAGGACAGGAATATCTCTGAGGTCCGGTTCGATTCCCAGTCGGTCAATGTAGAAAAAATACTTTTCTATATTGTCTCAGGTCTGGGTGTTGTGGTACCGTCGTTGTTTCTGATTACTGTAACACAAGTGCTTAAGCTACTTATCATAGGTTCAGAGCAATGTATGTGATGTTGTCAATATTAAAAATAAAATAAAAAAACAAAATTACGATAAAAAGTAGATCTGACGCACTCAATGGTTGACTGGGGTTGACGGGCTCTCAGCGCAGATGAGTGATATGCACTTGCGCCTGCACTCCGATGAATAAGATGCATTTACAAACAAACTGTTTATAAACATTAAATTAAAATATCAATCTCTAGAACAAACAATAACCAAATTATTTATGCAGAATTCGCATTGTAGGTATGGGTTAATATTTAAATATGTAATAATGAATATGGATCTTGGCAAAAAATCTTGTATTCTCTCAAGGAATAAGAATGAAATAGAATAGTGATTGATAGGTGGGTGTAAAAAATATAACATTAAGTAATCCTATTGCCTACATAGTTACAAACTCTAAACACTATTTATTTTATGGTAAATTCAGATTCAACTTGTGACAAGTCCAATGTTATAAGCAATTCAATTTACTATGACCTTAGTCATCTAAAGATATGCCTACCTTGATCTTCAAATGCCGTATTTATACCGAATGGTAAAAGCTTATTTGTGTACCTAGCAATACATTAAATGGGAGGTGTTTTTAACCTTCTGCATCGACGCGGGATGTTTATTTTTACAAGACAATAGCGTGGAATCAGATAATTAGTTTCTAAGAAAATTTGCAAAGTTAGTGAATGGTCACCGAGACCCGAGACTAATCTACGTTAAATCGATTCTCTAGAATGCCGGACGACAGGCTTTTTACTATAAATACCACATTTTAATTAGTGGAGCTAGCGTTCAGTCTCCACCAATTTTTTTTAAAAAGAGCAGGTTAAGGTATGATTTCAATAAACTTCTAACTACGAGCAACGAAACATAAATATAACTATGTATAAATGTATCCAGTCCCTTTGTCCCGAATAACAAAGTAAAGAAACAATAAAAAATGCGAATCGGACTTACGCACTAAGGGTTCAGTACCACCGTACAGTATAACACTCCATTTTGCTATAAAATAGTTATTTTAAACTTTTTAATTTTTTTAGTTAGTTTTTTAATTTAAACTCTGTGAATAATTAAATAATTTTAAGTATCTACCTATTACGGTTCAAAAGATACATCACTTAGACAGAGGGACAGACCGCGGAGACATAGATAGGGTAGGGTAGGGATAGATAGGGTACCGTTGACAAATTTTGGGTACGAAAAGTATAAAACCTGCAACTAGTAACAATGCACACTAACAATAAAACATGGGTGTAAGTTATGCAAAATCGCAAATCCATTTAGGACTAAACTTGAGAGTAATGAAATCAGCGATTAGCTGATTGGACACAGGTAGCTAATGACGCGCCATTATCATGGCGTTTCGTTCTTAGAGCGAAACTTAACTCTGATAAAAAGCAGAGCAGAAAATTAAAAAAAAAAACAGTTTGTGTCTAACATAAAGTTAAAGCGGTAAAACTAAAGCTTACTCAATATGAATATACAGGGTGTGTCTATGTGCTAGTAAATGATTCACTATCGAGTCTAGACGGAATTAGGAATATTTCGATAACATTAAACGTTTTAAGACATCTGTATAATTTGTATCATGTAAGAGGGTGCTGGTAATAGAGCCTATTTATCTTATAACGACGAGAGACGATATCGCAATAGATAGATAATTTTATTGATACTCTTTAATACACCACACAAAAGAAACAAATTATAGAAATAAATACATTTAGAATTAATAGCATAATTTAAGGGGCGCGAGGGTAAAATACTGTAAGTTTCAGGACTGAAAAATAGAATCTAGAATATCCTAGGTATATCATCATCATCAGCAGCATCATTTATTGCTGCTTTTACAGGCACACCCTGTATAAGTCTATTTGTTGATCTCACTTAAATGAATCCGATGTTGTCAATGTTATGGTTTAAATTATTATCCCTTGGTGCGTCCAATTATTGCTATCAAACTAACCTTAAGTGCCCTATTTAAAGTATTTCATTTGTTTAATTATGAACTTGAACTTTTTGTCCACTACTACTGTCTGTTGCCTTTGGGCAGATCATTGTAAACTTTAAATATAAAATACTACTTAAAAGGCTTGTAATTTTGTATAATTCTGCGTTCTACTAACCTATTGCAATGCATTTTTAACCTCTCAACCCAGAAAAACGAGACACAATATAAAATGTATTGTTATGCAAATTAAAAACCAATATTAGAAGAAATATGTACTGATTTTAGGGCAGGGCACTTTGAATCATATCGTCCTTAACCAATTTTCTTTTAACCTGGTCACTTAACACAATAGGAATGGTGACTACCTCACCAAAATATCAAAACAATGGCCGATAAAGTGATTTGGGACTGCAAAAGCGCACCTCATGGGCTCTACCTACAGCGACATTGCTCATTCCTGTCAGGACCCGATTTGTGACGCATGAGCAAAATCATTTGCGCAGTATATTTCCGTCCCACGTGACAGAATATTAAATCATGGCCTTCTTTCCATGGGAAATGGAAATTCTCTTAGCTGCAGTACTTACTCGTAGTAAAATTGTTATTTCTATCACCCATTGTTTCAAATAACGGTTCCGACACATGAAGTTGAGTCCGGATATAATAATATTTAAACCACGAAATGAAGACGCTAACAAAATAGCCTAGTTCAGCTTGTCATACTTCTGAAATTCCTTAACTGAGAATTCAGCAATGTAATGGAATACGGTGAATTGTAAACCTCAATTTATTTTTGCAGAAGCAAATGATGGCCGCTAATGTATTTATAAAAAGGAATAATCTAGGTTTATTCGCATTTTTATTTCACTGTTTTGGTAACCCTAAATAAGAAGTTAGAGCAAAAAGCGGAGCCCAACAAGGAACGCCACTCAAGGCAACTTTGCCGCGTCAATTATCTAACATAATGATAACGATTTCCACGGATCATGGATATTTGGTGCTAACAATGGCCAAAGACGCGTGGATAATTATTTTGGACTTGGCAAGGCCACGGCCGATCTAAACTTTGCACAGATTTAACTACTGAAATGATACATCTTGCCGGAAGCTTTAACTCCTTTGAAATGCTACTCATACTGTGAGAACTAAAAGTTAAATTATAATACTTAATAAACGTAAATGACACAATGTATTGTGTTATTTTAAGGAAAACTGACTAGGTCACTACATTTAGGTATTTACTCTTCCTTCTCCAAGGTTGAAAAATGAGTAAGGTAAACTAGTCAAATAATCTTAATAAATTAATAAGTTATTCTGTTGATGCTGCTCCTTTGGACATTAATTGAGATGTTTATATTCAAAATCCCTTTTTCAAAACAACAATACTTGAATTTGGTATAGTAAATCGGCCCGATTCAAACACTTACATTTGGTAAAAGAATTCAACAATTAGATGTAAATGTAACTAGTATCAATACCAAGCAACTTCATACATCTGTAAGTAGTTGCTGATATTTAACTTAAGGAAATAGCCCCTCTCAGCTCTGCAACAATTGCACATCACCCCCTTTCAAGGTGAAGGCGGTCACGTCACGTAACATCTACCCGGTCCCCGTTTATGTAAAGTTCAGTTGGTCAACGGCCACGGCGAGGTGTAATCCTGCCCCCGACTTATATAAACATCTGAAGATCGCCCGTCGAAACGCATTATGTAAAACATCTGAAGATCGAAATTTATTTTGTCAGCTAGATTTTGTAACGTATGGAAACATTGCGAGCGTTCGCATTTTAATTTTTTTTTTCTGTTGCACAAAAAAAAGCGGTGATGGCTATGGGTGATGGATAACTCAGCAATGTATTTCAAAAAAGTTGAGTGGTTTACATTGCACGACTACGAAAAGATAAAAAATCTGCATTTTGAAAACTAACTCCTATAGGTTTACTGACATTTTTGTTTTACTAGATCACTAAGCTTTTCCGTTTCAAAATAAAATTCGATTAAGAAAAACACATTTTCACATAGCAATTAATGAAGTTTCTTCCAATAAACTCTTAGCTAGTAGTGCTCATTTGGACAAGCCAACTTGCAATTTACAAACACACAAGGCACCTCTTCAATAAATCACCGCTGTTTCTAGTTGCAGCTCCGAACACTGGTAATTTGTTGACATTTCACACCCGAGCGCAGCAGTGCCGTTAGCTAAACGCCTCTTCCGCCGGCATTGACCTAAGCCGACCACTCGAAAGGCTACGCATCTTTGGTCCAAGCTTGCTTTTACTGAATATTATGCTTGTCTAATATATTTTTAATTCAATTCAATACATGAATAACGTTCTATAATGTTCAAAGGTGTTCTAGGTACCTACGTAAAAATACATGATAGGTAGACTCTGTTTGGGGCCACAAAATGTACCTAGATAGATGTTGAATTCATATTGCCTATTCAACTTTAATTCCAGATGCTTATCTATTGTAATGTACTTATTCATTAATCAGTTTAAGAAATAATTAAACAAGATATTAGCTTCTTTTGATGTTTCATTGTTTATGTGAGCAAAAAACTTAATAGTTGATGATTAATTTGCTTCTAAAATATATTTACTTTAAGAACTATTTGGATAAAACAGTAGGACAATAGCAAGATGGAAACACAACAGTTGTTAGATCTTAACTTAGGTAAATAAATAGATAATTAAATAGACAAGGGTTACCATTGTGCTAATATGCTAGTGTAGAGCTGTATAGGTCAATCCTTTTGTTAAGTTATCTCATTACTTTAAAAAAAAATACTTATCTTGTCTAATATACAGGAAGAGTATAAAGTCGTGTTAATCATTGAAAGTACATTATCAGCTGCTAATGTAGAACTTTTACTATGGCATCATCGTAATAGCGCAAAAAATGGAGATGCATCATACATTTACTATCGAGATACATAACAATTTCGTATAGAAAGGCAGAACATTTTACAAAAATAAGAATAAGTTGTACTATGTCAGCAGCTTATGTTTTCAAGGAAGTACACGATTGTTTATACCCAAGTTTATAATAAACGTCTGATCCTCATCAAACCATAGACACTCAATTGACGTTTCATATCCACCAAGCAAAATATTTCCAGTCATTTAACTAAATGCATACCTAGTCATTTCCTAACCGGCGTTGCATACCGTAAAATATTACTTTTCTCAGTCCATTCATATGTGCCGGCCAGTGAAGTAAATAGAATCGATTTATAACGCATTCAGCACTTAGGTCAACGTCAACTAGTGCTATTTCTTAATGTCATTCTCATTTTGTGCCTACATTCGCCTGTCATCTCGCCGTCCGTCGCGTCGAGTTGATTTATGTAGAGTGAGATGTTATTGAATAAATAGTATAAGGCTAGATCCACACGTTTAGGTGTGCCAGTATCGTCCTATAGCTCATGACATTTGTCAGAAGCATTCTTAGTTTATAAAAGATATAATTTCGCGAATGATAAACCTACTAACTTAAAAAAAAACTACTAGCAGGACCTCGATAATGTTGAATTTCACTTAGGAATAGAGTTTCAAAAACTCTTTTCTTAGTTTAGGTACTCCTATAAATACTCAAAGTACATGTCTATTTGAGATAAGATTTGGTTTTTGTCTATTTCAGTTTAACTCTACCTAACACATTATAAACACGTCATTAATGTAATGATTACACGATCTCGCTCTCACATTTAGTATGAATAGGTATTCTAATGAACCTTTTTAAGAAACAATTTCTTTAGAGCACAAGTCGCTTCGTCTCTTGCCTTGCTCCCCCAGGTCATAGTGTCAGCGCTGTATAATGTACTTTTTCACAAATTTAATTCAAACGTTATTATTTTGACCAATCACCAACTGACGATTGCTTTGAAACGACCTATAGGAGTACCATCCAAGTATGCACACGGCTTAATAGGATCGAACTGTGGTCCCAATAATCCCATTGCGCCGACAATGAACCGTGGGTCGTGGTTGCACAATCGCCGAGTGGAATAACGGGTTTCAACACTCATAGAACTTCGGCTGACAGCCTAACGTATACTTATCCGCCCAGCGCTGCCGATTTAGATTCGCTAAATGATTATAATACATTTGATAGCACTTTCGACATAAATGTCATACAGGAATAAACGCAACCTGCGATATTTTACATAGGGCAACTCGTTACATTTTTTTTCGACCATTACACCAATTATCAAGCCTCAAACTTAGCAAAGCTTGCGGTAGATAACGGTTAAGCATACCTACTTAAAAACATGACTTGGGTACAAATGTATGTGCTCATCACTCAAATCGAGATGTGGACCCGAGAATGCATGGATTTGTAGTCCGGAACTACTAGACATACGTCTTCGTTACGGTTTATTTGTTTTTGAGGCAATCTAACAAATATTTTTATAAATAGAAGTATAAGGTAGGAACTAGGAAAGAAGGAAACATATCTAGTAACAATGTCGTCTTTTATATTAAAATTCGATGAGTCTTAAAATGTTAAGACTCATCGATTTTTTGGTCATCATCTCATCTCATCTCATCATCGAGGTTTGATTTCAATCCTTAAATTTAATGAAATTTAAGGATTGAAATCAAACGTACACTCACGACCACAATAAGATTGATGTTAAGTGATGTATTTTTTATTATGAATGTAGTCTAAATAAAATCTAGGCCAACCAATGTTAGGTGTCTTTCTTTATCAAAAGCAACAAGTGCACTCATAGAATGACTTTCTAGCCTAGGCAGAATTTAGATCTTTAGGTCATTTTTTGTAGAGAAAGTGCTTAATTTATATCTAGCTTGAACAAGCGCTTTGGCAGAGCCAGTTTTCCACAGAAAGCTTCTATTGTTTAATCTTCGGAAACTGGGTTTTCTAGGATTAAAACTAGCATATGTCCTATCCTATCAGATAGATATTAACCCTAATATTTTAATAATGGATGTATTTTATGATACAGACATTTAATCTTTAAATTAAAATTCTCTAATCCCTAAAATGTATCAACATGTAAATAAGTTAAAGTAATAAACTGTGATACGTACCCAAATAATGATGCAAGAACATGTATAAATGTAAATGAATTTTATTATGTTTCCCAAGAATTGCTGCATTCTGATGGAGAAAGCCAAACCTGTTATTTTGAAATTTTAAAGAAGCCCTGACAATTTATTGGGAGACGTCTGGAATGGGCCCGTAAATGGGGCTCGTTGACAAATCCACGTAATTTACATTTCTTATAGTGTAAACTTAAACGCGATGAAAGATAACATATTTTAACTGATTTAAGTAGCATATCTTTTGATTATATTCATTAATGGTTTTTTAATTTATAATTTGAATTTATATGATGCCTTACCTACGAAAAAAAAAACTCATTTTACAAATCCTAATTTGTGGACAAATCTGTTGAAAACATTGATGTCATTTGTAATTTTGGCTTTAGTGTTTTAAACAAAACAACTTAATAAAGTAATATCAATTATCTCACAATACGTGGTTCCCATACCGATAGCAATTCTACAAGTAGGTAGTGACTCAACTCAGTCGATAGTTCTATCCATAGGTACTCATGATACGATGAATATAATCGAATTGACAAACGCTCACGATGCGAGATTACAAAATTACTTTGTACATTTGTAAATGAACTATGTAATTGTTGTTTCATGATTTTGTTGGCGAAATATAATCTGATTTCATTGTCGATTTCACGCTACGTGATTTCACACGTGTTCAGGGAAGTGTGAGTGATTGAGGTGAACAGCTGAGTACTGAATGTATAAATATTGATAACATGGCAACATTGGAGACTAGATAATAATATTAAAATCACATTCACGGGTACTGTAGTAATAATGTTTTTACTAAATGTTCCATCAAAGAACATAGAATAGAATCGTACTTGACTTATATTACCGACATACCATAGGTGTGGCATGTAGTACTTTCTACGAAGTCATTAGAAAAAATAGGTGCAGGTGTAACCCAATAATATCTACCTGTTGTAGGATATGACGACCGTCTAGTGTAGTGCTTCGCGCTCCGGACTACAAAGGCTGGCGATTATGGGTTCGAATCTCGCAAGGTGCAACTGTTTGTGTGATGAGTACGAGCATTGTAGGTACCTAAGTCATGTTTATGAATGTATGTATTTAAGTACCTACGTTTAGGTTCCATAGCACAAGCTTTTTTCTGTTGCATTGCATTTTTTAAAAAGTTTTTCTTAACTTTTAGCATAACTTATTTCGACGATTAGTAACATCAATTAATAAATGACTGTCTCGTAACAATTGTGCAAAGCGACCCGAAAGCGTAATCAATTTTGACGACATCTATGATAATGCATAATGGTTACATAAGAACATGGTATACATATATAAAAAAGACGCATGCGATGCACTTGGTAGATAGACCAAACTAGGCGATTATGGTGAACATAATTACGATGCACGATACAAGGAGCCTTGTAACATTTCGATGGACCACTAAGCGTAGGAAACCTCTGCCGTAACAAGTTGTAGTAGCATTATATCAGTTGTAATGCTGATTGCAGGCCTGTTTGACGATAGCCTTGTTTATTGTGATTATACCTACAAGTAATTGAGGTTATTGAAATAAGATTTTGTTAAATTTTCAAATATTTTACAATATTTTCTCATACATGTATACGTTGTGAAGATAAATATTTACAATTTAGCGTAGTAAGGTACCTTCACGACGTGCGTTTGACCCGAACTCAATAGTATTATGCACTCATAGGTACATTACTTAGGCAATTAAATAAATGTTAGTTATTCAAATACATAATAACTCTATTGGAGTTGGTACTTGAAGAAGTGCTAAGGAGTTTTTAATTTTTTCTTTTGTGTAGCTAATTGACACAGAACATTTAGATAATAGGTAGGTATAGGTATAGTTACGTCCAATAAGGGTACACAAAAACTAACTAAGTTAGCTTATTATTACCAAGTCGAAGGCTACGAGTATAAGCTTTGAGCGAGAATTAAGTTACCGCCACAGCATCGAATTAGCATATCGATTAATTATTTCGATACAATAACTCACGTTGTCTGAGACAAATGGTCTGTCACGGTTCAATAGGGGTGATCAACAAAATGTGTGTTTCGCAAGCGTAGCCAGCCGTGACGGTGGACAATGTTGCAACGAGCATAATAGACAAAATTTTACAAGGCCCGCTATCAGGTCGGGCCGTTTTAGAAATTCATCTATTCAGCGAGACAAATAGCTGTTTCTAGGTAAAGTCTGATTGCATTTCATTTATAATTGTAATCTGAATAGCATGACACAATGCGTGGCTGTAAGTTAGCTTTAGGTCTCTACATACCTAGATATAACATCCCAAAACATCAGGTAAATTATGTAGGTACATAAATACACTACTTACTTAATTTAAACGAGTTTCGAACACAATTTAGTTAAACTATTAACACAATCACGTTTCTCGCGACGTTATCAATCAATTCCATATAAATTAAATCACCGTTAAAAAAGTTAAACGCATATCGTATGTGTATATTCACGCTGTATGGAATCACGTGGAGACACATGCAGTAGGGTACCTAACAGACGCGGTCGGCAAATTTTTTCATTGAACCAATGAGAAGCGTGCGCTACACTCAATTGGAAGATTGCCCACCGCCGACGTGGGAAGGCGACAATGCTTGCTCTCAGCGAGGATATCCTTCCAGAAAATAACAACGGACGATCGCATAAATCAGATTAAGTGGGGAAAAACTAATGCAACGCAATCCTAGCGATAAGTAACAAAACAATTGTTGTCAGTTTTTTACAATTTATCAGAAATTTTCAATTTTGAAAATATTACTGATTTCAATAACAAATCTTTAGTATAGAAAACAGAACCTAAGAACCTATTATCATTTCTCTAAGGGCTTATTCAACTTATCAAAAACAACAACTAAGATACAACATCAATATCGCAAAAAGGGTTGTCTATCAAAATTAAATGATAATTGGCACATTTAATTTATTTAATCTAAAAAAAAACAATAGTAAAAGTTGTTGAATTTGAGCAGTATACCTAATACGAAATAACACAAGTGATTTAAGTAATAAAATAAGACCAAAATGCTCAGTTTTTAGTATAATTGTTAAAGTCTAAAAAACACGTAAACAACACAACTTAATAACGAGGAAAACGGCCCCATCAGAACCTTCATCGGACCTCAGATCAATTTAGCGTTTGATACCAATTAATGTGGTAAATTTCCATAACAATTAGTTTGCCAAAAAATTACGGACAGACCTTCAAACATAACTAAATGAACTAAGTTTAAAAAAAGGTAAAATATAAATCATTGCAAACTGAATAAATCTTGAGATTTTATAATCGTGAAACCCAAAGTTACGTGCGCGAGAATAATAACGTAAAATTAAACGTAATCAGTAGTAAAGATTGAGCGAGGGTTGCAAGGCAATGGCCGTCAGAAATACTTGATTGCATACCCCGATGTGTCCACTAAAACACTCTTATTCCAATGCACGTAAAGTATACGTCAATGACCTGCTACTGAAGTCTGGGTATGAAACCAGTTTCGCGAAATTGACGTCGCTATCTTATTTTACTTTTTTATTAGTGATTCAGTTCTTATTAGGGTTGAACTTTTTTTATATTATACACAGTGTACGTAAGTACTTTTAGTATTATACAAACGTTTCAATAAATAACGTTTCGATTTAAGGTCCAAACGCATTAGGGCTGCACTGCGCGTCGCAGCACGGCGCTGCATGTAATTTTGTATGTACAGTTGCCGCTGCCGCGCCGCTTAAGTGCGTCTAGCTCCATACATACATACATACATATAAATAATATTTTGCCGCACCGTGCAGCGCTAATGCGTTTGGACCTTTATGTTACTAAAACTTTTATGTAGTCAGTCAACAAATTGTAGACAATGTTGACTAAGTTCTCTCTATCGACGCTCCCTTATTAAATGAAACCTTATAAAATAGAAAGGAAAATTCAGAACACATACGTTGTTTTATTGTTAAAATAAAGGACTAAAAATAACAAATTTATATCGAAACTACCACATATTTCTTTTAATCCATACCTACGCCAAAATAAAGTTCGATAAAAAAGGCATCAAGCCCTGCGAGAAACTGCAATGAAAAGAAATGAAAAAGCGCATCAGATTATGTGAAGTCAGAACGGGTCGCACGTAATAAGTGGTAACCACCGAGGCCAGGTTATGAATCCGGACCCCATTACATGCTGAACTTGAATCTCCGACATCGAGACGAAATAAAAATAAAGCTGAAATGGCCATCCCGTCCTGTCGGCCGATAAAAAAACAGGAGACATTGCACTTATTATTTTAAGACTCGTTGAATTCTATCACAGTAATAAAACTACCGAGATATCTCGTCGGCCTGGTAAAATGTGAATCATTCATACGTTGACATGCAATGCATTCTAGTGGGCAATTCAATTCAATGAGCCAATTAAAATTCAGATAATGTGTTGCCTACGTCTGGCCGGATCATCCATATTTCTAGCGCGCGTTTCGCATCCTGCCTAGCTCGGCGCACGCGCTAGGAAGTATCTATCGTGTGCAATTTTATAAATACGATCCTGTTTACCTGTGAGAACTAAAATATTTACGTACGTAAATACACGCATAATAATCTACAAGAAATCTTAACTCATCTTCGTCCCGACATAATTATACCCACCCTTGCATGCTGAGACTAGTATTTTAGCTATTTTAAAACGATTATCCCCGACAGAGGCTATAATCTATTTACAGAGCGGCGCCAGACCGCATTCCAGCAGGACCTGGGATATCGCCTTAATGCCCTACCTTTAGTTAGACTCTGGCTTTGCTATAAATAGAAACCGAGGTACTCGACCTTCCGAGCTAATGGAAAATAGATGAGCTTGCGCACGTATCGTTAACTTAAGTATAATAATATTCTTCAGTAAAAGCATCATTGCTTTTTCCACGCATCAATCACATAGTAACAAACTCACTCATGAGAAGTCATGTTTCGAAAGCTCGTAACCGGCTTTCACAAATAGTTTACATCCTTTTTAACAATAATTCAAAGCAACTAGAAAATAGGTTCTCGTTCCCCAACCGCATCAGACCCTTAAGACGATTCAATCTTAATCAGAAAATTGCTGCGAAACGTTAAATCCGGTCGACGCGTAACATTGGCCTTACCACACTCACGATTTACAGACGTGCATTTGAATCTACAACCAAGTCGTAGTAATGATTACATTGTCAAACCACTAATCGTCATTTTTCTTCTTTTCCAGGATGAAGGTCGTACTATTATGCCTTGCCTTCGCGGCTGTGAGTCTGGCTATGCCAGTAGCTGAAGAGAAACCTGTGGCTAGCGAGGTACCGGCACAAGTAGCAGAGGTTAAAACTGAAGAACTAAAACCCGAAGCTATCTCTCCACCAGCTGCTGAAGAAAAGAAAGTAGAACCCGAACCTGAAAAAGAGAAAGCCCCTGAGCCTGAAGCCAAGAGCGCCCCAGTCGAAGTTAAAGCTGAAGCTGAGGTACCTAAACCCGAGGAAGTGAAGGAAGAGAAAAAAGAAGTCAAAGCTCCTGAGCCAAAATCTGCAGAGCTAGTTAAACCTGAAGAAGCTAAACCAGAGGAAGCCAAGCCTGAAGCCCCTAAGCCGGTCAGCGAGGTAGTAGCTGAAGCAAAATCTGATGAAACTCCAGCGAAAGTAGAGGAGGTATTACCTCTCGAGGACGCTGTAGCGGCTAAGTCTATTCCCGAAGAGGCTTTTGACGTCGTAACTGCAGTTAAGTCTCCTGCCGCAGTCGCCGATGATGTGGTCGACCCCGTTGCAATTATTCCAACGCCCGAGAAAAAAATCGACCTTCCCGTGGGCAAGAGTGCTGAGCCTATCCCCGAAGAAAAGAAAGTGGAATCCGTACCCGCCCCCGCTGCACCAGTAGAGGAAAAACCTGCAGAAACCAAAACTGAAGAGAAACCCGCTGAGGAAGTTGTTGCCAAGCCAACCGATGCTGCCAATGAAGATAGCCTGCGTGTGGTCCGTGACACCGTTGACGAGAAACCTAAGGTTGAAGAGATTAAAGAGGAGCCTAAAGCCGAAGAGGTCAAACCTGTTCAGGAAATAGCCAAAGAATCTGAGCCCATCAAGGAAGGAAAGGCTAACGAGCCCGCCGTGATTGAACCCGCCAAGCCCAGTGAAGCCAAGAAAGCCGAGCCTGTCGCTCCCGTCGCGCCTGCCTCTGACGTTGCACCTGCTAAACCCGCTGCCCCGGTTGAGGCTGCCAAGGCCGAGATCGTGAAGGCCGAGCCAGTTAAGGTTGCCGAGGAGGTTAAACCCAGTGAAAATAAAGTCGGAGAACCTAAAGAGAAAGCGTTAGGTGATGCGCCAGCCAGTTCGGAAGAGAGCAAAGAGAGCAGCGAGCAAAAGGAAGAAAGCGGGGAGAACTCTTCTGAGGAGAGCAACGAGAAGAAGGAGAACGCTTCCAAATCTTAGATAAGTGTGAGGTGGCGCTCGTAATGGTGGCGGGCGTGGGTCGACGGCCCTCGACGCGCGCCCGCCGCCCGGCGGCCGCGGGACGCCGCGCGCCGCCCGCGCGACGTATGTATATGTGATGCATGCACGTATGTATATGTGATTGTGTGAGTGGCAACGCCACGTTGACGCGTCTGCGTGGGTATTCCCGTCTATTCACTAGAAGACCTAGAGACTTATTTAAATAGCCGAATCGAAAAATTACCTGCGTTGTAATTACTATTTCTCAAAGTAAATTATCGAATTTCCGGTAGGTACTATAAGTAATAAAATATGTTTTTATAATAAACTGGCTTTTATTACAATTACTGGGCTATATACTAATTTATTAACAACTGCATACAGGTTGTAGACGACATCAGAGCCCAAATTCTGACACGTGTGCTAGGGTTGCAGTCGTTACAATACTTACAATAGTGGTATGAGGTATGAGTGCCTAACGAAGTAACATTTAAATCGCTTTTTGTAACGCTGCCTGCTAAATGTATGGAATAAGAATGCCACTAGCTTTTGCCACAGCTCGTTTACAGATTACGCGATAATACTTTCTGTACCAAGTCATATTTAAGGTAGGTAGCGACATCTACATTTTGCAAAGGACACTAAAGGTAGAAATTTTGTCTTTAAAAGTACAGTACTTTCAAATGCACAAGCTAGGACCTAGCATTGGGACAGTTTGCGGGCCAACAATATACCAAGTGAAAAACATAGCTATCTAATCATTGTGTAATAAAATCTGCAGGATAGTTACGCATTATAAACAAACAGACTTGTACTATCTCGGAATGGTGAAAAAAGATTCCGACGAATTAAGAACCTTCTCTTTTTTTTTGGAATTTAGTTGAAAATAATTAGGTACTGTTTATTATGTGCAATATCAATACTTAAATGTATTTTTCTGTCACCGCGCTCTCGCTAAAAAATAATATTTTAGGTAGAATAATATATCTTATATATTTGCCTTACTGAACTATTCGATTTCACAAATTGATTTCGATTCTCGGTTCGGATCCATTTAGAAAACGATAATTATTCGATATATACGATAATTATACGGGACATCTGTTGTATTTCAAAACTCACGAGACCGGAGTTTTTGCGGTTACGCAGCCGCCGCTGCGATCATCGCCCGCAATCTTGGCGGGCGATAATCGCAAGACGGGCGGTATCTGTACCAGTTGCCGGCCAAGCGACCGCAGAGCGCGCGGGCGTAAACCGCCGCGGCGGCGGGTGACTGCCGCCCGCGTGATTCTACAAGTCGCCCGCCGGTGCCGGGACCCGCAAACAACCGCGCGCGCCGCGGGTACAAAACGCGTCGTGAAATATGCTCTTACTTTTTGCATATAAATCTACATTCTACAGAAGCTGCGGGCCCGCAACCGCAGCGGGCGCGGGACAAAATCGCTCCGTGAGTTCTCACAAAACACATTGTCTGCTACATCGTAACACAAGGAAGCTTAATCTTTACGTCGAGAATGATAAGATGTGCTGTTGTTGTCTAGCTAGTAAAGTACAAAGCAATTATAATAAATAGAAAACTATCTTAGATAGATATAACTAGCATGTAATTGCTAAAAATATAACGACACCGGCTGTAAAAACATGATAGATATAGCCACCATGTTTATCGATGTCACATGTTATGATCGCTTTTTCGATATAAAAAACAACATGGCGGCTATATCTATCATATTTTTTAAGTTAGTGTCAATATATCGCTATATCATATCGTGTTTTAGTGGTCAGTGATAGCGAAATATTTGCATCAATGTTTCTATCGGATGTTACGATAGTCATGGAACACATACCTAATAGAGTAGAAATGTATTCGACAAAAGTTCCGCCATTGCTTAATTATGACTGTACTGTTTTAGTATGCGCGAGAGTTGACATGAGTTTTTTTTTATATTTGACAACATTATACATTGCTCTGATCATATAGTAAGTAGCCAAAGCACTTGTGTTACAGAAATCAGAAACAACGACGGTACCACATCACCCAGAACCGAGACAATACAAGAAAGTTAATTTTCTACATTGACCGACCGGAAATCGAACCCGAGACCTCGGATATAGCGACACCAAGTCCGGCATGTTCGCCTCTCGGCCTACGGAGGTCATCAAAGTTGTCATTTCATACCAAATGTTAGTGAAAAATCCTTAACTAGTTTTGGAGAGAGAGCTCGATGACGGTATTAAACTACTTAGGTATGCGTAAGCATAGCCGTAACATTGGTCAGATAAAACGCGGGCTTCGAGAGATAGAAACACTGGACAAATTTCGACGGGTTAGGTTAGGTTAGGTTAGGTCTAACGTCCTCTGTAGCTTAGTTAAGGACTCGCCCGGCATGCGGTGAGACATAGGTTCGATTCCTACCTGAGGCGGACGATTTTTTTTCAACTGTTATATTATCTTAGATATAACTAGCATGTGATTGCTAAACAACAAAATTTTAACAAAACACTGCGTATTTGAGTGGCGTCGCGTGGCATGTCGTGTAGTGTTCGTAAGTCAAGAGCTAAATGACAGTTTGCACTTTACATTGTAACTCGATAATGTATGTCGTGGCCTCGTGGGCAGATCTCAGAACTGGTCGCTCCATGATGTGTCCGATCATTAATTGAAATGGTTTGTATTTTATGATTTAGCCAACTGACCGTATCTTTTAAAACGTTAACGTCTGTGTCATGCTACGTTTGGCCATATTATTAAAGTAGGGAATTTATTCATTATAAGCAATAAGCAAGACCTCATTATAATGTTGGCAGCGGGTACTGTTCTATTTCACGAAATGGTTGAACATATCATGAAGTAATGAATTTTAAGATCAGACCACGACATATACACATTTACACTCTATCGTAAAAATGACGGACTTAATGCCAAGAAGCATTCTCTAACAATCAACCAATGGCCAATAAGAAAAGAAACACAATTGGTGCAGTAAATTTATCAGGTATAATAGAAGGGGCTCATGACGTTGTCGTTTTCGTTATGTTTGGTTCCTTTTTAATTATGTACGTTTTTTCGCTTTCGCACTAATTACGATGTTGTGGTCAGGTCACGTCATGCTACGTCACTTCACTTGGCCTTGGCCTTGTCCTGAATGGAGCGAATTCGCGGCGAAACTTTAGGCGCAAATTAATACGCGCTTTGACGAGATACTATAGTCCTTTTAAGATAAGAAGATACTTATGACACTTGTCATTTTCCGTTTCACCCATACTATTTACGATAATATTTTATAAAACATATTTTTAATTTTTAATTTATATCATTGCAAAAACACAATAATCTTTGCCTCTAAAAAATCTAAGCAAAATTTGCAAACAAATCTTCATGATTAAACAAATAAATTTATAGGTTTTCCTTCAAATGCTTGATGCGTAAAACAAAACGTTTACATATAGGGATTGACAATACATAATCGGAACTAAATCGATGAATTGGTTCGGTCGTCTTGTGAAAATTTATGCGTTGATGTCAGTAGTACGATAGCATCTGCCTTGTATGCGGTTAGTGTTATCGTTATTTTTCGCATAGTTCCTATTTTGACTTTTGTTACTGTTTTTGTTGTTTTCGTTATTGTTTTGCATTTATTTGGTAAAATGCCAAAAAAAGACGTCAAAAAGCTGTATACGGCATTCTGGCAGTAGAACATTGCAGTTTCTTTTATTTTAAATAAGTTAATTTGAATAAAAATCCATTAAACTTTCTTTATAAACTTTCTCGATTTTCAAAAAGAATCGGTTGGATTTCGTTAGGGCAAATCACTATTTGTGTCAACAGTGAAGTCACATGTGTCACAAGTTTCTTCTTATCTTGAAAAGGGTATAGATAGGTATATATTATGCCGCCCTCAATAATTGCGCGAGTTTACAATTTACTCGAAGATCGCATGCACTAACTACGCTAGACTTTCAACCCGCGCGTATTTAGCTACGAGTTCGCCTCTCTCGCGTAAGACGTGAATACGCGCGATTCGAAAGTAAAATCGCATGATGCTTGTGGACGGCACGTAAGGCGCGTAGTATCTCGTCTACGCGCGTAAGGTTTCGCCGCCAATTCGCCTTATTCTAGTCAAGATCTTAGGTGGCCATAACAGTAAAATGAGAGCAAGGTAATGCTTACCTCGTTCGTCAGCATACGGCAGGCGATCACCCCGAGAGACCACCAGTCCACCGCATGTCCGTAAGGCTCTCGGCTCAACACTTCAGGAGCTGCCAACAAAAGAACGATGCATAGAAAATAAATCACTTTAATATTTATAAAATATTGGCGTAAATAGCCATTATGCAGTTAAAGCGTTTTCCTTATATTATATATATTTACTATAACAAAGTATTTAAACCAACACTTATTGCCAATAGTAGTTACTACCTACTTATCAAAATTCCACGCCAATATTTTAAAAACATGTGTATTAGTAATAGGTGATGTCAATTGCAAGAATGTTAAAATAATTGTATGTACATATATTGTATTCATGGAGCACAAATGTCATATAATTTGTTCAAGAAACTTTTCCGCAATTTTTTTGTAGAGGTTCGCGCTCCGGACTACAAAGCCGAGCGGTTGCGGGTTCGAATCCCGCAAGGGGCAAATGTTTGTGTGATGAGCACGAGCATTTGTACCTAAGTCATGGATGTTTATACCGTATAGTACAAGCTTTGTTTAGTTTGGGGCTAGATAATAAAATTGGGTACGCGGCCTCCATTCTAGAACCTTTCTGCCCCATCGGCCATCAGTTCTACGTGCTATGTGCCCCGCCCACTGCCACTTCAGCTTGCTAATCCGTTGGGCTATGTCAGCGACTTTTGTTCGTTTACGGCGTAGGACGTCCACTCACAAGGTGGTCAGGACGACCTGGTAAAGGTCGCAGGAAGACGCTGGATGCAGGCCGCTTCCAACCGGCCAATCTGGAAGTCAATGGGGGAGGCCTATGTTCAGCAGTGGACGTCCTATGGCTGAAATGATGATGATGATGATGATGAATAAAATTGGTGTATTGTAAAATCTTTTTTTTATCTGTATCTGTAATGTGTTCGTATTGCTGCTTTAAAGGGTATGTGCTCAAAGATTGATTGTATTACTGTAGGGCCAGTTTAGGGTTAAAGGCTAGGATTACTAAGTATTAAGCTAAGAATCTTAAAGATTTATTCTGCTGCATCTCAAATACAAAAACATTTCTATGGGGTCGAAATCAGGATCTTTAAGCTTTTCTATAGAAATTTTGACACTCAAGAACAGGAAACTTTTTTATATCGATGTATGTCCTATGAATTCAAGCAGCAGAATCAGACCCTAATAGGTTTATAATTTTACACGAGAGCGGTTTTTTTACAAAATAAGGTGTATTATTATATTACTGTTATAACATTCTTGCAATCGACTTTAAAATTTCTATCACACTTCTTGTGCTCTGCGCACCTAGCATTCCCCCAATCATACTTTAAAATATTTAAAATAATAAAATAATGAAACGATATTTACTTTTCCATAGAAGGAACCTCGATGTCGCGTAGCACACGAAGTCCTCTTGCATCACTTCACTTTCATTAACTTTTATTATGCTTATAACTATTTGAATTAAATAAATTTTACGGGTATATGGCACCCTCGCAAAACTCAGATTTCCACTTGTTCTAACTTTAGATTTAATTTTTTAAGTCCCATTACGTCCCAAAAGGAGTTGATTTTCATAAAATGCTTTTTATGACAGACCTTCCTACATATAACTATAATTCAAACTCTAGGAACTTTTTTTTAATTCAAAAAAAGAAATAGAAACGTTTATTCGTCACACAAGAGAAAAATACATAACAATATAAAACTTGTAAAGGGATCTGATGTGTCGAATTTATTTAAAATTACCTCCTTTTGGGATTATTTAACATTTCATATGTCATGCACTGTTTATCATATTATATTAAAATCTGAACTTTTAAGCTGAAATATTGATTTTTAAATGATTCTCTGCAAAGCAAAAGCTATTAAGAATCTCTTCGAGGAAGGGTAAAAAAAGGATTTTACTTAGTAGGTACCTGTTTGTTAGACGTTTGTAAAGTGTAATAAATCATTAAAGAAAAAAAAGAGCAATAGTGCTTTATTTTGGCCTATATACAGAAATATTTTTGTTTTAAAACTTTCCTTTGTTCATACATTTAATTCCCTTCTATCACTCTAGTCGCGATAAAAATTGTATTATTTTTCAGACAAGCTTCTCTACAGCAATATTTGATTCGATATCTTTAGTATAACTGTTAAAAAATATATTATAAAACATAGAAAGGTTTACTTGCAGAGAGTAAATAGAATATTATTTTAGACTTAGGTAGATAAAATTAATAAAAAACCGGTCAAGTGCGAGTCGGACTCGTGCACCGATGGTACCTTTTGCACCACTACGTTGCAATATAATCACACCAGCTTGACAATTGCATGTATTGTCGTTTTTACGAGGCGATAGAGCCATAACAAAGCGCCATCTTACGGTTCAAAGGCTACATCCCTTTAAAAGTGAGACAGACAGACAGCTTAGTCTTAGTAATTAGCATTCTTTGGGCACGGATCCCTAAAAAATTATTAGACAGATACAATAGCCCCATGATTTTATTTAACTTGGACAACTTAAGGAAAATAATTAAAAGCTACTTAATACTTCATCATTTATTCACATATTATATAAATTATCACAAGACTAAGAGTTTTTAGATTTTTTTTGAACTTATACATCACAACAAATACCTCCTGTCTCATTTACCATATATTCTAATATGTAACAGCCGTTATTATACACGCTATATGACGTATAAATCTAAAATATCTTTCAAATAAGGCCATAGCAAGTTGTGTGCAATGATATAGTTTTTTTACACTGTGCTCGACAATACCACTCTTCATAAAACGAGGCACACAATTAAGGTATTAGAATAGAATAAAATATATTGTCTTATCACCAGATTTGTTTGTGTAAAAATATAAAATAATATTAATTTTAAGGTACTCGCTGATATGAAAATTACGAATGGATATAAACAAATTAATTATACTACTTGTCGTAAATATAATGTGCACCTCGCGCTCGTCACCTGTTTCACTTTCTCGTTCATTCAAACGCAATCGTTCCCTCGCGCGGTGACGTCATAAATGCAGAAAATATTTACGACGAGTAGCACGTAATGGACAAATCAATGCAGCGCTATAGGAATAATAGTTCTGATCGCATATACAGCCTCATCTTTGGTGACAAATATCAATTCTGATAAATATAGGTACATTAAATAGTTTACAAGTCACTTGATAGAACTAACACCCAATTGAAACGTACTAAGGCTAGCTAGAGTCAAATAATGAGGTAGGATAGTAAAAATCTGAAATGTGATGAGTGGACTTCTTTCTTTACAATCAAAATAATTTTCCTTGTTTTGATTGGTCTGGAGTAGAATGAAATAAACGTCGGTATGGCAAGTTGACAACGTACATCATAGGCGTAATGCCAACGTTTATTTTTTTACGTTAAAAAACAAGGAAGAGACCGTAAAGTGGGATTTGATGATCCCTGGCTATCTGTAAGCCAAACTTCATCCAAATATGTTCAGCCATTAACAAAGATACTAAAGTTAACATCTGTAATATTAGTATAGTTAAATGTAGGCTCACTCTGTCTTAAAATAAAGATAGTTATTATTATTGGTAATTAAGATAATTTATAAGTATTTGTAACATAAAATGTTTCATGTGTGCCTACATTTAAATACTTTAATTATTGCAATAAGTTTACAAAATATAACTAGGCTATTTGATGTTATTTTTGTCAAGGTAAAAACTATTAAGTTAGTTGATTTACAGATTGCCTCAAGGAGGCGTTGACATCTGTTCTACATCTTCAAAACTATACCTTTTTGGGGCCACTGTACATAACATTATAGAATTCAATGTATTGTTCATGAGGTTTGTTAAATTTGAATTATTATGAAGTGCTAAAGGTTGTAGTTTGTGTATAGAAGGTTCAGAGAATAATGCGGGGATTTGGGTGTATCTAGGCAAACATAAAACAAGGCTATAATAATTACCTACCTATAATCTGAAAGTCACATCATACAAATTGCAATCAATTGTCAATTTCTTTTCAACACCAAAATTCACAAATAATAAAGCCATGTCATTAACTTAAGGCAATTGCAACAACATTCATCTGGTTACTTAAATCTCTTACGCTATGAGACGATCCATGCACCAACTATTACTCTAACATACTATTACATACATGTACGCTTTGTAACATCACATTTATACTCTATCATATCATAAAAATTAAACTTTTAAAAGTTCATTAATTAATATAGTATTTATTTTAAGGACTTAATAAAAATGAGAAAAATCTGTACATTTTTTTATTTACATCTCATTAATTAAAACTGACACCTAAACACATAAAAGGCTCAGTATCACTAATATCTACGTTCACACGATAAAACCATTTTAATTTTATACAGTTTACAATCATCGCCTGCAATATCACAAAGCGTTTATTTTAATATAAAAAACACACTAGTCATAAGACTATACTATACACTGAGTGGATCCACACTCAATATGTCATAAACTGCCGTAACATTCTCCAAAATAAAATCTGTTACTTCACCGCTTACTACTCATGTCACATGTCACCAAATTCTTCTAGAGTAATATTGCACTGGTGACGGTCAAATCATAGACAAAAACAATTCTAACAATATTTACCATCAATTTCTAGGTATGTTTAAAAACTACCCATCTAGCTATAGTGTGCATTGTTAATAAACTTACGTCACTAAGTTTCCATGAAGGCAATAAAAAACTTAAATTACAAAATCGACTGACGAATTCAAACACTAAATAAACAATATAAACGAGTGGACACATCAACCAGCCTTGGGAGTCATAGCTCTGAAAAACTACAATAAAATTAACTATTACATTATACGTAGTACAACAGACAAAATTAATTATTAAGTAATACAGTAGTACTAAAACAATATGTAATCTACACTTTAATTCGAGTCAGGCATTTGACATTTTAACCATTGACAATCAAAATAAATGTTTGAGCAAAAATGACAAATAACTCACTCAAATTAAAACACAACTATAGTAAATTTAAATGGTAAAGAAAATTGTGTGTCATCAAACGCGTAAAAATATGAATTTACAAATCGTAATAAGTACAAATTATTAGTAGCTCAAATACAAAGTTACAGGAAAACTTTAAAGAGACAAGTCGTACGAAATAAGTCATCACTTATTATAGTAAGATTCAATAATTTGTTAGTTCGTATCGATCAATGTTAAAAAATCTTATATTTACAGAAATTTAGTCCACAAAAATAAATCTTTATTATTACTTATCACTATAATTTATAAAATAAAGTAGGCGACAGCCGACGTCAACTATTTTTATCATACGGACGAATATGCGCGTTCTAAGTAGGATCAAAGCATCGGAGGTGACCCCTCGAGAATCGATCGAACTGTGAGTCATCACTCGACTAAATTAATTTGTTAATTCGTGCTTGCGATATTAGTAGTATTAGTCGAAGTTTATAACTAATTTGCGAAAGACAGTAAAGGCAATAAGCATCACAAGTACAGTGTGTCACGAATGAGTTTGCGGACCGTGTTCCCGACCGTGGTGGACGGGGCCCCGGACAGATTGTAGTGGATCTTAAACAGGTACGGTTGGATGTCCGAGTACGACGTGTCGAAGATGAGGTCCGCGTCGGACCGGCTCGGCATCTTCGGTACGTACTCGTGCCGATTAATTATCTCGGTGATGAAGACGATCTTGTCCTGCAGCATCTCGACGACGCTCTCGTGTTTGCTGTGCGCGTCGTGGTCGGGGCGGGACTCGGTGAGCTCGCAGTAGACGGTCCACACCTCCCAGGGCACGCACTCGGGCTGGAAGGGCCAGCGAGCGCGCCGCTTCTGGAAGAACTCGAGGCTGATGGACCCGCGCGGCGGCGACGAGGTCCCGTCCACGGCACGCAGCAAGTCCGAAAAGTCCGATATCTCCCGCTTCACGTTGTACCCGAGCGCGTCCGACTCGCAGCACACGTACGTGAAGTCGATGAAGTCGCAGTCCACGTCCACGTAGCTGACAGTTCTGATCGAGTAGCTCTCTTCGTTGTTGTACGTGAACTTGCCGCTCGAACGGTGGAAGAGGACCGTGTGGAAGATGCTGGCGACCACCTCGTCGACCTGCCGGCCCTCCATCGACAGTTCGAACGAGATGGTGCGGGCGTTCATGGTGGCGGGGTCAGCGCGCCGGCCGCCCTACGCACATAATCACGCGAAGTCGTGCGGTTACGCGCGCGCGAACGCGGACACGGGTGAAACGAGCGCGGGTCGAGCGCCGCTCTGAGCCATTTCACGATTAAAATACGTAACGAGTCAAGTCCCACACTGAAATGGAAATGACCGTCATTAAAATTCCGTTGCTAAATGCTAAATTAATGATATGATTAACATTAGACAATAACTTGATCGGAATAATGCAATGCAGAAATTATGTGCATGCGGCGTGTCGGCTGTCGTGCACCGCTGTCTTTATTCCAAGCAATGTTTTATTATTATTACACTAATTCCTAACTTCAATCTTGACGAATGGCAACACGTACATCTCACAAGCCTCCGGAGTTGGATACAACGGACTTGAATATTAAAAACAATTGAGCGACAATAGTAAAATCAATCAACTCACCCATATATTTCAGGGTGCCACAGAGGGTAGTTGTGCGCGACCCGATGGACAGCCACTTGGAGAGCCCGAAGTCAATGAGACGAATGTGGCAGTCAGAATCGAGGAGTATGTTCTCGGGCTTCAAATCGCGGTAGATTACTCCCGCGTTATGAAGGAAGTCTGCAGACAAATCATAAAGTCTCACTTGACCACGATCTTAGATTAGACAAGTCACATAGGGAACATGAAAATTCTTCGTACTTTTCGGGTAGCCCGGAGATTCGGTGGATGTAACAACTCTATGTATTGTCTCCCCACAAAGTTTAGGTAATATAGTCACCCAATTCCGATCACTGCTCATCACTGAGTCTAATACTTTTCGAAAAATCCAGAGGTGGGAGTTGGAGTTCTTGGCAAAGACGTGTGATGAGAAGGGAAGGACAATGAGAAGAGTGATGGGTATAAATGTTGATAGATGGAGAAGTAGAGGACCTTAAGAGATGGATGGATTGTGTGAGGGATGACATAACTGATATGGGGGAGTGGATAACTCGATGACGAGTGACCGAATCGCATAGAAGAAATATAATGAGCCGAACTCAGATGACCTGGGAGCAGGGCAGGTGACTGATGATGATGTGTGATTAATGAACTTAGGACTTCATCAAGAAATGAAATGTGGATGATAAGGCAGTCAAATTTTGCACACAACCTAAAATCATTTAACACACACATCATTGTTGTACCATCGTTGTTTCTAATTTCTGTAACTAATAATATGTAAACCTTTCAAGTAATTTAAAAACGAAGTAGGTGTGATTTTTACCTAGTGTGATTCTTACCTATGGCGATAGCAATCTCAGCAACGAAAATCTTGACTAAATCAAGTGGCAGTGTTCCGTATCTATCTAACAATGCTAACAGCTCTCCACCGGGAATGTATTCTGAAACTGACAAAAAAAACGTAAGTTCGTTTGCATTTGCAAAGAATAAAGGTGTATGAATGGTAGACCTAATGCTATGAAGGATGTGGCATTCTCTACCAGTCAACCAATTTGCCGATGCATTAAACAGGATGAGTTTTTAGCAACTTAACCCAATAATGGCTGTATTCTTTTGTTTGCAATGAGACTTAAAACCCGCGTAGGCTAAAATCTTTAAAAAATATAACTTTGCAAAAAAAGTTTATTGAAATCTTTTGTTTATATTAAATGTGTTTCAAATTCGAGCTCGAGGCTGCCGTTTCCCATAAACTAGATGCCCAGCTAGTAATGGCTAGGATGTTTGTGTCACAGTCAATTCTCTTTCAAGTCTCTAAACCAGTCAAAAGTAGTTTAGATTTCAGTCAAAACTAGTTATAAACCACGGTAGGTTTGATTGATATTCTCAATTTAGATTAGCTTATGTTGGATCTTTGACCAGACGAACGCGCGAGCCGAGCAAGGCACGAAAAAATGGTCGGCAAGGCGCCATGCTAAGCTTTACTTGATAAAGTACGATAGGAAGGTGTTTTAACTGATTGTACCAATGTAGTTTTGACCGGTAATCAATTTTGACTGTAAATCAGATGATAATCACCAGATATATTTGGTGTGGTATTAAGTTACTCCAACTAATTAGGTAAGTAGATAAGTTTTAAACAGACTTTTTAACTTTTTAATGAGTACAAAAATTTTAACTCATGAATATACAACTTTTAGTATAATTTTAGTATAGTAAACCCTAGAAAAAAATATCTGCTGTTCCATACATTTTGGTCGAGTAGTATTGCGACTTTAGTATGATATAGATTTTACAATTTGTTCCATATTAAAACTGGTTTATATTTATAAGTAGAATACTATATTAAAATTAAAAAATCAGCCTGTATAATTAACTGTTACGCTCAGCAATACTTCATTATACAGCACCACTTCATGAAATGCTCGTAAAATGTACAACGTTCGTTTGATTGTCGGAAAATTACTCAACTTGAGGTCCTAATTTAAGGACAGTGAGGTCATATCGCTTGTCATCCAATTTAACTCGTTCTTTGTGCAGGTGGTGGGGCACAAAGGGCAAAGTACAGTAAATCGTCAGTTAAAATAGACCAGGTCAATGATAGAATGCCTAAAAAAAATTAAAAATCGTGGCCGTCTGGTCTCGTGGTTAGCATAGCATTCCTGACTACGATACCGGTGGTTGCTGTTTTGAATTCTACTAGAATAACATATTTATTTGTGCGATGAGCAGGAGCCGTACAAGTTTGTCCATTTTCGGTCAAAAGTGCGGCAGATTTTTGTCAAAGCCGAAGGTGCGGCAAAATATGACTGTTGCCGAAGGATCGATCAGACACTAACGAACAATCGTATTCACCTACTTGCTTTAAAATTATGAATGTCTTTAGGCATAGTTGGTAGAAGCTCTGCGTAGGTTAGTAATTTGTTGAAAGGATAACTCGTACGTGAGAATCTATTTTTGTTAATATTTAATTGAAATATATACTTTAGTGGCACAAATTAACAAAGGTATGATTATTTGGAAACTGGAAAGGATAGAATATGTTTAAACGTAGAACGTACTTCTTAGTTCAAAGTTCATTTTCTATTTAAAAAATATTTTTGTCGTCAAAAAACATGAATGCTTTTGGTTTTTACTATTCCTTGATGTGTTGAATTGTGTTCGGGTATTAACTGTTAGTTCTTTTAAATATTCTACGAGTTACATGGAGATTTAAGTATATGATTTAATTTTATCACTTGAGGATTAAAACAAGTAGGCAGTAACAAATTAAAAACAGAACAGAATGACCACTTGATGCGATTGCGTAGCAATGATGCAATTATTTTTTTTGTACCTACAGTCTACACACACGGCAATGACCTCTAACTCGGCAGAGGAGTAGACATTTACACTAAAGTCAAGTGACACAACACAACCTCGATCAGTGACTAACACACGCCTGTCTAGCCGTCCAAGTAGATAAGAGATAATAACGACCCTATCATCAAATAAAAAGATACAGAAGGTAATGTACCTGTGTCGTTAGCTCTTTCACTAGTTTGAACTATTTAGACTAGGAGGAAACAAAAATGTAAATCCATCCATGACCCAGACCTGAATCAATTTAGAAAACTTCTTTTTCAGAATTGATCCGAACCGGAAATCGAACTCTGGACTACGCCACTACACCAATCAGGTCGTCAATAAATAAATAACATCATTGACGACCTCCGTAGCCGAGAGGCGAGCATACCGGACTTGGTGTCGCTATCTCTGAGGTTCCGGGTTCGATTCCCGGTCGGGTCAATGTAGAAAAATAACTTTTCTATATTGTCTCTGGTCTGGGTGTTGTGGTACCGTCGTTGTTTCTGATTTCTGTAACACAAGTGCTTTGGCTACTTACCACAGGATCAGAGCAATGTATGTGATGTTGTCCAATATTTATTTATAGTCATAAATATCCTTTCCGCTACTATAGACTAACGAACATAAACTTCTGCACATATTTGTTGAATGGCACAATCTAATTTTAAAAACTAGAAAAAAGTTTTACTCGCTACACCTGTTCAAACGAATACATTTTTTACTATTTAATACGAGCATAGGTAATGATGGTTATTTTAGAGTAACCTTTATAGGAGCTTGTTTATTTTTTCAAACCTACTCTACTCGTTTAATACTGCATTCGGTTTAGTGAAAAGTTCGATACATATTCGATACAATAGGCTAGTTTCCTGGGTCTAAAAAATATAATTCTATTTAGTCTGTCAGTTAGATTATCAAAAAATATTTAACCCGTATTTTGTCTTTTGTCAATCAAACAAAAAATAACAAAAATAAAGCGCATCAAAGTTTGGGAGTGACGTCACGCCTTGCTAACAAGTGTCGCAAGGAGTGACGGACGTTACGCGGAACTTTAACGAGCTACATCTTCATCATTATTTGTTTGATGGAGAAAAGAAAAAATACGAGTCCAATATTTTCTGTTAATCCAACTGACGAACTAATTAGATTTTTAATCAAATGGAAACCAGCCCATTCGAGGAGTCTACACTACGGCGCTGTCGTTGCGCATAACTTTATTATCAGTTCAGCCATAGGACGTCCACTGCTGAACATAGGCCTCTCCCAATAACATCCAGATTGGCCGGTTAGAAGAGGCCTGCCTCCAGCGCCCTCCTGCAATCTTAACAGGTCGTCTGTCCAACTTGTGGGTGAACGTCCTATATACGCTGCGCTTGGTGGTATGTGGCCTCCATTCTCGAACCTTTCTGCCCCATCGGCCGTTAGTTCTGAGTGCTATGTACCCCGCCCACTGCCTCTTTTTTAGCTTGATAATCCGTCGGGCTTTGTCAGCGACTTTTGTTTGTTTACGGATCTCCTCACTTTAGATTTGATCTCGCAAAGGAAAACCGAGCTTTCCATAGCACGCTGTGCAATCTGGAGCTTTCTTATGAGGCTTATAGTGACAGCCACTTAACTTACTCGTGATTTCTTGCACAGAACCTTAATCTGATTTTACGCATTTTTAGGGTTTCGAAAGTCCGGTCGAAAAAACAAACGGAACTCTCAAAAAGATTACTCGTGTCTGTCTGTCCTTCTGTCACAGCAGTCACAGCACAGCCAATGCTTCGAATCAACTAGTTCGATTAAATTTAAATTTGCATTTCTGCATTTTGCAACACATGCATTTCCGTGACCCACAGACATCTAACGTAAATAATTGTATTCAAAACACAAGGATAAATTTTAGGAACAAATTATAATTTGTTGAAAGAGATGCAAAAAAATGTGATATATCAAATAAAAGTGCTAGTGTGATTGTCTCATTTTTTTTTTTGATAATTTTAAAATAAATAGTTTTTCATTTATTTAAGGAAATTGATTAAAATAAATCGAAACTATAGAACAAATATACAATTTAGTTATTTACCTATAGATTATAGAAAAACGGAAAACCTTTAAAACCCAAGATTATCTACTAAATATAATGTGCATTACGTGCCTATACAATTTGGGACGAAGTGGCAATGACATCTGTGAACCGTTATTTAGTATAGTGATAAGAAATCAGGCAGCGTTACACTGATAATCACTGTTGAACCAAGTGTAGGTTCGTTTTACGCATTCACTCGTATTGAGAACTGTTCATCAATGTTTATTTATTTGTTTTGATAGCGCGATATTTATTTAGAGCACGTGTAATTTGCAATTTATTAAGTTTATCATATTGGCACTGATTCTAAAACGCATTCTCTCCACATGATATATAATAATACACCTCTACTATTAGGGTTCCATACCCAGTGAGCGAAACGGAAAATCGTCTTTCAAAGGTTCGTGTGTCAGGGGTTTCTAGCTCGTAGGTACTTGAAATTTTGGTACGTTTTGTAGAATGTTTACTCGAAACGAAAATTTTAATTAAAATTTTTATTTTACCAAATTTTTTTTCTTACTCTGCCTTGTGTTATTATTTTCTAAAGCGCATACAAATACAATATATTTCATCATAAAGAATATAAGTGCATAATAAAGCTAGAGTCAAGATTAATTACTATACGATTCCTTTAATTGGGACCGCAAACGACTACGCTGTAGGATTAGAGTTGTAAATTAACGGTCATATGCTATAAGCGTCCGTATTTATGATAAACGCTTGGTCACATTGGACATTTATTGTCACGATGGTCACTTTTTTTTTTGTATAAATTTAAAAAAGAAGAATTCCACTAAAGTAAGTCTTAAATGTTAAGTTTAATAGTTATGACAATATAAACATACATTAATCATAAACATACATTAAAACATGTAATTGGATCTGCATCGAACTAAAATACAAAACTCACGCGTAACGATACGACACTTTTTAGCTTGTTTGTGCAGAAAGATTTTAGAAACTTCATTTCTTTAAAGATTACCACTACTAAAGCCTGTCTCTCTTATAATAATGCACTTATTTGTGCCCAAATGTTTTTTTTTCATAGTTTGTCAATAGAATTGAATGTGACGTTACTGACAATAAATGTCCAAAATGTCCAGTCACATTGAGAAAATGACCAATTTGCTCTGTCATATTGATCAGACATTTATAACGTGACGGACACTTTACAACTCTAGGTAGGATATGCAGACATTGTAATAGACAAACGTAAAGATGTCGAGATAAGCTTTACTTTCCCTGGAGTATTGGCCTTAAAAAACTACGTATCGATGGACCACAAAAAAGGAAGACACCAAATGACAGACGGATTAAAAGATTGATTTATACAAATAAACATGTCACAACAATGATTTAACATATTACTCTTATATTAGATCTATAAAATTATGGAGGAATTTGACATTGACCAAAGAAGCAGCAATTCATGAGCATAAAAGTCAAGGTTAATTATGAGATTATGCAGTAGGTTCTAAACACTTTGTTATTCATAAATAACAAATGATGATTAATAAATGTTATCAATTGGATCAAGGTCAATGGCACATAAGATGATTTGACTACCTGCATTAAAGTGCACACATGCAATTTTTCTTTAACATTGTTTATTTTTCAATAGACAGATGGAATGACATGAGTTTACCAAATTAATCTGGTCCTAGAGCAAGTTTAACTATAGACTTACCAATGTAAAGTCTTTTCTTAGTCTGCCAACGAGAGACAGCACAGGCAATGAAGGAATGATGACCGCAGATGGTTTGTATACGCGCCTCCTCTTTCACTTGCCGAACTGCGTTTTCATGTACAATCTAAAGCAAAAAATAAATCATATAAAAACAATTCAGTACAGCCCGCCGAATTTTCTGTAGCATAATGATGAGATATCTGTTGATAGCAAATGATTAGAAGGGTTAGCTTAGACAAAGAAAATTGGTAGGACATGACATTACTTGTTTTTTTGCCAAATATATTGATTACCTATTGTTTTCAAGGGCAGCTGTAGATAAGATGTTTTTGTTTTGAAAAGACTTATAATAATTTAATGTGAAATTGTAAATAATAACACGTCATAGTGCACTAACTCGCTCCTTTCATATTGTGAATGTAACCAACTCAAAACAAAAGCCTAAAAGCTGATAAGATTTACCAAAGTAAATGCACTGTAATGATAAGCAGTATTTGAGTGGAAGTTTATCGTACATGTAAATTTCATTAGGAAATACAAACAAATTAGGTAAATAGGTCAGTAGATAAGCTTGTTGCAAGCTGATAAGGCAATAGTGTTCTGTGGTCAGAGGATTATGGTGCAAATACCTGTAGTTTTATGGAGAACTATCATACATCATGCACTACATTTATATTGAAGTCTCTGCGTTTGCTTGTGGTACATTTCTCTGTCTCGAAAGGCTAATATTTTTTTAGGGATTAAAGCAGCTCTCATTAGGGGCTATCCATAAATTATGTCAAATGAATTTCATGATTTTATGACTCATGATTTTATGACACATAAACTAACAACATTTGAAATGTAAAAATTTAGAGGAATGGAATAAATGGTTTTATTATTATGACTCATGAATAATGAGGAGTAAGGTTTGTTTATAAAAAAATCTACAAGAAGCCATGGCAGGTTAATAGTGTAGCTATATGAAATGAAGTATTGAAAACAATGATTTGAACATCGGTAACATCATTATACCTCAAGATAAGCATAATTCATAGACTAGTATAAATTCTTTAAGTACCTAGGTTTGTAAATATACAGGGGTGTAACAAAACTTGCAGTGGAACTTTAGGGGAGGATTCTACTGTTCAAATACACTTTTTTTTTTACTGAACCAATATCTAATTTAAAAAAAATATTCTCCATACAAAGTAATATATAAGCTAACATGGTTGACGGCTTAGTACGAGAAAGTGATATTTTGTTTTATAGATTATGATGTTGGTCCCATAAAAAGTTGTATTTTATCAGTAGAATCACTCCCTTAAGTTCCACTGTATTTTTTTGTTACACCTGGTAAATTTTTATTTATAAATACTAGACTTAATGAATACCTACTAAAACAGAATTATAAAAAGTCAAAATTAACAGTATCAACAACAAATCAATTAGGTATACTACTATATTATGATGTATCTTGTAAGATCATGCTGATAATTATAATGCTATGTATTATTATGTATTAGTACAAAATAATAAAACTATGTATTACTAAAGTAACCATATTTTAAATAAGTGTGATGATGATAATGTAACAAAACAAAAATACTTATTGATGGAAAAGATTAATACAGTAAGTAATGGTATTTTTACCTTTTATAAATTACCAACTAGTGAAAATTGCAAAAACTTTTATTTACCTGGGCTTTACTAAGGACTTTCAGTGCATACTCCTTACTGTCACTGAGTTTTGTTACTTTATATACTTTTCCGAAGGCGCCATTTGCTATTGTGTCTTCAATTTGAAAGTCCTTCTGAAGCAGGTTGGTGGTGATGGGGAATTCAGGCAGGAAGATTGATTCTTTGTGAGCGACCGGCCATGCAGTCTTGCTAGCTTCTAACGGATTTTTTAGGGTTGAATCATTCCACCTACAAGGGAAACAATAATAGAGCTGCCTAGCAGACATTTTTGAGTTACCTACTTGATGACAATAGATAATGACAATTGGTTAACATACAGCATGGTATTTTTAGACAATTGGTTGCAAACAATAAATTTGTAATTAGTAGACTGCTAATGGTTATGCTGTCTTCTCTAGTATCACTAAATTGTAGGTAGTTACTGTTACTAGTTTTTCTTTTATTTTTAAAAGTAGACAAAACTTTTTTTATGTAAAGTGTACAAACACAAAACACAAGCCAAAATGATCATTACGACACACGATTGTTTAGAAGTTGTTAATTATGTAGCTACTGTACACTAACCTTCGGCGAGACACCCGAGACCAAGGCCGAGATGCGCTGTACACCGACTGGTTACTGGTTACGCTCAGGAACGAGCGGCCGCTGAGGTTCCCGACGAAATGCGATAAACTGAACTGTACAAACAATAACAATATGTATTTTTTGTCACTGGTGAAAACAAAGAACTGACAACGGACGCTAAACGGACGCCAACAGACTCGGACACCCACAAAAAATGGTCCACGCACTAGACAAAGACTTCCACTATTATGTACATACGAAATATTTACTATTACGTGTGTTCAGCTGAGGATGACATTAGCAAGTTTTCGTTTCATCGCTGTCGCACTATTACCTGACTAGTGAACGGCCCGTCGCGATCCGAGTGCGCAGATTCTTTGTTACCCCTGTGCTGACTGCTTTTGTTTTGCGAATTTCCCATTAAAATAAAAAATTGGTCCTCTGAACTGGGTTAGATTTATTTCTCTAAATTTTTACGATAAAAATAATGTGTGATCATTCCAAACCAGAAATCACCCATAAACAAAATCCAGAGAGAAGATACATCACAAACAAACAATTCAATCCACAGATAAAACCACACTAATCCATACCATAGTGCAAAATAACGTTATTGGGTAGGTCCCGTTATTTAATTAGTATTTTTGAGTATACATACTTCTCAAAGATTAAAGCCCTTGCCAAACGGAAGACGGACGCCTCTTGACATTGTGGAGACAAACGCTGCTGATTGGACGATCCCTTTTCCGTGAATATGCACTACGAGTACGATGTAATATGTTTCGTAACACTGCCTTCTACTTTAAATAGGGAATACTGACTGTACTCAATCAAAGTACGCCATCAAGAGAGCTCTTGCCAGCATCTGCGTTCCCTCCTCGCTGGAACCTCGTGGATTGGTGCGTGATGATGGCAAGAGACCGGATGGCCTTACGCTCGTTCCCTGGGAGCGGGGACGGGCTTTAGTATGGGATGCGACTTGTGTCGATACTTTGGCCCCTTCTCATCTTAGGGAAACAGCTGTAAAAGCTGGAGCTGCAGCGGAGTCCGCAGAAAATGCCAAGCGGCGCAAATACGAGTCCCTTGCAAGTGATTACGTGTTTGCGCCATTTGGCGTAGAGACTTTTGGACCGTGGGGACCGAGTGCAAAATTACTTCTCGGAAAAATAGCTTCAAAATTAATTTCGTGTACAGAAAATAAAAATGCTGGGTCGTTCCTCGCTCAAAGGCTTAGTTTAGCCATTCAGCGTGGGAACGCTGCTAGCATTCTCGCCTCTTTGCCTCATGGACACGCTTTTATTTTTGAGTAGGTAGCTTTTAGTTTTAGGTTAGTTTATATTTGTATTATTAGAATTTTAATTATAAAGAAATACATTTTTGAAAATACAATTATTGAAAAAAAAAAAAACAAAGTGACTAGGGAATGATCTCTATAGGCATGACTAAATAAATGAAAGAAATATCAACAGGCGATTGCAATCATCAACGCAATTGCTTTGTTTATCTTGTCAGGCGCCACAACGCAACAGCAAAATTATAGTGGTTCTAGTTTTTTCATTAATATATGTATCTTGAGAAAATGATAACTTTTTAGACTATAAAACATAGTAGGAACGTAAACGTAAATTGACTCAATAAGACTCATCATCACATCATACTGTCATGTGAAAATGAATACTTTTTTCCCAAAATCACGAGGGATGTGCGATACTTGTATGTATGTTAATGTAGATACCTAATCTTACTTTAGCGTGGCTTAGTACAATATCTTTGAGTTTCATTGCAAGATTTGGTATCCTTGGTCTAAGATTCCATAGCGCTCTATGAACGTACCGCACAGGCTGTGCGTTTCAATTTGTTCTATAAAGATTGAGCGCACTGATCAAGTAACGTCTACGTTAGACTTGCTTGAGACAAGCTGTCATTCATTTATTTGAAAGCTTTCTATCTAAAGCATAGACTTAGAATAACGCTACGATCTAAAGTACTGCTTACTTGATCCGTAGCTTTCTATTGCTGTAATATAAACATGGTAATCTAGTTTTACTGGATCAGTGATAGTAATAAACGGCTTTCAATACTAGAATTCTTGAATCATAGGTATGAACTTGCAAGTTGGGAGTAAATAGTAATTAGTTGCTCTAAATATGAAATCATAAACATCATGAAGCCCACGCGAAGTCACATACTCTGTCTAATCTGTGCGCGAAGTCGCGAACGACGTCGTGGGCACAGCTAGTTTTGTAATAAAAATTTAAAATGTATTGAATTTGTTCATAAAATTCACTCATTTTTACAGTAAGAAAAACAAATGAAAAATTGCTGAAAACAACATTTTACTAATTTGTTTCTTTTTTTAAATGTTATGTTAAATGTTACCTTTTTACTACTCTACTCGAGAACCCGTTTACTGGAGTAAAGGTGGACCTTTCATCGGTTCTGCTGCGACAGATGTGGCTGGCACACTGCCACTTTAACTTGCTAGATTTTGGGACTATGTGCATTACTTTGGTCTACTGCCGGTTGACCTCGTTTCAGATTCTATCTCATAACGAGATCCCAAGCATCGACCTTTCATTATCTCGCTGAGTGACGTGAAGTCTGTAGGCCAGCTTTATGTAGGTAATCTCATGTTCCATGTTTCGGCTCCAGAGATCATCACGGTAGGACGCATTGATCGAAAACGTTGCTTTTGACGCATTGTGGCAGTGACGAGAAGATATGACGCAACTTCGCAAATGCTGCATAGCCAAGCTGCCCTCTCCTAGCGATTTCTCACTCAAGTTGTATCTACCTAACTGCAGCATTTTCCAAGCTTGCTTTAAATTGTATACACTACACGCTAACACGTTTCTTTCGTCGTGACAAAGAAAATTAATAAAGATCTTTGGTCATGATGACTATAATACGTAGGTCACACTATAAGTTTTGCGTAACTTAAAAAAACAACATGTTATAACCAAAATATTATGTTTATTGCTTTTCAAAATACTCTCCTTTACATTTTAAAAATTTTTTCATGCGATCGAACCATTTTTTAAAACAGGAGGACCACAGATCTGAAGGCATGTTTTCTTCGTGCTGATTAAACGCTATCACTGCGGCGCCTCTTCGGAGTTGGTAAAAGTAAAACCTCTCATCAAATCTTTGATTTTGGGGAAAATACAGAAATCACAGGGTGCTAGGTCGGGGCTATGCGCAGGATGGGTGACGAGTTGTACTTTTTCGGAAGCTAAAATGACTTTGTTTTGTTGGCCGTGTGTGAAGAAGCGTTAGGTCGGCTTTCGCGAACTTTTTCTAACACCCTGGGTAAACAAATGGTAGAATACCACTCGGCATTAACACTCTTTTGATCTTCAAGTGGAATTGTTCAGAGTGGGACCCGTAGCTGAGATCATTTTCTTACCAACGTTTCTCGCCTGCCTCACTTTTGTTGGCCTGTTCTCATTTGCAAACACCCATTCACAAGATTTCTGTTTTTTTTTTCGGGTTCAAAACAATAAATCCACGTTTCGTCTCCTTTGACAATGTCATAAACAGCATTAGAATGTCCGTGGTCGTACTTCAGTAGCATCTGTGAGCACCATATAGTGGAATATTCCACGCGAGCCCGCATCTGCTCCGTTGACAGTTCATGAGGGATCCAACGACAGCAGTTTCCGAAATTTCAATTTTTCGGGTATTTTTTTTTAAATTTGGCTCATACCAATCCCAGTCCTCGAATTGTCTCATAGGTAATCCGCGGGTTTTCTTCAATTAGCCGCTTAACAGTAGCCACATTATTTTCGTTGACGGCAGTTGAAGGCCGCCCTTCACGAAATTCGTCATGTAAAGAAACTCGACCTCTCTCAAATTCAGCAAACCATCGCCCTGCTCAAACAAGGTGCTTCTCTCCCAAAAGCATTTTGAAGACGAGCGGCACAGTCTTGCGGAGAGAGAGATCTTTTAAAATCATCGCTCTAAAATCTTTTCGACTTAATTCCATTTTCGTTGCGTACGTAGAACTTTGATGTGTGTTATAAACAATTGACAAATTATTTCCCGCCAATTGTTTTTTTTTTAATTACTAAGAAGGTTGCAACGTTTAAAAAAATATAACATTCGAAATTCAAATACCTAGTTCCGATTAGCTAGAAGTGCAAAACTTTTAGTGTGCCCCATGTATAGAGCCCTAGCGTAAGCCGTAGAAAACTGTGATTCTTTCTGTCCTCAGTGCGGGGAAGGGGATTTCAGAGGTTATTTCTTAAGTAAGAAAGATACGTATTTAAGTACATTTCTAATCGTGTTTGTTTGAAAACGGTCATGAGAAAATCAAAATATTTTTGAAGCACTAAGTTTATTACTTTTAGTACAAATAAAAGTTATTTTTCTACCAAAAGTACGGTATTTCCGTTAAACAATGTACAAGGTAACGTCCTACCCAAACCTACCCAAAAAAGGTCAAGGAACCAATTTTGAACTTAAGTCCTACACGTAGATCATTATCAATTGAGAAATTTGACGTTTTGTGGTAGGTTGATGTGCTGTTGTCTGTACCGAAACAATAACTTGTTGATATTGATTGTCGCTGTTTTATTTCTTTTTTTTTTCACTAACTTTCTACTAACATAATGCACGCAGCATGGAAAAATATTACTCACGAAATCGAAGGCCAATTCTCTTAATTTTGTAGTCGCAATCCAGTGTCGATCCGATCCCAGTACAAAAACGGTATTCTCGTAAAATATATCAAAAGTATTTCAATACGAATGAAAATAGAACAAAAAACAAATCTCATTTTGGTTTCTTCCATTTTTAGTTGCATTACAAACTAATAATAATTATTGCATTTTTTTGGTTTACGAGAATACCGTTTCAATTAGTAGGTAATATTGTTACTGGAAGCGGATCGACACTGAATTGGACTAATTTTAAATAACGGGAATTGGATCTCAGTGTCTTTCACTAAGTTGTCTGAGTGGAGCTGTTGGTAATTTTTATAGTACCCCGTTCTCTTTCGACTTTAAGATACTTCCTAATTGCGCGTGCCCTTTTCCAGTTTATGAGTCTTGCTTTGAGCAACTGTTTAGTTTGTTTTACTGCCCCTATAGCAACTTCTATAACAAAGCTCATTACTGATACGCCCGTCAACAATAAAAAACATTTTAATACACCTTCCAGATCATCAATACCTAAGGCTTTAATAGGAGCTTCATATTTTAAATCTGAAAATCGGTATTGTTCCCATTTATCAATAAGTCCCGCTTGCAAAAATATGAGCATAATCCGATTATACTGGTCGGTCATTGGTGAATCTTTATGAAAAATCCAGTTAAGATAATGACTATGAACTTTGTCTTTAGCGACGTGTAGGTACTGCTCTCCTTTTTCGTTCAATTTGTTACGTACGAAATACCGACCCACTGAGCAGTCAATAAGACAAAATCTACGACTATCATTGCTCATAACATTTACACAACCAAATATATCACGGATTGGTACAAGCTTCGAGTTTATCTTCCTAAATTTTTCTTCTGTATCTGGGAGTAAAACGTCAGGTGATGCCATCCCTTCAATCGGATATCCCTTTTCGATAATATCGTCATACGTTTCAACGTCTTTTCCTCTCTTATGAGCGCTAAAAAATGATATTATAGCCGCTTGTGTTGCGAAATTTACGATAAAGAAACTCCAAATTGAAATGCCCAAAAACATCCTAAACGACTGCTTCTTAGGCGGTTTGAATAAACTAACAGATAGCATGTTTCGGAACGCATTGACCAAGTCCTTGCCGGCCTGATCGTAACTTATAATTCCTTTCTCTACGACATTAAAAACAAAGAAGACGAACCAAGTCCCTAAAAAACAGAATATGAATTCGATCACGACTGAGTAGTTTGTTTGGAGCAGTTTCACGTCGAACAGAGTCGTTTCGAAGCCAGCGCGATGAGACATAAAGCATACACCACTTGCTGTAAACGGCATAGTTAAATCTATTTCGACGATTACTAGATCAAACTGATACACCGGTATGATTAGTAAGTCACCCTTTCTTTGTGCGAATTCATATATCTGCTGAATGCTTTCTTCAAAGTCAAAAGGATGCTTCATTATACCTTCGCTGGGAGAGAAATCCATTGTAAAATTCATAGTCTGGGACAAAGCCGTCCAAATGAATCCATCTCTCTCTTTTAGGATATAAGTTCCATCTTCATTGACCTGTATTCTTACGAAAGGCAGCACTTCTTTGATATACGTTCTGAGAGTGTATTTATGAAAATTCTTGGTTTTGTCATGAAATAAGGTGAAACCTAAATGAGAAGCATTGTCATCGTAGCGCACGAAAATGGTTTCAAAGCCGATACAGGTTCCGAAATAGTCGGCCCGCAGTTTCGAGCGGACGGACACATTGTGACATCCTTCGGTGCAAACGAAGCTTTTCTTGAAATTCTCAATTGGGTAAGTAATCTTTTGAAGGGTCCAGCAGCCGTAACTGTATCTCAGCTTAAAATTTTCGCTAATGTATGGATTGTAATGTGTGACAAAAAAGTTTTCCGATGCATCACTGTATTGCAGGAGGATGGCATTGCTAATTTTGTAATACCATAGAATAAACAATATTTTCGCAATTATTTCTTCACTTTCAGCAGCTTTCTGGTAATACACGATTGTGTTTGTGTGTGGGTGCCAAAACGGTATGTTACGGGCAATGTTCAGTTTCTTCTCAAAATCTTGAAAGTCCAGACATTTTAGTACTAACGTGTTGGCTCGATACTGTAAATGTTCCTCCACCTCGTAGCCTTCGTATTCATCGTTTGCGACAAGGAAAGCTCGTTGTATACCTTGAATTTTCTCAAAAAATGTGTTTGACCAGTTGCCCACAGCCAGAAAATTCATCCAGCCTTTTCTGTTAGGAATGGTAACAAGCAAGTCTTTCTGAAACAGAATTTTCTTTTAAATAAGCAAATTGATATATTTGTATATGGATTGTTCGAGATTGTAAATACATGACCACCTCCGTAGCCGAGAGGCGAGCATACCGGACTTGTTGGTGTCACTATCTCTGAGATCCCGGGTTCGATTCCCAGACGGTCAACGATGAAAAAATACTTTTTTTATGTCTCGGGTCTGGGTGTTGTGGTACCGTCATTGTTTCTGATTTCCATAGGATCAGAGCAATGTATGTGATGTTGTCCAATATTTAATTATTTATTTATATAATTAACTTACGATGAAGGTAATTCTTTTATCTTCGTAATCTCGATCAACTAAAATGACATGAATATTTCCAGATACCACATTATTTTTAACCAGATATAGTAAAAATAACCCCGCTAAAACTAACCCTGTTCGACTCATGGTGTAGGTAGCAATGCAATGTAAGTATCATTTTCGAAATCACATTAACGTTAATGTTATACACAGATTAACTCATTTATTATTAATCTTCGATCGGATGATGGCTTCTAAAACACATAACGATGTTCATCAAACATATTTGGGGTAATTTAAACATTTTTGGGATAATTTAGAAACAATATTCGTAATGTAATGATTAAATCGGACTTGAGCAGAGGTCTTATTAGTAAATACTAAATCTAAAACGAAATCTACATTCAGATGGTTATTTGTATATGACCTCAACCCATAAAGCACATACCATAAAGAGTAGAAATGTAATTTATTTTGTTCCAAAAAAAACCGACATTATTTAATCTGAGATTGTACTGTTTTAGTATGAGCGAGAGTTGACAGGACTTGTCAGTTTATACAAAATGTAAGTGAAAAATCACCAACGTGGTTCGGAGAAAGATGCTCTGTATTGCTGCTTTAATGTGTGCTCGATGCCTCCACTATGCCAATATTCGTTTTAATCCTTACTTTCAGAGACATTCATTCGGGCGCCAATCTTTATGTGTAAAAGTTTAGCGTGACCTATAATAATATATCGTCTTATGTAAAACCTTGATCATAAACAGTCTTTATTAAAATAAAAATGCTTCTTAACAACAATACCAGTGTTTATTCTTAAAAGCATTTTAACTTTTTATATACAATCACATTATTTAAATGACCTTAGTAACAAAGAAAATAGTTTTCCTACAAATAACAATATTTCAAGTTTAAAGTAAACGCGAATTTGAATAGCATTCGGGTTGGCAGCGCCTAGTGGCAAGTTAACGAAACCCCATTTTTATTTAAATTCGCGTTACTTTTAAGCGATCAAAAAGTAAAACACTCAACATTGGAGGCACTCGGTTACTTGATAATACTTGATTGTTAGATTACTGTAAGTTTACAGTCGATATCACTCGTAAGCGATTGCGTTATATTTCTGAATACACCGCATCTGTCGGATACTATTTTAGTGTCCATACAAAATATTAGGATTTATCGATCAGCAATTCAAAATATACGATACCTTTAACTTCATGGTAGGTTCACTGATTAAAACTTTCGCAATCGCAGTTCATAATGTGAATTAATGTAACATGAATGGAAAATATTATGACTTGTAAAAAAATTACGTAAACGCCGCATTCCCACTACGACGTAACGATATAGTCGTGTGTGTGGGACTTGTATATTTAAAAGGAGTTTTTCAAATACAGCCCGGTGCGATTAAATGTCGTCTGTCGTTCACGAAGTAACTACTTTATATGAAGTACCATCAAGCAACAGGAATAGCTAGGACGACAGTCTTTCAACGACTAAAAACGTTACGACACAGTAGGAACGCGGCCTGACTTAAATCATTAAAAATAACTATCAATAAAGTGCTCGGCGACATAAAGATATAGTCTAAGACTACGCTCAGATAGACGTGTGTCGACCCGCGGACCAACTAAGTCGATACTAGAATGCAACAGCTTAATACGCGTGGAAAATCACGCAAACGCGCGCTTACTTACGCGTCCATCTGTACTTAGTCTCTAAAGGGACTTGGTATAAAAAGCAACTGAGCTGATGAGCGCTGTAAAGACAAAATTTATGTCGCTCTTTGACTGCGTCGCGGGCGCATGTTTGTTATATTACGTTACACAGGATGTCTCGTAACGCAAGGATAACCTTGTAACCACAGATTCTATACGTCATGGTATACAACTTTTGTTCTATGACTTGCTTCACTTGACAAGGCCTTGGACGCGCGCCCTGGCCGCTTGCTATATTAAGTCCCTATTAGAGTCGGGCCCCATTTGTTCTATGGAACTTGACGTAATCGGATTTTGTCACTTCATTGTTCACTATAGCTACATACTTGCTAGCATTTCAACTTGAGCTCAATATTCAGAGACGTCAAGACAAACCGGAAATATTTTTTTCCCATAATTGTTCCCTGTGATGTTTATGACATGATGACATAGTTAAATAATTATTTTGTTTGTTACATCAAGATGTCAAAAATTTCACTATAAAACAGAGACTTTTTTGTAATTTTGCCCGTTATCATCATGTTCCATAGAACAAGTGTGTCCGATCCGTCCAACTAAAGCATCGTATTGTTAAATCTGCTGGCATAAATATACTGTTAAACATTGTTTCAATGATAGACGATAGTTGTGAGCTTTTTGTATATTAACAATAAATATAATTATTATAACAAATGTAAAATAATATTCTATCCGATACTACTTGATACTAGTGAAAATTTGTTAAAATGTGTTAACATTTTAACAAATTTTCACTAGTATCAAACCTTCTGTTTCCCCAGACTTATCTACAACGCAACGGAAGGTTTTATGGCATTTTTATTTATTTACAGAAATATTGTTTGTACCTATATACATTTGTAAATTTTTTGATATCTATACTACCCGCGCAGATGAAGAGTGGGACAGGTACGGTTCAATCGAGACGGTCGTCTTTACTTCTCAATTGCTCGCTGTACCATGAAAGAAAGTGTACATGCAGGGTGAATATGTGATCGTGTTTCTTTGAAAGTAGGTAGGTACGTAATCAGTTGCTTTATACAACTTGTATCAGCTATCTGGAATTCTGGAGCCATCGTCATCGCGTAAAATCTGCGCATTTCCAATACGTTATCGACGAGATTAGATAAAAATATATATATAAAAACAGTTTTTTTTTTCTCTTGATTTCGATGCTGCTGTCATAATAGAACAGTTGTTGTTTTTTGCTGATGCAACTGATTAGGTCATATATCCAATACGCTACGACTAACATGACCTAATCAGTTGCAGATACCTTTCAAGAAATGACACGATATAATATTCATGTATATAACATTCATCATTCCTGTATAATTCCCATTATTAAGTGTTTGCACGGGTTGTCTTTCTACACAATATCCATAAGAAAGGAGTGAAAATGGAATCTACATTATTTTATTGACGTGCAATTATTGCTTTCGATTTTGACTTTTATGATTATCAATCATCACACCTTGTTAAGCACTACTGCGATCCCAGACTCAAGACAAGTTTACATAAATACAAACTTAATAACTTACGTAATAAGGTCTCACTTTTATTATCATTCTGCCTGACAAAAAAATATATGAGCCCTGCAGCTAACCCTGCAGTATTATAATGATGAAAATTACCTTTTAAGCTAAACAAATTTCGATTTCTTTGAACGTACTAACGTAACATCGATATAATAATACTCATAATATTGTAATATGATACTAGCCTTACAATACATTTTTAAAAACGTATTGAATAACGCTTATATGATTCCAACCGGTTAACCATGTCCGTTAATCCATTTATCTCTCGTCAGTCAAGATTGATGGACACATTATCATCACCATCATTTCCGCCATAGGACGTCCACTGCTGGACATAGGCCTCCCCCAGTGACTTCCAGATTGGCCAGTAGGAAGCGGCCCGCATCCATTGCGGCTTCCTTCAACCTTTACCAGGTCGTCTGTCTACCTTGTAGGTGGACGTCCTACGCTGCGGTACGTCGCCTCCATTCCAGAACCTTTCTGCCCCATCGGCCGTCTTTTCTACGTGTTATGTGTCCCGCCAACTCTTATGATTCAATAGCTAGCCCTTTCTAAGGACGGGACCCTATTAATAAGCTTATTATTAATAGGGTCCCGTTGGTACCCTTTGGATACGAAACGCTAAAAAGTTTGTAGTGTGCAAAATAGTGGAGAATCATATATTTGCTGTCAGGCTTTAGAAAATAGTAGGTCCTATTACTATCCGTTAACTTTCTTTTAGGGGGTGATTCTACTGCTCACATAAAATAACTTTTTCTATGGGACCAAAATCGAAATCCCAAAAATATCCCTATTTCATACAAACTGATGTCAGCTGTTCGGCGGTTTAGTATAGAGTAGAGTTGTAAATTGACGGTCATATGCTATAAGCGTCCGTCATTTATGATAAATGCTTGGTCACATTGGACATTTATTGTCACGATGGTCACATATATTTTTTTAGTATAAATAAATAAAAAAAAAGAATTCCTCTAAAGTATGTCTTAAATGTTATGTATTTGACAATAAAAACATACAATAAAACATATAATTGGATCTGGATTGAACTAAAAAAACGAACGTAACGATACCACGCTTTTTAGCTTGTTCGTGCAGAAAGATAAATTAATTTTAGAAATTTCATTTTGTTATAGATCATCACTACTAAAGCCTGTCTTTCTTATAAAAATGCACTTATTTGTGACCAACTTTTTTTGTCTTAGTTTGTCAATAGAATTGATTGTGACGTTAGTGACAATAAATATCCAAAATGTCCGGTCACATTGAGAAAATGTCCAATTTGCTTTGGTCATATTCGTCAGACATAACGTGACGGACACTTTACAACTCTAGTATAGAGCAGTGATTTTTCAGGATTCCGTACCTACCTCAAAAGCGAGGACCGAAACGATAACGATTCGGCTGAAAACCCGAAGTTTACGCTTAATCCATAGATACGGGTAACCTAATTGTATGAAAACCGGTTCCAGCCTAAGCTTTACTTTAATTAATTTTTTTCAAGCTTCCATACAATCTACTACTATTTCTATTTATTTTTCTCGTTCTTTCCGATTAAATTATTATTTATTATTATTTATTAAATTTCCGATTATACGGGTTAACCCGATATTTACACAGGTTACCCTGAATACGGCTTAAGCGGAATGTCGGGTTAGTCATCTAAGCTGGTTACCCTTAAACCCGGTTTTTCGATCCTTGTTCAAAAGGTTAACATTAACCCATATAAGACCACTGCGTTGTAAATCTGTCTATCTGTCCGTCTGTCTGTCAAGACCCTTTTCACTAGGAACAGGTGGAGGTATTAAGTAGAAGTTAATATCAAATACTCAGGTCTGCACTCCCTCGAACTTCTGAGTTAACTTCCTGAAACTTCTAAGTCAACGCAATCAAAAGATACGGCTGTTTATGCCGCATTTTTAATACTTCCAAGGGAATCAAACCATATAGGGTGGGTTGACCTTAAATCATGAAAATTGTCAAGAAGCAATGTCGCATAGCACAATAGCATAAAGGAAAAACTAAGCTGAAAAAACTCGCAAAATGCGGTTAACATCTTCGAGACTCGATACATACCTACGGAACCACGGCGCGCGAGTCCGACTCACACTTGGCCGGTGTTGTTTTTGGGATTAACATGTTAGTCTTATTGAAAATGTTGCTGTATTTCAGCAATAGAATCAACCCCTAGAAGGAAGTTAACTAATTAATTATTACATTATAATATTTGTTTTATTTCGAACGTCGAGGAAAGACGACTAACCTGTTTTTCTTCGTCTATCTGGTAGATTATCAAAAAGTATGGACACGTACTTTTTTTTTCACATAATCAAAATAATACAGATATTTAATGATTTGAAAAGTCGAATGATCATGATTTGTCATTTTTTGGTTGATTAAAAAAAATGTGTCCATTATTTTTTGGCAATCCAACTGATAGACTAAATAGAATTTTATTTTCTTTACCCAGTCGTCATCACTATTTCAGTTCCTTTTCCTCAGGAAGTCTTGCAGGTGTTCCCAGGCGCGGTCTATCTGCGCCTGCGTGAACTCGAAGCTCCAGTAGGGGCTGAACACGATGTTGGCGGCCGCGATCTGCTCGGCGTTGGGGGGCTGCGACGCGATCCTCTGCCGCGCCTCCTCTTCGGTCAAGTTGTTGCGTTGTTGCAACCTTTTCACCGCCTGGGAATTAATAAATTCTTCTATTGATAAAAATATGCGCACAGACACCATACAAATATGTATACTCATCTCTTATAAATATCAGAAGACGTATTTTTGAATCATGCGAATTCCAATCCGAATACAAAAACGCAAGATTCGCATGCGAATTTCTAAAATCACTATTTTTGAAAATTCATTTCGTGAATGCACTCACTGCAACGAGTGGTCCTACCCACTCGTTTTTCGTTTTCTACTAGTAGAAAGTACATAAGGATGACATTGACAAGTAAACCTAAGTTTGACAGAAATTTGACATGATATCTTTTTATTTACGTTCCGTTTTAGGCGATTCACTACCGGTTTTTAAAATCAATGAGTTTTTGCATTCCGTTTCATAATATTTTCTGCATAAAACAAAAATAGTGACAATTTAATATAATAGTTTTCGTGTTCGTATTCGAGATTCATTTCTAATGCTTCAAAAATACGTCTCCAGTCGTGCTGAAACTTAGCTGCCTAAATTTGGTTTAATTGATTATTCTGGAATTGTCTTCTTGTATCTTGTATGTCTTTTGTACTTTGTTTCTAAGTTGTAAGTTCTATGTTATTTCTATTAGTGGAGACTTTATTGGTTTTAGTGCTACGTTTGTGAACATTCGTTTATTTAACTGTAAACTGTTTGTTTCCCTATAAGGGCCGGTTTTTAAAAGTCAGTTAACCTTTTTTTTTGAACAGTTGACAGTTTTCGTTTAGAAATTGTATCAAATCGTTAATTTTATTCGTCGAATAAAAGTTGGTCTGGCGATTTAAAAATCAACCCTTAATCAAATCAATAAATAAATTGTCTTGAAGTATCATTAGTAGTAATATCAAAGTCCTTGTGTTACCAGAACCACCAGTTGGTACCAGACTTTTGAATTACCAGAAAATGTAAACTGTCACCGAACCGAAAATCTTAAAAATAGTATAGTAAGCAATTGTTTACCTCCTCCGGCGGTATGATGACCGACCACAGCTGGTGGCAGGAGTGGTACCACCTCGCGCGGACCATGACGGCCGCCTCCATCACCACGACGCGGTGGCTGCTGTCGCCCAGCGCACGGACCTGTCGCTGAGCTTCCGCGAGCACAGCCGGCCACATTATACTGTTTAGCTTTTCAAGTTGCTCCTAAAATATGCCATAGAGTATGTAAGTACAATTTATTTAGCACTATACATATAGTACCCGGCAGTAAATATTGCACATCGGCTATCATCGCTTTTACGAATACAAACGAATGCTAATTTACATGTCCATCAATTATTAGATTTATCGTTTAATAGAATTTGAATTCAGAACTAAGTATTTTATGGTTGTTTTGTTCCCGCGTGAAAAATATAGAGCTGTAAAACTAACATTTCTGTACACGGTCAACGAAATTAATAAAAATATCAACAAAATAAATGGAGTTTTAACAACTCTATGTAGTGCCAACAAATGTCATGGTAGTGTGCGACACAGATGACGCTATACGAATCCGAAATTAGCAGATTGTCTCTTTCAAAAGGTCGATGTGCAATAATTACCGCCGGGCACTGTAATAGATATTAAAATTCATCAATATAAGTATGCCATAGAGTAAGTAAAATTTATTTGGCTCTATAAATAATAGATTTTAAAAGTCATCAATAAAAGTATGCCATAGAGTAAGTAGGTAATATTTATTTGGCACTATACATAATATATTTTAAGTCATTAATAAAAGTATCCGCCCATTATCGGGACGACACGGCAAGCCATTCTTTGGCGACGAATAGTAATGTACTCTAATATCATAATACTACGGTAATAGGGTTGAAATTGAAATACCCACAAGTTGGCACGACGACCAGGTAAAGGTTGCAGGAAGCCGCTGGATGCGGGCCGCTTTTAACCGACCAATCTGGAAGTCTATGTTCTATGGGAGGCCTATGTTCAGCAGTGGACGTCCTATGGCTGAAATGATGATGATGATGATGATGATGATGATGACGATTATTGACCACTGATCACAAGGAGCTATTGCACTTTAGCTATTTTGTAGTTGCAGCTTCAAGCTTTTTGTGCGTTCGTTCTCTGGCTACTAAGAGTTGCCTATGTAGGGCGACCCTTTAAGTTGGTATCAAGCTGGCTAGAATGTATCTTGAGTAAAATAACGAAAGCTAATTTGTGACGTTCATTTGTTGTTTGACGTATACTTTGGTGTCCATGTTTACTTGTTTAATCACAAGTAAAGCCTACACTTGTAGGTAAATATGAATTAGCCTACGAACCTTGTCGCTAAATACGATTTGCCCCAGTATCTTGCGATCGATCTCTCCCGTCTCAGTGATGATATGCCTCCCGAAGGTCTCTGCTAGTGTGCTGTTGAGTGGCAGACCCGGCTTGTACAGCTCGTGGGCGATGATATCGCAATTTACTAAACCCGCACCTTTTTTTCTGAGAATAGGAATTATACGGGTCAACCTTAAGACAGTGATACAGTGAATAGGGGATTATTGTCGGTCAACATGCCTTACAACTTCTGCCTCGCAGAAGGTGAGCACCGCTTGCCACATCTCCTCGCTCTGCACTATTTAGGCTACGATTGCCCGTATAGGTCCTGCCCCACTGGCGCGACTAAAACACCGCGCTCCTTCGCCAAGCCGGGCATGTATCGAGGGTCTGCTGCCCAGTGCCTCGCCGCAAGGGCAGTGGTGGCATAAGGCGGATTCCTCTTAACCGATGCGGCAGAGAATGGCGCCAAAGCACCCATGACCCGACAGGATTTGGGTAGCCCGACCATGTTTCCGTCGAGCCTTCTCTTTACGATGAACCGTACCTACGTAAGCAATGCTGTTTTTGCGTCAAACACTATACCAAAAAACTATGGTTACATTATTGGTTTTATTGTACCTATCGTAAATAAATAAAAGTTCATTGTAAAAGAAAGAAACAAAAAGTCTCTGAAAGGGTAGGGAAAGGTATAATTAAGGGTTTAATTTACATTATAACTGTGTTATAATAGTAAGGCCTAAATTACTTACTTTAGTTTTTCAGCAATACTGCTTTTTCCACTGGCAATACCGCCAGCCAGTCCTATAACATAAGGCCAGTCTGGAATATTGGGATTTGGCTGCAATAACAATACACAATTAGAGGTCAGCTTTGTTAGCGTAAACACAAGGTTTTTTTTGGATGGCAGTCATTAAGTAAGGAAAATCCTTTTACATTTGGATTAATTTCGGTCTTTAGCAGTGAAACGGTAGTCGGCCAAAAATCAACTTACTACCTATTGGCTAAAATGTCATAATTTTTACACTTCCAATAAACCAAGTGTGGTCCCTCCTAGACCTAATTATGTTTTAAAATTAGTCTGTCTAAGAAAAATAGTCTTACAGTTGAGAACATGGACAACGAAATAACTTACCATAGGTGGCCGTAAAATAGTGCCAAGCAACCTCATCCTCTGGTTACTAGAGCTGACCTTCTGCTCCTCTTCCTGGGACCTTTGAGGGTGCGAGTCCTCGGCCATGGTGATAACGTATGTGTCCATTGGGTTAAGGCCTTTCTCTTTTCTTTTTTCGTTTATTTTTACAGCGCCACGGAACGTCTCCTCACTCACTACAATCATCTGCAGAAAAGATAGATACTCTTTATAGCAGTGAGTTTTAGCGAAAAAAATTAAATTCATTTGAAGACTACGTAAATGACGTAAACTAAGTAAAAGAGAATAGGCAAAAATATAGGAAGCCTGGTATAGGTGGCGGTCATTTAATTTAAGTTCCATAAATTTTTTGGGGAGAAAAATAATGTCTCACAAGACACAAACATTGCTTGGAAACAATTAAAATGTCGTCAAGATTAGCAAAATCCGGGACAGAAGCCGGGATATTTTATTTGTCAACAGCAAATCAGTGCCTGCGGAAACGTCTTGTTAATAGTTTTACACCGCCTGCGCCGCGCAAAAAGAGGTATTTGACCTCTTTTTTACCTTTGCAGTTATTTGTGGGCATTTTTTGTTATTTGTATTGTGCTTCGTTTAGTTTTGATATTTTCACATAAGTAAACAAAAGAAATAAACCATATTTTGGGTAAATAGTGGCCCCGGGATCTGATGGCATAATCGGAAAGGCCTGAGAATTGGCAGTGAACGGGTAAGGTGACTTTATAATGCTTGTCTTAAACAGCCACGATTTTGGCTCCTTAATAACAATTGATCGTTATATCATTGTATAACTGTTGATATACGATTTAGAAGTGGCCGCGGTCTATACCATTTCGCCCAATCTCTTTTAAGGCAGCATTTTTACTGAACGATTGTTCGCCGCCGACTGACCGTCAACTGAGAGTGCATTTTTTGTTCACTTCAAACCGACAAATCGCTGTACTGGTGTGAATCAAAGACTAAGCCTACTTATGTTCACAATGGATGCGTACGCTGAGCGTACAATGGGGAACACTGCACAATTATCCCGATAGGGGTCACAACGTGTTTTGCCGACTTTTTCCCGTAGTGGTTATTTGATCACTGATTCACTAGTTCTGCCACTGCTCAATCACTACGTTATAGGTTCTGCTACGTTGTCAAACTAGCTTTAAACACATGAACATATAAAAACACAATTTCCATCCACATATTACGCCACGCAAAGTATTGACATTTGGGATCCCCTCCTCCCCTCCTATGTAACGCATACCGGACTTGGTGTCGCTATCTCTGAGGTCCCGGGTTCAATTCCCGGTCGGTCAATGTAGAAAAATAACATTCTATATTGTCTCGGTTCTGACTGTTGTGGTTCCGTCGTTGTTTCTGATTTCTGTAACACAAGTGCTTAATCACTCAAGCATGTGTGAACGAGACACAATAGAAATTACATTGTTATGCGACCGCCGGCGGTCTTATAATCCTCGACGGGTTAGGCTACTTATCTTAGGATTAAAGCAATGTATGTGATGTTGTCCAATATTTATTTATCATTTTTCCTATCTTTTTAACATGCACTGCCACATTGTAAAGTAACATACAGACAACAGCTAGTTTAAAATTATTATTAATAAATTTGAAATTATTTACTTCGAACTTGGGATCATCTTTTGTAGGTCCATACAGATCTTGCAGTGGAAATACATTATACTCCAGGTCTGGGTTAATATCCATCAGGAAATCCAAAACAGCTTTCATTCTCTGTTCCACAGGTTCTATTAGCTCCCATAACTTTTTCGCTGTAACATATTTATACACATTAACCATTCTAAGGCATATGTTGAAAAATTTCCTTAGCTTTCAACCTAATTATCGTGTCTAATATTAGAAATATATGGATAGAGCCTTTTAAACACTTTCAAGAGTTAACTGATACAAAACAATTATTTTTTATTCAACCAAAACACATTCTTGTAAAAGTTTTTTAAAATCAAATCATTACTAATCTATAATAGCCCAACCAGAAACAATAGAAAATTTTTGTTATGGGCAAGAGCGGTAAATACAAAATATATAGGGCTTGAGAAAAAAATAGTTGTTTGTGGGTCCTTACACTGAATCATATTAACATCAGTGATGCCCACCGTAACATGCTTGGTGGAGCGCAGTACGGCTTGAGATAAAAGTATCTTATGGCCATTGTGCAGACGGTCAAAGGTCCCACCTAGAGCCACATAGTCGTAAGTCTTTACCGTTTCATCTTTGTTGTTATTGTCTAGCTGATTTATGTCGGCAAAATCTGTAATTGAAGATATGCAATTATGGGTCTAGATGTGGAATTTGATTTCATAAAATTAAAAATGTTTGTCTGATGAAATAAAAATGTATTAGATTCAATTAAGAAGTACTGAAGCCATAGGAGCATGACTCTTTTTTATCATAATAATATATTATTTTTAATAGATATTTATATTTAATGTATGGTGATTTGAATGGTCGTTATTGACCGACAAGTCTGTACATTGGTACAGAATTAACATTTTTATTGTCTCAGGTCTGGGCGTTGTGATACAGTCATTGTTTCTGATTTCTGTAACACAAGTGCTTAAAAGCTACTTATCATTGGATCAGAGCAATGTATGTGATGTTGTCCAATATTTATTATTATTATTTAGGTATTTATTTAAATTATTTTCTTACCAATACTTTGTAGTGTATACCCATTGTTTAGACTTGCTACTGACTTTTTAATATCTTCTACTTCATTGCTTAAAGCACTATCATACAACAAAATATCAATTGGAGTATTGCTTTTTATTGTGTTTCCTGCTTCACTTGGTTTTAACATTAATCTTACATCAATATTGATACATTCTGAGGTAGCCTAAAATATAATAACCATCATAATATGCAACAAGACTGTAAATTAAGTGAGCACTCCAAAAGGATCAAAATAAACATTTCTGGATACATATGTAAGGTAAGTGCATTTACTTTTTAAAATTTATATTGTATAATTTAAGAGAATTAGTTTATATTTAGCGGTTTAAGTGTCTCAGTAAACTGAGTTTATTGTGACTATGTACTATTTTTATCTTACCTTTTTATATAATTTTTCTATTTCTTTACTGACTATTGGCAATGTGATAAGAGCATTCTTTCTAAAATTGATATACAATGTTTTCTGAACATGTTTGGAAGCTTTTTGACACGCGCTGTGCGCTTTAGCGGCATTAGATATAAACAGCAACCCATTTTTTGCCATTTTCTTGTCTGAAATCGACATAATTTTTAATAAATATAAATTGATAACAATGCGGAAAACAAAGCCACAAATAAACCCACCTGCGGTATTCATAATGAATATGTAGTATAGGGTTACGGATAGTATTAAGACTAATAAATATTCTCTGTATGAACTACAGGTACGTATCATAAAGTTAAGTCCAAAGGTTATCATGATTAAAATACACTGATGTAAAACCCACAACACACACAAAGTACACAATTAAAGGCTAGCTGGTATTTACGTAGGTATATACATTTTATACAAGAACGTAACAAATTCATTAGAAATTAATATGATCAATGCAGCTATGAAATGAATAGGTACCTACAGCTACGGCGGCGAAGACAGTAAAAAATTACCCAATGTATTACTTCAAGATTAAAAAGTCCAAATTTCTTAACGAAATATTACTTTAAAAATAGTACGCGCAATTCTTAGCATTAATTAGGGTATAGTTTGAGTATAAATTCTAAAATACATTTGGAAGTTCACTACAAACCCCTCGATCAACGTTGTTGATTGATTGACATGACAAACTTGTGTTGTTGTGTCACTGTCAAAAATCACCGTCAAGCAGGGGTAACATATGCTAAATTCATAGACTTAGAAATAACTATATAGACTGGCTGCTGTCCTGACCCTACATTCCTGCCTATTTGATTTTCGCCATTTTGGCGTTGTAGTATCTGAATTTTGAACTAAATTAGTGATAACCCCAAGTCGATATTCTTAACGATTTTCGATCTTCATTATTTATTATGGTTACAGTGTGACTGTGGGTGGTTGCCTAGTGGAATTCCCGAAATTTCCTGTTACGATAAAACTTAAGATTAAATATACAAGGTCAAAGCGGGCTCAAGACGCGTCTGTCGCCGTGTATCACCAGTTTTGGACTCGAGTCTGAACCACAACCAAATATTTTACAGTTAAAGCCGGTGACAGATGGCGGCGAACGCGGCTTCGGACTCGTCTTGACATTGTAAGGTCAAACGCTGCCATTGGTCGATCCTTTCGTCAACTTCGCCAGCCCTTCAGCAAGACATGCCCCTTCCTGTTGCGAAACTGGCGTCCGGCTGCCGTGTGTCACCGGTATAATTAATGCAGCCAGTCGTAAGCCTAGTTTAAAGCCGGTGACAGATGGCGGCGGACGCGGCTTCGGACTCGTCTTGACATTTTAAGGTCAAACGCTGCCATTGGTCGATCCTTTCGTCAACTTCGCCAGCCCTTCAGCAAGACATGCCCCTTCCTGTTGCGAAACTGGCGTCCGGCTGCCGTGTGTCACCGGTATAATTAATGCAGCCAGTCGTAAGCCTAGTTTAAAGCCGGTGACAGATGGCGGCGGACGCGGCTTCGGACTCGTCTTGACATTTTAAGGTCAAACGCTGCCATTGGTCTATTCTTCAGTCAACTTCTACTAGCCCAAGGATCGACCAATGGCAGCGTTTGACCTTACAATGTCAAGACGAGTCCGCTGCCGCGTCCGCCTCCATCTGTCACCGGCTTAAGTGTGTATGAACAAAAGTTTGTTCAAAAGTTATTGATAAAATTTTAATTGTATCTAGTTAAGATTTCATTAATATATTAATTATTAACATTTCCCTAATATATTTATTGTTACGTGTTCTTTTTTTAAACTGGTATAAAATTATACACAATGAAAATATCATATTTATATCTAATGTCGTATCGAAACGTCAAAATTTCACAGCAGTGTGTAGTTACGAAAAATGTACAGTTTTAGAAAATATATATTAAATAGTTTCAAAAACCGATATTAAATATATAATATATCTAGTTTAAGGCGATATGGTGGGTTATGTATACGTCAAAATTAGTTCTGGGTTCAAATTCTAGTAGCGCGTCAAATGGGCATAAAAATTTTGCTGTCATTTGTATATGTGTGATAGCCAGTCTTTATTAATTTCTAAGACAATAGACAAAATATATTTAAGAACATTATGTTAAACTCGTTCCGAATTGAATTGGTATGTCTTTTGTACTCTATCAGGCTACCGCACTTAGACGTCACTTAACTTTAATGGTTACTTAAGAAAAATCTGTGATACTATAGTCGATACGAATAAAGACCATTATTCATCATGTCAGCCTATTGCAGTCCATTGCTGGACGTAAGCCTCTCATAAAGAGCGCCAAAGAGCACGATCTTCCGCTATTTTCATCCAGCCACTGCCAGCCATCTTGAAGAAGAAGAGAAGAATGAAAAAATATGTTAATCAACACTTTATTGTTAATTGGCGTCTCTGAGTGCGGCAGTGAGTGTGAGTGAATCGATTTTGGCCAGATTTTGGTTCAAATTGGAAAAAAGAGGATAATAGTAATGAGGAGTAATGTGTCTGTCGTCGGCATATTGTATGATTCGTCATTATACAAATGGCGTCGTCCGTTTGCAAACTCACGCTGTTTTGTAAAATGCCTAGGCAAATTGATGATGCTTCTGATCGTGTTCAATTCGTCAAGTCAAGACTTATAAGTTAAGGTAACCATGATTTAAGATCATTATTAAATTATTTAATTACATTAATGTAACATAATACTTACTTGAGTAAGAGGGACCGAAGTAATATTAAATTTTACTTTAATTTTATCAAGTAATAGAAAGAAAGTTTTAAAGAAAATTAAAATTAAAGAATAAATTTAAAGAAAATGAATTGACAGTTAACAATAATATTATTAACAGTCATTAGCAGTTAAAAATAAAATTATTTCTTTATTAAAAAAGCACTTCAAGCAACGTTAATATTTATTGCGATATTTTGTATTTTCGTAAATATCTTAAGCTTATCTAAAGGTATAATACCAGCTGATTAACTTTTGTATCTTTTTCAGCAATATGTATTAAGTCCATCGAACTCCTATATCCATGGACACTTTAGTATTTTTATGTGCCAGAACTGCCAGATAATCTTAAAATACTTTTTAACTTGTCCACGGCTTTGTCACGGTTTTAGATTAGGAAATCTTATTAACACCTCTTACTTAGGTAAACTTCTTAAACACTTGTTTCTTGCGATTCACGATTGTTTTCTCTTTTATTTTTAAAAATACTCCCTTTAGTGGACGCAATTTTTGTTGTTTCGATTACCAGCCGCTCTGGTGGTAGAATATCAATACAGAACTAGTACTGCAATTTGCCACGGTATTTTGTAAACGGCCGCTCGATTCGAAAATTCGTTTTGACTGACTATTACATTCATTCATTGACTATTACAAACTGACGAGTCAATTTACAATTTGTCTTAGGCATTTTACAAAACAGCTAGCGTTTGCAAACGCCGACGCCATTTGTATAAATTGACGAATTATACAATACGCCGACGACATGTCCATGAATAGTCATCTAATGTTTTTGATACATAGACATAAAAATAAATATAGACTGGCTGCTGTCAAATTATATAAGCCTATTTGATTATCGCCATTTTAGCGCTGCAGGACGTAGTATCGGAACTTGGAACTAAATTAGTGATGTCTCCAAGTCGATATTCGTAAAGTTTATCGATCTATTTATTAAAGTGACTGTAAGTGGTTGCTTCTAATAATATAATACTCGTCCTGTTACGCTAAAACTTAAGATAAAATATACAGGGTGCTAAGGGAAGTATGACCCAAGTTTTAAAGAGTGGTTCAGACTCGAGTCTAGAATACAAGAAAATCCTGTTTAAAAATCCATTGTATTATCATTTTTAATCAAAAACGATGCGAACGTGGATTAGTGATTTGGATAGTTTTTGTTACTATAATAATTACAGTGGGTAGTTAAACAATGGATTTTTTCTGTCTATCTGGTGGACTCGGTTCGGATTGATTTTTTACAACTAAAATTTTGACAGTAAATCAATGCAACCAGTCGTCAGACGGCTGGCGTCCTCACCGCTAAGGTAAATCCAAGATGGCGGACGATCACCTCTTGAAGATTAAGTGTGTATGAACGAAAGTTTAAAAAAAAGTTATACACTTCCTCACCACCAACAGGAGGCGTGTCGTAAGAGGCGACTAATTCCTGTAGAACGAGACGGGCAGCAGCGTCTGCATGCGATATGTTTTATAAAACTGCACTCGCCAACCCACCTGCCAAGCGTGGCGAGTATTGGCAATCCCCCTAATGAATGTCATTGGGGGAGGCCTGTGTTCAGCAGTGGACGTCCATGGCTGAAATGATGATGATGATGATGAACGAAAGTTTATTTTAAAATAATTGTAAAACTTAAATTGTACCTAGATAAGATTTCACGTCCATTCTATGTTTAATGTTATAATACTAGAAAAAAAATTCTGAAACCGTTATAAAATTAACACATTAACCAGGCTTACGACTGGCTGCATTGATTTTCTGTAAAATTTATAGCTGTGGTTCAGAGTCTGCTGTGCTGCTGTGACTGGAGTAATTACGTAAAGCACTAACACGAAAAAAAACATATTTGTAATCTTAGAAACAGTCAACAAAAAAAAATAGGGTCAAAGCCTAAAAAAATGGAAAAAATAAAAGATTCAGTTGTGTTTTTTTCATAACATGAAGAACTTATTTATTTTATTTTACCAATTCACGATTAAAAATAGTTTTTGTTTTTTGTGTTTAATGCTTAGCAATAGGGCTCCGAATTCTTGTGTGCCCTAGGGCCCCAGGATATGTTAAGACGGCCTTGCCTACGTATCTACTAGTTGGATGTGTTCAGCCGATATTTTTGTATTTTTCACGCAACGGCTTACACAGCGAGGCATTTGCGGGTTCTAAAAAGTGTGATGAGCATGAGCATTGATTTGTATCTAATTTATTTAATTTTAATTGAAAGTCTTTAAGCCGCCCCATAGTTCCATAGCGCCAAGCTTTGGGACTAGCTAGAACCTGATTGGTCTATATTTATAAGCCTTTAAAAAATGCGTAATTTACAGTCCTAAAGACAGCTGAAAACAGTAACAGCATCAACTACTTACGCAGCATATTCGCCTGATCTTAGACACAAACACACTCGGTAGGGAACTTCACAACCTTGTTGTAACTTAGGTAAATAGTTTGTTTGTTTGTTATTGTTGAAATTAATTTCAACTAAGGATGCACCCTCATGGTTCTACACCATCTGAAGCCATAATCGATTACTTATAGTATTTTCAAACTTGTTCCGAATAGGTCTAAGCGCGTTCGACGATGGACAGAACACCGGCGCCTGCACCATGCCAAGAATCCTATCTATTGATCTTTACTTACGACGATGATTTACGTAAGATTTTTCTCGTATCATCGCATGTGACCTCCGGAGGTAGGCCTCATGCGATGCGGAGTTAGGTAGACCTAACCTAGGACATAAGTAAGTAGGTAGGTACTGTCTAATCTGAACGGTCGTCCGTCGTCATACTCGTCGTCGTCGTTTCTGCTGCCCTTCTGATTGGTACGACTGTGCCCGTAAAATGTTCGCTTCGGAACGTGATGACATTACGCCCCTTAAAGCCTGATCAGTCTACCCATTGGGTCCCATCCTAAGATAGTGGATACGGACACGAGCGATTGCATGTGCCTTGTGGTGTCGTTTCAAAGTGGAAGTCATACACCTCTGCCCCTCTAGCATGACTACCAAAACACGATATAATATAGCGATATATCGACACCAACTGTAAAAATATGTTAGATATAGCCGCCATGTTGAATTGACGTCATATGTTATGATCACTGTTTATATAAAAATTCAACATGGCGGCTATATATATCATATTTGTACAGTTACTGTCGATATATCACTATATCATATCGTGTTTTAGTAGTCATGCTAGGGGGGTTGGTATGGCATGGCAGTAGGATGGGGTTGGAAGAGGTAATTAGTGTAGATAGACTTTTATCCCTTCCATATTTTTCAGACCCCATTGGGAGCTCTCCGTGAGTTGATATAGGTGATTGGGGACTCTTATTGTTCTGTGGTTCGGCTATAAAGGGTTATCGGGATGTTCGGGTCAAATAAAAAAATACGACAGATTCTGACGAATACTTACATTTTATTTTTTATTTTTAGCTTCGAATGTTACATCTAACTTACTTTAAATACTTATAAGCTTATTAATATTTCTGTAATTAAGTCATTAAACTTACACATAAAACAAATTTAAATATAGCCGTAAATAACTCACCGAATTAAGTTATTCTCGGAAGGTGGGGAAAGATAATTAATTCTACTGCTCAAAATAAACATTCATTTGTATTACTATTCAATCGATACGCGAAGCGATTTGTCGCACTCACACTAGGGCACCCGAAAAGGATTTAAGTCGGTAAGTACCTAGGTAGGACAGTATTTTATTAGATATTGGTCCCATAGGTACATAAATCATGTTATTACTTTTTAACAGCAAAATTACCCGTTTGAATTTTATCTAAAAAAAACTCGACTGTTACACGAGTATACTTACCTACCTTTACCTTTTTAGAAGGGTTTTAAAAAGCCTTTGCAGTTTGCTAAATTGCCTGAATGTAGACGGTTGAGGTGGGGAAAACGTAGAGCGTATAGTAACTTTTTGGTATGGCAGAACATAAAGTATTTTACATACACGAAATGACATACAAGTTTTGAACAGTAGCCAAATTTAAAGAGTATTACATCATCGATATCGAGGTAGCGAACTAGTTTCTATGGACAAAAGAAAAAAACGCGTTTTTCGATGTTGACCCCATAGATAGAAAAAGTTGTTTGTATCGATTACCACATGCGCCTCCATAAAGGTTCTACTGTTAAAAAAAAACACAAAGAGTAAAATAATACAAACCACACCTGTACCAAACGTAGTATTATAAAGAGTAAAATAATACTTATTACTTGTTCAGTGCCTGTACCTGTACCTACCATAGTCTTTAGCCTACACAGAATACTTAGGAGTCCTACTTTATTATTAAACTCATAATAAAAAGGAGTAATTCTTCTGCATTCTTAAGCTTACATCAGTTATTTCTCTATAATAAACTACAAGCAGATAGATTGCCAATCAGCTATTATAATGTAATGGCACAGTTTGTATACTGAGGTAATGTTGTGAATATATTTTTTTAAGATTTCGAAGTACACATAAAGTTGTTGGTATTTAAGCAGTAGCATCAATTTTATTAGGAAATAATGAATTATGACCTTTATATCTAGAACTACCAAACATCTAGCAAGGCTTATTAATAATTTATTTGTACTTTTATAGACTTCTTGTTAGTCACTTACAATTATTTGATCATAAAACCTAACACACTAGATTGTTACATTTCAATTAAATGTTTTCTAAACTCAAAATATAGACTAGAATTCACAATGCAATCGTGTCCATTATCTTTGAGAATTCTTGGTCTCCATTGTGTCATGTCATGGGCTGTGGAATCTGAAACATTTAAATAATTAATTATTAAAACCAAATTTAGTACTTATTTAATTAATAAAAAGCGCAAGGTAAATACAATTCTATTGTCATAGTAACGAATTATAGATACGCCCTGTAACGTTCCAGACAATGAACTTCTAGAGCCTACCAGCACCCAGAATCAAGCTAATTTAGAAAAATAAGCCAGCCCAAAACGGAAATCGAGTCCTTTGTGTTCAAGACGATGGGTACACAGGATGGACCTACGCCAATCAAATCTTCATACACGGTGAATTTTTTTGTTGAAGCCGCAAATGACACATTCCTCTACGAAAATACAATAACTTTTACTATGGGAAAATCTCAATCGCAATCAAAATCGCAAATAAAACACTTCCTCCATATACTAACCGCCGCGCAGCTGATATACGTTTGTGTGTAGAAGTTTTTTTAGACGAGATTTTGATGTTGTTTCCATATTAGTTAAAGTAATGTATTTGAGTAGGAGAGCCTGATAATATTTGACTCCAAAAGCAATAAAAATCATGTACATCGTAAATAGGTATAACTACTGTCGTAGGACCTCCTGGTGGTGGTCCTAACGACAGTGGAATGACGATTTAAGTTCATCATTATTATCATTTAAGCCATAGGACGTCTACTGCTGAACATAGGCTTCCCCATCCTGATTGGCCGGAGGTTCATGCAACTATTACCAGGTTTTCTGTCCACCTTGTGAGTAGATGGCATACGGTGCGCTTGCCGGTACGTAACCTCCATTCCAAAACCTTCCTGCCCTATCGGCCATCAGATCTACGTGGTTTGTGCCCCGCCCACTGCTACTTTAGCTTGCTAATCCGTTGGTCTATGTCAGCGACTTTAGTTCGTTTACGGAACTCCTCATTTCTAATTCGATCTCGATTAAACAATTTAAGTTTAAATTCTGGATTCTTTTGTCTGGATTCTAGGGCCTGCCCTATGCAGTAGTTCAAAGTAGGTAGTTATAGTAACTAAGTAGTATTTATCGTATAGTAATCATATTCATGATCATTTATTGTTGATTCATTTGGTTTACATAGTCTTACAAAGAATTATAAATTATAAAAATAGTACGAAATCCTAAGACTCATTCAACATTTGAAGACCTCCGTAGCCGATAAGCGAGTAAAACCGGACTTGGACTTTGCCATCTCTTAGGTCCCGGGTTCGATTTTCGGTCGGGTCAATATAGAAAACTAACTTTTCTATGTTATCTCGGATCAGGACTATGTGGTGTAGTCGTTGTTTCTGATTTCTATAACACAAGTGCTTTAGCTAAAAATCATAAGGATTCGTTTATATGATTCTTCGGATTTCGTTAAGTACCTACATGCAAAGTCGAATTGTCACTTTGACCAATAGAATCGTAATAAGTGACTGCTTAAATATCAGATTCCTGAATTTAATTAAAAATAACAACTACTTTATGTTACCTTGATGATCAGCGGAAATCCTTTAACCTGATGCTCGGGTCGTCTCCGGAGGCGGAGACCCGCGTGTCCTCAGTGTGAGTGCTGCTTGTCCACGGACTCTTGCGCATGTCTGGTCCTGGTGCTGCAATTCCAAACATCATCCGGAATCTGGAAAACAAACGTCGCGTCTATAATTTATATTATAGTTAAAATGAATCTAGTTCCCTTAGTCGCATCACGCGTGAACAGATGGAACAATTTCGCTAGTTATTTTTTTGCTGTGTTAGTTATTGTCAGGAGAAGGTATATCGCTATAAATATAAATAAATATGCGCCAGACAACACACCAATAGGCTAGTTTCCTGGGTCAAAAAAGATTATTCTATTTAATCCGTCCAGTTAGATTATCAACAAATAATGGACCCACATATTTTGTCTTTTGTCAAACAAACAAAAAATGACGAAGATAAAGCGCATCGAAGTGAGCACATGACGTCACACCTTGCTAAAAAGTGTCGCAAGGCGTGACGTAACGCGGAACTTTATCGGGCTATTAATATCTTCATCATTTTTTGTTTGCTTATGAAAAGGTAAAATATGTGTCCAATATTTTATGTTAATCCAACTGGCGGACTAATTATTTTTTTTAGGAAACTAGCTCATTATTGGCATTAGTTACGAGGTAACAAACAATAAGTTTTCGCCAGTCTCCCAGCAGTCCCAGCATACCCAGTCGCGAACCGACTTAGAAAAGTTTGTTTTTTGAACTGACCCAAGCTGGGAATCAAACCCATTGAACCTGTCGAAGACCGTTAGTATTCATTCTTACCGAAATTAAGGGCACGAGTTACGGTAGTCCATTAAACGTAGGCAATGAAATGTATATGTCGTAGCCAGATCGTAAAATTGACCAATTCATGATAAATACAAATACAATACAAAATGTTTATTTCATGAACTTAGTGTCTAATACAATATTAGTGAATGGAGCTACCTTTTAAGCAAACTATGCTTGTGTTAGGTAACACCGCTCTTCCATAGCATGGTTACAACATGATCTGACCGATCATTTCATAAAATGGTGGTATTTCATGATATGGCCAACTGAAACTGACCATATCGTTTAAACGTCAACATTCGATAAAATGTCAATCCACGTTTGGCCATATCATTAAAATAAAAATATGTTTACAAGTTACGTGAATTTGTTAAATATTTGTAATTTGGTCGATAGATAGTTTAAACATTTTCAATAGTTATTATTTTTAAACAAAACTAATAAATAAAAACGAATAGCTAAATAACTTATCTAACCTCTCAAATTACGTTCCGATCGCCTTGATTCTTTGAGTGACTTTCATAAAAATCGCCTAGCTTGGTGTCGTAATGATATTTCACTGTACTTTCACCTTTCATTTACACATTATTATTCACTTTATGAATAAAATATTTGTCCGCCGCCATTACTCATCACAAAAACAAAGCAACATTAGCGCCTCTACCGGTGGGTAATGTAACGATTTTACGATATGATCACTTAAGTTTGACCATTTCATGAAGTATTCGTGTGTTTAGCTGTTTACATCGTTAAACGCTGAGTATTCATTGATCTGGTCAGACCACATCATGATGTAGGCAGCGTGTTCTGTTCTATATCATGAAATACCACCATTTTATGAAATGATCGGTCACATCATGAAATAATCAATTTATTCAGTTGTAATAATAAGATTAAAAAAGCAATGAAAATAAATTATACTCGGGACTGTATACAAAAAAAAACAGATGGATGATTGACGTATATCGAAACCGAATGGGTGCGCATCCTCTATCATTAAAATTTATTAATGTCCCATATAAAATTATTTGTGAAGTTTTTCTTTTTTGAGTATATTAAATTTTTTATCGATAAATAAACCTGGTTACTCACATGCCGATTTAGACCCTGAATACATGCGTGTCACAGCTTTAACTGATAGAGTAAGTATGTCTGATCTTTAATAAAAAGGGCTAGGTTATTTTATGACCGTGCCTATTTTGTCCTATCTACTTTGTTTAATGTCCTTGAGCTTTGGTGCAAAGTAAAGTTTAAAGTACCAATTAATATGTTGATATTCGGCTCAATGTCACCCTTCGGGACCTACTTATAGGCATAGTCAACAAGCCGGCCATGTTGACATGACTCGCCCATCGAACCAGGCCCGTACTTATAAAAAAAACTATTAAATTAGCATAGATAGAGAGGTGCTGTTGCTCATGGCAGCAGTGATTTGGTAGTGATTATAATACTCAATAATACTCATTTATTTTAGCCCTCTTCCTACCACCACTATCGCAGTCCTACCACCGCTTCGGGACTACATATTGGTAGTGGTTGGTACTGGTGATGAGAAGAAACGGCGCAACAAACTCAGTCACCTTTGTCAGCCTTTTTAAACTATTATTTATTACTAAAGTTAATCACCTACGCCGCGATTGTGTTTGGTAACCATTTCAATCATATTTAGTGACATTTATTATCAAGCATCTCAGTGCTTCGGAAGGCACGTTAAAAGTTGGTTCCGGTTAATTTCTCTTGACACAGTCATGAAGCCTAGTCAGAGGCCTTAAGGTGGCTTATAACATCTGACAGTAAGGTTAAGTCACTGGCCTTACCTACTACACGCCTCCACCAATCCGCACTGGGGCCGCGTGGTGGATTATGGCCCGAACCACCTCATAGTTGAGCCTTTGAGGTGAGGCCTGTGCCCTGGAGTGGGACTGTTATAGGCATATACATTATTAGCATAAATAGAGAAACCTATATTTAAAACTCGACCACGAAATTCCACGATATTGTTTTTTTTCATTATGTGCATGTTTTAACAAATTCACACTAACTCGAATTTGAATGCTTTTATTCAAATTACTGTTTCTACAAATCCTTTAGGTTTAGATATTTCTAAGAACTTTTCTTTGAGAATAGGTCTAAATGATCAAATTTAATTACCTAGTACTTAAGTAATTGACATGTAATCTAATGAAGCATGTCTCATTTAACTTGAAACAATTGAATTTAAATATAATATTGTTGAATAAGTTGAATTGGAATGATGAAATATAATATTATTGTAACTCGACGACCTGCCTAGCCAAGAGGCGATCATACCGGACTTATGGTGTCGCTATCTCTGAGGTCCCGGGTTCGATTCCCGGTCGGTCAATATAGAAAAATAACTTTTCTATATTGTCTCGGGATTGGGTGTTGTGGCACCATCGTTGTTTCTAATTTCTGTAACACAAGTGCTTGCTACTTATCATAAAAACCGTAACTCGAAAACTACGAAAAATCGTAGAACATACTTATGGGTGATTCAGATACATTTCAAGACGAGGCACGTAAAAAAAAAATTTGATGTCACTTTTATGGCCCCCCTGTATACTGCTGTTACATTATGAAGTGATTAATATAAATATTTTCTTAGGTTTTCGTTTTTTATTTTATCGGTTCAAAGTGTAAATTAAGATAACTAAAATTGACAATTCTATGTTTAACAGCTGTTGAATTTGTCGACTGTGTGTAGAGATTAACCTTGTTCACACTATGTTAGTTATCTAATCGAGAGATTTTGTTACTTAACTAGCTCGACTAACCGTTTACTAATTAAACTACCCAATGGTTGTCTGGAATGCCACCTGATTGTAAGTAACTACATAACAAATATTGTCTGGTTTGTAAAAAACTTGCATGTTTATTTTTTGTGCTATAAAGAATATTCTATCTTAACTGCTCTACTTTGGTTGTTTGGACACAGCTAACTTCTTAATTACTTGCCAATCCACTAAAACACTTACCTAGTTCGAACTAATAAGTGACATTGTTAATAGTTAATAGAGATTGTAAAAACCTTGAAATCAAATCCAGTACCTTATACAATTCTTGAAACCATCTGAAAATGTTTTAAGGACAAAGGTCATCGGAAATTTTGCGATGCGAAGCGATGTTTATTTCTAAATAAATCCGTTCAATTAAATTTTTTTACGTAGTCGTCTGAGTGACCCATTTCGTTAGATGACGAAGTATTCGAAGATAAGTGTATTTTTCTTCACATCAAAAGGCTTGAATGTTGCAATTAGAACGTTCCTCATATCATCAATGTGTGTTCAAACCTAAACATTCGCAGCATGTGGTCTGTCATACAAAATTAACAACGCATGCGCGTACCTATAATCACGCGGCGTAACTACAGCAATCTCAATGCTTCTCAATGAATGTTATTATATGAAGGGTAGTTGTCACTACCAATGAATAGACATACTTTTTATGAGCCGTCAAAAAGCACCTCTTCCTTTTTACCGAACTGACACGTCACTGTGACGTATCACAATTCAACCAGTCAAAAACCTTTCTCGCGCTCGTTTTCTTTTTAAGTGTATTGATCATCACGAAACCTTGCTTCTATAGTATACTAGCTGTCCCGGCGAACTTCGTACCGCCTCCTTCATTCGTTTTTATTCTGCTATTCGGGGCAGAGACAAATCTAACAAATCAAAGATCATAAAAATCGGTCCAGCCGTTCTTGACTTATAAATGGTGTAACTAACCCGACTTTATTTTATATACGAGTATACATATAGATGATCGTCGACATTTATGTATGTATCTATGTATTTTGCGTAATCAATGTTTGATAGAATTTAGTATAAATAATAAGTGTTGTTATTAGGCACGATGTGTAGTTAATGCTATGCTTTTTTAACTTAATTATTTTATTACTTTTGCCGTGTGGGGACGGCCGTAAAGAGTACACTTCCCCACTGACAGAAAGCGTGTCGTAAGAGGTGACTAATTTCTGTAGCACGAGACGGGCAGCAGCGTCTTCGTGCGAAATCTTATAAAAAACTGCGCTCGCCAACCAGCCTCCCAAGCGTGGCGAGTATTGGCGATTCCCCCCGATGATAAGTCATTAGGGGAGGCCTTTGTTCAGCAGTGGACGTCCTATGGCTGAAATGATGATTAGTTTTGTTTTATTTATTTATTTAGTTTACCAGTAATTTTTTGTATCTCTTTAGAGCACTGCCGTCAAAACTTTTCTGTTTAGCCTAATGGTCACCTGGCAGAGAATGCCACATAGCGAGAAAGTCACCTTTTATATGATTTTGAAATCTATGTTTAAAGAAATAAAGTAAGTAACTATTTATTGATTTTAGAGAAACTAAAAATCAAGTTTAAATAATGCCCCCTCTTGTATGTACTTACATAATATTTTAAAGTTCTTATTATGAATAAAATAGACGAAATACGAAACGCATTATGTATTAACCTACACGATTTTACCTATATCGTACCTATGTTATTATTTATTAATAAAATAGCCTAAGTACCTACGTCTTCAGGTCTAGCTCTACTGTGCTTCGTACTCGACACCCAATCGATACAGGCAATCTAACATCTTGTAGCCGAAGTACTGTTTCATGTTCCAACAGAACGTTTGTACCTGAAGCTGACAAGCTAACAAACGATCGGAGCCTCGGTTTACCCGAGCCATCCATCATTACCTTATCAAACTCTATCTCGATGACACATAAAAGCATTAGCTGGTAATTTGAGTTATCTTGTCGAGGACCTCTAATAGAAGGGTCGATTATATTATATAATCGGTACTCGTATGAGTTGTCTGGATTGTGGAATACAAGTGATAGTTCAGATTTCAAGGCTTTCAGTGAAGTGTGCTTTGTGGTAATATACCAAGGCGATAGTTTAGTGGAAAAATGCTCATCTGTGACGATTTACTCGTACGTTCAATCTCAGTTCTATTTCTGTCTACAAAAATATTTTTAGGTAACAGTCACCTCTATCTAATGACTGTGCCTGATAGTAAAGGTAATCTCACTCACAACACACTTAATAATTTAATAACGGACATGATGTCGCTATCTCACGGGTTCGATTCACGGTCAATTCGGGTCAATGTAGAAAAATAACTTTTCTATATTGTCTCTGGTCTGGGTGTTGTGGTACCGACGTTGTTTCTGATTTCTGTAAAACAAGTGCTTAAACTACTTATCATAGAGCAATGTCTGTGATGTATATTATATTATATTAATTGTAATGTCTATTATTGTTTTTTATGATTTCATTTGATAGTAAACCATGTTTGCACGATTCTGTATATTTATTTTTAACATCTATGTATCTACCATGTTTCTGGTAAATAAATTAAGTATTTGTATTATTATTATTTTTAATTATTTTAGTACAATACGCCATATTAATACTCTGTGCAAATTTTGAACAGCGACCTATTATAATTATTGGTTTCAGAGACCTTTCTTTCATAGATAAAAAAGAACGGGCAGACAGCATATAGATTTTCTTGTAGTTGGGTTCTTACCTCTTCACTGCCAAGTTGCGCACCTTCTTCTTCCACACGAAGATGAAGAATATGAAGAAGCCGAGCGCGATGTTTGACAGGTCGACCAGGATCCAGTACCAGTTGGAGCCACCCACTGCGAAGCTGATCAGCTCCACGGTCCAATTCACGCCCATCACCACGAACAACTTCACGTAGAGACTGTACCTGTGAGAGACACCAATCATCCATGATTAGCAACGCCCTATGCGCAGAGATTAACCTTGAACGCAAAAGGTCCCAAGGTTCGATTTCCGGTATGGGTCAAATCCGATACGGATTTTTCTAAATTGGTTTGGATCTACGAAAATCTTTCTGGTACCTGACCACACCTGGCCTCGTAGTCCGGATGCAAATAACTGGACCAAGACGTATCCTTGGTAGACCTTCTTAGTAACAATAAAAGTTCTTGTATGTAGAGGTTTTTAAAAGTTCATTTTGTATATGTTAGCGGCAGCGTAGACGTAAAACGCAATGTCAAATTTGCCGCGGTTCTACGTTACGCTGCCGCAAAAAGACTACGTAAATGTAAATGATAATAAGCTGCTCTCAGCTGAATCCGTAACTGTTTTTCACTGAGCTCAGTTACTCACCTTTGCTTGTCCTTCTTAAGTTTATCACTCCTGGCAGACTCGGATCCTTTCAAGATGGCCGTCTCTTGCCTGATAGAGCGGATGCGGTACGAAGTGATGGAGAACAGCACCACGTTGCACACTACCAATATCAGGACCGGTGTGAAGAAGTATATCATTTCGCTTAGCCAATCTGTAAAGGCATTCATTGATGAATAGATGTGATGCGACCGATTCGCAAAGGTTATACCACCGTCCTACCAAGTCGAGAGGAAGGTAGATCTCGAAACGAAGAATTTGTGTTTTCTATCTCTTCAATTCTCTTCACTGAGTGCTACGACTATACTAGGTCAGTCAGGAGACCAGTGTTTCAGACCATTTTTTCCATGGGCATTTTAGAAGTTCGGGGGCTTGGAGGGAAAAGGATGGAGCGTGTATTTTTGTCAATCAACTCGTGATCAAACGCCATGTTGACGCACGGTCAACATGGCATTTGATCTGAGTGAACTATCTCTGACTGAACTCACAATGGATGGACCCTCTTGCATACATAAAAGCGACCTAAACTGCTGCGTAAAGAAGTATAATTTCATTAATGGATAATTAGACTAAAGAAGACCAATTATCTATTTTCTCAGGGGGTAGGGGCTTGGGTTACTCCAGAGGGGAAACGTCCTCCCGAATAAACAACTGAAAGAAACAGTGCAGGAGAAACTTAAGGAGTGAAATGAATTTAACTAAAGAGACGAGTTGGTTTCGTTAGAACATATACAAAAGATCTGGGGGCTTACCATGATCTCTAATATCAGTATCAACGGAATCTTATTTTATTTTATCTCTACAGAGTTTGAAGTAAAAACTACACTATTTATTTACAGTTCAGCGTCCATGGTAGGTTTGCAAATATAAGTTCTAGGAATGCATTGGATAAAGGCCGCCATTGTCATAAATTCAAATAGTTTGTATCGGTAAGTAACTTAGCCGATTTTTTTTAAAGTTATAGCCTCCTTTTAAATATTTCTTTTTTGTGCTAGGGAATCGTGACTCTATAGATCCATCCATTTCATTGTCTATGTACAGCACACACAGTCTAAATGAAATAACAATGAATGTTGGGATTGTTTCAAACTATCCTTACTTTCGAACCAGCATCTCCTAGCCCCAAATCCAGGCTTGATGACCCCAGCGGGTAGCTCGGCGAACTGCATCCCGATCGTGCACGCCGCCAGTAACAAAGGGACGCCCCATGCGTACGCGCCATATAGAGCGAACCTTCGGTTATCGCGACGCTTGTGAGAACTCCCGCCACGGTATCCCCTGTATCACAAAAGAAAAAGTATTAGTCTATTTACTACACTTAATTGAAGTAACTTTAACTATTTTTTAAAGCCCAACATCGATTGCAAATGTATTTGACGTGACACTTTAGTCATAATTTAATTCAAAGTCGAAGTCTAGTCAATATAGTATCTAGGCTATTTTTTTATACAAAAATAAATTTTATCTTAAATCTTAAATAAAAAGATTTTAAATCTAGTTGTTTTTTTATCGGCCATTTATTCATATACAAACTCATAATGACATCACTTCAATTTTAACAGTGTCTTATTCATTTTATTTCCATTTTATCATTACCTAGTAATATTGACTAAGAGATATTAGCATTAGGCATGCTATGTACGTACACATACCTAAAAATAACAAAAGCAATTATTTACATCCTGTTTTATTATTTAAAAGTCTATGACTAGCATAATTAAATTGTAAATACATAATTGGCGATTTGCGAGCGGATTGTGGGTCCGGCCGTTATGGTCCCATTCCGTTACGCACCCGGCCACCACGAACCCACATAGAAAAAAATGTTATTCCGGTTCGCCCCCGGCCGCGACGCCCCCAATGTTTCTTTATTGCCATGATACCTAATTAAGTACAGCCGAGTACAAAAATGAAATGAAATTAAGACCACAATCATGAAAAATCAGGTATCTAATTAATATCGATCTAGAAGTGTGCAGGCTACATAGTGAACAGCGATCGCCTATACTTTTCTCTACATACAATATTGTACTCGTTTTATTTTTATTTTTAACTTACAAATAAACACCTATTATTTATTTCACTGATAATTTAGTTTGCATTTTTAAACATATTTTAATAGATATATTCAAAACAGTATCTTGCTAATTCTAAATCATGATGGTAGAATAAACACACCACAAAACAAAAAAAATAATTTAAAAAAATAATTTCAAAAACACTTGTTTTTAACAATATTTGTTAAAATGTATTGTCCAAAAAATGATTCTTTTACTGGGGGCCACACGGCCGGGGGCGAACCGGAATTTAAAAAAAAAAATATGTGGGTGCGTGTCGGCCGGGTGCGTAACGGAATGGGACCATAACGGCCGGACCCCAGATTGTAAGCCTTGCACATCGCTAGTGTGAAAAGGCTCTTAGAAAGAAGAACTATATTTGGTGTTATAAATTATTGTATAATTCTACATAGTATTTCGTTATTCATAGTAAGAATACGCACTGGCTTCATAAAAGTTTAATCCTAGGAGAGTACAATAGGTACACGATACACTATTTTCAATTACCTACTTTTTAAAGTAAGAACTAAAACTGTTGAAAATTACGAAACGAACTTTGTATAAAAAATAAATAAGCAAGAGAGCGGGCAGAGTTTATTTCGTACTTTCGTAGCTAATTCGTAGCCCCTACGGCATGTGTAACTGTAGCGCTACATATTGCTACGGATTTGTTACGTTTTTGTTTGCCCGATTTCGTGGGATTACTACGAAATTGCTACGCAAACAAATGCTAATATTTACAACAGTGTATATATTTAGCTTTTACCGATAAGACCGCCTAAATTGTGCATCTTTGTGTAAACACCAATTATAGCGTCTTTGTATGGTGTACAATAAAGAGTATCTATCTATCAATCTATATTAGGATCATTTAATATTATGACACTGATTGAACGTAGGTGTACCTATATTAATTTGATCATCTATGATATGATGTTCTAAAATTAAATGAAAAGATACATATGACCAGTTACTGCTATCAAAATTAGTTCCAATTTTAACAATCAAATCAACAACATTTTAGAAAATTAATGTTATCGTCTATTAAAAACAATAAAGTCATACATACTTCACTAAATAAAATAATTCAATGAACAAAGCGATCAGATAAAGCGGTATCTTTTGTCTGACAGTATATAGGTACAAGAACAATGTGACGTGGTATGACTAAGGATAACGTAAACCACCTGTTCTGTCGTAAATCTTACCAATGTGTCTGCTGCAGTGACGCACCGATCGACGGCCTTTATGCAAAAGCGGCATTAAACAAATACACAGGGTGATGTTTCACTTATGATCATGAACAATTTACTATAAACGGCAAATTGAAAACAAAATAATGCTTATTCATATAAATTTTATAGCGTGAAGCTCTAAACATTAAGGTGTCAATAATTACATTGTATTCTACCATACTTATGGACATGTAATGGTATTTGCATTCATAATCAAACGCTAAATGTTCTTAACCTGGTTTGTTTTTTTGCTTCCTGCCAGTAACAAAATCTGTTCAAATTCATTCATGTGTTTAAAAAATGTAGGTAGGAGTTTCATCAAATAAATTCATCGTTTCAAGCATAGGACGTCCACTGCTGAACCTAGGCCTCCCCCAATGACTTCCAGATTGGCCGGTTGGAATCGGCCATCTATGCATCCAGCGGCTTCCTGCAGTTGTCTGTCAATTATATTTATAACACCTAATTAACAATTTACACAGTCGAAACCTAGATTAAATTTTCATTATTGAAAATAATTAAAAAAATATTATTAATAAATGATTGAAAAGGGCCTATAAATAATGAAATAAAAAACGAAGTTGCATACAATTCTAAAAGAGTTTACCTACTTACCTACATGTTTTTGCGAAATAAAAGTTTTCATTAATTCTAATAAGCAAAACCAATTTAGCGTTATCTAACGTGGCTATCTGAAAGTAAATGTAATTATTGCAATGGTGATCTTTAGCACAGTTTACGCCATACTTTATTAAATTTAGATTTTACTCGTTGCAACGTATTATAACGACGTATTTCCTTAAGTTATCTATGTCATCAGATACTTTTATCAGTAATAATAAAAGTAAATGATGCACCATATCAATAAAGTCTGAGTAAGGGCATATCGCATTCTTAGTTACCTCCAGTTTTTATTTAATTTATTATCAACAAAACGCAAATCAACAACAAGCCAACATTAAACAGCACTAGTGGTTATAACAGCTGTTTTCAGTACAAAAGCATATTCAGTGTAGATGCTTTTGTACTGAAAACAGGGGTTCATTTTCAAGGCAATTAATTATATTTTAATTAGTAAGTAGATATCTTTTTTTAACTAGACATTTCAAAGCTTTATACTTATATTAAAAATGGTCTGATCTCTCTGTAAGAGGTAGGTACATAATATTTCTAACCACTATCTATCTATACCTACATTACTGTACACGACGGCCTAAATCTTGTTTGTAAATAAGTTGTTTATAGTATTCGTTGTGATAGTTTTTTAGTTTCGTTTATAGTTATCGTTTATTCCGTTGCTTATAACTCTGTGTTAGTCAGTAAGTTGCTTTGTTCGTTATAGTTTATGTTTTATGTGTAAATAAAGAAGTATCTAGGGCCCGTTAGGGAAATACATAGGAGATCCCGGGCAATACCTTAGTACATAACAGCCATAATAGTGGGCCTAAATTATCGGCTCTCTATAAGGTATTGCCCGAGATCATAAGCCATCCGGAGTGAGGGAGATAGCAATATCTTCCCTCCCGCTCCCACTCCGGGGAGCGGAAGGGGAAATTGCCTCCCAAAATAGTATAAAAACCGCGTGGGTGGTCCCGTTAATCGTCACTCGAATCAAGTCAACCAGAGGAATCACTCGAACAGAAGCAGTCACTCGATCGTCATTCGTGATCACTCCGGAGAGCCACAAAACTCTCAAAGCCATCGCAACTCCTAGCTCCGATATCAACCACAAATACTGGCGTTTTCATTCCGCACCCGCAAGTCCTTCACCGTGAACCTCCGCCCACAGGCCCTACCGGATAACTTCACTGACTCATCATATCCGAGGGCCGGTCGGGAATATTGGTCCTTCGAGCCGGATAAAGAAGAAACAACAGTGGAAAATGCCAGTAACTCGAAGCATGTCGGAGCAACGAGTCACCGTAGCGGGGTGTCAAGAAGATTCTACACATCAAGACGACACTCCCGCAACTGAGCAACCGCCGGCGGTGCCGCCGGGCTACCCCGTCCGTTATGAAAATCCGCCCGGATCTCCGTCGGAAGCTCAGCCACAGAACACCAAACCGAAGTCGATTTCAAACAAGTCGAATCGGGCGCGGCGCCTAGCGCGCGCCAAAGCAGAAATCGCAAAACTGAAGCTGGAGTTGGAACAAGCCAAGCTCGCAGTACTAGAAGAAGAAGACGAAGAAACTGATGATGAAGATTCCGTCGCATCGGGAGAATCGCTGGGGCAAGCACGGGTCGCCGAGTGGCTAGACCAGGTGCCGCCAGTGACCAAAACCTCGGAACAACCTATCAAGACCGCACCTGCGTCGAAGATTATCACCGAAAAACAGCCGCCTGCAACCGCGCCGAGACCCCACCGGTCAGAAGACAATCGTATTCATCTCGGCGAGCTTGCGGCTGCGATCGCGCACGCCGCGCGATCGAACCACACACCGTCCGCAGTTCCGAGGTACATCGGAGAGCTACTTCCGTTCAACGGCTCTCACTTCGAATGGCTCGCATTCCGCGCGGGCTACCAAGAAACCTCCGTATATTTCTCCGACATCGAAAACACAGCAAGACTCCGAAGAGCCCTGAAGGGCAAAGCGAAAGAAGCAGTGAGCAGCCTGCTTATAGTGAACACGAAGCCGGCTGACATTGTGCAAGAACTAGAAACACGTTTCGGTAGACCCGAGACGATCGCCCTCGCCGAGATCGACCGGTTGCGGCACGTGCCCCGCCCAACCGACTCACCTCGTGACATCGTACAGTTTGCCAGCAAAGTCAAGAACAGCGTGGCCACACTCCGCGCGCTGAACCAGGCTCACTACCTATACAATCCCGAGGTAGTGAAGCACATCACCGATAAATTAACTCCGTCGCTGCGCTACAGGTGGTTCGACTTCACACGCGAACAACCTACCGAAGAACCCGACCTACTCCGCCTATACCGGTTCGTGTCAAGAGAAGCCGAAACATGCGGCCGGTACGCCGATCCGGAGAGCGTCGGAAATTTAGAAGAACAACCGCAACGTGCAGCACCGCGTGCGCGCCCTCAACGCGCATACAGTAACAGTCAAGCCGAAGAAAATCAAGAGAGAAGCTGTCCAGTTTGCAAACAGGCAAGTCACGTGACCGCAAACAAGTGTGAACGCTTCAAGAAGGCTACAAGCGACGGACGGTGGGACTTAGCCAAACAACACCGGCTATGTTTCCGCTGCCTCAACCTAAGGAAAGCTTCACACCAGTGCGACACACGACAGTGCGGAGAAAACGACTGCAAGCGGACTCATCACCCCCTCTTGCACTACACACCGAAGAAAGAGGTCGAGACAGTCGCCACTACTCACACAAGCGAGACAGAAACAGTCTCCACCGCTCGCACGCATCGACTGGCAAATACTACAAGCTACCTCAAGATATTGCCAGTAACAGTCGTCGGACCGAAGTCAACCGAGAAGACTTACGCCCTTCTCGACGACGGCTCCACCGTCACCCTCGTCGATGAAGATTTGGCGAGACGCGTCGGCGCCGATGGCCCGATCGATCCGCTAAACATCGAAGCGATCGCCGGGGCCCGAGTAACCCGAACAGACTCGCGGCGCGTCACGCTACGTCTACGAGGCCAAGACGAAGAACATACCTTATGCGGGAGGACTGTCAAAAACCTCAAGCTGGCTGCACAAGAAATAAAGAACATAGAAATCGAAAAATATCGTCACCTTGAAGACATCGCACAGGTCGTCAAGTACGAAGAGGCCCGGCCGACTATACTCATCGGTCAAGACAATTGGGAGCTACTTCTCGCCCAAGAGCTGCGCCGTGGTACTTCAGACGAACCTGTGGCTTCAAGGACTCCGCTAGGCTGGGTGCTCCATGGCTCAGCCAACAGGAGCCTGGGCCACCTAGTCCACCACGTCTACCGCATTACCGAAGTCGAAGATCGACTTGAAGAAGCTGTGAAGAAACACTTCGCCTTAGAATCTCTCGGCGTACAACCTCGACCGACGCGCGCCGATCCAGACGAGCGCGCCCTCCGGATACTCCGAGAGAAAACCACCGCATTACCAGACGTCGGCTACAGCACTGCACTGCTATGGAAGACGGACGTGATCGAACTACCGAATAACTACGACCACGCCCTTACTCGCCTACATAGTACAGAGAAGAAAATAGACAAGAGGCCGGATCTGAAGCAGGCCTACGAGACCCAGATGGAGCAGCTGGTGGAAAAAGGCTACGCTGAGGTAGTCACCACTCCGCCCACCGAGAAGCGCACTTGGTACTTGCCTCACTTCCCAGTACTACACCCCGCTAAACCGGGAAAAGTGCGCCCAGTATTCGACGCTGCAGCCCGAACACGGGGTACCTCGCTCAACGACCACCTGCTATCTGGACCGGACCTCCTACAATCGCTACCGGGCGTGTTGATGCGCTTCAGACAACACCCCATCGCTGTGGCAGCCGACATACAAGAAATGTTCCTGCGCATTCAAATCAACGAAGACGACAGGGACGCGCTCAGGTTCCTCTGGCGATCACACCGGCGGGAGGGACCGCCTACAGAATACCGAATGAAGTCGGTGATTTTCGGAGCAGCAAGCTCACCGTGCACGGCGTTGTACGTCAAAAACCACAACGCCGAGCTACATCGTCACAAATATCCGGATGCGGCCGAGGCTATCGTTCATCATCACTACATGGACGATTACCTACAAAGCTTCACGTCTACAGAAGAAGCCGTCCGCATTACTACCGAAGTGCGAGAAGTGCACGAAAAAGCAAACTTCTACTTGTGCAAGTGGACGTCAAATAACACCGAAGTCTTGAGAGCACACCAAGCCGAACCCGCTACAGTACGAGACGTCACACTAGAACAAGAGAACGAAGAAAAAATCCTAGGCCTCACCTGGCGGCCCAACAGCGACACCCTTGGGTTCAACCTCAACTTCGCCCGGGTGCCGACCGACAAAATAGACGGCAGCCTCACACCGACAAAAAGAGAAGCCCTCCGCACCGTCATGTCGCTGTTTGACCCGTTAGGCCTAGCATCACCGATCACCGTGCAGGCCAAACAACTGCTACAGGAAACCTGGCGGCTGGGCGTAGACTGGGACGAGCGCCTGCCACCGCCTCTAGACGCCCAGTGGAACGACTGGCTGAAACACCTCGCCGAGCTACGTAACATCAACCTGCCGCGCTGCCATCCTACCTTCAGCAGCGCGGTACGAAGAGAACTGCACACATTCGTGGATGCCAGCGAGAAGGCCTACGCAGCCGCCGTCTATTGGCGCACACAAGACGAAGGCGGGCAGGTACAGGTGACCCTAGCCGCCGCCAGAGCCCGAGTAGCGCCCCTTAAGCTCGCATCGATCCCGAGACTCGAACTACAAGCCGCCGTGCTGGGATGTCGACTAGCAAGAACAGCAGTCGAAGAACACCAACACAAACCCGACCGACGATACTACTGGAGTGACTCGAAGACTGTGCTCGCGTGGTTAAGAGCCGGCCCACGCTCCTTTAAACCGTTCGTCGCACATCGGGTGGCCGAGATCGAGGAGGAAACACAAGCAAGTGAGTGGAAGTGGGTGCCTACACAGCACAACGTAGCGGACGACGCTACGCGCGGAGTACCCGCTGACTTCACTCAACATCACAGATGGTTCGTCGGACCCGAGTTTCTATACGAGTCCCACGACCACTGGCCTACCGAGATGAGAGAAGAAGCCCCGAAGACAGGAGAGGAGCGGTCGCACGCCGTTTCACAAACAAACGGCACCCGGCTGACAGAATCGCTCCCCGAAGTACATCGTTTTTCGTCGTGGCTGCGCCTAACCAGAACAACGGCGCGAGTTTTACAGGCACTCGACCTATTCCGCACTCCGGCCCGTAAACTCCGCCTACCTATCGAGCAGCCACGCCCACCGACCGATAAGCCACGCCCACCTACAGATAGCGTGCATTACAAAAGAACAACTCGCAACAGCGAAGCGGATCCGACTTGGCGCAACGTCAACAAGAAGACAGCGCCGCCCGCTAAACGCCGCACCGAGAAGACCGAAGATCGCTTCCGACCGCTCACAGCTGATTACATCATCAGAGCGGAACAACTGTGGGTGCGTGCCGTCCAACAAGATTCGTTTCCCGAAGAGACGGCCGCGCTAAAGAAACAAGAAGCAGTACATCGAGATAGCCGACTGCGACAACTAGCAGTCACCTTCGACGACACCGACTCGACTATCAAGATAAAGTCGAGGATCGCAGCAGCAGTCCACGTCAGAGCTGCAGATGTCACCACCCGAACCGGAGTACTGCGGCGCCCCACGAAGAAGCTCGTCGTACTACCAGTCAAGGCCATCGAGACCGTCGTGACACCTAGAAGCTGAAGCGACACGTCGCTTCACGGCGGGAGAAATGTACACGACGGCCTAAATCTTGTTTGTAAATAAGTTGTTTATAGTATTCGTTGTGATAGTTTTTTAGTTTCGTTTATAGTTATCGTTTATTCCGTTGCTTATAACTCTGTGTTAGTCAGTAAGTTGCTTTGTTCGTTATAGTTTATGTTTTATGTGTAAATAAAGAAGTATCTAGGGCCCGTTAGGGAAATACATAGGAGATCCCGGGCAATACCTTAGTACATAACAGCCATAATAGTGGGCCTAAATTATCGGCTCTCTATAAGGTATTGCCCGAGATCATAAGCCATCCGGAGTGAGGGAGATAGCAATATCTTCCCTCCCGCTCCCACTCCGGGGAGCGGAAGGGGAAATTGCCTCCCAAAATAGTATAAAAACCGCGTGGGTGGTCCCGTTAATCGTCACTCGAATCAAGTCAACCAGAGGAATCACTCGAACAGAAGCAGTCACTCGATCGTCATTCGTGATCACTCCGGAGAGCCACAAAACTCTCAAAGCCATCGCAACTCCTAGCTCCGATATCAACCACAAATACTGGCGTTTTCATTCCGCACCCGCAAGTCCTTCACCGTGAACCTCCGCCCACAGGCCCTACCGGATAACTTCACTGACTCATCATATCCGAGGGCCGGTCGGGAATAATTACCTACAAAAAATTGGAAATTTCCTTTCATGTCGAGAGTGAGCATGGCCGGCCCGGAGGAAGCTCATTCTTAACGAATTAAGATCATCAGCTATAACGTAGTGACTGCTATATTATATCTATAAGAGTACCTATGTGACTATGACATAGAATGTGTCGCATGCTCGTTTTGAATATACCTACGGGATGTAAGATCCTGAGATTCCTAAGATCAACACAATTAAATATGTAATTTACAGTTTCCTAAAAGCATAACAAAAGAAACAAATAATATGTAAATAAGTGATTGAAGTTTTTTAAATATCAATCATCATCATCATCAGCCTCTAGAAGTCCACTGCTGGACATTGGCCTCCCCTAAAGAACGCCACAGCGAGCGGCTCTGGGCCAGTTTGCATCCAGCGGAAATAAATATAAATATTTAATTTTAAACACCTTTTTTCAACCGACTTCAAAAAAGGAGGAGGTTCTCAATTCGACTGTATGTTTTTTTTTTTTCTTTTGTATGTTTGTTACGCGATTACTCCGCCAATTATGAATCGATTTTAATGATTCTTTTTTTGTTTGGTAGATCATACTTCAGAGGTGGTCCCATATAAATTTTATCGAAATTGATTTAGAACTTTTTGAGAAAATCAACAAATATATACCCAGATAATATTTTGGTTGTGGTTCTTGTTACCTATCTTCGACAAATATGAGCCGATTTTGATGATTTTTGTTTTATTGAATAGCTTATACTTCAAAGATGCTATGATAACAGTTTGAAAAATAAAAATCACCCGTAAGGGTAGGAAAATAGGGGATGAAATCGGTGTTCAGCAGTTAGATTAGGATTTATCACTAAAAATAGATGAAATAAGTAAATTTTATTTAAAAAAATAAAACCGACTTCAAAACACTGAAATGCTAAAAATAATCCTAACACTTAAGTACCTAATCAGTTACTTTTGGAGTCGGTGCAAACAAAAACATGAATCTCTCATCGGCTGGCACCGACTCCAAAAGTACCTGATTAGGTACTTAAGGTTAGGATTATTTTTAGCATTTCAGTGTTTTGAAGACGGTTTTTTTTTTTTTAATAAAATTTATTTAAATTATTAATTCGACAAAGATCTTATTAGAATCTGAAAAAAAAAACAGAAAGAAATAAAAACGAAACATCTATCTACCTAGCTGATGAAATGTGATTCAAACCATCCGACTGCCCTATTTTTTCTATTACGTTCTATTGAAACATGCACTACAAAGGCAATCGCCTCTACTAATAATTATTTTTCTACCGTGTTCCGTAATTATTTAATAACAGAATTAGCTAGCATAGTAGCATAACTGACAACAGCTAGTGTTATTACTTGCATTACTAGCATCTTACACACATGCTAGTTACAGACATCGACCTGGAAGCAAGGTCACCTACAGTCGGATGCTGGTACCGGCCGGTGCTGGGGTCACTGTCCTGTAACCCATAGTTTTCATTTCACATTTAATTTCGTAAATGAATTGACCACTGAGTCCACTGACTGCTCTTGCTGCAGGTCCATGACATTACGAACTGTTCATCCATCCCAAAATAGTTATTTTTAACGGTATTAGGTACTTAATTAACGCTTAAGCATTTTTTTCTTATTTTACAACCAAAGTGGGTGAGGTGTGAATTGAAATTTTGAAGGGAAAGATAGGTAGGTACAGTTTATTTTAAAAATGTGAACGATAACTTCAGCAAAGATTATGTGGAACTAAAAATCTATTTGACAATCTGTATGGCAGTGGCTTCCTAAACCTTTACAGAATTTTGGCGGTTAGGTAGGTATCCCAAATATATATAAAATTATAAACCAACGACTGTCAATAAGATTTCTGTTCTCATAATTTCTACTTCTCTGTTTTATTAATTTTCATAGAATAAGGAATAATATCACTTTGCCAGGTAGACACGTACATTAAGTAGATACAATTTATTGATCTCAAATAACCGCAATACATAAGTAGGTAGTGTAGTCAAAAACAAAACCAAAAGTCGTTATTAAGCACGATACTAGGTATAAATGAAAGGCCAAGTCGAAGGGACAAGTTAAAGACACATTTGAAATGTCAAATTGCCATAGTTCTTGGATTAAATTATGCCTTTTAGCACTAGCTAACAGTCACTTCTGAATAGCATTTTATAAAGACTTAAGATTTATTTTTAAGGTAACCTTGCTTTTTTGTGTTCCCTGTGATTTTAATATAAAATTTGGTTTATTGAACAAACAAGCATGTACAATCAACAAATTAGAGTACAATATTAAATGAGAAGATTTGGAGTCTGTTGATGACGCGTTGACTGTACATGTTTAAGTTTAATGTAATAATAATAACCTAAAAATCGTAATTAGTAAATTAGGCCTCAGATGTGTCCGTCATTAACGTCGTTATTTTACTTACAAATACTTTTAATTACGAAATTTGAAACTAGAAAGGTAAGTTTTATGATTATTGGTTCTTAGGTGAACAATGTACGAGCGCAAAACAATGTCCGACATGTGTTTTACGTCTATCCGACAAAGAGTATGATTAGCTAAATTCATACCTGAATGTTCTCCAGATGTCGAAACACATGACGTTGAGCCAAAAGAAGCTCGATTGGAAGCTGTAGTAAACGATGAAAGCTGTAACAATAACTTTGATTAACTAATTTGCATCAACAATAGCCAAAACCCTTAAATTTAGTCTAGTGTGTGAAAACAAGAAAGCTTGCTAATAAAAACCGCAGTTTCGGTAGCGAAAATTCTTGTACGCTTCAAATAAAACAAATAAGAAATCTTAATTTAGATGCGGAAGAAATTTAAATGTAGAGGCTTAGTTTAAATTTGAACCAATGCCAACAAAAAATAAACCTCTAAATTAGTTTGTGAGTAAATTTGTATGTGTTTAACTTTACCATGTCTATAACATTCCTATTAGATATATATGTTTGTTCATCTTTCAACAGATCAACAGAATTTATGAACAGAAATATTGAGTAAAATTAGGACGAAAGATATGTATATATGTCATATTCATTGCGCAAATTTAAATTAACTGTTTTTGAATTGCATAAGTAATTCTGGAAAGTAAAGTTATTATCAGCACATTATTCGTTTTTAGAAACGTAGTAAATTGTTATTTACATTTTTTTTTTAAATTGTTACGTTAGTCATAGTTTGTTTTCAACATACATTTTTCTGTGCATGTCGTGGCAGCCTTTAATTAAGGCATCACTATAACCTGTTGTTTAATATTGTCTATTGTTGAATGTAAGGTGTATGCTTTGTTGGTTGTCCTGAAATAAATAAATAAATAAATAAATAGCTTTATTTTGAAAAGTACTTTAATCAGGGCAGCAATCTACCACAAATATCGAAAAAGAGAATACCACGAAGGTATAAATAAACATTTAATTAAATGAAGTATTAGCAATTTATTTCTTCAGATACAGACAAATTAAAACTAAAACCGGTCGGAAGCTGGTATTAATTGTGTGACAGTGTGTGTCTAATAAAAAAAACTTTCTCTGTCATCAGAGCCTTGCTGCGACCAAAGGTTCAAAATGAGGCATGTGTAGAACATATCTGAAAACTCTACGTTTGAGTAAAGTCCGATGGTTCCGGTGCGATTGCCGATGAAAACTCATATTGGGCACATAACTAATAATGCAGATTGCAGACAGATAGATTACTAGGTAAACATTGAAAGTTGTAACCCAAATTCCAGTAACAAATAGCGCATCGTAAGCTGTATTCTGGAGATACTGTTTCAGTATATTAATAGAAATGATACTTTTGAGTTATCAGATTCAAAATTTTATTAACATCTTCTAACTTCGGTTTAAAAGAGTCCAATCAGGAGGAATTCGTACTTAGAAAGATTATTTTCAATTCCAAAGATTTCAATGAATTTACAAAAAATGCTTATGGTGATATAATAACTTAATTAGGTGGAGCGACGATATACGCATGGCTGCTGCAGTGGATGGAAAATAGCAGCCGAGGACGGGCGCAGTGGTGTGCATTGGGAGGCCTACGTTCAGATGTGGTCTGACGTGGGCTGTTTAAGATGATGATGATAATTAAATGATAAAACATTCTGAGTTTTACACCGGATCCGAAATAATAAGCTACATTCTATTAAAATATGTCGTTACTATTTTTCTATCTACTGTACCTATTTAAGCTAATTATATTATGTTCTGTAGGTCGCAGACAGGCCACATGGTCTATTAACGTTCGTCTCAACTGACAAAGATGTGGGCAGAGCATACATTAATGTTATTAACAAAACAGCGAGATGCTCGCTAAATTTGAACTATTTTCGAACGAGTATTATTAGATCATACGTCTATGTTATTACATTATCAGACAATAGTGGTCTATATGCATACACATATTAGACTATTAAGATACTAACTATACATGACTATAATAAGGTTAGTAGGTTCGAGGAAAAGCTCATACGAGAGCTAAATAAGACAAGCTAAAGATTGAGTGAGGTACCTACTGAATAATGAGGCTCATCAACTAATAAGATCATGGGTTGGCCGACGACACTATACAGCGTTAATTTAGAAAAATGAATAACTTTCCCATAAAGCATTTGAGCAATCAAACCCTTGGCTGATTCTGTTGCTCAAATACATTTTTCGCAAGCGCAGAGGAGAAGAGAAGGAGGCGGAGTTCATATAAAAACCAACCGAGAAACTGGTCTGGACTCTTCTCCTCTTTTAGGAAAAGCACTCTTATGCTTGTGTGGATATTTAATTAAATCCGATTAAAACCCTCCACGGACTGAATATTCCCCGAAAGTATGTTTCCTGTCTAATTTGCATGATAACAAAATGTTGTGAAATTAATTAAATGACTCACATTCATTAAGCACAGCACAATGGCTGTTTACTCGAAATGAACTTACACACCCAGAAAAACAATGTTTATGTGAATTACATCTATATGCTAATTGATTTGGGGTTCCGTATTCAAAATTAACTACAGATTAAATAAGTTAATTTTACAAAAAAAATAAAAACCGACTTCAAAAAACTAAAACGCTAAAAATAATCTTAACACTTAAGTACCTAATCAGTTACTTTTGGAGTCGGTGCAAACGAAAACATTGGTCTCTCATTGACTGGCACCGACTCCAAAAGTAACTGATTAGGTACTTAAGTGTTAAGATTATTTTTAGCGTTTTAGTTTTTTGAAGTCGGTTTTTATTTTTTTTGTAAAATTAACTTATTTCATCCATTTTAGTGATAAATCCTAATCAAAACAAATCTTACGAGTGCAAACATAATTTAACTGCTGAATACCGATTTCATTTCCTATTTTTCCACCCTTAGGGGTGAAATTTTTTCCAAAAATGTTTTATTATAGTATCTTTGAAGTATAAGCTATTCATTAAAAAAAGAATCATCAAAATCGGTCCACATTTGCCAGAGATATAGGTAAGACAGATACTAAAATCAGTTGGCGTGGTACGGAGTTTATGCAATGTTTGATGATTTTCTTATAGATCCCATCATCAAAATTTAACCAAATTTATATGGGACCATTCTGAAAGTATTACCTTTCAAACAAAAAAACAATTTTTGAAATCGGTCAACGCAGTAACGAATGATCGCTGAACATACATAAAAAAAAAAAAAAAAAAAAAGATACCGACGAATTGAGAACCTCCTCCTTTTTTGAAGTCGGTTGAAAATGGAGGGCTCTGTAGTTTCCCGTGCACAATATGCGGTATTTGCTACCTGTTTTACATAATTTATAATAGATTTTTATTCTCCAAGTAGGTACATGTAACAAGTTAACTCGGTCACTTGTAAAACCTATAGCTGTGATAGTTTTCCTTTTAACTTCGTTATACACAGTAAATTTTATATCACCACGGATAATATGGATCGATATTTCACCTTCCATAATACTTCTTTCTTCACTTCGCTGGCAAAGCGGGACACCTTGACTCTAACAAAATTTGCACTCTAACTAAAGCTTATATTACGCAAACAGATCTCTAAATGAAAAAATTTTTTTAAACGACCTATCCCCATCCAACGACTCCCTACACCATGCGATAGACGAGAAAAAATTTGAAGGTACCTTCGTATTTTTTTTAAAAAAATCCGGAAATACAGAATGGAACCCTAAGTTAACGCGCGTCCGGCTGGCTCTAATAGGCCGTTATTTTAGTTATTATGTATGCATTCGTTAGTGTCAAATTAGCAGAGGAGTGGCCACTTGGCCCACAGCTAAAATTAATCATTTTGACGTGAACAGCTAAACAAGTACATGTAAACAGTTTAGTAACTATTTAGGTACAGACAACAGCTCGTCAACCTACCACAAAACGTCAATTTTTCTTAATTAACCTGTAAACATCCAAGCGGTCTCATGAGACCGCATAACAATGGAATTTCTATTGTCTCGTTTACGTATGCTTGATCAATTAATATTGATCTCTACATGTCAGACTTAAAGTTTAAAATCGGTTCAATAACCTTTAACTCTTTGGGTAGGTTGACCTGCCGTTGTCTGTACGAGCACTTGTAATAACTATTCCATTTGATTATAAACAACTGATTGTCTAGCCTGGATTAAAGCAAGAGTAAATTTAGTCCGGCAGCTTTTACGATTGGTAGTAATGTTTTTAGAAAAATCATGCATGCATCTCTTAACCATTTATCAGATTGCGATGAAACTTTGGTAGAGTCTTCGAGAGAATTGAAAACTATGCAAACGAATAACACCGCGGGCAACAGCTAGTTAAAAATAAAATGCTAATTTGTTGACTCGATTTTCTTTTTCTTTTATCCAGACTATACAATCAATCTACTACAAATGTTGATCTCCTGTGTTGAAAAACTATTACCGTACCTCTCAATGTCAACCCATAGGTCCTTCGCCATGATAAGCCTCGATTCGGTCGAACGAATGAAAAGCATAGTCGATTTATTTTAATGGTTTTTATTTATCATTTAAAGAGCTTTGGAGTGCAAGTTTGGTGTAGTTTGTGTACTAATGTTTGGTGAAGTGATAAAGATCTGGAATTATTGAAATATCATTGTATCCAACGCCGCATCGAGTGTCAAGTAACTAGTCTCAAGACAACTTGCTTTAGACCCGATAGCCTCTTGAAACCTGCTTCTACAGGGAGAGTAGCCTCTACTGAATCCAAGAAAAGGTATAAAAACTAAATACTCGTACATTATTTTGAACTATATCAATAATACACTCGACATTGGCAGAATCACTGCTTTAAAGAGCAGAATTGAGTCCTTAAAAGAAAAAAGATGAGCCTCGTTCTTCAAATATTTCTTAATTCTAACATTTTTTTTTACATCTTAAATAGTTCTGTATGACTTTCTTGCTGAACGATTGTTAATCGCGTGGCCATAAGAATTTTACGATTCTATTGAAATGTATAAGTAATACTTAACTCAAAACCTGTTTTAGAATGTACCTATAAATATACTGATTTTCCAATAAAATAAAATAAAACATAAATAAACAGTAGGTAAGTATGTCTGTAGATATGATCGCCCAAACATTCAGTTTAACTGACAAGTCAGTAAATTGTTTAGACTCTAATTTATATTTAACGAGTCAAAAGATAAAATATTTTATCTTCACGGTTCTCTAAGTGTGTAGTATATTATACCTGCCTCCTTAGTATTTTTATCCACCTCGCCAAATATTGGTAAGTATGTGTACCTATCTGAAATGATTAAGTAATTATTCATAGCCCTAATCATATTCATTTCTTTCATCTTTAGGTATTTATTCATTTCTGTGAAACAATTATAAATGCAACATGTGTTTGTGTGATGAGTAAAGCATTTGTAGCTGAGTCATCATCATCATCATTTCGGCCATGGATGTCCTTTCAACTTTCAATATACGCGTTGACGATGGGGAAGAGTATTCTGTATTTGTAGCAGAGTCATTGATGTTAAATGAACTGTAAAAACGTCTAATATGGTAAGTAGCCGCCATAGCAGTTCTGCTTAGTCTGAGACTACTAATTGAGAGATTGTGAAAGGAATCCATTTATTTATAAATATTGACATCAAGTGCCGTGAAAGTTGGAGACAGCCTAGACAAATCAGGTCAGAAATATTAAATTAAACGTACCAATCACGTAACAGCCAGTTAAGGCCACACCCATTTGGCCGCTTTGCAACTTGAGGTACGCCAGGAAGATGTAGGCGACGACCAGACCCGCACAGTACGACATTAGGCACATGCCGTGCAAGTTCCGCAGGTCCGGGATAAAAGCATATACCAGGAACGTGGCCAACAGGAACGGCACTGACAGCAGGAGACCTAAGAACAGGGGAGTTTTCTTTTACATACTTAATAAGTTAATATTAAAATAAGTTTTGATGGATCTTCAAAGTCAAAGTCAAAAATCATTTATTCAATTTAGGACAGAAAACTGCCACTTATGAACGTCAATAATAACATTATTGGCCTATATGGGCCATATGGGGCAAAATAAGTATGAAACCTAACCTTAGTAACAAAATAAGTAAATAAATAAATAAGCGCTACGCAATACACTAACTGTCATGGTCTCGAAGTAAAAACTAAAATCCTTGTGTTACGAGGTACCAGACAATATATTTTACCAGGATTGTCTCCCAGCACGACCAGACTCGAAATTAATAAGATCCATACAAATTATGCAATCGTTTAAATTTAAAATGTTAACTGATTTCTATTTAAAAAAAAGGATTAAAAGAAGGATGCATTATTTCATAGTACTTACGTTACTTTTCCTACTTAATTCTAATATGTATAGGTACTTAGGCATAGTTGTAAGTAAGTAAGTTTAACTTTTCTAGTATTTCTGATTATAAAAATTATCACATTGTAGCTAGTCTATATCTAGTCTATTTAAACTTTTTTTTATATTTTACATTCACAATTAATGTTATTATATCAAGGAAAATAATTTTACTTCAAATAAAATTTCAACTGCCTCTGGTGGGATTCGAACCCACGACCTTTCGCTATTCGGGCGACTGCTCTCCCTCTCCTCCTCCTTCCTCCTCTTTGCTCGAAGGAGCAAATCCCTCCAGGGTTCGAATCCCACCAGAGGCAGTTATGAATAAAGTCATTTATTTTATATTCTGTGGACCAATCGTCGCTTTAGTCCTCGGTACAATCCAGCGGCACTGGCAGGTATTTGCCTACCTTTATGATAACTGCGATGCCAGCAAGCGCGATATTAACGTGCAGTATTATGATTAATCAAAATGATTGTTTAGCTTTGTCATATACTAATATTACCACAGATCTAAATCACGTAATGCATATAAAAACTAAGAAATTTAATATTTAGCATTCCTGAAAGACGCTGAATAACAAAATTACGTCGCCGCAGGCAGACGGCAATATGCAATGGCTACTAATAAGATACTAGTATTTTATGGGGCACCTGGGGCTAAAACAACATATTTGTTTTTATTTGGCTGCGATTAACTTTATTAATGGCTTCTGGAACGCCTGCCAATCCCCAGACGACAGACCATTCCAGAAAACGTAATAACATTTTATTAGCTCATAACTTAAATAATGCTATTATGTTAGTTAATGGGTTCCATTTTACTACTGTTGCCGCTTGGTTAGTACCTACTTATTACATTATTTAATTATGTATACAAGCGTAAAATACAGTACCTACGGTTCTGCGAAAATAATCTTTCAATAGATTTGGTACCTATCTGATTTTTTCGCTAAATTATATAAACCTAATTTAACTACGCAAAGGTCGACTAGGATACAACAGTGAACAGTGCTAGTTGTCTGATTATGAACTAAACTGTAAATTACTTGTACAGAATATTCAAAAGAATATGACACTCCTATTTACAAGTAGGTACACACAACAACTTTATTAAGGAATCAACATCGTAATCATGAAAACATATTCAGATGCTCCATACATTCTAACGCGCTACCTTGATGAATCTTTTTTTTTTCGATAAATAGATGTTAATAATCTACCTACATTGTCATGTCAGCCTTCTGCAGTCCACCGCTGGACGTAGGCCGGGAGGCTTGCGGTACCAAAGAGCGCCAAAAAGCACGATCTCCCGCCTTTTTCATCCATCCACTGCCAGCCACCTTCCTAAGGTCGTCGGTCGGTCGATGTTCGTCCCTTAGTACTTTTTTTAATATATGAGCAGCTGATAGCGTGGTTTCAAGGATTGTCCCATTCATACAGGGTGTATGTATGCACGAAACTTACCTACAGCGTACGCTATGTACAGCACAGGGCTGTCGTCCGGAGCCTCGGGGTAGCACACCGCTGCAATCATACGTGGGCTTTCCGTGTAATTGTCCACCATCATGTCTACGCAGTATATCGTCGGTTCGTGCCATTGATGTCGTCCACCTGAGATCTCGTATAGGGTTGCGTTCTAAAGAAAACAAAGTGAAAAGTTAGTTTTTCCAGAATCTAGACATCATAACCTGCAGAACACTGACCTCACCTCAACTATTTGGCGGTTTGAAGTAAGTTTTATGAACTACTGTGGTTTAGGCAACACCTTTGTGACCAACGCTTAAGGCAAATGAACTAGAGTAACATTAAGTTATCTGTAGGTAGGTGTCAACGATTTGCCCGAGGTTACCGATCTGTTAATTAGCCTGGCATATACAGGGTTATTTGTAAAACAACAAACAAAACCTCCCAGGTGCTGATTCTGGTGGTCAAATACATCACCTTTTTCTATGGTAACAATATTGAAATCGCAAAAAAAAAAACTTACTTTCCCACACTAAGCCGCCGACCGGCTGACATCAGTTTGTATGAAGCAGTATTTTTTTTTTAAATGTAGTTTCTGTCCCATAGAAAAAGTTGTTGTATTTGAGCACTAGAGTCAGGAAGTTGTTGATGTTTTACTAATAACCCTGTGTAGCGACTGTCATACCTAACAATCTAAATTTACTACCGATTGCTGTTTTGTATTCTTATTTTAAATAGGTACATATCCACTGGAAAACATACAAAAAAGGTTATTTATACGATTTAGAATGATTCACTCAACTTCCAACTCTTTTCATTTTCAGGTTGAATATACTCTGATCAAGTTATTAACCATTATATACCTATGCATAATACCTAAAATTTGTTTAAGCGCTAAAAATAAAGTGAATATAAAAACAACGAGGATCAATAGTCACTGGATGCAATAGGGATTTATGCAGCTATGTTATTAAATTCCACGTAACCCATAATTTCCACCCACGATAGTTATGTAGGAACAAAGAGTGCACGCTAGAAACCCATAAATAAATTAATTTCGCTTCCACATGGACTATTCTGTTACTATTAGAAAGTGCCTGTTAACGATTAACGATAAGTTAGAAAAAACTATGACAATAATAAATAAATATATAGACAGCATCGCATACATTGCTCTGATCCTAAGGTAAAAGGCACTTGTGTTTTATACTTACATATGATTCATATAAATTGCCGTTCAGTATAAAAAAAAGTGAATTAACTTTTTTAATGAAATTATTATTTTATCAATAGAAGTATGCGCCGTTGTTATCGATACACTTCCACCATTTTATAGGCAGATCATTGATCCCTTTGGAAAAAAAGTCCTGGGAGCGAGAGTCTATGAACTGTTTGTAGGCGGTTTTGACTGTCTCATAAGATTTGAATTTTTTTCCCTGTAAAAAGTTATCTAAATTTTGAAAAAAGTGGTAATCGGTTGGTGCAAGATCTGGAGAGTATGGTGGGTGACCCAATGGTTCCAGTCGTAGCTCCTATAACTTGGCGACCGTTTGATGTGTAGTGTGTGGTCTAGCGTTATCCTGAAGGAGCAGTGGGCTAAAGCAATTCACCAGTCTCAGTTGTTTAATAGCGAGCTTTTTCATCATTGTTTGCAATTGTTGGCAATACAAGTCTGCAGTAATCGTCTGGCCTGATCTCAAGAAGCTGTAATGGATAACACCAGCACTGGCCTACGAAACACTAACCAGAATCTTCTTTTTAGTCAGTTTTCGCTTATAGGGCAAGGTTTTGCCGGTTCTCCAGGGTTAAGCCATTGTGATGATCGATTCCGATTGTCGCACAGGATCCATTTCTCATCACAAGTCATGATACGGTTCAAAATCCCCTCATTATTGTGACGATTGAGCAAAGAAATGCAGCAAGCGATGCGTGTTTGTTTGTTTGTTTCAATTCGTGTGGTACCTACCACTTTTCGAGTTTTTTGAATTTTCCGATTTGGCGCAAATGGATAAGTATCGTTTTGTCATTTACGAAGGCTGCTGCTAATTCAGAAGTGGTTTGAGATGGATCTGCTTACACTATCGCCTTTTAATTCTTGGTTATTCACTTGAGTAACTATCAGTTCGTCCACGAAAATTTCCAGAACGGAAACGTTGAAACCAAAAACGCACCGTTCGTTCGTTAGCGGTGCGACGTCGTTAATTCTTCGAGCCGTTTCTGCAGCACTGGTGCCACGGTGGAACTCGTATTCGTAAATACCGCGAATTTTCAATTTGTCCAAAGTTGTTGATATAGCAATGTTTAAGCTCTAAACAAATGATGTGAAAACAAATGAAATACGAATTTTAAAACAATATTTTTCTGGCTTTATTTTGAAATAAATCTGAATTTGGAATTCCTAATCAAATGCAAGATATTTGATGTTAAAGTTGCCAGTATTGAGTATCGGCAATTTCATATGTAAAGACCTAATATAAATCAGAAACAACGTCGGTATCAACACTATACCCTAACTAAACAATATAGAAAAGTTCGTTTTTCTACATTAACGCACAAACGGAAGTTTTTAAACAGAAACATCTAGTTTCATTACTATTCTAAGTAAAAAACTTTGGTCTAGAAGCACTAATCTTAAATCGCACTATCCATGACTAAGTGTTAATTAGGCACTTACTACTACCTACGGGTACGGCAGTACTGTCCGGTCCAGGAAATTCAGAATAGTAAAAGCAAAAGGTGCACAAAAAGAGTTCTCGTTACTATATGGTCACATGACTGTGACCACTAGAAATGTGTCAAATAATGTTGTCTGTGTTGTGTATGCTGTCGCTGCAGCGTAGGTACCTGTCGCTGACAACAATGCCTCTTGCTCAGCGCACCTATATTATCAAAAGTGTACTGTTATAAATTTTGACGGCCTCTTTACCTAATTAGTATACATTGCTATTTTATTACATTACATGTTACACGTGCATAAGCCACACCTTTGGTAGTTTGCTGTTTTTTAGGGTTTCGTACCGCAAAAGGAAAAAAAGAAAACCTTATAGGATCACTGTTGTCCGTCTGTTTGTCAAGACCCTTTATCCCAAGAACGCGTGGGGATATCGTGTTAAAATTAAAACCACATACTCAGGGATATAGTCCACTGAAGCTGTAAAAAAATCAAACTTCTAAATTTTAACGTAAAAAACAGACACAGTCGTTTCGTAAAAAACGTATATTTCGACACTCTCAAGGAACTCAAAAATAATGTGCCTTTCCGCTGACGTAGATCTATAAAATTTGGCAAGAAATATCGTCTTTTACTAGAAGTACAGGGAAAAATCTGAAAAGTCGATTCCTGAACTATTTATAAAAATATTTACCTACAAATTTGTACGGACCCACAGTGGGCGAGTCCGACTCGCACTTGTCCATTTTTTTTCTATGTGTGGTTTTAGGGACCTTTGAAAGTTTGAATGCACATACGTCATAGAAAAAAAAATTGCAAACCTGGTACCAGTTACAATTAAGAATACCTACAATCAATAATGTGCATCAGTAATAATTTGTTGTAAACCCTATTAAACAGAAGATAAAATCATTACATTATTATTACTTTTAAGAGAACGATTTCAAAATTGCTCGCTCGCATTTTGCATGTAGGTGAGTGAAAATAACGCAGCTGAAAGTTTACCTTTCTATTTAACTTCAAATTTTTTTTTTGTTATTTTGCTTTTTTTTTTAAAGTTTAAATTTATACTTTTTTTAAATAGCTGACATAAATATCACACTAGTAAATTCACACAGAGATAACCTTTCGCATGAAAGAAACTCTATATTCGCATCCTTGAATAACCATCACTGTTGAAGCGACCCTTAATCTCGTCATGTCAATTTAACCCCCCTATATTCTTGGATAACTCAAATTCCCTTGTTTGATTACACGGTTAGGAGAACTGATAAAAATGTTGTTTGTCTTCACACCACACAAAGAGATAACCTTGTAGTAATGTCGACTTTTAGCAAGATATAAAGTAAAGAGTACTTTAGGTACATAATATATTATACCTTATTGTTATAAACATGCAAGTTTACAATAAATTCATTTTTCAATAACAAAGCAAACTCGCAAAAGGTAAACAAAAATATTTAAAAATGAATCGTAAAAAAGCAAGACCGTTGTTTTGGTACGAGTAGTATTTTTTTTGTTGGTTGCGGCAAAGCCATCGTTTTCAATTTGATTTCTTTGCATTTTTTCATTCCTTTTGTACGCAACAGGTTCAGGTCATTTCAAAATACGACTTTTTCTAAATTTCCTCGGGTTTGGGTGTACTGGGAGAAAATTCATTGTACAGGGTTACATTTCAAGTTAGTGCCAAATTTAAAAAATAAGGTCTATAAAACAATATAAAAATACAAATTTATCGTACCTAATTAATTTCAGTCGTCGTATTTCTGGATAAAAATATACTTAAAAATTTCCGAAAAAGAAAAAAAACGCGAGATGCGCCGTCATTCATCAGAGATTACAGGCATACGCCGACGCCGCTCCAACAAGAACCTCATGCAGTGCACTAGGGTGCAATATAATCGAATAATCGTAAACTTTCTACGCATTCCATTATTTAAATGCAGAATGGAAGAATAAAAAATATAAAAAAAGAGTTTGATTTTTACGTAGATCGATTTAGTTACTGATTCCCTGAACAATTGGCACTACCGTGGAATGTAACCCTGTATGGTACAGACAACGGCAGGTCAACCTACCCAAAAAGTTAAAGGTCATTCAACCAATTTTCATGTTTAAGTCCGACATGTCAGAGATCAATGTCAATTGAGAAAATTTTACGTTTTGTGGTAGGTTAACGTGCTGTTGTCTGTATATACGGGAAGATTTTTTTCTCTTAATTCGAAAACATGATCATTGGTATGTTGTTGCCTGGGATATTGAGATAAATTCAGTTGCCAAGCCAAAAAATTTAAGTCAAAACGAGTGGATGTTTCATTGAGATATAAATACCTACCTACTTCCATTACGTTGAATAAACGGCATGCGATTAAACGATTTGAACTCGTAAATAGACCAACAAGATTAAAATCAGTCCAGTTTATTTAGGATTTTTAGTTTACAATACCTTTCCCCAAGATGTAAATGAGTTATACTGTTAGTAGCTACAGATCATTAGAAATTGCTTAAGCCTTTGCGTTCCACTTACCCACGGTAGACCGGAAAACCAATGAAAAACAATAGGGATTTTTTTTGTGGCACGCGAAGGGATTTTTGTATTTGTTTATTTTTTTATAAACGTAAACGGTACGTTTTTACAACTGAAAGATGTAGCAACGATTACTATCACTAGCTGTGGGGATAGCCAAGTGTTTTGAAGAACACTGCCCTCAGTAGAGCTGCCTTTCCACTGAAAATCAGACGGTGACCTCAGGTGCTCTTAGGTGCCACTGAAGATAGGTACTTCGCGTAGTCCAAGACCGAAGCCTCAAGGATTCGGTAGCCTAGAAATTTATCTAGTAGGTCGTTAGTAGAGTACCGAATACATGCAGACTACATCGACCAAATCATTCAACAGCGAGAGTAACTCGGGTTTGCTAGAAAATAATTTATACTTTATTTGAAAGAGCGATGTTTTTTACAGACAGAGATAGATAAAACAAGTTCTATTTAGTGTTTGAACAGCAATGGAAAACATTTCTATCAACGATGATCAACTTTCGAATAGGTTTTCCTGAACTTGTGTAGGTAGGTACGCTTGCGTTTTCAGGTTGTTTTTTTGATTAGGTCGTTTTTCAAACAAGCTATTAAATAGACTATGATTTATACAGTATTAGTGAGTTCGTGTTCTGGCCAAATGTACCTTATACAGCAAGTACTATAAGTGGCCACTTTTAAGCAAAAACGCTGACTAAAACCAAAAGACAGAAGGAAATGCCGTCGACAGATATAAAAAAAATGTCAGAGATACTTTTAAGGGTCACGTTTCCAGTTTTTAGGTTTCCGTACATCAAAAATAAAAAACGGAACCCTTATACCCTTTGTTGTCTGTCTGTCTGTCTGTATGTCTGTCAAGCCTCTTTATTTAGGAACGCGTGGAGGCATAGAGTTGAAATTAAAACGATGTACTCATTTCTACTGTTCTTTGAAGCTGTGAAAAAATCAAACTTCTGAGGTAGCGAAAAAAAAGATACCTACGACCGTTTATGACGGTAGGTCTAAGTAGGTATAAAATATTTTTAAAAAGCAAACTATACATAAACTAAATACTATCATACATAGATTACATAGGCAAAATATAAACATAACTAAATATGACGCCTAGGTTATCTCTGAGCGTTCCCTTAAGGGTTCAAGATGATGATTGCAATTTATGAAGAAAATAAGCGCGGACGGTTTCTTGAAAGAGTATTTACAGGGGTCTTGTTTGATATGACCATCTATTAGAGTTCAAGCGAAGTTCTCGGCTGCAATGACGTACGTATTGATTGAAGTATATTTTTAAGACTGTCTGTATCCGCAAAAACATTAGCTCAGCTCTCAGTAAAACTAGAGCTAGGTATAAGACAGAAATAAGAAGACAAAAATATTAGCTCACAGCAGTATAAACACCCCCTCTATCAATTTCATCTCTCCTACCGCATATACCTACCACCTGTTTGTACATGAATAACCTTGGCCAACCTGGAAGGCGTTAACCGTATTAGTACAAAGGTTGACTGGCATTTTGAAAACCGAGCTGGGCAGGGTAAATATGACTATAGTGTTTATCCACATGCTTTGGACAATAACTACCTATCCTACGTTTTGCTCCCTACACCTGCTCAAGGGATGACCTAAACTATAGTTAATTTGTGTCTAACGTCGGTGTCATCGACTCTACGTGGACTCTACGTAATAATAGCGCGAACGTAATTATAGTAAAACCACAGGACCACGCTTCTTATATCATACTATTAAGTTTCCCGACACATGGAGAGTCTCATGGCCAACCAACGGCAGCAAAAACAACAACCCACTTGCAATAATAAACAAAACATAATCCGCACTCGTTATTTAGACCCAATACATTTGTTAGCATTCCGCCCGCAAACGGGTTTACAACTAAAACACACGCAGGGCATAGTTAGTTTTATTATTGTAAAAACAAATTCAAGTTATAGAACTGTAGAATTTTGGCATAGATTGTCGTAAATATTTTCAACACGAACTAGCAAAATGCACACTTTGACTTTAATTTTATGCTGACGAAATTTTGAAATGTTTATATTCTGTAGTCCAAAAGCGTGCCCTTGTTGAAGATCCAAGTGCAAATATTTATCAGCAGAATAACATTTACGAAAAAATATCTTATCGTAGTTATTTTCTCAAGAAATTTTCCAACGAAAAAAATGTCCAGTGAAATAGATCTAGAATCCTGTATTGTGAGTTCATTCCACTATGTAAAAATGCGTGGGTGCCTTTTACATATAAGACTCGTCTTCCATTTACATAATAAAAACTCAACAGAATACAACAGAGCCAATATTGTTGTTAGCAATAAATTGTGCGATGTAGGAAAATTTTATTTTCAGGGTATGATGACGACTGCCGGACGACACTTGACTTTTGCCACACTCAAAATAATAATTTGCATAATGTATCTACGTTTAATTTAATTAATATTTGCATGCTAATAATCCTGGCAAGACATGTGAACCTTTTTTAATGTAACATCTTTATACCATGTTCTTACGCAAATAAAATATTATGATTATGATTATGATTATGACTCTATCCCGTAACCCCTTATAATACCCCTTAGACATTAGGGTAGTTTTGACATGTGATTTAAATTTATTAATAGGAAGTTCGATAACATTGTAAGGTATATTATTGAAAAAATTAATACCATTTCCCAAAAATGAATTCTTGTTTTGGCCAATTTGAAGTTTGGGACTACAAGTTTGTTTTTGTTTCTTGTGTTATATGAATGAATATCAGTGTGTTTTATAAAAAGATTAAATTTTTTGCGAACATAGGTACATGATATTATCAAATATGTATTGAGAGGCTACAGTATGTTGATTTCTTTAAAGAAATCTCTCAGGGATTCACGCGGACTAAGTTTGTAAATAGCTTTTTTCTGTAAAACAAAGATGGTATCGATATCCGCAGCAGAACCCTACAAGAGACGACCATAAGACATAATACTGTGAAAGTAACTAAAATACACGAGGCTTGCCGTTACAACGTCAGTTAGATGTCTAATTTTTCTAAGCGCAAAGGCAGCTGAAGCAAGTCTCCCAGCCAGAGTGTCAACATGTGGTCCCCATTGCAACTTCGAATCCAATGTACTTAATGCCTAGAAAAACAATGGAGTTTGTTAGATCAAGTTTTTCACCATTTAGTAAAATTTCTGGGTTAGCTTGCTTCACGTTAGGCATAGTGAATTTAATACATTTGTTTTTTTTTTGTATTAAGAAGTAAGTTGTTACTTGTGAACCAATTTAATACCTTAGGGCTTACCTTACCTTAGAGAGCTCCGTTTACATCGTCAAATATTTCATCGCCTCTTTTTGATTTGAAGATTAAAGAAGTATCATCAGCAAACAGAACTATCTCACAGGAGTCTTTGGAATAGAAAAGGAGATCATTAATATAGATCAAAAATAGCAACGGTTCCAATATGGAGCCCTGGGGCACTCCCATTTGAAGCGGACTGCCAGAGGAGTTAGTACCATTCACATTAACGTTTACTGTTTGTAATCTGCCTGAGAGGTAAGAATTTATCAATTTTGATGCGTTATTAGATACACCGTAATGTTTTAGCTTAATAATAAGTGTTTAGTAATCGACACAATCAAACGACTTCGATAAATCACAGAACACACCTATCGCATCATGTCTGTCTTCATACGCATCCAAAATGTGTTTGACAAGTGCTACCCCAGCATCTGTTGTATTTCTACCTTTAGAAAAAAATTCGTTTGCGACTCAACATTACCTTGTTAATAGGAGCTACTACAAAAAAATCACAAATAAAAGAATAAATATTTTTAGTTTATAAAACAATATATTTGATACTTCTGACAGTAAGATTAAGTCACTGACTGTCCCTAACTTACACCCCTCCACTAATTCGCACAGGGCCCGCGTGGTGGAGAACGGGCTTCAAATAATTCTTTGGTTTGGTACACGTCTTGTCCGGCTTGGTGTCCGATTTTTAAGCACCCTCTATATTTCTCAGTTTCTTAAACAATGGTTTGGTCACAATCGACCAATACAGCTCGTCAAATACGTTATTCTTTCAAAATAAAAACAAAAACAATTAATACTGCTATTGTTCTAAGGTCAACATGATGTACATAATTGAAAGTTGGTGTAGAAGGTCTAAGGAATAAAAGCAGGCAAATGAGTATAGTCGGTATCCAAACCTGCTTTGAGACTGAAGCTATTCAGTAAATTAATCACCTTGTTTTGTGGTAGAAAAGCTCGTACGTTGCCTTTCGCCCCTTAAACAAAAGGTGATTCATTTATTGAAACTTGTAGTTTGACTCTGTTTGTATACAGTGAGCTAGTGCCGTAAATTCAAATTCAAATAGTTTATTTCTATTAGTAGTATAAAACTGGCCTTTTGTGCGCCCGGTGCGTTTCGTTCTATAACTGCGCCCATTCATGACACATTCACACAAAACGTGGTCTAATCTAGACTTCTAAGTCATTTCGCCCCTCTGCGTCCCTCAGGGTCTGGGCACGCTAGCACCGCCCTGCCAATGGAAATTATTGCTATTTTTTGTTAATTTGATTAGCGTGCGAAATATCATACGATAGCATGCTAAGTGCTATTGCTATGCTAATATGAAATTTAATTGAATACCTACGTGAAATATTTTATGAAATTGCTTAATCGTAATATTTTGCGAAATGTAAAAAGAATTACTTTATGAAACGTGCGCTTAAGTATTTATTTACAAGATCTTTTAACTTTTCTTCCTCTACATCACTGATAAAAAAATGACACGTGACAAAGACAAACATTTAATTCGAATTAACTGAAATTACTTCCATAATAAATTACAAATTATTGCTTAGTTGCAAGCTATACATAATCCTTCTTTTCCATTTGTCCGTCCCCCCTCTGGTTTCGCTCGGCGAACCCGACATAAGCACGCGAAACGGCGAAATAGCAGGGCTGCTATTTAGCAGTGCGTGTGAATCTATGAAAGCGATAGCACGGTCGCGCGGTGCTCTCTACGCGCTACGTACAGCAGCGGCTGCGCGCTAACTGCGAATTTTAGCAGTCACGAAATTTCGCAACTTCAAATAATTCAATTGCTGCTATTTATGATTTAGCATGCTAAATGAGCTTGCGTCTATGGAACTTTAAATTGTACTGTATTTATTGTGATAAACATTAAAACGAAATACCTAGTTTATTATTGTCATTATTTAAACAAATCAGAGTCATCCACAATTTGTGATAACTTTTCTTTACATCATTAACGCGTTTTTAGGCAGACCCGAAAGCAAATTCAAGCAACAAACAGAAAATAAATATTTTTGTGTTCTACCAATTACACCAAAAATAATTGATACTTACGCGATAATTTTTAATATTCTCAACGTGTAAACACAAGCGGGATCAAGTAAAAGTAAAATTTTATAAATACTAGCCTATTGCGAACCTTGAAAAAAACTTTGTTTTATCCAAAATAGTCAATACAAATTTCAATTTAAAAACTAGTATTTTTAAGTTTTTTTAAAACGCGTAAATATCGATCGGAAGTAATCAAATAAATTAAATAGCGTTTTTTTTTTACTTTTAAGTGTAGTGGTTGAACTTCTACTTTATAAGGTCCTTATTCCACGTTGGCATAGGTATCGTTCCTTTTGTATGATTTTAAAATGTTTGCAATAAAGTCTAAATACTTAAATAAATACGATTTGGAACTCATTAGCAACAGTATCGATTGATGCAATAATATAAGGTATGTGTTTTTGTTTTTGAAAAATCAACGTTTGATTCCAGGCCAAAGGAATTTCTTTTTTTAAATGCAAGTAGAAAACAACTTCCCGGTGAAAATCGTCATTAATCGCCCTAGAGATGGGCTCCGAGTTAGTAATATTTCCTACTTTATCAAGATTACCTTAGATCCTGAGCGATTTAATGCTTTCCCTCTTTATCTAAACTTAGAAAGTCCCGGCACAGTTACAAACGACGTGACGAAGTTAGCAAATTTATCAGATTTGTAGGAAAACTTAAAATAAAACGAAATAATCATAAACACAAACTAAACATAAAATATATCATCCTCATGTCATGAGGCCCACTACGTGCTATCATTTTTTTGTTAGGTACTTAAATCCCACTCTATGTACTTAACTAATTGTAGAGCAGTGATTCTGCCAATGAAACGTGCTTTATAAATATGGCGATTCAGACCTAAGAGGCTTTCTTATTTCCATTGGAATTACCGCAAAAGACTCCCGCTATGGGGTTCAAGGAGTAGTTATAAATCGAAAATATTAAATAGAACTACTATTATAATTTATTTGTCCAAAAAAGAATGAAGCATGACTTCTGTAAATTCCCAACTCAATGTCCCGAAACAATATTTTACACAAATACCTCTCCAACACAAAAAACTAGATACCTACTTAAAACAATAAGTCGCATATTACTACATATTAAAAATTATTTGTCCTTTTAGAAGACCTGAGCTGTCATAATTATAAAAGAGGCAAAAGGAATGGGCCTCAGTATGACTCGTCAACATCCTAGTGGTCTCATGAGACGGCATAACATTGGTATTCTATTGTGTCTCGATTACGAATGGTTGATGAGGAAAGAGAAGAAATATTTTGAACCAATCTAAGACCTAGGCCCAATGCCCGTAATTTACAGTAACCGCAACCCAGTGTCGATCCGCTTCTAGTAACATTATGATCACAAACGGAATACTCGTAAACCCAAAACATGCAATTATAGTTTGTAATGCGACTGAAATTGAAAGAAACCAAATGAGTTTTTTTTTGTTCCATTTTCAGTGGCCTTACGAACCTTTTAATAAATTTAAGTCATATTAAAAATTTACGAGATTACCGTTTTTGATAGTAATACAGTTATATACTGGGACCGGATCGACACTAGATTGCGACTAGTGTCAAATTATGGGAATTAGGCTTCTGATGAAAGAGTCACACCCACATGCCACACCGACACCTAAATTATATGAATTTTATCATCTCCTGCCATCTTCTGAATAACAAATATTCTTTTGTCACCACTATACTTAGATCAAAGTTATTTACATCGTCTTTTGAATCTGTTTGATCAGTTAGCTGTGGACTGATGGTTAATAAATAAATATTATATCGAGGTCAGTTTCCGCGACAAACGTGGTTCGAAAGCAAACAATATATTTCTTGGAACTGCTAAACTAACATCCCGAGAAATACTGGCCGAAGTGTCGTCAAAGCTCATTGGAAATTAGTTAGTCATCAATTAGTAATTTCTAATTTGAAACTGATAAGATAGAAGACAGACAAATTGTTTGTACACAAAAAAAAAGGTAAAATAAAAGCCTCGATCGGTCGATACGTATTTACTACGATTATTCATTTCTTATTAGGTACGTACTTCCAAGCGATGATACTACCTCGTTTTATTTGTAAACAAAAGATAATTAAAAATTGCTTTTTATTTTATTATTACATTTTGTCTATCTATTTATTTATTTATACTTTATTGCACATTTAAAAATAATTGTACAAATGGCGGACTTAATTCCAAGACGCATTCTCTACCAGTTAACCAGTGAAAAGGATTAGACTAGTAAAAACTCCTTCGTAGTTCGTAGTCAATGCAACGCTAGAAACCGATAATTTACGACGCCTATCTTGGCGAATACTTGGTAAGAGTTACAGTCACAAGTGTATGGGGCTTCCGGCTTCGTACACAACGTAATCACTAGCCAACATTCATTGGATATTCCAAAGAGCAATTTATTTAAGACAAAAACACCTCTGCCTATTTGCTGTGCCCAAACTAAGTAACGTATTGTTGAGTCATTACAGATAAGGCAAGTAAAAGATGTCACCAGCGCATTGTAGTAAGAGGTACCAACATCAACATAAATCCGTTAATGTTGGTTGAGCTCGTTACTTGTTCGACAATTTAAACAAGACGACACGCGGTACTCAGCGCGTGTTCATCGATACAATAGCAAAGAATTTATAGGTAGGTACATATCAAATGCTCGAGCGCGCATTGTATAAAGCATAATTAATAACCATAACTATTATTTATTCTGGGACAATAGACTGTCCCAGGGGAGCAGGTTGTTAAAAGTAGGAGCTTAATTTTAGGGAAAACGAGTCAGTCATTAATACAGTGAAAAAAAAATAAGATTTTATCAATCACAATCGAGTTTTTTTTAATTGAGCAAAAATGTATTTCACTTGTGGTTTTTTTTATTATTTTTCCTGTACTTTATCAACTCTGAGACACCCTCTAAAATTTGGCTCGTAATTCATTTAGCACCCTGTCTAAAATACGAATAGATACTGTTAGCCTCTGCTTCGTGAAACGGACGTGCGTGCCCAACGACCGTCGCGGATGCCAGGTACGACTACGGCAATTGGACGGCCCGCGCAACGTAGCGGTGTTCTTTAAAACCAATTTATTTCGGCAAATAGGCCTAAAGAAGGCTCTTTTACACGTCCTAATTATTTTTACCTTCGGAACAAAATTGTGGGCTGGTAACATCCATAACTTAAAAAGTGGAAAAACATTTCAAAGACTAGTTAAAAATTAGAGGGTTAATTTTTTTCGTAAATTAAACAACATCACGTATACATTGCTCCGATGTAACATAGCGGATGTATGTTCTATGGCTCTGATTCTAATGTAAGTAGCTACAAAAGTACTTGTGTTACAGAAATCAGAAACAACGACGGTACCACAACACCCAGACCAGAGACAAGATAAAAAAGTTCGTTTTCAACATCAACCTGATCGGTATAAAGGAATAATTGTAATAAAGTAGGAAACTGTTTAACATCTATACATTTCCTGGAAATAATTGTTAGATAAGGGGCAATATTGTATCAAAATCACTACAATAAGTAATTCATTTCAGACATTAGTTTTACAGACAGAATGACAGATAATCGCGGTGAAGGGCTTCGACCTTTGAGTATCTTCGATTTATATTTTTTTAGTGATAATGATTTTAAGAAAAGCTACACTTTGTTTACGATATACAGCGTGTTAGGTTAATGGTATATCAAGCCGAAACTAGCCCATGTTAACATATGCATATAAATGCTATGGTGAAGGCAGAAATTAGATAACATCATTTTTTATTTTCATACAAAACTACACCATAGCATTTATATGCATATGTTAACATGGGCTAGTTTCGGCTTGTTAAACCATTTACCTAACACCCTGTATATATACATTTTTATATCGTACGTAATCTAATTAATTTAAAGTTAATTTTGTTTCCGTGTGTTTTTGTTTACAATGCATAGACTGATTGCTATGTAAGATGTAAGTAGGTACGAGTTGCGTATGATCGATGAATCAATTAAAAATACCTATATTCCTGGTGATAAAGACAAGAAGATGTTATTATTAATTGCATTCCTTAAAACTGATTCAGGGAATGCATTTACGTACGTAGCGTTTTTTCCCTATTTACCCTTATATAGTAGCATTTGATAAAGTCTTACGTAAATGACGCATGTTTAATTAAAAACAATTAAAGTTTCCTCTCAAGTTCTCATCTTTGTTTTCTCTATCATTTATTAATGAACTTATTTATAATTAGTCACATTGTTTGTTATGTACCTACTCTATAGGAAATCGAAGTCCCTGCCTGCGTCAGTGGTTTTATTATTTTAGTCGATTGACAATTCAATTCTAAGCAATATTAACACCAAATGCATCACCCTTTTGCAAGCAACTTTGCGTATTAATCGCTCCGCTTCCAGTTGCGTGCAATGGGAGGCCGAATATTTCATCCCTAAATCCAAATGAATTTTAGTACCGGAAATTACGGGTAACTTTGACCATATTTTATTTTGTAGTAACCATACAAATCCCATCGTTAATAAACTGAAATCCATTTTTTTATATGGAATTTTATTGCTAATACAAAAATTTTTAAATGCAAAAATGCAGCATACACGATGTTATCAGACTAAACCAAAGTTATACCCTAGGGCTAAAGTAACCCACGATTACGGTACTACTATTTAGGAGGTTGGTAGAGTTCTTCGTGATGCTGCAATAATGTTTACTCAAGTTTGCTGGTTGTATCGTGGTTGCCAGAGAAAAATACTTAATAAGAAAAAAGTTTGCAGCATAATACCCGATTGCAGTCTGTAAGCTAAGTACCTTATATCGTTTTTAGGATTTCTGAATTGGTGCATAGGTGGTCGCGGCTGATGTTTAGACGAATTAAACCATAAAAATATGGTATTTTTATAAGATTAGTGTCTGCCTCACTCAATTTGATTATCTTGCTACATGAAATATCGTCATTTTTGTTTTTATCCACATAAAAAATCTTAGGGAAATATCTATGTATTGTATATATAAAAATGAATCTCTATTTCCCTTGGTCATCGCATCACGCGTGATACGATGGAACAATTTCTCTAATATTTTTTTGTTGTGTTTATTATTGTCAGGAGAAGGAAAAAAATTAAGAAAGTTGCGCAGAAAATCCTTTAAGTAAACTAAAGACCACGCGAACGAAGTCGCAGGTAACAGCTAGTTCTTAATAATTCTCAGTTCAGTTCAGTTCAGTTCTTAATAAAATCTCAAAACTATTGCCCCAGTAATGTAGGTAATATGGTAAAGATAAAATATATATTTCCATAAGCAAACACACAGAGTAATCTTATAAAAATAAAAGCTTTTAAAAATACCTTAGATATTGTTTAGTTCGTCGAATTACCAGCCTTTACAAGCGATAGCCGCTTCAGAAATCCTGTAAAATTATACAAGTACTTCCCTAAAAAAAACTGACAGATAAATCCACCAAACAAAATATTAAAGCTCAAGACATGCATTACTATTATTGCATACATTAATAAACTCACCTCTTGAATGTAAATTTTCTCGTTAGGCAAAGCTGGATCGACCATGTACCTATCAATGCAGAGTGGATTGGTTATGTAGAAGAATCGCTCATAAGCCGTCACATTAATTCGCTCTACCCCCTTGTACACAGGCGGGTTGAAAGGACTCTCCACGCCCAATACATCAGAGTCCTGGCACTGCCTGTTTTCATCAAGCGCCTGACCTTTCGGACAGCACTTCCAGACACAAACACGGCCAATGCAAGGGCATCCCATACGAGTGACCATCCCATCTGTCACAACCTCGTACCATGATGAGCCTATGTACTCAATACCATCGTGAAATACCGAACCATTCTGGAACACGTCTCCGCTCGTTATATTCAATCTTTCTTTTTTACTACACTGGCAGTTCACTGAAGCGATGAAGACGATCAAAAATACCGCCTTCATTGTACTATTTCACTTGATTCTCCAAAAAGTCACTATTATAATATCTTGTAAGTAAAAATACTGTCGAAATGGACAATGCAGATTGATGATTTGATTATGACTAATGGCCGAAGGAATAAATCGTTTATCGCGTATCATACACTATCAGTGCTCGTGAGGTAATGTGGTGTATCATGTTGGTGATACTGATAAGAGATAAGAAATTAAGGCGCGCGGGACGACTCGAGCCAGGAGCGAGCGGGTGTTGCGTCCGCTTCTAGCAATATTTGGCGACTGACTAACTGAGAATAGTTAACCGTGACCGCAGGCCGCAGCACAAGACTTCTTGCGTGATGCATCGTCGGTCACCTCATACTTGAGAAAACACTGATAATATCGGCCAATAATAACAAAGTTATTACTAACAAACGTATGTAGTAAGGTGAACTTTTAACGCAACGTTTAGGAAAAGCCGGCCGGGTTAAATTATAATAATTAATTATATATAAAAAAATATGTATACATCTTTAATGTGTACATTAATCCAAGTCTCATAGGTTATCGTTAATAAGTTAAATTAGGTAGGTACTTACTCACTTCAAAAAACAATTAAAAATATAATGGACAACTTTAGCATCATCTTTTTTTTGGCGTTTATTACAAGATGATCCTGTTAAAATACGAATAGTTTATTACTAAATTATATGACGTGCGAATTAAAAAATGTTACTATAATCTTGAAGAATATTTTAATGATAACAGCTAAATTAATTCGATTATAAATCAGTTACACGTTTTAAATAATTTAGTGACCTGTTTAATGTACTAACCAAATTATTTTATTTTATAATTTTGAAATGAATAATCAAATGATTTATAATTTTAATTTTTACATTGCCATATCTGTATTACCATGTATTATTTTATGTACATACTACCTAAAATAATATTTTATTTTTATTTTACCTTGCCAAAAATACCCAAATGGGTTTATTAAAATGTAAATGTGAATTTTTAATAGCCTTATTTAATTTGTAATTAGTCATGCCCAAATGTGCTTCATGTTGTATGCTTCTCTGCGCTGTATTTGTTACCTACCTAATTGTACTCATGAATGTAACAAATGTACTTTGATTCAATATATGGTTACTAGCTGTAGCCCGCGCCTTCATTCGCGTGGATTTTAGTTTAGAGAAAAAACACTAGATAGGGACATCCTAGTCACCTAACTGTATGAAATATACTTTACGACCTATACATTACCTACCAAATATCATATTTTATTTAAATAAAATATTTCGGAGGAGTGCGACCACAAACACCTTGACACGAGTTTTTCATAAATAAGAAGATAATGAAACAATAATTTACTTATAAATAAATTAAATTAAATATTATGATTAGGTACACGACACCAGCAAGACGAATTAAGCTAAGTAGTGTCTGAACACTTTTTTACTAACATCCTAACCACTCAATCGGCTGTTGGTAATTTTGTATGGAACGTCGTTACACATGCAAAAGTCATAGAACAAAAGTTGTTCAATATGATGTATAGATATGTAGTTACAAGGAATTCCTTGAGTTACGGGACAGCCTATATAGGGTTATTTGTAAAAAATCAACAACCTCTTAGGGGCCGATTCTGGTGCACAAATACAACAACTTTTTCTATGGGACCAACATCGAAATCGCAAAAAAAAAATCACTTCCCCATACTAAGCCGCCACCAGCAGCTAAGCCGACATCAGTTTGTATGGAAAAATGAAGTTTTTTTAAATGTTGGTCCCATAGAAAAAGTTGTTGCACCAGAATCAGCCCCTAGGAGATTTTTGATGTTTTACAAAAACCCTGTATACAGAGTGTTGTTTTGAACACTCGCTAAATTTAAGGAGGAAAATGAGTTGATCACAAACAACAATTTTCACTATGGAACCAACATCGAAAACATGAAGTATCATTATTTCATAAAATAATCATTTGCTGCTCCATACTCATCGAGGTAGAGAGCGTTAGTTTATTTATGGAGGAATGATAAAAAACTGGCGATTTTGATATTGATCCCATAGAAGAAATTGTTGGTGTTGAGAATTACCTACATAGGCCTCCTTAAATTTGACTGTCGTGTTTTTTTATTCATTTCTTAATGAAACCATTTCGTTGGCACAAGGGAAGAGCCACTTGACTCTAACAGAAAAAAACCTTCTTCCTATTCCTAAATCGAAAAATTGTGTTTGACTTTGCACACCCACGACCTAAGTCATAATTCGCATTTATTAGAGTAACTATACAATTTGCTAATTATTAGAAAGTGTTATAGTTTGAGAGGAGGTCCATTTATTGATTATTGTTGTTTTTTTTCAAAAATCATTATTTTTGTATTTTTTATTGTTAGTCATAAAAATTTGTAAATAAAATACGTCGTAACTTCCCAAACTAGGGTTAAAAACCAGACGCTTTCGCTTTAAAGAAAAAACTAACAAACTAGTTTTGTTTTCTATTAAAATAGAAACTTTTTTTTTTTACTTTACTTAGGTACTTATTTTACTTGTTAAGTTAGGGAAAGTAAGGTAAAATAATTAGCAAATAACCTCCTATGCTAATTTGCTATTGCGGATTCAGTTCCAGTCACTCTGTCTGTAGTATAAGTTTTTTATACAAGGTTACATTTTACGGTACTGCCAATTTTTCAGGGACCACTCAGAATCAGTAACTAAATCGATCTACGTAAAAAATCTTTTTTTTTTTTTCATTTTTACTTCTTCCTTTCTGCATTTAAGAAATAAAATACGTTGAAAACTTACGATTACTCATTTGACTTTAAAAGGAGAGGAAATTCTAAATTTCTTCTTCTAAGAACATATCGCAATCTTGCTGTATATATAAAAACTTGTTAACTAGATCCACGTTAGTGTCGACTTGTGATTGTAAAGGATTCCCTGTAACTTCTGTTGTCCTTATTGATGAGTCCCAGTTTGGGTTTCATCCGGATTCAAGAAGAACACGCGTTTGGAGAACTCCTTGACAATATATGAAAGAAGCGTCTAAGTGTTTCTTTGATAAGGCAAAAAACCCCTCCAATCCGCTTATAGTCAAAGCCGCCACGTACACGCCCCAGAAGGATGTCGCTGCCCGACTCCGTCGGCCTCGGCACGTTCTGGACGACCCTGACGATTCCTACACCGCGTACTGTAGAACAACAGCCAACACCGCCTTAAGCACTTCAAGTACTGCACAACATCGTAGTTCGCATCACCGCACCCGCCGAAGGGTGCGAGGTCCCGTCTTTCATTTCGGCCGACACAGACATGTGCCTGGCCGTTTTTCCCCTGCCCACCCTACGGACGACGGCCCAAGCCGAGGTCCGAGCCTACAGAGGCGCCCTTGAGGCCAGAGTCCGACTCACCCCCAGATCGGGCCCGCTAGAAAGGAGCCCGACAGCGGTCCGGCCTGTTTCGGCAGTTCCGGTCCCGTCGGCGCCACCACTAGCGGGTTCGCCGCTTGGTAGGGTGCCTTTTGCACTCCACATTGGCCCGATCACGCCTGCTAGTATGGGGCTCGACACGTACGAGTCTCACACTCGGCCGGGTCGCGGCGACCGCTAGCGGGCCGGACCTAGGCTGTGCGCCTTCAGCGCACGCCACAACTGCCCGGGTTAAGCTGAAGAATGTCTTCCTCAAAGGCACTCAGCGATAGGTCCGTCCATAAAAAAAAAAGGACCCCAGGAAGAGTTAGCCGTCTACGGTACCCTTAGGAGGTATCTAATACCAAATCAATCAATCATGGTGTGGGCAGGAATTCGTCTTTAAGCGGACGAACCCAGCTGGTTTGGATCCAAGGCAGCATGACTGCACAAAAATACCATGCGCAGGTAGCAGAACCTATTATTGTCCCACACAAATTCCAAATGGGCCAGGAATTTTTATTCATACGACTTAAATGCCTAGCATGCCCTTTAGCATGACCACCAAAACACGATATGATATAGCGATATATCGACACCAACAGTAAAAATATGATAGATATAGCCGCCATGTTGAATCGCCGCGGCGCCGTGCCGGTGATGTAACATGTTATGATCGCTGATTCGATAAAAAACCAACATTATCATACTAATAATATTATAAATGCAAAAGTTTGTGAGTATAGATGTATGGATCTTTGTTACTCCTTCACACAAAAAGTACTGAACAGACTGAACAGAATCGTGGCCTGGATTAACACATAGGATACTTTTTATCCGGGTAAGGTCAATCATATTTAAAAAAATAACGTTGGTGTCGAAAAATCGCTTTATCATATCATATCGTATTTTGGTGGTCCTGCTAGGGAGGCTGGGACTGTGGGACATATTGTTACAAAGCTTTGAGAACGAATGAACGAAAAGCTTTGATTTCCCGCCAAATTGACCTCATACCTCATACCTGCAACACTGATTTTTTAATTTTAATTAAAATTATAGTTTTATAAGAAAAAATAAAGTTTTTTAACCGACATCAAAAAAGGAAGAGGTTCTCAATTCGAGTATAGGTTTTTTTTGTATGTAGGTGTTATGCGTTTATTGCGCCAATTATGAATCGATTTTAATAATTCTTTTTTGATTGAGTGCTTTTTGAGAAAATCAACAAATAACCATCGAAATAGAACGCCCAGAACGATAGTTTACCTACTACAAAGCGGACTGTCAAAACTGAGGCAAGAAGAATGACATCTTTGTATGCGTAAGTAAGTCGTGTTTACGCTTAACGAAACGCACACAAGTAAAAATTAATTTTGTCTATACATTAAATTTTACCCAACAGTAGGGGGTTGGGGTATAGGAAACAGGGCGCTATGGGGCACGACACTTGGAAAAAAAATCACTGATTTTAAATGGAACATTGACATAGCCGAAATTCGAATATCTGAAGTATATTAGTATGAAGCTGGGACTTGTAAAATAGACTAGTAAAAACTTGTCAAGGATCATCTGGGTTAGGTTGTTAAAACAGTTACAACGCGCGAAGCAGGCGTGCCGCGGTAGCGGCCAGCGAGCGCTAGATTCTAATTCTGGTTCTAAAATTTTGACAATTTCCCCGTATAAAATCCGCAAATTTATACATGGGGCACACTAAAAGTTTTGCACTTCTAGATAATCGGAACTATTCGAATTTCGAATGTTATATTTTTTAAACGTTGCAACCTTCTTAGTAATAAAAAAAAATCAATTGGCGAGAAGGGTGATTTTCCCAGCACCAAATCGTAAACGGCATGGCTGAAACTGCTAGTGCAGGACGGCACTTTTAACTTGTAATATTTTTTTTTAGATGAAAAGTGTTGTCTCCTACAGCAGCCTACAAATATTTTTCCATTATGATTGTCGCTAATAAGGAAAAAAAATATATAAACACCTAAATTTTTCATACCGGTGAAGCGGCACAATTTGTTTTTCAGTATACTTTTAATCATATAATAAAAACAGTTGATTTTTTAGGGATTTCATTTTTTTTATTTAAATCCTAAATAGTGGCAGTACTTTATTGCGGAAACTTCATTACAAAATCTGTTGTATTTAATGAATGGTGAGTACAAATTCACGTGTCCAAATTAGATTTTTCACCGCGGTGAATTTTCGATGTACGCGAATATCTAGGCATCGAACAAAACTAGCTTCTCGCTACTGCGCAGTAAACTTGCACACCAGGTACGCCTAAGCGCTTGATGTGAGAAGACGCGTGTTGCTTGTCTGGTGTTCCCGCGAAAAACGTAAGTAGTGGGTTCCGGTGACTTGGGACCATTTTTTCTTTCATTTACGTGAGTGGATAAAAGTTGTGATCCAATGATCCGGTATGTCTATTAAATATATGTACTTTTACTTAATGTCACCCGATCAAGTAGGTAGTATCAATTTATTTCTATCATAAATACTGTCCTTGTAGTGTTAACTTCTGTTGGCTGTTTTTCATGACGGTGATCTCATTCCGGTGAATTCGGTGACCTAAATTGACCACCGGAATGAGAAAAAATATCATTTTGGTGACTTTTTTTCATTTTGGTGAGAATTTGTTCATTTCAATGATTTTTATCTTCATTTCGGTGTTTTTTTATTTCATTCCGGTGACAAATTATTTCACTTCGGTGAAAAACAGACCATAACTTCTTTTGTTACATTTTAGTTGCCAAAGGAATATATTTGTTTTGGGGACTAAAATGTAGCTACTAGTTAAAAGAATAACTCTAGTTGTTCCTCGCGTGGGCAATAGGCTATTTGACTAAATTATGATAATTAGTCCACTTTAAACGTAATTCAAAAATATTGAACACGTGCTTTTTTAGGTTCCGTACCAAAATGGTACAAAAGGAACCCTTATAGTTTCGCCATGTCCGTCTGTCAGTCTATCTTGAAAACAAAAATTCTAGGGTATCTCCCCTACACGTAAAGAAGGGATGAATTAATTATTTTTATACTACCTCTTCGTTTGGGGTATCGTTGGATGGGTCTTTCAAATACATTGCGAGGTTGTGAAGACCATTTTTCGATTCAGTGATCGGTTTCCGAAATATTAACCTTTGTTTTTTAAATTCCGAAATATTTTTGCTAGATTCAAGTGTCCCCATCCAAAAGACAGATTTTTGTGCTACCTGATTTATTAATGACTTAAGTGTAATAATAAGATTTTGTGAAGACAATTAACAAGAGATTACGTTTGTTTAATTGTTACATTATATATTACAGTATCTTTGTGTTATCAAAACTAATAATTAAAATCTTTTAAAATAAGAATCTGCAAAAGTTGTAAAGATATACAGGGTATCCCAGAAACAATGGATAAACCTTTAACTGTCGATAGGTTTCGTCAAGACCTCTCTAATCTCAAATTTTGACTTTAATAAAAATATCTCGGTTTTCAAGATAATTGATAGTTTATGTTTTTTTTTTAAATGCCACTTTCGGTTGGTTTTTAATGTGCCATTTTTACTAATACGGACTTTTTCTAATTCAGTTTTTTTTAATTTCTAAAAGAATAGTTCAACTATCAATAACAATGGTTAAAATTGAGCTAGCTAATCACGAAGTGATTAAAAAAAAACAATGTTCCAAAAAAAATAAAACATGAATTTATTTACCCCATGTTTGGTCAACTACCATGTTAAAAAAATGTATGGCGCTTATCGTGCCCATTATCTTAAAAAATTGCTTAGTTATTCTAGTTTCCGAAAAAGTATAATAAGTTTATGTTTTCTGTATCTCTTAAACTTTATGACTGGTTGAATAGCAAATAGTAAGAAAATTAAAAAAAAAAATCAGATGAATTATTATTTGTAAGTTTGAATTAAGAATTTGAAATAAAACAACACGAAATTTTAATTTTTTATTAAAATTACAATAAATGTTCGAATTGGTGTCCTTGCGCTGTGATACACGCCCTGCATCTTTTTATAAAAGAATGTTTGATGCGGCTCGCGTAACCAGACGTTTTTATGTATGCAGCTGCATTTTGTATGCGAGTCCGCAACTCTGTTATTGAGGATACTGGTCTCGCGTAGACAAGGTCTTTCAGACATCCCCAATTTTAAAAAAAACCAAGGGATTTAGATCCGGCGATCTGGGCGGCCATAAAATAGGGCCGAGCCGGCCTATCCACCTCTGTGGGTAGTGTTGATTCAAATAATTTCTTACTACTATTGCGTAGTGAGCTGGGCACCCATCATTTTGAAGCCACATTCTCCGCCTCACTTCTAAACTGACATTTCCTAGCATGCCAGGTAAATAATTTTGTAAAAAATTAAGGTAAATTTCACTATTCAGTGTAGCTGGATATTCATATAGCCCGATCACCTGTCCGCCAATGATCCCAGTCCACAAGTTAACTTTAAATTGAACTTGGGACCGATCTTCCCTCATCAAATGTGGGTTTTCTACTTGCCAGCTATGTAGATTGTGGATGTTGAGATATCCATCTTTCCGGCATGAGGATTCATACATCCACAAAATTTTATTGAAAAATTGCGGGTCCTCCCTTATTTTATTTAACATGATTCTGCAGAATGCAATCCTGCGTTGATAGTCTGCTGGCTGTAGAGTTTGGACCCTTTGAACATGGAAAGGGTGCACCCTGTATATTTTTATGGTTGATTATTACAATATATTTGTTATTTTTGTTGTTTTATTCTCACACGTTCCTAAATGAATTTGAGTTTAAATTAGTTAATATCCATGTATGTTACATTTTAATTAATACTTTCAATACCATTATAGTATAGTCAGAAAAGGAAACCTATACTGTGTGATAGCACTCTTCAAAACGTAGGTAAGTAATTATGGAACTTGGATAGCAGCATTTTAGGTGCGTTGCGTGGTAACAGTTTACTTTTTTTCCGTGACTGCATAAGTAATTTCATTGCGGTGACTCGCGTTTTTCATTTCGGTGATGAGAAGTTTCATTTCGGTGAACTATTCTTTCATTTCGGTGACACCAAAATTTCAAAGTACTATATCTCCTAAGTATATGAACTCAATTTGATGTCGTGTAAAGATTAATTATAAAAATATCATAAATAACAATACTACATGGTTTTATTTCAAAAAAAGTTATAAATAAAAAAGTTCACCGGAATGACAAAAAAAATGGACTTGTTGAAATTGACCCAGAAATGATTTGTCAATTGTTTTTTATCACACATCAAAGTTCTACGTACGCAACGAAAATGGAATTAAGTCGAAAAGATTTTAGAGCGATGATTTTTTATGATTTTAAAAGTTCTCTCTCTCCGCAAGACTGTGCCGCTCGTCTTCAAAATGCTTTTGGGAGAGAAGCACCTTGTTTGAGCACCGTAAGGCGATGGTTTGCTGAATTTGAGAGAGGTCGAGTTTCTTTACATGACGAATTTCGTGAACTGGCCTTTCGTGGCCTTCAACTGCCGTCAACGAAAATAATGTGGCTACTGTTAAGCGGATAATTGAAGAAAACCCGTGGATTACCTATGAGACAATTCGAGGACTATTGGGGATTGGTATGAGCTAAATTCAGAAAATTTTACACGAAGAATTAAAAGTTCGGAAACTTTGCTGTCGTTGGATCCCTCATGAACTGACAACGGAGCAGAAGCGGGCTCGCGTGGAATGGTGCTAACAGATGCTACTGAAGTACGACCACGGACATTCTAATGCTGTTTATGACATTGTCACAGGAGACGAAACGTGGATTTATTGTTTTGAACCAGAAAAAAAAAAGCAATCTTGTGTATGGGTGTTTGAAAATGAGAACAGGTCAACAAATGTGAGGCAGGCGAGAAACGTTAGTAAAAAAATGATCGCATTTTTTTTCTCAGCTACGGGTCCCATCTGTACAAATCCACTTGAAGATCAAAAGAGCGTTAATGCCGAGTGGTATTCTACCATTTTTTTACCCAGGGTGTTAGAAAAAGTTCGCGAAAGACGACCCAAAAGCCGCGTTCTCCTACATCATGACAACGTTTCTTCACACACGGCCAACAAAACAAAGTAATTTTTAGCTTCCGGACCCTGTGATTTCTGTATTTTCCCCAAAATCAAAGATTTGATGAGAGGTTTTACTTTTACTAACTCCGAAGAGGCAGTGATAGCGTTCAATCAGCACGTAGAAAACATGCCTTAAGATCTGTGGTCCTCCTGTTTTAAAAAATGGTTCGATCGCATGAAAAAATGTTTAAAATGTAAAGGAGAGTATTTTGAAAAGCAATAAACATAATATTTTGGTTATAACATGTTGTTTTTTTAAGTTCCGCAAAACTTATAGTGTGATCTACGTATCTCAGTAACGGTGCGTCGGATCCAAAAAATAATGAAATTTTGAACCCCCTTAAAAACCGCAGATTGAACCCGCGCCCATAATATTTTGACCTCTAAAAACGGTCAAGTGCGAGTTGGTAAAATTTTTCTCAGTATAATTGAAAACAATTTGCAAGTCCAAGCTCCATACAAAAAACAATCGAAAATTCGGTTTAAGTCAATATTCCATATAAGATCTGTAATTTTTTAAAATTCGCCGTAGCGCCCCGTTATACTCTTGGACCGAGAATCCAACCCGGGACCTAAATAATTCAGTCGTCTCAATTATTTCGATAACAAAACAAAATATACATTAAGACGTTTCTCTATTAAAAACAACAAAATGTGGGAGATATTTTTTCCCCATACAAGCAACATTTTCATAAAATGTCAAGACTAATTTAATGTGATGAATTTTTATTTTTGATTAATAAATAAATAAAAATCATTAATTTTCAGACCAAAGATCCATATATTGTTAGTAACAATATAACTTATAGACTATGTTAGTAGGTATAATAAAAAATAAAAAAACAACAACAAAAGGAATATTTACCCCTGACAGACAGGCTCACCGATACTTTGTCACGTGCAGCTTAATGAACCTGCCAACCTGGTTAATTAGGTTAATGTTTTACGTAAAAATATAAGTTTTAACGCAATTCTTACACGCGAAGTGTAATGTTACAATCTTTCTTGTGTTTTCCTGATGTACTGTGACATCCGTTGACTTCACAAACCGTCATGTTTTTTTAATATTTCGGGAGCTGTTTGTCACACGACAACACGATCTTGAGTTTGTATTGCCGCACTTTACGGACGCGGACTTGGCTTCTGGACGTCCTATTACGATGCAATTAACAAAATATATTAAATATGTTTTGGATCGTGGTCACACGTGAGCCGATTTTGATGATTCTTTTTTTACTTATACCTATACTTCAAAGATATATGTATAATAAATTTGAACTTCTAAGGGTGGAAAAATAGAGATGTTTGCACTTTTATGATTTGTTTTGATTAGGATTTATTACTAAAAAAAAAAACATACAGTTGAATTGAGAACCTACTCCTTTTTTGAAGTCTGTTAAAAATTGATGAAAAAAGTTTTTTTTTAATATACAATAATACCAACTTCAAAAAACTAAAAAGACAAAAAAAATATTAACATTTAATTACCTAATCAGTTAGGTACTTACCTACCTACTTTTGAAGTTGGTGCCAGCCGATGAGAGTTTTCGTTTGCAACGACTCCAAAAGTAATTGATTAGGTAGGTACCTACTTACCTACATAATATGTGTTTAATATTATTTTTAGCTCTTTAGTTTTTTGAAGTCGGTTTAAATTGTTTTTATTTTATTTATCATATTAATTTTAAAGGGCGATTAAACAAATAACACTTAAAACAAAAAAATCACAAAATGTTTTTTTATTTTTTAATAAACCTATATATAACCTAATAACCTATCATTCTTCCATTGACTATATCCGAAAATTCTTCATTGATTTTTAGATAATAAAATATCCCTAGATTCTGTTGATGAGTATGTTGAATGTCGAATTAAATCCTTCTAGGAAATCCCTGTACGCGGTGACCGGCGACGCAACGCGCATCCACGAGGAGGTCACCGGCCGCCGCTAGTAGGACAACCACAACTGCCCGATGTAGTGAGTAACTATAGTCCTTTCAAGATAAGAAGGTACCTAAGACACTTGGCATTTTCCGTTTCACCCATACTATTTACGATAATATATTTTATTTATTTTTTAATTTATTTATTTATTCAAAGATTATTATTATTATTTATTTATTCATTTATTTTAGTTTATAACATTGCAAAAACACAATAATCTTTGCCTCTAAAAATCTAAGCAAAAATTGCAAACCAATAATACATATATTATCTTAATGATATAACAAATAAATTAATAGGATTTCCTTCAAATACTTGATGCGTAAAACAGAACGTTTACATAGGGATTGACAATACATAATCGGATCTAAATCGATGAATCGGTTCGGTCGTCAAGTGAACACCTATGCGTTGACGTCAGTAGTACGAGAGCGTCTGCCTTGTATGCGGTTTGTGTTATCGTTATTTTTCGCACAGTTTCTATGTTGACTTTTGTTACTGTTTTTGTTGAGTTTTCGTTATTGTTTATTTGGTAAAATGACAAAAAAAAGGAAATAGACATGTCAAAAAGCTGTATACGGCACTCTGGTAGTAGAACGTTGCAGTATATCTCTTATTAGTTTATTTGAATAAACATCGATTAAACTTTCTTTATAAACTTTCTTGATTTCCAAAATGAATCGGTTGGATTTCGTTAGGGCACATCACTATTTGTGTCAACAGGAAAGTCACGTGATGTGTCACAAGTTTCTTCTTAACTTGAAAAGGGTTTATTAGAGGACTTCTTCCAAGGCCGCAAGCCATAGGTCCGTCCGAAAAAAAGGTTGCGACATTTTTGTACATAACCTGTTTCATCGAACGTTGTAAAAAATCTCTCTAGATGACGACCCATGGTAACGAAGCTAAAGTAGGGAGTCGAGTTCTATGTTGCGAAAAATGCAATTATATTTTGTAATGCGACAGATATTTAAAAAACCAAAATGAGTTTTTTTTTTTGTTCTTATTCAGTCGTATTAGGATAGGATTGATAATTTTAGTTTTTACATCAGATTAAAAGATTACGAGAATACTGTTTTGTTTTTGTTACTAGGACCACTGGATTGCGACTACTGAAATATATCGAGATAGAAGAAAAGAGTAACGTGTATACGAACCTCGCGTGGCGAAAAGACAAGAACATTTCTGCTCCCGCACAGTAGCAATACGGTAAATTGTTCAAATGATTTTTTCAAGGATGCCTTTATCTTCCATATTTAAAAGTCAATACAATGTTTAAAAATGATCCTACTCTACACTCCGTACTAGGCATATTTCAATCCGTCAACAATACTCAACATTCATACCATACCCTTTGCCTAAGCTAGCGCCATTTTGGTGGGTTTCAGAACTGTTAATTATGTGCCTTTCTAAAACACAGTGTTGGGTGAAGAAGCAGTTGTTGATCTTTGCCTATTCTTGTCTATGGAATCAAAAACTTACCCCTATTGTCCTTGATTAGGTTACCTTACTTGACACCAGGTGGCGCCACTTTGTATGCAGTCTGGCGATTTGAAACCTGTCAAAACTCAATAGCGTTGTGATTTTTGCCGCGTAAACAGCAAAAATTTTTCTCAAAGTGTTAAAACGGTGAATATAGTGATAAAACACAGTTATTTTTAACAATTCTGAGTGCAATGGAGAAGGTTGGTGACAGTGAGAGGTCGGAGGCTGTCGCCCCGGATGGGGGACGGGCTTCGGCTCAGTTGGATTCGGAATCCTCATCTTCATCCTCGGAGGATGAAAGATTTGCGTCGCCACCTCCTAACAAAAGACGTAAGTACACTAAATCGAGATCATCTACACAATCTCGGAACTACTACGACCCACGAGTCGATACCTTGATGACTCAGATGGAATGTATTTCAAATTATATTTATCGGTCTGTCTAATAGCGTTTTAGAGCAGAAGCATCTTATTCAAAAATCCTTGCAAGAAATTTTAGATTGGGCCGCACAAGACCCTACTAAGTTAAATGTAAATAATATGTTTGAGAAATTTTCTACTACATTTGGCCCTGATTCTCCTACTTCTAAAAATATAGAAGTAACTCTGCAAATGATATGCGGTAAGCGTGCAGAGTGCATTGAGTTCAGACGTGATCGCATATTAAAAGAGATAGGAAACACTAATCTCAGAGCAACCTTGCAGAATATTCCTCCGAGCTCAGAATATTTGTTTAGCCGAGAAGCTCTCCAGCCAATTATTCAATCTTTAGGTGGGTCGCAGACCTGGTTAGATACCCCAAATTACCTAAAAAGAAAATCTCAACAGGCCAATGAACCTAATTCTTTTAAAAGACACAATAGACCACCTCACACCAAAAGCTCTAATTTCAAAGTTCAGGACAAAAAATCTAAGTTTGTTCCTAAAAAGCCCTTTCGTAGAAACCATAACCCAGAACAATCCAATAACAATTCTAAACAAAATTGACAGTCAGAGAAGAAGCTTCAATGGAGGATGCCTGAGAAACCATGTAGACGTTTGGCAATCGTTGGGAGCGAACCAATTCATACTAAAAATAATTTCGAATTGCAAAATTCCTTTCAAAATAAAACCTCCATTGCAGTTTCCTTACCAAAGCATTCAAAGATAATTTTTTAACCAAAGTTTCACCCAAAATGACAAAAATGATCAAAGATCTCAAGGACAAAAATATTCTAGAACGACCACCATCTCTGAATCCAGGTTTCCATTCCAAGATGTTTTTAGTGCAAAAATCAGACGGTGGAATGAGACCAATATTCGACCTTCGCAGTCTCAATACACATGTAGCTACAAAACACTTTCATCTGGTCTCCCAAACAGATGTTGTGGACTTTTTGCAGGACCAGGACTGGTTAGTGAAAATCGACCTTCAGAATGCCTATTTTCACCTGCCTATAGCAGAGGCTCACAGACGGTTCCTCAGAGTCATATACGACCAAGAGATATTACAACTAACGGCCCTACCATTCGGCCTCTCTTCGGCACCACAAATTTTCTCAGCAGTGTCAAATTGGGTTGCGGAAACCCTACGTGCCAAGGGTATTCGAATGCTCGTTTATTTGGACGACTACTTACTGGCACATCAAGTACGGTCAATCCTAGTTTCTCAGGTTGTGGAGACACTGAGATTGCTAGAGACATTGGGATGGCATGTAAACTACCCAAAGTGTATTGTAGAACCTACATAGGAACTGGAATATTTAGGCATAATGTGGAACACTCTCAGAAACACAATGACATTACCACAGAAAAAAGTTCAAAATATAAAACAATTACTAGCAAAAATAGAGACAGCAAATTTAACATGTACATTGAGGGAGGCCCAAAGTCTTTTAGGCCATCTAAATTTTGCAACAATGACCGTTCGCGGAGGACGGCTTCACTGTCGCAGGATGCAATTGTTTCTGAGACAATTCCACAGGGGCCATTGGAGAGACAGAAGAGTTCTGCCTCCAACAGTTCACCAGGACCTAAAATGGTGGTGCAGAGCAGTAGACTGCGCTGCCAGACCTTTACGCCAAAAGGAAGTCACACACTTCCTGTCCACCGACGCAGCGGATGCAGGGTGGGGCGCTCAACTAAACGGGTTGTACCTATCAGGAAAATGGACGCCCAAACAAAGCAAATGGCACTCCAACCTCAAGGAGATGTATGCAGTGTACGGTACAGTCTTAGACCAGAAAGATGTACTGAGAGGAGCCCACATACTGATTCAGTCAGACAACAAGACGCTAGTAGCGTACATCAGGAACGAGGGAGGTACTCGTTCTTTGGCTCTTCTAAATCTGACCACCAAACTTCTACAGTTGACAGACCAGCTCGAAATAATGCTTTCGGCGAGATATCTACCTGGAACACTAAACGGGATAGCAGACCGCCTTTCCAGAGGTCGAGCAGTTCCCGAGTGGCATCTGTTGCCCCAGGCCACGGAGGCCATATTCAGAGTATGGGGCGTTCCAGACATAGACTTGTTTGCTTCAAAGGCCACAGCGGTCGTTCCAAGGTACGTCACTTTGGACTCGACAGATGGGTCCGCAATTTTTTGGGACGCCTTCAGTCGTCCCTGGGACTGTCAGTTAGGATGGGTGTTCCCACCCCCCAACCTGATCCCGCAGGTTCTAGCACACCTGAATGTATCCAAGGGAACATTTATCCTAGTAGCTCCCCAATGGCCACAATGCTTTTGGCTCCCAGATCTCCGGAGCAGAGCTCTGGAGGACCCACTGCCGATAGAGGATCTGCGGAAGACCTTGGTAGATCAGTCAACGGGTCGGACCCCTCCACAAGTAGACAGGCTTTTTCTCCTAGCATGGAAAATTGGGGGTGGGGAGAGCAAATAAACCACTGGGCTTCTGAGGAGAAAGGGTTATTGAAACGTAGTTGGCGTGAGTCCACCTTGTCCACATATAAAGGCCCTATTAAAAGATGGATTTCTTGGTGCAACTCTCATAATATAAATCCTAGCACTCCTTCAGGTAACGAGGTTGCTAGGTTCTTGGCAAAACTATTCCTAGAAGATAAGCTTGCTTATAAGACTATACTTTTACATAAGTCAGCAGTTTCTACCTTCTGTGCTACTTCAAATGAAAACTTTTCAAAGAACTTTTTTGTTCACCAAATTCTAAAGGCCATTTCTCTTGCGCAGCCAGATGTGCAAAGACCTCCTGTTTTTGATATAAAGATTTTATTTGACTGGCTGCAAAGCAGCCCATCCACAGGTACATTATTTGACTTATCACGAAGAACTGCTCTGATTCTTCTTCTTGCTTCTGGTCGTCGAATTCACGACCTTACTCTGTTGGATATATCTGAAGGCAGCTTAGTAGAACAGTCTGATAGGATGACATTATGGCCAAGATTTGGATCCAAAACAGACTCTTCCACTCACAGGCAATCAGGTTGGCTGTTGATCAAGCATCCGGATGATCTTATATGCCCTGTAAGCCATATTCAGGAACTGATTCAGGTCTCCATGGTTAGACGATCTCAGACAGAAATCAAAAGTCTGTTCATATCTGTAACTGGTATAGTTAAACCAGCTTCTAGGACAAATATAGCGAATTGGATCAAGACTATTTTCAAAGAAGTTGGAATTGATGCCTCTCCAGGAAGTATCCGATCTGCGGTTTCATCTCGAGGTTGGTTAGAGAATAGACCTGTGGAAGAGATCTTAGAAAGAGCAAATTGGAGAAGTGCTCAAACTTTTAAAAACCATTATTGTCGTGAAGTTCAAGATACTTCATACATTAATAATTCTAGTGCTGATTTATTACATAATAATTTTAAAAGTGTTTAGATTAAAGACTAAATACCTATGTTTCTTTATTAATCCTGATTAAGAGAAGTTTATTCTATTAAGTTGCATAAGTTTCTCTAACTTATTGTTGATTTAGTTTTGAAGTTAATTCTTTTGTTTTTACTATTATTTCAATTGATCTCGTTGAAAGCTGTGATTTTTAATTTAGTATTGTGATAAACAATGAGAAAGAAATAGTTTCTATTAATGTCACTTAATTTGTTTTTATGACAATATAATATTATGATTATTTATTTTTGTTTTTTATCTCATCAATAGCGTTGTGCTTGACACCAGCAGATAACAAACAGGTCTTCACCCAACACTGTGTTTTAGAAAGGCACATAATATAACTGTTTTGCATTACAACAAAACAATTATTATGTGTCGGATAAAACACAGTGTTGCAGCAAGGCCTTGCTGGTGAAAGACTATTGAGTTTTGACAGGTTTCAAATCGCCAGACTGCATACAAAGTGGCGCCACCTGGTGTCAAGTAAGGTAACCTAATCAAGGACAATAGGGGTAAGTTTTTGATTCCATAGACAAGAATAGGCAAAGATCAACAACTGCTTCTTCACCCAACACTGTGTTTTATCCGACACATAATAATTGTTTTGTTGTAATGCAAAACAGTTATATTACTGCTTTTGCTGAATTTTTTTTAACTTTAAGCCCGTAAGTGATAGTACTCCTTACCTCTACCCTCCAAATAGCCTACAAATAGTTATAGTCCGCATAGTGTATGTTTTACTATAGCTTTTGATGAGAACGATAACGTTTCGTATGAAAAAGTATGGTTTCATTAATGTGCCACCAGGCGTCGCTACCCCGAAGTCGACACAAGTTCACATTTACTTTTCAATCGATTTATACGTTAAAAATCTTAGTTTCAATCTCAATTAATCTCAGGCCCTTAGTTCAGTGTAGTACAGTTTTTAAACCAAAGATGACTTATGACTTACTGCCGCACTCAGTCATCATTTTAATGATTACTTGGCGTGATTTAAGTAAAGATTAAAAGAAATCAATCGACAGTTAATGCTTTATTAGTGATGCCTACTGACAAGTAACTTTAATGAAAGCTAACCCCTTATAAACAATGACGGTCCGAGTTACCGTATTTGAAAAGTCATGGCGGTTTTAGTTTTATAATTATTTATGTTGATTGTTCTTACTTTTACGTAAAAATAACAGTAAAAGAACATTGAGCATTCAATTAAGATGGATTGTCATGTGTTTATTTAAATAAAACCGTAATTGTAATGATATCATTTCAATGAGTTTTTGCATGTGGCATTATTGTTCTTCATCGACTTATATTTCGATAGGGTGTAATGCCCTACGCGTACTTAAAGTTGTTTTTAACTAATAAACCATTAACTTTTGTTTCTAAGAGCCACGGCTTATTAGTCATTTTAATGATAAATAGTTAAATGCCCACTAACACTAATTTAATAAACGTCTCTGAGTGCGGCAGTTAGAGTAATTTAGCTACACGGATAATTTACCTGTTTTCATTTAATTTATAACGCTGGGCCTACAATGTAACAGAATATGAAATAAGATATCCGGATTCCGGAGCAACAAATGTGTTATTTTATATCTATTAACATTTTATTAAACGTCGTATCGATAGTGTCATAATCGATCATAAATCACATCGTTACAACACTAAATCTAACCATTTTGTTTCTCTATAGACAGAAAATTCCCGCAGAACAAAAGATTGAGGCAATGAAAAACGATCTAACAGAGTTTGCAATTTGCATAAGGGTTCCATATATTTTTTTAAACTTGGTGTTGTTATGGCTTTGTCGAAAATTCTTTTATTAAAACTAGTCCGCGTATGTTATCCTGTTATCCTGTACCCTTATAGAAGTGTAAAACTTTATAAACTTTTGTAATTTTGTAATTAAATTTTTGCATGTTTGCGAGCAGACTGAACACATGCGCTACTTCCTTTTTCAACCGACTTCAAAAAAGGAGGAGGTTCTTAATTCGTCGGTATCTTTTTTTTTTTTTTTTTTTTTTTTTTTTATGTATGTTCAGCAATCATTCGTTACTGCGTTGACCGATTTCGATAATTATTTTTTTGTTTGAAAGGTAATACTTTCAGAATGGTCCCATATAAATTTGGTTAAATTCTGATGATGGGATCTATAAGAAAATCATCAAACATTGCATGAACTCCGTACCACACCAACTGATTTTAGTATCTGTCTTACCTATATCTCTGCCAAATGTGGACCGATTTTGATGATTCTTTTTTTAATGAATAGCTTATACTTCAAAGATACTATAATAAAACATTTTTGGAAAAAATTTCACCCCTAAGGGTGGAAAAATAGGAAATGAAATCGGTGTTCAGCAGTTAAATTATGTTTGCACTCGTAAGATTTGTTTTGATTAGGATTTATCACTAAAATGGATGAAATAAAAACCGACTTCAAAAAACTAAAACGCTAAAAATAATCTTAACACTTAAGTACCTAATCAGTTACTTTTGGAGTCGGTGCAAACGAAAACATCTCTCATTGATTGGCACCGACTCCAAAAGTAACTGATTAGGTACTTAAGTGTTAAGATTATTTTTAGCGTTTTAGTTTTTTGAAGTCGGTTTTTATTTTTTTTATAATAAATGATATCTTTATTTACTGTGTTCTTGGCAAATAAACGCTTGAGTTTGAGTTTTGAGTTTGAGTTTGAGTATGTAATAAATGTGGTACATAGATGTTAAGGGTTAGTTTGATCATTGCACATTTAGCTAAATGTTGCATACAAATCTTAAGCTAAAGGATGTTGTACTTTAATTATGTCACAAAATATTTAAGAAATACATTTCAGTTATTATCAAATAATGTAATGTTTTAGGGTTCATGTAGGTATATTATATGTACCTAATGTATGTGTGTAAGTTTCTTTATTCCACCATAACGACTAAATGCCTAAACCGATTTTGATGTAGGTATGTGGTATAGTTAGAATCCTTACGGTCTCCCGGGTGACAGGCTATAGTGATGTCATAATAAAAACAATATGGCGAATCATAAACTCAATAATGTGAGGCCTGAAGAAAAAAAAACTTCCAAACTTATAGAGTGCCCTATCAATATAAATTCTATCAATCTATTCTAAAAAGTTTGATGAAGTCTACGCTCCGACCCTCCAATGCCCATATTTACAGCCCCGAAAGCTTTCAGCTCGAGTTGTCTAACCGCTTTGAATGCCTGGAGAACTGCGAGTCAGTGGACGAGATTAACAACAGGTTCGTAGAAACTGCCAAGCGGTCGGGTCAAAATTTTTGAGACCCCGTCGTAAAGACAAGCCGCAAAAGCTTACCGACCCTACCCTCAACCTCATGGCAGAACGACGTTCAATGGCACTGCAGACCTCCGTCGACGCTAAGGCATATCGGCAGCTCAATAGACGGATATGGAAGTCCTTGCGACATGATATCCGCAACTTTAATACCAACAGTATTAAAGAGGCGATAGAGCGGAACCAAGGCTCCAAAGTTTTCGCAAGAGACATGTCTATTGGGCAAAGCTAGCTGACGAAGCTGAAGACGGAGGATGGCAGTATAACGTCGACAAAAGCCGAAGTTTTGGGGGAAATCGAGAAGTTCTATGGGCAGTTATATACATCGGTCACTAAACCTGTAAGTAGCTCAGCCGAAGATCCAAGAGCTAAGCTGACCCGACACTATACCGAAGATATCCCGGACATCAGCCTATACGAGATTAGGATGGCCCTCAAACAGCTTAGGAACAACAAGGCGCCGGGTGATGACGGAATCACATCAGAGCTTCTGAATGCGGGTGGAACACCGATACTGAAAGTCCTTCAGAAACTCTTCAACTCCGTCTTGCTCGAGGGAATAACGCCGGAGGCGTGGAACAGGGGTGTGGTGGTGCTCTTCTTCAAGAAAGGAGATAAAACCTTATTGAAGAATTACAGACCCATCTCACTTCTAAGTCATGTCTACAAGCTGTTTTCGAGAGTCATCACGAATCGTCTCGCGCGTAGGTTCGATGACTTCCAGCCTCCCGAACAAGCCGGTTTCCGAAAAGGCTTTAGTACCATAGACCACATGCATACGCTGCGGCAAATTATACAGAAGACCGAGGAGTATAACTTGCCACTATGCTTAGCGTTCGTGGACTATGAGAAGGCCTTTGATTCGATCGAGACCTGGGCAGTGCTACAGTCTCTCCAGCGGTGCCATATTGACTATCGGTACATCGAGGTGTTGAAGTGTTTATACAGAAACGCCACCATGTCGGTCCGAGTACAGGAGCAGAGCACGAAGGCGATTCCTCTGCAGCGAGGCGTAAGACAGGGAGATGTTATATCTCCGAAACTGTTCACCGCTGCATTGGAAGACGCTTTCAAGCTCCTGGAATGGAAAGGATTTGGCATCAACATCAACGGCGAGTACATCACTCACCTTCGGTTTGCCGACGATATTGTGGTCATGGCAGAATCGCTTGAAGACCTCAGCACAATGCTCGATGACCTTACTCGAGTCTCCCAACAAGTAGGCCTGCGAATGAACATGGAAAAAAACCAAGCTCATGTAGAATGCCCGTGTTGCGCCCTACCCAGTATCCGTTGGGAGCTCTACTCTCGAAATTGTTGACAAATATGTCTACTTAGGACAAGTTATCCAGTTGGGTAAATCCAATTTTGAGAAGGAGGTCAATCGTCGAATCCAACTCGGCTGGGCAGCGTTCGGGAAACTACACCACGTCTTCTCGTCCAAAATACCTCAGTGCCTCAAGACGAAAGTCTACAACCAGTGTGTGTTACCAGTGATGACATATGGAACTGAAACGTGGCCTCTCACTATGGGCCTCATAAGAAAGCTCAAGGTCGCACAGCGTGCTATGGAAAGGGCTATGCTTGGTGTTTCCTTGCGAGATCGAATCAGAAATGAAGAGATCCGTAAACGAACAAAAGTCGCTGACATAGCCCAACGGATTAGCAAGCTGAAGTGGCAGTGGGCGGGGCACATAGCACGTAGAACTGATGGCCGATGGGGCAGAAAGGTTCTAGAATGGAGGCCGCGTACCGGCAAGCGCAGCGTAGGACGTCCACTCACAAGGTGGTCAGACGACCTGGTAAAGGTCGCAGGAAGACGCTGGATGCAGGCCGCTTCCAACCGGCCAATCTGGAAGTCAATGGGGGAGGCCTATGTTCAGCAGTGGACGTCCTATGGCTGAAATGATGATGATGATGATGATCAATATAAAGGTTTTGAATGGTGATTGAAAGCATTTAAGGTGCATATATTGAAAAAATATATGCACCTTAAATGCTTAAATGTACTTTTCGCTGACGAATGCGACCAGCGAGCGAAGGCAACAAGAGATCAGGACCTGTAGCCACCTCCAGGTCCTGACGCTAGCTAGATAGCCCAGACTGTGCACACCGCCAATGTATACTTTTCGTTGGTAGGGCAAAAGCAAAGTATATTTTTGGGACGTATATTAGTGCCTCTACTCCTACTATCCCTACTATTATTATAAATGCAAAAGTAACTCTGTCTGTCTGTAACTCTTTCACACCTAAACTACTGGACCGATTTCGATGAATTTGGTACCGAGATAGACTAGAAAAGGACATAGGCTACTTTTTGTAGTGAAAGCTGAACCGATTTTAATGAAATTTTGTACGAAAAAAGCTTGAACCCTAGGGAAAGACTTGGGCTACAAATATTAAATGGGTGTGTGTGACAAACCGTATTCCACGCGAGCGAAGCCACAGGCAAAGCTTGCTTGTACTGAATAAATGACTTACGTCTCCGTTTAAAGCAAAATTCTAATTTACCCACACAAATTAATGATATCACGTGACAAAGAAGTTTATATTGGCAAAATGGGCATGGACTTTTTAATTGAGATTTCGATGTTAATCCCATAAAAAATATGTTTGTATTTGATCAACGGAATTTTTTACACATATATTTAAGTTACATATTATATTATGAGATAGCAAAAGTCAAAGCATGCTTTAATTTTATAATGGCATTTCAATAAGTCACATAAGCTAGTGTCATTATTTTACAAGTCAGGGATCTCCAAATCAGAGACTATAGAATGGAAAGGGTGATCGATCGCATCAACCGGTCTAGACGCTTTGCAGCCGTAGCGGTACCGTTGTAATGTACTCGTATGTGGAGGCTAGCTAAGACACCTCTGTATTATTGAAGTTTCTTATGCATCTTATATCCCTCAATCAGCTGAAATATTAATAAAAGTTACTTTAATCAATGGCAGTGAACTTGTGATGGCAATTTTAGCTCTTAGTTGAGCTATACAATTAAAAGTAGAATAATTGTATGTGTGTGAAAATAAAGTGAGTTTTCGTGTGACGATGGCGTTGCGCCAATGACTATAAATAGGTACGTACTCGTTTTCTGTTTTTAGTCTTTTTCAAACCGAATTGTGTGTTGGTAAAGAGAGGTAAGTGCCATTTTTTTATTACTTTCTGTATAACTAACTAGGGTTGGAGTGTAGGAAAGGGTGCGCAGGACAGAAAATTTTAGTCGAAAAATTGACCCTATTTATCACCCTATTTTTATTATACCATTAGGTGGGGGGTCTATAGGAGACCAACTTTTGTCAAGGTCACCTTACTGTAAAGTTATTTTTGGTGGAGTTGGGGGTGAAAACTAAAGCTTATTTTAAAGGCGTACAATTAGTATTCAGTAGTGGATTGAATAGCCTATAATCTATTTAATTAAGTTGAAATGAGAATACATTTTTTTTGTTTAGTGTTACTCGTAGTTTACACAAAATGGCGAGCCAAGTCACCCAAGCCAAGCAAGTAGTCTGTTTTATAGTCCTCATTGATTTAAAAAGTATATATGTCGTGGCCAGATCGTAAAATTAAACATTTCATGATGTGACCGATCATTTCATAAAATGGTGGAATTTCATGATATAGAATGGAACCCGCTGCCTACATCATGATGTAGTCTGGCCAGATCAATGAATACTCAGCGTTTGACGATATAAACATCTAAACGCACGACTATTTCATGAAATGGTCAAACATTAGTGAATATATCGTAAAATCGTTACATTACCTTCCGATAGAGGCGCTTATGTTGCTTTGTTTTTGTGATGAATAATGGTGACGGACAAATCTTTTATTTTAAAAGTGAATAATATTGTGTAAATTGAACGTGAAAGTGCAGTAAAATATCGTTACGATACCAAGCTAGGCGATTTTTACGAAAGTCAACTCAAAAAACCAGCGCAACGTCAAAAAGTCAAACAGTTCGGTACGTAATTTGAGAGGTTAGTTAGGTTAATATTTAGCTATTCAAGTCATTTCATTTCTTAGTTTTGTTTAAAAATATTAACTATTTAAAATGTTCAATTTATCTATCGAGCAAGATTACAAATATTAAACAAATTCACGTTACTTGTAAACGTATTTTTATTTTAATGATATGGCCAAACGTGGATCGACATTTCATCGAATGTTGACATTTAAACGATATGGTCAGTTTTAGTTGGCCATATCACGAAATACCACCATTTTATGTAATGATCGGTCACATCATAAAGTGGTCAATTTTACGATCTGGCTACGACATATAAGTCAATGGTCCTAGTTCTAATCTTATTTGGGTAGGTCTTATTAAGAGCTAGAAGCCAAGTCGGTTTTTCATTTATGTTGCTATGCATTACTGCTATCTACATTAATAAAAGCTTAAACCAAAGTATAGTTAATAGTACCTACTGCTTAAACTTCAATGTTAAATGTAAGTTAAGATAAAATTAAATTAAATTTACTAACAGTGAACATGATTCCGTCTTTAAACTTGGAGAATGGACGCTTTGCGTAGACTATTGAAGCAGGCCATCTTAATAAAGTGTAGGTACTTACCTACTTGATACCAACTATCGGGGTAGAGAGGGAATATGCATATACAAATTCGAGTGTGCGTAAGAACCGCGGGTGGGGTGTCATAAAATCAAATGAAACATATTCAATTATTTAAAAATGATTAAGTAGTATTTGGTAGCGAAGCAAAAACATTTAGTAGTTCTACAAATACAAAATGAAACTAAAAACAAAGTCCGCCGCCAACCTGATATCAGGTTGGCGGGTGGTAGTTATACGGTGTAAAATACTTAAGATGAAAGATGTCAAACTTTAATAGTCCTTTGGTAACTAAATAAAATAACGTTAAATATTATCCACGCCTTTCTTTTTAGATAGAAAATATTTTTTCAATATCCGGAACCTTACCTACTACGAATAAAAGTTGCTATGATAATATGTTTAGGCGTTCCTGATATGTTTTTTCCTTTGACGGGCCTCCTAAAGTCAGGAAAAGTTTACTTTGTGTTTTTCATTCATTCGAGGGTTTTCTTATTAAAGCAATCTTAATTAATACATTTATTAGGTGCATTTATTATTACATATATAGGTACAAAATTATACTTAAAAATGTGGTGGGAACTCTTGTCCTGAGCCCTCTTCTTAGAGGAAGCTCTTGCAATAAAATGTGAATAAGTTAATGATGAAACAATGCTATGTTGAATGATGCTTATACGAGAAAAAATGCTAACGGATTACAAGTCAAAGGAATAAACATATCAAGAACGCCTAAGCATATTATCATAGCAACTTTTATTCGTAGTAGGTAAGGTTCCGGATATTGAAAAGATATTTTCTATCTAAAAAGAAAGGCGTGGATAAGATTTAACGTTATTTTATTTAGTTACCAAAGGACTATTAAAGTTTGACATCTTTAATCTTAAGCATTTTACACCGTTTAACTACCACCCGCCAACCTGATATCAGGATGGCGGCGGCCTTTGTTTTTAGTTTCATTTTGTATTTGTAGAACTACTAAATGTTTTTGCTTCGCTACCAAATACTACTTAATCATTTTTAAATAGTTGAATATGTTTCATTTGATTTTATGACACCCCACCCGCGGTTCTGACGCACACGAAATTCGATTGGTACTTAAACATGTTAGGGCGCAAATAAAACTACTTAGAACTTTTAACACACCTATTATAATATTTTGACCAATAAATTCAAAACGCAATTTTTGTTGACTGAACACAGCTAGCTGTTAAAGAAATTATTTGAAATTAAAAGTCAACTAAAAACTCGCCTTGTGCAGTGCATTAGGCTAGCTTTTGGGCCTAGGTATCGCCTAAGTGCACAAAACAATTGGATAGGTCATACTCATTACACATCTAATTTTAGTAATTTTACGTTTACCATAAACGTCCTTAATATTTGTTGTAAGAGAAATGCAATTTGCTTCTTATACTAACCATTTAATATTTTTTCAGTGAAACAATGGGGCTCCTTTCGGCGATAGTCGTTAACGTGGTAGGAGGCGCAGTGATCTACGGCACCGGGGGGCTGGGCGCTGCGTGGATAGCCCCCTGGATGGGTTTCAGCACCGGGGGGATTATGGCTGGGAGCACCGCCGCGGCCGCGCAGGCCTACTACGGCAACGTGGCCGCCGGAAGCGTCATCTCTCAGCTGACCGCCGTCGCCATGGCAGCTCCTACCCCGTATGTATAAAATGTGTTTAAACAAGGGTTGCTATTTATGTATCCGGAACTGGCCAGTTAAAGAACAATATTAAAAAACTTGACCAAGTGCGAGTCGAGGGGAATACAAACATGTATTGCGTTGACATAGAAGTTTGATTTTGTTACAACTTAAAGGTAATAGACCTGAGTATTTGATATGAATTTCAATTTAATACCTCCACGCGTTCATGAGAAAAGGGGTAGTAAGTTTAAAATTATTAAAAATATTTTTATTATAATATGATGTAACTAAAAAGTTACGGTTTTCGCAATTTTTCCTTTATCTGTGCTATAAGACGTTGCTTCGTACCAAATTTCAAGATTCTTAGTTCACCGATAGTACCCTGTAGGTTTTGATTCCCTTGCGAGTGTCGAATATTTGCGGAAATTTGCAGTATAAACGGCTGTATCTTTTGATTGCGTTGGCTGATTTTTCACAGCTCCAAGGGACAGTAGACCTGAGTATTTGATATAAATTCCAGCTTGATACCTCCACGCGTTCCTGAGACTTGACAGACAGACGGACGGACGGACAACAAAGTGATCCTTTAAGGGTTCCGTTTTTTCTTTTCGACGTACGGAACCCTAAAAAGTAATTATAACATTTAAAAATGAAACTTTTTGGCTGAAGAATACAATTTGTTTCATGTAGCTTTCATTCGTTTATCGGTTGTGGCGTCATTTTGAAAATTGCGTGTCTATCACCATGGATTCATCTCGTGGCAATGATTTATTACGATTTTCCGCGAGGGCTAACTCAAAACTAGTGCATTGAACAACACACTTCGACTTTTGGGGACAAAGCAACCGAATACTACTGTGTATCACTATCACTATCACTGGTTTAGTGAGGAATCGTGGGCGGTCGTTGCTCACGGGCGAATTTAAAGTAGGTTGCCCTAAATCGGCTGTTGTACCTCAAAACATTGATACTGTGCAGGAACTAATAATGCAAGATCGTCATGTTACATATCGTAAAATAGAATCATCTCTGGGCATAAGTATGACGAGTACCTATATTTAAAATATTACACTAACATTTATCTGTAAAATTTTTTTTTTTGCTGCCACGTTTACAAAAGGAAGAAAACTCTTAATATCCTCTACCGATACTGTCGCCATATACGCTTCAAGAGGAAAGTAGAAATGGTTGTCAACTTTTCCAGTTCTACGTAATAGACGTCATATGCATTATTTTCAATATTTTTACAATGTAACACAATGACCACAAAAAACCAAATGAGTCTTGGGTTATATTTACAAAAATCTACGTAACGATACTTTGAAGCTGAATATACAGGGAATAGAGGAAAATCACAATATCTTGCTAATATAAAATATTCCAAGCAAGAAATAAACTTTGAAGTGTTTATTTCTGCGTTTGATTATAAAAAAAAGTTTTTTGTTTGTTATCTCTAAAACACCGTACAAACTATAACAACGAAAACTGTTTAAAGGTTGCCGTCTATATTTAGCTTGTCAAAACTGTATACCACTAACATTATAAAAGTGAAGAAGAGAAACGGAGATACTTGCATTACTTGCACTGTAACAGTGTATACGTGTATATAAGGTACAGTGTTGCATGAGGTAGGTACCCCATGCAACACTGTACCTCACCTTACCCCACTAGCAGTTCCGTCTTCACCATATGGGCACACGGGGCTTGTGCTCAGGGCCCCCGGCCTCACGGGGGCCCCAAAGCACTAAAATATGTTTGTAAACTAAAAAACACTGTTAACAGAAAAGAAAGAAAAGAGGGTCAAACCCTAGAAAAAAGAAGAGAAAATTTTAAGCTATACTTCTAACAGAGATATGAAATATTTTTTTCGAAGTCATGAATTCATAGCAACAGCAGCAACAGTATTTCATTTTTAGTTTGTAAAAGGGCCCCCAAATTCTTGTGTGCCCCAGGGCCCCGGCATATATTAAAACGGCCCTGCCCACTACGCACAAGAGCAACAAAGAAATCACCTCGCGGTTTTGTTTTAAACTAATTAATTATTTTCTTTTTTATATTTACAGATAGGAGCTTGCATCATTGGCGCGTATGACGTCGTGAATCTTAAAATAAACGCAAGTTATTTTATACCTGCCTAAAATTAAATAATCAAATAAAATCGCATTTTTACTTTTACTATTAATACTACCAAAAGTTACACCTAAATGGTACCTACTTAAGTACCTATGGTCGACTAAGGAAGTACTTTACCTACTACTTCAGATGACAGGTATCCCAGTAAATAATATTTTGCTAAGGCTTATTGTAAAAATAATATTAACATTGTAGGTTAACTGTAAGCCAAACAAGGCAAAGGTTAAAGGTTTTTGAACTGTGAAATCGAAGTACCTACTTTAGAAAATATTTTACAAAAGAAAGAACACACATTATCCATAAAAATCAAAGAAGTTTATTAAATAATCCCAATTTTGATAAATCGACAAGTAGCTTTTTCTGTGTGTGTGTGGTTTCACAAATAGGTAATAATAATACTTGCTCTGCTAATACCTACTACTAATAAGGGCAGTGATATTAGTAAGACTAAAAACACCTAGCGGGATTGTAAAAGTTTCAGGTAAACTGTTATTAAAAGAAAAAGTATAATATATCACATCGTTATATTCGTTAATAACAGGTTAAAGTAGGCATTCAGTGGCCCTGCGCGTGTAGACTGTAGTAAAGGCCCTTCCTCTCCATGAGTCGCGCGTGCGTCCCACTCTCGGCGACGCGGCCGCGGGACAGTGCGCACACTAGCGCCGCGCGGCGCACCGTGCTCAGACGGTGCGCTATCATCACGCACGTCCGCCCGGAACTTGCCGCGTCGAGTGCTTCTTGCACGACCTGAAGTTGAAGACACTTAGTGTGGACCACTAAACAGGCGTTGGTCAGCACAAGTAGAAAATAATTATTTTAACAATCGCACTGATTTCTATCGGATATCAATCGATAACGGAAAAACATACATAAAAATACACTTATATGACATCCATGACTCAGGTACGTAAGTACAATTATTATTGCTCGTGCTCATCACAAAAAATTTTGCCAAGTTTCAAACCTGCGACCACTAGAGTCACTAGAGGCACTAGTGGTCAAACTTACAAAACCTTATTACCATATTTAATAATAACAACATATTTCAGCATTTATTTGTATTAAAAAACTTGCTATAAAAGATGGTCATACACATCCTAACAGCATGAAGCAAACATTTTTTGGAGATTGCTTTCTATGTTAGTCCCATAGAAAGTATTTCTATTTGAGCCGCAGCATATGAGCCTCAAAATCCATCACAAAGTAGGTAGGTATACCTTCTCACTCTCGCTGTCCAGAGCGCTGGTGGCTTCGTCGAGCAGGAGTATCTTTGGGCGTCGGATCAGCGCTCGCGCGATTGCCACCCGCTGCTTCTGTCCTCCGGACAGCTGCGTGCCTTTTGAGCCAATGTTTGTGTCGTAGCCCTTCAAACAAGAAATATATTTAAAAATTAAATTAATTACTAAATCAAATGAATACCAGATTTAATCACCGGAACTATTTATGTTGGGCACTCAAATTAGCTCTAGGTAGTCACTACTACTGGAAAAATAGGCTTATGGGTTTGGCTGATTTGACTCACAGACTAACTTACTCGCTATCGCATAAAGTTTTTTATGACTTCACTTTTGAGCAGTTTTTTTTGCATTTATGCAATTGAAGAAAACGTTAGTAAAAAAGGGTTTTGTAAACTTAATAAAGCCAGGTGGCGTGCACCAGACACTATTTTAATTGCGCAAGTTTTAAAAACAAAAAATACTGTACGAGTGTTTTTTGGATTAAAATCTTTATTATCTTAAATATCTATCTAGCATATAAACAATAATAATTGTTATTGTTTATATGCTAGATAGATATTTTAACACTTAAAAAAAAGCGTAAACCTTGAAATAATTTATCACGTTAATTCCTCAGTACCTCAGTTAGAAGTCCAAATAGAGGAGACGTGGGTTCGAATCCTACCTAATGTCTAAAAGAATTATACTATAGCTCAATGGAAGTCTAGATGACCCTTTAGGGCCATGTCTCTTAGAGACCGACCGTGTTGCAGCCACTTTACCTGAGGCAAAGACACGATGAAGCTGTGAATATTGGCCTGCTTGGCCGCGTCGACGATTTCTTGTTGCGCAGGCGTCCTCGAGTTGTCGCCATACGCGATGTTCTCTGCTATGGACCGGTCGAAGAGTACTGGCTCCTGCGACACCAGGCCGAGGCTGGCGCGCACTTCGTCTACGCGTAACTGCTGGATGGGGATACCGTCTAAAGCCTACCGATAATAAGAAACATGGTAATGGATGGTGGAATTAAAAATAAATAAGCTTTTATATTTCAGGTTAAGGTTTCAGTCCACTATCTAGTCTAGACTCTGGAAAATAGACCAAGGCACATCGAAGAACTTAAAAATAATAACGTTATAATAATATTATTAATAAATAACCTAACCATTTTTAACTAAAAACTAATTAAATTATTTGCAATGATTGACCACAACCTACCTGCACAATTAAAGTTACCTCCGTAGTGATAAGTCAGTGTCTTGAGTGTCGAAGTAGTGCCAAATATTCGAATCACTTAAATTCGTAGCATGTCTTAGAATATTTACAATCGACCTTGGCCCTATTTTACTTACAACAGTTCCAGCATCTGGGTCATAGAAGCGCTGCAACAGCTGCACGATGGTGCTCTTGCCGCAGCCGCTCCTGCCGACGATGGCTACCGTTGTCCCGCGTTCCACCTACCAAATCACGTATCAGTGTTGCTAGATGTCCCAATTTTAGAGAGATGAACTTCCCTTTTAATGATACTATACTGATACCAAATACGAGAAGTAGGTATGCATATGTAGTCTATTGTTTAACTTAAGTATAACCCCCAAATGAGGGTAGTTTTAGTTCGAGCGCTTTTGTAGCGTACAAGCTCGTAATTAAACGCAAAGACCGATTTATATTGAGTTTAGTAAAGTATAGACAAGTAACGGTAGGCCCTAAAGGATATGTCCTTCTGTTTTAAGTCTCAAAGGAACTACGCTACAACCAATAGGTACTTCGATCGACGTACTTGCTACTGTAGGCTACTACAAAAGCTAAAGCTAAATAAAGTTAACTAAATCCAATGGTGAATTGACTAACATGTAAATTCAATCCGCGTAAAACTCTTACGTTGGGCCTCGTCGGATACCTGAACTCGACTCCTTTAAAACTCGCCTCGCCAGATGGTATCTGACAAAATAAAATTTTTCAAGTGAAACGACATACAAAAAGAAGAAATAAACCAGTCGACCATTAGGCTAAACAGAGACGTATGTCAGACAACTGCGCCGTATCTACCGCTGATGGGATTTAACGATAAGACGTGTGTAGTTGCCGAATGCTTTATTGCACTGATTTTACATAGCATTGTCAAAATTTAGGTCAGGCGCAGCTGGCCAAAGTGCTAACTACACATAAATAATACAAGTTAAATGTTCGAGTTGACTCGTACATATTGCCAACTACTAAGAATATCAAAAGAAAGAAAACAATTAAAATGTAAACTATCAAAAACAAATATAAGGATAATAAACAATGATAACAAATGTTTAAGGTTCAGGTAAATCTTCAAATTTAATTGTCATTGTCAAAGTAGGAGAAGTGGCCCTATCTACACTTAACACGAATCCACTTATGTCACGCCCTATCGACACTGCTGTGTTCGACCGACGTTCATAGTCAGGCACTGCACTGACACTATTGGCACTGGCACTGACACATTGGCTGCGCCCCAGCTTGAGGATGACAGGTCGCTCTCCCTAAGCGCGCAGACACGCACCGGCCCTTCAGCTTGCAGCCGATGAAGATTCCGACGACTACTGCCAGCATCGCCAGTATAGCATAAATAGTCGAGTAATGTACAGAACTACTGTCTTGTAGTTGCTGTAGATCTTGTGATTTCAGCACTTCTATTCGCTGATTAATCTCGTCAAATAACTGATCATGTTTTTTAGGTTTTCAAGCACGTTGTCATTCATAGAAGTATTAATCATATCGTTAGGAGATGAGGTATTTGCGTATAGCAGGTATGTCAATATTTTCTGTAGATAATACATCTTATTTGTGTCATCATGTTGAGCATGTATCGTAAATATATCCCCTTTTATAACGCAACCTTGACCGATGTCAATGACTCCGTTTCCCTGTAGGTACTTTGTCTCGAGTCTAGCTGGGCACAAAATGCAAAATGAGCATTTTGTGCCCATTTTGTTATCCGGCTTGAAGGACCATGTAACGTTCGTTAACTAATAAATGTCAAGATGTCAGATAGATGACCGAAATATGTCAGACAACTGCGCCGTATCTACCGCTGATGGGATTTAATGATAAGACGTGTGTAGTTGCCGAATGCTTTAATTGCACTGATTTTACATAGCATTGTCAAAATGTAGGTCAGGCGCAGCTGGCCAAAGTGCATCGAAATAATGCTAACTACACATAAATGATACAAGTTAAATGTTCGATTTGACTCGTACAATCAGAAAAACAAACAAACAAGGTGTTTTTTGGTTTTTTGTTTGATAAAAATACACGTACTTTATTTATTCTCTGTAAACCATGATCAGTTTCAAAAAATAATATTCTTTATTTCTTGTAGCAACGGATACCGTGATCAGTAGGTAAAAACATTGCTTTATTTTTGAAGGAAACTGATCACGGTATTAGTTGATACGACTCGCCGTGATCCGTGGCTAACTCAATCTGATCCCGAGATCGGTGGAGACAGACCCTAAAAGAAAACCGGCCAAGTGCAAGTCGAATTCGCGCAACGAGGGTTCCGTACTAACTTATAGCTATGTAAATAATTCGTTTATAACGGCGATATCCGTTTCATCATTGCTTCTTGCCAAATTGTCAACTTACTGTCGAAATAATACCTAAGTTTTTTACGGCTTATACGGCCCTATCTTTTTTTTACGTTAAATTAAATTTGATTTTTTCACAGCTTCAAGAGACTGTAAACCTGAGTAAATCATTTTAATCTCAACTCGATACCTCCACGCGATTTCTTCTCGCGTCTGTCTGTCATGACCCTTTATCTCGGGAACAGTCAGGGACAGACGGACAGACGGACAACAAAGTGATCCTATAAGGATTCCGTTTTTTCCTTTTGAGGTACGGTACCCTAAAAATGAATATTTGTATGTATATCCTATGCGTTTCTAAACCGATTTAATTCATTAATCCGATTGCGATAAAACATGGCGAGTTATTGTGCGCACGACGCACTGAATGAATTAAATCTATGCAAACGAAATCGCGGACAACGCCTAATCTACACATATAAAAGAAAGTCGGGTTATAGTTACAACATTTATATGTCGAGAACGACTGGACCGATTTTTATGATCTTTGATTTGTTGAATTTGTCTCCGCCCCGAATAGCAGAATAACTATAAAAAAACACGTACATAGTTTAGTAAAAACAAAAACGTATGACAGCTAGTTACTACATAAAAGAGGTCTAACAAATTTTGTAACAGCGGGCACATCTGGGTCGGCAATTCTCGGCTTCGTGTTCAGGAACTGTACAATCCGGGAGGCCGCGTCGATCCCGCGCTGAAAATCGGGCGCGAACGTGAACGCGTTCTGTGCCTGACCAGACGCCATTTGCAAGGACTGCGTAGTGCTGCCACATGATATAAAAACGGTTAGATGAGGAGTATGACTAGTTGAGGTTACAATACCATTACCATAGCTAGTATATATAATTATCATCAATATTTTATTCCAAGGAACAAACTAAAAGGAAAGTACAAGTCCAGTTGCAGAGAACAGTCGTCTCGTAGCAGTCTCTCGTCTCTTTGGAGATGTATCTGACAAAAGAAAAGCTAACATTATCCTCGTCAAAGAAAAACACTCAGCTGTTACAGGTTCATCATCGTCATCATAATCATCATCAGCCTTCGAAAGTCTACTGCTGGTCATAGGTTCCCCCATAGAACGCCACACCGAAGTTATAGAAATGTGGAATCTCAAAAAATATTAATTATGGTCTCTTTTGAGGTTTTTATGATAATCCTGCACTGCACATATAATAGAAAAGCTGATGCCGAGTTGACAATCGTTGGCGACCACAAACTCTAATCGATACCTACAAACGACCCATAACATTAAGTAATAGATGCTCACTGGGTGGAGTAGACTTGAAAAGGTCAATGATGATAATTCGAGATAGAACAAGTTGCAGGCCGGCTGTCTATGAGTTTCCAACCATCCTTTCGTTCAATTTTAAACTTGAAAAAAATCAAAATAATTTAAGAAATATTATTTTTCATCTACTTTTGATGATTTGGCTCCATCCGAGTCAATAGAGTCATTTTACCATTTGTTTTATTTAGCAGATCGAGAACTCTCGTGTGGTACCTACCTACTTGTAATATGCTTCGATTGACTCGAGCCGGATCATTGGAATCGTCACGCTGGTCACGATAAAACTTACATAAGTATGTTTTCACAGGCGACTCTTTCAGATACGATGAGGTGACCTCCATAAGTTAGCGCTGCTGCATTGACGAAGTTGAACACGGACCGCGACAGGCCGGCCACGAGCCCGCGACAGTGGGCCGACCGTCGCGCGGGCGCTAAGGCCGGCTCGAGCATAGCGACGTACTCAGAGATAACTTTCTGTTCTCGGCCCAATGACGCCACAGTCCGGACGTTTGACACAGCCTCGATTGCTATCTACCGAAAAAAGCAAGTCAAAGTTCAGATGAACGCGCGTCAATGGACCTTGTGCATTCAGATGACCACCAGACCTCATTGACATCATGGGTCAAGCCTAGCTACTCATAAAGACCTGGAGGATCATCAGATATGAATGTACATGGTCAATATGACTAAGCTCCCTAAACGGTGGTAAAAGGGGCTAATTCTGCAGATTTTTTCAAATATTTCCTTATAAGTTCCCATGAAAGTTGTATTTAAACAGCAGAATCAATCCCTTTTGAAAAAGACCGGGTGTTTCTATTTTGTAGGATAAAAATAAATATAAAAAATAAGCTCCAAACAACAAACTAATTAGCATGGTCTCAAAGTAAGGAATTAACACCCTTCTGTTCTGTCATGAGAAACTAGACAGTAAATTTTGCGTTTTCCAGCACTTACAGATTCAATAGCCCAGTCCTCTGCGTTCAAAACGAATAATTGTGCCACTAACTCAATCGAATTATCAATGTCAATAATTAAATACAAATCTTAGTACAAGAACAAGGCGATACCATAGTGCTCTCCTCCAGAGACTTTACATGACCGATGGCCTCCTCGCCCGTGGTCTTCCCCTGATAGTAAATGACCACGGCGATGATGGGCACAAACGAGAGCGCTACGAGGCCCACGCGCCACTCGAACACCATTGCCAGCACTATCGCCAGCCCGATGGAGCCCACGCCTTGAAGGAATACACCGATACGTTGACCTGTCGCCTAGAAGGAATATACAACAGGTCAACATGCATCTACTTCTTTCATACACCGGTGTGAATAATTGACAAATGCCAGCAATACAATGTTTGATGTTCAAATGAAAAATAATTCCATGGCTTACTGACCCCTTGTACGTAAGCTGCCTCGCCGGACAGCCGAGCGCACAGCGCGCCAGTGGAGTTGGTCCGCTCGTCAAAGTAACCTACGTCCTGTCGCAACAAATGCTGGAGCATGCGCACACGCAGCCTTTCTGTAAGGTACGCACCAGCTATCCCAAACGCCGAAGACTAGAATAATGCACAACCGAAATAAACAAAAGGTAGGAATTAATGAAAGATGATCAAACGCAATTTACGCAATCTAGGGCCGACGAAATCTTACGTACCTCAACCAAATTTGAAATCCCCATTACAATTCCTATTACTATGCAGATGACGGAAACTCTATTAACCTTTTCCATCAATTTAGTAGGATCAGGATCAGACATCGACTGTAAAGTTAAGAAAGAAATTCAAAAAATGAAATTCTAATTATAAATCAAAACTTTATGCATTTTAGCGAAACTACTTTACTTACTTACATTTATCATTAACGATTTACAAATTAAACAAAAGAGAGTCGACTAATTATATACTTATTTAAAAACTAGATTCAGCTTCTTACTCCAAAAAGATCTCCAAAAACCACAATGAACAATGGCATTGAGAAGCCGATGATGACAGAAGACACACTTCCAATGGTAATGGATTTCCATTCCGGGGAATTAAGGCGGACTACACGCCAAAATGATAGCTTTGCCGGGTCCGTCTTCTTGTCCTCTTCTAATATCTACAACAACAAAAAATCAATCTTTTAAAGCAGTTGATAAAATAAACAATGTAGTTAGTTCATTATTAAAAAACGGTCTTAATCAAATTATATAAAAACTTTAAACACTAACATTTGGTATTGATTCATCTTCAAGACTGGGCTCTGATAATTTAGATTCTTCTCGAACCGGAGCAAAATCTAAAAAAGAAAAATGATACTTTATAAAGAAAGAAAAAATCTCACAGTGATATATAATAATAATATATATACAGGGTAGTCCAGGCCAGATGGATATAAAATTTGTTTAGGTAGCCGGCTTAGGATTGGGTAATTTTATATCAGAGTACCTGTAGCCACCTTTCAGCTTCATCATCAGACCCTGGCCATCATGTCGAAAGATGATATTCAATTTACTAATTTCTATAGGTAAACTTGCAAAATATGTAATATCGAGCGCAAATATTATGACTATTATTCCGAACCAATGGTGCCATCAGATCTTTCTCTAGGCACATACTATGCCTGAAATGCCGTCTGTCTGACAAGTCTATATCCATCAGCCTACCCTAACTTTAAAAGAGCTTAATTACGGCCTATTTCAGAAATAAATAGGTTTTATGGGTTTAGACCTTTTGTTTAGAACATGTAGCATAATGGTTTAGCTATAATTTAGGATATGGTTTTTAAAATTTTAATTTAATCAAGTAAAACTTGGCTTGTTGTGAGAAAATAAACGAGTTATTTTATTTACTAACTAGCGTACATATGAACTGTATTTATTCAATCATTGCCGTATTCTGGCGGACGCAGGAAGTGTAAAGAAAGAACGCGGCACAATAAATTGAACGAATTGACTGAACGGCGTTTGGGAAAAACCGTTGGGTCAATTTGACTAAAATTTTAAGAAAAAAAATGTAGTCTGTAACACGCTGATCGAACGTGTCAAGTCGCCATGTTTAATATTTGCCTGTTTTTTTGAGATATGGCTATTAAACTTGGAATTTAATGTTATTTATTTTTCTTCCTAGTTTGTCGATTTCAAGGAAAGTATTTATTCTTGCATTGATATAAAATTAAATGCACTTCAAATTTGCAGATCAGTCTGAATTTTTTTTCTGAGAGAGTGCAATGTCTAAGTAAGCACCTAAAATAAAAAAATAATAGAATTTTTCATTTTAAAAGTAAATAAAAAATTATTAAAACATTAAAAGTGGTGATATTTTTAAAATAAAAAAAAAACATATCTTGTAAGCGGCTGACAAGCGATTTTTTTCCTAGCGGGTACAAATAGGTCCCTAAGCCGACCTAAAAATGTTTTATATCTATCTGGCCTGGATCACCCTGTATATATAAGTATAATGTTACCTTCGGTACCGCCAAGCTCGTTCCGGTCCTGCAAGGACACCATCTCGCAGTAGTGACCATTCTTCGCCATTAGTTCATCATGGCTTCCCTTCTCAACCACCAAGCCTTCCTTCATCACGTATATCACATGAGCGTTGCGAATCGTGGATAATCTATGTGCTACTATAATTGTTGTTCTGCCTTCGGCGGCCTGAAGCAATTATCAGAATGGGGAACCACACTGCACATTTATCTCAGTAGGTGTCGCATTGTGTTTGGTCTTTCTAGTGATTATTTAATTACTGATTCAGTAGTTCTGTCACTGATCAAATAACTATTACATTATAGGTTCTGCTATGTTGTCAAACGTCTTCAAACTTAACGCAAACACGTGCAATAGTAGGAGAGCCGACCGCAAATTTTCGTACCTACTTGATACCGCGATGAAATGCACAATGGATTCCCATAAAAGTTATGCTAAGTTCGAATATAATAGTCTGCCATGGTGGAACTTGCCAAAAGTATGAAAAAGAAAGCCATTTCCGGTGCGAAAAAGGGGGCATTTCTAACCGAACCCAACTCATACCGAAATAATAGTTATGGCATCAGTTAGAAATTTACTGGTAGATACAGAAAAGCGAAAACTGTCAGTTTTTTTTTTGCCGGAAGTGCTTGGCAGACGCTCTCAATGGTGACCCCATCGGGACCCCTAAAAATACCTATCTGATACCAGCGGTCGGCTATCCAACTACAACAAAAAGCACAAACAAAATCTGACTGGCATTTACATGAACATTATTTTATTTGTTGACAACACCGAACACGCCACCATCTAAGATTGGCTTTGTCTGTTCCCAATTTTTTGGAGAAAAAAAAGAAATGAAACAATTCGTCTTCATTCAAATGGTAATCACGCATTCTTAAATACCTACAACCAAACATGATTTTAGAAATCGTGTAACTACCTTATCTAAAGCCTTCTGCACTTTAGCTTCAGAAGACATGTCGAGGGCACTAGTCGCTTCATCTAAAAGGAGTATCCTAGGGTTCCGAATTAGAGCCCGAGCTATTGCTATTCGTTGTTTCTGACCCCCGGAGAGGGAGGCACCTCGTTCACCAACCAGCGTGTCATAAGCCTAATAAAAAAACCATCCGTATTAACTTTTTTTTTCCTAATAAATAACTTCTTGTCTTGTCATCACAAGAATCACAACAGCAAGACTTTTGACATTACAGTAGAAAAAACTGCGAATAATAAAAATCTTCATTAGACGACCTGATTGGCGTATAAGCGCGTTAATTCGCCTTAAACGCAGAGGTCTATTACCGATTCGGGTCAATTCAGAAAACGATCTTTTCTTAATTGGCTCAAGTCACGGTGTGCTCGAAGACGCCCCTGGCAAAAAACATTGACCTCGTAACACAAAGATGTTAACTCCTTACTTCGAGATCATGATAATTGCTGTGTTGTCTGGCGTATATTTATTTATATTTAAAGTGTAGATTACCACGCCTGTTTTGTCACCAATTATGCCCTTACCTTCGGAAGTTTCATGATAAAATCATGTGCGTACGCTTGTTTCGCAGCTACCTCGATATCGGCGTCAGTGGCACCCTCCAGCCCATAGCGAATATTGTCACGGACAGTGGCGTTGAAAAGCACAGGCTCCTGGCCCACGAGCCCGATTTGCCTTCGGAGCCACTGGACCGATAGCTTACGCACGTCGTTCCCATCAACAGATACCTGTTCGGTCATACCATTTGAAAATTCCTATTCATATCTCATGATGATGGTAGTTTTAGACGGACACTAGTTGTCATAATGCGACATTTGCGTAAAGTTAGTAATTATGATCATAATACCGATCGTGTAAAATACCTACACGATTGGTAGTGATCATAATTCACGATATAACGAACACGCATATACCTACTATCTACGAAAATACTTACGCTGCCATCGACGACATCATAGTTGCGGGATATGAGCTGTACGATTGTAGACTTGCCACACCCAGAACGGCCTACCAGAGCCACTGATTGTCCACGGGATACGCTTAAACTCACACCCTTCAATACCTTAGAAAAAAAGATAAAAGTAAACCAAACATTCTTTAGAAAAATGATTGATCTCGTCTCATAATGTAAGTTGCAAGATACTAACTGGTACTTCTGGGCGAGATGGATAGTGGAATACAACATTGTTCAACTCCACATTCCCTTCAACAAGGTCTGGTTTGATGCCACGGTCTTGCAGAGGGTTGATTGCGGGAACATTGTCCAAGAGACGGAATATTTGAGCACCCGCTCCGCGAGCTGACCCAAACGTGGACATCAAAGAACCCACCATACCAAAATTTCCTAATGCTGTCATGATCCCGAAAAACACCTGCATTATGATAAATATGAGAACTATTGAACTTGTACTTAATGACTCCAAAAAATACGCGCTAAAGCTTTTTTGATTTACTTACAGAGAACATGACATCTGCATTGTAATGTTTTGGATCGTTGATAACGAGGTATATTCCAATATAGAAAGACAATGCATACGAACAGAATACGCAGAAGAATAAAAATCCCATAGATAGGCCAGTAAACAATTCTGTGAAAAATATAATTCAATTTACTACTATAATCTATACTTAATATTATAAAGCTAAAGCTGAAGAGTTTGTTTGTTTGGTTGGTTGGTTAGACGCGCCAATCTCAAAAACTACTATTCCTATTGAAAAAATATTTTTGTGCTGGAAATTAAATTTATCGAGGAAGGGTGTAGGCTATATAATATCACGCTACAACAAATAGGAGCTGAGCATCAATGAAAAAAGTGGAAAAATATTAATTTTAAATTTCCGTTGCGTGCGCTGCGTATACGACTAAGCATATTATAATCTATCTTTTAAGGTTGACCTTTTTATGGTAATCAAAGTTCTAAAATAATGCATTATTTGATCGTTGATAAAGACTTTTAAGTGGCAGGCTGAACTCCACGCAGGCGAAGACGAAAGTGGAAGCTAGTATGCAATAAATATGAGCTAAAAAGTTAAATCGGCAAGAAAAAATTCCAAGCTAACGAATATTTTGTCATAAAGTTTTTTTTACATCACATAAATTAATCGAACCCCACTTTAGCAGAGACACATTGAAAAGGCAAAGGACAAGAAGTACCATGAACCTTTCTTGATGTTGATGCGGCGAGCCTCAGCAAGAGGCTGGCAATACCGCTCGAGTTCCTTCTTCTGGCCATTGAAGGCGTAGACGGTCCGGATTGAGCCTAGTACTTCTTCAGCTACTGCGCTTGCGTTCCCAGACTTCAGCGCTTCCCTTTTGCTAAGACGGTTGGCTATCTGACCACGAAAAACTGCTTTGAATATCAAGTGCAAAATAAAAAAGCTTGAAAATAACAAGAGATTGTTAAGTTCTCCTGCTCATGTTTCAAAGATAATAAGGACACAGTAAAAATATGCCGTGCCGTGTGGGGACGGCCGTAAAGAATACACTTCCACACCGCCAACAGGAAGCGTGTCGTAAGAGCCGTGTCTTATTCCTGTAGCACTAGACGGGCAACAGCGTCTTCGTGCGAAATCTTATAAAAACTGCGCTCGCCAAGCGTGGCGAGTATCGGCAATTATCTCCGATGACAATTACATTAGGAAGGTCTTTGTTCAGCAGTGGACGTCCTATGGCTGAAATGATGATGATGATGAAAAATATCCAAGCAACCAAAGCAACTCATGGTCATAGCAGGCATTTAAGTTTTTTTAATAGAAAACTGTAACCGGTTTACTCCTTGCTTTAGCTAAAAGCTGTTAGTGGAATTTGAAAGTAAATAAAATAAATAAATATGTTGCTGTAGGTGTAAACTCTTAAATAATAGCTAGCATAAACAGCGATTATAATCATACTCTCAATTTATAGAACAGTATTTAACAACAACCTTCGTAGCAGAAATGAGAGCATACTGGACTTTGTGAGGTCCCGGGTTTAATTCCCGGTCGGTCAATGTAGAAAAATAACATTTCTATATTATCGCGGGTCTGGGTGTTGTAGTACCGTCGTTGCTTCTGATTTCTGTAACACATGTGCTATGGGCTTCCTTAGCAAACGATCAGAGCAATGTATGTGATATTGCCCAATATTTATTTAAGTATAGCTGAGGTAAACCACCACCTGACAGTTTAGGTGAGGCCTGTGCCCTACAGTGGGACGCATATATTTTAGGCATACTTTACTTTAAGAATAGCTGACTTATTTACGCACCATACCCGTGAGGCCTACTAGTATGAACGTGGCGGGCGTCGTAGTAAGGCACAGCAGAGCCAGCTTCCACCCCTTAAGCATAGCCATCACCACGCATCCCACAGCTGTTGTGAAGCTATACGCAAACGAGAACACCTTGTCCCCAATGCCCTCTTCCACCTTTATCACGTCACTAAATCAAAATGGAATTAAGAATGAAGTAACTAGAACTTTAAAATCTCTTTTTTTCCAATAGATATTGTGAAATTTAACATTATGAGGAAGGTTCCCATTTGTTAAGCTGATGAGTAAAATAGGAAAACATTACAAACTCAGCATAAGCAAATAATTTTAAGCAAAATAAATTACAACGAAAATTGCCTTAGGTACTTACTCTGCCATTTTGGAGGAAAAATCGCCAGTTTGATATAGATCAAAATATGCAAAATCTTGATTCAAAGCCGATTTCAAATATTCTTGCCTCAGTTTGAAAATCTAAAAAGCAATGAATACTTAGTTTAACTAAACTTGGGTAGGTAGTTTGCTTAATTAATGTATTATCCTTTCTTGTCTTTCCTGCTTATGATTGATATGAAAATAATGAAATAAGCTTACCTAGAGTGGCTAGAGTTAATACAAAGCTGGTAGATAAATACACTAACAAAAATTAATAAGGTCCAACCCGTCTAACACAAATCATACATAGAGTTAATTATTATTTAATGGTTTGAGTTAAAAACAAGTATATTTTATAAGGAACTAGCTGTTGCCCGTGACTTCATTCAGCTGATGTTTTAGTCATAAAGATTTTTTTGCAGAACTTCCTTAATTTTTTATTACATAAGAACCTTTTCCTGACAATAATTAACACAAAAATATAAATTAGCGAAATCGTTCCATACGTTCGCGCGTGAATGCGTGATGCGATGACCAAGGGAAATAGAGATTCATTTTTATATTATAATAATAATAATAAAATTTTTATTTCAGAAATTTCTTTCCATAGAGTGGGTTAGTAGTTACAAAAAAGTACTTATAAGCTAGGGTTAGTACATCTATAAAACTTGAAAAAAAAGAGAAAATAACATAAATAACCTACTTCACATTTACTAAAGCAGGCCTCGAGCCGACATGGACGCTGTTCCAGTGTCTCAAGATAGGACAGCAGTAGCGACTCCCTATCGCCGCCAGGAGGCTGTTGGGGCTGTCTCGGACGCGGCGCCACGCGGTGGCAACCCGCTTGCGCAAGACCACTGGGAAACTGTCTATGCGAGCCTCAGAGAACATCGCCGACGCGCTGCAGTACCGAGGCAGCCCCATCAGCAACCTGAACCCGTTATTATATTGGACGCGCAGGGCTGAGAGCGCCCTCTGTGAGTACTCAACCCATAGACTGCAGGTGTAGAAAGATTGGCAGTAGGCCTTAAAAAGAGTTTGTTTAACTTCGGTGTTACACCGTGCAAATCTACAGGCGAGCATGTTCGCTCTCATAGCTAGAGCCCTGCGCTCCCTCTCAATGTCGGCCTCATCCGACATACCTTCAGTTACCCAGTGCCCCAGGTACTTAAAACTTGTCACTCTTTTCAGTGGTAAGCCTTCAAGAGCGACAGGAGGAAAATTGTAGCTTCTATTTTTTTATTTAAATACTACAATCTCACTCTTCACAACATTGTAACGTAGGCCATGGGTCGCTGCATACTTCTCACAAATTATATATTACAGATATAACCTTAGGTAGGTACTGTGCGAAAGGTGCGCGCGAGCGGCGCGCGTGCTGTGCTGTTCGCGAGCGGCGAGTTCGTCAGCTTTATACTTACGTAAGTACGTATTTATATTTGTTTTACTAGCAAAAGCCATTTTTTAGTTAGTTTTTCTTTTTTTTTTAATCTGCGTACAAGAAACGGATGTCAAAAGGTGCACACGAACCTGATTTAATGCTGTTATTTTCATAAACGCTGTTCCCGCATACCCACCCAATAATAAAATTACTCCCACACAGGAGTAGTGAATGCCAAAAGAGTGCATGGACCGAAGGAATCCTTCATCATCCTGTGTCCCTTTCTGCGTAGACGTGGCATGGGATATCATGGTCTGGAAGACGTTTGCAACGAGAGTTATAGCATACGGCAGCGTCATCCCAGCAACTACAGTGACCATTAAAGCCACAGCAATCAAGAACCGATCCAATTTAGTTGCAAATCTGTACTGAAATATAAGAATAGAAAAATCCGATCAGTTTCCGAAAAACCCAGCATCAAAATTAAATCATTCACGTAAAGCACTTGAGTACTACGATGTGCTAAAAATTTTTAAGATAGCTTATCTTAAGAAATACAACAAGTTAAATCAAGATAAGATTATTATAAGAGCAGGTTAGAACACTATCTGCTGTGGTATCATAAAAATATCATACCAGTGTAAAGTAAGATATACTGGGTGCTGTCGCATTTGTCTTGTTACTATTATCATCGCTGAAATAAAAAAAGGGAAATAGAAAGAATTAGGGTAAGTACTGTTAGGTAAAGAAACACAGCTTTGTTTATGATAAACTATGTAAGGTAAGTAGTTAAAACGTAATTACGTATAAATAATACCAATAGGTGTTTTTTGTTATCTTACATACTTACCTGTTATCTAGATTTTTTATTCTGCCGAGGCGTACCATTTCAACACGTATTTTTATAACCTATAAATTGGAATTAAAAAGTTATAAATTTATTGCCAAAACGTTATTTTATTCATATAAATAAAATAATTAAAATTAGGATGTCTACTTTGAGTAACTTTGACAGATATAACACTCCAACGTTCATGTCATTTTGAACTGACAATAATTAAAAAGCATAGATAAATCCATGGATAAAATTATAGCCCGTACAAAATGATATCTTTATGTCTGAAACCTGTTTTATTTTTCTGATTTAAAAAACAACGCCTCAGGGCTAAGTTTAGGGCTTTTATACCCGCCATTCTTCGGTACTACCCGATAGGAACTATAAACCTAAATATTTTAACAAACTTTGCATCTTTAATCACCAATTGTGTGCAATAATTTGGGTGCCCGAACACCTCATCAATCGATTCCTTTATTGGTTCATTCATTAGTTATCGTGATACACCTGACAGCGGTAACGGCTGGGAAGTGGTTTGGAAAATGGAAATGGCACGAACTTTTTTAGCGCGATACCAAATGTGACAAACGTAACGGAAGTGGTGTGGATGTGGTGTGGTAATGGTTCGATTTTATTAGCGCGATCGGGGCCCTGCTCAACGTACACTAAAATTCTAGATAATTATGGTTGTTGCCATTAAATTGAACATAAATACTTTTTATGTTTCTATGGGAAAGTTGTTAAATTTTTTGAGCTAGGCTGAATATACAGTGTGTGGCCGGAACCGGGGATGATATTGAAAACAGAGACTCTATAGGTCATTAGTAATTAAATCAAGGTCCTAACTAAGTAATTAAAATTAAAACTTTACTTTTTGATTTTTTCTAACAAACTTAATTGTAAATTCAATGTAATGCAAACAATGCAATAGTTCCGCTCAACTTGATCGATTGAGTTCATCTGCATCGTACTTATTCGGAGCTACTCGGAACGTCTCTTTGACGCGACATTTACAACGTTAGCGATTACACTGATTAGGAATCGTAACTTTAAATTATTATTGTGTCTAATGCATGGGTTTTGGTTAACTGGGATCTTTTCAGGAAAGATACTAATACTCTAGAGTCTTGGTTTTCAATATTATCCCCGGTTGTAGGCTACACACTGTATATTAAAGATGACAATTAATGTTGCAGATAGTTTAATTAAAAACACAACAGAAATTGCCATACTATAACATTCAAAGTTCCCGCGTTGATAAGAACGAGCACTGCTATAGAATAAATTAGAGAAACCGGCGTTTGGTGGTTTGCTAAAAATGGTGTTGGCAAAGAAATACATAGTTGTATCTCCATTTGTTGGGGAACCCAAAGAGAGTGACTTTAAAATTGTTGAGGAACAATTGCCAGCTTTACAAGAAAATGGTAAGTCAAGAGTTGATTAAGTAAGTTTGTAAAACTGTAAAATAAAATGAACGAAACCTTACAACACAACGGTAATAATTTGAGGTTAAGAATATCTAGTAACTAGTAGTAACCTGTTCTAATGAAAATGTAACTATAAAGAACTTTATTCGTGTTGTTAATATCATAACATAATTCTGAAAACTGTTATCATCATTTTGATAACCTAAAAATATTTAGATTCAAAATTGTCTAATCAATCATCGACTTCTTTCAAGTTTAGCTTTACGATATCAATTAAGTACACAGACCACTGAGCAAGTAATATACACACACTTGAGACTCTCAAAAATACCTAACTGAGTAGGTAACTATAGACAAGACGACCTTAAAACCAATCTTGAAAAATGTAATAACTTATGTTAGTGCAGTCAATAGCTACCTAAGTCAGCTAATCAACCTAAGTATCCCAAAACCTTTTTTTTAGAATTTCTGGCAGAAGCAGCATATCTTAGCGTTGACCCCTATCAAAGGATGAAACTCGGCAGTACTTACCCTTGTGACATGATTGGAGGCCAAATAGCTAAGTAAGTCCAGTTTTGGAGACGGTAATTCTATTCCGTAGTGCCTAGCCGTAATTACTAATGTTAGTTGAGGTTTACAAATAAAATCATGCACCGGATTGTCACAATCTCAAAGTAGGGAAATTAACATTATGTTACCAGTGTACCAGATTTTTTGTGCCAAGTGCATCTCTTGGCACACCCAGAACCGAGCCAATTGGGAAAGATCGTTTTCTAGTGACCCGACCGGGATTCGAACCCGTACCCTTGCGCTCAAATCGAAACACCGCGCTACTGCGCAATTTGGGTCATCAAAATACTAAAAGTATCGTCGTTGCGCCTGCCAAATCTTACATGTGCATTTTTATGGTTTTTTTTTTTATTTGCTAGATGTCACTAGTTTTCAAAGGCCTATCAAGTCCAAAAACCCGTTTGTGCATATTCCGCATAGAGACGGAATTGCCAAATTACGTATGTACACTTTAATGGAATGACAGTTGCTTTAAAACTTGGTATGTGTTATATAGTCATTTATCAGTTTTGGAAAGTATGCTCAGTGACACATGTCAGATTTTCTACTTCACAGTATTTTTTTGCAATCCTGATATGTGTACAACACAGATTAAAATAATAAATAGAAGGATGTGTTCAGTCGATACATGGTCTACAATACGAACCCAAGCGCCAACAAAATTGACAGCCTCAGAGCCAATCACAGTCAAGAATTTGGTCGGCGCTTGTTGGTGCCATTATCGGCTGAATACCCAATCTCATTTAGATTTTTGGTCTGTAGGTTACACATAGCATAGGATTTGCAGTGCATCGTATTGCCATGTGGTTAAAGTTAAGGTAACAATATACTGTGAAATTAATTAAAAACTACAATAAAAATACAAAAGGTAAGTAATTTTACTTATACTTTATATATATTACATAGGTTAGCAAATGTGTTCATCTTTTATCATTAGCGAACCTAACCAATTGTAAAATGTATAGTATTAAAGCATTAGCAGAGGAGAGGAGAGAGATAGCCTAAAATCTGTTTATGGGTGCATTTAGGCATGTTGGTAAGGTAGCTATGTTACTTGATGTGTTGTTTTTGTTGATTGTTGTAATGTCGTTCCGATAAAACGGGGTTGTTTCCTAAGTGTAAAATATATAATTTTTAATATGATTATTATTATTTTTAAGGCCAAAAACCTCTTGCCTCTTGGGCGGTAATGACCGGCAATAGCACAGTTGGCCGGGATCAGGGCAAAAGAGAAAGATATCGGCGGAGATGGCCGCCTTCGACGCCTATGAGCCGCAGACGAATCCCAGTCTTTTCAGGTGTACACCTAATGTGACTGGGATTAACCCGTTTGCCGATATAACAATTGGTATGATTTCAGTGGACGCCACTTCCCACATTTCGGTAACCTCGTGTACTAGATCCAAGTACTTGCGTTGCTTTTCGGTCTCGGCCTTCAAAATATTCTCGTCATGAGGGATAGTGACGTCCACCAAAAACACCTTTGATTGCGCCCGGTCCTTCAGCACTATATCAGGCTTATTCGCAAGAATAGTCCTGTCAGTGATGATGGGCCGGTCCCAGTAGAGCCGGATACTGTCACTTTCGAGTACTGGCTCCGGCGAGTACTTATAATAGGGTAGTCTGTGGCTCATAAGACCGTACTTCAGGGCGAGCTCTTGGTGGAGAATTTTGGCTGCTTGATTATGCCTGTGCAGATACTCAGTGTTAGCAAGAGCCGAACAACCCGAAACTACATGACGGAGGGATTCTCCAGGATGGCGACAGGCCCGACAAATGTCCACTGTGCCATCCTTTATGATGTATTTTCGGTAGTTGTTCGTCTTGATAACCTGGTCTTGTATCGCACAAGCAAATCCCTCGGTTTCCCTAAAGAGGTCTCCAAAGCGCAGCCAATGCACGGAAGCTTTTCGGTCCACGTGCTCGTGTAGAGCCTTGAAAAACAGCCCGTGCAGCTCTTTCCCTTTCCATACGGTCTCGCGATCAGAGACACTTAGTATCGCCGGCGACTGCCATGACTCGTTGGCCAGATCAAGAGGGGTGAGTCTTTTATCACATTCTATGACATCACAATGCATCGTTGTGTCGGTCTTTGCCAGAAAATAGGCTCTGAGGCCAGATACCTCGCGGTTGTGCATGGTCTTAGCACTTAAGAGGCCTCGACCACCACACTTCCTCGGGATATACAGCCTCATGTCCGACGACCTGGGGTGATGCATTCTATGTAGTGTCATAGTCATGCGGACCTTCCGATCCAGAGCGTTTAATTCGGTCTGAGTCCATCTGAGTATGACAAAGGTGTATAAGAGAATAGGCATAACCCATCCGTTATAGGCTTTGACCCCCGACAAAGAACTATTAAGTACCTTTGTAAAGCGGTCGAAGAAGGCTTCACCAACAGACTGTTTTATGTCCGATTCCCTCACACCTATATTCTGTGGTATACCCAGATACCGGTATGTATCAGTTTCGGAAATTGTTTGCAATTGGAAGACACCAAGGTCAACCTCCTGCGACTGAGTTATCTTCCCCCTCGTCACGTGGATAACCGCACACTTATCAACCCCCAACTCCATTCTGATGGAGCCACTAAAATCCACAACGATGTTTAGTAACTCCCTCAACTTTGGAGCTGTTGGGGCTAACAGCTTAAGATCATCCATGTAAAAAAGGTGCGATACCCGATCATTTCCTCTCCAAAACTGAAATCCCGTCCCTGAATTCTCCAGTAATCTGCTTAGAGGGTTCAGGGCAAGGCAAAACCAAAGTGGACTCAGACAATCGCCCTGGTATATACCCCTCCCAATACTTATTCGGTCTTCCACATCCGCCATTCTCTCGCCCTGGAGACTTAGCATTGTACTCCATTGCTCCATACATTGCCCGAGGAAGTGTCGAACTGTATAATCAATTTTATACATCTCGAGGACCCTCTTCAGCCATGTATGGGGGACCGAGTCAAATGCTTTTTTGTAGTCAATTCAGGCAGCAGAAAAGTTCCGACGATTGCCTTTGACCAGTTGGCCAGCGACAGTATCTACGAGGAGGAGCTTCTTTGAACCGCGACTACCAGCCCGACATCCATTCTGAGCGTCCGACATTAGACGATTCGCGTCTATATGATCGCGAATTTTGGCGCTCAGAATGGATGTAAGTGCCTTATAGATGGTAGGCAGACACGTTATCGGGCGGTATTTACTTGGGTCAGCGGTGTTTTGTGTTTTAGGAGCTAGGTGAGTGAGAAAGTTCGGGAGAGCTCCGATCTCAAGCGCCTCCTGAAATTGGCGGGCCAAGGCATACCGAGAACCCTTTTATCCAGTAACTCTGCAGGCCATCTAGTCCCGGGCTATTCCAGTTCGGGGCTCTACGTACTGCAGTGGCTACGTCCTCATCGGTAATGAAGACAGGGTTCATCGGGGGTACCGATGCACACGCCTCCTCTATCGCTCCAATTCAGGGTCCTTCGCTGTGCTCCACCGGTGTTGACCATAGGCTACGCCAAAAGTCTACGACGTCGGCCTTGTTCGGTCTTTCACCGGTGTTGCGAGGTTCAGAACTCTCCAAAAGTTTGTAGAATTTTGGTCTGGTCACTCCCGAAGAGGCGATTCTGCTCGTATCTCTAAACCCTTTCGGAGTACCTTCTGATACGCTACGCTACGCCCACGCTGCGATCTTCTGCTTCAGCTCGTCGATGCGCTCCGTCAGTTTCCGAGTAAACTCTGGGTTAGCCAAATTAATGTTCATCCCAGAAAACTCCCTCCTGACAAAGAGCACAATCCTTGGCCTGGTATTGCCCGAGCGGAAGCATGTCAGTTTGCCGATGAGGACTCTGGCCTGCTCGATACTTTGTTCGAAGGCTGGCAAAGTATTACTCCTGCGAGTAGTACGTGCAGCACTCGGACTTGGTGCAACTCTGATGCCAGTGAAACGGCACACCGTCATTGCTGGACTGAAGAGAATCGTACTGGTATCAGCCAGGCCAGAGCTGTTCTCCAAATACTGGGGCAGCATCTGGTTTACGGCCTCAACGACATCCCGGATCCGAACGCTGAGTGGTAGTCTCGGAAGCCTAGGTCTCTCTTCCAGGGGAGTATTACTGTACTCCAAAATCGTCTCCTCTATAATCCCCCTCATTCGCTCTAAGTCCTGGGCGACTATTTCCGACGCGCCAACAGCCTCCACTGGCTCGTCATCGACCACCACATTCTCGCCGCCAGAAGTAGCAGGAGTGGCAGTCTGCTCAGTGGATGCAGGTGTCGCGCAGGAAACAGCCTCGCTTCGCAATTGTTCGAGCTCAGTGATACTAAGGATATTAGAACGCAATATCCACCGAGCTCTATCCGACAGGCTTTGTTCGGCGACAGACAAAGTTGGCTCCAGCTGCAAAAATGCGCGATGCATCCGTGCTCGATAGCCTGTCCTACCGGTTTCTCCCTCTGTCGCTCCGTAGTACGAGTAAGCGCGCATGAGGTTCGCATTCATAGTTTGATTCCACCTCATGCGCCTTGTACCTCCAGTGGCGGGCACCAATTGCTGGGGCTGGGAAGCCCCTGCTGGTGCCAAGCGTACTGAAGGTGATGATGGCGGTGACCGGGCAGGTGGTTAATAGGTACTATATAGCTTGAAAAACCGATTATTGTGACATTGTTGTTGCAAATTATTATTCTAAAGTTTTTTTTTGTTTACTACAGAACTGTTTTATATAGGAGTTAATTTCAACCTTAGAAGTTGTTTCAACATTATACTTAAGATTAATTTATCGATTTATTGTTCACGGGTCCCGATTTGGATGTGATGGTAATTATAAGATAGTCAGACAACTCAAAACTGACAACTTGCATTTAAGATCTCTTTGATTATAAACTCGATAGACTGATTATGTGCGATATATAATAGTAAAAGTAAGTTCATTGTTAATTTATTAGATACGTAACTAGTTTTTATAGAAAATTTAATATTAACGATTTAAATTAGGTATTTAAGTAAGATTTGTATACAAGATCTCAATTTTTAACTTAATACTTAATAATTAAGTGATAAATAGATAATAAGTAATTTTATGTGATCTAAACCAAGTTTTGTTACCAAATTAAAATATTTAAAACTGCTTTATAGTGTTTTTATAATTATCACCTGGATGAATATTGTAGTTAATTAATATCTTGAAAAATCACTGTTTTTATTTTAAGATCGATTTTATTTTGAAGCGCATTACTGCAGTGTAAATGATAATTTTGAATCATTACAATTCTGCTATGTGGTAGATTTTACACAAACACTTATTTGCATGAACAAACTTAAGGTAAACCAATACCTGATAAGTACACAAAAATGCTTTAAAAAAAAATTGTGACTAAAGTATTGTTTTATAGCTATTTAATGTTAGACTATCTTATGTGTTGTATTTTTATCTACCATTTTCCATATTTTTTATTTAAAATATTATAATGGTTCAGTGAAAAAACTGTTTTTTGTTCGTCCTGTAAAGTTGTCATTTTGCACATACATGGATTGGCAGGCGCATCGACGGTATGTACTTACCATAAATTTTCAGAGTAATAGAGAGCAGAAACGTCCAATATCCTGTCGGTACTTGGGTGATGGGCCATTTTGGGTGGCGAACACACACCGTCGTGAATCCAGAAAACGCAAAACTTTGTAACCAAAAACCATACCTATACGCACTACCCGATTTTGGAGAATTGCCCGTATCTTTAGGACTTGGCGTCTGTGGAAGAGTTGGGTAATATACTGCTACCTAAGTACCTACTACCAGAAATTAGTACCCATATTAACTAACTATTCGATTGGAAATATATAATATTATTACTAACTGTTGCTCGCAATTTCGTTCGCGTGGTCTTAAGTTTATTCATTAGTCATTACATAATAATAATTATAATGCATTTGTAGCCTAGTCTAGCTGGCAGCTAGCTAGACAGACCGGTTTTTTTTTCCAGAAATACGGCATACTTTGGCCTCACCACAATCTGTAGACCAAAGGCTGGAGAGACCGTAGTCGTGTCCGGAGCCGCGGGCGCTGTAGGTTCGCATGTGGGACAAATCGCAAAAATATTAGGTAAATATTTTTTCTTTACCTAAACATATATATTTTAAAGAAAAGGTACGAGTATTATGAGTTTTGGGTGAGAGTAACGTAGTTTTACTAGATCAGTGGGTGAGAGGTTGTTTGTTTGTGTGTGCGTACTTGAATGTTTCCATTTATCTCCGAAACAGTTTTCCGTAAAGGATTGATCAGAGATAGTTCATAGATAGGTGTTATGGTGTTAACTCGCCAGAGGGCGCAACAGTATAAATCCTTGTCACAATCAAAATAAGAAAAACATTTTGTATGAAATATCTGAAAATAAATGAAATACTTAATTTAATTGATTTATTTGTCAATTTTTGTCTTTTCTTTACTAATAGATTTTCGTTATTTGGCTATGTTTATCAGCTTTTTCGTTCGACATGGCTTTAGGTATGCTTTCTTTTCAAGAGAATCACAAACTATGTAAACGATTCTTCGATTTCAGGGACCAAAAATACAACCGCTAGACTAGGACAACACTATAAAAATATTTACGCAATAATTATAACAGTATGAAGTTGATACAAAATCCAAATGAATCTCCGTTTCAGGTTGTCGCGTAATTGGATTCGCTGGTTCGGACGAAAAATGTAAATGGTTAGTGAAAGAACTCGGATTCGACGCAGCTAGTAATTACAAAACCGATAATATAGAACAATTCCTAACAGAGAATGCTCCTAATGGCGTGGACTGTTACTTCGACAATGTCGGCGGGGAACTGAGTAGTATAGTCATGTCGAAGATGAACAACTTCGGGCGAGTGGCCGTTTGCGGCGCTATAGCTAGCTATAATGAGACAAATCCAGAAAAGCGCAAAGGTAAATAAGCTAAATTACGTCACAGAATACCTAATAGTACTACCGTACAGAAGACTCACTTCCTAACAAAAGTCAGGTTTAGGTATAAAAATATACCTAGACTCGCCAGAGCTACCCGCCTGCAAGCAAAATTGAAACTTAAAACCGCGCGCGAACCACGAATTTTCTTTGCGCGCCCCAGTTTTATGACCGAGCTGCGAACGACGGCACGGGGTTGTCACTTGAGAAGTTTTTGTACCTAGTTGATTCGTTAGTTTTACGATTAAAATAAGTAGGTAGATTAAGCATTACAAACGTTGATTCTGTAAACATATAAATTCCATCTGAATGTCGTGTATTCGATTCCTACGGGTGTAGGTATTCCTTTGTAAACATTATCCTATCCTATTCTTAATATTGTTTCTGGGCTAATATAACTAATTAAGGATTTTTATTTTAACTATTACTACTTATTATGGACATGGATAAATATTTCAATATAGTGTGAAATTTAACAAAATGTTAGCTCTGATTCACTATTCGTTTTACAACCGGTAAACCAACAACATCTTTTATACGCATTATTATATTGACGTTTAGGCTAAGTAGAAGACATTGTGGGTCAATTTGCAAAAGCAAAAAAATATATATCAAATATGCGCTCGCGCGACGTGACCGCGACTGTCGTGCGAGCCGAGCGACAGCCCACTGGCATACGCCGCTTCGGGCGGCGGGCTGGCCGAATATACCTAAACTGCGGAGTGACACCCCCCTGATTACGTTAAGAATACCAACGTCGCCCTAGCATGAACACCAAAACACGTTATGATATAGCGATTTATCGACACCAACTGTATATATTTTTTAAATGCTAGATATAGCCGTCATTTTAAATTTATATCAAACAGCAATCATAACATGTGACGTCACCTGGCGGCTATATCTATCATAATTTTACAGTTGGTGTCGATGTAATATTTGTTTGTCCCTTCCAGCTACTACTATTCAGATGTTCGTGGTGGGCAAACAACTGACAATTGAAGGGTTTCAAGTCAATAGATTTGCTGACCGCACACTGGAAGGAGTTCAACAGAATCTGCAGTGGGTTATAGACGAAAAGCTAAAATATCGAGAACACGTTTATGATGGCTTGGAAACAGCAGTCGAAGCCTTTATTGGATTATTTACTGGTGAAAACATTGGAAAGAGTCTTGTAAAAGTGTAATATAAAGTTTATTATGCGTTCTTAAATTAAATTATAAATAATGATTAAAGCGTATTATTAACATTACTACATATTTCTAAAACAAACGATTAAAACCTTAATCACCTACGTTTTCGCCTCTTAGGTGAAGGCTGGCTGGATATTTTTTGAGCATATTTATTTATAAATAACTCTTCATAAACTAAACTATTAGCATTAGGACTTAAGAATTTTGACAACTCTTGATAAAGCTGTTTCTTGTACGATTCCTCATTTAAAGAAGTCTGTGTGGCAGAAGATTTAAGTGCATGTGATTGTGGAACAATACACTTCTTTAGTTCAACTATTTTTTGTGAATTTTGCTCTATTTTATTTAATAAAATATCTTCCATTTTTTGCATTCGGGCCTCTATGAATTTCATAGTATATTCGTGTACATTCGGCAAATCAGTTTGTTTTGAAAGATAAGAACCAACATTTTGTTTTAAACTATTTGCTCTTTCGCTTGGTTCCTTCCGTTTTGGACTGTCTGTAACTGTAATGTTTTCACTGGTTTGATCTTGTTCATCTAATTTTTCTAAACATGTTTCTATTATATCACGCAGCTTTTTATTGAAGTTCCTTTTCTTTTCTATCGCAGCAATCCTTTCAGGAGAAATTTTATGTTTGAAAACAGACACTTTAGGAATAATATCCATTTGTTTTTCATTCATCATTCTATTCCCTACTATTTGAATTCTTGATTTAATATCTTCACCAATATTTTGCATTGCATCACCGTCAGTACTGTGTAGGTTTTCGTTAGTCTTATTTCTTTTTAAATTCGTTTTCTGTTTTCTCATTTGTAAATTACTTCTTTTTTCTTTTTTATTAAAAACATTTATAACCGTAGATGGTGACACTGGTTCTAGTTTATCTGTGATTGTGATTGGTTCTGTGATTTTTTCTTCAAACAGTATCTTTATTTTAGGTTTTTTGGTTTTCTCCGTTTTCTCTTCCCAATATTGGTTTTCATTCCGTACAAAACTAAAATTATCTTTGAACTCTGGCTTCAAGTCATAGTTATTTGCAAGATCAAATTGAATAGGCACCTCATTAGGAGTGTTTAGGACTACAATATTATTTGTAGTAGGTGTTTCAGAATATTGCATTCCCATAGGTTGCAAAAAATTATGATTATTATTTTCAGATATTACTACAGCATCCTGTTTATCAGGCCATTTTAAATCAGTTATCTTTTCAATAACAATGTTATTTGCTGCATTTAAGTCATTAAGACTAACAATCATATTATTATTGTCTTGGTTTAAGAGTAGTTCATTCAAGTCTTGATTTATAGGTATAAATTTGGAGTCCTGGTTTGGAATACTATTTATTGGCTCTTTATTAACTAACAAGTTATTAAATGCGTAATTAGAACTTTTATAACTCCGCGGCTTTTTTATTTTATTAATATTTGAATTAGGAGATGAAATATTCACTACTTTATCAGATTTATTGTCGTTTGTAGTATATTTAATATCAGACAGTATGGGATTTTCGAATTCAGTAATTTTAGTACAGTCTTCAGACCAAATCTTGGGCAATGTAATTAGTGAATTTTCTACGAAATTATCTTTTGGTGCTACATCAATATTTTTACTATTAACACCCTCAGAATTAGGTTTAGCTGTTACAACCTTATTGTTCCATATTGTTTCATTCAATGACTGTTTTTCCCAAACATCACCATTTGTTAAAAAATCTGCATAAATAACAGAGGAGTTGTTTTTTTTTATATACTTATCGTCACCCTCACTATCATTTAAAATAAGGGAGTAAACATTAGCAGCACCTTGTGCTTCTATATTTTCTGTGCTAGAATCACAGTAGGGGCCATCTTCTGTAGGTACTGCACCAAAAGTCAGCTTGTCTTTCTGAAAACAAATTTACAAATAATCTTAGTCAGAGAAATCATTACATGAAATAAACAAACAAAAACATTCTTCTTGTAATTAGACCTTACACATCCCCAAACTAGTCTTGACAAAGAGTAAACATACCTTTTATGGCTTGGAGGGAAAGGAGCTTTTATACTTGTAAAAGGGAATCTAATTAAAATATTAGGATACAATAGGTGTAAAAATAAATAAATCAAATTCTTATTTATCATCATCATCATGCCAGCCTATTGCATTCCACTGCTGGATGTAAGCCTCCCCCTCAAAGAGCACCAAAGAGGATGATCTTCCGACTTTTTCATTTAAGCACTGCTAGCCATTTATCTTCCTTGCAAAGCTGGGGGGCATTTTACACTCCAAGACGTGGTCTCCACTTGAGAACCTATTTACTTCACTTTTCACTGGACCTACGACAGATGTGGCCAGCCCACTGCTACTGGCTAGATTTTAGGACTATGTCCATTACTTTAGTTTGCTGCCAGATAACCCTGTTTCGGATTTTATCTCTAACTAAATCCCAAGCATTGACCTTTCCATAGCTAGCTGAGAGACGTAAATTTAGTGAGCCAGCTTTGCTGTTATGTTGTATGTTTTGGCTCCGTAGGTCATCACTGGTAGGACACACTGGTCCAATATCTTGCTCTTCAGGCATTGTGGCAGTGGCAACGAGAAGATATGAAGATTTATAATATGTGTATATTATTCTTCAATGATTACTGGCTCAATATTAAGCCATTATGACAAAAGTTATCTATAATGATTGGTAGCTTAGGTGATGGATTAAAAATACAAAGTTGACAAAGGTGATTGACATTAGGTAATTTTTATGACCTAAATCTCCTTCCTAGCGTCTTGCCCCCTTCCGTCGGGTACACTTTGGCCATGATCCTAGATGCGACAAGTCTGGGTATTACATGGAGCCATTTCCATCAGACCTCTGGGACCCTTAAACAGGGTAACCAGACAATTTTTAGAACTTGGGGTTTGATGAGTCAATAAAATGAATAAATAAAACCTTACTTACCAAATAATTCATAAAACATTCATCTTTGAAATGATGCTGGCAAACAATTCTGTTTCTAAGTTGAGATAGTTTTAGGTTAAGAAATTCGAATTTCTGTGCATTGGCCAGCCATTGATGGCATCGCTTCTTATCATATACAGGAAAATGAAACATATGAACATTATTGACACCAGATCGCATTGTGCAATTACGGTATGAACATCTTGATCCCCCCATATTTGAGACACTGGAAATCAAAAAACAGATTCAACAAATTGTAGGTGTTTAGTCAGTTACATGATCTACCAAATCAAAGTTGGTGGCAACAATTACAGAACTGTAAACATAATCTGCAGTAAAACCATTTACTACATGTCTATGTTCCTCGCGTTCTTGCCATAGGACACGTACTACAAACACAAGGCAACAAGTAAAAATGATGCAGTGCTACAGTGCAGTAAAATAAAATTTTACTGGATGTAACGAAGGAAACTTTCAGATGCAAATAATACATTGTTCACTCTAGAGGATACTGACCTGCTCCTAACTAACGAAGTGACTTTATAACACTGGTTAGTAAACTTTAATTAAAATTGATACATAGGTAGTTTAAAATTAAAACAAGTAATTAACATTATTTTATAATTTCACCAAAACAACGAACAATCCTTTAGCAAAACCACAGCGATAACGCTGACAGCTGCTAGGGATGGCGATCTGAAATCAATTAATCAAAGAATCGAACTTTCGACTCAAAACAATCGATTTTTTAAATCTATATGTAATACTGAATCGATATTTCACTTCAGAAATCGACATTCGATTTTTTGTTTTGGTAAAAACCATAAAACTATTTGCAAATTAGTCGAATGTTCCCGTAAAACTACGGTGTAACCGCTATTAAAGGGTTATATTACTCAAAAACTCCCAAGTTGGCTGTGTGATTAATTTCCTTCGCCTCTTTTTAATAAATAAAAAAGAAGTTACGTTTGTAATATTTGACTTCTTGTACCTATTTGTTGAAGCGTTACCAGAAGGTTACATTTGTTACCATATGATCATTTGTTAATTTTAGCTCCGTCAAGTTACTTTTAAAATTCGCGACTCAAAAGGTTAAAGGTAATGGTTTTTTAGATTACTTTTCCATATATGAATAAAAAAATTTTAACCTGTTTAATCCCACTTCTGGGCAAAGGTCTCCCCCAGACTCTTCCATCGATCCCTATCCATCGCCAATGACTCCCAATCAATATTTTCTTATATTAATTTATTACTTGCATGAGAACAGACATTAGACGTTAGTTTAAATGTTCTTTTTGAGTTCCAACCTACCTTAAACTATATGTTGTCGTTGACCTAAGGCTCTTGGTAAAAAATATACCTACAAAATGTAAACATTCTTTATTTTTAGTAAGCAGATCAGCATATTTATTCCTTACTCACTTACAAGGATTCGTCTTTCAAGTTTATTTATTAATTTCATTATCCATTTTATTATCTTCACATAAATACTAACTAGTTATTCATCATGACACCCTAGTTGATTTTTACCTATTTTATGTATCTCTGAACTAAAAATCTAATTCCCTAAACTAAAATAAATCTCCGATTTTATAGATATGAGATTTATGAGAACGTTATATATAGTTATTATGTCATCTTTCTTGATTTTCATAAATAAATTCATTTTATGAAAAACAAGTACATTGTAAATGAAGACTTAGACCCAGATTTTTCAGTGAATCGATTTTTCAGGTTACGATTCGAATCGATTTAAAAATCGATATTTTTTGAAGAAAATCGCCATCCACAAACAGCTGCTGAGCACAGACAACTTAAACCATCTTTATAAGTACTCTGACTAATCTGTGGATTAGACAGGAGGCCGGCGCACGTAGTTTTACCTGATCAGTGGCCGGCGCCTGGCGCCTTTGGCGCTGTAGGCTATGTGCACTGATCAAGTAGAACTGCGTTAAAAGATAGCGGACCTAAATACGTCACTAACGTCGATTGACTTTGAAACTTTATATTTTTATGATTTTTTTTTTCGTTTAGTGAGTTATTAAAGTGATGTGATGTCTGATGATCGTAAAATTTGTCACAGACTATTTAAGATCGATCACAGTTGATCAAAAAATAGATAGTGTAGATACATTTAATTTACTAGGCCTAAATATTGACTCTCATTTAAACTGGAAATCTCACATTGAAAAAATTAAAACAACACTATCAAGATTCACTTAAGCTCTTTTCGAAATTAATTACTGTACTGACACCGAAACAATGTAATTGTTTTATTGTTATTAGCCCAACCGTAAGGTCTTTGTAAAACAATGATAATAGAGTTCACTGTGCTAGTTCCTGTATACAACAGACACTAGGTCTTTTTTTCTAGTCTTCATAATAAGGTAATAAATAATATGTTGTGATCATAACTTTCTAAAAAAGTTTATTTTTCCTTCTTTTGTCTCTCGTCTCTCCTGTCTATTCTCTTCTTCTTAAATTGCTTCTTCACTAGTAGGCATCGCAAAATTACATTAAAATGTTATTTTAATACATCCACCGAAGCTAAAACGATACGGTCAGGGCTATCGTATAATTTGAGGTTAATTTTCGAAACGAATCACGTCAAAAAACGAAATATCGTCTGTCAGTAGTCGTTTCGTAGTAGCGTTTTCCGATACTAAACGTCAAACAACGAACTTCGTCTCCGATATCGGATCCGAAGCGTTTCGTAGTAAGCAATCCGAAAAACGATTATCGTATTGACGGATTTCGTTTTTCGTAGTAGACATCCAGCTCTTTCGGCATATTACGCTTAGGCCTACTCGTGGTTAAAATACGGTATCATCCTATGGGGCAACAGTGTCAACTTTAATGATTTATTTCTTTTGCAAAAAAAAATATTAGAATTTTAGCTCAAATTAAAAATACACAAAGCTGTAGACCCTACTTCATCAAATTTAATTTAATAACCCTTACATCAATTTAAATACATGACATATGTATATTTGTATTTAATAATATGTATTTATTTAAAAAAATCCAGGAAACCAACAATGTTAACACCCGGTACAAAAACAGACTCTGCCTGCCATATTCAAGAATAAAAATGCTGAACTGTAGCCCATTCTACATGGCTTTAGAAGTTTAAAAATAAGATACCTCAGGACATTAAAAAAAAAACTAAGTAAACTAACATCCTTTACAAAAAAATTAAAACTACTTGATCTCCAACTGCTTTTACACCTTAGAAGAATTCTTTACATTCAAAACATAAATAAACAAAATTATTAAAAAGACACTAGTAAAATAAAACAGAAATATATTAATACGTGGATGTTCATTAAAAAAAAAACTTTTTAAAATTTAATTTGCTTATTACTTTAAAAACAAAAATTAGGTTTTAGGCTACCTACATAAATAATTTTATAATATGAAAATTGCAACACCTGAAACGGTAATTAAGTATTTAAGTTACATTATACAAGGTCTAACAAAATCAACTGCGTTCCTTTAAAGGGGGGTATCTATACATCATACTGAATGCGATGACAAAAAATAAAGTATTGTTTTATAGTCATTTTTGAAAGTTATGTTTTCTAACAAAATAAATAAATTAAAACCCAGTCAAAAATGAAACACTCTGTATCTTTTCTTACTCATGCAAACTGTAGTTCACAGATGGTGTGTACGTACACAGCGCACACCAGCATTTTATTACCAAAGATCGTTGTGTGCATCACCCTTGTCAAACCAGCTGATCTGCGATTGGTCGAGTGGCACAGCTAGGCTTTTTAGACCAATCACAGATCAATTGCAACGAAGAATAGCTTCATACACACATGTTAGTACACTAGTGTGTGTAGAATGCACTTTCATGATAATAATGTTTTCGATAACAAACAATACAAACAATGTCAACTAAATTAATAACCAACATCGTTTTTTTGTTACTTCAAGGCTCTAAGGAAAGATAATTTCTATGTTTTATGAGTTGGATTAAATCTTAGTTGTAGAAACTAGGTAGGTATTTACTTACTTTCTTGTAATTGTTGTTGTACGTAATTCGTTATTTACCTCTCGAAGCTCTTTAGAATCACTCCTAGCAGAATGGCAAGGTGGATAGAAATAAAGGAAAATAAAGCGGTTTTTAAACATTTATTAATTTAATTCTGACTCTGACTGACTCTATCACACTTTCACAGGCTTTGGACTAACAAGTAGGTTAGCGTAGTAAATAATTTATCTACCGGGTAAATAATTTATCTGACTAACAAAAAAATTAAACAAACAAATCAATCAAGTAGGTACCACTTACTCTCAATCTACGCTTACTTGGCGTGTTTAAGTTCATTAAGAGGTTTACAATCTTTACAACAAATTACATTGATCATAATCACATTACAAAAAAACATTGCACAGCAATGCGACGTGCACTTTTACGCGAAATAACAGTCTCTGTCACTTTTTATGTTTTAAAGCGTTCACACGGTTTGCAATAAAATTCGCTGTCTTAGTTGTGTCGCACTTTCAATGTTATAATCACCTTCACAATACACTAAGTCCTACACTCAGCCCCACACATGGAAGCCCAAATGTTCAGGCTACTGCTACATCTAGTCTGAAAATGATCGGGCCGAACTAGGTGGGGGTTCTGTTCAGCCCAATAGTAGGCGCCGCGGCGTAGAGGTTAAACATCCAACCACTGGTGAAGCTTCTCTCGTCCGTCCAGAGAATGTTGCAGCTTCTGCGACTTCTGCCAAACTGGACTCGTAGTGTGAAGTCATGCGGCTTCAGCTCTTGAACTAGTGTAAAATGATACAGGCGCCTGCCCCTCGTCTTGCGTCTCGCCGCAGAATTCGCAATAATGACGCCTGCGCCCATGAGCGCTTGGCGAAGACGGACGCTGCATCAGTCGCGCTTGCGATTGGGTTGCCGATCAAAAATCTGCATCACACTGTCTTCTCATTGAACAGGCTGGCGTGGCCTTCCCTGGTCCCCGACGGGCATAAACAATCTCACTCCAGTCCCTGAACCGCTCACGAAAACGCCCTTAATATCAGCGTAAAGGCGCGCTGCTTTAGCACAAATTATAGTTGCGATCCTGGTAGCACATAACCCTGGACTGACACCGTTGCGGCGTCGCACACGCACGCCGCACGGAAGCGAATTAGAGACTGCGCGGCGCGGGCGCCCGGGCGGGGCGGTCGTCCTGCAAAAGCCGAAAAGGCTCAAGCTAGGGATGCGCCTAAGATGGGATCATAATTTAATTTTAAAGGATACTAAAAACTAAAACATACCGGATAACTGATCGTGAATTGGGAACTGACACCTCGCATTTAATTAAGTATTATGGCGAGGTAACCTACTACTTAAACGAAATCGTGAGTGCGACACAAGTTTTTTTTGTACCTTAGCTTTCAACTCGCCAATCTAGTTAAGTGTAACTCTTGTTTTAGAGTAAAATTATTTTGTCCAAACCGGTAATAAATGTTCTAAAGTGTCAGTTTAAGACAGACAAAGACTGATAAAACATACAACGACTGAATTTAAAAAGTCACTAAGAATTATTTTTAACGAACTAACTAGGCCATAGCATTTAAACTCGGACATATCGTACTTTATCTAGCAGTTATTTCTTAACTGACAGTCGCAAAATTACCAAAATGTATTTTTAAAATGCTTATTCACATAACTACTTACTTGAGTTACTGTAAGTGGCAAAAAGGAAACAACTTCGAGAGAAATCAAAACACTAATAAAATGTTTTACTTACTTAATATGAAATATGCGCTGATAAGACTATTTTTCGAAACTCATAAAACATTGTTATCGTCTCAATAACTTAGTTAAAATCAAATAAAATCAAATTTTAGTTTAAACAAAAATAAAATCTTAATTAGTAATGTAATGAATGAATGATCTGTAAAAAACTATGAGCCTAGAAATCAGAACAAATGTGGCACATCCCTATCTATCCGCATGCACACTTTGATTTACCCCGACACGTGCCCGACACCGGCCTTTCGGCTCGAGCGGCATAGTCTGCAGTTTGCGAGTACGGTAGGGCTTCCACGTTAAATAAATATCTAGGACTAGGATTACGATTTTACACGAATGTTTGAGTAGGTTTATTAAAACCATATCATTTTCTCGACTACTAACTCGATTGTAGTTTTGTTTGTAAAATTTAATTTAATAGCACATTACACGACGAGTTTACAGCCGTGGTGGGAAGTTGGGAACGGTTAGACGTAACGTATCTTTAAGATCTCAGTTGTACACTTAATTGGCAATAAACGCATTTGAATCTTAACTTGAATTTGATCCCGCATGCTTTATTATTATTTTTAGATCTCGAATCGCAATCTTTTACAACGCATTTATTTACCCATTTTTTTAATTTTTTTATTATGACATCTTACTCAGTCGATTTAAGGGCACACTATCATCTCTGTTGACTACTTATATGACAAAAAAAGGGCTCGTTCTTTGGTACGCGTGATCAGATCCATCTGTGACTAGTACCTAAGACTATGTTTTAGTTTGTTGTATCGATATTAGATGCCGTTACCAGTATCCTATCAACGGTTTTCGATATAATCAGGGTAGGCGCACTTCGCCCCCCTCACCTCATAGATTAAGTATTATGTTATACGTTATAAGTTGATAGTAAAAGTTTTAAAGGAAAAGTTTAGTTTATTTTATCTAAATAAATGCTTGTTTTGAAATAGCGTTTTTACATTTAATTTATATTAATTTGAGTGAAGTCACTGATTGAAATGTTAACACTAGATTGGCTGTTACCTTGCAAACGCACTCCCACTGACCCTATGGTCAGTGGGACCTATGTGGACCTATGTCCACCCCATCGAGCATATGTACATATTCGATGGTCTCATGTCCGGCTTATGTCAAAATAGTGCTCACTTCAGCGTTGCCAGATATTTTTTTTGGCAAGTCAGGATTTTAAAACTTTTTGCGTGAAAAAAGCGGGATTCTTTCGTCGGTTGCGGGACATTTTTTTTTTATAATCCCATTTCCACTGCAATCTATCCAATTATGGACATTTAGCTGTGAGTTTGTGAGTAGGGCTTTAGGAGGGCGTGCGTCTTTTGAGGCACCCCAGTCTCGAAGCTTTATACTGTTGTGTCCAGGATCCTTCTCCTTCTTAATCTCCTCACTGGAGGTTGGTGTGTCAAAAGGTCCCTTGCTAGAGAGTTTGGATGTGATTGTAGTCTGCTCCTATACTTTTGAGTATGTTTCTCCATCTCTGCCGCCACTGTGGTTATGTTGAGGTCATCATGGTGCAGTATTTCGTTTGTAATATACCATGGAGCACCAGTTATCACACGGAATATTTTTGACTAAAACCTCTGTAGTATACTTAGGTTCGATTTAAAGGCTGTTACCCATAGCTGGAGCCCATACGTCCACACCGGTCGCAGTATGCATTTGTAAAGAAGGATTTTGATTTCTAGGTTCATTTTGGATTTTTTGCCTAGAAGCCAGTACAACTGTCTAAACATTAGACCCAGCTGCTTTCTCTTTGTGAAGATATGTTTCTTACATGTAAGGCGTCTGTCCAGGAGTATACCCAGGTACTTTGTGTCCTCTGCCTGAGGTATTTGCATTCCATTGAGCGTTACAGGTGGGCAGGTTTCTCGGCGAAGAGTAAAAGTTATGTGGGCTGATTTGCTTTCATTTACTCTTATACGCCAGGTCCTGAGCCACTCCTCAATATTGATTAGATCTTTTTGTAAGAGCGCAGACGCAATTTTCGGGTCTTCATGTGAGGCTAGGATAGCAGTGTCGTCTGCATATTTTGCCATCGTGGAAGTCGAACTCGTAGGCTGGTCCAATTTATATATCAGATAGAGAAGCGGTCCAAGCACACTACCTTGTGGAACTCCAGAGGATATGCCGTATTAGTCTGTCATTTCAATTCCTTGTCTCACTAGGAAATTTCTTTGTGATAGGTATGATTTTATTATACTGTAGTAGTTATTCGGCAGCAAGGTTTTGATTTTATAGTATAGCAGACCGTCGTGCCAGACCTTATCGAAGGCCTGTGTGACATCAAAGAATACTGCGGAGCAGTATCGCTTAAGCTTCGGTCATCTTGGAATGCGGGTCAGTAAAAAAAACTTATATTATAATCAGATGTTTTTAAATGAGTATTTATCTTTTTTGAGTTCAAAATTTTTCATAACAATAGATACCAAAATATGATATTTTAAATCACATTTACCCTATCGTTAGTCTTCTTCTTCTGAGTAAAAAATAATAAAAATTTCAGTCAAAAAAACTGCAGCATGCTGCACGCACTGCCGAGTTATCCCCTGAAAAGTGGGACTGAGCCTGTCCCGCGCGGGACATTTAATTTTGATTTAAAATTGAGACGTCCCGCCAAAATCGGGACGTCTGGCAACACTGGACTGTAGAACAATCGGCATAAATCTTAAAGATTGGAAGTGTTTCTAGGCAAACAAATATTATTAGTATACAGTTTAAATGTTGTTCTTAAGGCTTCTTGTTTTATTTTACTCCTAAACAGTGGACTTGATAACATTTTACAAAGATAAATATTTTAAGCTTTGGCCTGTCAAGTTGGATAAGTGCGCCATACTGACTGTTCATATGGCGTTTTTTGCCGCAATCCAGTGGTTGCCAACTTTTTGAGACATGAGTTATTTTTTTTTCATTTAATAATTATTTGTCTTTCTATGTGGTTTTAGAATAAACTAGGATTAACAAAAAACAGTAAAATTAAAATTGAATTCCATGTGCCAGCCAAGATAATAAGTAGCTATTGAAATAAGTAGGAATTATCTTGTTTTGCATTGCGCGTATTGGTTGTAGGTAAAAATGTGTAAAAACAACAAAAAAAAAATTTTTTCTTTTGTTAATATAATCTTGATTTTTACCATTATATTTTTAGGTGCGGAAAGATAAAAAACAATACACAAAAAAAATTTGTCCTAAAGTGTACAATATAACTATTATTGAGACTATGTATTTAAGTAGATTCATATTTTTCCAAGTGATCCTCGAAAATAAGTAATGACGGTATATTGCGCTAAATGTAAAATTGATACCAAATTTTGTGCTAAGTTAAATTATCTGAAGTATAAATACATCAGTTTTTTTTCACAGAGGTGTCCAAATGGCAGATTATGAAAAAGGTTTAGTAGGTACCCCTGATTTGCAAACTATGGCTAAGCTACTATACACTTACCCGATATTTTATTTTATAGCTATAAGTCATGTAGATCGCGACAATTGAAGAAAAAATGAAAGATATGCATTCTGTTGATAATGTTCTATTCAAAAATATTGTTGTTTTTAATTTAACTCATTATTTGTCGGGTAAGTGCGCCTGGAGTGCATATTTTTGTTTTTAAGCCAAAAATCATTACCTACTTTCATGTCAAATTGAAATAATTTGATATTGGATGTTATTTCTAAAATACCACGATTCTAAAAATATTTAATTTAGATAAATCGGTGAACATAAAGAGAAGATATTTTGCACCAAAGTCAACTATTAAAAATTATAGCGCACTTCGCCCCGTTCACGTCTTATTTAAAAAAGAAAGTCGGGTTAGTTAAACACCATTTATAAGTCGAGAACGGCTGGACCGATTTTTATGATCTTTGATTTGTTGAATTTGTCTCTGCCCTGAATAGCAGAATAACTATAAAAAAGACGGAAATATTCACTATAAAAAAAAATTATAAAGGGGCGGTACGAAGTTCGCCGGGACAGTTAGTATGAGATAAGCTTGTCGCGAGATTTTAGTAAGTGTAGTAAATGCAATCAAGTTATTTAATTTACTTAACTACACAGATAAATGTTGCGACAAACTTTTTCATCATATCGTATTAATTGTGTAATGACGTTATAAGTTGATAGTAAAAGTTTGATAGATGCTTTAAATATTGTCTTTATTAACTAGTTAAGCAAATTGCGTGCAATAATACAATAAATTATTCATTGACTATTGATTTGCAGGATGCATTTTACATGATGACAACCTTCAAGGTAGGTAAACATATAACGCCGCTATGAACATGCAGTGAAATTTAATTTATTAAAAACTTATGTACACATACCATGTGAACACATTTTGCAATTAAGTAATTTGATCGGTTCACAAAGCACCACCATTAGGTTCACTTGTTCGATTGCTTTGGGCCGAGGTAGACGATTTCTTAGCAATGATACAAGTCAACGATAGTAAACAGCAAGTAACCACTGGTCCCTCCTTCTTAAGAAATTCTTTAAGCTTTTTACTGCAATTATTTTCCTTAAGCACCAATGCACATCGGGAAAAAAACATTAATTCGTGCTCCTTTCTCCTAAAAATTGTCATCACAGGAGTTATTTTCGGTGTATTGCAAGTGTTTGCTCTGTATTACAAAATTTGTCATGTACACGGTGGTTTAAGCATATCGGTAAAACTAACAGACACGATACAAACAATATACGACTACTGTCAGTATACGGTGGACTTATACTTCGTTTATAAATATGGCAGACATTTTTATCAAGAATACTATAAACAGTATACTACAATTGACCAAGTCCTAGGGACAGGTAGCTGTAGTGCCATAAGAAAAAAAATCACCAAATTAGTCTATTTGTTTGTTTCAATTTGGTTGGTTTCTTCGGCAATGGATTTCGCCGCTTGGGTGTTGAGTTACGGGTGGACAGTCCCTACAGTATTCTCATTGGCATACATATATCTTCGTCTGAAAATTCTTACTAATTTAGACTTGACTTATCAAACTATGCACATTGAAGTCCGTTTACGAGTCATATGCGAATTGATACAAAGTTGTTACTCTTGTTGTGACTCGTTGCCTGGGATGAAGTGCGGCGACCCTGTGCAAAGCAACAATTGGTTCTATTCGCATTGTTCTGCGCCACCTAAAGACCGAGAATTTCTGAAGTGGTCTTCTGACGGACGAAGATATGAAATGCAATGGCTCAGCAGGTGCTACTTGCTGCTGAGAGAACAAAGCGCTTTCATTAATCAAATGTTCGGAGTTAGGGTAAGAAATCGCAACTATGGAATGATTTTAGATGCATTTAAATAAATTCCTGTAAATTTACTAAAACTTGATGGGTTTTTAGATATTATTAAACAGTCTGAGTATTCTAATTGATATGGTAAGATTCGCAAATCTTGCCGTCCGACTCGTCATGGAGGGGTCATTGCGGAACTCACAGGTGAGTAATGTCAGAAGCTTATCTCGTCAAGGGACAGAAAAATGGCGCCATATAAATGAGATTTTTATTTCTGACTATTACGTTAGTCTTTCTTTTCACATTTTTCCTTATACTGTTTAAATATAAAATTCGGACTTTACAAATTTTCACAGCACGACCTACTGGTGTGGGCATATTTTGCTGCAGGATCAACTATATTTCGTCTTTTAGTCTGTGCTCTTATCCTTACGAACCTGGTGCACCATTGCGAAATGGTATATCGCCGAACAGACAGGATTATCTGTATTTTAGATCACCTACTTTTCAACAAAAACCCTGGTAAGTAAGACTTTCCTTTTTTTTGGTATGAATGCACTAAAGGTTTTTAAGTAAAAGAAGTATTATAAATTACAATACATAGGTCTTAGGTCTGAATCTTCTAGAATCAGTAGGTAAGTATTAGGGCAGGATGATGATGATGAATGATACTTTGTTAAGATGTAATTAAACGAACATTCAAATTATGATTATTTGTTTGCATGTTTTGATGAATTTAGCATAACAGATAGCTAGCGATTATTTATACCATGCAACAATTGTTATAAAAAAATTGCACATTACTCAAGGGATGCGTGACTGTAAGCTTAGGTATAGATTGTTACTACTAGTTGACAAATAAATAAGTATTACTTAAGTATGTACGTTATTATTTTCATTCTCAGATCCAGAGCTGCGAAAAGCTGCAACCGAGCTAAAAGAGCTCGTGCAGTCTCGGCCCATCAACTTCCACATGGCTAACTTCATCAGACTTGACTACTCTATGCTGATGTCCACAGCCTCAGTGGTCGTGACCTACACAATCATACTATTGCAAAGTCTCAGTTAAAACTAGATACTCGTAGTTAATAATTCAGAAAAAAAAATGTCGTGAACTCAAGTCGCGTAATAACTTAATGTAGGTACTCATCATAAGTCACAACAATATCCTAATATTTTTGTGCATAAGGAAAAAACAAAACCCTTTTAAGATCACTTTGTTGTCCGTCCTTCTGTCTGTCCGTGTGGCAACTAACTCGGGAACGCGTGGAGGTATCAAGTTGAAATTAAAACAATATACTCAGGTTTACAGTCCCTTGAAGCTGTGAAAAATAGCAAACTTCTGAGTTAACGTAAAAAATTGATACGGCCGTGTATGCCGCAAAAAACATTTATTTTGACACTCAAAAATAGAACTATACAATTTGACAAGAATTATCGTCTTATTACTTACATGTATAGGAAATATCAGACAGCTATACATTTGTAATTAAGGCGCCGGGTAAGGAGAATACACGTAAAAGAGGTGTTTTTGGACAAGTTTTCTGGCGAAAATACTGGATATAGGATGTGTAATTTAATATATCATGTAACTTATATCTTGAAGTTTTTCCTGATGTATCTAAATACTAGTTATTATTTCTTATAAACACTAAAAAATATTGTAAAGTACCGCAAATATCGCGAGCTTGTACACATTTTTATTTTAAACGACGTTTTTGTTTAGTTCCAAAGTTGGTTTAATTATAAATAACATTCGTGCCTTCAGGGTGAAGTTTTTTTTTTTTCAAATAGTCAACCTATTAAGAATTATAAGGTTTTTTAATGGATTTTACTCTTAGCGCCCACTTTTCCATGAGCGGATATTTTGCTCGCAATAATAATCTTTTTGCACAGGAGCGCAACGGATGGATGTTTAGTCTGCGACAAGCATTTGTATTATCTTAGTCACGTAATAGGTAGAAGTCGCATTAGTCGACGCTTAATGCTCAAGGTCACTTGCCTTACCCGTCGCCTTAAACTGCGTGACTCGATTTCTGAGGCCCAATTCCCGTAATTTGACAATAATAGTCGCAATCCGGTGTCGATCCGCTCCCAGTAACATTACGATCACAAACGGTATTTTCGTAAACTTTTTATTTGACGTAATATTATCAAAACTATCTCAATACGACTGAAAATAAAGCAAAAAAAATCTAAACACATAGATTTATAATATGTGTAACTACTTACAAATTTCTAACCATTTATTTATGGTATTATAAATACTTGCTTGCTGTCCTAAAATATCCCGGTGCCATGCAATAAATTAATATATTTTTATCGGGTGATTAAGATTATGATATAAAAATTGCGTGTGTCAAAATATTCAGTTAAAAATGTCGTGATAGGAACGTGAATCATTATTTAAAACCTATTTATCAAAGAAAATAAGCATTTTAATAGCTAGTAAGAACTTTTACACTCCCGATTTTTCGCCCTATCCATAAATGATCAACAAGGTCTAATAACCGTAGGTAATAGTAGGTCAAAGAGAACATGATAAGGATCTTCGTTATGAAAAAACATCTTAAATAACCTAACAACATATGATTTTATTATTTATACTTATTTATTGTTGCAATGGTTTTTTACGTATAACGTATGACGCACTCCGTACGACGCGTAGTAAAATCTGTGACAAAACGGGGTAAATGGTCATCTCGTAACTAACTGAATGTAGGGATGGCGTTATGCGTAAAAAAACTAATTACAATAACACATAAGTAATGTTTAATAAAGATACGTGGTTAGGTTTATGTTTTTACTTTCATAACCATGATTATTATCGTGTACTAGTTGACCTCTAGAAATATTGAGCACTATTTCGGTTAGACCTTATTATATTATATACCTACAGGGTGTCCCGTAAAGCAAAGATAACTTTGTAACCATGCACATGTTCTATACATCATGGTGAATCACACTTTTTTATCCACTTTTTCAAGAGGCAATTAACCTTAATACCACACCACAAACAGGACTTGACAGGAGAAACATACGTTGGTCATTTACCATGGGTCATCCATTATTCAAATACGTACGCTAACGCACTCAGCAGAATTAAACTCATTTAATAATAATTATCATTATAGAACACTACCACAGTGCTAGAATTGGATGATTATCCTTTATGGCCAATTCTGCCGCTTGTCATGTTGAACGATTTAGGTTGGTGTTAGGTAAGTATATAGCGATTTAGAAAATCTGAAAGTGGTAATCGACTTGTACCTGACCGTACCACGAAGGCGCGTAGCAAAAAAGTGTGCCATAGCAGCTAAGTTTTCTTGTTATGCTTTATTTAAAGCTCACGCCAGGTAAACGTTAGCTGCAAGCTCATCTATTGATTTGCGTTCCACAAACAGTCATGAAGTTTCCTCAAATTGCCGACGAATACTCATTGGCTAAATCAAAGAACTAAATATAGAACAGCAAAGAGAGAACACCGCACCCATAGTCACACTTTCTTGCGGCTAGTCAGCGAGTGCGTAAGCCATGGCTACGACATGTAGCAGGCGCGTGCGGTTGCCGTAAAAAAGTGATTGGTGTGTTTAATTTTTGTACACGCATTAAAGTATCTAGATAGATCTATACTCTATGTAATAATACCAGCCCAAAAACATCTTGTGTGTAAAACCGTATGATATTTGCGAGATAAAGAAAAACGTTATAAGTACTTTAAATAATATTAAGGTAACATGGTGAAGATTTGTGAATCTCAATATTAAAGAAATGCGAACGTGTACCGTTATAACGTTTATGCTCCATACGTTATTTATCGAAGAATTATGATTAAAATATATATGAAAGATTATAATACGATTATAATAATGACTCTACAAAATTAAAACATTTCATTTTACGAGTTGTACAAAAAAGGCCAAGTGCGAGTTGACTCGCGAACTGAGTTTCGTATAGATCTAACATATTCTCTTTTGTTAATTTCGAAATCTTAAGCTATTAGGCTCGGACTAAAAGCATCCGGAAATTTTCAGAACCCCATACAAATCGGATTGAATCCGGGCTCGTCCGGAGCCGTTTTGGATGGGGTTCTGAAAGATTCCGGATGCATGTAGTCGAGCCTTAGAGCCAGACTTACGTACCTACACATTACCGGGTTCCATGGGTTCGTTTTTAAAATTAATTTATATCCTACACGAAATTTGTCGCTTGTAGGTACGAGTATGTGAGTACCTATTACCGTTTGTACTGAGAGTGCCTTGGTAGAGTCACCCTCGGTAAGGAAATTAATTAACAATAATATGGAACAAAAGCTAAGCTGTTGGTACATCGAAACAATACTTGACTGACTACTACCAACGGGGACACGTCCGAGATAGAGTTATTCAATGTCAATGTCTAATCGTTAATTAATCAGTTTAAAAAACCAATTAAATCAGCTTCTTGGAAAATCATTTAAACTATCCAACTACGTAGGTATAGATACCTATATAACGTTAAAATATCGGCATGATGTTTTATTGTTACAAGTATTATTATCAAAAAGATAACTCGTATCATTGATAGTCTGGTAGGTAGCCAGTGTTGCACGTGTATTGAACACCGCAGCACGTCAATAAATGGTATTTTTTTAAATTAAACTAGTCTTCTGTTTGGCATACGACGAAGTGAGCCTTACACTGTGAGTGAAGTGTAGATAAATGAAATGAAGAACAAAACGTATGATTTGAACGGAACGGAAAGAAACAAAAATGGAGGTCTACCCGAAGCGACTTTCGTGGCAAAGGACAAGGATAAGTAAGTACATACCTATTTAGATTTTATTTACTATAAACGTCGTACGCCTTAAGTTCTCAACACTTTGAACTGATCAAGATTTCCTTAGACTTATTACGTGTCGTTGTTACACATTATAAATAACAATTAAATAATCTAGGAAGTCTGATTTTAACATTGGCAAAACATTGTAAAACTTTTTTAAAATTTTCGTATTTGCATTTGAACGTTAATTAAACACTTCATTCTACGTTATTTTTCTAATCAACTTTGAAATCTTGAAAACAATTTAAGTTTTCCGGAAATTGAGATTTACTGACATGAATTTATTATTTTAATGCTAGAGCCGTCATAAAGTAAGTAAATGGATAAGCTAATCCAATCGTATAGTGGGTAAGTACATATGTTGTTAATTTGACAGACATAGCTAGCATAGGCAACGAGGAGACGATAACATTGTTGATGGTGTCAACAAAATCGATTCTAACACGTAGCGCGTCCCCATAGTCACCAAGGCCAGGTAGGTACATCTAGCCGCACCACCTTTCATTCACCTTGGTTTCCAATTTCATTACAAAATAATTACGATCTTATCAATCAACTTTTTCTGGATGGTAGCTTGACGTATTTACCTATGCTATCGTAAACCACGTATAAAATACTATTAAGGAAATCCCTGTTTTAAAAGAAATTTTGCAAAATATAAACAATGGTTTTCATAGAGGTCTACCTTAGTATATATTTTCAAACTTACAACAATACACAAACCATCGAGTACATACCCTATAGAGCAGCAAAACGAACCATCTTTCTTCGAAACTAGTAAGTGATTTTTCTTACATTAAGTATGAAATGACAAGTCTTGTCAACTCTCGCCCATTTATAAGAGAACAAATACAGATTAAAAAATGACGGAAAATTTCGTCTAACAAATCATATGACATTTCTTCTCTATAAGGTATGTGCTTCATGACACAAACTGACAGTAGATGGTAGAACTATCGTAAAACAACCAACAGTAAACTTCGTTTTTGAGTTGCCCACTCACCATGCTACGAATACGACGTGCTACGACCACTACGACTACGACGCTACGACAGATCACTGCCTTTACATAAAGCCTTATATTCAGTTTTCTAATTTACTGAACACTTGCTCATCTTTTTATGCATCATTCTGTCCTCTCTATCAACTTTAAAACAAACTGACAAGTACAGGAAGACATTTAAAACAAGAGATAGGTTAAAACTAGATTGAATAAGGTTGTGCAAGTGGGCCTTACCTTAGCTACGAGCTAAGAATTTGTGGTGACTTGGTTATATTTTCATTTTATACACATTATAAACTGCATACAGTAATCCAAAAATATTACGATAAAAACTTATTACATTTTGAACCTTAAATTATTAGGTTTCACAGAACACGATTTCTAATTGCTAATCTAGATACCGATGCAGATATGATTAATGTTATCGAACCATATTCATTCACTTCTAGTTTTATCAAACTTGTATTTGTAAAGGTACATCTATCTATACTAACCAAGGCTTTTTAGTATGTTAAGTATCATCCAATCCGGAAGTCATTGGGGGAGGCCTATAATTCAGCTGTACTGTGGACGTCCTGCTGAAATGATGATGATGACTCGAAGTAAGGAATTAACATATCTGCCTCCCTAGCATGAGCACCAAAACACGATATGATATGATATGATATAGCGATATATCGACACCAACTTTAGAAATATGATGGATATAGCCGCCATGTTGAATCGCCGTGCCGGTGACGTTACATTTATGATCGCTGTTTCGATAAAAAATTAAAATAGCGGCTATATCTATCATATTTTTACAGTTGGTGTCGCTATATCGTTATATCATTTCATATCATATCGTGTTTTAGTGGTCATACTAGGGGTGCTGGTAAAGTAACATACCATACTAGGTACCAAACAGTGGTATTTTTTCCAGGAGCGCTCAAAACATCAGGTTTTAATTTAGAAATATAGATTTCTAATTTGACTCAAATCGGTAATCGAACTCGGGACCCTCAAGGCGAATTTGGTAACCCAGCAAGTAGCTAATTGACTTACTGAATTTCATCATCATCATGTCTGCCTATTGCAGGCAACTGTTGGACGTAAGCCTCCCCCAAAGAGCTCGACGGATCGACGAACTTAGGAAGATGCCTGGCAGTGGCTGGATAAAAAAGCGATCTCCCGTGCTCTATGGTGCTCTTTGGGGAGGCTAAGGGCCTCTTACACCACTTGCTGATAAGTTAAGGAACATATCACCAAGTGGTGTAAGAGGCCCTTAATTACTTAAGTTACTTAGCTTAAAACGTGCTAAAGAACATTGTTTAAAACACGGATTAAAACAGGAGGAAGAAACAATGTTGTTTTTTTTTCAAACATGTTTTAAACAAATTATTAAAAAAGTATGGTTTACCATAGTATAAACCAACCTAAGTACCTACCTAGTAAATTATAATAAAAAAACACAACTACGAACTAAAAACTTAGAAATAAGTAACTGTAAATTCAGTAGGAAATTGTTAGCAGTAGTACCCTAGCTTTGGTATAGATGTTTAGAATATTTATAAAGATCGACGGCAAACAATTTATTTCTAACTCTTACGTTCGTGTGTAGTCGTGTTTTTTTATACTTCTTTTTAACAATTCGTCACCGACATGTATATTAAAGTGTATAAAATGTTTATATTTTTGCAATCATCTTTTATTTTGATACGCCACTCGATAAGTTTGGATGATGATGAAAAAATCATCTAAACATCACATGGCCTATGTCACCCGGGAGAACGTAAGAATTGTCACGATACCTCATAAGAATTAAATTAGTCGTAACTTCATTATGGTCTTTAGCTTAAATTAAATAAATACTGTGTTATGGTGGAATATATAGAAATACATACACACATGAACCCTAAAAACAACACTCCTTTTTGGGCGGTCGTGTAACTGTGGGCATACATCAAATTGATATATTCAGGAACATTTCTCCAACGTATGTGCCTAGCAATAATAATTGTAGTAATCAAGACTAGCACATATGTTACAGCTGAAATGAATCCTTGATTGAAAACAATTGATGACAATTTACTGCACTCTATAATTTATACTGTGTAAACTATGATAATAGCATGTAGATCATTGGCGTAGTAACTAAACCGCCTGGCAAGAGTAAGGAGGTTAGAAATGTTAAAATAGGTACGAGTACCTTGTGTCATCATTTGGGGTCATCTGGGGTCGGTATGTATTTCTCTTCCATGCAATCTGGTCACTGTCATCGAGTCATTTACTCCCTTGTTAGACATATCGCTCCTCACACAATCTCATCCTCGATCGACCTCTACCTTTCTACCTGTTAATACTCATACCCAGTTCTAAGGGCACACGGGGCCTGTGCCCAGGGCCCCCGGCCTCACGGGGGCCCCAAAGCACTAAAACATGTTTGTAAACTAAAAAACACTGGTAACTGATAAATTTTAATAAAAAAAATAAAACCGACTTCAAAACACTAAAATGCTAAAAATAATCCTAACACTTAAGTACTTAATCAGTTACTTTTGGAGTCGGTAGCCAGCCGATGAGAGATTCAATGTTTTTGTTTGCACCGACTCCAAAAGTAACTGATTAAGTACTTAAGTGTTAGGATTATTTTTAGCATTTTAGTGTTTTGAAGTCGGTTTTATTTTTTTTATTAATATTTACTTATTTCATCTATTTTTAGCGATAAATCCTAATCTAACTGCTGAACACCGATTTCATCCCCTATTTTCCTACCCTTAGGGGTGATTTTTATTTTGCAAACTTTTATCATAGCATCTTTGAAATATAAGCTATTCAATAAAACAAAAATCATCAAAATATTATCTGTGTATATATTTGTTGATTTTCTCAAAATGTTCTAAATCAATTTCGATAAAATTTATATGGGACCACCTCTGAAGTATGATCTACCAAACAAAAAAAGAATCATTAAAATCGATTCATAATTGGCGGAGTAATCGCGTAACATACATACAAAAAAAAAAACATACAGTCGAATTGAGAACCTCCTCCTTTTTTGAAGTCGGTTGAAAATAAAGAAAAGGGTCAAAACCAAGAAAAAAAAGGAAAAATTTAAAACTTTTCTTTTAACGGAGATATAAAATTATTTTTGGGAAGTCATGAATTCATACCAACAGTATTTTTTTTACTTTGCAATAGGGCTCCCAATTTCTAGCGCCCCAGGGCCCCGGGATATGTTAAGACGGTTCTGCAGGTTCTGCTCATACCCATCACTCTCCTCGTTACGTGCTCCTCTTCCCTACCACTACCTACTACCACATGTCCAAGTCCATACCAAGGCAAACAGTTTCCTCACAACTTTTATGCTATAGTACGAGTATACCTTGTTTGTATGCATGGTTTTGAATTCATGCGTTAAGTATAAAAGATAAATTGTATTTTAATTTCTTTTTCGTCGGGGGTGGTAGCCGATCCGCCTCCGAGAATTCTTAGCACCCCCTGCCCCGTCGTCACCCTGACCGCAACCGTAGCCGGGAACAGCGGGACCACCGGTGATTGGGGGCCTGGTCCTTACTGTGCTTGTAATTAGGGGGGATTTCCAATTCTTGCCACGCTTGGCAAGCGGGTTGGCGAGCGCAATACGCTGCTACCCGTCTCGTGCTACAGGAATTAGTCGCCTAAGTGGTAAGAGGCGACTAATTGGGGGGCGACTAATTGGCGGTGGGGAAGTGTATCTTTACGCCCTTCCCCACAGGGCACTGAAATGTTTTTTTTTTATTGGGTAACGTATTTCACGACTTCAAAATTGTCGGTAACGTACCAGTAACAAATTTAAATAAAAAAATATAACATTTTGTATGCGATATTAATATTGTCAAGGTATCAAGATCGCTTCATGTTCGAAATTAATCGTCCTTCCACGAGGCGATGTCATTAAAAATCTTGTGTTCTTATTCGTCTTAATGATAAAATCAATTAAAGACGAGTATAAACCTACTCTACATAAACAACACGTGCATGTATGTGACAAACACGTGTCTTTTTAATCATTTATTCCATTACTAACAAAATTCGAGTTGGATGAAATTGGAAATCAAAATCATAAACAAAAAAGTATTTGCGGAAATTACTCTAGATATCTACATATACAGGGTGTTAGGTTATTATGACCCTATTAAGCCGAGAAAAGGATGCTAGTGCTAACATATGCATGCTATGGTGAAGTCAGATATTTCAATCATCATTGTAAAGCATAAAGCGTTAGGCTTTATCCATTAACTATTAATGTTATTTCCGTGGTTTGACGTTAAAACAACACTGGCTTACGTATACAGGGTTACTTGTAAAACATCAACAACCTCCTAGGGGCTGATTCTGGTGCTCAAATACAACAACTTTTAACATCTATGAGCTATAAGAGCTTAGGTAATTATAATCGGAATAGTGTGATTTATCTAAACTTTGTAATAAGACATAACATAGTAGAGTTGTTAAAACCACCAAATTTCGGGGTTATACATTTCTATTTCAAACTTAAACTATTGTTTCGAATCTTAGTAAAAGCGATACACATTTTTTTCTAGAACAAAAATAATAATAGGTTATCAGTTTTTTAACATTTTGAAACAGCTGTCACGCGCTGCAAAACCCCTGACAAGCGCGTATATTTCGATCGCGGCTTGTCTGCCATTCAAAGAAATGGCTTTTTGACTGTCGTGTTTAAGAACATATCTTGGAAAAAGAATAGTAATAATTACATCATGTACGGTTATAAAATAAACATGTAAATTCTTCATACTTTTCTGGTATCTAGGAGATTAAGTGGTTGCAACAACTCTATGTTATGTCTTATTACAAAGTTTAGGTAAATCACACTATTAATGTCTCACCACAAAGTTTAGGTAAATACAGTCACCCAATTCCGATAACTGGTAATTAGTTACCCTTTTCATGTGCTGCATCATCTCATTCTACCACTTACTACTTGGTTCCACGGTCCCAGAAAAAGCTGAGATGCTACAATAGTGTTGCCGCTCGATAGGTCAATATCGATTGTCTATCGATAGCCTATCGATAGTTGAAGGAAAAACGATACTATCGATAGTCTATCGATTCTATCGATACTATCGATAGTCTTCTCGATATTGAAGAGCAATACTATCGATAGTATCGATAGATCATTAGTTGGCAGCGATCGAATCTATCGATATTATCGATAGTACTGCTGTTTACCGATAGTATTGCAGTAGAAGAGAGAGAGAGTATCGATACTATCGATTGTCCTATCGGTCGTATAGATGAATTTAGCGTTCAACTATCGATTGCAAAACTATCGATTTTTTGGCAACACTAGCTATAACCACCTACAGTGAACGAAATTCCTAATTACTAATTTGAGGACGCCAGTCGGTTACATAATACATTTTCCAGAGATAGTGTAGTGCGTGAGGCGTAGTAGGTACATAAACGGTATTGCTCATTCATGAGTTCTTGCGTTTGATTCACTTGTATTTACCACTAAGATTGTACAAACCATATTTGACTATCTGTGAAACACGCATCACAATTTACTTACATGAAGTTTACAGTATAGTACCTCGTAGAATAACTAATACTTGTTTATTGTTACAGTGATTCTGAGCTTGAGAAAAAGACAGAAGATGTGCCGAGCGTTTCCTTCTTCAGTTTGGTATGAAAAATAACATGAAAATTCTCTACATTTACATAGTTTCGTGCATGCGACCTTAATACAAACAAATATATCGGCAACATATCTCTGCTAGATGGCGCCTTATCTCAAAAACATCGTAATCCACCTGACAATACATTCTGAACAAAAGTCAATGTAAGACAATAAGAAAATTTATGATTGTTTACAAGTATTAAACACCAACTCATTGCTTTAGCAGAAGTACTAACTTACATATTTTATCAAAAACACTTTTAGATAAATCTTACCTTGGTCACAGAATACCTAATAGTACTACCGTACAGAAGACTCACTTCCTAACAAAAGTCAGGTTTAGGTATAAAAATATACCTAGACTCGCCAGAGCTACCCGCCTGCAAGCAAAATTGAAACTTAAAACCGCGCGCGAACCACGAATTTTCTTTGCGCGCCCCAGTTTTATGACCGAGCTGCGAACGACGGGGTTGTCACTTGAGAAGTTTTTGTACCTAGTTGATTTATTAGTTTTACGATTAAAATAAGTAGATTAAGCATTACAAACGTTGATTCTGTAAACATATAAATTCCATCTGAATGTTGTGTGTTCGATTCCTACGGGTGTAGGTATTCCTTTGTAAACATTATCCTATCCTATTCTTAGTATTGTTTTTGGGCTAATATAACTAATTAAGGATTTTTATTTTAACTATTACTACTTATTATTACAAAGAATATACAAAGAAGAATAAATATTTCAATATGGTGTGAAATTTAACAAAATGTTAGCTCTGATTCACTATTCGTTTTATTCAGACAACCGGTAAACCAACATCTTTTATACGCATTATTATATATATTGACGTTTAGGCTAAGTAGAAAACATTGCGGGTCAATTTGCAAAAGCAAAAAAAATATTATCAAGTATGAGCTCGCGCGACGTGACTGCGACTGTCGTGCAGCCGAGCGACAGCCCACTGGCATACGCCGCTTCGGGCGGCGCACTGCCCGAATATACCTAAACTGCGGAGTGACACCCCCCTGCCTTGGTCAAGGATAAGTAATAAAATACAAGCGCTCGTACGTATGTATGTACTAAATTTTAAAAAAATATTAAAAAGTAAACGAGACGAGATATGAAATAAGTACGATTATAAATAACTAGCTTTTGCCGGCGACTTCGTCTGCGTTGACCTTACCCGAATAAAAAGTATATAGTGTGTTAATCCAGGCCATGGTCTATCAGTATGCCAAATTTTAATTAAAATCCATTCAGTAGTTTTTGCGTGAAAGAGTAACAAAGACCCATACATCCATACACAGAAACTTTCGCATTTATAATATTAAATTAATATACTAGGATACATATTAACTTTTTGTGACTCACTATCTAGTAGTGAAAACCATATCAAATTCCCTCAAATGGTTTGGGAGATTAGGCAACAATATACCTACAGACAGACAGACGGAATAAAAACAAAAACCGACGAAGTGGGAGTCGGACTCGCGCACCGAGGGTTCCGTACAAACCTGTAGGTTAACCTATATAAGTAAAAGTTTACCCATCACGACAATCGAGTCAAGCCATAGTTATGGTATTTTTATTGCAAAATGAAATCCATAACATTACGAAAGGTAAATTGCGGGTTAGTAAATCATGTATTTTTTTTTAGTTTTATATTCTCTTATTTTACACCTTTTACCGCTTTTGAAGTGTCTCTCGCGCAAACTATTCAGTTTAGAAAAGAATGACATTAGAAACCTCAATATCATTTTTGAAGACCTATCCATAGATACCCCACACGTATGGGATTGATAAAAAAACATTTTTTGAATTTCAATTCTAACTATGGGGAAGCCCCAAATTGATTGTTTTTTTTTTTCTATTTTTGTGTGAAAATCTTAATGCGGTTCACAGAATACATCAACTTACCAAGTTTCAACAGTATAGTTCTTATAGTTTCGGAAAAAAGTGGCTGTGACAAACGGACGGACAGACAGACATGACGAATCCATAAGGGTTCCGTTTTTTTTCCATTTGGCTACGGAACCCTAAAAACGCTGAGGATCCAACAAAATACAAAAAACGCTATTTGATAATTATACAGATGTATATTATAAGAATACGTTTACAAATTGTATTGATGATGATGATCACGTAGGTACCCATGATCAAATAATGTTTTCCTGTCCAAGGGTGGAAATTAATTAGTGTAAATACAGATATTCTGGCAAAGGATACTTTAACATTTCGCATTTACTTTTGCAGTATAGATTTGCAACAAGAAAAGACAAAGCCTTCATTGCAGTGGGGATATTGAGCTCGATACTAGCCGGCTGCTGCACTCCTTTAAACACACTGTTGTTCGCGGCACTCCTGCAAAGTATGGTGGACTATGGAATATCCCTCGCGATAGGTCAGCCTGATCCAGACACATTTAAGACTGCCTTTACTGAGTTTGCCATTTACAACTGCATCGTTGGAGTAGCATTGGTCGTGCTCAGCTACACGGCAACAGTTTTAATGAATATTGCAGCTTTTAACCAGGTTATTATTTAATTACAGCATTAATTTAAATAAGAGTTAAGTTATGATGGCCCTAAATATTTAATAATACTTTTCAGGTGTACAAAATTAGACAAGAATATTTAAAAGCAGCTCTAAACCAGGATTTCCAATACTTTGATGTCCACCAAACTGGAGATTTTGCCGTAAAAATGACTAGGTAAGATCTAACAATTATTGTATTTGCAAACAGAAAAATATAATTTAGTTTTTTTTGCTTTTAATAACCATATTTTACTTTTTCAGTGATGTAGTAAAACTAGAAGATGGGATAGGCGAAAAGTTGGGCACATTTATTTTCTATCAGTCGGCATTCGTCAGTTCAGTGGTCATGGCTCTAGTAAAAGGATGGAAACTGGCTTTGCTGTGTTTAATATCTTTTCCAATAACACTCACACTAGTAGGGCTTGCTGGATTTGTAAGTCAACTATGAAATTATCTACCTACGAGTACCTTGCAAACGAAACTTCTATAGTTTTGCAAGGTTTGAACATGTCGTTAATTGTGTTTTTTTTTTTAAATTATGTGTCCAAATCGGCTTTTAGCTTCAGTCATAGTAAAATATATCTTAGATTAAAAACAGATTGCAGCGAGTCTCTCAAAAAAAGAAGCAGTGGCATCAGGCAAGGCGGGCGCAATCGCCGAAGAAGTAATATCTTCCGTCCGCACTGTGTACGCATTCAGCGGGCAACAAAAGGAAATCGAGAGATACCAAGTACACCTTGGAGATGCGAGAAAAATTAACATTAAGAAAGGTAATCTTTAGGTTATTAATCGGGGGTCATTAGGCACTTTCATTGACACTTGATTATAATTAGTCTAGCGAGTAAACAAAGAACAAGAACTTTAACTAGAAGATCCTAATGACTCATGCTTAATGTGCAACATGCTTTTTGCAGGCTTTTACAACGGAGTGGCAATGGGAGTACTTTTCTTCTGCATCTTCTGTTCTTACGCTCTGTCCTTCTGGTTTGGGTATAAACTAATGGTAGAAGAACCGGAAAACTACGACGTCTATACCATGATTGCTGTAAGTCCAATCTTATTGTTATCGTCAAATTGTGTCCATCTACTTGTGACTAATTAATGATGTCATTCAATAGCAACCAATTACTAATATCTTTTAAGCACTTAATTCTTTATCAAAACTCATTCTTCTCTTGATCGTCGTCTGTTTATTCCTGTTCCAGGTATTTTTCGGCGTTATGATGGGTTCCGCTAACTTTGGTATTTCTTCAACACTTATGGAGTTGTTCGGCGGGGCTCGCGGCGCGGGCGCACAGATATTCAACCTCATCGACAATGTTCCTACAATCAACCCGTTGTTGGATAATGGCTCAAAACCGGCTTCTATCGACGGTAATATTGAACTCAAAGACGTTGTATTCCAGTACCCTTCAAGACCTGATGTACCCGTAAGTATCAATTACACTCAATTTTGATGATTTAATCAGCTAGTATCTTAATAGAGGTATAATATCGTGCGAACATCCTACCTACCTACACCATGAAAGTCATCTAGGTATAAATTATTTTTATCGGTCACGCACTTTCAGACTGATTAACATTCATGAAACATTATCTATTGCGATGATTAAATACCGATATTTTGTTCCAGGTGTTGAAGGGCGTAAGTCTGAAGGTGTCTCGCGGACAGTCTGTAGCTCTGGTGGGCCACTCCGGATGCGGCAAGTCCACCATTATACAGCTCATATCGCGCTACTATGACGTCGTGGAGGGCAATGTGAGTTATTCCACTCTTTGTGATAATTATATACGAGTAAGATACTCGTATAAAAAAGAATTTTCATTCTCCGAACACGTGTTCAATAGACGGCTTAGTAGGCAAAACCAGAATGACAACATTGACAATAATCCAGCCCGCTATCTACAGCTTGTTATCTATCGGCATGGGTAAAGCATGAAAAAACCGGCCAAGTGTGAGTCGGACTCTTTTCTGTTATTTTTAGGGAACCAAAAAAGGTAAAAATCTAAAAAACGTAAAGTAATTACATTTGCGAAAAACCTGCTAAGTGCGAGTCGGACTTGTGCCCGAGGGCTCCGCATAAATTTGTAGGGATGTAAAATTTAAAATAGTTCGTAACGGAGATTCGAAGATATTTACCTACCGCTTTCTCGGAGTTTTTTAAATGTAATTCTACTTTGCGGTTTTTGAACTTTTTCCTTTATTTGTTTTATAAATTATAATACATTGCTTCTTGCCAAATTTCATGATTCTAGGTGAACGGGAAGTACCTATTCTGTAGGTTTTGATTCCCTTGCAAGAATAAAAAATAAACGGCATAAACAGCCGTGTTTTTGTATTGCGTTGACCTAGAAATTTAATTTTTCCCAAGCTCCAATTGATTGCATATCTGAGTAGGTATTTGATGTCTGATGATGATTTCAACATTATACCTCTCTGCGTTCCTGACAAAAAAGGTTTTGATGGACAGATAGAAAGTGATCAATCATCATCATAAGGGCTTCTTTTTTTACGAAACCCTAAAAAACTGGCCAAGTGTCGGACTGAATGTTTAGTACCACCCACCCATTCATTCACCACATACTATAATAATATTTATGGCATTTATGAACGCTAAAAGAAAAAAAAGTTCTTGCTATATTGCAAGATTTGCAAGTCATAAATTCATATTTAAATTATGTAGGTAGTTATATTGTATTGTAATAATGATGAGTAATAGGGATCTGAATTTCAGCAGCTGTATAGATATATCTTTATTGACCGCTTAGTTGCGTACATTAAGTTTGGTTGTTTGTACCTAACCTACCTAACACGTGTACTTTTTTTGTGAGGGAAGTGGGAGGGAACCTATGCACACCGAATATATAAGGTGCTTCATAAATATCTGCAACGGCTGAAATGGGTAAAAGTATTGCCTATATAGATTACGATAGTGAAGGAATTACGTGCCCCGGATCAGTAATTAATTATTTGCAAAGACAGTAAATAAATGGTTACTTGCTTCAATTTGCATAACACACTTCGTCATCCGCCCTTGACACTGCGCGGGAGCGGTATAATGTGAAACGTTAGCATTTTTGGACAGATGTGGACGGTTTGAGACAGAATAAAGCCTAATCTTTATTTAATAGAATTTTTTAATGAAAAAAATAATGATGTTCTGGACATAAAATTTCTTTACTATCGTAATCTATACAAGCAATACTTTAACCCATTTCAGCCGTTACAGATATTTATGAAGCCCCTTATATAGGTTTAGCACTGCAGGGCACAGGTCTCAGGTATGAGGTGGTCTAGGCCATACTCCACCACGCGGGCCTAGTTCGGATTGGTGGAGGGGTGTAGTAAGGACTGAACTTAAGCACTGTCCGATGTAATACATACAAACCGCCTTAAAGCCTCTGACTAGGTTACGAGTTATAAGTCAAATTTTAACGTGCTTTTCGAAGCACGGTAATAAACATCACTTAATAAATATGGTCAGAATGTCACCCATCCACAGTGTAAGTTGCTTAACTTTGTTAATCACTGCTAAAGCGCTGCCGCCACTAAACTACAAGCATCTAATTTTAAAATGTTATAAATACAGGTGTTCGTGGATGGAAACGACGTCAGGGACTTATCGGTGCGATGGCTTCGCGACCAGATCGGCGTGGTGGGCCAGGAGCCCGTACTCTTCAACACCACCGTGCGGCAGAACATCCGCTACGGCCGCGAGTCCGTCACCGACGGGGAGATAGAAGCCGCTGCTAAACAGGCCTTCGCCCACCAGTTCATTATGAAGCTGCCTAAAGTAAACTTTTGAGCTTTTATAATTCTCTAGACAGTTCTAATAGCCTTACTTAGACCCATCCCATGGTTCACAGGAATAGACTTTCTGTAATTTATAAAATACATAATAAAGAAGTTTTTGCTATTATAAATTCAAGGCCCTAAATTTTACCTTAAAAAATCATATTTAAATATATTGCTCTGTGTCATATATTCCGTTTTGCAGTCGGTGTGAAGTCGATACTAACTTTAACTTAAACTCCCGCTATTTATTCTGATCTGTTACGAGTACCAAGACTCCCAAGACAAAACTCAAGATCTCTATTCCGCTTTAAAGCTTTAGGGAGGGATGCACGGCTAGGGCCCTGATACTAATTAAACTTCTACTGTCTGGAATACTATCCGAGAATGTACAAACACAATGACAAGGATTGGGTTCACTTGACTGATGGACTAATATACATACACCACAGATCAAGTAAACGACTACGTAATCAATAAGTGGCAGTAACAACCCCAGAACCAGAAAGAGTAATCTGTTTGCTCTTATCCTTATTACGTAATAATGAAAAAGACCGCTCTCAACCTCATTGCTTAATACATACTTGAATTGAAACACCTAAAATTGTATTTACCAACCAGGGATACGACACTTTAGTAGGCGAAAAAGGCGCATCCCTATCTGGTGGACAAAAGCAGCGTATTGCCATAGCGCGAGCGCTGGTGCGCAACCCAAGTATACTGCTGCTGGACGAAGCGACCAGTGCACTTGACATGGCATCTGAATCTAAAGTACAAAAAGCACTTGACAAGGTATTTTTTGAACCGTTATGCTACTGAAATGTGATTTAAAATGTAGAAGTAGAAATTAACTTACATCTCTAAAAATATTACTTACAGGCACAAGAAGGGCGAACCACGATTGTAATAGCCCACAGGCTTTCAACTATAAGAAACGTTGATATAATATACGTTTTCAAAAACGGCACGATTATTGAAAGTGGAAACCACGAGGAACTAATTACAGCGAAAGGGCATTATTATGACATGGTGATGATGCAAACGTTCCCCGGATCTGAAGACAACAAAGGTTCTAACTTGGTTTTTTCAAACTTCAACAGTCCACTGCTGCACGTAAGCTTCTCCTAAAGAGCGTCAAAGAGCACGATCTCCCGCTTTTTTCATCCAGTCACTGCCAGCTGCCAGCCATCTTCCTAAGGTCGTCGGTCCATCGGGCGTCCTACTCTTGGCAAACTAAGGTCGAAAACCCGTTTACTCTATCTTTCATCGGTTTTGCGACATGTGTGAACTAACTTTTTAAAACTCAAAAACTGAGAAATATTTGTTCGCTAATAAATTAGTTTCAAAATTTATCTGTTTACAGAACAATTACAACAATTAACTCGAACAATATCTGTCAGAAGTGAAAAGGATGACGAAGTGGAATTTGAGGGCACGAGTGGTGTAAGTTGTTGGAAGCCCAATAAACTTTGTTGCTTAAGGACTTTTTTTATCATGTTCATTATTGTAGGAAATGGTTGAAGAAGCAGAAGAAAACTTAGATGTGTCTTTCTGGAGAGTTATAAAACTCAACAAGCCCGAATGGAAATCTGTGAGCCTTGCAAGTTTATGTTCTTTTATGAGCGGATTTGCTATGCCTTTGTTAGCCGTTATTCTTGGTGACTTTATTAATGTAAGTTTTATGTGCACGATATTACCTAACGTCGGAGTACCTACGAGACTACGACAATATGAATACAAAATTACAAAATAAATTAACATTTTTCAGGTTCTGTCAAACCCGAATACTGACGAAGTATTATCTGAAGTCCGAACATTTTCACTTATATTTGTGGGAATCGGTGTTTTCTCTGGTATCACAAACTTTATAACGGTAATTCAAATATTTATATTATTTCATTTTATTTTAATATAAACAAGATAACTAGTGGTAGGTTCCATTGTCTATTATGTGAAAGTAGGTAGATTTCCAAGTATAGTAATAAAACCTGTTCTGATTTTTAGGTGTTCTTCTACGGAATAGCAGGTGAACACTTAACTGAGAGATTAAGAAAAATGATGTTTGAACTATTACTTAAACAAGAAATAGCATTTTATGATGACAAGAATCACTCAACGGGTGCTCTATGCGCCAAGCTCTCTGGAGAAGCGGCGTCTGTACAAGGGGTGAGCATTACAAAATTTGACGCCTTAGTCGCATTTTTAACTTTAAGAGTAAGCTTGCGTTCGATGTTAAGTGGTCAATGTTAAATTGAATCTAGCAATTGCTCTTTTACTCCAATTCAAAGAGTACAAAGTGAGGGTTACTAGCCCGTATTTAATAAACCAACTCGGTGCGGGTTGATTAGGCGTTATGCTAATTACAATGTTTATATTATATCCAACTCTCAAAGAAATCTCAAAGAATCTAGAGCATATGTATGACCCAAAATAGAAGAGCCATTGCTCTTCTATTTTGGGTCATACATGCTCTAGATTCTCCAACCCATTGGTTGGAAATAAATTACTCATGAGATTTCACTTAATTCCTGAACATTTCTGGGAGAACTTGTAAAACAATTTAAAAAAAATTACATGTGCTTAAACATTATTTCAATTTAAGGCCACGGGACAAAGAATTGGCACTGTTCTTCAAGCGATAGGCACCTTTGGTTTCGCGCTTGTTCTTGCCCTCATATACGAATGGCGAGTTGGCTTAGTAGCCCTTGCCTTCGTTCCACTAATGGGTGGTATATTATACAAAGAAGGAAGAATGGTTAGCGCCGAAAGTTTTGGAACAGCAAAAACTATGGAAGCAAGTTCTAAGGTATGTACAATAACTTTGTTAACCATTATGATCATACATATTTTACCGTTACTGTAAGCCATTATAGCTAAGTAAGGTATACAGGAGGTATTTATTCACATAGAAGTACTTAGCTGTACAACTTCTCATTGAAATAAAACCGTTGAATATATTTTCTTTATTATTAATATGCTCATCTATATCTTATGTACATTATTATTTCTTAGATAGCAGTAGAGGCTGTGTCTAACGTGCGCACAGTAGCATCTCTTGGTAGAGAAGAGCAATTCCTCAAAGATTACGCTACACAACTGTTACCAGCTCTTTACTTGGCTAAGCGGTCAGCTCACTGGCGTGGCATCGTGTTTGGTCTCTCGCGGGGACTCTTCAATTTTATTTATGCGGCGGCAATGTTCTATGGTGGAACACGTATTATCTATCACGATGTAGATTTTGCCTTAGTTTTAAAGTAAGTAATTCAAAAGTGTATTGAGTTCGGGGATTAAAGCCACCAATTAAATATAACATACAGGTTTCTTCTAGACACCAGAAAATAGATCATAGACCTAATCTAATGTTGGGATGGAAGTCAGGCCAAGTCATAAATATTTATGTACAACGTGTAACTCCGAATACGCAAAACCTTTTAGGGGCTGATTCTGAAACTCAATAAAACGTTATCTTAAAAAAAAAAAAAAACGATGTCCCATTTTCACTTCTTGGTCACGTCTCACGTGATATAATTAGTATAGGTGATTTTTTCGATGTTTATCCCGTATACAAAGTTGTATTTGGGCAACTAATTCAACTATAGGTAGTAAGAGGTTTTCGGTATAATAGAGGTACACGTTGTACAACTGCTGGTTGGTTGATACACGTCTATTTAATTTAACGAAATCAGGTAATGGAAATCCGTTAACTGAACCTACACCGAGATAAAACTTGTGTGGTGGACTTCTAAAAACGCTTTACTAATTTGTTTTTAGATCAGCGCAAGCCCTTCTAATGGGTGCGTCATCAGCCGCTCAAGCATTTGCGTTTGCGCCTAATTTTCAAAAGGGAATTAAGGCAGCAGGGCGAGTAATCTTACTGCTAAGTAGGCAATCAAAAATCGCAGACCCCGATAAGCCGATCGAAAACTTTGTAAGTTTTACTCACGGTTTGTAGAGCACGGTTTGGCGATATCTCCGATTACGCCCTAATAAAGTTTTTTTAAATATTTTTAGAAAGGAACAGGAGAAGCAAGTCTGCAAGGCATTCATTTCAAATACCCAACTCGGCCTTTGATACAAGTTCTCAAGAACTTAGATCTCGAAATAGAGAGGGGCAAGACCGTCGCTTTAGTCGGTAGCAGTGGATGTGGAAAGAGTACAGTTATTCAGTTACTTGAAAGATACTATGACCCAGATGAAGGAATAGTGGTAAGGCTGAGCAATCTCCTAAATTATCATCATCATCATCATCATTTCAGCAATATAACGTCCACTGCTGAACATAGGCCCCCCCCCATTGACTTCCAGATTGGCCGATTGGAAGCGGCCTGCATCCAGCGTCTTCCTGCGACCTTTACCAGGTCGTCTGTCTACCTTGTGAGTGGACGTCCTACGCTACGCTTGCCGGTACGCGGCCTCTATTCTAGAACCTTCTTCCCCATCGGCCGTCTGTTCTACGTGCTATGTGCCCCGCCCAATGCCACTTCAGCTTGCTAAACCGTTGGACTATGTCAGCGACTTTTGTTCTTTTAGTCCTAAATAACATTTAAGTGTTCCCTCGTATAGATAACTTGGACGTGATAATTAACAAAATTCTTAAGATTATGGTTTTGGTCATTGTTTGATTTACAGTTAACAAATCAAACAGGGTATTTGGGCCATATACATTAAATATTTGCGTTTCGACAAGAAGATAACGTTTAATGGGCATTTAATTTCCAGGCTCAAGATGGCATGCCTCTACCAAAACTCCGCCTAGTTGACACTCGAAAAGCCATTGGTTTCGTCCAACAAGAACCAGTTTTGTTCGACCGAACCATTGGAGAGAACATTGCGTACGGTGATAACTCTCGGAAAGTTATCATGGACGAAATAATTCACGCTGCACAGCAAGCGAACATACACAACTTTATTTCATCATTACCATTGGTAAGTTAGAGTAATAAAACGTGGGTAGGCGTTTTCCATCAGGGGGTAGACTCCGCAAATTGAGTAAGGTTTCCTCGTATATAGTCGGTGTCCCAGCAGACGGAAATCGAGACCCCGTCTTTAGTTCGCCTCGATGATGAGCCCACTGTCTTTGGCAGTCAATTTTTTTTTAATACACGGAAATCGCACACCTTGCACATAAGTAAGTACAAGTAGGTCTACGATAGGAACTATCCTATCGTAGACTTACTTAGGAACATTCCTGAGCGCTGTCAGCAATCCAGCAAAATATTTTGTTGTCTATTAGTGAGCCTCGGTCAAATATGAGGTATAACAACACTCACATTTTGATCCTCTACGGAAAGAATTGATGGTGATCATCTATATCTCGACTATGCCAGAATAAGCTGGGCTATTGAATATATGTAAATAAAAATAACTATGCGTCAGAGTTACTCACGTCTATCATGGTCTCGAAGTAAGGTATTAACGTCCTTGAGTTAAACTTAGAAAAAAACGTTTTCTGAATTGACCCGAACTGGGAATCGAACCCGGGAATCATTACGATCTAGGCAAATCACTGGTCCACTACGAAAATCGGGTTGTCAATGTTGTCATTAAACACAGAGAATCTTTAATAAATCTCGGCATACCTCAGGGCTACGAGACGAACATCGGGTCCAAAGGAACGCAGCTGTCCGGCGGGCAGAAGCAACGGGTGGCCATCGCACGCGCGTTGGTCCGCCGCCCCAAGATGCTGCTGCTGGACGAGGCCACCAGCGCGCTGGACACAGAGAGTGAAAAGGTAAGAATTGTGATGTGACAGTAAAAGTAGTTTTATATTTTTATTTTTTTAGTTAATAGCTATTAATTTTTATACATTCAGTTACTGGCCGCCATTAAAAAAGAGCTCAAGTGGCTAGCTAGTTTACCCTACTGTTACAGAAAAGAGCCCGCGCACACTACACTTTTGATCTGACTGGCCCAAACACACCCGCTAGTACGGGACCCGACACGTACGAGTATACGAGCTTAGCAAAACCTTACACACGGCCGGGTCGCAGCACCCGCTAGTGGGTGGACCTAGGCTGAACGCCTTCAGCGTTCGCCAGCTGCCAGCGTTAAAAAAACTTTATCGCTAGCAGCGATAAAGTTTGTCCGTCAAAAAAACCTTTTGATCTATAATATGACTATGACTATCGGCCTATAAGACGGACCGATCCAACTATCGAGCTACCATATGTGCAGGGCTTTTAAAAAATTCGTTGTTACGAATTGGGATGTTGACCCCATTCATAAATAATTCCGAGACACTTCTTTTTTTTAAATAACACCTTATTTAGTTAATTTGTTCAGTCGTAATTTTTAATTGTTTCTTGAAATAGATTTTTAATTGCTTTAAAACTAATAAATAAATAGTCAGTTGAGTTTGGTAAACAGTGACGTCACTGTCCGCTATTGCCATACAAATTCTAAGGAAGAGGTACGTTTTGACAGCTCATAAAAAGTATGCCAAATAGTGTCAACTACCATATTATCGAGCACACCTCAATTTAAAAATACAGGGAAAAAAAAGAGCAAATCGGTCTCACGCACCGAGGGTTCCGTAAGTACAAACTTGTGGGTAGTCTTCAAGATTATTATCGATTTTTCAGTATGTTAAAAAAAAATGTGTGATAAGTACAAAAAAATTACAGTTTTCGATTTATTTCTTTTACTTGTGCTATAGACATTGCTTCTTGCCCTATAGGTTTAGATTTTGATTAATTCCCTTGCCGGTGTCGAAATATGCGGCATAACCGGAAGTATATATTATGTATTTTAGTATATTGCGCTCACTTAGAAGTTTGATTTTTTCATAGTTCCAAGGATTGAAAATTTGAGTACATACTTACCTCGCGTTCCTGGTAAAAACTGGGTCTTGAATCACAGACAGGCGGACAACGAAGTAATACTAGATCCTATATACTCCTTGTTACCTTTTAGGGTACGGAAAACGATAAATGTTGGTTTAAATATGTAGGGTAGGATATTGAACTGAGGGATCGAACTTTCATATTCGCAATTTGTCATCGATAAGTTCTTAATCATTCAACTTAAAAATGCATTCAACATAACATACCCAGAGGGGGGTAGGGGTAGGGGAGGGCAGCTGCCCCCCCCTGGATATTGTATGCTTTACAAATTTATTATGCATAGACAAATTTTTTTGTAGTCATTACTAGGCGTCACATCTTTACAATAAGTATGTAACATTTACAATTTTTTTATTACATACGACTTAGTCCGCCTTTAACGGAGTTGCTATAAAAATTATTGTGGTAGTAGTCGTTCCGTACGCAATATCTTCTTGACCCTTATGTTAAGAGCCATTTCACATTTTCACCGCAAATCTAATATTTCGAGCGCCTAATTTGCGACCTTAGAAAAGATTTTAAGAATTTCAAATACATGCACAAGCAAGACCAATCTTTTTGTTTAGACGTTTGATGTAGCACATTTGCAAATAAAACCCTTTTTTCATTTATAAAGTTATCAATCCCGCCACCTCGATTCACGAAAAGTTTTTGCCTTGTCAACTTCAAGCAACTAAATCATTCATTTAAATTTATCTTATGTGCTAAAAAAAAATGCCAAAATATAAGACTTATAATTTTATTGACGTTTAATGTACAAGAATATGTATTTTTACCACAATAACTCAAAAAAAAAATTTACTTATTGTGTATAAAATGGCGCTAGTTCATAACGGATTTTTGTTTAAAATTAAGCATATTTACAATTAAAAGTTTGTGTCACAATACCTTTGATCTTTATTTATTCGAAATATGCAATTTTATTGACAATCCAATCAGGTTATTAGACCCAAAAACGTTTTAACAACACCCTAATCCTAAATTTTCGAGGCACAAGCGCGCGCTCCATAGTAACAGTGCGATTTTGTGAAATGACTTAAAATGAATTCACCTTTCTATCAAAACTTCGAAAATAAATGACGAGTGATCCTTGTCAGTTTCTATTTATTTAATTCAAATGGCAAAACTGGAGTGGAGGCATAAATGTATGAAAATAAAATTGTACTGCTTAGCTTTTATACATTCTGCGTGCCGCTGCTGATGTCGCAGTCGCCAAAGCTGTTGCCGCGACGTTGGCCTCTAGTGTAAAAATACCTAATATCTTGAAAAATTTTCCGGTTAAAATAATACGTTTTACCACTAATTATACTTATTTATATAATAAAATACTTCTTAAAAATTTTAAAAGCCAAAAAAGTTTGTTGCATATTTCGCGTAGGTGTCTTCGTGTAGTGTGTATGATCAAACAAGCGCGGGGATCCGACCTAAAAGAAAATACATTGCCCCCCTGGGCCACAAGCTGGGTGGTACGCCCTTGCCTCCAATATTAAGTAGTTACTTGCATTGCGGTCTGAAGCGCGCGGTGGAGTCCTGGTCCTGCGTAGGCCCTTTTACTCATAATTCATACTCATCTATATTCTCCCATCATAATTAAGCCTTAGTCTATCATCGCTTCGTTACGTAAACTCTTATAAGGTTTTTTTTATTTTAATATTTGACATCGCATACATTGACTGATTCGAAGGTACGTCATAAAGCACTTGTGTTTTAAAGAAACAACGTCTGAAACACAACAGACCCGAGATAAAATACCTCTATTACTTCTTTACTAAGTAATACAGGGTTACATTGCAACGGGGTGCCAAATTTAAAAAATAAGATCTAGTGAACAATATAAAGAAGCGTCTTAATGGTTATTGTTTTTTACTAATCGTATGTTACGAAAAAAAAAATACTTAAAAATATCCGGAAATAAAGTCAATAGAAAGACTACGAAAGCCGCGCGGTCATTCATCAAAGGCAGGTACGGCGAGCCAACAAGGACCTTACGCAGTACACATACGGTGCAATTTTTTCATGAATGAGTAAATTATCCACGCGTACGATTTTTAACAGCGGATAAGAATAATTAAATGTGAAAAAAAATTTGTTCTTTGCATAGTTCGATTGAGTTAATGATTCTGAGCCACTCCTGAGGATTTGGTGCCCCTTTGCAATGTAACCCTGTATTATAAATGAGAAATTTTGTATGTACGGATATGGATGTTTGTTGCTCTTTCACGCAAAAGCTACTGAACAGATTTTGATGATATTTGGCATAATGATAGACCATGGCCTGGATTAACACATATGATACTTTTTATCCGGTTAAGGTCAACACAGACAAAGTCGGGGTAAAGTTAGTAATTTGATTATAAAGTTCTACATTGACCCGACCGCAAATCGAGCCCGAGACCTCAGAGATGGCGACGCCAAATCCGGCGTGCTACAGCGTACGTGCGCGTGTAAGGATGAGCTACAGCTACATTTCCTTGTTTTTCTCTAGGTGGTACAAGATGCGCTGGACGCCGCGAAGGCCGGGCGCACGTGCGTGCTCATCGCCCACCGGCTCAGCACGGTGCGCGACGCCGACGTCATCTGCGTACTCAGCGACGGCCGTGTCGCCGAGAGTGGCACACACGCAGAACTCTTGCAACTCAAAGGACTGTATTACAACTTAAATAAGAGTGGTTACACATAAACACTTTTTCGGTCACACTATACAGGGTGTAACGAAAAGGTGAAATAAAACTTTAAGGTGTTATTCTACGGCTAAATTACATCAACTTTGATTGAACTCGGCTAAATTGACGTTTCCATACAAACTGATGCCAGCTGGTCGCGTTTTAGTATGGGAAAGTGTTTTTTTTTTGCGATTTCGATGTTGGTCTCATAGAAAAAGTTGATGTAATTTAGCCGTAGAATAACCCCTTAGTTTTATTTCACCTATTCGTTACATCCTGTATACTTGCACTTTTTTTTTAAATTACATAGAGCAACTATTACAATGGGCTCGGGCCTCGGGCTTACTCGCTCACCCGTCCGTGAGCGAGTGAACGACTAACAAGAAATGATGAAATCACGTTTTGACTCGATCCCCGCCACGCTCACACCCCAGGAGGTGACCGACTGATTTGGTATAGAGACTATAGAGCATGTCTCTGGAAGTATGGACATCAAATCATCATCATCAACAAATCGAACAGACGCATGGCGGGGGTCTTTTTGGCTCTTTAAACGTAGGTTCTATTTTCAACGGATGAAGTTTTTTTATCTTTACGATACCTTCCTGCTTTTTTTTTATTAATCTAAATTCATAAAGCTAAAAAGTTTGAGAATGAGCCCCACCATGTGCCAGTTCGATTTGATTCACACTTCCAGCCACCCTTGTGGATTACTTTCGTCAAAGTACAACCCTTTTACTATTGTAGTAGTAACACAAAAAAGCAAAAATGGGTTAATTCAGCATTATAACAATTATACCAAAAAATTGACAATCAGCTATTAGGTATAGTTTGTTTAAGAAGGAAAATTGAGTTGAAATTGAATTGAATTTTAAAGGCAGAATAAAATAGGACCATGTATTATAAGTTAACACATATATTATGTTTATGTTTATGATTATGATTTACTTTTGTTATTATATTCTGCTCTACACTCAGCTCAGCCCTTTGCTATCTATGTGTAATTCAATAATTTTCACCCTGTCAGTTGAATTTTAAATGGTGTTACATAATATATGTTTGTGATGAGAATGATTATGTGGAAGGCAAGAAGCCACAAGAGATTAATATTATGTTTAAGTTCTATTAATAAGATTGTTGTGAGATTATGGATTGCAAATTTATTAGTGTTTAACTATTTAGACCTTAATAATGTTTAAAAGTATATTTTTGTAAAATAAAAATGTAAAGTAGATTAACTTTTTTATTTTAAGTCATCTAATAACAAAACAAAATTAATCATAATTTTAAAAATAGAAACAGGTAATTATTATCCTATGCAATACTATAAATCACATACAATGAGGTAATATTAGCAAGGTCTTAAAATTTAATAAAATGTTAAAATCACGAGGTATACTTTTTTTCATGTTTCAACAGCCAGTTTTTCCGGTCTATTCCACTACTAAAACCCCCTTTAGTGTTAGAAGCCACAAGGCGATGACAGGGTATTACCAGCAAATGTGCATTGGCACCGCAGGCTGCACCTATTGCGCGGGCATGACTTGATGGCCGTCCCAGTGACTGGGCAAGATCACCGTATGTCTGAGTTGATCCATATGGCAATTCTAATAATTTGTTCCAGACATCCTAAAAGTTACAAAATGTTATACTGATGATGATGATAAAAAAAGACACAAAAAAGAGTGATTATTTGTTTCTGAATTTTGTATGCGTTCCAATAAGTATACTTACCATTAATTGAATTGTGATAAAACTTTAGTAAGTTGTGTAGAAGCTGGGGAAGGTAGTACCATTAAACATTTAAGTAAAGACAATTATTATTAATAGTACTTAATTACCTTTTGAAAGTCTGATCCAAACATTTTTAATGGCAAAGTGAAAGTTTTGAGATTGCCCTCTAAATATGCAGCAAGCTGTTCTTCAAACTTTATTAATACTTTATTCTTATCTTCCACAAACTTACAAGATAACTCTTTAGATAGCGTTTGAATTGTCTTTTCGTTGTTTTTTGAATCTTCAAAACAAACCATGTACAGATTACAGTTGTCTGCTACACCAGTAATCTTACCAAGTGGCGAATTGAACGTGTTAAAATTAACAGAACATCCTGATTCTTTGGAATATTTGGTAAAAATCTTGCTAAGGGACATGATTATTACAAAATTGTAAAAGAATTAGACGTAAATAGTAAGTATTGTTCGCCACTTGTTCAATACCTATATTGTTCAACACCACTCTACCACGACACCATAACAAAACACAAAGTAGTTTAGATGTTGGATCTTCAATGTTGTTGAATACAAATCAAAACTAGAGACTTGCAGGTTGGGCCGTTTTTTGCGTTTTTTGTAACGAATCACACAAAGAAAGACTCGCACATTAAACTCACGCGCGCTTTTTTTGACGTTTCTATCAAATTCTTTTTCTCTAGACATATATTAATCTGTGACCAAATTATCGCTGTGCACTTATGCTAATGCTCTGTGCCTATGCTGTGCACTGCTGACATAAAATAAGGATAGACTGGCTGGCTGCTGTCAAATTACATTCTGCCTATTTGATTATCGCCATTTAAGCGCTGTAGGACGTAGTATCGGATCTTGGAACTAAATCAGTGTTGTCCCCAAGTCGATATTCGTAATTTTTTCGATCTTCATTATTATAGATAAATGTGACTGTGTGACGTGTGTGGTTGCCTATAATAGAATACCCGAAATTTCCTGTAACAGTAAAACTAAAAAAAGATTAAATACACAGCTGTACTAATGAATTTATGAGCCTAGTATTAGGGAGTGGCTCGTAGTCGAGTCTAGAAAACAAGAAAATCATATTTAAAATTCTTTTTTTTTAATCAATGCGATCGTGCCCGCGCCGTAGCGCATGTTTGATTAATGATTTTGATATATGTTATTACTTTAATAATAACGGTGGGTAGATAGGCGATGGATTTTATTTTGTCTAGTGGACTGGGTTCGGATTATTTTTTTAATATTTTTATAGCATTGTTAAAAGTAACATTGTACTTAGATAAGATTTCACGTCCTCAATATGTTTTTGTTACTAGAAAAAAACTTAAACTGTTATTAAATCATACACAAATAGTTATATCTGTAGGACCCATGTCCCTATCGTATAACACCTCGCTACACCGGCTCGCTCACACACGCACGCACAGCAATGTAACGTCCACTCTCGCCCACGGCTCTCGTGCAACTGACGCGACACTCCGTGCGGCGTGCGCCCGAGACAGTGTGTATCTATGTATGTATAGATACTACCACAAACACTACAATATCATATTTATATCAAGGGTGGTTACGAAATATATAGGTACAAATAACAGTTCAACCTAGAACAAAACGTCAAATTTTCTCAATTGATACTGATCTCTACGTGTCGGACTAGAAATTGAAAATCGGTGGAATAACCTTTAGCTTTTTGGGTAGGTTGACTTGCCGTTGTCACATTTTAAGGAAATGTATAATAAAATACGATAATAAAACACGAATGGTTTCGATTTGATATGCCACAAAACCGTAAACAGTAGTACCACCTCTATATACGTCAAAATTAGTTCTAGGTTCAAATAGTAAGCCCGAAGCGCCACGCTTCCTAAGGGCTTACAAAATTAGCTGTCGTTTATATTGGATAGCCAGTTCATGTTTATTTATGTCGGTGACGCTGTGCCACAAGCATAGACATAAAAATAAACATAGACTGGCTACTGCCAAATTAAATTCATACCTATTTGATTTTAGAATTTTAGGGAGATTTTTGGCACTGTAGGCTGTAGTATCAGAACTTGGAACTAAATGAGTGATGTACAGAAAGCTCGTCAACGTACCACAAAACGGCAAATTTTCTCAAATGATATTAGTATCTACACGTCAGACTTAAAGTTGGAAATGTTTCAATGACCTTTAACTTTTTGGGTAGGTTGACCTGCCGCTGACTGTACCCAAGTCAATTTTCGCAACGTTTTTCGATCTTTTTTATTTATTATAGTTACAGTGTTGAGACTGTGGGTCATAGACATAGAAATAACTATAGACTGGCTGTTGTGATCCTACCTTTCTGCCAATTTGATTTTCACCATTTTGGCGCTGTAGGCCATAGTGTTTAAACTTGGAACTATTTAGTTCCAAGTTAAATCACTAATTTTAGTGATGTCCTCAAGTCGATTTTCGTAACGTTTTTCGATCTTCATGATTTCATCCGTATCCTTAGAATTTATCCTTAGTTTTTAAGCGTTCGGCGGCCGCTGCCGCGGCACGTTCACTACGCTCGCTGCGCTCGCTCCGTTCGCTCGCCTTCGCGCTGTGTGTGGTCATTGTTCTAATCTAACCTTACCAATTAGTTAGAATTAAAAATTATTGTAAGTACAACAACGGTGAAACGAAAAAAATGGTTTTGATAGGTTAGATAGGTTACCCATGATCAAGTTATGCTCCTGTCCCTCCTCCCTCCTCCCTCCTGTAATCTTAAGCTAGTTTGTGTTCTGTGCACCACTCACATTGTTTTGTAAATCATATATTTTTTGTAAAGCATATTAAGGCTTGCAATATTTTGGGAAGAGTAAGTTTTGCCAAATGAAACATTTGAATAAATAATATTTGGTTAATTGAAACTTTGCCAAACAATAATTGGTTAAACAATAGTATGCCAAAAAAATTTGCTAAATAATAATTTGCAATACGTTGTTTTGACAAACGTTTTTGGCCAAACATTAGTAAACCGTATTACTTACAATATTATGTAAAAAAAACTACCTGCTATTGAATACTTCGTTAAACCGTTTTCGAACTACTGAAATTTAAACAGAAGTGTTTCGAAAATGAGAAAGGTTACGATATGATGATAATGAAATGTAATCCGGATGATTCCAAAAATTTGGTTTGGATTGGATTTGAATTTGGATTTCAAAATAGGTATTTCCTATGGGTGATCTAGGTATTTCCAAAAAAGTATTATCAGAAATAGGTACCTAGGTTAAGATGGATTTCCAATGTTTAAAATTTTTATTACTTACATAATAAGTCGTAGTTACTTTACAAAAAGTGAGGGCATTTATTTCACACTGTCTTAATTAATATATAGCAAGATAATTTAGTATTGTCAAATCAGTGGTATTGTGCAGGAATCTGTCGGGTTTATAGTTAAATGTCTTAACTTACGTCAAACGTTAACGTTAACTTATGTCAAATTTTAGTATTTTGACAAAATAGCAGACTCCAGTGTAACATAAATCATTTATTTCGTTATTTAACCTTTACAACAGCTTTGCCTGTGTTTTCACCTCTAAGCATTCCAACCAAAGCGTCAACCATATTATCAAAGCCATGATATATTTTTTCTTGATATTTGAGTTTACCATCTTGCAGCCAATTCAAGTTGGCGTTGATGCCTTCGTCCCATCGATTAAACCATCTGTTTACTAAGAATCCCTCTACCTTTAACTCCTTGAAAACTATGGCAGGTTGTAAAATTGTGACTGAAAAAATAAATGTTTTGAATGATTACTTACTTAAATGTCCAAAAAATAGGAATAAAACTAATTTGAGTAAAGTAGGTACATTAAACCTCACCTTTAGGTAATGTAGCATCGTTGTAGGAGGATATGGATCCACACACAGCTACTCGACCATAATGATTCATGTAACTCATAATAATAGAGCTAATTTCACCACCAACCTAAAATATAATTATTATGATCGCTGAGATATTTTATTAATTGACCGAATCAATCAATCGATCAAAATCGAAATCGAATAAAAATTAATACGCTTCCCCATACCCATACTAAACCGCCAACCACCAGTTTGTTTAAAGAGGTAAATTATTTTTTTCTTTTGAGATTTTAATGTTGGTCCTATAGAAAAAGATTTGTATTTATAATAATAAAATCAACCCATATAAGGAAGTCAACTAATAAATTATGATAGGACCTTCTAGAACTAACTGAAATAACGCAACGCATTTAGGGGGTGATTCTATTGCTTAAATAGACAGCAGTCAACAACAGGTTATCTGTTATATTATAATATATATACCCAAAAAGTTAAAGGTCAAAATTGTTGTCGGTACAGTAACGTTTTATACGGGATCAGCATAGGAATCGCAAAAAAAAAACATTTCTCCAAACTAAATTGCGACAAGCTACAATCACTTTTTATGAAAAAGTAGAAAAAAAAGGACCAACCAAAGTTGAAATTAACAACTTTTGCGTTATTTCAATTACACCTTGTAATGATTAACGTATCATGTATTGTATAATGGTAATGGTACGCACGTTATCAAAATAACAGTCAACTTTTTTTGGAGCCGCTTCCTTTAACGCAGATCGAATATTGGTTGTCTTGTAGTTAAAAGCGTGATCAAAACCTAATTCTTTAATTAAATAATCACACTTTTCGTCGGTTCCAGCAAATCCTATAACACGACAACCTGAAAAATATATAGCATAAGTATTTCTTTTGGGTTTTAGTAAAGTTCATTTGTGGCACTATTTCATAATATAACATTTACAATTTAATTGTTTTGCTGACTTAATAAAATTTTTACCTACCCATAATTTTTCCTATTTGTCCCACATGCGAGCCTACTGCACCAGCAGCTCCGCTAATTACGATAGTTTCACCAGCTTTTGGCTTGCATATTTCCTTCAGACCAAAGTAAGAAGTGTTTCTTAAAAAATATGAATAGGGATCATTACTTATTTATCACATGGTTTTCTAAAATCAGTAAGTATGGTATGGTATACAGGGTGAGTTTATGAGTTGGGGTTAGGATGGCCAAATTCGTATAAAATAAAGAAAAAATCTACGGACTCTGTAGATTTTCAAGCTCGATTTCAACAATAAAAAACTATAATTATTTACTTATTTTAACATTTGAACTATGTGATTTTACTATGTTCTTTAAAAAACTAGGATTGTTCCGTTCTAACTTACAAAACATTCTTGCGCCTTCGAGTGATCGCAAGTGTTTTGTCGTTGGCGCTTCTATTCCATGAGCGGTTAAGTATGTGTTCAAATTGTTTGAAGTTTAACTGAATGTTCAAAGTAGTATTCGTAATTTGAAAATTTTGACCTATTTTTACTGCATAAGGTTTTTTAAAAAGTTGTTCTCTATCAACTCAAAAGTTTGAAAATCAACTTGCTAAAAAATAAAAATGGCGGACGGTGACTTTACCTACTAAAGGGGTTCGGAGATATTTGGACTTCGTTTTGACTACAAAGAATCCCTAGCCTAGGCGTCTATATAAACTCGGATACCTATAATACCTGTAATAAGTAAGTAATCATGACCTATAAGTACATACCCAAATAAAAACAAAAAATAATTAAAACAATTACTTAATATGCTAAAAAGTATCATTGTTTCTGCTAACAGTTTTATGCGGGGATCATAAACTATGAAAGAGTGAATGCACATAAAATTACGAGTGGATAGATAGATACCTAACTCTTTATTGCACACCATTACGAAGAATTACAATTATCTAAACTAGTACTACTGTTCTTACCCAGGCATGCCTAATACTCCTAATCCAAGCGATACGGGGTGTGAGCCTAAATCAGGCAACAAAGTTAGAGGCAAAAATCCTAATCGTGGTGGTGCCTCCGGGTTGCAAACTGTGTGCGTTCGCCAACCAAATGACCCGGCAATATATTTGCCGACAGGAAACTTATCATGACGGCTTGCAATGATCCTACAAAAACAAGTAAGTAAGTTTGTGTCGACATAGGAAGTAACACAAAACAAAAGCTAATGTACTGTAAAATATGTAAATTACTTAGCAATTTGTCCGCCAATCATATCCGTTGGTAATTTATATCCAATCATATAAGCACGCATGTATGGGTCGACGCTTAAATATTCGGCTTGTGCCAGTATTTCTGAAAATCCAAGATCAAAAATGCAGATTTATGTAGTTTGGATTCGTGATGGGAACGATTGATCATAAAATAATTGAGGTACCTACTTAGTTTATTCGGTCGCCCAAGTAAGCCGACTCACTCAACCCCCATTTGATTCTCTAGTCTAGTTCGGACTATGCTAGTTTTTATCCGAGCTAATAATTTCTGATCAAATTGTTCGTTTCTCGACTAAATTACTTATCCTACAGTGCGAACTAGGTTTTTAGAGATGTGACTCTAGTAAAATATATTCAAATAAGTAAGTACTTTATGTTTTCAACTAACATAAATTAAGTTCTCAATTCGTCTGAGTATTTTTTGTACGAGTACAACTCACCTCCATCTTGTAGATCCGGAATTTCTTCTTCGACTATTTCAAAATCAGATTTTTTAGGTTCGCCTTGGAAGTACTTTGTTAGTACATATTTTTGACCTTTAACTTTCCCACTTATGCCAGAATATAAGCGTGTTGTGTTATACATAACAGAAAATAATTTTGACATTTTTTATACTATTGAATAGGTGTAAAACCTGAAACAATAATACAAACCATAATAAACAAAAATATTAATTCGTATTAAACACTGCTCACCATTCCACACCGCATCAGCCGCATTCACATTGGCCGGTAGAATCTAGAAGAAATCTCTCAAAGTAGCATATAGTTTTATGCATCGGTTTTAAAAGTGGAAAATAAATTAAAAACTTTTTATTTAATGTGCTATTATGTTTCGGATTTGAACTGTTTTACCTCATATTTTACTTTTTCCTAACTTAGTTTTAAATTGCATTTCCATATTTTCTTAAAATATTGGAATGTTTACGTACTTATCTTTACGTACGTTACGTAAAAATTCAAATACATAAAAACATTAGTATTGAACCCATACAAAATATTTCAGAAATCAGAGAAAGAGAACAGCTGCTCCCGCCCGGCAAAACCCCTAGGCGGGGTTCGCCTGGCGCGGTCACTGATTAGACAGACAGAGTACATCTACTGAACAAGTAATAGGCGCGGTCAGACCGCACGCGGCTCGCGGTCAGCTGAGAGGAGAGGAGGCAATCTAGTTTGACACCAGTCTGAATCATACACATAGAAATAACTATAGAGTGGCTACTGTGACCCTACATTCCTGCCTATTTGATTTTCGCCATTTTGGCGCTGTAGGCGCTGTATTATCTAAACTTGGAACTAAATTAGTGATGTCCCCAAGTCGATACTGATAACGTTTTTTGATGCATTATTTATGATGGTTTCAGTGTGACTGTGGGTGCCACTGGTGGTTGCTTAGAATAGAATACCAGAAATTTCCTGTTACGGTAAAAATTAAGATTAATACCGGTGACAAATGGCGGCGGACGCGGCTCCGGACTCGTCTTGACATTGTAAGGTCAAACGCTGCCATTGGTCGATCCTTGGGCTGGCGGAAGTTGTCTGAAGGATAGACCAATGGCAGCGCTTGACCTCACAATGTCAAGACGAGTCCGGAGCTGCGTCCGCCGCCATTTGTCACCAGCTTAAATATACAGGGTCAATGCAGTATCAAGACGCGTCCGTCGCCGTGTATTACCAGTTTTGGACTCGATTCTGAACCACAACCAAAAATTATACAGTTAATTAATGCAGTCAGTCGTAAGCCTAGTGTGTATGAACGATAGTTTGTTAAAAAATATTGATAAAACTTTAATTGTACCTAGTTATGATTTCACGCCCCCAATATGTATAATGTTACTGAAAAAAATAATCTAAAACTGTTTTTTAATCTTACACAATGAATTATATCATATTTATATCGAATGTCATATCGGATCGTCAAAGTATTACAGCAATGTGTAGTTACGAAAAATATACAGTTTCAGAAAATGTAAAGTTTCGAAATCCGATATTAAATATCGATAAATAGTTAAACCGACATTACCCACCGCTATATACGTCAAAATTAGTTCTGGTTTCAGATATCAGTGGCGCTTCAATTATGCATTCAAAATTAGCTGTCATTTGCATGAAACAGCCAGTCCAGGTTTATTTTATGTCAGTGTGTCGAGTAGAGGGGTTGAAAAAAAATTTATACTTTGATTTCCTAGCATTTAGTAATCTGTGTGTTAAATCGTACTTTGTTTGTCTAATCTGTGGTTAAATGAATAAAAAATGGCTTGCGATCTTGCGATTGTTTGGGTTGAATTGGAATGTTAATTTTGGCGTTATTCAATGGAAATTATTTATTACTATTAAAAATTTTAGTAAGATTTATGTACTCCTTAAAAGTATGAAGTAAGAAAGCACATTATTTTCTCAGAATAAATTCTTTTATGATGAGTGCAAGTGCATTAAGATCAGACGCGTATTAGTTTATTTTATTTAAAGGTTTCACAATGACATCGATGCAAGAATTCAATTGTATACTTTGTAAAGAAACTTTTAATAATAAGGAAGATTTACAAATTCATTTCAGGTACCGTAAAAATATCATTGAATCATGTTTGCAGTTTGTACCTATTACTTACTTACAAAATAACTGTTGGATGTTTTATTCCAGGAAACATGGTGATCCAAAGTTTAACCAAAGTGTGAAAAAGAGCCGGCCTCAAAGCGAGGCCCAGGCTTCAGTTGCGAAAAAAAATGAAGAGATTGAGATGGTTAGTTGTGATGTGTGCTCTGAGATGTTCCCTACAATATCCAAGGCTATTACTCACAAGCATAAGATGCACCCAGATCACGACGCTAAATATTTCTGTCCCTGGTGTGGAAAACTTTTTACTATGAAGGTAAGGATAATACTCAGTTTTGTGATTGTGGCTAGTGAAGTGACACAATGAACTATGCCCCTCCCCCACCACTCTCCCCCTTATCAAAAATAACTGCTATCTTTTATGGTAATCATAATTTTAGTATGTACCACTACATATGATATTATACTTCCTGTAAATTAACTTATTTTAACTGCAGCTTTGTCAGTAGTATTGCTGCTAGGTACATAAGATTGCTTGTTCTTTAAAACTAACCATAAACACAATACACAAAAAGTTTTCATAATCTTACCAGTTTTGTTTAGGACAAATTTTGTTTATTTAACAATAACATGATTTGTTGCTCTGACTGTAAATGGTGTTATTGTTTCATTACCAAGGAACTTAAAGAATGTGCAATTTCTACTGTTAAGGATTTTTTTGGCTTCTTAGAGAAACATTTACTTATCAACATCCAAGTGGTTTCATGAGACTGCGTAACAATGAAATTTCTATTGTAGCCGACGACCTCCGTAGCCGAGAGGCGAGCATACCGGACTTGGTGTCGCTATCTCTGAGGTTCCGGGTTCGATTCCCGGTTGGGTCAATGTAGGAAAATAACTTTTCTATATTGTCTCGGGTCTGGGTGTTGTGGTACCGTCGTTGTTTCTGATTTCTGTAACACAAGTGCTTAAGCTACTTATCATAGGATCAGAGCAATGTATGTGATGTTGTCCAGTATTTATATTTATTTATTGTGTCTCAATTATGCATGGCTGATGATTTAAGTTTGTCTAATCCAATAGATATTCATTATTGTTCCAGTGATAACTTGCTCATCAATACCTGGCAGACTTAAAAGTACTATACTTACATCATTCTTACAATAGTTATATTTTTAAAGTTTTTTGAAAGAGAGAATTAGGATCGCCTAAATTCTGTAAAACAGTATCTGTATAGGAATAGTCCATGAAATGTTTGTCTTACTTAAAAAAATTTTGTTTTCAGCACCTTTATAACAAGCATTTACAATCTAACCATGTTGATTCAGAACAGAGAGATGACAGCAACTTCCACTGTGATGCTTGTGATGTTGACTTTTTTGTGCCAACTGCCATGCTGTACCACAATAAGTTCTTTCACAGACAAGACACAGACTTGCCAAGTATCGGTCAATCAAAAAAACTAAAGATGTGCCCACAGGTAAATTGTCACAGTACTTCAAAAATCTTGGATTCCCGAATGTGTTGTAAATACAATTTGAAAACAAATGAAGCATCTTTGAAACCATTAAAATTACATTGTTTCCAGAAAAAACATTGAATTATTGTTTCAATCTCAAGGGTAGGTAGGTCACGTGCAACATTTTTATTGAATAACCAGCCCTCTGTATCTGATTCTTCATGCAATCTTTCAACTCTAGTTGCATCTTATCAGGAGAGGATGTGCACGAAATCCTTTTTGTCCAACTCGCACACAACTTCAAAAAATATGCTGTCTTAGCAGCTTATGTTGACTGTCAGTCAGTACATAAACATACTATTTTCTTGGTAAAGATGACATCCAACTGCAAATATATGTCTCTGACTGAACTGATTTAATTCTATTTCACAGAATGCAGTAATACAAATATATTACTGCTCCTTTTGCGGTGATGAATATGACAACAAAGTTAATTTACATGTAAGTATTTCGCTTTTGTTATGAATATACTATTTAAACATTCATGGTCAACAACATTAGAATTCTGTGCATGCAACTTTGCCTAAATATCATAGTCCATGAATAAAGGTCCATGGTAGAAATTCATTTCAGTTGAAATACGGTAGTATTAAATAAATTTCAAAAAACTGTGTACTTAATGAAGGTTTACATATTATAATAAGGAATATTCAGACTAAACAAATTTAGAAAAACAACATAAAAAAAGATTTTGCATAAAAGACATAAAAACTAACTATCAAATATTTTGGGCTCTGGTGTTGCGCTGCGGCCTGCGCACAATGATCTGCGCACGGGATATGCGCTACTTGTCACTGTAGAATCTTGCAAACGTTTATTGTTTAGCTGTTTTTAAAGCCGGTAAGTAAAGGTATCCACTATGTTCGCGAACCTCTTACGCACTATGCTCCTGCAACTGCTCCCAATACTGGATACGTTCGTGAACTTAAATAGTGCAACGTTGCACGCTCTGCGGCAAGCGACACGAGCCATGTCGGATTTAGCGCTAACACAAAGCAGAGCACGTTCATGGACGCGAGCAAAGCAAGACGCAAATATGTTCGTATCGCGCTCCGTGGTCCGTATATAAAAATGAATCTCTATTTCCCTTGGTCATAGCATCGCGTGAACGGATGGTACAATTTCGCTAATCCTTTTTTTGTTGTGTTAATTATTGTCAGGAGAAGGTTCTTTTAAAAGAAAAAAATTAGAAAGTTGCATAGAAAAACCTTTATGAATAAACTAAAGACCACGCAAATTAAGTCGCGGGCAACTGCTAGTAATTGTTAAAATGTATAGTATATTTCAACAATATGTATAAAATGACGGATCTACGTAAGACGATGTTCATTCAAAAGTTCGTTTAAAGCTTAGGAACATACGGTATGTTCTATCTACCTTTGAAGGGTTAAACATACTTACTTATTCATAAACGCGATTTCATAATGGAATTTCATTGTTTTTTAGTGCAAATGTGTATAACAAGTATCTTCGTTTAAAAGGATGCCAATGATTTTAAAGTCGCACTGTATAGCAGATTAAATATTTAATATATATTATATATTAAATAAATAAAAATAAATTACCTGTTTACTTACAGAAACATATAGGTGATGACCATAGTGATGAAAACCAGAGTCCTGAAGATGTATTACGGTGTCCACTCTGTGATGCTATCTTTTATCATTTAGATGCATATGAATTACACCTTACTTTTCACACGACAGAAGACTTGTACAGTGAGAAAAATGAAATGTAAATAAATAATTATTTAAAGTACCTAAATTATTTTTTGTGAAACAAATATCTTGTTTGGTGGTTTCTGACAGGTATTTAATTTTTAGGTTTCAACAAATGACAGAATTTTCTTTAGAAACCGTTGCACCAATTATGGAGAAAGTCGAAAATGTGGAGCCCCAAGATGTGGAAACTGAAATGAATGCCGTTGGACTGGTAAGTTATGAGCCCTAACTTTGTTAATAAACTTAGCTAACTTTTAATGTTTGTAATTCATAAATATTTTTTGCTTTAGGACAAATTTTTGGAGCTGGCTATGGGTAACTCTCTTGACAAAAGTGACGATAAGCATAAAATGAAGTCCAAAAAGCACAAAAAACACAAAAAATCTAAAAAATCTGCCATAACACTTGATGAATTCTTGAATATGAATAAGGATGTATTTGGGGAAGGATTGGACTTTCAAGGTGTAGAAGAAATTCCGACGCAGGTTGTAGCAAAGAGGTTAAAGCAAAAAAAACCGACAAAAGCCACTATAAAATCTTTAGAATCTTCAAATTTAGAGAAACTAAAGAAACAAGGAATTGTAGTAAAAATGAAAAAACCAACAAAGCAAAAAATAAACTTAGGAAATAAGATGTTAAGGAAAATACCAACTAGTGAAAATAAACCCTCTACCGAAATACAGTCAACACCTGACGAGGTGTTGTCAAAGTTAATCAATCAAAGCAATAATCAAATTAAAATTGTGAAAAAATCTACTCAAGAAAACGTTGATGAATTTGAGCAGCAAGACAAATCCGACAAGCCTACTGTAGATAATACTAATCCTGATAAAAGAGGACCATCACCAGAAAACATAGAAGTAGAATGTGATGTTAATATGCCAAGTGAATATACATCTTCTGAAAATGAAACAAAAGAAGAATTTATTAGGAAAGATAGTAATAAAACCAATGAAAGTCAAAAAATATTATCAAACCCGAGTAACCAATACGATGGTGTACAAAAGGACGAAAACTGTCCTAAGAAAGCAGAGAATGTTGCAGTTAATGAAGATGACAATGGTAAAAATAGGCATAATTTTGACAAAAAAGAAATTGGTAATTTTAATCAGGTAAAAAATATTACAAATTTAAATGCTACTGCTTTACAAGACACAAATAAATTAATCTCTGAAAAGCCTTTGAGTTTGACGGTTTCTAACATTGACAAACATCATCCATTAGCCTTAATTGGTGAATGTAAAAACGATATTAAAGATAAGACTGAAAATGACTTAGATAGTAATCCAAGGAGTGCTATTCTAAGTACTACTAATTCACTAAATGCTTTAAAACATCTGAGTCATCTAATTATTAAACCAGTTACTTCTAAAACAAGTTCTGCCCCAGCTTCGCCAGTACAAAAACATGTTGAACAAAAAGAACCTAAAGTTGTTGAATCACAGGAAGATTTAGCTTTAAATGTTGAAGACAAAATACAAAACCCTAACGATCGAGAAATTGTGGAAAAAAATGAAACGTCATTAAATAAGTTAGAACATTTGAAAAAAATAAGTCAGAGTATAACTATAAAATCTCTGACACATTCACCTAAAAATGTCGACGATGACGAAGGAATACTTAAGTCATCATTACCAAATGTCCCTGTTACAAATAAAGAGGCTTCTTCAGCAAAAAATCTAGATACTAAACTACTAAATGCCCCAAAAGTCACAAACAATGTACAGAATACTATTAAACCTGCAAGTGAAAATGATATTTCAAAACAATCAAATATTGATCTCTTAAAACATCTTACAAATGTCACTGCTAAACCAATTAGCAATATGCCAATTACTGCTAAGAAAAATTTAATCCAAAATTATGTCAAAAAAGAAGAAATAAAGGAAGAAATAGAAATTTTCAATATTGATGATTCTGATGATGAACTAGACAATGTTCAACAACCTTTAGTTAAAATAAGTACACCAAGTCAGAAAGCAAACCTTTCTGAAACTATACCTCCTAAATCAGTAGACAAAAAAATTGGTAAACACATTCCAGTGAAACCTATAAACCAACAAGCAACACCATTAAGAAAAAATAACGTGCAACAACCCAAACTCGAAGGCATGCTTAGTAAAGTACAACGCTCAATGGCCGAATTTTCTGACGAAGACGATGATACTTTAATACCTACAAACTTTAATATTTTGAAACAGAAACAAACATTACAAATGGATCATATTCAAAACACATTAAAAAGTTTAGGTAAACATATCACAATAAAATCGGGAATACCTTCACCAAATCTATCCATAAAATCTGGAATAGATCACGATTCCAAAGACATGTTTAGACAAGCTGACGACACTGACTTCGATTCGTATAAACCTGGTGTAAAGATTACAGAAGTAACTGAAGATAATGACATGAGTGAAGATGATATGGCTAAACAAGAATGTGTGAACTTTAATGAAAATGATTCAGTAAAATCGCCAGGTGAAATATATAGCGACGATGACGAAAATAATTTTGATGAAGATAATGATCTCGAACACCAAATTAAAGCAAATACAGTAATAAGACCTACTTCTAATGCCACAGCTCAAATGCTAAATTTACAAAATATGAATAAAAATATAACAATTAAGTCATTGTCTGAAAAACAGGGGTTAGCGACTAATGAAGTTGAAACAATGTCAAAAACTAAACCCAACGTCAATAGTGAACTGTCGAAAAAATCTTTAAAGCAATTTAAACCAGAAAGTCAAGATGCAGTAGAAACAATCGTTAGTAAAAAGTTTAAGAATTCAGCACAAGTAGTACAGTCAATGAATCAGAACACTGCATCATGTAGTCAACAGAATACTGTGAATAAAGAAGTGACTGTAAAGACCATTCAAACAAAAACTGTCATTCAAGAAATCACGACAACTGTTACTAAAACCATAAAAACAGTGAATCAAACTGTAAAACAAGAGCTTCAGAGTGTTCAGAGTACAAGCCAAAATAATCAAGCGATGTTTCAAAAAGTTCAAGGAATGAAGCCCAACCAAGTCAAAAATTTCCAAGGAGTTACTGTAAGGCAAGCAACGCCGGTTGCGGGGACTAAAATCAAAGGTGCTGCAGCAATGAGTAGACCACCAGGCGGTGTCAGGCCCTCTAATCAGTTAGTTCCTGTAAGGCCTTCCAACCAGGTGGTCCCTGTAAGACCATCAAGTCAAGTTGTTCCCGTAAGACCTGCCAACCAGTTGGTTCCTGTAAGGCCAGCAATAAATACAGCTAGAATGAGCCGCCCCAGGATGGCAGGACCAACGAAAACTTTGCCTTCAACGTCAGGCAATCAACAGAAACAAATAAAAATGTCGACCCATGCTGTAAAAACATTAAAAAGACCTTTGGATGAAACTACTGGCCATTTTAGTTGTTTCAAGAAACCGAAAGAATCTTTGATACCCGTTTCTGACATTCCATCTTTTAACAGTGATCAAAGCGGTGACGGTATGGTACAATATTCCCACATGAGCAGATCTAATTTTACCAGCGCTTCGAAAACTGTCAAAGGAGGCAAAGTTGTGACTTCTACACAAATGAAATCCGAAATGAGCGCCAGTTCACAACAACTAGGAAGACTCAGTAGTATGTCTGGGTTGAAAGTAGTTAAAACTAGTCAAATGAAAAACGCTACAAAAGTTGAAGAAAAGTGTGAGTCTAGTGAACTCAGTGCGTCACAACGAAATACTTTAGATGCAATAGAGAAGTTGCAGAAGCACGGACTTCTTGTGAAGAAACCACGTTTAGATGCAAGTAACGAAAGTGATCATTCAGATGAAGATAATAGCTACATAACCGAAGAACCTGATGATTGATAGTGCTACCATTGCGCTGTAAACATTTATTTTTTATTAAATGTTAATACTTGGACACTAAACAGAAGTTTATATCTTGCTTTCAAGTTTCTTATTTAACGGCCAATTAATAGTGATGCTGATGTACATAACACAAATCAATCATACATACTCATTCCAACAAAGTTAACAGACTGGTTGGAATAAAACTAAATATTGTAAATTTTGCCCGATATAAGAAAAACATAAATAATAATTTAATTATCTAATTCTTTTTCGTTAGCAAAAACGGTAATAATTTTTATTTTAGTTACTTTTGTAATGTGTATATTTATAAGATACTGTTAGGGTTATGATATTGTAAATATAAATTTAAGGTCTTGCAATAACAGAAGCATAAGTTAATTTCTTTTCTTGTTGGGTTAAGATTTAAGTGTGTGTGATCCTCTTTGTTCCTAAGCAATCGGATCCGATTTAATACTTTACGTATTAAAATATGTGAATATTACCCGATTTTTTATTTCTATTTAAAAAAAATAAGCTTTAAGCCTTTGCCACACAGTCGACGGAACGCGATAGCGAGACGAGTGTTTGTAATGATACATTACAGTACATCATGTACACAAAACATCTCTGTTTAGCCTAATGGTCGACTGGTAAAGAATGCCACATGGCATTAGGTCCACCTTTTGTACGATTTTATTTTTGTGCAATAAAGTTTAAATAAATAAATAGATAGAAATTTCATTTCGTAAAACAGACAAATGTACTGTACTGGTGCGGGCTCGACGCGACGCGCTGCCGTTGGTCGTGAGCGGGACGGTTAGATGTTGTTGCATGGTAAACGTACTGAGTAATCACGTAGAGTTCTGTATTTATTTATTTTTACAACTTTTTGATTTAGATAACTTATCTGAAGAATAAGTTTGACATTTACAGTTTTCGTATAGGAATTACGTCAAAATGACAATATTATTCGTTGGATAAAAGTTATCGTGCATTTGAAAATCGGATAATGAATAGTGGAAAAAATCGGACGTCTTAATAGAAACGTCAAAGCAACCATCACGCCCGCAGATTGACGTGCACGCTGCGCTGCTGCCCCGTCGCCGTCATGCCCCACCGGCTGTGTGGTCAAGGCTTTAGTTCTTATTTTTTTCCTCTCTATGTACCGTACAACCGAGTCTTGTTTCTGTGGTAGCTGCGCAGTGCGCAATGCGAGGATGTGTTGACGTAACGCATGCCGGCTTTCTGCACCTCGTACTACCTCTGTCTCTTCGACTAGGTTAAAACTTGCCGACCCACTATGGACTCAGTTAACAGCAAGGAACCTCGCGCACTAAACGATCACGACGCTTGACTACAACTTAACTAAAGATTATACAGAGTGTAACGAAAAGGTAAAATAAAACTTTAAGGGGTTATTCTACGTGCGACCAGCTGGCATCAGTTTGTATGGAAACGTCAATTTTTTTTTGAGATTTTGATGTTAGTCCCATAGAAAAAGTTGATGTAATTTAGCCGTAGAATAACCCCTTAAAGTTTTATTTCACCTTTTCGTTACACCTTGTATACTTGATTTGTATATAATCTTTAGTTAACCAGAAGAAATCGCAATCTAGTTTCGATCCGGTCCCAGTAACATTGGAGATCGAAAACAGTATACTCGTTTACTCAAAAATGCAATTATAGTTTGTAATGCGACTAAAATGGAACGAATCAATATATCGAATATTCTTTTTGTTCCATTTTCAGTCGAATTATGAACAATTTTACGATGTTTTAATTCTACGAGAACACCATTTTTGGTAGGAATGTTACTGAAACTGGATCGGAACTGGTTCGAGACTACTTTTAAATTACGGAAATTAGGCATCTCGTGCAGTCGTGGTCGTCTAGTGCGTGAGGACCCAAAAGCTATAACTATATTACCAGCTTGATGTATGCAACGTCACTATTGTATTCTGCAACAAAACTACTAAGGAATGAAAAAAAACCATTCAAGTTTTATTAAATAACTATATTTACACAAGAGATATAACACCATAATATACATATTCTTACAAATATTTATGAAATACGAAAATATAAACTGTATGTTAAATTGGATTCATTTATACATTCATATGAGAAATAACCGTTCATTCTTTATAAAACAGTTCTAGTTAGATAATCACATTATATAGGCCAATTTAAAAATATCTTTCTTATTCTGATTTTGGTTCCAATTTATTCTGTCTCCATTTTTGCTCCTGTAAATAATTAACAATGGGTATCAAAATAAAGATTCGAGAAGTGCAATACAGTCTTATGCGTTTCATCCCAGTTAGGTATGCTAGAAATGGTATTTTGCTAAATAAGTATTTAGAAATAATTTGGTATCATGACAAGTTGTAGGTATGTAATTGTTGTTTGATGAATAATTTAGTACTTAGTCCATGCGTTGTTGAATGTCGTACCAATCTGAGTTGTAGATTTTTTCGGTAGTGTCACTCATAGAGCATTCATTATATAATAAAGAGTAACGAAACCATGCGAAAATAATGTGCTTTAAAATCAACACTGGCTATGAACTAACTACTTGCTAAGCTATTAGCCGGTTTCTTAGGGACTACGGGGTTTACATAGCTCATCTACATACCAGGCATTATTAACTTTTGATTTTGACAGGTAAGGTACAATACACCAACAACCACAAGGTTGTTGATTTAAACTGCCTTGACAAGGGAATTTAATAACGTTTTCACACAATTATAGAGTGCCCAATGAGCGCTAGCGAGACACTTAACTACCTAGCCATTTTTCATAGGAATGCAAATAGAAATCTTCCCTCCGACCGGCATCGGCGCAGTTGGAGGGTCTATGTGTGATTTCCAGCCTGTGCACTTAGATTAAAACATTTTGTTTTTTATCTAAGCCTGTGCGGTATTAGGTACGTAGCTCTCAGGGCCGATTTTTCAACAGCCAGATAACTTTTATCTGAAGAATACGTTTGACATGTTGACAGTTTTCGTATAGAAAATGTGTCAAAGCGTCACTTTTATTCGTTGGATAAAAGTTATATTAATAAATCAACCCTCAATAAAATGTGATTGGCCATTTGAGCCTGTCTTACATTTTGAAATCTCAACCAATCAACAAGTATGTTAATGTACTTTATAGTGTCCGTTACGTTCTAAGAAAAATGCACGTCGACATTCTACGGTTGTCGAAACGACCACAAACACGTCATTAGTTTATGGCCTGAGGACCACTTTCTAATTCTGCATGTCTGTAAATCTATGCTACCGTACTTATAAATCAGGAAGCGGCTTTAAAATACCTAATAAATAGGTATGCGCGCCTGGCCACCAATAGGCTAGTTTCCTCGGTCGTAAAAATATTATTCTAATTAGTCCGTCAGTAAGAATATCAAAAAATATTGGACCCATATTTTGTCCTATGTCAATCAAACAAAAATGACGAAGATTAAGCGCATCAGTGTACGGGAGTGACGTCACGCCTTGCTAAAATTCGTTCGCCTGGCGTGACGTTACGCGGAAGTTTAATCTTCATCATTTTTTTGTTTGATTGATAATCCAACTGAACGACTAATTAGATTTTTTTAGGAAACTAGCCCATTCTCCTCATGGTCTGGGAGTAAGGAATTAACATCCTGACTATGAATTTTTCCAGGGTCGTCTCCCAGCACACCCACACCTGAGCTAATTTAAAAAGTTCAAAGTTGACCCCACCCTGGAATCGAACCAAGGACCCATTGCGATTGTCTTGTCTACTAAACTAAGATTAATCTCAAAACTAAATTAGTCACACTCACATGGTCTACCCGAAACCCGTTAACTAAAATTTTACTTACCAACACCCTCCAACACCGTACGTACCTCGCACCTGTCGCATCGGTGGAGGGATAGGCATAGCGTAGACAAAATACAACTTAGCCAAAGTTATACAAACGTACATAAAAATTAACAACCTCGTAATCACATCACTCACATTACCTACACCGACCAATAAAAAATATGGAAACCGTTTGATAAAAACGGTTAACTGGAGATTTCACATATTTGCATTGAAGCCATGTTTTCAACTTACACTAGGGATGACGACTGGGTAAAGAAAATGAAATTTTATTTAGTCCATCAGTTAGATTATTAAAAAATAATAGACATGTATTTTTTTCATTTGTCAATCAACCAAAAAATTACAAATATAAATCGCTTCAAAGTTTGTGAGTGGGGGCTCGTGACGTTACTTCTAAGTAAAAATTGTACCAAGAAGTGAAGTCATGCGACATTAAAAATCAATATATTATTATCTCTGTAATATATATATTAAGTGAAAAAAGAAAAAAAGTTAGTCGTCTCTCGTCATCCCTATTAGGTAGGTTAGGCGGCACTTTGCGGAAAATTTGAAGACAGGTGACATATTATTTTCGGAAATAAGCGTTGCAAAACAGTCCCACTAGGAAAATATTTCGTTCGTTCGGACGTATGAACCTAACAATTTAAAAATCTTTTTGGTAGTTCTTATCTATACTTTATAAAGGACTTTTTGTGCATATCTTTAAAAATGTACTGTTCTTTTTATCTGTCGGTTAACATAGTTGTAACTGATCCTGATCCTGCCTCTAATTTCCCTGATTTCCCGTAAATTCTCTCTTTATTCTTTTTAGCTACTTATCGATAGGATCTTACTTGTGTCAATCCATTGAAAAAATATAAACATCTGAAATTAGCGGGAAAAAAAAGACGCGGACGTTTTCAATCTACCTATAATATAAAAGAAAGTCGGGTTAGTTACACCATTTTTAGGTCAAAAACGGCTGGACCGATTTTTATGATCTTTGTTTTGTTGAATTGGTCTCCGCCCCGAATAGCAGAATAAAAAATGTATGGCGGTACGAAGTAGGTACGTCGGGACAGCTAGTTGTTCATAAATTGACAAATGTTTAAAACAAGTACACGGTATTTTCATTTGTATAAACGCAATACCGATGGAACGTAACATTTTCATAGCAGGCCCACAGCGTTTTAATATGAGTTTTTGCTCCATCTATAACTTTGATGAGAAAGTAAACGCGGATTTGTTATGGAAAACGTGGTTTCTTTGGTGTTCCGCCAGTTGGCGCTTCTTCCAAGTCCATACAAATTCACATATTCTTTTCTATGTCTCGCGATATTTGGACGAGAGACAGAGAGGCAAAATGCCTGGCAACGTCGCGCGCTGGTGTGCAACGTTTCAAAACATGTTTAGCGTCGCGTTGTGCATCAATTGTTTCTTGCCTACAGAGACTATAAGAACTCTTCTTCTCTGGTTGCCAAATAAATACACACATGATAAACACGACATGACACCTTTTGAGCTTAAAGTAATAAATAAATACATAAATATGGGCCAGCCAAGACACTAATTGTCCGGGTCTCGAAAAAAGGAATTAACATCTTTGTGTTACAAGCTTACGTAGTACAAAACAGTGTATTGCGCAAGGGCGTTTCCTAGCACATGCAGGCTCGAGCCAAATTAAAAAATATAACTTATACTTTTTGAGTTTCAAGTGCATTATCGCGCCATTACACCAATTGGGTCATTTTTTCTAAAGCTAGCAGAGCGTAGTCTCTGCCACAAACGCGGCAAAAAGTTTTATGTACTTTAGTTAACTACTTTGTTCCGCAGCCTCAGGACCTCAAATCCGAAAATAAAACGGATTGAATCCAGTAAGGTTTGATCGATTCCCTGTAGACATTCTATAATACAAATAAAATAAAATAACAAAATTATTTTATTTGTATTATAGATTATTTATTTTAAGTTTACCTATCTCATTATCTTCTTAAAGCATTATAAATAAATTTTATTGGAAAAAATAAAACCGACTTCAAAACACTAAAAAGCTAAAAATAATATTAACACGTAAGTAGGTACCTAATCAGTTACTTTTGGAGTCGGTGCAACGAAAACATTCAACTTTTACCGACTCCGACTCCTGACTGATTAGGTACTTACGTGTTAATATTACTTTTAGCTTTTTAGTGTTTTGAAGTCGGTTTTTTTTTAATAAAAAATATTTATTTCTTCTATTTTTAGTGATAAATCCTAATCTAACTGCTGAAAACCGATTTCATACTCTTTTTTTCCACCCTTAGAGGTAAAAAGAATCATCATAATCGGTTTACATTTGGCAAAGACTAGATATGTAAACTAAAAAGCTAAAAATAATCTTAACACTTTTACGTCCCTAATCAGTTACTTTTGGAGTCGGTGCCAGTCGATGAGATATTCTATGTTATCGTTTTGGTTTTTATTTTTTTAATAAAATTAACAGATGGCAAACTTTACAACTTTCTAATAGAGAAATGCTACTACAAAATTAGTGATTTCATGACAGATTGCACTATTTAAATGACATTCCGATTTATTAATTAAGACATGTATTTTATAATGTGTATTTATTAATAACGTAAAATAGTTCTGAAATTGATCTGACATTTAATTTAATTCAATTCATTAATACCTATTATTGTATGCCCATGCGGCGGGACACAGTTGTTCTAACCTTATTATTATATTGCCACCTCTCTGTACCTGTGATTCACAATAAATAAATTTGATTTGATTTGAAGTAGCATTGCAGGCGACATGACGTCATCCGCTACCTGCAAACCCGACGCAATAAAAACTTATTATACTACTGACTTGGGCGGCGTGCTTCGACACTTGTTATTATTAAGTGTAGCTATTGAGATAAGGAATAACGAAGTGTTTGAGATTGTAACAGATGTTATGCCTGTAATATTGTAAAAATGCCTAAAGTTACACTCCAAGCAAATTCCCTCTTTTAAAAAGTATTCGTGAATTTGTGGTTAATTAAGATCGATAACTGCATGATTTCTTCATAAAATTAAAATGTTTAAAGCACAATTTTGTTACGTCAACGGTCTACAAAGGATAGATAATGGAAGCAAGATTTCTTATTTGTTTAATAAAGACGGATTTACACGTCAAATATGTTTTGAAACAGTATAAAAAAAATGCGGCTGCTTGCCGCAATTTAGGGTGGGCGCGATACGCAACCAGTGTTACTTCGCGCAATGAAGCGGAACTTATTATTGTTTTGAACGAACGAACGTTTTTACCAATGATCGAACGTTCATGAGATCGAATTGTTATTATATCGAAAACTTACTACATATAATGATTAATTTATTGAAAATCAAAAGATAAATTTTATGTCCTTCCTAGCTATGTAGGTATGTTTAACTTTGCCTTCCTTATTTCGTGTCAATTAAACGTGTAATTAAACTAATGTATTAAACGCAAATTATTGTAAACAAGTTTAATAGCTTAATGCGCTTCTTATTAGACAACTAGCATCGTATCGTATCGTAGACGAGTGTAATTAGTTTCATCAGTAGGTATTAGATTTTAATACTATTTCCTGAAATAAGTTTAGTAAGTGAGCAAGTAAATAACTTTTAATATCATTTCCGTACCCTGTCGGTTATTTTATTGTGACATAGAACAAGCCCATTAAATAAAATACTTAAAAAATATAGATGTAAGTATATAAATAAACACGTCCCAATTATTAACTTTATATACTAAAGCGGACGAGGTCAGTAGTGTTTCTTTAAATTTTTTATCAGTTCCGATTTGTTTTAAATATTGTAAAAAAAACTGTAATAATATATGCATAGAATATATACGACAATACTGCAGTAGACGGCGACGGCACTTGACATGCAATAAGCTAGGTAGTAAAACGTAAGTGAGTGTGTCCACGTACCAGCACGGCGAGCTCATTGGAGAGGCGGTAAGCGATCGCGCGCAATCTATAGCGGAGCTTCAAACCGCTCTGCGTTTTCTTTCTCAAAGTCTGCAGTATTGTGTACATGTTGAAACAGTGCAACATAAGGAACAAAGCCGCTAGGTAAGACACCTGTCGAATGTCGCAAAAATAAATAAAAAAGAAATCACAAAGCACGATACAACTAAAAACAATTTATTAATTTAGCGAAGCAATAATTTAAATAAATATTAACAAATTACAAATTATTATCATAAAAATAATTACAATAATCGCGTAAGTACTAACATCACAAAGTTATACTATAGTATTACCTAGGTAGTACATAATTATTTGGATATAAAATAGTTATAAAATTAAAAATAAAAGTTTCAGATAATTACATTTTGTGAGTAATGATGAATGATGATGAGAAAAATATTATATTATCATGTTCCGGGTTTAGTGCTGAATTAATTGGCGTCGAATACTAATTACCCCTAAATATGTATATACCTTTACTCATTGTACCTAAACCTTGTTTTGTTTACCTTACAATAGGTCATCATACGTGAAAATAAAATTTTCTAGAAATATAGGAAATTAAAGAGTATATAAAACGATTACTACGAATACATAGTTGATACAAATTATAATTTCAATATAAAATATAAAAACATTGTAAGAAACAAGTTCCGAACATAAGAATCAATATGCGTTTATAGAAAGCTATGACTAGTCATATTTGTTTTAAGATGATATTTATGTAATATCATACCGTGTATTTTAGATGTTTAAAATAAATAAGATTCCATAAATTCGGTTATGAGAGCTTAATTTATATTCGTGAAATAGTAATTTAATTATTTTTCAGATCGACCAATTCGACCATTATTTACAAAACTAAATTTACAACAGTCGAGGTCGTATTATCTAAATTTATACAAAATAAATCACAGAAAACAGAAATTCCAAACGAAAACAGTAACATATATAACAATCGACCACTCAAAACCGAAATATTATGTTTGTGCGATTATTTTAGAAAAATGCAAACATCTGGTGCAAAAAAATAGAACCTATTAAAATAAGCGTTAAATGACTTACGATAGATTTTAATAACCATGCGATAAAATTTATAAACAGATAATAAGGAGTGAAATTACAAAACTATGAAATTATAGGGAATTAAAATCTGTATAATTATTACGATAATGAGTTTTGGGAGGTACAGTCAAAAGTGCACACACTATCTGTTCAGATGATTAAAAATAAATCGTAAGGATGACTGAATAATATTTTAGTTGTCGCTAGATCCTACAAAGGGCTAATTCAGATTTACTTGAAAGTTTTTGATAAGAACGACATGGATTTGCATTAAAAAAAAAAGTTTTGTCAACGTGACACCAGGCAGCGCCACCTTGAGTGTTATACAAATTCGCGTTTACGCTCGCATCAAAATGTAAAACTCTGAATTAGCCCTCCGATGCGCGATAACAATGTTTTGCTTGTTTTTGGGTGCTGCTAACCCAGTCATACAACCATGCGATCTGGTGCTCAAACAACCCGCGCAGTCTCACTCTCTCATGACAGTCAGTATATGAGATCTTGTTATGTGAGCGAGAGGTAAATACGTACAAGCATTGGTTTGTTTAACTGAGTGGGTTGTAAGAACAAATTGATCTCTACAAGTTAACATCAAATACATATATAACTACATGACATTTAAAGCATGCAATTAAATAAAATCACTCATGCAAAAATTTCACTTGCATCTATTATAACAAATTAATCTAAGTATTCGATTCATTTTGGCACAACTCTAAATCTGTTTTAATTTCATTTGTAATTAACAAAATGGAAAATAAACATTGTAAATACATATCAATATACATACCTAAATTATGACCTACATATTTCAACTAAATAGATGTTATACATTTTTCAACTATTCAGATTCACTAAAGATTCGATGTACGTAAGTATTTTAATGGTCTGCATTGTGTTTATTGAATAAAAGTTGCATTAGCTGTAAATTGTTCAATTTCTATTAAAATGAACTAGATAACATCAATGAATCCCAGTTACTGAAGTCCATAAGATTCCCACCATAAATTAAAAGGGTCCCGGCAAGGATCGTACGTGCTTAGTGAAAATGCACAGAAGTCCCTTAATAGGTAAGGTCTTAAAAGCTTCGACGCGAGTCAGTGCATGTGATGAGCCTGCTAGTCCGATCCCTAACTCGCACTTCGCGCGACGTGACGTAACCACAACTTTTGAACAGTTAAACAGAAAATACTTGTTTATAGTCTTTACTTTGTTCTTCTTTTACATTTCCATAAAATTTGCTTAGTCACCTGTTGAACCGTCGCTAGCCAATTTATTTATTTATAAAATATAAATAATCAATCAATTTGTACAAATAGATCGATTACTTAGTTTCAAATATTTTTGTAATATACTCAAAACATCTTGTTTTATATAAATATTGAGAATAGTTGCCAATTAGAGTAATAACAATTCAATAATATAAAACACAAATAATATTATGTAGGGTAAATATTCCTTTCCCTGCATACTCGTCACACATAGATCGCTCAAGATCTTTGCCGGGGCTAGAAAAGTGGCTATAGAAAAAGGCTGAATTCGTCTGATAGATTTTAGGTATGTTTTATTGGCATAATTTGTATTGTTTTCCTATGAAATAAAAAAAAAAACTAGTTATAGGATTAACTAAATAGAAAAGTTAAAAACGGTAGAAGAAAATTTTAATAGAGGCAATGAAAGACAATACAAATTATAACAAATACTATAGTTGAATAATTTACTACACTACATGAGGTTGGTCCACATAAAATCTATCTACCTATCACTACATACTTATGCATTCAAATTCCATCGTAACATTTCCTAAATTATATTATCGTAGGTCTAACAAGAAAACGACGACAAACGATAAATGGTTTTAGAGAATTCTATTTTGTACAATAACAGGTGTAAAGAATGTTTTAATTACGGAGAAAGAAGACTGCTGTCACTGTCAAGGTTAAGTGGACGCGTCACATTAACTAATTATTGAGCAAACCAAATATGCTTGTCGACGTTCCCTTATTAGAACATCAGACAGTGAACAAAAAATGTATAGAAGTATACCGAACGTACGAAATGTTGCCCCAACCTCAGTGCGTGGTTTCACATAAAATCTAATATCAAACTACTATGACATACTAATTGACACTCCGCTCTGTGAATTTGTAAAGTGTAAGTACAGCGGCGGTAAATATTGCACATCGGTTATCATCAATGCTAATTTCCTTGTCCACTAATTATTAGATTTATTTTTTATCAGAATTTGAATTCAGAACGAAGTACTTTATTGGTGTTTTGTTTTGTTTACCGCGTGAATTATATAGAGCTGTAAAACTAACATTATGTAAGTATACCAAAGAAATTAATAAAAATATCCACAAAATAAATAATATAGTTTGAAGTTTTAACAACTCTATGTAGTGTCAACAAACTTCATGGTAGTGTGCGACACAGATAACGCTATACAAACTCCGAAATAAGCCAATTGACTCTTTCCAAAGGTCGATGTGCAATATTTACCGCCGGGCACTGTATTGATTTTTTCTGTAAAAATAAGTTATTTAGTATATAAGGTCCTAATTTTCTACTGCTCAAATACAGCGAATTTTTTATGGGACCTACAAGAAAGTCATTTAATAAATTAGGACCTTATATAGACCCTCTCCAGGGAACTAATTCACGTCCCATAATATAGCTTTGCCCTACCACCACTTGTCGGCTGGTGATGAGAAGAAATGGCGCAACCTACTCAGTCACCGTCACCTTTCCAAATCTTCACTACAGGAAATACAATTACAAGACATGTAAGTGCGAACTAGACAGGTGTATATATGTAGAGCTACTTCTATCCATATTTTGTTCACTGATATCAATCAGACAATCGCTACGTACAACACACATACATAAATGCGTGCAGTGAAGGTTGCTGCGGTTGGCCGGCGCACTCTCACAGTACCTGCTCGTTGAGTTTCTGAGGTATCACCAAGAGTGTCGTCAGCGTATTGCCGACCCCGAGTGACAGGAATGACATGCCTAACGCTGGTACCTGTAGTTTGTTCGTTAGGGGGAAACATGATTTATATTCGGGGAATAGAGTTCAATTTTCAATGTCCGATGACAAAAGTTTAATATAATGCAGAAACATGAGAAATGTAAACACTGGGATGCTGGGTGACTATTTGAGTAAGGCGTTTTTTTTAAATTCCAATACAAGTTGTGGTTATTTAACGTTTCTTGTTTTTGCACTATCATAAACACGGTATTACTGTTTTTTATTTACTTATTTCTTTAAGTTATACAAGAACGAATGAACCATATCATATTTTGAATGAACTATAACATATTTTTCTAGAAAAATATGTTATGGTTCATTCAAAATATGATATGGTTCATTATGATTCGTATGATATGGTAACTAGTTACCTGATATTAAAGGTCCACTTGTGAAACTATCTTAAATCTAGAATTAGTTTCAATCTGGGTGTTTTATTGATGAACAATTTGTTTTATTATATATAGATAGTTAAAACAACTAACTAATGTCATAATTTTTTGCTGCCAAAAAAGGTGACTGTTACTGTTGCTACTCTATACGACTTAAATAATCACCCTGCATAAAAAATACTTTTCCATAACTAAAGTCACAAAGAAGTTTCATTTGACTAACAGTAAATGCCACGAACTTATTTAATTCACTGCCTTTTAAAACATCAATTAATTCATAATAACAGATTTTTCTTTTTTTCTAATTTTGGGTTCATTTACATTTTCAAACGAAACAAATAAGTCGGTAACACGCGAAATGTCTTACTTTTAAAAAAATAATTAAAAGTTGCCCATACCTGCCATGTCGCATCCCGATGATAGCTGATGTTATACAGGGTGTAAGCAATGTAAAGTTGGAATACGTAGCCTCCGAACAGGAAAGGCAATAAGTACGACAGTCCTCGCCACATCCACGAGTGGAAGCCCTCGATTGTAATGTCCATGTTATGTCGAGCACCCAGGGCTTTCAGTCTGTATAGCACACCACTTTGATATCTGAATTGCATGAATTGGACAACACCTGAAATTGCAGATAACTACACTGAATGGTTTACTATTTAAGCGTCACTATCTATTTATCTTATCAGTCAATATTTAACCATTGCTGGGTAAAGGACTTCTTTTACCGCGCCACTTCTCACAATTATAAAATCACACGAGGGTTATTCGGTTAAAGAATTAGGTTACAACGATCGACGCATTCGGCAAGCAACCTAACGTAGAATAACTCTATAACTCTACTCACTTATGTACGCGATAAACCACATAAACGTATGCCTGAACTCCTCCCAGGGCTCGTTCTGCGGCCAAATCAGCAGAATGCCCGACACGATGGTAGATATGAAGTGGTGCAGCCGCCACCAGCCCTTTATCCTCGACCCGTTCACTTTCAGTATACTCTCGCGTATCGTCAACGTGCAGTAGTACCATACCAACAAGAATATCAGTATCAGTTGCAACGGTCTGGAAAATACTTATAGTAAGTTCAACTTCTAAAGTTAATATCACAGCAAATAAGGGTTACCTAAGCCATATCGAATTCCAGTTGATCGACAAAGATTCATCGAAACGCCATATAATCGAATTGTTATTACATACTTCAAACGTTCAAAACATCGAATTGTTATTAAATCGAAACTCAGTCACTATATCGAATGATTAATTTATGAAAATTATTAAACTAACATTCGATACAGCGTTAATAACCCCAACAAATGCTGCACCTTTATATAATAGAACAAATTTTTGTAAATGTAAGAGAAATGGAACTTCTATTGTATTTTTGCACCCTCAGAAGGGAGAATTACACATACATAATGATATTTTATGTAATTGAATACTGCATATTACATTTTATGTATATATGGAGCATGAGTCGTTTGTGATAATAATAATAATAATTTTCTGGACAATCATCTTAATTGGCGGCCACATTTAGAAAAAAATAAACATAAATTAGCGTCGCTAACTGGTATGCTGTTTGGCATCACTAAATGCCTTCCGAGACCAATTCGTCATCTAATTTACAACTCCCTGGTTAAACCCCAGCTAGAATACTTAATAGAGATTTGGGGTACTGCTACAAAAAAACACCTTGACTCTATTCAAATAGCACAGAACAGGTTATTAAAAAATTTATTTAATTACAATTTTAGAACTAACAATAAAAAGATAGGGAGACCAAAATTCTAAATATAAGACAATTCTATAAATACTTGTCGTGCATCCTGATACATAAAATTTTGAATAATGACATAAATATTAATATTAATATTAAATATTAATATTAATATTAACATACAAATGTAGAACAAATTTTGGGAAAAAAAACAATTGAATATGAAGGTGTTAAATTGTATAATGCGTTACCAAATCATATTAAAGGAGCAAAAACAATGAATATCTTTAAAAAGCATCCTAAACATTATATTTTAAATGAATAACAAAATATTAAAATAAATACAAATATTAATAAATCGTTAATAAGTCAAAAATATCAATTAGCAAAATAAATTTATTCATAACAAACTAAACTAAATTATTTTTAATCAAAGTACGCTCATGATCATCAATGTCGCATCCACGCGCATCCCGCTTCTTATCAGTGTTTTGTTTTATACGGAACTTGTATCGGCCAGCGACGGCCGTCCGTCAACTGTTTACATCTACCCTCTAGTTTAATTATTATTTTCAACCGACTTCAAAAAAAGGAGGTTCTCAATTCGTCGGTATCTTTTTTTAAATTTTTTTTTTATGTATGTTCAGCGATCATTCGTTACTGCGTTAACCGATTTTGATAATTATTTTTTTGTTTGATAGGTAATACTTTCAGAATGGTCCCATATAAATTTGGTTAAATTCTGATGATGGGATCCATAAGAAAATCATCAAACATTGCATAAACTCCGTACCACGCCAACTGATTTTAGTATCTATCTTACCTATATCTCTGCCAAATGTGGACCGATTTTGATGATTCTTTTTTTAATGAATAGCTTATACTTCAAAGATACTATAATAAATTTTTGGAAAAAATTTAACCCCTAAGGGTGGAAAAATAGGAAATGAAATCGGTGTTCAGCAGTTAAATTATGTTTGCACTCGTAAGATTTGTTTTGATTAGGATTTATCACTAAAATGGATGAAATAAGTTAATTTTATAAAAAAAATAAAAACCGACTTCAAAAAACTAAAACGCTAAAAATAATCTTAACACTTAAGTACCTAATCAGTTACTTTTGGAGTCGGTGCAAACGAAAACATTGGTCTCTCATTGACTGGCACCGACTCCAAAAGTAAAAGTAAAATAAAAAGTAGTTTTAGTTTTTTGAAGTCGGTTTTTATTTTTTTAATAAAATTAATGTAATACGCTCATCGAAGGCGATTATATTTTTTGTTATTTTTAAACTGTATTCTCAGTAAGTGAATTTGTAATTCTTATGAGAAATAAAGATCTTTAACCATATTTTTGTTCTTATTCTCAATCTGTCAAGCTCAAACCGCGTAACAATAAAATGTGCATTGTCTCGTTGTCGTGGCCCGACTGATAATTCTCTGCGGTCAACATGGGGTTCTTTAAATAAGAGTTTACAAGTCTCTGAAAGATCAGCAAAACATTGGCAACACCCCGTCAAGCGACGTGCGCTCTGGTCCAACCGGCTGAATTTCGCCATTCGAATTGAACTTAGTAATTATATTACCGCGACAATATGCAAATGGGTCGCTCTTTGCGTTGAAGATAAATTCCAATACGCAAAGGGGGGTAGCCCTTTGCGTTGAAGATAAATTACAGCGCCAATACGCCAAGGGGCGTAGGGTAGCCTTTTGCGTTAAAGGCGAATAACCGCACCAATACGCAAAAGGGGGTCGCCCTTTGCGTTGAAGGCGAATTACCGCAACAATACGCAGATGGGGGTCGCCCTTTGCGTTGAAGGCGAATTACCGCAACAATACGCAAATGGGGGTCGCCCTTTGCGTTAAAGGTGAATGACCGTGCCAATAACCTAATACGCAATGGGGGTCGCCCTTTGCGTTGAAGGCGAATAACCACACCAATACGCAAAGGGGGGTCGCCCTTTGCGTTGAAGGCGAATTACCGCAACAATACGCAAATGGGGGTCGCCCTTTACGTTGAAGGCGAATTACCGCGCCAATACGCCAGTCAGATCGTCAATAATAAAAATGGTAATAATATTTCTTGATACGTGGCCACACCTCTCATAAATGGACATGGCCATCTTTATACCTCTGATTATATTATCTATTGATTGAAATGCATTGAAAATGTAAACATACCTGAAATCTATGTACAAATTTGAAACGGCTATGACAAAAGCTATTGCGCTCAGAATCAGTTTAAATTTTTCATATTCATCCTTGTACTTGAACCTGAAAAAAATCATACACGAATAATTTTAAACATCCCTTTCGAAGACTGTAATTTTTTTTATTTATGTCATTTTGTGATAAAGATGAAATTTTAAATTTTAAAAAGGCGGCTGTATCACAAATTTATGAACAATAAATAAATAAATTATAACATCATAGTTAAGTAAGTAATTGAAAAAATACGCAGTTTAGCAATTTATCCTATTATTATATTCTTTGGTGTAGCCCTCATAATATTGTATTTATTTATTGTTAGGCAGGGATTTTGCGGATGTATTTTTTGTCATCCGAGCATATGGATGCGGATTTTTAAAGGCTTACATTTGCGGATGATCTTCAGATGTATGATTGCTTAAAAATACGTTTATAAAAAGTAATTAAAGTTTAAAATATTGGTGCGTTACATTTTGGTAATAAAAAGCAATAACAAGTTCCGCAGAAGTTCATAAAATTTTCACTGTCGTTGACGAACGTATGATACGACGGCTCTTGCGAAAGTGGGTTTTATTGCATGTTTACGATGAACCCTGACTGTTCGATCATGTACATTGTATTTGGTTTATAAAAAAGTCTAAATCTCACATCGTGTCCATGGTGACAACGTAAATTTACTTTTTCAATAAACTATTATAACTGTAGAAAACTCGCTTATCACAAAACCTACTCACAACAATACCACAGTTTATATATTCTATACAGTTAGGTAAACTACCTATAAACTTCGAAATGACGTACTCACACAGACGCACGCCTCACCAAGATGAGTTGCAGTACTCGCAGTTCTGTCAGTCGCGGACGCAGACTACTGCCGTGTCGAGACGAGGTGTCAGGTGTCATTGTCACGCTTTACGTTCATATTTATTGATGCACTCCAGATAATCCATGTTTTTTTTAAAGATGCCAGAGGAGTTTATTTCGTAAAAATACGGCTGTTTGAGCTCGGCTTCCTCAATACCAGAGCTTTCATTTTTTAGCCTTATGCTGTTGTTGAAAAGTAAGAATGATTTATGTAGTTTATAGGCTGCCTGATAATTCGACCTATTCCCGATAAGGAGATAATTATAGAGGAGACCATTTCCAAATAATTTCGATATCATAGTCTATCCCAACGTTAGCCGATTCGGAGGTTTCTTTTTCCTAAATTATTATGTTATGTTATTATGAAATGAATTTGAGTAAAAGTAAAAATTTTAATTAAAAAAAAAAAAAAAATTTTTAATAAAAAAATATATTTATTCTTATCCATAAAATAACATTAATTTGGTAGCTTGAGAAATGACAGAGGGATACATGGTAAAAATTTTAAACCGTGTTTTAGAATGAAAAACAGTACTTTTTCCAAAAACAAGCTAGATCACATACAAAAAAAAAGTCTGAATAGTACAAAATGCACAAGTAGACAAAATAGCATTAATTAATCTCACCCGCACTAACCCCCGACATGGACTAGACAATAGACTAATTTGACTATTTTCTGGAATAGTTATTTTTATTATTTAAATTGTTATTTAAATAAAGCGTCAACAATTTTATTTTAATTTTTAAACCTTTGAGAATAATAAAAATTTGTATTTCATTCTTTATGTTTTTAAAAGCTAGCGTAAACGCCGTCGGCCATGATGGACTTGTTCGTGAAGTCACGAGCCTTTATATATCCATTGAGTTACAAAGAACTAGAACAGGCATGTTAAAAACCTTCGACGACCGTCACACTACTCATACAATGTGCGAGCGTAGCGCATAATCTTGCTTTGGGATGTCAGTTCTAGTACAAAGTCAATGGTGACGAGCCTGGCGTTGTTGCCGGCGTTTTTGACTGTATGTAAAATACCGACAAAAATATAACATTCGAAAATGTATTTTTTACAGTAATCATGTATTATTTTTAATAACTATTGATATGTTTCCATCCATATTTCCATATGGTGCAATCTATTAAACTAAATAATTAGTTAAGTAAATTTTGGTACAAGGCAAATAGCCTATGCCACTATTAAGACGTTTTTTTTCCTATTGTGCTATCTATCTGTCTGTTTGTGTTTTTAGAATAAGTCTAGTTTTTCATAATGAGACAGGGTTCAAAACTTTTACTATGTATCCCACTGTCATTTCTACAAGTTCCCAGATTATATTTAATTTTAATGGATAAAAAGACTAGGATGTTATGTCAAAAAGAAGAAACTGAGTAACTATTGTCACTTAAATTAATTTTTAGAAGCATAAAAGCTCGTTCCCACGTGTTGGGTGTCGAGCTCGGATTTTAATCAGGCATCGGCGCCTCTATTCACACTTCAATCGGTTGTCGGATCAATTCTTCATGATTTATATTTATTTTCATTATTATGAAATACCAAACGTGCGTACAAAAACACAACAACTCTGCCTAATCGACGTATCGACGTATGGGCGAAATGGGGTAGCGGCGAGAAGTTTGTCGGCCCGACACCCGTCAAATGTGAACAGCGTCATACTCACTCAAAGGGGAGCGTGATCCGACACGTTTTTTTCCGGGCGACGAGGGCTCGAGGTTGGAGGGCAGTGTGAATAGCTTCATGTAATATACTTTGCCATCATGGAACATCCGATTAAAATCCGAGCCCGACACCCGATAAGTACGAGCGCTTACTTTACTTTACTTTACTTTAAAAAAAAAGTTAAATTCAATAATCTCCTTAACAGTTAATTTTGAGATAGGGTATGATCGGATGAAATTAGTTGGAAATAGTCCCCTTTAGATCTCCATAACGGGAATAGGTCAAACTACCAGTTATCATATATAGTTACAACTATCCTGTATAAGTAAATCAAAATCGTGTTAGCCTCATGTATGAAGAATCATCATTTCATTCGAGTACTGCTCGACTGATTTGGCAGTTTTAATTACAAGGTGTCTTTTTCTTGCTTTGCAGTGCTTTTTCCAATAGGATTTTTCCTACTACGAGAGCAAATGTCTACTAAAAGCTGATTGACAAATAAAGACAGGACGTCTTAATAAAATAAAGAGGGCAACCCTAACGCTGACGTGCGCTCCACTGACATGTCTCAAGAAATAGGCTTAGTTTCCATACTGTATAGAATATATTTACTGTGACAATACTCTACACCCAATAAACAGACATTATTATTATACTTACTTGTCATTTTTATTCAGGATAGAAACATTGACATTTCCGAGGATAATCCGTAGATACAGACTGTTCTGTTTAGGCAATGTTGAGTTGATCTCGTGCAGCATAGCCTTTCGCTTCATTATCTCTTTCTCAAGTTTAGCAAGGCGTTCATCTTTCATTATGCCTTTCTTTTCAAATCTGTTTATAAAGTATAAAAGATATTTATCGGTAAAAAAGTTGTAAAAAAAAACATTATTAACTCAAAATACCTAACATAATTAGGTTGAAAGGATTACAGATAAAAACTCTTACAAAGTTAAGTTAAGTTAACATAAGTTAAAAAGATGTTTTTTTTAAAGAATTATATGAACACATTTAATTTTGTTTCAAGATTACAACTTAATTAGTTAAATCCCCACGAATTGGGTAACAATAACATTTTCATTGTGTCTCCTTTCCTGGGCTGAGGGGTTAACATAACATAAATTCATAGACTATTCCTAAAGCATAGCACCTACCTAGGAAGGATATACAGCCAGCATATTTGCTTCTTTGCATCATGGAAAAGCTTTTTTTAAGCATCTACCTAGTTTTTAGTTTTAGGTGAGATTAAAGACATTGTTTCTTTTGATATCTGTGTTATTCTAATAAATGAGAGTCCAAAGTGAGAAGGAAAATAATTAAACAGATTATATTTATAGAAACATCAGTGTAACGAACAATTGGAAACAATACTCATCAAAATGTATATTTATCCACTTATCTTGTACAAAGTACAAGTTATTATCTTTTAGTTATAAATCCCTAGATAGCAAATAAGTAGCAGGTAATCAGATTATTGAGATTATTTATAATATAAATTAACATGACGACACATTATTTAGTACATTAAAACTTTTTCACATATAAATTTATCCTCATTTTGTTGCTAATATAATAATTTGTTGTTTGTTGCATTTATGTTCATAGAGCTTATCTGAATTGCTTAGTACCAACTGGTTTTAAAATTATCTTACCAAATAAATAATAATGATAAATAGAAACATAATTAAACAGTTGCAATAAATAACTAACTAAGTTTTATACTTCTTTGTATAATGTACAGTCAGAATCAAAAGTTGCTCAAAAACAAATTTTCAAAAGTACTGACTTCTAAATGTCACAATAGCCTGACTTCTTTATTTGACTTTTGCGTGGTGATTTTGTCAGACTATTGTGATATGTTGTTGTCTTACTACTGTATACTTGTAGATACTAAGCTACTTTTGATTTTGACTGTACCATTAAATTTTGTTTGTTTATTCTGAGCTCAGTAATCAAATACGGAATGATGGCATAACAAAATAATGAATAAGGAAATTACACATTATAGCAAACATAAATTGATCTGACCTTTTAAGAGCACTTGCGATAATAGACATGCGGTACTTCTGGTGATTTATCTCCTTCATGCATACTGCTTGAAGCTCACCCACTTCCTCCAACTTCGTAACATACTCCTTGTTTACAGTCTGAAGATAAAATTTATAAAAATAAATAACATTTAAAATCCAAAAATAATTTAGGTTGAGGAAAGTTTATTATACATTATGTATTTTAATTCTCAATAATTTATTGCATAACCATAATTTTTATGTGTAGGCATGTAAGTGTTAACCATGAATCCTCTATTTTTTATCATCTCAGGCTAATCTTAGAAGTAACTGAAGCCAGAAAAATTGCTTTTGGACATTTTTATAAGCATATGTCAATAGGTCAAGAGCTCAAGGCATATTTAATCACATTGTTATACATGGTTGAGAATATTATCATTACACCAAAGTAAACTTAAACTACTCTTGAATGTAATTTGCTAAAAAAAAGCAATACTAGCATATTTTATTATTATTAATGAATGCTATTTTGTCCGATTTACGGCTGGCTTTATGATCTTTAAAAGGTTTTAGTTCGTTAACAAATACTTTTATGCAAGTCTGTAAAATTAAATAAAAAAATATGTAGAAGTAATAAAATATGTTGAAAGCATTGGCGACACAAATAGGAAATCACTGTCGTTACCTCGAGGCGTTTGTAATCTGCTGACAAATCCTCCCATTCTTTTAGACACTCTTCCACGTCCATGATTCAGATATCCAGAACACCGGTCAATTATTTATTATTTTAATTTACGCGAAATCCAAGAAAGGAAAGATATAAACCCCGTCAAAATCAATCCACATTCCTGAAAAAATGAACTCTCATTCTCATTGGCTCTCAAACCCTCATGAAAGCGTCTGTTATCGTGACAGCTGATCGATGACACTTAAAGATTGACAGTGACGGTCAGCGGTCAGTCGAATCAAACCACTGACCTATAATAACTTGGACTGGCTGCTGTCAAAATAAATTAAGCCTATTGATTTCCACGATTAGAATCACTGCGGTTTAAGAATTTTTAGGTACCTGTTGTACATAGTACTTTTAAATTCCTTGCCATTTTGGAGCTGTAGGCTGAGGCTGTAGGTCACTATATAGAAGATGGCAGGTGCCGTGCATTTTTCCCTCTTAAAACCTTGTTGTAAGGTTGATTTTCGTTGTTTTTTTATTGTTTGTAATAAGCTTGAAGCATGGTGCACATACCCTATACAGTAGAAATGTCATATGATTTGTTCGACAAAATTTTCCACTTTTTTAAATGTCTGTGCTGTTTTTGTATGAGTGAGCGTTGACAGAAGCTGTCATTTCATACTAATAAGTGAAAAATCAATTACTAGTATCGGAGGAAGATGGTTTGTATTGCTGCTCTATAGGGTATCATGTACTCCTCGAGGGCTGGAAGTGGCTGGATGCAATTAAATTGTAAGCTTAATCTTTTTTGCAATGTATTAGGGTTTGAAATCATTTGCCCACTCAACCTGTTGAACAGGGATCATATGTTGGGCCACTGAATTCGTGTGCCCGTTGGTAAAGCCCATGGCTTTGACTATATAACTACTCAAAGGCAACGCCACAAGCCACAACTGAGAGTACTAATAGTAAATTTTGAATTTTTAACGTATCTGCATTTAGGATATGAAACGCTCGTATCTGCCGTTATGTATTACTTCATGGCTTCTGCCCGTAAAGAATGTAATACACCTTCATGAATCTGAAACAGTTTCCTTGCAGCGCCAACTATGCAATAATTTATTTTGACAGCTGCCTGTCCAGGCTATTACAGTCAGTGCACTGACATATAATAAAAATGGGCTGGCTGTTCCATACAAATGACAGCTAATTGTGTATGCCTATTTGAAGCGCCACTGGTATCTGACCCAAAACTAATTTTGACGTATATATTGGTGGGTAATATCGGTTTAACTAGGTTTATCGATATTCAATATCGGATTTTGAAACTACATATTTTCTGTTAAGCTCGCGTCAGGACACGTGACGCGATCAAAAATTGGTAAGACGGAGGGAGAGTAGACCGCCGGCGCGCCGTAGAAGAGAAAGAATAATTCTTTTATGTTTGTGTACGAAATGATAGTACTTTTAAACTGGTGATTAAAGCAATTCGTGCGAAATTATTCCCAAACCATTCCAAAATATTAAAAATGCACAACGTTTATGTTCAAGTTTTCACTTCTGCCGGCACTCCCGGAGTGCAAACAGTCGATTTTTTTTAGTAACTACACACTGCTGTAATACTTTGACGATTCGATACGACATTTGATATAAATATGATATAATTCATACACAATTAACTATATTGATTTTATATCGGTTTAAGAATATTTTTTGAGTAACAATAAACATATTGGCAAGGTGAAATCTTTTCTTGGTACAGTTACAAGTTCACAATGATTTGTTATAAACTTTCGTTCATAGATACTTAAACCAGGCTTACGACTGGCTGCATTGATTAACTGTAAAATTTTTAGTTTTAGTTTAGAATCGATTCGAGGATATTTAAAAAAAAAATTGGTTGTTTGTAAAGTAGGTTTACGATCGAGATGTTTACGTGATAACGTCTTATTGGTGATATAAGTTTTTGGGAAGTAAGGAATTAATGAAGATAACAATTTTTTCAAATTTTAAATTACATCTATCGTTTTTAACTCAAATCAAACTTAACCGCACGAGAAAATCTCCATTCGTTTGTATGCCGCTAGAGTGAGAGAGACGGAAGATCGGTCCACTCACTCGAACGCTATGCCAGCCTCCGTCTCGTGAGGATACCGCGTGACAAGTTTCACGGAATGACTGGCAGCGCTCGAGATGAGACGGGAGATCGGTCCGTCTCTCTCTCGTTATACCTGCGATCGCGCTCGTGAGGTTTTGGTGTGACACAAGTTTCTGAACATGTCACCCGACTAAAACGATTTTAAAGACGTTATCACGTCAAAAAGTGTAAAAAAACATCCAAACCGAGTCCACTATCTACTAGTTAGACGGAAAAAAACCATTGTTTATCTACCCACTGTATTTTTTTGTTATTGATAGCTTATAACAGGTTCGTTATTAATAAAAGAGTTCGTGTGATAGAAACTGTTTACTAGGTCCGAACATAAGAAGACATGACAAAACAGTGTACAATAGAATTAACTGAAAACAAAAGCGGTAGGAAATAAGACGCGGCGGAGATAATACGAGCGGTGCGCGTGCGTCTACCGTTAGCGTAGTGACTCGACTCTCGGGGGCCGTTCTCGCTCGGTGCGCTCGCGTCCCGGGGGGCGCGCGGGGTAAGCGCTTACTACAACCAACAGCCGAGCGAGGGGCACCCGAAGATTCTAGAAGGCACATAGGCGCGCGGAGTGGCAATGCTAGGTACATATATAGGGTTGCGCTATAAGCTAGGGAATAAAGGGAGAATTTACGGGAAATCAGGGAAATTAGAGGCAGGATCAGGATTAGTGACAACTATATTAACCGAACATAGGCCTTCCCCATTGAGTTCCAGATTGGCCGGTTGGAGGCGGCCTGCATCCAGCGTCTTCCTGCGACCCTTACCAGGTCGTCTGACCACCTTGTGAGTGGACGTCCTATGGCTGAAATGATAATGATGATGATATTAACTGATAGACAAAAAGAACAGGGAAATTAAAAGATATGTACAAAGTCATATTAAAAAGTATTATACATAAAAACTACCAAAAAGGATTAATGTGTAATAGTTATAGTAACAATATCCATTAAAATTTTTGATTTTATCTAAGTATATCAAAATTATTAATCCAACGTTCGTTCTGGCGCGTGCACGAAAGCATCGTTTTTTATTAAAAGTAATAATACAGTGTATTTTTAAATACGATTTTCTTGTATTCTAGACTCCACTATAAACCACTACCTAAAACTTGGCTCATACTTTCTATAACACCGGGTTTATTCAATCTAAACTTTTAAGACCCACAGTCACACTGTAATTATAATGAATAATGAAGATCAATCAAAAAAAGTTACGATTACCGATTTGGGAGCATCACTAATTTAATTCAAAGTTCCGATACTACGTCCTACAGCGCCAAAATGGTGATAATCAAATAGACATGAATATTATTTGACAGTAGCCTGTCTATGTTTATTTTATGTCTTTAAGTCAGTGCCAAAATATAGGTGTTTAGGTAACGTAGTTTTATACCGGTGACAGATGGCGGCGGACGCGGCTCCGGACTCGTCATAACATTGTGAGGTCAAGCGCTGCCATTGGTCTATCCTTCAGACAACTTCCGCCAGCCCAAGGATCGACCAATGGCAGCGTTTGACCTTACAATGTCAAGACGAGTCCGGAGCCGCGTCCGCCGCCATCTGTCACCGGTATTACTTGATCAGTAGTGGCAGGTTTTTAGGCCGCGTTCACACACAAAAAGTTGTCAGCCTTAGGGCCTTTTACACCACTTGCTGATAAGTTCCAGATAACCTTGGCACTTTTTTGACAGCTAAATGTATGTAACTTGTTTTGACAGATAACCCATACAATTAGATGTCAAAAGAGTGCCAGATAGGTTATCTGGAACTTATCAGCAAGTGGTGCAAGAGGCCCTTATGCTCAAACTACATACATCCGGAATTTTTCAGAACTCCATACAAAACGGCTCAGGACAAGCCCGGATTCAATCTGATTTGTATGTGGTTCTGAAAAATTCCGAATGCTTGTAGTCCGAGCCTTGCTGTTTTCAATCAGCACTCTTTTATAGGTATGTAATATTTCTTTAGCATCTGGTAGAGTACTTAAAAATTTACCGTCGGCACAAGGTAGCAGGTATGAGTGAACACGTTCACAGTACATACTAAGGTTCAGACTACATGCGTCCGGAATTTTTCAGAACTTCATACAAAACGGATTGAATCCGGGCTTGTCCGGAGCCGTTTTGTATGGAGTTCTGAAAAATTCCGGATGCATGTAGTCCGAGCGTAACACACTACTCGATCCCTAATATTTTATTACTTAGGAAATAAGTAGTCTGGCGACCCTGGGGGAGCAAGATCCCAAGGCCGCCAGACCTTACCGTTCAGTTTACCAGTTTCATCACTACTACATCTAGGATGGTTGGAGTAAGAAGGAAAAGGTAGCACGCACAATGGCCCAATCAGGAGGCTAAGTGCGGAAACAGCCCAGACAAACTAACTAACTAACTAACCAGTTTCATCACATTCAACGTCTCCTCCATACCGAATTCACAATACGCTATGATTGGTTGTCGGCGGCCGATTGTATGTATAGTCGACAAAGCAAGTGCTTTACCATTTTCGATGACTTAAGTATCCCAGTACAATAATATTTCAATGTTTGGTGTGAATGCGTCCTGAGTCACGATACACATACAGTATGTCAAATAACACAGGTGTTTCCTTAAGCCCGTTTATGTACATCATTAAAAATAAAAATATTAACGAACAAAAATAAAACATAAAAAATATTGAACAAAACTCGTAATGATGAATAGAAGAAACTGGCGTACTAAACTAGTGTATTTGCGCAACACAAACTGGCAACGTCGCTTTTCTGTCTCACTTCCTCGGTGAGATGTTTTTTTTATATTTAAAAATTAAATTCATTTTTTATTTTACAGGTTAGCGGGAACGCCAAAAGACAAGTAAGTAATGCATGAAACTCATAAATCGAAATTATGTACCTTTTGCGTGGGCGGTGGTTCCTAATATAGGAATATAATAGGAGAAAAATGAAGGCGGCAAATTGTAAAATAAATAAGAATATTTAATTGATTTATTTACAGAAACATTAAACCAAATTATGCCTAATATAAATTTTGACAAAATAAACTGTTTAAATAAGCCAACAAAATTATCTTCTGATTTTTTTATTATTCGACTTGTTATCTATTTTATGAAGTGACGTAATTAATAAGAATATTTCTTAATTACAATTTATTAAAAGAATTTGTATGATGGTTACAGATATTTAAAAAACCTTTATTATTGTAAGCATAACATAGTTGAGTGGCTTTACCTACATTACTCGTTAATTGTAATACAAATGTTCTTACTCAAGTATTCATACAATATAAATTGCAAGCTTTATCTATGCGTTTGTCGAACGTCAAAGAGATTACACTATAAAGATATTATAAAGCATAGAGCGGTTTTTAGTAATGTTCTTGGGTTAAAACAATACACGCGAGCGGTTATACACCGAACAGCTTTTATTTCACACAAACTCCAAGTCAATCTTCGAAAGTAAATAAGCTGTTCTAATAAAACGCATAATATGTAGCTAAGTTTAAAAATTAATTGAGAACATTTTCGGTAAGTGCGATTTAAAACATATAATTTTAAATCTCCTTTAACAGTATACTTAAAATAATCTAACTGTAATACTCTTCTACGTTAAAAGATCTAAACTATATAGTTTAAATAGATTTATAATTTCGAAGGTTTTGATTTGAAATTATGCGTCGTGTTAATGCTCTTAAGTACTGTGAATTAAGACTGTTCTGTATTATGTGACCCGTCCAATCCTGCGTTGACGTATGTAAAGGAAGAGGTAGGTACTACGCTCTATTCAGTCATCTTTCTACAGTAATCTCCTTGAAAATCGTGTATTTACGAATTTACATTGATTAAGCGAATGCCACGGTTTCATGATACATATTCCGGCGCCATGCCGCATAATTATAACGAGTCGCATCGATGTACGTAGCATTTGTTTTGTAATATTAGAAAAGGCATTGTTTATACACATCCGTTATCTATTTACTTGGCATGACATCCGAAGAAGCGTTAGCTCGATAGCTGTAATACGCAATGTACACGGTAATATACTCTAACACGGCTTACACGGCAAAGCTTCTAAAGTTCGACCATACTACACCTACCACTAAGTTCTAGTACAATACCAGGGCAACCGAAATCTTCATTACCATAATAAATAATAACTACTGGACATAATAGGCTTCATTTATTAGTATTACCTCAAATCTAGCTACCTCAAACAAGATAGAAAATTAAAATATTAATATTGTATATCACACACTTTAATTTAGGTGAATTCTCATACGACGAATACAACTTATAGAATCATCATGTGACAACGTAAAATGTAGATTGCATTATAATCACTAATCTAGCAATTTAATGCGTTACACTCATCTGATATACGAATTTAATAATGAAGATAAAATAAATAATTAAAAACTTTTAAAATACAACACTCTAACTTATAGTTAAAGTTTTGAAACTCCAAAACTTAAAATAAGTCTATGAATGAAAATGAACGTTATGATATCCGTAAGCGCTTGTGGCGAGAAAGCGGCGGCGGCCCATCCGCGCTGTTGGGCGCGCCAACCCGCGCGATGGCCGCCGTGCACCGCTGCTGTCCACGCCTTCACCCCACCATCTATACACCAGAGTTTCCCAACCTGGGGACCGCGGACCCCAGGAACAGATAAAATATAAAACTAGAAGAGCGTATTAGAGCCTGCGGAGAGGGCGACTTTTAGCATCAGCGATAAAAAAAAACTGCCACTGGAACCAATCTCAGTAAACAAATCGCGAAAACGCGACGCAGTCGCCAATTCACTAGTCGTGGATGCCAGTGATCGATTGCAGTCGTCAAAACGCGATGCAGAATCGATACGGCAGCAAAATCGCCGTCAATGCTGCGGCTTTGACTTAGTGTGCGAGTTTTAATGCGGCCGAACGTTTTTTGAGGGCCCGCGGATTATTGCTATTTATTTAGCGTTAGGGGTCCGCCCTTCAAACAGGTTGGGAAAGGCTGATATTTATAGTACACGAGGGACATTCTAATAGTGACGTAAAAATGTTCTCTTGTCATGAATAACCATCAGTATCAAATTGAATAAAACTAAATTATCAATTAAACAAATCATGGTACAAATATTCCTCGATCGAACACGTAAGAAAACATTTACTATTTATACTAAATAAAATTATATCTAAACGCGCTTATGAATAAACAATAACTATAAAATAAAACAAGAGTGAAAAATTAAATTATAACACAGCATTGACGCCTCACTTCATCGCTCCGATCAGGGTACATGACGAATGCTACATCACAATATTTCTTAACAGAAATTAGATTTCAAAACTCTTACTATAATTATTACAATATACAAATCATATTCTTAGAGCCCTTTTATTTTAATGGAATGTGAGCTTCTAAATCGAAGTGTTTCAATCAGTTGTGTGATGTAAAGGAATTTAATTTCGGGGACATTTTACAAAGACATAGCATCGTCAGGTGTACGATAGTAAACCACAATGAGTAGAAGGAGGAACTATTATTATTATTATAAATAATTGTATTCCTTTCTTCGTTTTAACTTTAAATGATTAAGTCCGTAACTCATTGTAGTTATCAATGTGAAAAATAATGATAAAAGATATCATCGGTGAGTTTAAGTTACTAAAATGGCAACGCTTTTAGCGACACTCCCAAACTTTGACGGTTTGATCAACGCTGCCAGATATCACGTATGGCAAGCTCCTGTGAAAATCTGTAACAAAACATCGAAATTTTAATTCATGGCCCATCGAATCCTATCAACTACTCATTTACAGATTGGAATAGTTTCAAGTACAACTAATGCCTTGCAATCATGTTTTTGATGCAATCGTTATGGGCGCCTTCAAATTTGCTGCAAATAGCGCGGCTGCAGCGCTGCGGCCTCTCTCGAACTAAAATTATACTATAACCTTTCATCCGATGCGAATATCTAACTACCTAATTCAATTCAATTCAATGTGTATCCCTAAGATGATCTAACATATTTATTTTTAGGCGCAGGGGACTCGGCTATAGATTTTTGTGTACTCAGGGCTTGATAGTAGTTTCCCTACCATTTCTCATTTCAAGTTCAATTTACGTCATGTTTACTATTCGATCTCGATAAGAAAGCAAACGTCAGAAAGTTCATACTATTGTTTTCGTTATGACTATGGCGTTTTTTATACTTAATAATTCGATAGCGATTCGAATCCGCAAACGTATATAATTATTTATATATTACAGAATTTTGTCCAGTCAGCTGATTGACAGACACTTACTTGTGACCATATATTACACTAGGCTAGGCATCGTACTATAATAATTCCTCACAATACTAGTCTCCTCGAATTAAGTAAAACTACTGTCTTGCTTGTTTGTGGGAATAATAAATATGTGTTTTAGGGTTTCGGACGTCCAAATGATAAACATTAATTAGAAAATTGTTTTTTTCCATAATGATTTTTTGGCCTGGCCAGGAAGCCGCTGGATGCAGGCCACTTTTAACCAGCCAATCTGAAATTCATTTGAGTGGCCTATGTTAAGCAGCGAAAGTACTATGGCTGAAATGGTAATGATTTAATGATAGACTTTATTTCATTGCTACTTTTAATTAGAGATGTAAAATGACTGAATCTGACCAGTCATTTATGGTCAAATACAGTCAAATTGACTCACATTTGCAGTCTTATCAAATTATTATTATTTTTTAATAATATTATTTATTAGTGTGCCTATCACAGGCCACAGCGGTGTTGTTGTAAGAAACTTTAAAAATGTATAGCAATTTTTTTTTAGGATTTCATCAAAAGACTACATCCTAATTATGATTATAATGTAAGTAGATTAGAGTTCATTAGTTTCTATTTATATTTAATTAGGTAGGAATGTCATTTTGACCGTAAATTACCATAAATGATTGGTCAGATTCAGTCATTTTATATCTCTACTTCTAATCAAGGTAAATACTTTGTAAAGTCTATGTGAGAGAACAAATAAACAAATAATCCTACTAATATTATAAATGCGAAAGTTTGTAAGTATGGATGGATCTCTTTCACGCAAAAACTACTGATTAGGCATACTAATAGACCATGGCCTAGATTAACACATAGGCTACTTTTTATCCGGGTAAGGTCAACGAAGGCGAAGTCGCGGGCAAAAGCTAGTAGTACTATATCCTACTTCCTACTAATATTATAAATGCGAAAGTTTGTGAGTATGGATGGATCTTTGTTACTCTTTCATGCAAAAACTACTGAATCGATTTTGATAAAATTTGGCATACTGATAGACCATGACCTGGATTAACACATCTTTACTCTTATCATCCGGATACTTTTATCTGGTTAAGGTCAATGCAAACGAAGTTGCGGGCGAAAGCTAGTAACACTATAACTACTCACTTATGTGATAAAGCTAAATATTAATATTAGGGTAGGACGACAGACTCACCGAGGCTGGTGGCGAAGTGCTGGTGCGCGTAGAGCGTCTTGAGGCAGCGCGTGTGCGCGACGTCCCACACGCGCAGCGTCTTGTCGTCGGACGCCGTGAGCAAGTAGCGGCCGCCCGGGTGCCACGCCGCGCCGCGCACCCAGTTGTCGTGCCCCACCAGCGACGCCAGGCACTGGCCCGTGCTCACGTCCCAGATCTGCGATCACCCTTCACTCTTACTGGACCTTCGGTTATAGACTGTAGGCGCGCACTCGTGTGCACACCGACTCATACTAAAGTGAACCCCACCAGCGACGCCAGGCACTGGCCCGTGCTCACGTCCCAGATCTGCGATCACCCTTCACTCTTACTGGACCTTCGGTTATAGACCGTAGGCACGCAGTCGTGTGCACACCGACTCATACTACTTTCACAATCCCACTATCTATCCCCAACGGATAAACATACTTAAATACTTTTAAATAACATCTATGACCTAGGTACAAAAAAGCTCGTGCTCATCGTACAAACATGGGATTTGAACCCGCAACCGCTGGTTTTTTTCCGGAGCACGAACCACTACACCAGACGATTGTCCCTATGGCGGGGTCGCGAGGATTGACACCAACAGCCTGTATGGTATGCGGTAGATATTGATAGAGTACTCGCCTTGACGGACTTGTCGCGCGACCCGCTGGCGAGGAAGGGCCCGGCGTGGTTGGCGCGGCGGTTGTCGCCGCCGGCCGCCTCGTTGATGGCCGCCGCCGCCGCCTCCGGGGCCCACGCCACGCACTCCACCACGTGCTCGTGCTCTCGTAATTCCATCTGGGGGAGAAATAAATAAATAAAATAAAATAGCCTCTATTACTGTATATAGCTTACAACTTTGTGAAATGGCTAATAAATAGTTTCTTAGAATTATTTGTATATAATATAGAATTATTAAATGGTGTCAACATCCCAATAGGGAATATGCACGAAAATTATATATTGTTTTTACTATATTTATAAGAAATTATATGAAATTATAATGCTATTAGTGAAAACTAAATTGATTTTAGGTAAAAAATAACCGTAATACAGTATGTAATTAGAAATTACCTGTATTAATAACTAATAATTATTAAATACCTGTCTCTTTCTAAAACAACTTTTACTATGAAAAATGTACGGCGGACGTGTACTGTGACGTCACGGTACATGTTAGATCTCCTTATCTAGCACGTGACTTTAATGGGTTGTAAGTCAGGTATTTATCAATATTTTTCAAAAATTATTTGTTTTATTAATTATAATTAAGTACTATTTATTATAAGACCAAATAAGAATATGTTATTATGCATATTCCCCATTGTCAGCCACTTTTTAATTAGTTTTAATACTTACTTTGCACTCGTTAGTGTCCGCGTTCCATATGCGCACGGTCTGGTCGTTGGAGCAGGAGGCCAGCAGCGTGCCGTCCGGCGACACGCGCACCATGCGCACCCACTCGCGGTGCCCCTTGTACGTCTTGATGCAGTATCTGGAAAACGCTTGCTGTTAAACTACCGCCGTGTCACTTGTAACGCTAATGCATCTGGGATTAGCCGGCGATCGATCATCGGTTTCGAGCTCGAAACGTTAGTGTGGGGCTAATTTGATCAAACTTAATAAATGTAGGAAAATTAAGTCATTCTTCGTGCCTCAGTATCCAAAGCTCGTGTTGCATGTTTGCCACATGCTCGAGAACTTATCATAACCTTTATCGTAGTGATTATTTGATCACTGGCAACCGTGATAGAACCATTGATCAAATAATCACAAGAACAAGACCAATCACAATGCGACACCTATCAGGGAAAAGTGCAAGATGAATAATTTCAGTATAATTTGAGGCATCACTCAACAAGTAACTTGTATTTTTAAATTTCGAAAAAAAAACATATAAAAGCAATTGATTATATTCCTTCTCATTTTTTACAGTCTCTTAAGATGTCGGACTAACAAAGCGGTTCTTATTTAAACTATATGGTATATATGCCATATGGTATTGGTACTCTTTCATGGTTAGGAAGCTATAAACGAATATTAACTGCTTTTGAATGACAAATTAATAATGCAGCTCACCCGGTAGCCACTTCCCAAGCTTTGATAGTCTTGTCGCGGCTGGCCGAGTAGACGATGTCCCCGCTCGGCGAGAATGCGACGGACGACACGTTGTGGTCGTGCCCGTGCATGGTCTTCACACACTCAAACGTCTGGTTGAAGTCCCACAGCTTGATTGACATGTCAGCGCTGCAGGACACTGTGAAGTTACATTTAAACATCAAAGAGTGTTATTTACTAACCCTCAGTTTGTCTAAAGAATTTGGCATTATGGAAAGAAAATGTAGTGGCAGTAACATAATTATGGCGGAAGCTAAAGATAGATCAATCTTGCGGGGCGCGGGGTGCGCACGTGCCTGCCTGCTCGTTTAATAGGCGATGCCGTACTAAGATCATAACATAAAATATACTTCGATACAGGCTTTTTGTAACTACGTGCATTTAGAATCTATATGTCAAATGGGTCCGTTTCCCCTTAATTTGATAATCCTTAGATTTTTGCTATGTGTATCAGCAATCTTGCAAAAATTAAACTCATTCAGACCTTTTGACTATGTTGTTTGCCTTACCTACGCGATCGCGACGTAACGACTAGTATAAAATGTACACAGCAGGTCGAGTCAACTGAGTCGAACGACCTCATCTTCATCATAGTCTTAGGTACGAACAACTTTCATCTGACTATCACACGAACTATGAATGTGTTTCTTTAAGGTTAAGGCGATGCAAAGCACACACAATAGTCACATTTTTGTTGTCACGTTGTCAGCGATAGACCGTTCGTTCGCTTAGTTTATGTTATCTTTGTTTTTTAGACCTTCTACATTGTTTAAGCAAAATAAGGGGAGAGCTTCAATAGATACCGATATTTTAAAGGCTACATTATCAAATCAACTAACATTCAGTGCCCTTTACACTAACTTAGGTAAGTTAGGAGGAAGTGTATTTTGATTAAATTAATTGGATCATGACAACTCTTATGCAGCATGTTTTTCCGGAATGTATGCCAATGACATTATTCTTAGTTCCATCGATTGATGCCTACGGCAAACTGACGTTTTAGCGACTGGTCATAGATGTTAAGGTTGATACCTTAACACCTATGACCAGCTCAAACTTCTGAACTACGCCGCAGCCTATGCTACAACAGGCAGGTGTAGGTGCATTGCAACAGACACGGAAATGTGGCGTAGCTGGGTATGCGACCATTACTTCCAAATAAATCCTCTGGACTCTAGCTTAAGGATGTACTGAATAATTATATTATTTGCATCGTGCAAAGTAATACTATTTATCTCGCTACCCAGTAGTTTTCTTACCCAGTAGTTTTCCGTGGTGGTCGAAGGCGATGTCCTGAACTGAGTCGGTGTGACCCTTCAGGGTTCGTTCGTACTCGCCGCTCTCAAACTCCCACACTTTGATGGTTGCGTCCTCACTTGAGGAGACCATCAAACTGAACACGGGGTGGAATATTACCTGTACACAAAACAAAACTAATTAAAAACATTTCAATCTTGACTTGTCAAGATCTGAATGGTAAACTCTTGAGTTTACCATTCAAATTGGTTTTCAAATATTTCAGATTACATCTAAGAATTAATCATAACTTTAAATACGCTTCTATGCTGCAGTGCATTATATTTACTATGGTAATGGTAATGACTTTCTGTGCTGTAGTGGGATCTAGTTACCTTGGTAATGGTAATGGTAAAGGCGAATGCGGGATCCAAACGGCAGGCGTTCGCTTGCCGCGTATCGGCGCCCCTTCAATGACCTCTTTCTCTGCTGTAGTGGAATCTAGTTGTTACCTTGGTAATGGTGGCCCGATGTCCAGTGAGACAGAACTTCTCCGGCGGACGCGGGATCCACTCAGCCGGCGTTCGCTTGCCGCGTGTTGGGGCTCCTTCAATGAACTCCTTCTGTGCCTCTGACAGTTTGGACTCTAGTTCCATCACCTGGAATTACAATATTAATATCAATATATTGAAGCATAAGGAAGCCACACAAATGACCGATTTCGTAGCCAGAATCGATCAGTTACAGTGGGTATAGACTGGCCACACTAAAAACAAGCTCAAAAGCAAGACTCGGAATAGAGAACTACTCAGAAGAAAAAAGATTAACTAAAATTGGCTGCAGGTCCTAACTGGAAAAGTGTGGTTGGCCATAGAGTATAGTAGTTAACGCTAAAAATATTTTCGAAATATAGCTAAAAAATTAATTTATGTTATTTGTTATCGTCATCATCATTTCAGTCATAGGTCATTCACTGCTGAACATAGGCCTTCCCAATGACTTTCAGATTGACCGGTTGGAAGCGGCTTACATCCAGTAGCTTCTTGCAACCTTTACCAGGTCGTCTGTGGCCTCTGTTCTAGATAGGTGGTCTCTATTCTAGAACTTTTCTACCCCATCGGCCGTCAGTTCTACACGTTTGTTATACTCGTTAAAGAATCAAAACTTACACATTCTGTATAATAAGTGTATGAAGTCCTCGCGGCTTATATATAACATTATTCTAACACGCTCTTTATTTTAGTTAGTATTACTTAGACTAAAAATTTAGAGGAATCATGCAATAATATCACGACTTGTAACTGTATTAAAGGTAATCCTTGATATTATGGTTCGCACTCATAATTTGATATTTAGATTAAATTACAAAATACATAGGTATCTTTAGAAAGGCGTATCAGGTAAATAGACAATCCCGAGATAAAATTTATGGACGTCTATTAGTAGAGCAAGGTTCACAGACGCAGCGAGCGGAGCGGACCAATTACCATCACCTTGGGCTTTATTTGTTTTGTTTCTCATTCCCGGAGCGATAGTCGTCGAATAAATCGTGTCAGAGTGTTATACGAGCAACACGCGACTGCATCGCCCGCCCGGGCCGTAGGAAAATCGTTGCTGACCTAGAAACGTCCACGGCAGATCGATCAGATCTATTTTCCCACAGAGAACCGTGTCGAGATGTCATTAAACCTTTACACCACATACAATACGACAAAGATAAATCTATTCACGAAACTATTCAGTAGATTAGGCGATAATTGGACTGCAGCAAAATTGATGATGCCTCGATTCGATCTCACGGATTACGACCACGGCCAGAGCATCGTCACGTGCATGTGTTAATGATTTATTTATGTAAGCACGGTTTCATGTAACACGAGGAATGTTATGTGAACCAATATACATAGACATCGTTAATCATCATATTTTAATTCAATAATTATTGGTGCCGTCAATTAAGGAAAGAGTTACACATACAAACAAAAAGAAATAGCACGCTTCCGCCAATGCTCCAATGAAGACAACTGTGTTAACTTGGCATTAACATAATTATTGAGTAATGTACCGTTTTGTAAAAAGTATTATTTAATATATTTTTAAAAGTATTTTACAAACTTTTACATAACATTTCCAAATTGAATGTTGAAAAAGTATACTTGAAATAAAATGACCAAATTCTTGCAATACACGGTGAATTTTCACTGGTTTTGGAGCCGCAAATATCACATTATTTTCCTCAACCAAAACTTTTTTTAAGAGATAATATCGGGATCTCGAAATAAAAACTAGTTCCTTAAACAAAATGACCCATCAGCTATCACGATACTCACGATTTGATGGTGGAGTGGATGGATGGATGGGGAAATGAGCTTTTTTTAAATTTTGCATCGAAAAATGTGTTTTATTTGAGCAGGAAAATGAGATTTTTGCGGTTTAACCAATGAAAATTCAACGTGTTTAAGGATTACCGACAGTCAAGAAACGCACGGAAAGCAAACGATGACCGAAAGTTGCCCTGTCCAGGATATAAGAAGACATGGGACCAGGACACTGAAGGCACAGCAAATGCTATTTTCAGGCTCGCAGGTTTGACGGATTAAAAACTCATGCAGGCAAACAGACTAGCAGACAACACAAAGCGAGGTACACATTGAAAAGCTCATCTGTTGAAGCCAGAATGCGAAGCTTCTTCTTTGGATTTTAATCGAAGTTGCAACCAGTATTCCGCTATAAGGACAGCATTTTGGCGTAAGAGGTTTTTCAATAAGGACAATACAATGTTTGGCGTTGGACGGTATAGGGGTATTTTGGGGAGTTTAAGATGTTAGTGAGGACGCTTACTTTCTTTTGAAGCCTAATTACTGAAGTCCACTTCTTCTCGAGGAGCCCGCCGAACTTGCGGTCCATCTCGCCGGACATGTCGGCTTCCTTCTTGAACGCTTCCAGCGCGTCCGTGTAGCCATTGCTGCCTAGGTAGTCGGCGATCGCTTTATTCCTGCAACAATTAACACAGTGGTGAGTAACGGGACGATGTACAATTAGAAATAACTGATCAATTAATAAGACTAAGAGCGTGTGAAAATTGTTGTTTTCTGTTCTTAAGTTGACTACTAAATCAATAGTGTCCTTTGTAAGTAAATAATTTGAATGTTTTTCAGTGTTTGTGTTCATATTGTTTACATAAGCCTGTATAAATAAGCTTAACGGGTCTTCATTCAAGCTTAAACTTGGCTTATGTAGGATCTTATAGACGTACCATGTACGTGGGGAAATACACTTTTTGTAAGCTTGAAACAAGACTTGAAACAAGCTTGTTTAAGATACACAGGAAAATTACATCTAAGGATAAAAAAAAATTACAAGTTTCATAAGGCAGAAATATTGGTATCTTCATTAAAACATAAAAAATCAGGGTCTCGGTAAACGTACCAAAAAAAAAAATTTTAGTCTGTTAGCTCGCAACCATCATGGCCACATTTAAAAAAAAAGTATTGGACAATATCACATACATTATACAGTAACAACGAACGTTACTACACAAACAACACTCAGATCTGAGACAATTATAGAGACGTTAGTTTTCTACATTGACCCGAGCGGGAATCGAATCCGGGTCCTCAGCGATGGCGACGCCCAGTCCGGCGTGCTAGCCTCTCGGCCATGGAGGTCGTCAAAATGAATGTTCATTTCTTACTTCGAGACCGTGTCAAACAGTGTGCTGTCTGGCGCATCTTTATTTAATTTTTATCCATTCCGGTTGAAGAAAGGATTGCTACAATGACAGAACTAACAGATTTATCTTACATCGATTGAGAAACAACCATGACTACATTCATAATCGCATTTCAACAATCGTCTGCGCGCAACAAACAGTTTATAATAACTTATAAGTTTTGTAAATAATGGACGCATATTATTACAATACATTGACTAATGTCCGAATTATATTTTAAGTTTTGCTGATGGCAAAAATAATGATGTTATAATATCTTATAATTTCACATGAGTGCATCTAAATTGTGATGTGATAAAGGATATAATTATTAGCCCAAGGTAAGTTTGAGGATGAAATGAAAAGCAAAAAATACGCAGATTGCAAACACTTGTCTTGTTAGTTTCAAGGGCAGAAGAATCCTGGATCATGTTGAAGAAAAAAAAAGGTAAGATAAACTAAAACACGTGTGGTACAAACAACAAAAAAGATCCCCATGTCAAGAGTTTCTCGGAATCAATTTCGCTAATGTTAACTACATTCACGAATACAATGAAAATAGATTAACGAATACTAAAATAATAACAACACATGAATCAGTTCAGCTATGTGGGGGAAGAGGAAGCTATTAAATGTTTTAAAATTCAGCTGGCTTCCTTAGAAGGTTACTTTAGTAGTTACAGCAAAAAAAAAATACACTGTTTTGTCTTTGCCTTTATTGGACTATCTTGTAGTGTAATGATAACATTGCAGTAAGTAAACCACTATTCAATCGACGAATGCGAGTTAGGTACTCGCATTTATTATTGTGAACACGTCTTAGCCGGCAAAAGGAAACTAAAAAGATGACATAATTTTCGGTTCTTCAAGTTTTTTTTATTCTACACTTATTTTTAGGATGACACAAATAACTAAAATATTTACAGGTTAACAGTATATTTATAAGCTCAGCAAATGTTTAGTTTTTTGTTTGTTTTTAAATGAGCACTATACCTATTTACATAATATATTCTTGTTTCGATCATAAAGATGGAAAAGAGACATTTATAATGGTATCACCTTATCTTGTCTGTGATACATCAATAATATAATTTACTTTTTATAAAACCTAAATGTATTATAAGCTTAGTTCTGCTGGAAGCTAAACTAATCACAGCAATGCATGCGTGAATGGTCTGTTTCTAGTCCCTAAGATATGTGAATTCCGGGTAAATTTTGCAGAAATTTTAGGCGATATCGGCAGACCTGGCAACCGAAAACGGTTTCATGCTAGTCCGCATTCCTAAACTTTGCACTAGCTTGGTTAGATGAATAAGTGACAAGGCCAATGGTCCTTGCTTATTTCTAGTACCATACGCCTTTTCGGTGTTCCATTTGGACCAACAAGAAGGTAGAGAATAAATTGAAGTGACGTGCTCCATCATAAACTTCATCGTCACTACATCAATAACGATACGATGAACAAATGGTAAAATAAAAAGAAGAAAATTTTGATTCTGATTTTACATGCAAAAAGTACTTGAACATAATACCTACTGGCACGCGAGTACCAAATAGAACCAGAAGCCATCGAACTTGTCCCCAATTCGATAAGCCGCCCTTGCTCATTGATGTGCCGTATCCGTAATTAACGCGGCTCGTAAGCACGTCACATGGCAATCAACGAGGAAATTCCTTCTGCGAAGTTAAACCGTACTTCCTAGTCTAGTCGACTACATACTTGTAGAATGTATGGTTTTCTTTAAGTGGATGACTAAATTGCTGGTGTTGTTTTGTCATAGGACTTCTAATCAAAGGAAAATAACGGCGTGTACAAAAATACAAATTAAAAAAACAGCCTTTCAATTTTTCTTTAAAAGCCAAGGACGGCGTTTTTAAATCTGTAAATGTATATTAATACATATACAATGTATACATACACGTAAACTAGCTTTTTCCCTTTGTTATTATGAAACAGTGCTATTTAGTGTAAATTACTCATTTAAATTATAGCCTTAGCTATTTTCATAATTGGATCCAGAGATAAGTATAACATTATTACCATTAGCAAGTAAATAGTTGATTGTAATATATATTTAACTAATTAAAATTTAATATTGACAAGTGAGTATTGACTGACATGCGTAATCGGACAAGTATTTTAGACTTAGAATAATTACACATTACATGTGTGATTATTCTAAGATTTTAGATTAGTTATTTTAATCACCAAGCCATAATTGTAATATTGATCTATCATTGATACAAGGTCCGCTAAAATTGTGAGCTTAGTTTTTTTTTAACCTGTTGCTACTACGAGTACTATTGAATACATGTAAATAGGATGACACATCACACGTCATTACAAGTTTTCGGTGAGGTCATCTAGCGCTAGGTATAAAAATTTTGTAACTCGTGTTAAATAATATTATGTAAAGGTCAGATTTTCAGATGATTCATAATAATAAACTATGTATTGTCAAAGTCGCACATAAATTGATAATGTGATGGTGATTCAAGGCATATCAAATAAAATTAGACATTAAACACAATCATACTTTTATTATTATAATTATTATATCTTTAAAAAATAATTTTATAAATTATCTTTATAATTATAATTTAATCTTCGGTATCTAAACATTCCAGTCATCTTCAGGGTTCCCCAACCAGCTTACGTTGTCTGTCTGTCCGTTCGTCTCACTTAATAAGGGCTGTAGCTTTTGAATCGTAATAATTTTAACTTAAATTTTTACCGGCTACCGGTTGAAATTTTCACAGAATATGTGTCATTATATGGCGAATAAAACTTAACAATTTATTAAAAACACAAACAAAATTAAGGGGCAAGAAACATGTTGCTTTTAAAGGTTTTCTGGCCGTAAAAATACGATTACACGTATAAAAGTTGCAAATTTGGTGTTTGCACAGTGTGACAAAGGTGACAGTGCAGAATTTTAAGTATTCAACAAATAAGAAAAAGTGGAAAAGTTCCAAGTCTCTAAAATTCCCGGACGGTACGAAACGTACGCGAGTAGGGTACGACCAGTTTTTTTTTTAGTTTTATGAATGTAAGTAAACCAGTAGTCCACACCACGTAATATCACCGTGGGAGTAGACACCAAAAAGACATGTTACGTCTACAGAAAATAACAACTGGATGTCAGCACAGCATTGTAATTTTTTCCCAAGAGTTAACGGAGGATTTCCGAGTTTTTGTAACATCCTACGAATTTGTCGTCGGTTTGTGAGCCAATAAGCCAACAAAACGGAAACTATAATAGATAAATCTTGTGAAAAAAACAAGTATTTGGAGTAGGTTACACAGTAGTATTCTCGTGGTCCGGAAATATACAGCAGAAAAGCTGGTTTGAGCAAAGTAGGTACTCACATTGCAGTGACTTAACAACAACGGTTATGTTTGTCAGCCGGTTTATTTTTTCTGCTTAAACGATATTTTATTCTTATAGAACAGATGTACCAAATGTAAGAGGGGGAAGATTTTCGTTTCCTGTTATCTTGTTTTTGCTGATTTAATAGTTCGTTTCTCGGCAAAAGATTAATTATAATACCAGTAAGAAACAAGCCCAGCAAGCAGAGGAACCAATGACTCAAGTCGTCTAGTTCCTCTGGCCAAGGGTTACGGAGGTCAGATGGTAATCGCTCCAAATGGAATAACCAAACTTTCCGACTCTAGGATCATGTTCAAGTCAAGCGTACCCTTACAAAATACGGGACATAATAATAGGATACTATTGTTTAATAAGCTAAAAGAATTGTGTTGTTGTGAGGTTTTGATTGCGACTCAATCGACTATTTTCAAAGTTGACATTACTGCAAGTAATAAAATTATACAAGCACACACACATTTTAATAACAACTTAATCTTGTTTGTAACGACCTGTTGTCAATAGGACAGAATAAATAATCATTTCTTAATAAGAGTGCGAGGTGCGAACGAAAGCAAGCTTATTATTACAATAATGAACAAAAAATATATTTTTAAATGTCCCTTTAGATTACTGACACTACTATTTCCGATTAACACATTGATTGCCAAAACGCAGACACAATAGCAAAACAATACAGTCTGACTCCGCGCGGAGTTTTCGGCAATGAACCTATTAAGGGCCGACTTTTCAATAGCCAGATAACTTTTATATGAAGACAATATATGACATATTGACAGTTTTCGTATAGCAAATGTGTCAAAACTTCAATTTTATTCCTTGAATAAAAGTTATTTGGCGATTGAAAAATTGGACCTAATTGATTTAATTTAATTTTAAAATACTATCAATCAGTAACTAACGGTAAAGCGAAGCTAAAATTCCATCTATATGCCTGGGTTTTATTTTATTTTGACCTACGCATTGTGTTCACACATTCGTGTAAGATGCCGATAGACGCGTAGTTGTTAAGTGCGAGAAGGGACAAGAGTGCTTGCTTCATACGTGAAGGCTGAGGAGCGCGTATTGATTGCGTCACTCACTTCGTTCAATAAAATACAAAGTACAAACAAACCGTTAATAGACTACGAGACTGAACGACATACAACTGAACATAACTCGATTAAACGGTTTATGCAAGATATAATCCTGACCGTTAAAGCAACGATTGGCAATACTTTCGTTGTGCTAACTCAGGAATTCGGTGAAAACCTGCGGTAAAAAAAAAACTCTCTAGGCACCAAATGTTTTGTTACCACTTCTTTCGAATAGACTTAATTTCTTGCTTGATTAATACGTCAATCCAAGGCGTTTGTAAGGTGAAACGGAATCGATTCAAAGACAATCAGTTTTGCGGGTGTCCCTATTGTTCGCGTGGGAGCAATCATAACGTCACTTCAAGTGAAAAGCTTTGGCGAATCGGGTAGCGAATGTAGAGCTATTAGAGAAACTGGATATGTAGGCACATGAGATCGACTACGATCTCATGTGCCTACATATCCAGTTAACAAACTATTGTTAAGTGTAATAATATTCATTCACCGAGGCGGTTATTATTTCGCGGCTTTTTGTTGCATAAATTGCTTCTAATTATTTCGCGTTAGAGTCAACGCTTTATCTTGAAACTTGGGCAGTAGAGTTCGGCAGAAATGTTGGGGCTCAGCGAAAGTGGTTTCGTGCGTGGAGGTGCGGGCTGGGAACCGCCTGAGAAAATAACTTTCACGATACATTTCCGTCGTTATGTCTCTGATTGCAAGGACTAGTGCTTTGCTTCGTGTTACATAAAGCTATGCATAAAATACAAATATTAGCTCTCAAAAATAATAAGCCTAGCCCTGCTAAAGCAAGCAAAGCAACAGGTTACAATAGAACCGGCTTCGAGGCATATTGAAAAAAAAAACAATATTATCAGATAAACTCAAAATGAATTTTTAAAAGTGAAATAAACATTTTTTCAAAGTACAGACAAAAATGAAATTTATCCGAACAGCTAAAACGAACGAATTCGCGTTGAACGAGCTGTCAAATACTCCGGCTCGTAAACACCAAAAGGCATTCATGCAAAAAGTGCGTGTGTTAAAGACTTGGTCTGCCTAAATGCACTAACTCGTATTTTTGTAATATCCATCCTCTCTGTTTATTCTCAACTTTGTCGTCTAAAATTTGTGAATGACTAGGTACGATTTAATATCACCAGTCAACAACCATTACCAAATTAGCATGGCAGTCCCACATTACTATTACGTGAAAATCGATATCAATTAGTAATGCAAACACTCGAAGACATGCCTGATTGAATAACAGCAGGTTACGTTATTTTGTGAAAAAGTTCTTTGCGAAATGCAACGAATTATTAGTATTTTGTATTGAGAACGGAAACATCATTACGTGTATGCGTCATGTGAACCGATAGCGAGCCGTATTAATGACCGCCGATAACGTTAACTTGATACAATCACGGGATACGAAGTGTTTCATTTGGCGAGATGCAACTCTGCGAATTACACATTAATTGTTTTACTAATTAACGAATGCATGCCGCAGTTCGCATGATGTAATTTCATGGAAACTCAACAATTCTTTAATAATGCCTCGCACAATAACTGCACTCAAGAAGTTAAGAACATTGGAAATTAAGCATTTTAACTGGTCTAGGTTTTAGTAGCTGGTTATTTTAAGACGTCTGTTTAGTCGTATATGGTTCGCGCTCCGGACTAAAAATTCAGACGGTTACGAGTTCGAATCCCGCAAGGTTGCAAGGGGCAAATGCTTGTGCGATGATCATCAGCATTTGTATGTGTCGTGGCCAGATCTTAAAATTGACCACGTCATGATGTAACCGATCATTTCATAAAATGGTGGTATTTCATGATATGGCCCGCTAAAACTAACCATATCGTTAAAACGTCAACATTTGATTATATTTCAGTCCACGTTTGGCTATATCATTATAATATTATTTTTTTTCAAATTACTTGAATTTGTTTAATACTAGTAATCTTGGTCAAGATATAAATTAAACATTCTAAATAGTTATTTTTAATGAAAACTAATATTTAAACAAAAAGATTTGAATAGCTTAATAACCTTACTAACCTGTCAAATTACGTTCCGCACTCCTTGACTTTTTTACGATGCGTTCGTTTTTTGAGTGACTTATTAAAATCGCCTGGCTTGTTGTCGTAACGATATTACACTGCACTTTCATCTTTAATTTACACGTTATTATTCACTCTGAGAATAGCATACTTGTCCGCCGCCATGATTCATCACCATAGTAAAATCTGTGCTTAGTTTTGAGTTAGATATGGATGTAATTATTGGAATAATATATCTGTTAATATTTATTTTAAAGATTGTATGTAGCTTATAATGCACCATCCAGTAAAAGGTTGCTGTGGCCTTCATGTACATAATCCTACTTATTCTATGTATATCGCCGATGCGATGAGTGCAGCAGAGTTTAGCGAGACAGCTAGACTATGAAAGAGTAAAGTAAAACAAAATAAGAAAATGTTGAGGTTACTACTAATAAAAAAACTGGTATAATGTTCAGCACACCATTCTCTGCCTATTCTCATCCACTGATATAGATTAGTACTATTTACTACGAACTTGTATTGATATAATTGAATGAATATTTTTGAAAGTTACACAAATGTAAGTTCAAAGCGTTTTTGACACTTAGACTAACGGTACCAGAAACAGCAAGATAGACGTAGCGAACGATGCAAGACGGAGATGTACGGAACACAAGTTGTTTGTAATTTGTATGCACCGCACGTCTTAGCATTCCATTTGCATAAACGACACCTCTTGCATATCAATGTAGTGTTAATTTTAACTAGGAAAACATATCCCTTATCTAGGCTCACAGGATTTTTTATAAAGTTTTCATGAACCTAAAACATGTTCCTTGTTCTTCTTTCAAATAGTTTTTTGGTACGGTTTGCAAACTAACGTGCTTTGGTAATAGAGAAGTTTAGTATCTAAAATGTTATGCTTGTTTAATAATAATAATGCTGATATTGCACTAACTTATAAATTAAGTATTAAAGGGACGAATATAAACTGTTATTCATATGAAAATACCTCCTTATTTTTATGTAGAGCTTGAAAACATAATTATTCATTCCTAACTATTTAATACTTGGAAGCATCTCTTGCCGACGCAAATGAGACCATGCTCAATGTGGTTAAAGTCGACAATATAAGAGTAATATTGTGGGGATGGAGGGATGGGGTCGCCCACATGACTTGGTATCGATCGCCTACCCCCCACCAGGCGCCGGCTGGTTGGCTACGTCAGACCCCGACTGCGTCATTTCGAATCTCTTTTCTAGTCTTTTCATCAACCTTTCTTGAAACCGAGCTTGCAAATGTCTTCTGTGCTTATAAAGAGCCAATAACGAGGATAGATAAAACCGAGACATAAACCTATCTATTAGGAAAATGTATTTACGAAACACGGGTCATCTGTAACAACGAAACACTGAAACAACGAAATGCTATTCTGAACCAAAATTTGGTTTAGAATAGCATTTCGTTGTGTTACCATGTCTATTTAATGGAACATGACCAACATTAGCATTGTTAACGAAGAAAGTTTTGTCGTTTTTGTTAGAAATATATTAAAAAGTCCTCAACAGTATTTTTAAGTGAAAACCTCTATGTACAGACAACAGCTCGTCAAACTACCACAAAACGTCAAATTGCCTCATATATATTGATCTTTACGCGTCGGCCTTAAATATGAAAATCAGTTCTATCACCTTCAACTTTTTGGGTAGGTTGACCTGCCGTAACTGTACTATTTCATGACCCTCGGTTGACGCCATACGGCCTGACATTATTATGTTGACGTTGGTTTCATGGCACGTAATAAACGTGGGTCGCAAGGGTATTGAAATACCTACTCGGAAAACCCACGCCTAGTTAAGGGGAATGAAATGCCAAGGGTGCGAATGCGATATTTTCAAAAGGGGCAACGCTGTAATAAGACAGGAAACAAAACAAAATGATTCACGTATTTGCCGTACGTATACAAATTCTTGAACGTATCATGTGCACTGAATACTCTCAATTAGAAGCTACCTCTCGTATGGTAATTTAATTACAGTCGTGACCGAGCAACGAAATGATTAAATCCTTCAATTGGTACTATGCGTAATGAGAATCTAAATTTCTCTTGATGTTTACAAAATAGTGTGTTAACAAATGCAAGAGCTCTTGATTAACTTTATAGACATGGTTTTGATGGTACAGATTGTTCTTTGGATTTTTCGGAATCTATGAACGGATTATACCACTTGTTCGGCAGTGAGGAAATATTGTGAACACTGGATGTGTAGGCATGGTCTGAAAATGGTCAGATTTCCCTGTCTAAGGGTTGTAGAGGTATGATGGCAATCGCTCCAAAATGTAATAACCAGACTAGCCGCAACTAGGACCAAAGCTTACCCCGACTAGGAACAACAGGACAAAGAGCTAGTAAGAAGATAACACATAATATGTGGTATAAGCCAGTCTGGAAGTCATTGTGGGAGGCCTATGTTCAGCGGTGAACGTCCTATGGCTGAAATGATGATTTGGTATAAGAAGAATTCGATTCGGACGACCGTCTGATGTAGTGGTTCGCGCTCCGGACTACAAAGCCAGCAGTTGCGGGTTCGAATCCCGCAAGGGACAAATGTTTGTGTGATGAACACGAGCATTTGTACCTAAGTCATGGATGTTTATAAATGTATTTAAGTATGTTTATCCGTTATCTAGTCGCCATTAGTACAAGCTTTGCCTAGTTTGGGGCTAGCTAATTGGTGTGATTGTGGAAACCATTTATTATTATTATTTTGTATGCTCTTTGAGTTCACGGGCCAAAAGTGACCCGGTCCTTTATAAGGCTTGCGTGGGTATACTGATTCAACACGTAGAGGCCGTTTTAAAAAAAAAAAAAAAAATATATATGGACAACATCACATACATTGCTCTGATCCTGTGAAAAGTAGCTTAAGCACTTGTGTTACAGAAATCAGAAACAACGACGGTACCACAACACCCAGACCCGAGACAATATAGAAAAGTTATTTTTCTACATTGACCGACCGGGAATCTAAAAATTTAAGCGCAAATAATCAAATCCGAAAGTGTTACACTGCTTGATCCAATCTCTAACTACATCATGGGATGTAATCAGAGATTATACCCAGCACGTTACAGGAACTATTGCAGCTAATGACCAATTAATTGGGTTTATTGAAGGAAGATGGAGGGATTGGGTTCTAGGCCATTGATGGAGACTACCGTTCACCCGCCTGGTTCATAGTCTCAGACTAAAAAAATAAGCAGGTTGTGACTCGCCGTCAACTGAATGCCCCCCCCCCCCCCCCCCCATACAATACAAGACCGGACTGAGGGGCAACACTGTTTTTGACGGCTAAGAGTGGAGAGGTGACTCTGGGCTTTAAACGACGATCACTTGCTGACCCTGAGGGTCCGGCATCACGTGCCCACTCGCCACTTACGAACCACATCCACCCTTCGAGCATCATGCTCTAGCGACTCCACTTTGGCCGGCCGGTTGAGGCAAGCCAGAGGTGAGAGTCCTGCAGACCCCCTTGGGTTCCACTTCGGCAAGCCGAAGACGAGGGTCTTGGCCGATTCTCGGGAGCACTCGGATTAAAAACAGACCTTGTGGTGTTGCTACTCACCACAGCTCGCCACAAAGCTGCCCTGCGAGGTTATATTATTATTATTCTTACCCTGACACAATATTGTTTATGGTAAGTAATAAATAATGAGATGTTATTAATGATTTTTAATGTTCATCTATAGAAGCAAACATGTTAATAAATTAGCCTGAACAATAATGTTACACAACAAGAGATAAAGTCGAATATTGGTAAAATCAATTGAAAGAATCGTTAACTGATGAAAGATACGTTCACAACAAAATGTATCATCAATCATATTCAGAGGGCTTTTCGTTTGAATATGATTTAATTATTAAGTTAACCACTAGAACAGTTTACTTTCACCTTTGCTGTTTAATGTAATTAGGTACACGTTTACTTATCTTGGGAGCGACTAAATTTAATCAGCTATGTGTATAATGAAATTGATCAGCTTTTCGATTCAAAGACCCTTGACAAAAAACAATAATTTGTCCACCGATAAATCACGTGATACAAATACTAAATCATACAGTGCCAAGTGATATAAATAAATATAAAATTATTATATTACAGGTTATTCACCCCCCATCCCACCCATGTTAGATATACATGGACAATTTTCTATCGAACGGTTATGATGGTCCGGAGAGCCAAGTAACATCAAATATTCGAATCGGTTTCCAAATCTCTACTATATGACATAATCTTTGGCCACTATAAGTGTGCTCACTGTTTGTTTGAAGCTTACGCGCTTTCAGGGCTACGTAAATGTTTTTTTAAATTAAATTAAGGGCCGATTTTTCAATCGCGAGATAACTTTATTCGACGAATAAAATTGACTTTTTGACACAATTTCTGTACGAAAACTGTCAAATGTCAAACTTATTGTTTAAATAAAAGTTATCTAATTATTTAAAAATCGGTCCTTAGTCACGTTAAAGTTATATAAGACTTTTCTTTTTCGTATGAGTTTTATCTCTGTTCCGTCTCATCATCATTCTACATTACTCGTCTTAGTGTAGTAAAATAAAGATCAGCATACCAAGCGGTTAAATTTGGGCGTTGAGGCACTCGGCACTCTGCATCAGTGGAGATATGCCCTTTTGCTGTTGTTGTCAATGCAGTATGCCTGCATGCATGCGGCAGAATGACCACGAACCGGCGAGGACAGCATTCCTAGCGCGCCGCCCGAGACGCTTAGCGGATGAGCAACGGGTCTTGAACCCTACAATGACTTACATTCCTCGATTATTGGCCATGAGAACGGTATATAAAGAAATACATTAAGAATATGAATGCTGTACTAATACATTATTGCTTTTCTCGAAGACTAGTTTGTCTACAATTTAAGTTTATACCTATCCATTGTACTCATTCAAGAAATAATAGGATCTTTATGTAGCATAGAACAAATAAAAAGGATTGTATAATTTTGTATCTGCTGTTGTAACACCTTAGAAATAAATGAATAAGTAATAATAATAACAAATAAGTTGCAAAATATCAACTTAAATTCATTTTGTATTCGTAAAGACCTTGTCAAAGGTAACATTAACTTTTTGTTGATGTGTCATCGTCATCAAGCTCCGCGACAGCCTAAACAAGTGAGTGAGTTGACATTGATATGACGTTATAGGTAAACAAGGAAACAAAATCTTGTAGTGTGATGGATAACATGTTCATGCTATAAAGTTTTTTTTAATAATTACAATTTTTAGAAATACTAGGCAAAAATTACTGTCTTAAGACTCGAAAGCCGCAAAAAAAGACTAATGTTACTGTTAGAACGTTGACCTAATTACGTGTCATTGTGATTGAAATCATTATTTAAGCAACGTTTATTTTAAAATCTAGCTAGAAAATGGTTTACTGCTATTATTGATGTTTACCGAAAGTAAGTTAGTGCAAGGTAAAGTGACGAAAGTAGAAATTCATCGGCTGTCAAGGTTACTTTATCACAAGTAAGGCAAGAGGAAAGTAAATTAAAGCAACACCGCTTTGGTAACAGCGTGTTAATTGTACTACAAACATTTTAAAAGCGTTAATCGCTAGTTCGATAGGTTTTCTCGACACATGCTCGGTGATAGCTTTATCTATCAACCGTTATGCAAGAAAGATTATGATCTTGATCGATTATGGTAATAAAATATGACGCAAGCATTTTTTTCTGTTTAGGTGCTCAAAAAGTAAGGCAACTCTCGATTCGACCTGCTTCATTCAAGCCAATGGGAGGTCTCAAGCCGGCCGCGGAGATTGTTATCACTAAACTAATTTGAATAACATTACACTCTAGAAGCATTATGCACGTGGTTCTTGGTATACTTTCACTGTTATTCTTTTGTATATGATCTTAGTGGCCCGTTGCTTAAAAACAAGTTAAAAATGACTATCTGGGTTTCATAGATAAACTGATAATTAGCAAGAAATTAAGATTTTAAAACGTAGGAATGCAAGGCAAGAGGCTCTGATATTTGATCAATAAAGATCACCTGCTTTCTACTTGTTTATTAAAACCTGTATACTTAACTTGACTCTACTTGAAGCCACCTGCAATCCTGCAACGGGCTTTTAAAGTAAGTATAAAATAAGCAATGCAGTTTACGATAAAATTTGTTTTTATAACAGTAAGTTAGAAATTCTACTTAAGGAAATGTTACCAATAAAACAGCAAATCTTATAGGTTAAAAGGGAAATCAAGTAAATGGCGATACATTTTTAGATTTAAACACTATTTTATAGCGTCTTTCTACTAGATGCAGGTGGATAATGATATTGACGGGAATTGAATGGACTCTATAATTAGCACTGGACCGTAGTACATGGAGCTCAAGGAGGTTTATACCCCTGCAGTGGGATCAAAGTAGGTAGCTGAAACGATAAAGATGATGAATGGCATTAATATTTAATATCGTCTTTCTCCGGTAACTAGGTCTTGCTGCTTTAGCGCGCAAACTATAAGATTTATCCTATTACCTATATATTCTGTGCTATAAGTATATTATACTTTGAATTAAACAGAGAAGAAGTATTAAAAACAATATCTGAACTTTACTTATGTAGCTGCTACTACATAAATTGCTATAAAATATAATTATTAACTTTTGTATCTAATCTAGTCATTGTATTGATCTATAAAGAACTACACTAGAAGAACACTTATCTATAAAGAACGTTATCTTACGTACGATTAGGACTTTAGACTCCATCGTAAAAATGAAAATACAGGGTGAGTGAAATGGACCCTGAATAATGTACCACTGACCACAAATATTGATAACAGCATATTTGTCTTAGAATACCATTAACAAAACATTCCTTTATTTTTGAATAGCTTGCAATGCGATACATTTTTCTAGCGCGTGCACTGCAGCAATAAGTTTTATCGCAATCGGATAAGTGGTTTAGGAACGCATAATAAGCGAACGAACGAACAAACACACAAAATCCGTTTTTATATATTAGGATAATAAGTAAAACTACAATGTTAGGTATAAGAATTTAAGAAAATGTCTTATCTGCCTAGTACAACAAGACTAATATAAATTTTAATACCCAGTCTTATGCCACCGCTTATCTGTCATTAATATGGATCAAGTTTCTTCCAAAAATATTGTTTTATTAACATTTGGTGGACATCTGTTAATTTAGACATACATTTAATATTTTTAATTGTTAGTTAAGTAATTTCGTTAAAAGAACAAGTTTTACTAATAATAAAAAAAAAACTTCAGTTCACTCATATCTTGGGAATTTTAAAATAAATTGGCAGACAAACATGTTATATAAGTAATTGTGTGGTTTTGGGTTGTTTTACAGAAAACTTTGAGCAGGTTTAACACTTACAAAAAAACTGTCATTATTATTTGATATACTTATATACCTCTATAGGTACTTAAAATTTAAAAATATTTATTTGGAAAACAGTGAATTCGATTAGATAGGTTCATTTAGTTTTGATAAATGCGAATGCGCTGTTTAAATCATGAGCTTACTGAATCGACGTTCAGCTGCAGAAACTTGCATAACAGTTATGTTACATTCATCTTCTGCTAGCGAAGGTATTTAGCAAAATAAGTCTGTTGCTCTTAATTTGTGATCGTTATTTTTAATCAACAGACGCGTTCAATGACCCCGATTCGTAACGGAGCAAATCTAAACGGAATCACGAATGCTCCCTCATTTTTGTAATTCTTTGCTTCGGTAATAGCCAGGAAGATACTAACGTAATTCACAAGCGAGTTAAGAACTCCATAAATAAAAATATTTTATTAATGCTTTTAGAGCAAAGAACAGAACAGGTTTAAAGAGAGTCTACTGAAAATGTCTTCAGCAATAAGGTCTGTTATTTTAGCCACTGTTGCACTACAACCAGGATTATGTCGGCCGCGCTCAATAAAGACAACTTTTTGCAGTAAGCCCCATGTGTATGGCATTTACGGTTTAGACAGGCCGCATATTATCCGAAGCTTCTAATATAAACATTCTAGCGCAAACCTGAAGGCACTTCGGTGCATACATTTTGTACTAGACCCCGCATATTGTATGAAATGTTTTTTTGCCGGTCATCCGGTTCTAATGCGCGCCGAATTAAAACGTCATCAGAATTCTTGAGAGGCCCGTCTACCATACATTTTCTACTAGACCCCGCGTATTATCAAAAGTTTACGTCTGTTAACTGACTACAAAAAAGGGAGGAGGTTCTCAATTGTTTACTCTTACAACCGACTTCAAAAAAGGAAGAGGTCCAAACGGCCATACCAAGAGGGAGGGTTATGGACTCCAATAGGGAATGGTTTTGTCGATAGAAGGAAATATAGGAGAATTTATGCTCCTATTATTGCTAGCTTGTGACCAAACACACTCTAAAGGTCGACCGCAAATAATTTCCTACAGTTTTTACACTGTATTTTTAACATTTAATTCTGTTTAATACTTATTAGGTATTTTTTTGGATGTTTCAAACAAACGTAATCTTTTATCATTATTCTTATTCTTAAGATTTTATAACTGAAGTGGAAAAATATTCGTGCATATGGATTGTGGATAGTGAACACTATCAAAATAAAATACAGCGGGACCTAGCGTAGAAGAAAACATAAACAATGATTTTATTCTTTAATACTAATCGATAGTGCCAAAAGCAATAACGTGTCGCCATCCTTAACATCCCTGTGCGAACGTCAAAAGACAGAGAGGTGTATCGTGGCGGCGCTGTCAGTAATAACTGGCGCCGAATCGCCGAACCGGATAATATGCGGGGCTTGTGACAGTTCGGTCCGGCGCGCGCTAGAAATGTTTCTATTAGAAGCTTCAGATAATATGCGACCGGTCTTAAAAAAGAATATTTGGTAACTTTTGTAACAAAAAGCAAACATTTACTCCTTGTTAGTTGATTCTTTGATTTAACTTTCAAATGTGGCCCCATATACACGTATTATTATATCCAATACTGTCGAGAACCTAATCGTATTTATCTAATTAGATTACGTAAGTGCTCTAGTGTAACGTGCTCATTTGGACAAGTTACACCTTGGACGCGTTTAATATTCGAGCAACAATAGCGTGTGACCAGCCCACATCTTTGTTTAGTAAAGTGTCGACTAGATCGTTCTCCTTTCACTTCGGCTCAGCGAACTAAAGGGTATAGGTACCAAGGTACACGGCATGATTGGGCATTTAGACTAAGAGTTCACGATCGGAACAAGAGACATCGAATGGGAAAATTATACGGAATGGAACTCAATAGGTCATATTTGTCAACATCTTGTAATAGAAAAGAACAAGGCAATTTGATGTTTTTATCGAAAAGTGTGAAGACATCTAAGATTTTTAGCGACATTCGACAACGATAGCAATTATCGCTCGTTAAAAGATTACTGGCAATTACGACATGAGTAAAGGTAATTAATGGTGGGATTTCTGGGTGTTTGAAGAAAGTTGATCACCGGGTACGATTGCGAGGCGCCGTAGGCCGGGTCAACGACTTGACAACTGTAAGAACACTGTTACTTTCAAAGGTCGTCAGCGCGCAGGTCGGGCTGAGGCGTGGCTTTTGCCACAGGTACCACCATTGGGGACGCTTAGAGCGGTGTTCACACTATCAAATATATTTTTAACAAGAATAATAATTAGTAAAGAAATAATTTATTGTCTCTTTAAAAATAGTTCTTCAATCTAGTTTCTAAGGCGACGGTTAAGGCAAGTGACCTTGAGCATTAAGCGTCGACTAATGCGACTTCTATTACGTGCCTAAGATAATACAAATTCTTTTCGCAGACTAAACATCCATCCGTTGCGCTACTGTGCAAAATATATTATCATTGCGGGCAAAATATCCGCTAATGGAAAAGTAGGCGCTAAAAGTAAAATCCATTAAAAATCCTTATAATTCTGAATTGGTTGACTATTTGAAAAAAAAAAAAAACATCCTAAAGGCACAAATGTTATTAATAACTAATCAAAAAAGTCGTATAAATTATAAATGTTTAAAAGCTCGCGATATTTGCAGTACTTTGAAATATTTTTTAGTGTTTATAAGAAATAATAACTAGTATTTAGATACGACAGGAAAAACTTCACCATATAAGTTCCCATATCCAGTATTTTCGCCGGAAAACTTGTCCAAAAACACCTCTTTTACGTGTATTCTCCTTACCCTGCGCCTTAAGTATAGCTTCAGTCTAGTGATAGATTGGTGCCTAAAGCAGGATTTAAAAAGAACCTGAGTCAAAGATCACCAGAATATAGGAAAGATTAATTTAAAATAACCTGTGTTGCTGTTTTAATTAATTAATGTTTCATATATTTGTCGTGGCCAGATCATAAAATTGATCATTTCATGATGTGCCCAATCATTTCATTTTTTTTTTATTTCATGATTTAGAACAGAACCCGCTGCCTGCATCATGATGTGGTCTGGCCAGATCAATGAATACTCAGCGTTTGACGATATAAACAGCTAAACGCACTACTACTTCATGAAATGGTCAAAAATTAGTGAACATATCGTAAAATCGTTACATTAACCACCGCCAGAGGCGCTAATGTTGCTATGTTTTTGTAATGAATAATGGCGGCGGGCAAATATTTTATTCTAAAAGTGAATTATAATCACAGAATATATAATAGTACAAGTACAGAAGAATCACTTTGGAAAATCAATTAAAGAAATAGGGACCTACGCTACGATATAATTAACTGCAATTCAGATCGCACAGCGCTGATCACCTACAGTTATATTCACCTAGAAGTTGCCTCTCTTTCTATCGCGTAACTCTTACCTTTTTTGACGACGTCAGGGTTGTCTTCTTTTAAAGAATAATTTAATCTGAATATTTATTTACCAATTAGATAATATAACTTTACTTTTGTAAGCAAATGACGTTTTAATAAACCTAGGCTAAGTCTTACGACTAGTATGGAGGTAGATCAGAAAACTATTTTACAATAATCTGCATAGGTAAGTGGGCTCCGAATGATTTAAAGAATTACCCTTGAACGCTTTAACCCTAGCTCGGTTCTCCGAAAGAATGATAAATATTTCTTTCGGCGAACCGAGATGTAATTTCTATGCTTGTACTTTAGATTAGATAGAGGACAATTTTTTCGTAAGTAAATAGGTAAATACTACGAAATAAAATAACAATAATTTTTACGTTATTAAACTGCTAACCTGATAAAACGCCAACAGATTGACCGGGTTGATTGGAGCGAGGTTTTTACTTAAATACTTATTTTTTAATTTTTAACCATATACCTACATTGATTTAAATCGTACTTATTAAGTAATTTAGAAGTCAATGAAACATCATGAGTTAAAATCGATATAACTAAACTCTTTTTAAACACACTATTTAGATTCGTTTTAAATAGATACACACCTTTAGAGGTTTTACGCATAATGTTCATAACTTCCTAAATAAAATGAATTAAAAATCTTACCTTTCATGATCCTTAGGGAGTGTAAAAAGTGTCAAATTCGGATCTTTTCTGGTGGAATTTGTACATCCAAATGCTCTTGTCTGTCTTTTAATTTTCTTATTCATAGTAAATAAACTCTTAATAAAGTCGGAAGTGTAACGCATACAAAAAACTACTTTTAATAGTAAGAACGTGTAACAGCGCACGCGCGTGACACGACTGATTTTAGCCTCTGCGAAGGTGCGCGTCGCCTAGGGATTTATCTCGACCGAAACGCGGAGTGTCATAGGCCTGTTATAATGTGTAAATTTAAGGTGAAAGTGGAGTGAAATATTGTTACAACCCCAAGATAGGCGATTTTTACAAAAGTCACACAAAAAACGAGCGCAACGTCGAAAAAATCACGAAGTTCGGAACGTAATTCGAGAGGTTAGTTAGGTTATTTAGCTATTCAAGTGTTTTTATTTATTAGTTGTGTTAAAAATAATAACTATTTAAAATATTTAATGTATATATACTATCGACCCAGATTACAAATATTAAACAAATTCGATTCAAATTCAATTCATTTCATCGAATGTTGACGTTTAAACGATATTATGGTCAGTTTTAGTTGGCCCTATCATGAAATACCACCATTTTATGAAATGATCGGTCACATAATGAATTGGTCAATTTTACGATCTGGCTACGACATAATTATATATATACTTAGTCTGGCCATCAATACTGTTTTAATCTATATATATATAAAAGAAAGTCGGGTTAATTACACCATTTATAAGTCGAGAATGGCTGGACCGATTTTTATGATCTTTGATTTGTTGAATTTTTCTCCGTCCCGAATAGCAGAATTACTATAAAAAACACAGAAAATTTCACGAAAAAAAAATTATGAAGGGGCGGTACGAAGTTTGCCGGGACAGCTAGTTAAAAATAAACAAAATATTACATTTGAATTTGGAATCTGTCATTTTTTTTATGATTGTTCATTGAGTTTTTTAATTTTGGCGCCAATAAATTGTACAATATTTTGCGATATTAAAATGGAGCAAGGTGATAAAGAGAACCGAATCGCTTTGTTTACGGATGAGTTTTTTTTACAATTGAGCAACATTTTAACAAACAAAATGACCGTATTTATGTTCAAAGCTCTATGGAAGCTTCCCAATTAGACGACAGAGTGCAACGTGGGCACTATCCGACTTCAGTGATGGTTTGGTGGGGTATTAGCTATGAAGGAGTGACTGAGCCATACTTTTGTGAAAAAGGTATCTAAACATCGGCACAGGTGTTTCAAGATACCATTCTTGAGAAGGTAGTGAAGCCCCTTAACAACACTATGTTCAAAAAACAAGAATGGTCCTTCCAGCAAGACTCGGCGCCGGGTCATAAAGCTCGGTCTACGTAGTCTTGGTTGGAAACGAACGTTTCGGACTTCATCAGAGCTGAAGACTGGCCGTCGTCTAGTCCCGATCTTAATGCGCCGGATTATGATTTATGGTCAGTTAGAATCAGTTAGAGAGTACGGCTTGCTCTAAACGCCATGATAATTTGGAGTCCCTAAAGCAATCCGTACGATTGGCAGTGAAGAATTTTCCCATGGAAAGAGTGCGTGCTTCTTGATAACTGGCCTCAACGTTTAAAGGGCTGTATTGCAGCCAATGGAGACCACTTCGAATAAGCTTTTTATATTTTAAATTGTTTTATATTTATGTATTAAACTAACACACTGTAAAAGTAATATATGTTATTTGCAATATATTTTGTTTTTTCTTTGTTTCAGTATTTATGGCAAGACTAGGTACATATAATATTGTATTTGTCTAACCAAATCTCCTAAACAAAACAAATATGTATATGTAATATAAAATAAGACCTTGCAATCGGTTTACAATGAGTGAAACTGATATCCATAAAGTAGGTAAACTGAGATAATAAAAACTAGACAAGGCGGAAGGAAGTCAATCGTTAAAATACGGTTACACAAACAACCATAACTGCGGCGAACACCGGCATCTAACCTAGTAAGAGGTTAAGTTACCGACTTATTTTTGGTGCAAAAAAATCAGTATCGACTCTAACCTTTTTTTACCTTACTCCAGATGACTTTTATAAATACAAGTTTCAAAAAGTTGTATGAAGTGGTAGTCCAGAGGTAAAAGCTGGAAACACTCCTGTTCCCTAGAGCAGCTTTTCTCAACCCATTTCATGTCAGAGCCCTTACGCCAAATAACTTTATTCCGCGGACACCAGAAACGCTTAGCAGCATAAATAAGCTCTAGTATGACTTTTTTCTGTTCTCGGACCCTCTGAGGTAGGTCGAGAAACACTACTCTAGAGATATCAGCATCGTGATTTTTGAAAATATGTTTTGTTCACATAACTCGACTTTTCGTTGTTGTGTAAAAGGCTTGAATAGTTGATTTATAAAAGATACAGGAATACTTTTTTACCACCATCTAAATTTTTTCTAAGCATTAGGAATCCTTCGTAGAACCCATTCATTAAAAAAAATTGGTATGTCAAGTTTTCACCATAAAATATTTTTCCCAATATAATTTTCAATTTAATGTGGTTACTGTAAACATGAATGAGAGGGCGGCGCGAGGGCAGCGGCGCGCGGGCAGCGGCACAGGGTTGCTATGACGACGGCCTCGTGTCGGCATCGGTGGCGCGCCGGCCGGTGTCAACAAACACACAAATCAGTCGGCCGCGCAACCCCGTGACGTATGCGTGCCTTATTACCGCGTTTCCGCCATCGCAGCGCGCGGGATGGCGGAAACGCGGTAATAATAACGCGAAAATATGAAGAGAAAGTCAACAACTTAAGGATCGTAAGAACATCAATGAAAAGCGGGTGCGGTGAGAGGCGTTGACCCTAGCGCGTAGAGTAGTTTGCGTGCCATGTCCATACTCTTAGTATTTGTTTAGACAATTTCCAGGTGCTTTATCTCGACATTTTTGTACTGGGCGATACCAAAATAAAAAAACACGTGTATTGTTTTTTCCTCATAGATTATTATATTTAAATTTGGATGGTATTAAAAAATTCTTCCTGTATAATTATTTTTTCCAAATTACAATAATATGTAATACTAATTTAACTTTCTTTCTTCTTTTTTAGTTGTCAGAATCAACTTCTCGAAAAATGATATAATACTCGTAGTAATACAAAAATAATGAATATTGGACAACATCACATACTTTGCTCTGATCCTATTGTGTTACAGAAATCAGTAACAACGACGGTACCACACCACAGAGTATTATGAAGCCCTTTTTCGGACACGTCCTTTTCTCAAAATCCTGTAGATCTAGTCATTTAAAACGCCAAAAAAAGCTTAGTTTTGGTTTAAGAATTGTTTAAAAATCACAATTTATTAACCGGATAAAAGTTTTTAAAAAATCCTGCCTTGAAACTAATAATATTTTATGAAATTTATAAATACCATTCGAAAGTGCTTATTAAGCTTCAATTTTGAAAGCTATTATCAACCTCGTACTTGCCTTTCCTTGCCTTTTAGGTTAAATTAAGTTTAATTTTTACGTTTTTAATTTTTTTCTCTGTCAATCCAGCGTATATGGAAAAGTTACCTGTAAGAAAACAAAGATGCTATATTCCTCTACCTACCACAAAAAAATTACGTCCGAATTGCGTGGCGTCTAGAAGTTAGTCATTTATAAATTTTGATCAGGGATGTCCCTCGAAAAAAAACAAAAAAACAATAACAGGATATATCAGAGGCATCTGAACAATTTAATCTCTTAGTTTGGTGGTGTAAACGATTTAGTATACAATTGGTCAAGTCAAGGGTTGTTCTAATTCGTCAAGCTGTTTTTAACCGCTCGTTTTTGTTCTCATTCGTCAAATAATAATTTTGTTCCGACTTGTCAAAGCATTCAGTGGTTCTAACTGTGCAGTATACAATAACAAGTGTTGTTTCGTCAATTGGACTATTTTATTTGGGGTCCTATTTTATAATTCTATTTTTTATGACATGTTGAATGATTTTGATGTCACATTTGAATATGCATATTTCCTACATATCTGATTTTACACCTTATGTATCTAATTATTAAAAATAATATAATGACCACACGACCCCTAACAGCTGATCAGTGATATAAAATGGAGAAATGTTTTTTTTCGCGCGTTTGTTTTTTGTCCCATAATAAAAGTTGTTGTATATGTTCTTTAGAATCACTCTCTTAAAAAATACTACTAAAATAGGACTCATCAAAACAACTTTTTCTATAGGATAACGTAACGAAGTATGAAATAATAAAATATGTACCTTAATATATTATTGGTACAAAACAAATTGTCATCCATATTAAAATGTTAAGGACAAAAAAACATATTAGATAGTTTAACTGATTTTTTAGGAATATTGACATAGCCGAATTTTCGATTGTTTTTTGTATAGCTGGGACTTGAATTTTTTTTACAATTTTACTGAGAATTTTTTTACCAACTCGCACTTGACCGTTTTTAGAGTTCAAAATATCATGGGCCCGGGTATATGGATCCGACGCACCGTTACTGAGATATTCGCAGATTTTATATGGGTATATTGTAAAAATATTAGAACCAGAATTAGGCTCGGACTATAAGCATCCGGAATTTTTCAGAACTCCATACAAAACGGCCCCGGACGAGCCCGGATTCAATCCGATTTGTATGGAGTTCTGAAAAATTCCGGATACATGTAGTCCGAGCCTTAGAATCTATGTGGTCACTGTTCTAACATAAACTAACGCAGATCAGGGATCGGAAACCGGTTATTTTACTATGGAACCTTAACCGGAATAATAAAGGTTTTCGCTAAATTAACTATCACATACTCCAAATACCGACTTAAAAGCTATGGCAAATTCAGTTTCATAGTCAAATCTTTACAACTACTATCAAATATTAGAAATGGGTCTAATACATTCTGAAATAAATATTAACCGGTTTCGATCCTTGACGCAGATGATCCTTGACAAGTTTTGACTAGTCTATTTTACAAGTCCCTACTTCTTACTGTTGTAAAAAAGCTGTTTTTCAAAAAATTCTTAAACTAAAACTAAGCTTTTTTGGCACTCTGCTATTCTTGTCTGGCGTTTTAAATGACTAGATCTACAGGATTTTGCAATAAAAAGGACGTGTCCAAAAAGGGGCTTTATAATACACTGTGGCACACCACTCAAACCCGAAGTAACTAGGTAGGTACTTAATTTACAAACTATTCCAGTGGTGTTTGTTTTACGGCTAGAACATTATCACTAGGAATATAAACTGCGCTTAGAATCTGAGATAAACATCTGCAAAATGAGGCTCGCATAACTCGAAGCTGCAAGATGAACATATCCAAGACCATTATCAATTTGCACCGCGGACGTTACTTCTACTATAAACGTGGACAACGTGGAGATGGTGGCGATTACATCTTCTATCCTGGGCATCGTTTGTCTTACGACCGTAAGTCCCAATTGCAAGATACCACATGACGAGTTAGATTGAACTGGGATGTGCTGCTTTTGTAAAACTGAAGGAAGTCTTCAAATCAAAATTACCACAATGCGTTAAAACCAAAGTCTAGAACCAATGCTTCCTATCCATACTTATTACTCGCATAGGTGCGGAATGGTGGGCAAAAAATAATATGTATAAAATAGCAGTCGCACAGAGAGCAGTGATCATGTTATGTTTGGGATTTCGCTTGTCGATCGTAAACCAAATGTCAAGATACGACGAAGGACGAAGGTCTAAGACGTTAGTAAAAGAATTAAAGAGCTTATGTGAGGTTGGGCTGGATACTTAGCAAGAAGAGGCAATTGCAGGTGGGCCAACGGGGCGGGAAGGACAGCAGGCAGACCAACAGCCCGCCAGGTTCGACGACATTGTGCGAATGGCTGGGACACATTGCGAAAAATTGGCACAGGACCGTGAGTGAAGAAGTGGCGTACTAAAATGGAGACCATTACCCGCAGCAGTGGGCAAATATGGGCAGATGAGAATCAAAATATGAATACACCTTATTAATATTGTCTGATTGTTATACATTTTCCCTTTCGCTATTTGATATAGCTATTCGATTTTATAATAATTAACAAAAATTGTGATTCACGAATCAAAGACCAAGTAACTAAAATGAATTTTGTAAAACTGGGTCAAGTGCAACTTGGGCTCGCTCTCAGTGTTACAACGAATTAATTAATACTGATGGCCGAAACGCGCTTTGTCTGTGTTTGTTTTTCGTATACTAACTCTTTCAAGTAATGTCGCAATTTTTTGTATTTAATCCGAAATAAAACAAATTGATACACTATTGGCTGTAGATATTGATACATATTGCTGGATGCGGGTCGCTTCCAACCGCTTAATCTGGAAGTCACTGGGGGAGGCCTATATTCTCGTTAGTATTAGTCCTATGGCTAAAATGATGATGATGATGATGATGATTGATACATAATTGGTTGGATAACATAGATCATGTAGCTTAATGCATGAGGAGAAACACATTTACGAACGAATATTTCAAGTCAATAAAAAGCTTTAGGTAAAATATCGTTGGCACACTAAAAAGTAACAGGATTTGCTGTGACCAAAAAACTTTGTTTATTTACTAGATAATGGTTCTGTCGTGATTTCTGACGACAAGTCTTAAATCAAAACACATTGCTATAATACAAGTCAAGATTTCTATCATAAGCTGAAATCCCATGCAAACAGTACATCATGCTACCTACCTACATCAAAACCAAAGCAATTAGGCGCATGACAGTTTGAATTTTTATGACCCCTTCAACTTGGATGTCCGTGGCGGGCGACCCAGACAGAACCGTAGTGTATGGCAAAACTTGACGAGTAGAGCCGGAGGCTAGAGCCAATCAAAGAGAGAGAGAGATGCCCACGCCTCGCCTTTATGACCGCGCTTCCTCTACTCGCGCGTACTAGATCTTGGCAGACCGATATTACACGTCTTTACTGCGTTTTAAGTAATTTAAATGATTGGTAAGTAAGTATCCTTATTATTTTTCTCCCTAATGACGTGTTGCTGTCATGCGCCTAATTGCTTGGGGCACTTGGTGTTGTTGGCCATTGACATAGATCGCCAACAGTGTGAATTTATGACTTCTTCGGTTCGACCATAGAAACATCTTTCAAAATGTGGTCAATTGTACAAATAACTTACAGCTCCTCTCGTTGCCGTTGTGACAACACCATTTTCATCGTGGTCGGGTGGCGCTGAGGCGGCGGTCCCGTAAGTTCACTGCACTAGAGTCTTACAATTTACGCGGGCGACGGCGGGTGAGCCGTTGCCATTATCACACCTGTAAACAAATTAAAAAAAATTGAGAAACTAATCGTTGTCGGCAACATCGAGGGCAAATGAACAGAGGTTAAACACCGACACATTGAGATTGAGAGAATCATAAGCCATCGTGCGGCTGCTGAGCATTATGCTAGCCGCACTTTGAACGCGTTTTCGTACGAATTTTAGTGGTACTCGTGCGTGAACTTACGAACGATCTGGATTCTCAAACTACTCTCCTATGGAAGCCCTACTAGCTACGCGACCGACTGCATTTTTATGTTTTTATTCGCATGTTTTACATTCGTAAAACGTAACAAAAGTGCGGCCTTATAGTAAGTAAGTAAGTCTTTAACAATGTTTTTAAAAAAACTATTATAGATACCTACACTTTAATACTTTCAAAAAATTATAAAACAAACAAGAATACATTGTTAGCTTTATTTTATTGACTAAGCCCCGATTGTAATCGGCATTTTATGCTGAATAGATAGTTATCGACTAGTCACCGATTACGAAAGAAATCAAATAGTCGTCTTTCCCGACTTTTAGTTACATGGAATTATATGGCAATTAAAACTTTTTTGAGCAAGAAAATAAACCACCACAAAACACAAAGTAGAGAAAAATCATTGCATTTTCATTTTTGGAGAAATTAATTATTGGCATAATTCAGGAAAGTGGTGAGATGAATGTTGAAAAGAGTTTTGAGTTTGACGCTTGTATATATTACTATTAGTAACCTACAGAACTAAGATTGTAACAAAAATTGACCCTAACTGACAGATTTTTTCCCTTATTTGTCCTGTGATACCTTGCTTCTTGGCAAGTTTGAAGAATTTATTAAGCAGTCGAATCACCCTGAAGTTATAACTAATAAAATGTGACCTTTTTCATTTAAAATGTCTTATGTAGTCTAATATTGAAGTGTTAGATATCATTTAAACATGATTACTATAACCATTCTATGAGGAAGAGTCTTCTTGACTCTTGACTAGAGTGGTAGTGTCCTTCACATTATAATGTCTGGCCAATATGACAGAGCAAATTGGACATTTTCGCAATGTGACCGGACACTTTGGACATTGACAACCTATGCTAAAATAAAATTACGAGATAAAGTTCAATTTCAACAAGCACATTGAGTCATATTTAATTTGCTAATAATATTTACACACAACTTATAATATATACTTTATACAAATAAATATACAGCTTAAAACTAAAAATAAGACAAATAATAATATATTACAAAAAAAATAAAAATAATAAAATAAATAATAAAAATAAAGAAATAAGAGTTAAATCCAAAAAATAAAAAAAATTGCAAAATTAACATTTGCACCCTAAGTACATTGTACTAGTTATAAAAAAATATAGCCTATTTATCTTTACTGCATTAACAAACTAAAAAAATTTTGTATCATTGCATGCAATTTTTTTTTGCTGTGTTAGATCCAGACGCGCCAACATGTTTAATGGAAGGTATGTTATTATTGCCAAATTCTATATATTTAAGAAACATACTTCAGTAATAATCTTATTTGTGTTAATTTATAATATTATTTGTATAGGTATATTCATAATGACAATAAATATCCAATGTGACTGAGCAGCTATCATAAATGACAGACACATTAGCATACCATTATTTCATTTCACAACTGTATCCTTGACAGATCGACAACATAGTGATATAATAAGCGTTTAGATGTTTGATTTCTTTTTTAGGATTAGAAACCTGTACAAAAAATGGCATTCTACAATAAAACAGGTGGGAAATATATTCCGATGTAAGGTGATTTCATAATTTCAATCTAAAGAAATTTTAGACAAAAAAATAAAGTATCTTAAGGAGTAAACCTACCATGTTTTATTTATTTTTACATGTGACATTGAGCAAATGAAAAATAGTTAAAAGTTAAATATTTTTTCAGTATCAAAAAGAGTTGTTTGTAAGTAAATATGATCAGGCTGAACTTGATCCTCTATTTTAAGGGTTTCTTTTAATTTAAAGTTTGCTACTAAACATGTAATACAAGCCAATCAAAATTGCTAGGGCTTCAGTTCAAGGGCAACTATATTTTGACAAGTGGTGGAAATGAAGTCCTACTAGTGTTTGGAATTATATTCGAGCTTCCTATTGATTTTACTGCACTTTACGATACAGATGTATAGACTGGATTAATCTCTTTTAGAATCTAATTAAAAAACACTAGGAAATGTACGGACAAATAAAAACTTAATTTTCAATTAGTTTTTGATGGTAGTCAAAATGTAGATGGGATATTTTGGAATAATGAAGTTCAAACCAGCATAAACAAATAGAGCTATTCCTACTTGTTAGAGACTTGAGACAAGTTCCCACGATTTAATATTTTTTGGTGGGTTATGAATTTATTTAACGTTTTAATAAATTCATGCGCAAATTAATAAATAACCGAGTACTGCAGTAAAATGAGTCAGAAATCAAACGTCAAATCCACTAGGGTTACTGTCAGTTTGCCACATCAACGTAGCCTTTTAACTTCGCTTAATTCATTAGCCTATTCATCTTGACCTCAGGTGAATATATGTATTCCAAATTACAAGCCGCAAGGTCTTCAAATATGAACAAATAAGTAATCTTTAAGAACGGCCATATTGAACATCTGAAAAGAACGATGATTGCCTAGAAATTCTTACGTCTTTTTCGTTTGAGCAAAGGCGAATGTAATAGTTCATAATTTGTACTTACAAATCACAAATTTACACAAATAATTGCACTTCAGTTCGATAAAACACACACGAGACAAACACAATCCACTCAAGACTCGAGGCAGAAAACCGTTTTCGTTGCAATGGCTCAATCAAACTCGTACAAGTTTCGATTTTTTGCTCCCTTTCTACGTTACCAGCGCTACCTGTAATGAAATGTGTGAAACAATAAATACATTTTGACAGAAAACTTGCAACACTAAGAACAAAAAGAGACACATGACAATTATCAAATGCGTGAATAGGACAACAATAAACCAGTGCTACCATAATAAGAATATTCTGTTGTAAATTTACCGGTTTTTGGTAAAAAAAATCGAAATAGCGATGTATTCTAATGTTACTTTTATAAAATAAAGCACGTGATATATCACCGTGATTTTATGATCAATCCTGATTAATATCAAGATTATGAAAGTTTTCTAAAAAAATATTCTAAGAGCTAATACCGGTGACAGATGGCGGCGGACGCGGCTCCGGACTCGTCTTGACACTGTAAGGTCAAACGCTGCCATTGGTCGATCCTTGGGCTGGCGGAAGTTGTCTGAAGGATAGACCAATGGCAGCGCTTGACCTCACAATGTCCAGACGAGTCCGGAAGCTGCGTCCGCCGCAGTTTGTCACCAGCTTAACGTTACTTATGTTGCTCTGATCTTAAGGTAAGTAGCCAAAGCACTTGTGTTAAAGCACATACAAACGGCGACGGATGCAGCTACGGACTCGTCTTGACATTGTAAGGTCAAACGGTCGATCCTTGGGCTGGCGGAAGTTGACTGAAGGATAGACCAATGGTAGCGTTTGACCTTACAATGTCAAGACGAGTCCGGAGCCGCGTCCGTCGCCATCTGTCACCGGCTTTACAGAAATCAGAAACAACGACGGTACTGCAACACTCAGACCCGAGATAGCGATACCAAGTCCAGTATGCTCGCCTCTCGTCTACGGAGGTCGTCGATTTATCATCATCATCATTTCAGCCAAAGGACGGCCACTGCTGAACATAGGCCTCCCCCATTGACTTCCAGATTGATCGGTTGGAAGCGGCATGCAGCTAGCGTTTTCCTGCGACTTTTATCATTTTATAGTAATAATTTTGTTGTATGTACTTCCTGTACTGAAAAAGACGAAGGAAAGAACTTTGATATTTGAGTGTCTACGGCTCAGACCCATGAAGTTGTAGCTTAGACCATTTTCATGTTTTTTGCAAGTCATGGCAGCTTAAAACTCTTAGCGAGAACACCCGACAACCGTGAGTGTCAGTAGTAGCTTTCTCGTAGGACTCTCGTTTTCATGCTTCTGCTGGTGTCGGTATTTTTGCCCAGTTCAAAGGTTTTCTTGGGTGAGAAAGAGAACGCTATCCACACTTTTGTTCGGAACAAGTGTAGATAGATAGCGGAACAAGTTGTTTCGTCGCAGAGTGGCGTAGTATACAAGTGTATGCCCATGTGGGTTTATCTAAATGTTTTATTTCGAGCACGTTTCGATTTTTTTCAAACAATAACGACATTGAATTTACGTTATTAAAAAATTTTCAAATAGAGCCTATTTAATTAATTTATTTATTTATTTAAAATAAAAAATTAACATTTAACATTCACATATATGAACTAGTAAACAAATGTTTTAAAATGCTTGGCTTTGTTATTAGAAACACCAAAACATTTAATAGCCCTCATAGTAAAATTCTTATCTACAATGCTTTAGTACGTTTCTATTTGGAGTACTGTAGCGTAGTATGGTCCCCTCGTTATGAGTTACATATCAAACGCGTCGAATCTGTTCAAAAATATTTCTTTGGCACTTATCCTTTCAACATAAAATGGCCAAGAAACTACCATCAGAAGACAGCTACTAGATCAGTACTTTTTACATAAAATTATTTATGCTTAGGTTGACTGTTCCTTCCTCTTGAAACGAATTACCTTTACTGTTGTACGTAAGCAAGTTAGAAGTTCGCGCTTTATAAAGCCTTTTTCTTCAAAATTTTTCAGGAGTAATCTGGGACATTTCCCGCCTATAGACAGAATTCAAAGTCAGTTCGGAGTCTTTTCTAAGCGCTATGATTTAGATATTTACTCAAAGTTTATACCGGTGACATTGTAAGGTCAAACGCTGCCATTGGTCTATCCTTCAGTCAACTTCCGCCAGACCAAGGAACCACCAACAGCAGCGTTTGACCTTATGTGGATGCTATAACATTATTATCAGTCATAATGTTTTAAATTTATTTTTGTTTGGGACTTGGGTCTACCAATTTTTTTGCGTTTAATTTAGATAACCAATAGCACTTCAAATGGGCATACAAAAGCTGGTATTTGTGTGGGATAGCCAATCTGTACAATTTTTTATGTCAGTGCGTCCAACCGTCTGTCCGGTCCAACCGTCTGTCCGGTCCAACCTTTAAGCCGGTGACAGAAGGCGACAGACGCGGCTGCGGACTCGTGTTGACATTGTAAGGTCAAACGCTGCCATTGATCCATCCTTCAGTAAACTTCCGCACGCCCAAAGATCGACCAATGGCAGCGTTTGACCTTACAATGTCAAGACGAGTCCGCAGCCGCGTCCGTCACCATCTGTCACCGGTATTATACCCGTAACAGACGCTCCGATTTAGTTGGAGCCGACCAAATTGGGCCAACCTTCCAACCACTCCCAACATTGCTACAAACGTTCCAACGGTCAGCTTTCCATCCTTCAGTTGCCTCTTGCTACGTTCAGTGCTTGCTACGGCAGAGTACGGACGTCATGCCGGCTGTTTTTTTACACGACTGGCCAAAGAGGAGTGTAATATTTTTAGGGCTTATGTATGCGTATGTATGTATGTAGGTGAGTTTATTTATTTCACCTTAACGACTAAACGTTTTTATCGATTTTGATGTATAAGGTATCGTTAAAATCCTGGATAACATGGGCTAATATGCTTTAATATACTTTTTTATGACGAATTGTTAAAGAAATATGAAATAACAACAATAATTTAAAAATTAAAAAACGCGGTCATCTTTACGTCTCTCATCGGTGGCCTTGCGAATGCGACTGAGAAGCATTTGGTCGGAACAAAGCTTCCATTTTGGCTCCGACCAGTATTAATAATAAATAAGTTGGGCCAACCACCGTACACACGTTCCAATTTGGCTGTTGTCGGCTGGTTGGTTCCAACCAAATCGGAGCGTCTGCTAAGGGTATTATTCATTTAACTTGATATTTATTCCTATTTTCATTTAATCACGAAGTATTTCTTCCAATTGACAGACAAACGACAGAAGAAATTGAAAAACGAATGAACGAACGAACGAGATCTTCTTGCCTGCCTAGTATTGCATACCACATAATTAGTACCTTCAACAAAACAAATGTCCGATTCTTGCGCCCATTTCGTAAGTTCCTCAAACGAGAAATTGGACTGAACGCCTGAAAAAATAAAAAAATATTAAAGCTGGGCGAAGGTACTCTGTAAATTTGTTTATCCACCTGATAGTCCTAAGTATGTATAATTGGAAAAGTTTCATTAAAATTTTGATGGTTCTATTTGTCGATACGTAGACGAAAGGTGGAATCAAGTTTCATAAATAGTGGTGTTTGAGTTTGTCAGTGTAACAATATTTTTGAGGTGTTTTTATTAAAGATTTTGCTGTTGTATTTGAGCAAATATAGACCTCAAGATGGCAGTGAATAGTGTTCACCTTTCACCATAGCATGTGATTTGGTTTGATCTATTCGATGTGGTGCTCGTTTGTTGCTGTGCAGAGCACGGATGCCAGGGAGCGGTTTATATGCGATGGTGATAGCAAAGAGCAAAAAAGTTAAACCAATTATGAACAACACGATAAAGAATATGGATTACAACTGGACACCTGGCCCAGATCCACCTAATAACCAAGAAGTGGGTGTTCCCAGGGCAGTCTTTATTCCTCATTCAAACTCCTTGCCCTTTGACGAAAGGCGGGTCACTTTGGAACAACCAGTCAAGGTACAAAAATCCTATAATATTTTTATATTAGTATTATAGGTTATTCATTTGTTACAGTCAGTTTACGTTTGATATTAACAATACTTAGTCTTGATTGTATGTGTATATCACCAGTACACTATACCTTGATATTTTGTACTTAATAATACATATCTATTTAGTATGTTGGCTGTCTTTCAGGCACTTAAACACATCTCAAAATATAGCTTTACCCTACCACCACTTCAAGGACTATATTTCGGCTGATTATGTTCTAACCACTTTCAGACATTAAATTTGTGGTAAAATGTTACTAAGTTCAACATATTTTCATTACACAACACCTAGGCTCCAGTTGCATTGTGTGTAAACAGCATTGATTTCAATGAGTAGCATCATGTATTTACATTACTAAATTTATTGGTACTTGCAAGGGATTCTTACTTAAATTGCCCCACAATATTTAATTTTTTATGCCAAAAATTTTGACTTTAAATTCAAATATAATAAAAAGCATAATGACAAAAAGATATAGAAACTTGATCATGACCGTTATTAAAATTTGGATTTATTGAACATGTTCAGCATCATGTCCTATACTCCTATGGCTGAAATGATGATGATCATGAAACATGTTAGTCATATATTTTGGTTTGTTTACTTGGTTATGATTTTAGGCTGTGGTAATACTGATGTTATTATAAACAATCTTTCTATTATACTAAATATTGCTGCAAAAAGTACTTCTTTCTCCAGTTGCTATCTTTAAGGCGTTAATAGATCTTTATCTTGATAGTTTATAAAAGCGTTTATCATCTGCCACTCATGTTATCATGTCAAGCTGTTGAAGGGGCTAGTTTTTGTGTGATATGTACGAGTATATTTGCCAGAGTCACAGATGCCTTATAATAAATATATTTAAGTAGGTATGTCGATCCCTTTTTGTACCTAGCTAAAAGATAGACGAGAGAAGCTCAATTTTGGTGATAATCAAATATCAAAACTGGATATCTATATTGTTTGAAAAATTACCTACTAGTTCGGTCAGGAATAGAGCTAAGATTTTGATAAAATATTGACACCCTGTATAATGGCACCAATTGGTTCTGATACTTATGAGGATAAAGTATTGTAAAAAGTTGTATGTGTAAAATGAGGTAAATGACCTACTTTAACAATTATATTAACATTTTCATACATTAAATAAATACAACATCTTGAATATCTACTTAAAAACAATTTTATTATGTATATACTTTTTTCAAGTTGTTTAACTATGATAAAAATTTCTAAGAGTTGCTCATGGAATAAAAAAATGTAGCACCTGGCTGTTAAGAATCCTGGTAAACCAAGTCATAAAAAAAAATAAGTATGCAGTTTTTGACACTGGGTCCACATTGGACCAGTGTGGCGGCGGACTGACAACAATGGCGAGCGTTAGAGGAGGCCTATGTCGAAAGACACACTGTACTAAGAGACATTTTGTAAAACAAAAGCTTATTTACTGTACTACTCTTTTTACAGAATATTATTATTATGCAGTTTTTATGTAGAGCTTGCAAGTCCTTAGACAATATTTCTCTATATCTCATAGTTACAGATTTGACCATCCATTCCCATCTCTGAAACATACATAAACGGTGGTGACTAACTACCGTCACAGTAATAAATAATATTTAGTGGAAAAATATTTTAAATAGTAAAACACAACTACCATTAGACCTAAAGCCCAAAAGGAGAAAGGAAAAAAACCACATTAATTTATACTTATGAAGCACTCCAAAGTTAGGCGTTGTTCTTTGTGCTCCCAGATTAGATACTGAATTTTGTATAGCACATAATGTTAAGCTAATAATTTATACATTAAATTAACATTATGTTATAATTTTAGTATTTAAAAATTATAATTTTAGTATTTTTGGAAGGTTTTCACACTCATATCCACAAATATTACTTAGTCCAAGCATTTGACAAATCTATTATGACAAAACTGAATTTAAATCAATTAATTACATATTTGTATGAATAACATAATACTGCATTTATTTTTAGGAATACATAGGTAGTTTAATTGTTGTAGTGTTGTGAGTTTTTGGGTTGTAGATGTTTTTCAGTAAAGCTTTATCTTATTACTATCAGTGTCATCAAAAAAGCAATACTTATCATATGGATAGATAGTCTCCAATATACTGATACAGGTGGGTACGGAACTATGGACACTTTAATGTAAAGTCAATGACCCCAGCTAAACATTGTCGCAAGTTATGATCACAATCTTACTGCATGAGTTAGTTTAGTTAGAGTTTAGAACATTGCGCGTGGTAAGATTTAACTTAGGGCCGCCACACATGAGCCACTTGCGATTGCGACAGCGACAAAACGTAAATTTGTATACATTTTAAGGGTTCCGTACCTCAAAAGGAAACGACAGAACCCTAGGATCACTTTGTTGTCCGTCCGTCTGTCTGTCAGTCTGTCAAGATCCTTTATCTCTAAAACGCGTGGGAGTTATCGAGTTGAAATTATTACGATATACTCAGGTCTACAGTTTCTTGAAGCTGTAAAAAAATTAAACTTTTAAGTTTTCGACACTCAAGGGAATCAAAATTAATAAGGTAATTGACCTTGACGTTGACCTAGAATCATGAAATTTGGCAAGAAAAGATTTTTAACAAACGCAAAAAATCGGGAAATATCTTCGAGACTTGATTTCCGTTATAGACTAATTATTTACATAGCTATAAGTCGGTAAGGAACCCCCGGTGCGCGAGTTTAACTCGCACTTGGCCGGTTTTATTAATATGAACTTGCCGCACCAGGTGTCGCACGCTGCTATTCGACGCTTTTCGCTTCCTTCGGCCGCACACCACTATCCACAAAACGCTGGTAAAATTCGCTATGTGCAAAGTGGGTGGTGGGGATCGTCAAACATTACAGCGCGCGATGTGGCTAAAATGTGAAATAACTCTGGACTTTCATGTGCCAAATTCCTTTATTTCTATAAAATTCCATACTTTTACCATACCATATTTTAAAGTAAAATGTTACAATTCGCGATATGAGTCCACAGTACGTGTTATGTTGTAAAGTGTAGAACAATGAGAAAAATAGTTCGTGCATGTTTTATTCGTTTCCAACATCAAGATGGAAATTGGAGCAAAGAAATAAATGGATAACTGTTGTGAAAAGAAAAAAGTTTGTAACCATCCAGTTGCCATAATTTGAGAGATCTTAAGTCCACAACATTTGTGGTCACTAGGGGCGCTGTCATCGCGCACACAGCTAAAACGCCGATACTCACCTCGCGCTATTTCATTTTTTAAGTATCCGATTCCAATCTGGTTAATAATTATAATATTATGGTTTAAACAACTAAGACATACTTATAAATGAATAAGATTCGTCAAACAAAACGAATCAAATAAGCCCAAAAACACCAAGGTTTCATAAGTTGCTATTGAAGAGTTCCATTATCCGTCTTCTGGTCAAGGATTCAATATTGTGTTGTCATCCGGATTACATACTTGAAAAGTTTCAAATCGATACGACAGTTACAACTAGGACAGAGTAAGTCAAACATGACACCCAAAATTTGATTACATTGTTTGCTTGAAGTTTTTTTTTAATAAAGTACCACAGGCTCTTGTTGAACTACCTGTTTAGGAGTTCAAAATTCACATTCAAAAAATCCTTATCCTTATATAAAAGAATATTATAAAGTAGACGATTATTTAAATGACAAGAGTGCATGGACTAACCTGCTCGGCTCGCACTTACTACATTGCTTTTTAAGAATATATTTTCTGTAAAAAAGGTTGATAAAGGGAGTTAGTTACGCCTCTTGTTCTCATCGCCAGATATGTAGTAGTGGTAGGGCAAAGCTATATTTTTGGGACGTGACGTGCTCGAAAGAGTGACTTTAAACTGAGTATTATTGGGCAAAAACATTTAGTTGCAGGCACCGACCACTTGTGGTTATAAGCGGTTGGTTGCTGCAATTGATGTAATTTTGGTAACAGTGGCTGTTTTCACTGAGTGTGACGACCTCCGTAGCAGAGAGGCAAGCGCGCCGACTTGGCGTTGGGGTCCCGGGTTTGATTCCCGGTCGGGTCGAAGTGGTACCGTCGTCGTCTGATTTCTCTAACATAAGTGCTTTAGTTACTAGGATCAGAGCAATGTATATGTGATGTCCAATATTTATTTATTTATTTTTACTGTAAATGGCAGTGGCGTGGACGCGCCCTTATGCTATTTTGTATCGCTTCCAACTTCAGATTTCTTGGCGTTTTGTAGACGGCCGATAATAAATCAGAATCAAAGAATGAAACAAATCTTTGAAATATTTGTATACTTAGTACTAGAGATGCGCCGAGTAGCACTTTTGCCGAGTAACGGTTTAATTTTTTTCCAACCGAGTACTCGGCGAATAACTCGGTTCAATCAATTTCCTGTTTCGGGCGCGTAAACAAGTACAGACAACGGCAGGTCAACCTACCCAAAATTTTTATTGGATACAAGGTCATTGAATAGATTTTCAACTTTAAGTCCGACATGTAGAGATTAATATTAATTGAGAAATTTTGACGTTCTGTTGTAGGTTGACGTGCTGTTGTCTGTACAAGATAATGTGTAGGAGGTGTGTAGTACCTGGTGATTGTTGACATAATGAGTTCACGTAAAAGATCACGAATTTAGACATTTTACGACGATATTGAAGAAGATAAAACCAAAGTGAAATGTACCTTATGCAATTCTCTGATTTCGCAGTGGTGTTAGACGAAAGGCTTCTACGACGGCAATGTTAAAATAAAACACACATAAGAATAACACTTATTTTATATTGATTTACTTAAACAGAGTATACTCGGCATTAAAACCGAGTTATTCGGCCGAGTACGAGTATTAAAAACCCGCCGAGTACGCCGAGTACCGAGTATTAACCGAGTACTCTGCCCATCTCTACTTAGTACATATCATATTTTTCTGTAACTACTTTTCGAGTGCTATTAATCAATTAAATAACTGAGGAATATCATCAACAAATTGTGTGTCAAATAGAGCGGGCGACACACAGCCCTGCTTAACAGTTCCAATTGCGTCGCATGCGCATCCTATGCATTTATCTGTAAGTCACTCTGTATGCAATCCAGGCACTCATGTCTGAGGGTGTGTGGATGCGTGAGTCAGCGTGACCCGTGGTGCTCGAGACTGCCACAATTGTGCATTGGCAATTAAATTCAATGAGATTAAATTATGCTATTTCTGACCACATCTGCCGAGCTGCCGTGGGCTAGGGACGGAAGCCGATTATCAGTGTGATGTTATTTGAACAGGAAGCGTGTGATTAAACAATAGTGGATCGTAGTCGGTGATTGACGAACGGCATAATGATATGTATGATTAATTTGCTGCAAAAGCATTTATGACTTATTGGTTCAATATTCTCAGTTTGATTCGAAGAACGCAAATAAGTTTTTCTTATACTTTTAATAATCAAACATAAATAGCTTTCAATTAGGTTTTCTGGATTGATTCTGTTAGTTTTTCGTTAAGTAAATGTAAATTATACCTTGGTACTGTCCTATGACACTTCTTGCCCTAAAATAGATTTGCTACTTTTAACATACCGCACTGGCTCTATTTACTATGATACAATAATTTACTTTAAATAGGTACCCTAAGAATATATTAGGATAGACTATCATTATTCTATTATGCCATTCATGTGCTTTAAGGGTAAGCTATCAGAATAGACGGCAGTGAGTCAATAGATACTGACGACGTGCGTGCATCAAAGTAATTACGAATGTAACGTAAACGTGATTTGAGTCAATAACAAAGGAATTATGCAACCAAGTCATCTACCTACTTCTGTGAACTGTGATGGTGTCTTCCGTTATCCATTGCAATCATCACAACTGTTTGTTTCCCCTTATGTTCAATGGTCATGTTTTTATAGAGCTACATAAACTCCATTCAAGAAAAGAATCTTTATTACGCGATACCGATACATAAATCTGACGACATAAATAGACATGAGTGTTTAAAAGGCGTGCGAATGCGTGTACTGCGTTTGATAGGTACTGATTAAAAGGTTGCAAGGTTTTTATTACAAGTACAAACAGAGAATAGACCTGTGCCTGTCACAGCCGGTTTTATGGTAGAAAGTCTGCTTGCTTCTGGTTCATGTTTTTATGCACAATCCATTCCACATAGACTGGACTTGGCATAACGTAATTATTGTGTTTATGGTCACAAGAAATAAAAGCACTGCATTTTTTAAACACTCAACAAGGACTACATAGCTCGTTTTTGTTTATTTTCTGTTTTATTTACGAAAGACCGAACATAATAATACACACGAGGTGATGAGGCATGTTATGATGGTAAGTAATGATGTTAACTGCTTTTGTTCGGTCAATTAGTGTCAATTGGATATTTAACCTGCAAAAACTGCAAGATCAATATTAGCTTCATTCAAATTGTCCAGCTTTAGTTTAATTACAAACGGTACTGGTGGTGGTCCTTTGGAGAGACAAAACATTTTCATTTGTAGTGAATTCAAACAAAAAAGGATGAACCGTATAATTTCACCACAAGCGTACTCGTAACTTAGCATGAAAAATATCAATTTTGCATGCCAATGAATTAAAGCACCTATCTTGGATGATTTAATCAATAAAATAAAAATTGTGAACCTTGGTCTTCCTAAAATAAATAAATAAAATATTATCTGAGTATCCATCATATGCCTATCATATTGTAAATCGTGTGTTTACCATGCCTAGTTATTTATTTAATATTCCAAATTAAAGTTATGATAATGACTTGAAAGATTGTAAAGAAAGATGATTTTCAAAAGTCTCAGATGTTTTGACCAATTGTTATTGTGTTTCAGATCGGACGCAACGTGTATCGTGCGACACCTAGCCCAACAAATACAATATTCGAGTGCAGGGTCCTCTCGCGACACCACGCTACGCTCTATTATGACAAAGGCCACTTTTACCTCGTGGTGAGTACACACTTTTTTTTACTTTAGCACGCCGCCACAATACGGTAACCGTGTATGCCAGGCTCATCCTTAAACACTACGTACTGCGGTCACGTGCTAATCATGGCAAAACTTCAATCAATAGTTAAATGAAAAATAAAAATAATTGAAAAAGTGACACGTCTTCCTTCACGTTTTTTTGATAGCTTTATAATGAAGTCTATAGGACATGTCTCAAACATCTGAACTTTATCGTTCACTTGTTTTTCTTTGAACAAATCGACCGAGAAAAGTAGTCCCGATGAGCAGCTTCCGTCAATGAAGGCAATGCCGATCTATGGCATAAAGGCCGTCTCAAGTAGAAGACAATTAGATCTAAGTGAAATAAGATGATTCAAATTCCACGGATCGTCAACTCAAAAATTATTTCGGAATATGACGTATGGTTTTCAAGATTCGATAAGATTTATCATGTAGCACTAAGCGGTTGGTGCGGATAAAAAATTGTAATATCAACGATCTTTGAATGAGTCTTTCAACATCAGGACGTGATAATTAAAAAGTAGATAATAACAGACGTGACTGACCATCAAATCAAATCAAACGCCAAGGACTAATTGGTTATTGTGCTTTTAAGGGCTCTATCCAAAGTTCGAAAACGGAGACCTGATGGAATACCAGTTGAACTGTGAAAGCTTTTGAAAGCATATGGATGGAAGTGGTGATCTTTATTCTTCAATTAGTTGTTTCTTTGTTGGATATCATGCCATATCTAACAAATAAAGTCATCAAAATTGGACGTCTCTTTAAAAAGTTATGCGTGACGTGACAACACAAGCAAAAAATATAAAATATACACGTCGACTGGAGAACCTCCTCCTCGAAGGTTTCTTAAAGTCGGTTAAAAATGGGCTTATTATTAGGCTATAGTCGTGAATTATTATATTACGTTAAAATAATTACGGTTCTGTCTATAATATATATTTGGGTAGATACGATATAAGCTTTGTTCTCACATCTCGTGATTCTGTGCACGTCAAGGTTGGTATGGTTAATTGTCAATTATTTAAAATATCCTCGAATGTCACTATTATTGTGTTGGCATGAACAAATATTTACCAAAACGTGCCTATCTATGCAAACAAATATGAGTTGGCAAAATGGTTATTCGTTACCGACGAGGAGGTATTACGACATTGAAGTCATCGACTCATCCTACATTCAGAATTATGAAAGAACCTTGGACTGGTTGTGTGTTAAGGCTCAATAACGCGTCGACTCAACTCTCACTACTTCCGCCCACAGACGATTTCTATGCGCGTGCGCTGGTGTCTTGTGCTAATTCCGTTTACAAAACTACGTCTCCGGTTCTAGAGGTTGTTCGTCGGCATTCATTTTGGATTGTCCGGTTGGACCTAAGGTCATCTGCACAGTTAGCCGTTACCGGGGTCTCAGCCCGTCAATATTGCCACTTGCAACCTATTGTTTAACGTTATCTACACTTCGTATTAATAATTGCAAACTGTTAATTGTTTTAGGGTTTTATTGCGGAGGTCTTTCGGCAACTTGTTTACTATTTATGCATCGTATACAGGGTTACATAGCCAAATTTTTAGAAGCGACTGAGAATCAGTAACTTAATCGAACTACGTAAAAAAATATTCCTACTTTATTTTTAAAAATGGAACTCGTGGTTAATTTACGATTGGTCGATTGCACTGTATGTGCACTAGACAGGGTCCTTGCGAGCGTCACGTCGGCTTACGCCTTGCATTTTCTTCGCAAACCTTGCATATTTTTTTTTTAGTTTTTATAATAAATTGTGAGTAAAGTCTTGAGCCCATGAAGCTTCACACTTGTAGTGCTCTTACATCTCGGTAAATTGATATAAGAACGGTACAAATCCAATCCTCAAAAAGCTCGTATGGCATCTGTTCCTCCCTGCCCCTCTTTGGCGACGCCCTTTGCGCTAACAATCAAAGTAGCCCTGTATAACTAAAAAATAACAAAACAAGATTTTATAGCCAACAAACAGTGGATTCAGAAGTGAAAAATAATGGCATGACGACAAAAATATATCCTACTCTTTCTATTTTGTCTTCGAACTCTAGCTATGATTACAGTTATAAAAGTCCACGTAAATAATAAATAACTGTCCCTAAAAATACAACTTGTTTATTTAAAAGCTTCAACATTACCTGTCTATTTTTTATTTCACTAACAATGCTGCGATTTAGTTATGTGTAGATAATTGTGATGGATAGTGCCTTTGCTGCACTCTGCCAAAACAAAAAAAAAGAGTGAATATAATATGTTTATGTAATATTTTTGTGCATGTTTAGGAATAAGAAGTATTTTTCTTTTCTTTACACAAACAACAGTTTCCTAATTCCGCCATAACTTCTAAATCCCTCCACTGATTTAGAATGCTTATGCATTAAGTCCACCTATTGTACACTTTTATAAGTTTTGTGCAATAAAGTTTTAAATAAATAAATTGTGTGGTATTGTTAGAATCCTTATAATCATTCCGAGTGACATAGGATACCTAAAAATGCGCACGCGCCGTCGTGTTTTTCAGTATTGTCATTACGAATTCGAATTGTTTGATCTTGTAATGAAGCTGTTTCAAATATAGCACTGAGAGTGCAGAGTAAAGTTCGTAATAGCAAAACAAAACTGACATCACTTTAACAATCAGACCAAATGCAAACATCGCAATGTAAACCTGTCCTCAGGTAAACGCAGGCTAACCCAATAAACAAAAGGCTAAACAAAAGAATTGATCAAGTGCACTCTGTTACGATGTTTTGATGCTACGAATGTACCTGTAACACTGTAAGTGTAGCTTAACTGTTGCTATTAGGTATTTTTAGCAGCTAACACTATAACATTTGAAAATAAACGTTGCTTCTCTGAAATTGCGGATGTTGTCAATGTCCTTCACAGGTTTCAAGTTGTTAAAGCGTTACAAATATTTTTGTCCATAGTAAGTATTGTAATTTAAAATTAATGAAAATAAAGTCAATGAAAACGTTGAAATGGCATTGGGTTTATATTACTCGATTTTATCGACTGCAAATTAATAGCTTCTCGTTATTATAATTTATAAACAATGCTGTTGCGCAGACGAAAAATTTATACTCAGTGGATTGATGTCGTAAATTACAATAATTTATTGTTCATCCACACGTTATGTAAATTTGACAAACAGGCTTCCCAGTCTTGTTATACAGTGTTGCAAGGATACTATACAACACAGCATTTAGAATGCATTAGACAAACATTTGATATACCTACTACAAACTATGTTACTTATAAAAACCATAAGGTCATTGAACTCAAGATGCCATTGGAATCTGGATACCTGTCATCTTTATGCTGTCTATGAATTTTAATGCTTTTTACTTCGATCAATTAAGTTTTGAATCTATGTAACAATTGCAGACAAAATAAATGTTTCTTGGATATTTAAAAAAAAGAAAGCTTAGCTAAGCACTAAAAAAATGACTACTTGAAATAACGTATGATACTTTTTAGTCCTATAACATTGCTACAAGCACAAGTATTCGTACAAAAATTCTAAATAATCAAACGTCGTAACACAAACAGACATAAGTTACATAATGCCCGCTTTAATACATATGACGAAGTCGGCAAGAGTCGTTTGTCACACGTCACTAGGTGTTCGGTATGCTATTGTTGCCGTTAAGCGCGTGTTACACTATCTCACTTTGGATGTACAATAACTTTAAAACAAAAAGGTAATTCATAGATGTAACTTTGCATGATTTTTTAGAGTAAATATAAAAAATGACACACTACTAAATGGTCACACAACCAGGTGGGTGTCAATAAGGTCATATTGGACAATATTGTAGAGAGTAGCCATCCTGATTGCGTCGAGGTGAGAGACTTGACAGCTACTAGTAACGTCGAGAGTTACGTCGCTTCCTCCAAGAACAGTGACGCATTTCTCTTTATAAAAGGTGTTACTAAAAGTAATCAGACGTATTTACAACTGTAGCTGTGACCACAGCCCTGGCGTTCGCCATTTCAGGGAAGTTAGTCACGTTGAAAATCGTTTAGGCTTAGCGCCTAGCATAGCATTAGCAGTATGTCCTAACCCTTAGTGACGCGATGTTTGTTTGTTTTCAGGACAATCAGAGCAGCAACGGCACGTTCATCAACAACAACCGGTGCTCGATATCGAAGGAGCAGGAGCCTCATGAGGTGTTCTCGGGCGACGTCGTGCAGTTCGGCATACCCGTCGTGGAGAATGCTGTCGGAAATTCGGAAAAGGTAAGATTTGTCTTATTGGTTTTAAATAAAATATTAGTATTACGATGCAGTGAATCAAATAAATTTTAGGGGTGTTTTGCAATTTTTTAAAATTCTTATCAATGTTACTCCTGAGTTATACTTAACTACCTAAAACTATGCGGGTTATTAAAATACAGGAACTATTCAAATGTTGTTGAACCGAAATGTCCAAAGGTATTGCTGTAAAAAATAAGTATGTAAATTTATCGATACCAAACCTCATTCAAAAACTGATTAAGCAGTTTTTAAATGAGGTTCTAGGTCGTTTTTGTTTTTAGGTATTTGCTTACTATCTTTCTATGTTAATATTAAAGTATAATCAATCGCGAAAATATTATCGAGATCAATAGCGCTAGTGATTCGTTTTGGGCCGAGTAGCGGTATCGTGAAAAAAAAGCGCATTCTTATTTGGTCATACACGTGCAATGTTGCATAAAAGTGCCGAATCGCAGCGCGACGTGTGTTGAATTATTATGTTGCGAAGTGTTTTTAGCTCCTGGCGCGTTTCTTTGAGCAACAACCACCGCCAAAAGAAACACTAAACAGATTATTAGACTGATATTCGGTATCATGTAAGGTGTTTATACACATTGTACGGTTTGCACGATGGCGGCGAGATACTGATTTTATATGTTTAATCTATAAAATGTACTATTGCCTACAATGGAATAAGCGTTTGTGATCGCTGGTTAAAGGGCAATCTGCTATTTTGACCATTAAAACTGCTACTCTTGCTACTGATGATCTTACCAAACTGTTTCTGATGGTTGATGATGGTGTACTATCATCGAAACCAAAATAGCGTAGAGTAGAAAGACAGCGTTTCGTCCTGGCTTCGGGCCGTATTCAGCGCTGGAATAATTTCATGCCAAATTATGTGACACTTGTCATTCCTTACACGGAAAAGAATGGTTCAATCCTTTTTAGAAGAAATTCCCCTGCAAAAATTTAATACTATTATTTTTGACAAAAAAAATATTTTTACTTTATTATGATTATTTATAGTACAGTATTACTTTGTCCGATTTATCAGTTTGAAATCGAACATTTTTTTTAGTTGCATTATCTGTCAAGAAATTACTTCTTAGAAAATAATAACATACCAATTATTCGTATTGTTATATCGCTTGCATTGACATTCCAAATTGCAATAAAGCAGTTTCATTAAATATTTGCCACAGAATACGTTTCCGCCGGTGGTCGCCCTCCTGAAGCTTTACCATCCCGATGGAAAAGAAGCGAAGCTCTCTTTCAATCCTACGATGACGACGCCTTTACATCTCAAGGAACTGTACCAGCTTAACAACTTTGTCCAGGTAAACTACATCCTTCCTTCATAGTTTTTATTTAAAATATTAATAGACTAGATGAAATACTTATCGAGTGTGCTAGAGCGTGGGAATTTGCGTATTTTATTATCATAAACTCTGTGCAGTTTGTGTTCTATCAAATGATAATAAGAGTACGAGAGGCGTGTAAATGACGCATGGCAATGTGATTTGAACAATCATGTTTTCTTTTGATTTGCATTCGTATGTTATAGTGATTTAATGTAAAAACACAATCTTAAAGTAACTATGCAGTTTTTTCGCATTTACTTTGACAAAAGTTAGTTTGATAATATTAGTACGGTTCTGCTATTGAAAATGCTTCCTTAATTTCTTGTAGGGTTTTTTTTTGTCAAGTATAGAATTCAGTCTTACTTTACAACTATATAGCTATTAGACAGCCATTTAAAGTAGTATTGGCCAAAGATATGTGTAAGAACTTGAACGCTTTTTGTATTTATAGGAAGCGATACAACGAGAGGCGTCCTTGGAAAGCCGACTACGCACATTACGCGAGTGCGTGGAGCGAACACGCGCCGAAGCGCAGGCGTCCTGGGAACTGTTCGTGGGCGAGCAGCGTCTGCTCATGCGCGTGCACACGCTCGAGACCATGCTGTCCGTGGGCAAGCAGCCCGACCCGCACCACGTGGCGCAGCTGCTCAACGACAAGAGGAACTACCAGGTATAAACACGCGCGAGACCGTGCTGTCCGTGGGCAAGCAGCCCGACCCGCACCACCTTCCTTCTTTAACGTTTGTCAATCTGCGAGTAATGTAACCTGCCCATTGCCGTTTAAGCTTTGCTTTTCGAAAAGCTATGTCGGTGAATTAAATTCTTGTGCGTATATCCTCATTTTATCTCTCTTCGCAAAGAAACGCTAAGTACAGAGAGCTACGAGAGAAAGAGAGAGAGCTCCATAGCAAGTTCGGTGACTGAGCTTATTTAAGAGGCCAAAAAACAAAATCTTGCTTAAGTCTTTAACGGCCTAGAAACAAGTAAAAAATTTAACCAGTAAGAATGATACGACAGAAAATCTGTTGAAATAGTATTCAAGGATTTAAAATAGTGTTGTCTCGGTTATAGGAAGTGGCGCAGGAGAGCCTCCGCGCGGCGCACGAGCAGCGGCTGGCGCTGGAGGAGACGCTGGAGCGGCACGGGCGCGAGGCCGCCGCGCTGCACCAGCACAACTGCGCGCTGCGCCTCGCCGCCAACAACGCGCTCGCCGAGCTACAGGTGAACAGTGTCACGTGTGTGGTAGGAAGTGGGCGGCGCACGAGCAGCGGCTGGCGCTGGAGGAGACGCTGGAGCGGCGCGGGCGCGAGGCCGCCGCGCTGCACCAGCACAACTGCGCGCTGCGCCTCGCCGCCAACAACGCGCTCGCCGAGCTACAGGTGAACAGTGTCACGTGTGTGGTAGGAAGTGGGCGGCGCACGAGCAGCGGCTGGCGCTGGAGGAGACGCTGGAGCGGCGCGGGCGCGAGGCCGCCGCGCTGCACCAGCACAACTGCGCGCTGCGCCTCGCCGCCAACAACGCGCTCGCCGAGCTACAGGTGAACAGTGTCACGTGTGTGGTAGGAAGTGGGCGGCGCACGAGCAGCGGCTGGCGCTGGAGGAGACGCTGGAGCGGCGCGGGCGCGAGGCCGCCGCGCTGCACCAGCACAACTGCGCGCTGCGCCTCGCCGCCAACAACGCGCTCGCCGAGCTACAGGTGAACAGTGTCACGTGTGTGGTAGGAAGTGGGCGGCGCACGAGCAGCGGCTGGCGCTGGAGGAGACGCTGGAGCGGCGCGGGCGCGAGGCCGCCGCGCTGCACCAGCACAACTGCGCGCTGCGCCTCGCCGCCAACAACGCGCTCGCCGAGCTACAGGTGAACAGTGTCACGTGTGTGGTAGGAAGTGGGCGGCGCACGAGCAGCGGCTGGCGCTGGAGGAGACGCTGGAGCGGCGCGGGCGCGAGGCCGCCGCGCTGCACCAGCACAACTGCGCGCTGCGCCTCGCCGCCAACAACGCGCTCGCCGAGCTACAGGTGAACAGTGTCACGTGTGTGGTAGGAAGTGGGCGGCGCACGAGCAGCGGCTGGCGCTGGAGGAGACGCTGGAGCGGCGCGGGCGCGAGGCCGCCGCGCTGCACCAGCACAACTGCGCGCTGCGCCTCGCCGCCAACAACGCGCTCGCCGAGCTACAGGTGAACAGTGTCACGTGTGTGGTAGGAAGTGGGCGGCGCACGAGCAGCGGCTGGCGCTGGAGGAGACGCTGGAGCGGCGCGGGCGCGAGGCCGCCGCGCTGCACCAGCACAACTGCGCGCTGCGCCTCGCCGCCAACAACGCGCTCGCCGAGCTACAGGTGAACAGTGTCACGTGTGTGGTAGGAAGTGGGCGGCGCACGAGCAGCGGCTGGCGCTGGAGGAGACGCTGGAGCGGCGCGGGCGCGAGGCCGCCGCGCTGCACCAGCACAACTGCGCGCTGCGCCTCGCCGCCAACAACGCGCTCGCCGAGCTACAGGTGAACAGTGTCACGTGTGTGGTAGGAAGTGGGCGGCGCACGAGCAGCGGCTGGCGCTGGAGGAGACGCTGGAGCGGCGCGGGCGCGAGGCCGCCGCGCTGCACCAGCACAACTGCGCGCTGCGCCTCGCCGCCAACAACGCGCTCGCCGAGCTACAGGTGAACAGTGTCACGTGTGTGGTAGGAAGTGGGCGGCGCACGAGCAGCGGCTGGCGCTGGAGGAGACGCTGGAGCGGCGCGGGCGCGAGGCCGCCGCGCTGCACCAGCACAACTGCGCGCTGCGCCTCGCCGCCAACAACGCGCTCGCCGAGCTACAGGTGAACAGTGTCACGTGTGTGGTAGGAAGTGGGCGGCGCACGAGCAGCGGCTGGCGCTGGAGGAGACGCTGGAGCGGCGCGGGCGCGAGGCCGCCGCGCTGCACCAGCACAACTGCGCGCTGCGCCTCGCCGCCAACAACGCGCTCGCCGAGCTACAGGTGAACAGTGTCACGTGTGTGGTAGGAAGTGGGCGGCGCACGAGCAGCGGCTGGCGCTGGAGGAGACGCTGGAGCGGCGCGGGCGCGAGGCCGCCGCGCTGCACCAGCACAACTGCGCGCTGCGCCTCGCCGCCAACAACGCGCTCGCCGAGCTACAGGTGAACAGTGTCACGTGTGTGGTAGGAAGTGGGCGGCGCACGAGCAGCGGCTGGCGCTGGAGGAGACGCTGGAGCGGCGCGGGCGCGAGGCCGCCGCGCTGCACCAGCACAACTGCGCGCTGCGCCTCGCCGCCAACAACGCGCTCGCCGAGCTACAGGTGAACAGTGTCACGTGTGTGGTAGGAAGTGGGCGGCGCACGAGCAGCGGCTGGCGCTGGAGGAGACGCTGGAGCGGCGCGGGCGCGAGGCCGCCGCGCTGCACCAGCACAACTGCGCGCTGCGCCTCGCCGCCAACAACGCGCTCGCCGAGCTACAGGTGAACAGTGTCACGTGTGTGGTAGGAAGTGGGCGGCGCACGAGCAGCGGCTGGCGCTGGAGGAGACGCTGGAGCGGCGCGGGCGCGAGGCCGCCGCGCTGCACCAGCACAACTGCGCGCTGCGCCTCGCCGCCAACAACGCGCTCGCCGAGCTACAGGTGAACAGTGTCATGTGTGTGATAGGAAGTGAGCATACATAAAAACTTTCGGGTTTATAATAGTGATGGGCTGACTATAGTATTTGCCGACTAGCCGACTAGTTGGTTTTCAAACTGCCGACTAGTGTGCCGACTAATCGGCAATGCCGATCATTCTAATACCTACTTGTCGGAGGTGGTCGAGCCTTTTCGTCATTACTGGGCTTTGTCATCGCGCGGCCGCTGAGTATGTTATTTCCTCGTTGTTTTGTGTTTGCTGCGCCGATCTAAGTTATATCTATTTGAAATAAATAAATGAATACTGTGTGTGGTGTCATAAAATGTCGAAAACGAATTCGCGAGTGTGGACATTCATAAATGATATCGAAGGTCCGTCAACCGTCAAAAGTAAAATGTAACCAGTGCCAGGGAATTATTTCACTCGGCGGTCAGTGCAGGATAGCCAATGCGACAAGTATATATATCAGGTTTTTATAATGAAAAGACAGTAACTTAGGCGCCGATTATAATCGGCATATTTTGCTGAATAGTCGCCGACTATAAACGATGCCGAATTGTCGGCTTTCCCGACTAGTCGGCCCATCTCTAGTTTATAATATCAGTAACGATGTAAACCATCGTCATCCATAGCCGTGGGCACATAGCCGTCGGGGCGCGAGGCGACGGGACGCTAGTGCGACGTCAGTGTTTGTAATGTACCGATGTCTATAAAAGACGATACACAGCACCGTTGCGCTCGGCGTGACGGGACCTTTCGCCGTCCCGCCGGGTGTGCCTACAAACGAGCGCGACGTGACGTCTAGGATGAGCGGGACGGTTAGATGTTGTGTTGCATGGTAACCGTATTTATTAGTCACGGACCGTTCTGTATTTGTTTGTTTCTACAAAATAATGGTTAGTGGAAAAATCGAACGTCTTGTAAGGAACATCGACGAAATCGTCGCGCCCGCAGTGTGACATGCACGCCGCGCTGCTACTCCGTCGCCGTCCCGTCGCCGTCGCGTCCCGCCGTCTGTGTTGCAAAGGCTTCATAGTATGTTGTTTGTTTCCGTGGCACAGAAGCTGGCAGCGCGGTGCGAGCGCAAGATGTGCGCGGCGCGGCTCGCCATCGCCGCGGCCGAGGAGCGAGAGCTGGCCGTGCGGAACCATCTGCCGCTCGCCGTGAGTGCTCACACCATTATACACTTGTACACTACACGACCTTTACCATAGGGATGATCGATGTGAAAACATCAATTTCTACAAAACCTATAAAACATGGAAACATCGGCGGTATGAAAATAATATCGGAACATCGATGTTACCATAATCCACTAGTTAATTTTAAATAATGTTGGTATGCTCTAGTAAGCCAAGTCGCACAAAAAATCTATTAAATACACATTTTAAAAGCTAGTCGAGTAGAAAAAGATTAAAAGAAAAACTTCTGTCAAAGTTATTGGAGCGTGTTATAAAAAAAAAAAACTGTATTTTTTGTGCAACACGCTCAAATTTTAGTTTTAATTTGCACATTGAAATGTATTCAATGTGCAAATAAGAACTAACATTTGAGGGTAGTAATAATATAGTTAGATTGTTTATTTTGGCACCTAAAACATCGATATTTACAGACATCAATGTTTTCCTTTCGATATTTATCGTACATGTTTCTGAGTCAATGTTAATAACGATTTCAACATCGATGTCCCTAATATCGATCATCCCTACCTTACCAACACATTAAAAGAAGGAAGTTGCTAAATTAATGACGAATTGTTCCAACAATTAAACCATTTAGTATAATAGGTTTACTATAGATAGACTTTATTATATTTAGGGCCGATTTTTCAATGTCGGATAACTTTTATTTGAAGAATAAGTTTGACATTTGACAGTTTTCGTATAGAAATTATGTCAAAAAGTCAAATTTATTCGTCGAAAAATTAGCGCTAATCGCCAGATAACTTTATTAGACTAATAAAATTAACGTTTTGACACAATTTCTTTACGAAAACTGTCAAAGGTCAAACTTATTCTTCAAATAAGAGTTATTCGACTATTGAAAAATCGGCCCTAAGACATATAAAAAATCTAATTTCATAATAAACTTTATTTCTTTCTCTCCTCTACAATTACTTTCCTAATACACGCTGTCTTATCAAATCTGTTGCAGTATTCAGTACAAAACGGCGAAGCCAAAATGCTGGTCCTAAGCACTGACAGCAATAAGCTGCTAGAAGCAAAGCGCGGTGGCTCGCTCGAGGACGCCGTGCGCGCCCTGCCCGACTACATCAAGCTGCTGCTGCCGCAACAGCTACTCAACAAGGTGAGTCGCTCTCGCAAGCCAGCCAACATGCTAGTGTTCAGCAGAGCACTGACAGCAACGATCCGCAAGAGGCGAAGCGCGGTGGCTCGCTCAAGGACGCCGTGCGCGCCCTGCCCGACTACATCAAGCTGCTGCTGCCGCAACAGCTACTCAACAAGGTGAGTCGCTCTCGCAAGCCAGCCAGCATGCTAGAGTTCAGCAGAGCACTGACAGCAACGATCCGCAAGAGGTGAAGCGCTGTGGCTCGCTCGAGGACGCCGTGCGCGCCCTGCCCGACTACATCAAGCTGCTGCTGCCGCAACAGCTACTCAACAAGGTGAGTCGCTCTCGCAAGCCAGCCAACATGCTAGTGTTCAGCAGAGCACTGACAGCAACGATCCGCAAGAGGCGAAGCGCGGTGGCTCGCTCAAGGACGCCGTGCGCGCCCTGCCCGACTACATCAAGCTGCTGCTGCCGCAACAGCTACTCAACAAGGTGAGTCGCTCTCGCAAGCCAGCCAACATGCTAGTGTTCAGCAGAGCACTGACAGCAACGATCCGCAAGAGGCGAAGCGCGGTGGCTCGCTCAAGGACGCCGTGCGCGCCCTGCCCGACTACATCAAGCTGCTGCTGCCGCAACAGCTACTCAACAAGGTGAGTCGCTCTCGCAAGCCAGCCAGCATGCTAGAGTTCAGCAGAGCACTGACAGCAACGATCCGCAAGAGGTGAAGCGCTGTGGCTCGCTCGAGGACGCCGTGCGCGCCCTGCCCGACTACATCAAGCTGCTGCTGCCGCAACAGCTACTCAACAAGGTGAGTCGCTCTCGCAAGCCAGCCAACATGCTAGTGTTCAGCAGAGCACTGACAGCAACGATCCGCAAGAGGCGAAGCGCGGTGGCTCGCTCAAGGACGCCGTGCGCGCCCTGCCCGACTACATCAAGCTGCTGCTGCCGCAACAGCTACTCAACAAGGTGAGTCGCTCTCGCAAGCCAGCCAACATGCTAGTGTTCAGCAGAGCACTGACAGCAACGATCCGCAAGAGGCGAAGCGCGGTGGCTCGCTCGAGGACGCCGTGCGCGCCCTGCCCGACTACATCAAGCTGCTGCTGCCGCAACAGCTACTCAACAAGGTGAGTCGCTCTCGCAAGCCAGCCAACATGCTAGTGTTCAGCAGAGCACTGACAGCAACGATCTACAAGAGGCGAAGCGCGGTGGCTCGCTCGAGGACGCCGTGCGCGCCCTGCCCGACTACATCAAGCTGCTGCTGCCGCAACAGCTACTCAACAAGGTGAGTCGCTCTCGCAAGCCAGCCAACATGCTAGTGTTCAGCAGAGCACTGACAGCAACGATCTGCAAGAGGCGAAGCGCGGCGGCTCGCACGTGGACGCCGAGCTGCTGCTGATGCAACAGCTATTCAACAATTCAAACTCAATTTTATTATTATTTTAAAGAATGTTCTTTATTATGCGCAAAAGTGGACTTACACAATTTAAAAAAAACACTTTGTAATACTTTGATGCATTTCAATCTTAAATTTAAAAAAATAAACATTTTAATTGCCCAATAATCTATAAAAAACTTAGAATTACTAAGGTATTATTATTATGCTGATGTATCTGAAAATTATTCATCGATTTGTGTTACTTTGTGCAACTGCATCCAGTTGTGCAAAGCATTGACGCATCTATCGATTATTCATTTATCATAATGGGTCCTACGCACCTACTGCTGTAACTATAGTTAGACTAGGATTCGGCCATACTGCCTGTTGATTTTACGCATTTCCCTTTTACCGCTTCTTTTCCGCGCCTGTGTCTAAACAGGTAGCTCTAGGATAACACATACTTTAATTTCACCGGAATATATTGAAAATACCTTTTTTTTTTACTTTACTTAAAGGGGCAGCGAAATATCGCTTTTGTTTGAGTTAAATGTTTTAATCAATAACGAAGCCTCTGTATCCTTTTCTGTGACTTACCTTATTTAAACCACTTATCTGATACTGCCGATATTATCGCCGTTGGTAGTCTGCAGTAACCTTTACATCGCTTGAACCGCTCGGAAACTGATCGTCATAGTGGTTGCATATTTCTCACAGTATTTCGCGCTTAATGGAGCACAAAATTCAGTCGGTGATTATGTTGTTGATGAATAATATGTACTTGTAGCTGACGGACTTGATGCGTTATTGTTTAATATTCGCCTACATAATTTATTTGCACAGTTATTTGTTGTAACATTTTTTTTTATAAAATAACCTTATGTACAAAAAAAAAACTGGGCCCTAGTAGCTCTAATCGCAAAAAAATCGATAGAAAAGCCAAAAGAAAAAAGATTATAAAAAATATCTTTAACATTCAATATCTCCACAAAGGTTAGGTTTCGGATACCATATTATAAGATCGATTCGATCAGAAATGACCTGAATAATAACGTCCTTCAATATTCTGTACGACTTTTCCTGTAACCCTGTATAAATAATAATAATAATATAACGCTTTATTTGTCTCAAAAAAAAAATATTACAAAATTATACATGAATAAATTTTGTAATAATATGTAGCACATTATTTTAGATTAATGGGACAAATAGGTCTACGACTCAGCTAATGATGCTAGGAATAATCCTTACATCGCAAGTATTCTGCCGTAGCCTTTAACTAATAACAACAAGAACATAAAACTTTCTTAATAATGGGCTAGTTTCCTGGGCCAAGAAATGATTATTCTATTTAGTCTGTCAGTTAGATTATCAAAAAATATAGGACCCATATTTTGTCTTTTGTCAATCAAACAAAAAATTACGAAGATAAAGCGCATCAAAGTGAGTACGTGATGTCACGTCTTGCTAAAAAGTGTTGCAAGGCGTGACGTTACGCGGAACTTTAACGGGCTATATCTTCATCATTTTTTGTTTGATTCAGAAAAGAAAAAATACGTGTCCAATATTTTCTGTTAATCCAACTGACGGACTAATTAGTTTTTTTTCAGGAAACTAGCCCATTAAGGTAAAACATTAATTCATTTTTAGAAAAACTTGTTACGCACCTAACACCCTAAACATGCATGTAAATAAAGAAAATATTATATAAACCACTAATTTTAAGGCTAATACCTACTTATCTATTCCTTTCCCCTTTTTTTTTTTCCCTTTTCTCACCCGCTAGCATTCTTGGAAAGACCTATACCCTTCGCCTGTTTGGTTAACAAGACGTTCAAAAGTCGTTTTCTGAAGGTTGTGATTGAAAAATACAAAGTACTTGAGACCGGAAGCGGCAGATCGTTCTATATTTTGGAAGTGGCATACGTAAAGCAACCCTTCGTGCTAGCAAGGGAATATTTTGAAAGCTTAAAAGATAGATATAAATATAAATATAATATAGGAATAAAAGGCAAGCAAACGCTGAACCAAATACTTCAAATTTTGCAGAAAGTTCTTATAAAACTAATACATAAAATAGTTTATAGTAGATTTGCTATCTACCGCCAAGTACGAACACTTAACAGAAATCCACTAATATGCATATGCATTAAACATATAAGATTAAATTATAAAAACAAACGCTCGTGATTCGCTTAGGCTTTAATTTATATTTGAGCTACGAAATGTCTTGTAATCTAGTCTATATTATTGGGGGTCTCGTTTCGTTTATTTTTATTGCTCGACAACATGATTTGCCTAATGTATTTTCGAGTAAGTATAAACTATTTTCGTTATTAAAACGATAAAAAATTGTGAGTTACAAATTGCGCACCTCGCACACGCTCCCACAAGTACTAAGGCAGCCTTCAGGCAGCCTCCCACAACTACTAAGGCACTGGTACGTTTTTTACGTATATTGAATGAAGTGGCGCATAATATTGTACTCTTAGATCTCAGGATTTGATCACTTCATGATGTTTCCGTCATATTTAATTGTCGCAGAATTGGCACAATAAACAACATGTCAATTGTCATTTATAGACTTCACAGTATTTTCAGCTTCGTTCGGTATATGTGATAAAACGTGCCAGTGTAGTGTAGGCAGTGTCTGGGTGCTACGTTTCAGTATTAGCCTAACGCTGAGCGTATGCTTAAATGCAGGCAAAGTTTTGATAGTACATAATGTCATGTGTTGTCAACTAGTCTGCGTCTCTCGTGCCTTGTCGTAGCAGCTCTTTACTTGTTGATACGTTTCACAATTTACGCTTCGCTGTAGTGCACAGCCTACATGTGTTGCTTAAGATACTAATATCCAACCTATATGTCCCTTAGCCCTTTTACACTTACAAATTAGACATAATAGGTATAACAATTGCTGTGTACCGCTTAATATGGTACACTGGACTTGTAAAAGAGTGTGTCTATATTGAGATGTGTCCTTGTATAAAAACTTATCTTACAAATGTATGTAAAGCGCAGATTTCCTTTTTTCCCTTTTGTTTTCTATTTTATTTTATTTTATTTTATTCTAAAACATTACAGTATTTTTAAGACTACAAATAACACTTATGTTACGACTGGATACCAATTATGTGTTTTCACATATAAAATCCAAAAAAGCTTGTTTTTAATTAAATTCAACTAAGTGTAAATTACAATAATTATTATTAGTATTGTTAAAATAATATTTCTGTTCTAGGTTGGCATAAAGGTACTATCCGCTGAGGGCAAGTCGGCAAAGGAGTTCGATTTGATACTGAAAAAGAACAACATTTACAATTCCGAAACCAGAGGTGAGTGACCTCGTTTTTTACGCGCTATTAATATTCGTAAAAGGCGAAGTAGCCCATGCGTTGCATTTTGAGCTTTACTCTGTGGTAGTTAGGTAGATTATTGTAGTGAATGTAGATGTTGTATGTGCAGAAAAGCAACAAACGGAAGAAGGCGGCGTTGGAGGCAGCGGCGAGGAAAAGTCCGGGGAGCCCGACTCTTGCACGGACGATGAGAAACAATCGCGATTGAACCATGGTATTTTCTTGAGCAATAGGCTAGTTGACACGTAGCGGTTTAGTAAACTTAAGATTAACTAATATAGATTGTGTCAAAGTACTCAAAGGGACATTTGGACCTTATTCAGAAAAATGCTATTAAGTTAAGTTTTCAAACACGTATTGACAACTAGTCAATAACGCTAGCCACCATTGTTGATCCCTCATTGTCGACCCATCGTCCCTTTTACCACTGGGTTACAAGTACTAGAACTGTCATTTCCAAGCAAGTCTTTCGAGGTACACACAAATATCTATGTGTTCCCTACATGACCACAAAGAAAATATTTAGAAATAGCCACTTGTGTGCATTATAAACTATATAAAATCTATTTTGCTTCGAATGATTAGTTACGCCCGGATTTCGGTGCATATAATGGTGTAAAGCAAGGATCGAAAACGGTTAATATTTATTTCAGAAAATATAAGACTCATTTATAATATTTGATAGTATGTAGTTGTAAAGATTCGCCCATAAAACTATTTGTATAGCTCAAGTCGGTAGTTGGAGTAAGTTAAAATTAATTTAGCAAAAATCTTTATAACATTTATTGCTACATATGAATTTACAAGCTCGATCTGCAAGTTAGTCACGGCTGGATTTTATATTTATTTAAGAATATACAACACTCATTTCTAATATTTGATGGTACATAGTTGTCAAGATTTGACCTTAAAACAAAATTTGCCATAACTTTTATGTCGGTAGTTGGAGTATGTGATAGTTAATTTAGCGAAAACCTTTATTTAAACCGGTTAAGGTTAGTAAATTAACCGGTTTCCGATCCCCGCCCTAAAGTGTAGTACGCGTGGTTGCAGAGCCCGGGCACGAGGACAGCCCCAGCCCGCTGGACGGCGAGCTGCGCGCCGACAACAACGCCAACTCCACCTACAGCGAGCCCGACAACCGGGAGGAATCGCCGGTGAGACAGCTTCAATCGACACTTTTTAGGGTTCCGTACCGCAAAAAAAAAGGGGAACCGTTATAGGATCACTTTGTTGTTAGTCTGTCTGTCTGACCGTCCGTCTATCTGTCAATCTTGGGAACTCGTGGAAGTATCGAGTTGAAATTCAAACCTTATACTCGGGTCTACAGTCTCTTGAAGCTAAAAAAAAGTTAACGTAAAAAGAAGATACGGTCGTTTATGCCGCAAAAAATGTAAATTTCGAAATTTTAAAGGGTACTTTCCGTTGACTATGAAAGGCAAGTAATGTCTTATTCGGTGGGTGCGAAGTAGGAGGTGGGAGAACCATGAATCCGTCGTAGCGCGCACCGTGGCCTAAAAAGGAACTTTCGGCAGACCAACTGTCACTTAATTTACGTATCCGTGCAAGTAAAAATAAATAAAGATCCGTCACGAAACCTCATTATTACATTTGGAGCGATTGCCATCACACCTCCGTAACTTTTGGACAGGAGAACCAGACTATTTTTGGACCATGACATGCATGACATGCACATCACACATAACACGGACGGAATCCTGATTCCTCACAATTTTCTCTGACCGCCGAGCAAGTGGTATAAATCCGCTTTTTAATCGCCACTTTTGTATTCCCCTCTCTAGTAAATGAAAGAGACATATATTTTAGAACTGTCAAAATAAGATAAGGTCGCGGCCGTACTGCGTGTTGCCTTAGCTTGCTTAGCGCCAGGCGACTAGCGTTGCATTCAAGCGTACAGTGTGGCTGGTCCCATATATGTTCGTACGTTGCTTTTCTTTTTTCACCTTGTCTAATTTTCTCAATTGATATTAATCTCTACGTGTCGGATTCAATGTTGGAAATCAGTTAATGACCTTTAACTGTTTAGGTAGGTTGACCTGCCGTTGACTGGACCTACGACGTACTTTTGACGACCTGATTACCGGTGTTTTTTTTTTAAGAGAAAGAATTGATTTCCGGTCGGAGATATTTTGAATACAATCTTTTCTAATGTGAAATGAAACACAACATGCATCAATCCAATTTTTAAAGAAGTGTTTTACCTTTGCCACTTCCTGGTATTACATTTTAGAATTTGAGATGTAGGGCAAAATCTATTCCCGCCTCACCTGCTAGCGGTCTATCCTGCCGATTAACTATCCTCTGACATACAGTATACAGTAGTAGTATAGCCAGCTTATTTTGCTGAGTGGGTCTGCTCCTCCTTAGATTTTATCATTACTTAACATCAGATGTACAGACAACAGCGCGTCAACCTACCACAAAAAGTAAAATTTTCTCAATTAATATTGATCTCTACGTTAGACAAGTTGAAAATTAATTCAATGACCTTTAACTTTTTGGGTAGGTTGACCTGCCGTTGTGTGTATAAAGTCAGACGTTAACTTAGTAAATAAAAAAATAAAATAAAAAAAGAAATTATTAAAGTTTAAAAAAAAAAATGTTTCTAGTGATTAACAAATTGGTATATCCCCTGTAGGTATTACAGGGTGTTTTAAACAATAGCCAAATTTAAGGAGGCGAGTGTGTTCAAACTAACAAACAACAGTTTTTTTTTCTCCCTACAAACTAATGTTTTACTTAAATGATAATGAATGGAGCAATTTTTTTTAGGAATTTGAAGTTGACCCTATATTAAAAGTGTTTGTATTGATGAACACATTCGCATCCTCCAATTTGGCTGCTGTTTAAAACCACACCCTGTATTTACTAAGGTTATTATAATAAATAAAACGAAACAACATTAAATCAAAACTTTATTTACAGAGCAAAGCGGGCATCGAGTACGCGAACATTCTCCGCGTGATGGCCGGCCTCAACGAGGAGATAAAGGTTCTCCGCGAACGACTCAGTGTGTCCAACTCGGAGAACGAGCAGCTACGGACGGTCCGCGACGAGTTGCTGGCGGGCCAGGGCGACGTGCGCGACGAGCCGCCCGCCGTCGAGCCTGAGGACGCGGCCGCTTACAGGACCAAGATCGCTGACCTGCAGGTAAACTAATGGCATGAACTAAATATAAGCAACCGGTCGCGATCTGCTGGCGGCCCAGGGTGACGTCAAAGACGAGCCGCCCGCAGTGGAGCGTGAAGTCGCCGCCTTTTACAGGTCCGGGTCGCTGATCTGCTTACCATGTCATAAACTAAATAATACCTGTGTCATTAGGCCCTGCCCATGTAGAAGGGGCAAAGTGTTCGCTGTTGAGCCTGAAGACGGGGCTGCTTGACCTGCAGATAATGGGCTAATTTCCTAAAAAAATCTAATTAGTCCGTCAGTTGAATTAACAGAAAATATTGGACACGTATTTTTTCTTTTCAGAATCAAACAAAGAATGATGGAAGATATAGCCCGTTAAAGTTCCACGTAACGTCACGCCTTGCGACACTTTTTAGCAAGACGTGACGTCACTTTGATGCGCTTTATCTTCGTCATTTTTTGTTTGATTGACAAAAGACAAAATATGGGTCCAATATTTTTTGATAATCTAACTGACGGACTAAATAGAATAATCCTTTTTTGACCCAGGAAACTAGCCCATTCATAGCACAAACTAAATACAGCCGTCGGTACCTAGCAAATCAAGATATATTAGAAAACTGATAAGGTATACTAAAATTCGAGGCAGTGGGCACTAATGATTAAGAAAGTGTCCAGATGGGGCGTTTTACGCGCGAAAATCGTTGCATTTTACGCGCGTTTTTATAGACGGAATGTAACGGGCCGTAGGATCTCAACACGCGCGTTTCGTGAAAAACACGCGAAATACGCGCGTAAAACGCCCCATCTGGACACGGTCTTAGGGTGGGTTTTCATCAAAGCAGAGAAGAGTGGGGGGAGATGCTTGTATAAAAATGACATACTCGTGTGGACACGAGCGGAGGGTTATCAATCGTATGAAAATAGTGTCCTTCTCCTTCCTCTTCGATTTAGTAGAAATTCACTCTAAAACTCTTCGAACGAGTAGCTCTAATCTGCGTGTTGATCCTTATCTGCCCATGTGGGAGGTGCGAAAGGTGCAAAAGCTAGTCACATGTAAGAATTTAAAAAAAATATTGTTGCAGGCCCAGCTCACTCGTTCAACGGTTGCGGAGGAGGCGAACCAAGCCGAGATCCAGCGGCTGGCGACCAACGCCGCCGACATGCAGGCCGAGCTCGCCTTCCGGCCGACGCGCTCCGACATCGACGACCTCACCGCCGTCGTAGGGAAACTGCGAGCCGACCTGCTCGACAAGGACCGGCAGCTCGAGTCGCTCCTCGCGAACCGAAAGTCCACCGCCGACAAATCCGTCGAGACCTCCCACGACGAACTCCCCGCCGAGCCCGGCGTCGACTCGCGCCAGATCTCCGCCGAGATCGACGAGATGTTCCGCCTCGACTACGAGGACGACGAGGAGGAGACCGACTCGGCCGTCACCGAGATAGACAAGGACCCGGAGCGACCCGACGCGGGCTCGTTCGTGCGGCTCGACGACGAGCGGCGGCTGCGGCTGACGCTGCAGAACGGGTCGCTGCCCGCGCTCGAGGACGAGCTGGTGCGCGCCAAGGAGCGCTGGGCCGAGGCGGCGGCGGAGCGCGCGCGCCTCGCCGCGCAGCTCGCGCGCCTGCGCACCGCCGGCGCCGGCCGCGTCGGCTACGCGCACGTGGCCGCGCTGCTCGTGCCGCTGCTGGCCGCCTGCCTCTACTACGTGCTGCTGCCCCGCATCTCCTGATGGACGGCCACCTGGGACCCGCCCGGGTACGCGTAGCCCCGAGACCCGCCCGCGCCGTCGCGCTAGCCGGGCAGCCGGGGGCGGCGGTCGGACCTCTCCGATTCTTTGCTCACTCCTCCTGAACCCCTTCTGGGACGACTTCGAATCCGAATGTGAAACTCTCGCATACCGAGTCGCGCCGGCTCCCGCCCGCGTGTACCTCACCCGTTCGAATATTATATGCCTAGTGGTTATCGGCCGAGGGCTTCGGTATGTTTATGGATTAGAGTAATTTTAGTAATATATACTATAGATGTCGGTTTAATTTAAGCCTTCGGCTCGGTGACTGATGTATTTATAATGGGGGCCGGCTGCCGGTTCGGGAGCTCGTGTCGAGTGCCATTACTGAGCGACGCGCCGTGGGTGTCGGTGCACGTTGTTATCGCATGTATATATCCCTAGTATTGTTTCTGTAAAAAGTGTCGGTATCGTATTTGATAGATATAAATTGTTTGTTGATATCTGCCATAATAAATAAATGTAAATTTTATATTAAGGCCTAACGACTGTCCTAAGTTATGAAATTATTGTTGAACGATGATTATCGAAATTCTCAGCCGAGCGGCGTTAGGACTGTGCGGAACGGCCCATTCTCTTGTTGAATGTTTTATGTACTCGTGGTGTGTTCCCTCGCGGCGCTACACATATCATTGCGTAGGTTATCGACTGGGCATTTATTCGTCGACCACTTGGCAGTTACTCTTCGAATCGTTTGCATTTTTCTAGTCTTTAGAATCGAGGTAGACTTGGTTGCATGACGTTTTGTGCTCCTGTATTTCTACACTTTTGGATCTTATTTACAAATAATTATGAATGAACAGTTTACGACTGTCAGTTTTTCTGTGCGCATTTACCGTGCATCTGGGAAATTTTAAAATAGGTTTTGACGGATAGCGGCGTCTTTTTGGTTGTAGTTGCGGTACTCACAGGTTAGAGTAGTCGTTTTGTGCATGCAGGTGTGCCGTTTGGTTTGGTTTGTGCCAGCTCGCCGCCCTTAGCTCGGTCGGCCCTTAATCGCTTAGCTCTGTGATGTGAAGGCCAATAGATAATTTTGTAACAAACGTGTATAACTAACAATTTATTATAATATCTCTAGAATTATTATAACTTTACCACGTTGAAGTCCACTGTCTATAAATATTTATTATTTTATTGTTGCACTGATTTTGTTATGTTCAATGTTTTATTTTGTGTTTTAAACCTTATTGTAAATAGATTGTATCTTATACTCGTTCGTATGTTTAGTTTCAGCAGTCGAAGACTTTTATGTTGTATTTTATGGAGTAAAATTAATAATGCATTCAATGTGGATGTACTGATAAATTTATTGGAAATAATATTGATTTGTTTAAAAACAGATATTTTCTTTAAGTACCTAAAATACCAAAATTCGTTCAATGTTACTATAGTAACACACATATTAGTAAAGTGTATATTTATATATTAAGTGAGCGTATATTGAGTGTTCACAAAAGTGTGTTGTTTTGGAAAGAACAACGAGTTAAGTCAAGCATTGCGTTGGTATGACGCAGGCGCAAAATAATAGGCTGACTAACGAGATACGTAACCGCGCTGCGACGCGCAACTTCTATTTTTAACGACACACGAAAGCGAGAAACGGAAGACAATTTATTGATGTTCCTCTACTGTGCAGGTTTTTATTTGCGATCTGAAGACAGTTGCATGTCCATATGTAATATTCCGGTATATGCCATATTGTATGTAAATATTAGGTGTCTAATCGATGATATTGAAGTTATTTGTATAACAAGGTTTTATTTAAAAGCAAAATGGGGTACCATAACGATACTCATAGTAGTACTAAATGAACTTATTCTGACAACGATTTCGGGCTGCATATTACTCGTATCTCGTAATAAACGGAGGACGCAAAGGAACATAAATATTCAAATTGCTATTCTTCACGCTACTAAATGTATAGGATTGACATAATTAAACTTTCAGTGCGTCTCGTAAGCAGCTTACACACCATCTAGCATTATGGTATTACGTTAATGTATTATTTTTGTTCCATGTCTTATAAGCGAAAAGAATAGTAGAATGAAAAATAGCTTCGTTCATAGCGATGATACATAGTCTACATGCGCGTACCTATCGTACCTATATTTCAATCGAGGACATCCAAGCGTGCCAATCTCACCCACACCCTTTCAGCCTACGACATTAACATCTTACAAAACAATTTCAAATTCATAATATTTTAAAAGGATATCTAAAAAAATAGATAGATAGATAGATAGATACTCTTTATTGCACACCATACAAGTAAAATACACATGATTTTTACAGAAAGATGTACAATTTAGGCGGTCTTATCGCTAATAGCGATCTCTTCCAGACAACCTTTCGTAGTTTCGTATTAAAATCAAAACTTTTATTTTGTGTTATAAAATTGGCAGCTACGTAGTTTTAACAAAATCTGGAAACTAACTAAAACTTTAAAAAGACACGAATCTATATTCCCATGACTTTCTTATCTGATCATGCGATCTTTATGTTATAATGTTAGTGCATCTAATCATGGTAAGGTATTACCATCCGAAAGTGATACTGTCATAAGTCAGGTTGAATTATAGTAAGATTGCACCTTATTTACAGTTTATCTGTCTCTATCTCCTTAGAGAAAGAAAATAGACAAACCAAAGACCGACAAGGTCAGCCGTATAGCGGGCTTAATCGGTTTAATTTTAAAATCCGAAGAGTACGCTTAAACAGGTTAACCCAATCGTATAGGAATCGATTAAGACCTAAGGATTACTTTAGTTAAAAAAAACAAGCTTTCAGACAGTTAACTCTTTACTTTTTTTATACAGTTATTACAGACATTACAGATAGTTTTTTGATACAGTATATTTATACCAGTTACCCTAAATAAGGCTTAAGCCGAACGTCGGGTTAATGGTCTAACCAATCATAACCACCGATTTTTATTTTTATCGTCTCTTCCTGTCCTTGGGTGAATCCTAAAACCTATAAATCTGCCAACAAACAATTATCGAAAGACTTATGATTTATATTTTAAAAAAATATTACATAAATCTCATTTTATTTATTACAGAGAGAAAGAGATACATGATCACTAATCACCAATTAAGATGTGAAAATGGCGGCAGTGGATGTACTGTAAGTTAGGAAATGTAGTTAATTTATTTTTTGTGTGGTGTTCTATAAAAAAGTATCTACTGCTAAACACATCGTAGGAGCACATAGAAGCGTACAATTACAATTTAGCATATGACACTCCGAGATGAACACTAATGAATCTAACCCGAACCATGCACGTCGCAATCCAGTATGTTGTTTACTACCAAAATACTGAAACATAGTAAATATAATAAATATAAACATAATAATACAGAATGTCCCATCAAAATCAAGAGTCTGTATTTAAAGGTTTCAATTATTAATCAGGACGTGTTTGAAATAATTTTGAGTGGCGTTGCAGTATATTCGGCTGTGAGGCTACATCAGTTTAAAATAATACATACATCCGCACCGCAGAACATTAAACTTCTTCTCGATCTCGGACCTCAAAAGCAGGCTAAAACCTCAGTATAGCAGCGTGCGATCGACGTCAAGGTAAAGTAAGGTCGGCAAGGTCGCGCAAGGTCAAGAAGAATGGACTGCTCGTGACGTGAGTACACACGGAAAATAATATATGAGATGCTATAGTAAAAATCTAAATGACACCATTCGTATTTTAAAAAGATTACGGAAACAAAAAGTCTATTCCATATGACATAGTGTGGGTCACACAAGATAGCATAATTATTGCAAACACACGGAAGCCCGGCCCACAATATACGCAAATTAAACACAAACATAACATCGACACCACAGATAAAAATCGGTGGTTATGATTGGTTAGTAGGCGGGGCTTAAGGTAAAATAGGGGTAAGGTCGAGGAAGGTCAATAGGAATGGCCCTTTTAACGGTCAACGTGCTGCTAATAAGCAATGAACTTTGAGTATCTATCCTACACTCAAAGGCAATAAATCTATATTACACATGATTTTTACAGAAAGATGTACGATTTAGGCGGTCTTATCGCTAATAGCGATCTCTTCCAGACAACCTTCAGGTAGAGGACAATCATTAGAGAAAGGGGAAGGTGTTGCAGAGTTATGTAATGGCGGTACTAGGAAGCACGTAAAGAGGCTGCAGCGAAAGCTATGTCACAGTCATGAATTTACGGGCCACTTGCATCAGCCACAAACGCATCCACGAGCTACAGACTAGTTTCATACACAAAAAATATATATATTGAAAATACGTCCTAAGTATACAAACTTCTTGGTCACATGATATCATATAAGGTGAGGGGGGCGAAGTGCGCCTAGCGGCAAAGAGCGCCTACCCTGATTATATTTAAAACCGTTGATAGGACACTGGTAACGGCATCTAATATCGATACAACAAACTAAAACAAAGTGCTAGGTACTAGTCACAGATGGCTCTGACCACGTGTACCAAAGAACGCGCCCTTTTATTTTTTCTGTCATTTATAGTGGTCAACAGAGATGACAGTGCGGAAGTAATCGACATAAATCTTAAAGATTAGGAGTGTTTTTAGGGAAAACAAATGTTGTTAGTATACAGTTTAAATGATTTTCTTAAGGCTTCTTGTTTTATTTTACTCCTAACTAGTGGACTTAATTATATTTCACAAAGATAAATATTTTAAGCTTTAGCCTGTCAAGTTGGATAAGTGCGCCATGCTGACTGTTCGTAAGGCGCACTTTGCCGCAATCCAGTGGTTGCCAACTTTTTGAGACGAGTTATTTTTTATTTTATTATTATTTGTCTTTCTATGTGGTTGTAGAATAATATATGGATTGACAAAACAGTAAAACTTAAAATTAAATTCAATGTGCTAATTTAAAAGTAATGAAATATGTAGGAATTATATTGTAATTTTAAAAAAAAATTCACCCCCGAGAAGGGGTGGCAACCACCCCCAGGGTGGTTGCGGAGTTCAAATCATTTTCACTTTTGAAGTTAAGGGTAAGATGAACAGAACACCCCATCAGCCGCGCTCGAGTTCCTCTTAAATCTAAGACCCTTAGATCTCGTCATACAGGAGGAAGCACAGGCAGCTGCCTTAAGACTAAGAGCAAACGGACTATGGAAACAAAACATAGAAACAACACACTCAAAAGTTCTGCAGGGTATCCTTAAGGAAATACCACTTCTTGAGGCGCCCATGGACAGAACACCGTGTCATCACACCTTCGATCGAAGATATAATATCAGACTCACGGAAGAATCAAAAGATAGCTCTGGCATAAATGAAGTGAGGATATACACAGACGGCTCCAAAATTGCACACGGCACTGGAGCCGGCGTCTTCTCGAATGACCTAAACATAAGAATATCAACTACCCTAGACAAGTTGAACACAATCTTCCAAGCGGAATGCATTGGTATCACCAAAGCGGCACAGGCGGTTGCAGCCAGAGATGTCCGAGAGCTTAACATCAAAATTATTTCAGACAGTGCATCCGTGCTTCAAGCCCTACAAAACAATATAATAACTTCGGTCCTCATACTGGAATGCCACAACGCACTCCAATCCATTGCGAAAGCGAACAGAGTAACTCTGCAGTGGATCAAAGGACACAGTGACTCACTGGGTAATGACGCAGCAGACGAGCTGGCAAAACGAGAATCGAAGGCAGTAGTTCACGGACCGGAACCACTACTGCCTTTACCTCAAGCCCAAATTTAAACATGGTTGCGCGAAAGAACTAGAGAAACGCATTTAACAGAATGGAGAAACGGTGAAGGATGCAGGCAAACAAAAAATGCAGTTCCGGTAGCATCAAATAAGCTTACCTGCAACCTCATCAGACTAAAAAAGGACAAAATCCGCAAGGTTATAGGAGTTTTAACCGGTCACTGTCCTCTAAACAAGCATCTATTTAACATAGGTGTGACTGACAGCCCCACATGCAGAGGATGCATGGAGGCAGAAGAAACGCCACAGCACGTGCTTATGGAATGTAGGAGCGTGGCAGATCAACGGCATCAGATCCTCCAATCGCCAGGATCTCTCCCGGAAGCCTGCAAAAATCTGAAAAGATTGCTGACCTTCTGGGATGATCTAGGATGGTTGGAGTAAGAAGGAAAAGGTAGCACGCACAATGGCCCAATCAGGAGGCTAAGTGCAGAAACAGCCCAGACAAACTAAACTAAAGTAACTAAACCACCACCACAGCACAGACCAGTTGTGTTGACTGACTAACAACGATGTCTCACTCCGTGTCAACCATCACATCACGTGACTTGTGACTACGCGTTTGAAAATACTTACCAAGATCATGGTACCTATTACTTGGTATATATGTCGTACTAATCATGAAACGCGAAAATTATAAATCAATAAGGTAGGCCAATCTGGAAGACAATGGGTGAGGCGCCTATGTTCAGCAGTAAACGTCCTATGGCTGAAATGATGATGATGTTGATGATGAAGGTAGGTACGTTTTAAAATACTTTTTGAATCCCTTGTGGTACGTATAGCGACAGTACGTAATAATTTAACAACAATTTAGATATTGTGGCGTTTGTTATCACTGTACAGACAATAGCACGTGAACCTACCACAAAACGTAAAATTTTGTCAATTGATATCTATACGTCTCGGAATTAAAGTTGAAAATCGGTTCAATGACCTTTAACTTTTTGGGTAGGTTGACCTGTCGTTGGCTGTACCTATAAAAAAATCGATATTTTTGTGTTGCTTACATTTTGTTAATTAGGTAAAAGATAATACCAAATCAGTGGTAACATACATCTCACTTGACGTTTCTTTTTACTCTAAATAAACTTAAGTTTATAAATGTCTGCTACTGATATAATAAAATAAGTAACACTTAAGTAGGTATAACAACATTAAGATGATGATGTTTGACGATCTCCGTAGCCGAGAGGCGAGCATACCGTACTTGGTGTCGTTATCTCTGAGGTTCCGGGTTCGATTCCCGGTCGGGTCAATGTAGACAAATAACTTTTCTATATTGTCTCGGGTCTGGGTGTTATGTACCGTCGTTGTTTCTGATTTCTGTAACACAAGTGCTTTGTTTACTTACCACAGGAGCAGAACAATGTATGTGATGTTATCCAATATATACTGCTTAAAGCTTAAGTTGTTAATTAGCCAAATAATACATAATTAGTTGTTATAATACGCTATGAGGTGTTAATAATTATAATTTAAAAAAAAAACTACTTACGCACCTAAGGGACCAACACCGAATTTACTTTAAACAAAAATAGTCTGTCGATTGTTAATTTTGTAATCAAAATTTTAAAAAAATTACCTACTTCCTTTGAAGATTGTTGTAGTAGTTAGATACTTGGGTACCTGCAGTGAAAAATTTTGGTACACGCACATAAAATGTATACTTACGAATTATTGTTCGTTTATACTTTTTTCCTGTATTTCATAAATATACATTTAAAAATGTACAGTCAACGATTCATCAACCTACTGTAAAACGATAATTTTTTTCTCAATTAATATTAAACTCTATTTTCTTGAATTTTAAATTGAAATCGGTCAAGGAAATTTGGCGTTTTTAATAGGTTGATAAGCTGTTAATGTACTTAAATATACCCAGAATGGCTTTGTCACTACACAGACTTAAACGACAAATAAATAGGAATACACAATAATGATTTTCCGTAACCACCCACAATAACAATTTGATTCATGCATGATAAGCGAAATCAAGTAGGTACTAAAATACGTTTCGGTTCGGATAAATATTAACATTACCTACTTGCTGTAGCAGACAAGTATTTAGTCTGAGTGATGTGATGATTCAGAACTTCCATCTAGTTTCGAGGTTGTGGTTTCATCACGTGATTCTTTCATTAACTGACGTTAGTTAACCATCGTTTCATTGTGCTGTCTTGCAAGTATTGTCTTCGTTGTCCAGCTGTCGATGTGTGTGGTACATACGTATAAGCGATACAAACGGACGAAGATCCCACCGACCCATGTATGTCGGCCGAACTGGGAAGTTCGTCCGGGCGTAGCACTTGATACTGTTCTTCTTTCTTCTCATAATATCTTCTTCTTGCGTTTTGCCAGTAAATACCTTACCTTAGTAAATAAATTACTAACTAAAAATACACACAATAGCGACATTATCGATTTTAGTATCTATTTATCCATCTATATAATGATCGCTGCAAGTTTTAACTAAACCGCACGCAACTAAATATCGTAGAAAAAAAGTGAGTAGGTAATAGAAATTGATGAGGTCGCCTTAGGTGGTAGCTATCCTGTAAAAGTTTCATCCTAATAGGTACATAACATATAGCATTGTAAAATATAAAATATAATTAGTTGTGCAGGTTAAGGTTTTATGTTATAAATTTAAGCAATAAAAATTACATTTACAAAGAAAAATACTTAAGTCACAATGAGTCATCATCAATAATATGCTTAGTATGGTTTATAAACTACACGATATAACGTTAGATATGCAGATAATAAAAGAAATCGCTACAGCAATATTTTGTTACAAAGTAATATACTTAGTAAGTATAGCAATGATAATTTTCACCTGTAATACACGGCAGATGCTAATGAATGTAGATTCAGTGCGGAGTAGGTGCTCGGTTGGCTGACTTCTGTCGACCTTCGATCGGCGGAGCGAGCTAGTGAACGAATTGCTTGAGGAGCGCGCGGCGAGCGGCGTGCGGCGCCGAGCGTCGGCGGTGAACGAACTCACCTTGACAAATGCACCATTTGGCATTGTTCGCGGGAAAACCGGCGGCCTTGCGCGAGCGCCGCTGCCGCACGCGGCGGCCAATCGCAAGCCTTCGCGCCATAGCCTGCGCCTGTTTTGGCGGGAACGAGTCGTGCACGCGGCGGCCGAAGCGCGGCGCAAGCGTCGCGTTGCGCGGCAACACCGATTTCAGCGTGACGATTACGACTAACGACCTTTCCTTTAGCCTTGTTTGATTGTTTAATAAAATACAGGCATGTGGGCCGCCTTCACTTGTTTCGGTGTGCAAATTCTGATATGCGATACTACTCGCGCCTTATTTTCGGTCTTCCGACTCTGTTTTTGTAAGCTAAGGCCATTTATATTTAACTCCATGTATAATTATAATATGTGTATCACACGAGTGTGTTAGAGTCGGCTAAAATTGACAGTAGTGGTACACTTTACTATTAGTCTTAATGAAATCTAGATAGTTGTATAATAACAGCTAAAGCAACTATTGCTATGGAATACCTATTAGAGCTAAAGTCATGCCGCGACAAATAGTTTCAATCTCAGGTCAATCATACCAAAATTATGACTTTCTTTTAATGAAGAAACCAAATCCGAATCACTGTTTACGAGCTATTTGGATTCGGTGACTATTTATTTAAGCACATGAATGTTGACTAAATCAAATTAATTTTATTGGGCACAAAATGGCGGATGCAACGCGTCAGCGAGCGTCGTCGGCGGCGCGGGCGCAACCCGTCGGTTCTCGGAAATTAGATAATGAGTATTTAGCCTACAGAACTTATCTTTTTTACAAATTAATTTGTATTGTAGCGCCTTTGTATAAAACATCCCTAAAGTTTGATATTAAGTGGAAGTTTCAGGAAAATCTGTAAATTTTTTGTGACAATAACTACCACCTATACTGCGTTAAAAAAAGAAGCAACGAAATAATATTCCGTAGGGAAAAGCAAATATGTTCCAAACGAAATTGTAGTTGTATTATATTCGTGTGACTATGTTTTCTTTTTGTAATTCCAATTTACTTACTTAATCTTTTTTTATTTATTAAGTAGACCGCTGTGTTCGTCAAAGATTTCCGAGTGTGGGATGCTAAAACGGTGCAGTGTGACCATAATATAATGTAAATTAACAAGCCACTTTTAATGGTAGTGGATGTATTTATAATTTTTTAAATGAGTAAAATATTCATGCAATTATTGAGTATTTAATATTTGTTATTCGTATACGACGACCTCCGTAGCCGAGAGGCGAGTATACCGGACTTGGTGTCGCTATCTCTGAGGTCCCGGGTTCGATTCCCGGTCGGTCAATGTAGAAAAATAACTTTTCTATATTGTCTCGGGTCTGGGTGTTGTGGTACCGTCGTTGTTTCTGATTTCTGTATCACAAGTGCTTAAGCTACTTATCACAGGATCAGAGCAATGTATGTGATGTTGTCCATATTATTATTATTATTTTGCTACTTGTATTTTTACAACTCGATGTTCGGTACATCGGTATTTGTAATGATATTCACGGGTCGAAACCAAGTGAATACCAGTAATGTCTTAAATGACTCAATCTAATTAAGAGTCCGGAGCAGCCTGTAAAAATTTCCGGACTATCCTGCAGGTGTTGAGAATGCTGGCTTTCTGTAAAATTGAGAAAATGTAGTCTGGTAGGTCTAGACTTCTGAGAGACGGAATAAGCTGTACAGGGATGACTCCTGTTGTAGACAGCACTATGGGCACCATAGTAACTTTATGGAACTTCCACATTCGTGTTATTTCGTCTTTCAACTCTAGATATTTAGATAATTTTATTATTATTATTATTATACTCTGCGCACTAAATCGTAAGTAACATATAATTAACTATTTTATACTAACGAATATGTTTGTTTAGTTATAGTGATTATTTTTCAAGTCCCATAAGATGACGCTACGCCGTAACGCGGTCGTAGTAGATCCCATAACGCATTAAGTTTCGTAGTCTGCTACGTCGTAGCAAGCCCCATTGAGAAACTGTGCTATTTTATATGCAGTTGTTTTTTCTTGTGATTGGTATTTATAACTCGTAAGAGAAAATGGAAAATTATTGACGTTTTGTGTAATAAGCGTAATTAATAAACATGTTTTTTATTTAGTTTAGATAAATGTGTAAAATGTTTAAAAGTACTATAAAATCAAAAAATATATCAGGCACAGTAAGAAGTAGGTACTGATGTTTGTTATATTGAAGGCTTATTTGATTACAATAATAAAATTTAAACTAATACCTAAAATAAAGGAAAATACAAGTCTCAAGGTCGGTCAAAAATAAGACCGTAACAACGAAATTTACAAAATAAAGGCACTTCACGACTTTCAAAAGGTCAGAAGATACACATTCGAGACGGCACGTAATTCCAACCACAAAACTCATTGTTCAGGATTCATTATTTATGCAGTTTTTTGCCAGGATGCATTAATCAAATGCGAGGCGCGGGCGCAAGCAGCCTAATACGGCCTCCGTCAACCCAACCGGTGGATTTATAATATTCGCAGACGGTGTTTAGGACCCTAATTAATGTAATCATCTTGGAAATCGTATTTATGATCGTAGTCTTTTTGGAGAGGTTTGAGGAACGGGTATCATTATTGAGTTTTGAAAAGCTCTTTCGGACTATAACATTAAGTGGCATAATAATGTAGAAATCACAATGAAGTTTATTTTAAAACTTTTATTTTTTCCTTCTCAGTAACTTTTGTAAACGTTCAAATACCTATAACAAATACATAAGTTAATATGACTAAATGCATGGTTATAAAATAATACGCTACATTGTTTTATTGTCTGTTCAACCTGCTCCACAACTTTCCCTGTGGAGGTCGTCTGGGTATTTTATAAACAAACAGACTTGATCAATGCATTAGGTAGCAATAAATAAATTATACTCGACAGATGATAGAACTAGTTTAACTTGTCTGACCTGGTTTTGGCCACTTCAAAATTAAGCTTATTTCTGTAATTTTTTGCTCTCAATTGTGTATTGATTGAAATAACTGATTGGCGTAGTGGCACAGCGATTGCCTTCAACGCAAATGGCTGGGTTTTATTCCCGGTTCGGGTCAATTCAGCAAACGAACTTGGATTAGTTCTAGGTATGCTGGTATAGACGTATCTAAAAAAAACTAATTGTTCGGTACCTCATAAAATAATCATGTCAAGTCCTTACTTCGAGACAACGACGTTTAGTGTGTTGTCTGGCGCTGTTTATATTTAGGTATTTGTTTTTAAATTCAGGGACGAGTTCGGACGCCATGCATAAAAGGTGTTATGAACTTATATTTCTGAATAATCCGTTGTCATTTGCACGAGTGTGTTGAAAAGAGTGCTCAGCGCAGGACGTGAGTCAGGTGTCGTTAACCCGCGATGCTGCGCGTCATCACAATAGCTAGGCGGCCATTTTACGCCAGTTTTTATCGCATCTCAGCCCGACTCAAATCTCGACGGAATGACCTGACGCGTCTGACTCTCGTGATTGGAAAGTGGTTTTTATTGCTAACTAAATGTTTTATATGGGCTTAGCAAGAATATACAAGTTAATCACGGTTTCATCTTCTGCGTGATGTACGGAGTGGTAGTGTAGGCACAGGTAGTTTAGCACATTCATTCTAACTCGAGATCACACATTGTTAAATCTCTGTATTTAATTCATGTAGACGTTGCTTGGGTCGGTGCTGGCTATCAGAATTTAATAGATAATAATAACCTTACACCAAATTTAACCAAGATCTGTTAGTCACTTACTAACATAACTTATATTGTTAGGGTACTTGCGCTTCACTGGATTAACTAGTAGGGTGTAAGTCATCATTCAGTCTTTGTCAATGTTATACAAACTGACAGCCAAAAGTAAGTATAGCATAATGTTAAATAGCGCGTTAGTAGATAGTGCGAAAAGAAATTCGGTAATCATCGATGCGCAAGTGGGTGTTAGTTACTAACGAGATACGTTCATTTGAAGGGCAGTCAGACTCAATGTGTCTTAGTTTAAAGAAAATGGATAAATGCAACAAACCTTAGTCTACAAAGCCAGGCGGTTGCGGGTTTCACCATAGTATCATATTTGCTTAGTTTGGAGCTAGATAATGGGCTAGTTTCCTAAAAAAATCTAATTAGTCCGTTAGTTGGATTAACAGAAATTATTGGACACGTATTTTTTCTTTTCTCAATCAAACAAAATATTATGGAGATATAGCCCGTTAAAGTTCCGCGTAACGTCACGCCTTGCGACACTTTTTAGCAAGTTTTTCATGCGTCACTTTGATGCGTTTTATCTTCGTCATTTTTTGTTTGATTGACAAAAGACAAAATATATATTTAGCTAACTGACGGACTAAATAGAATAATCATTTTTTGACCCAGGAAACTAGCCTATTGGTGTGATCGACCAGTAGCATGTGGCAATTGACAATAGATATTTGATTTAATCTTGGACAAAGACATTTTTTTTATTATTTTTTTATTAGGTCTACCAACAACTGTTACATTATGTAATAACTCTTAAACAGGGGTAATTTCTAAGCTAAATGCACAGCTAATTACTGGTAAAGACATTGGGAAAAATAAATACTAGTGGCATACCCCCACCACCCCCACTTCAGCCAAGTACAGAGAATCGTGAAACGGGCTTTACTCTATTTTTCGAAGCGGTTATAAACAGATACATTAAAATAAGTAACATTTTCAATAAATTATTAAAAGTGTTTAAAATAGACAAAGTAAATAACGAATTGTAGGTACTTTTAAAAAAAAAAAAACTTACAACAGTTAATTTTGATTTAAAAATGTTATCTGCAGCAAGATTCTCAGGTAAAGAACGAAAATTACGAATCTCCGCGGTTTAATGAACGGGGCTCTTTTACTGTCTCGTTAAAAAAGTCATGGATGGGTGGCATTGTTTAGACAAGATATTTTATTAGTGGCTGCCATGTAGTGGTAAAGCCTTGGTAAAAAATATTATAAATATTTATTAGGCATGCATCCGGGAATGTGAGTCAGCATCCACGATATAGAGACAACCAAGGCTGCTCGTGAGATATCAGACATATACTAGTTGCTATAGAATATGTAACCTGTCTGCTTTGTAGAGTAATCTCATTATTTATAGATAAACAAATTGGCAATTATTTTAGGGTTCTATACCGTTTCGTACAACGATAAAAAACCGAACTCTTAAAAGATCACTTTGCTGTCCACCGTCCGTCTGTCAAGACCTTTTTGTCTGGTATGGTATTATTAATAAAGTTTAGAAACTGCCCTTAGAGATGTTAAAAATATGCTTCTAAGTCAACGTAATTATGAGATACGGACATATTTTATGACAAATATTTTGGTACTTTTAAACATCGCAAATTATCTGGTGTGAATTAAAGACCACGCGAACCAATTCGGAGGCAACAGCAGGTAGATATTAAAACTAGTGTAAGTCTGGTGCACGCGTAGGTCCCGTATTAAATGAAAAAAAAAGGATTGCATTCTATATGCAATTTAATGAAAGCGTAATAAAATTTACAATGTTTGATTTGCGGGACATGCAGGTCTTTGAAATCTTAAATTATTATAAACCTTTATATCAATAGTTTTTAATAATTAATACATAGTTAATTTTATGATAATTTATTTCATAAATTATTATTTCCAGGCATAGACTTCTAGATTTTCTTCATATGCTTTGAAATGTTATCATGGGATTTCCCAAATTCAGACTTTTCGAGATAACTATTTCAGGGCAACTTAAAGTAAATACCTATAACTTGTCTGAGTCTTCATAACCTACTATTTGCACTTACGTTTCTAGAATAAATGTAAAGTAGAAAGTGTTTTTGTAAAACCTACCTTAATTACTAAATTATGAGTCAAGAAAGAAAGTTGATATTATTTATTCATAACCACTTTTCAATAAAGCCCTTTAAAATTCACAAATTATCGTCAATTAACTTAAGACTTTCTATTTCCATTGATGTTATTGTGTTTTATATGCAACTAACACCCCATGGGTCTTCCCAAATTGCGTTTCCCAGGTCTTAAAATTTAAATTAAGCCAATAAAATTCTGATTCAACTTGAATACTCAATTGACAATTGGCACACTAAGGTATTCAAGGGTTTCTTAGAAATTTGTCTTTTTATAACGTCATTGGGAACATTGAACCTTGTGTATAATAGGCAATGTCCTTCCGTCCTTACATTTAGGCTTTAATATTCAGAACGCGTACGAGTGGCGGTGACTGAATTGGATTATAATTTGTAATGGTTATAATTTCGATACTTTGCTGTCCGTCAAAATAATTATGACTTGTTAAGCAAACTTACGTTTATAATACTTATTTTTTTAGAGTAAATTTATATTTGTAAAAATAATTGAAGTACATAAAATACAATAAGTAAATACAAAATAGATTTTAAGTTAATTTCGAGAGTGTGATAACGACAATGTGCTTTTTAATTAAACTATAAACCATACCGATAGACTAATGGATTCACACTGGCCGTAACGGGGTATAGTATCTGAAACAAATAAAAACAAACGTTATCATTGTTATCCTTGAAACAATAGAAGTATTATTAAGTACTAACTATACGCTCACGCAAACCATATGAAAATAAAAAATGTTTCATGCATGAAATGGTAATCACTAACCTCTTTATAGTAAGCCACATCGTTCGCAGAACTGACTGCTGACAACCGTTGTGGAAGAAAGGTTCTCGAGTGGCAACCACAATCTAGAAGACAAGGTTGTAGAAAGCCGCTGGGTGCAAACGGTCCAGGAGTTGAAGCATTAGAAATGAATTTCAAATTCGAACACGAAAACAATCCGTGTATGAAATTTATTTATATTGAATCACTCGAAATAAGTATTTCTATTGAATTGAAATCTTGTAACTACTTCCGTTTCACGCAGAAAATATTATGAAACGGAATGCAAATACACATTGATTTTAAAAACTGGTAGTCAATCGCTTAAAATGGAACGTAAATATAAAGTTATCATGTCAAATCTCTGTCAAACATATGTTTACTTGTCAATGTCATTCTTCCGTAATTTCTACTAGTAGAAAAAGAAAAACGTTCTACTCGTTTTTGCTTTTCTACTAGATGAAAGTACGGAAAAATGACATTGACAAGTAAACATATGTTTGACTTAATAACTTTTTATTTACGTTCCGTTTTAAGCGATTCAGTACCGGTTTTTAAAATCAATGAGTTTTTGCATCCCATTTCATAATATTTTCTACGTTAAACGAAAGTAGTTACAAGATTTCAATTCAATAGCAATACTTATTTCGAGTGATTCAAAAATGCTTAAAATCGTGAGCAATAGAAATGAATTTCATACGTACACTAATTATTTTCCTGTTCGAATTCGAGACTCATTTCGAATGCTTCAAAAATGTCTCTAGAGCCACTGGCTGTGGCGTTCTGGGAGGCAGAGGCCTCCCTTATAGAACGCCACTTGGACAGAGGTCCAGCAGTGGACTTACAAAAGCTGATGATAATGATGATTTTACTAAGTGTCTTAGGTAAGTTAAGTTAGAGCGCATGCTGGACCGCTAGCGTTACCAAAAATCATGTTCTTATTGTTAGGTGTTCAATTGCAAAACTTTCGGACATGTATCTTTTTTACTAACAGCAATTTATTGTTTTTGTAACAAAAAGATCTAAAGTGTGTGCCTACCTACTAAGTGTAAACTACTGAATAAATCATTAGGTTCGTAGAAACTCGCGTTACTGGTGTGAATTTTACCACGCATCGCGCGTGTGATGTCACCTACTGACTCAAAACAGACGTTTTCCTTGCTGTTTCCAAGCATTAGTAACTTGGATTAACTAAAAACGTATCTGCTTAGTAATTGACGGCATATACTAGTATGTAAGTATAGTAATAAAGTAGGTATATCGGATAACTAGCTACAGTTTTTAGGTAAATAATGCATAATAAAATTGATCCCGAAACATACGAATGTTATTCCGAAAAGATGCCAAAGGCACAAAAAAGAATTGAGCCCACAATGTATGCCAATTGCCAAGTTATTAGTTTTTTTTTCAAAGACAAGACTGTATTATTTTATTCATTGCCAAAAATCCTCAATCATATGTGGTAACTCTTTATGCATTATCATACCTATAAGACTGTTGTCTGCGAAAATAAAGATAAGTGTTTACTACAAACAATACTTTTTTTACTAAGCAATATCTACACCTACTATTTTGGCACTCAGCCGCCATCCCAACACATAATAATATATTTTATAATGTTAATAGTAATTAATATTAGTGTGCTGTTATGTTTTGTGTCGTCGTGATGTCCTTTCGCAATAAATATTCTTTATCTTTATCTTTAATAGTCACACTCGTATAGTGGCCAGGAGTTTTTAACCCTATTATAAAACAAGAACAATATTTTTTTATAGTAGTCATTTTATAGAATTTAAATACATGTAAATTGTTAGTAAGGCTAGTTTTTGATTTGTTTTAGGCATTCGATTTTTTATATATATTTTTTAATTTATCTGCTTTGTTATCGTTGAGACAACATTTCTAGCTGTGTCAATGTCGCGGCGGTTGTAGGACAATCAAGATTACGACAAATGTACACAATTATTAATAAAAGCAGATATATTGAATGATGGTGTGATAAAATAAAAGTATTTTAACTTCAAATCTAGGTAACTGACATAATAAAAAATATGTTTTATACTTACAAGGTGTACGAAAAAATAGGACACTACTATAAACCATGCAATCCGCTGCCGAAATAGGTACAAAAACTTTTACGATGGAAACAACAGAGAATCTGCTCCATATATTATCTTTGAGGTGGCGCGTTAGTTTGTGTGAAGCATATTTTTAATAATAAATATATTTTCATGATTTGAGTGTCCTATTATTTTGTATATATGTACCTATACACAATTATATAGATAGGTACGCACTGTAATACAACACACAAACAGAAGTCAACAACGAGAGACACGTGATGCCATATTATGCAAATACATTTAACTGCATAGTTTTCTAGGGCACACTACGCGGATTTTTCGTCTTGTTTTTAGGGTTCCGTAGCCAAATGGCAAAAATATCTGTCTGTCTGTCCGTCCATATGTCACAGCCACTTTTTTCGAAACTATAATACTGTTAAAACTTGGTAAGTAGATGTATTCTGTGAACCGCATTAAGATTTTCACACAAAAATTGAAAAAAAAAACAATCAATTTTGGGGGTTCCCCATACTTAGAGCTAAAAATAAAAAAAATTTTTTTCATCCAACCCATACGTGTTGGGTTTCTAATTTTCTATGGATAGGTCTTTAAAAATGATTGATTGAGGTTTCTGATATAATTTTTTTCTAAACTGAACAGTTTGCGTGAAAGACACTTTCAAAGTGGTAAAATGTGTGTCTCCCCCCTGTAACTTTTAAAATAAGAGAATGATTACACTCAAAAATATAAATGATGTACATTACCATGCAAACTTCTACCGAAAATTGGTTTGAACGAGATCTAGTTTGTAGTTTTTTTAATACGTCATAAATCGTAAACCGCAATTTACCTTTCGTAATGTTATGGATTTCATTTTGCAATAAAAATACCATAACTAAGACGCTATTTTCGTGATTGGTGAACTTTTACTTTAGGTACCTACAGGTTTGTAGGGAACCCTCGGTGCGCGAGTATGACTTTAACTTGGCCGGTTTAAAAAAAAAAAATGGCCCTTTGTCACAGAATGTCGGCGACGGACTCTACACGTAGTGTGGCTAAATAGATCGCGGTCAGATCCATCGAAGAAGCTATATTGAAGAGAACGGCTTTGCAGTGTCAGGTTTCAGGTTTTGTGAGTTCCAAAGTGTAATGCGCGGGATTGTAAATATGGTGAAAACTACGGGAACTTATTTTTGCTGTATAGATCTTTAATTCATACTTCTTTTGAGTTATTCATGAGATTTTGGTTCTCCAATGATACTGAATAGGAAATAGAGTTAGTCTTAGGTTTCTACACTGATGAATATTAAGCTATTACGACTATAAGTGGATACATGGATCTGTTTCATGGATTTAAAAACGCCAAATATTCAGCGATAGTCAAGTTTATCGAGAAAACACCATGCGAAATGTTTAATACATACAAACATTATAATTGATATAATTGATATACATTAATACAACGTGTTCCTTTTGATTTCCCATAAATTGAGTATATAAGTGGAACCGCCTCAAGAGACGACATATTAAAATATTTATTAGAAACGATACACTTTTTTTGATTTCATAAAACTATTTCTATGCACATAATGTCTCATAACAAGTGGCAACTTCTAAGGTTTTTAGCATTTATATTGACCGAGGCGACTATGTGCGTAACATTTTAGATGCTAAGTATCTGTCAGGCTAGCAAAAACTCTATACAATTTTATAACTTGTATAACTCCAACATAATGCGACTGCGACATTTTTTTCTTTTGACAAACACATTCTTTTACGTAATAGCATCGTAGGTTAAAGTTATGGGAGATGAAAAAGAACACATTATAAGTATATATGGACTGGTCATTATTTTAAATATCATGGTAACTTAAGTACTTTAGTTTTAAAACGTTTGGCACAAACGCACAGCTCTACCAAAAACTGCCTAACATCAAATGCAATCGCTATCATTCAAAGTTATCTATCGTGATGTGACGTCTATTCACACGGCTGATAAGAACGGTTATCGTTACATCACGCTCAGCTGTTCGACGGGTCCGGGGACTGCATTCCTGAGGGAACGCCCGCGCGCCGTCACGAAAAAACTTAATTACGGAGTCCGCAGCAAGTGCGGCGAGAGACGCGATTCTACGTACGTATTTAATAGAGGCCTATTTAGCTAGTGGTGACTGAGTTTGTTCCGGCGTTTCTTCTCAGCACTTGCCAGATTGTCTGTGTCTTGTTTCGAAGCGCTAGTAGGGCCCAAAAAATAAGGAGACATGTTCTGGCCCCCTAAGGGCCTATAATGTTATTATTGACGGTACGTACGGTACGGACGGTACCACATAAGTGGCAATTTTGTCCTGAATTGAATAAATGATTTTTGACTTTGACTTGACTTTGACTTTGACTATGCATAGATGTTGAAACACGGCGTTTTTTTATCTTCGTTGATTGAGCTAATTCGTGGCCAGGAATAAATAGATTGCTGCCTTACCTTAGTACTCATAGTTATATTTTTTTGAGATTTGCAAAGCAAAAAAACTGCAGTAAATGTTACGAAAATTAATATTTAGGCTTAGTAATTAGAATTTCTTTCAGACTCATTTCGGAAAAAAATTACTTAATTGATCAACGTGGATCATTATAGTTTATGACACGTAACAAAAAAGTTTCTAATAAGTCCGATCAAAACTACTAAATACCTAAATTCATTGTGATTGTTTGAAAAACTAAAATGTACATAATAAAAAAACTCCTATGAAAAAGCTAACAAAATAACATGAATGAATTATGAATGTACAGACAACAGCTCGTCAACTTACCACATAATGTCTCATAATTAAAATTGATCTCTGACGTGTCGGATTTTAAGTTGAAATTCGGTTTAGTGAACTTTAACTTTTTGGGTAGGTTGACCACTTACTGTAAAATCTATTTATTGTTCTGAAAACTTTTAAAAGGTTGATTAAGTTTTTGAAAAATCCGTCGCACACTCATAATCGATATCTGCCTAAAAACAACTTTTTCTTACAATTACAATATGTATAGATAGAGTCATGTGAGTAAAGTAGGTATTTTTAAAAGTTTAGATGCATGGAATACTTATCTAAACTTTATTCTTTATGTACTAATTAACTGTTTCAAAATTTTTTTCCCAATAATGGGGAAGCATACGCAAAGCTAATCTCTGATGTCGCCAGCGCGTTTGGTCTTATCAACTAATGTCCACGAATATGTCACTAGTTCGTTTTTTTTTCTGTGCTCGCCAGTGTGATGCAATTTTAACACACGCTTCACTACTTATCAAACCATCTCTATCATGGTGATTATTAGATCGGTGGCAACAGTGACAGAACCATTGATCAAATAATCACTACGGGTAAGACCAGACACAATGCGACATCTATCCAGGATAAATGTGCAGTGCGGTTCCCCTATTGCCGTGTGATCTTTTCCATCTTATATTTATATAGAGCTTTAGCTCTAACTGAAAAAAATAATTACCTAAATTCATGTGGTATGTCAACAGTGTTGAGTGGGTGTGAGCATTGTCGCCAGGTGTTAAGTAATTCGGGAGTCAATGCTAGTCTATTATCGTCGCCAGTGCGCTTCAATTGATGTTTAGACGCGCCATCTCATCTCACATCGGGGTCTGTTGATACAGTGCATCTGCCAATTGTTTCTTTTTTATTTTCGTCAGCGTTACACATGTCGCGATTAAGAACACTGCGTATTTCAGTGTCTAATTTTAAGTCGTATTTTTGTATTTATCAACCTACTTTGAATACATTTGTATATTAGATTTTTCTTTACATTATTTATTAATTAATTTTAATGTATTATTTCTGAGTTACGGTTTTTACCGTCTTACTGCATAGGGAAATTGCACAAAATATAGCCTTTTGTACAATTTTTATTAGATCATACAATCTATGGTATATTTACCAGCCAACCTGTTGGCCAAGTTCAGTTATTAATTATTTGTACTTACTTACTAATTAAATTAGGTACCTACTGCTAATTTAGGCCTAAATCACCCTACTTAGTTTCTTTCTGTGTAATAAACGGGTACTTTTTATTCCTTGTCAGTCTTCTTCCTTCAGTTGTTTTGACAATAATCGAATCAAAGTTAGTTAAAGCGGAGGCACTCAACCGCATTTCAAGAGCTAAATCAAGACTAATAGGCAATCTTATAATTAAATTATGACTTTGCAGGTCTTATAACTGGTGATATTTTTGTCGGAGGCCACTCTGAGGTTTCTGGCTCATAGTTTAACGTCCTAATTAAGAAATTCTTGTCTGCCCGTCACAGTTCGTTAACTGATTAGATTGCGCGCAGTCCGGCACCGCTGGTAAATTTCACCGTAACTATCATTATAATAGTAAAATCCGTACTAAAAATTGTCGTTAGTTCTCTGTGACATACAAATTATGTAAGTATTTAAAGTATATCTGCTATATACTGAAAAATTTGGTGCTTGTTGCTCAGCAACAGCAGTGACAATTCCTTTTATTTTTGCTTGTCGAATATTGTAAATAATCTTGACCATTTACCTACTTGTAATGTAGGTGTTACTTTACATATTTTTTTAACGTCATTTATTTATTTTAAATAAGATGGACACAACATTAATAACCTAACTATGTTAATTCATCATTTAATGTTTTTGTTTGATGGTACCTTTTAATTCTAACAGTTCGTTGATTTTTTGTAAAAGGTATTTTTGTAAAAAAGACATGCTAAGATTGTTTATAATATTGGCCAACTAAAGATGAGCGGACTTTGCAGAGCAGCTCTATAGTGAAAGAAATAATTTTACTTTAGAATTCAGCAAAATAAGAATAAAGATACAGCTTGATCAATATCTAAAAGTGTGCCTTTCATCTAATTCCATTCAGCCATTAGCGTGATTGAGGATATTAGTGAGATTATTTGTAATCTCCTCCACTCTAATTTCGGACTATGGCCTAAACTAAAGTAAGATGTGGCGTGTGACATGTAATAGGTTAATACTATACTATTTTCAACGGTATTCGACTAACTCCATCACGCGAGTTCGGTCGTGCAGTACGGAAAGACATCAACGCGCATGCCTAGGTAATATCCCGATACGATTTTTTAACTTTAAAAAATATCACAGTTATTCTTTACACTGGTTCATTCATAAATACACCGTAAGTATACCGTTGTAAAATTTTAAAACATAGATTTTTCAAATTGGTGGAAAAAGCCTTGCTAGCCTTTGGCTTCGTACTGGTACTGTACATTAGACTTAGGAGCAGTACCTAGGTGGAATGATGTAAAATGTTCTTAATTTAAAAAAAAAACACCAAATGAAATCTTTATTTTTACTAAATTAAAAATTAGTAAATTAGTCTATTTAAAAAATAAACAGTTTTTTTATGTTTTTGCCTAGTAAAATAAAAATGAGTAAGAACCAGGGTTTTTGATTGATTTTGTGGATATTGCAACCAAAATAATAAAAGTAAATAAAATAGCTAAATGTTCTCTTGGTTGTGATTTATTTTATTCTTAACAATCATAATTAGAATGGCATTGGATTTGGAATATTACCAAGCGTAACACGTAAATTATGAGTATTTAAATTCATAAGTTTTTTTTCTCCATACAATATTCTAACAGTAAAACGACGTGTATGGGGTCCACGTCTGGACCGTATGGAGCCAATTAAAGTATGTAATGCGATAATAAAATAAAATGTGTTAATGTATTACAACTTTAGTCTTAATTAAGTGAACCGCAGGCGCACTGCCATAGTACCTCACTAGCTTCGAATAATTTAAAACGATTCAGTAATAAATTATACACGATTAGCACAATGGGAAACTTATAAGTTTTTCGGTTTAATCTTTATACATTATACCATCCTAAAGTGTTAATATACTTAGTAGAATGTACTTACTTTGGTACAACAATGATGTGTGTAACAATTTGTACTAAAAATAAGTAATTATACGGCTACAAGTCAAGTACTTCATCCATTGCCGCCGCTTGGATACAGTATGAAATTATACTTTGGGGTAATTCGACCGCCGTGTCCTCCTAATCCTATCTTTAACAGCACTAAAAGACTTATGTTAAATGGTATTTGTCAGATTCAAAATGCTTACTGTTACAACCTGTACTTTCTTCGGATAAGTAGTCGCTTTAGTGAGAGTTCCGCTTATAATGTAAATGTTAAACTTAAAGCCGTGATTAATTAGATTTAAATTACTGAAAGTATTGCTTACGTCATGTTTGAAATGACCGCCATCAAACCGTTATAAATGTTTCAACAATATGCTTACACGCCTCCTCCTCAGTGAAACACATAAACAAATTTCCCTAGCATTTCTTACCGCTTCGGAATGCGACTGCGTATCAATCTGAATGAGTTATGTTTTGTTATGTGACATAATCCGCGTCCGCAGTTTTCTGATAGTTTGGAAGCGAGCCAGCCTTTTCCGGAAGCCCTAATGTATGCGTGTGATAAAAATTTTTTCACATTCCATTCCATTCCACGGTCTAAATATACGTGTGACGGTACTGACAGAGTGATAGTGACGCGCGGTGACGCAGCACGGCCCACGTCAGCCCCACTGAATCACGCGCAGATCGCCACCGCCTGCGCCCGCGCACCTAGCTTCCGCGCTGTTTTACATTCTAATTCTATTCTAACTCGGTTTTTTCAATCACAAGTACATCGTCTAACTAGAGTTAAAATACCTGGGAAATGTGATCGACTGACCTAAGCAAATGTATATTGAAATCGCGACAGACTATAATTTTATCAAAAAAGTCTTGCTCTCGATAGACCAAAGCTACTATATCTTTTTCCGAAAGGTCATATGGGTAATTACCTCTATCAAAACATGCCATGAACGTTATTCATAGAGATCAATGCCCCCAAAAAATGAAACAGCTTGTTTATGACAATGTATATTATGTTTTTAAATTGTCAATCAATAAGTTTTTAACCATATTGTATGGGCCTGCCTAATAATGTCTGTGATACTGAGCTGATAAATTTGCCACAATTTTTGTAACTAATTACCTCTAGCCACGAGCGTCAAGACCGCCGAAGTGTTTTTCTTGTACTTTGTTTGTTTTGCGTAATGTGCAATAATAAACATCAATTTACGAATATAGGAAAATTTAAATATTCCTAATGTTACAATTTTCCTTTTCACAAATTGCTAAATTAAGTACACTGAGTACAAAATTGAGGGTTTCGTCATTCATTCCAACCGCCATTTTGTCTAAGCGGGTGGATAAAAGACGTTTTTTACCGATTCACGGACGTTATTGGCATTGGATATATCACGCGATATGAAGCTATTATTTTTCATTAAGTGTGTGTTGCACGACTCCGACCCACTAGACTGTAACCAATGCCCTTTTTATAGACGTCACTAAATGCCTCATGAAAAATAGCTCAAACAGAATCGGAAACAATTACCTCATAGTCAAAGGATTTAATATTTTAAATTTTGATTTAATAATTTCATAGTTAAACCTTTAATGATATTTTCTAATAACTTACATTCGCGACTAAGAATTAGCATACGCCTCAGCTGGAATTTCGTTTCTGAAATGAATTGATAAGAAAGTATTACAGAGCGATGGCCTTATATTGATAACCACTATCATTTGGACTTGATAATAAGATATTCCTTTGATTCGTGCTCATTATAAAATTACAAAGAAAAAAGGCTCTATGATTAATAATGTTTGTCGCTTAAATAAATACTTCTTCAATGCATTTGTGTCGCACACAAACGTTTACTGATAACGTCATTAAATACTTTTCCTTTTTGAAGGAAAATACTAATAATAAAATATAAACTATGTTAGTATTAAAGGCGTAACACGATTTTCAAGTTAGAAGTTATTCAAGACGAATATAAATATTTAGACACAAGTAAGAGAGTAAGAGATGTTTAGGTTTTATGGTAAGGGTTTTCTATTTCGAAGAGCCCATCATAATAATGTTTTAAATATAAATACATAGTAGGTAACCAAAGTTTAAATATCTCTTAACTAATAAATCACGTGGCGACACTGATAATAATGTAATATTGGACCGGCTTGTATTTTTCCTACTTTAACAGGAAAGTTTTATTGCTCGTGGTTCAACTGACACAAGATAAAATCTAATAAGTAAACAAGATGTTCACTTGGTTTAATTGCTTTTATATTTAAAAAAACATTACAACCTTTCTTTTGGTTTAATTGGGCAGAAATTTACAACGTGGTATTAAAGGATATACCAAAATTGCCTTAAAAATTACGTTTCAGCTTTCAGTCCTACTTTAATTTCTTAGCTAGTTCTTTTACAATTTTTTATTTTTTATTTTACTTTAATAATTGACATGTACCGAGGTAGTTAAAAATAATCGCGGAGTATTGGTCGTATTAGATTGTAACCTAGTTAGTGGTCAATAAAATATAAATATTTGTTAATGGCACTACACTGTTAGAGATTCTGGGAGACGCCCCTTGCAAAATCCTTTGTATGGCAGAACATTGTATCACAAAGGTGTTAATTATTTACTTCGAGATAATGGCAAAAGGTGTGTTGTCCGGCGCATATTTATTTTAACAAAAAAAAAAACTTAATTTCACAGGTTCAAAATATTTTTGTCAACTATCTAGTTTTCTGGGTTGAACTAGTTTTGTGTGAAGTGTGTGGGTGATGTGCAAAACTCAAACTTGTGGTCAGAGGCGGCGGAACCGGCCGTGTGACTCATTGTCGGCCGCTATGGCCTGGCTGCGTTGTTGCAACTCTACAACGTCTGGCATGAGTTTTAGTTGTTATAAAATCTACACGATTTACATCATTGTGATTTAAATTACATGTAAGCATAATAACGTTTAGTTGGTTATTACAATCTTTAATACACTTTGTTCAGTAAGTATTAAATCTTTCACAAACAAAAGACTAATAACTACTTAACAAATGTTTTATTGAACGGCTAGTATCTTATAAGTGTAAGGATCTATTAACTCTGTGAAAATTAATTTTTTCTTTCAGGTTTATAAAAACAAAACACATAATGTGATCTTATATGAGAGTAAAATTCACTTTAACTGTTCCTTTCTGTCTAGCTATAATTATCGAAATTACGATAAACGATTTTACTATTGTATGTTTTCCTGTAGTGATGAAAACCGCTGTAGGAATTGTAGAGTCGTTTGGAGCAACGCGTCCGCGACAGGTCTCGACAAGACGTTTTAAGGCAATGGCCCTCCTCCGGGCTCTTGGCGATAACCTTTGCTCGTTTAAACAAGCTTATATCTTTCAAATCCGTACCTTGAAGTAGGAAAATAATAATCGAGCCACTTAAAATTTATTTTTTACTGATATTTTATTTAGTTAATGTAAGTTACTGACGGTTAGTTTTAAATACCTAGTAAAAATTAATGTAGTCATTTTTACTATTTAAAACTAACCGTTTACTAATATCACGTTTCAAGGACTTCCGTTCTGTAAGAAAATACATACATATCGGAACTTGTTGTAACTGTTTAGTTTGCTGTTTGGTAGCATGTAGAGCTCGGTCATGTTTTTATCAACTGACAAACGTGTTAGTTTACTTATTGTGTCTTTAAAGTTTCTGTTAAAGGTTTTGGGATCATAAATTATTAGGCTTTTGCTGTCTGTCCGCCCATTCTACCTTTAGCCTATAGATAGCTAGCCGGTTAAAAATGTTTAATGTAATTGTTTTTTTTTTGCGGATAATAATAATGGAAAACAATCAATAACAAGATTAAACTAACTCAAGACGCAAACATAGCAAACTAAATAAAACAGTATAAAAATGTGAAAAAAATATGTTGAGCGGAAATAGACGCATTTGACCGATAAACGTCAAACAATTGTTTTTCTTGTGGTCCAAAAGTACTAGTATCATGATGTCGTCTGACTTCACTAGTATTAAAGTTCATGGTTATAGTCATATGTTAGGTCCTTACATATGAAATAGGCTAGTTTCCTGGGTCAAAAAAAGATTATTCTATTTAGTCCGTCAGTTAGATTATCAAAAAATATTGGACCCATATTTTATTTACCCAACAAGCGCATCAAAGTGAGCACGTGACGTCACGCCTTGCTAAAAAGTGTCGCAAGGCGTTACGCGGAATTTTAACGGGCTATATTTTCATCATTTTTTGTTTGATTGAGAAAAGAAAAAATACATGTCTGATATTTTCTGTTAATCCAGCAGCAGCAGCATACTTATCCATTTGCGCCAAATCTGAAAACTCTCAAAACTCGAAAAGCAGGTTCCGCACGAATTGACTGAAGCAAACTAACAAACACGCGTCGCTTGCTGCATTCGTCTTTACTCAATCGTCACAATAATGAGGGGATTTCAAACCGTATCGTGACTTGTGATGAGAAATGGATCCTGTACGACAATCGGAAGCGATCATCACAATGGCTTAATCCTGCAGAACCGGCAAAACCTTGGCCTAAGCGAAAACTGACCAAAAAGAAAATTCTGGTTAGTGTTTGGGGGACCAGTGCTGGTGTTATCCACTACAGCTTCTTGAGATCAGGCCAGACGATTAGGTACTGCAAACTTGTATTGCCAACAATTGCAAGCAATGATGAAAAAGCTCGCTATTAAACAACTGAGACTGGTGAATTGCTATAGCCCACTGCTCTTTCAGGATAATTACGCTAGACCACACGCTGCACAGCAAACGGTCACCAAGTTAGAGGAGCTACGATTGGAACCTTTGCGTCACCCACCATACTCTCCAGATCTTGCCCCAACCGATTACCACTTTTTTCAAAATTTTGATAAGTTTTTACAAGGAAAAAAATTCAAATCTGATGAGGCAGTCGAAACCTCCTTCAAATAGTTCATAGACGAAAGGGAATCAAAGATCTGCCTATAAAATTGCGGAAGTGTATCGATACAATGGCGCATACTTCGATTGATTAAATAATAATTTCATTAAAAAAAGTTGATTAACTTTTTTGATACTAAACGGCAATTTCATATGTAAGGACCTGATACATTATATCAATATTACATCAGTGTCTCTTGGTATATTGGATGTAAATAAATAATTTCCTAAAACAGCGCCGTTAAAGAAAAATATTGAACATGCAATGCAATACATATAATACTTATAATGTGTATTGATCATGCAACGCGAATGTTTAATATTAATCAATATATAAGTTCATAAAACCAACCAACGAATGAAAATGATTGAAGTAAGCAACAAAAATTTGACAAAACGTCTGCCAAAAGATGCATACAACCTTAGAAATCAGTCATCATGGGTGGAAGAGTACGCGCCTTTTTGAAAATGGCTTGGTTTTAGTTTATCTACACTAAAGTTTATCTTCTCGCTTACATAGCTGTTAAATGACACCGATTACTTGATTTCATTACTACAAGGGCGTTATTTAATTTTAGTAAACATCAGATATGTAGCGGCGTCGTTGTAAAAGGTCTTATCAATTCGTAGAAATGCTCCCGGAAAATTAAAGAAAAAACTATGTAGAGTCATAAATGTCAGCGTAAGAATTACAAAACATTAATTTGAGCGTTATATCTATTTACTTACTATTAAGTAGGTTATGTAACTTTCTTTAGTTTTCAAATCGGTATGTTACAACAATACACAACTCCGAAGCTAACTAATTTGCGCACGATGATTGAGTATTTCAAAGCCTAAAGAGAGGGTTTTTGCTTGAGCTTTGTAATTAATGTATGTTAATTAAGTCTTTTAGTTTGAAATTAGTTAATAAATTGTCGTTATCAGTGGCAATGTCGCAAAGTTCAGCGCTCGGTGCACGGGCGGCGCGGCCGGCGGCATCGGCGCTGACGTCACGCACATGATAGATACATTCTTTATCATACGAGCGTAGGTATACGTGCCGTCGATTGTTTTGTGTAAAGGTCACGATACTAAGCCATCTGTCTCTAGCAAATACCCATGTTACCACCACGCGATAACACCACCTGACCTCCGCACCATTGCGTAGGAAAACTCCCACTTGTTGTACCATGTGCTCAAATGTGTTACCATCTTTGACTTTTGCCACGTGTTAGTACTTTTTTAATAACCATGTCTTGTATTTTGCTAAAAAGCAATTTAGATGTTTATACATACATTACAGTTCAATTTTACGCTATGAAAAACATTAAACGGTTTACAAAAACACCTCATATGAGAGTCAAATTACATTCATTCGGTTTGTAACTACATAAGCATTTTTATATTACTCGCGTAGTAGTCATCAATAAATCGTGTATTCACTTCGGGAGTTGAGATACGCTATGTGCGACAGAAAACTTGCCTACGTCAGAGGAAGCTCTAATATTAAGGTTCAGTTACAGGAGTAGAAGATAAAAAGAAGCGGAAATGCTCGTCCGTCTGTCAATGCGGCGACAATGTCGTGCTATTTATGTTAAACGAGCGATTTATTTCAGTCGGTCGCGGCGTGAACGTCCGCGGCGGAATTTCGGCCGAGAGGAATCCGATTCCGTTAGATCGCGAGAGCCGGGGACGGCTCCGGCCCGTGCCGGCGCCGACTCCGGACGCCGCGCCTGTTGCCGGGCCGAGGTGCACCGCCACCCCCTCCCTCTATGACAATGACACTATTCGTACCTACAAAAGGAAAATTCGAGACGCCGCTGCTGACTCATCACCTCGTTCACCGGCACGCTGCTTGCTGCTCTACATTCCGATTTCCGACTCTCGTTTGTTTAACCACTCAAACATTCTCAAATTTTTGACGTATGGTATGTTCCTTTTGCAAAATGATTTGCTCACCTCATATTGGTAGTGGTCTGGTCATCCACATGCGTCATATAAAGTACGCCATCAAAAAGAAGTTTCAGCCGGTGTTCACTCACTGCATTGTGCACAGTAATATCCGATCGTAAATCACACTAAAACGACAGCGAATGGGCTCACGAGAGCGAACCGGCGATGTACGGGCGCGGGCGTGCGTTTCGCACGAACTCACGGAACAGACTGCGCCGGCGCACCATTTGGGTCACTGTCAGTCTGTGGTGGGGGACACACGTTCGCCAACTCGTTTCTGAAAAATTTGCGGCTCGCGAATAAGTTTCATGGATGCGGGCGTTTTCCCCGTGTTATGCGCCAATCCTCGGGCTGCGGAGCGCGCCGCTCACCGCGGCCGTCACTTTCGGCGGTCGTCGGCCGCTCGCCGACACTTCGCGACTTTACCGTTTGACTCGCTGTTCGCGACTGATGAATGTTTCTAGATGTACCGAGTGCGTCTCGTCACCACAGATTCCATTACCTTCACCGGACAGATATTTAGGAGCGTTGTAGAGTTAATGAAATTGCGGGTTTTCACCGACGGCACACGACACGGTAGCGAGTGGTACATACAATTTTGATTAGGAGGTTAAAATTAACTTTACTTTACTCGGAATTTAGTTTTAGGTGATAGATAGCTTGAAATATATTTTTGTAATAGTGTTTTGACTTATTATGTGTCGGTTAAAGCTAAAGCACTATATACACTTTTGGAAAATATCCATCACAGTCACAGTAAATAAAATTATCTCCGTGCTTTGCAAGGCACGTTTAAAGTAGGTCCTAATATCGCTTCATACTCGTACTAGCCTAGTCAGAGGCATTATGCGGCTAAACAATATTTGACAGAAAGGTTTAGTCACTGATCTTACAACACGTTGTATTTGTAAATAAAATACCTCAAATAAAATACTTGACATGAAATATAGGTTATTTTATGTGTTTATAAATAAAATGCCTATATTTTTAAAAGACCGATTGTATGACAAGGATATATTCATTCTTAGTTGTACTAATAGATTGAAAACTTTATTAAATAACTATGTGGCTATTGAAACTCTAGGTACCTACAGTTCTTTATAAAACACTTTTTAAGTAAAATATAATGTTTAAAATTAGGCATATACATAATAAACATATTGTCAAATCGACTTTACGAGTTATCTAACCACATCCGTATCCGTCCGCAATATAAACCACATAACTTATTATGTTAGTAAGCGGATGTAATAGCACTTGTGAGAATTAAGCGTAGGACTAGGAATTTCATTTTATAATTGCCTTTGGTAGGTAGAATCATCTTACTCAAATTCAAAAAACAAAGTCGCTTCGTCCGTCTGTACGCTTAGATCTACGCAACGGATTTAGATGCGGTTTTTAACAATAGACAGAATGATTAAAGATGAAGGTTTATATGTTTAATACGCATATTATATTACTAAAGACCTCGCGGTCAAAGTAGCGGGCAACAGCTAGTGTCTAGCCATAAGCGCATTTAAATATCACTGGGGCCTTCATGAACATGGTTTAGTATTGAGGCGGCTCTTCTCTACGGAGGATGGCATGGAAGCCATCTGTGTTAGCAATTTAGCTAATAATCAAGTATCGACACTAGTATGCTAGGCTATACAGGGTTATTTGTAAAACATCAACAACCTCCTAGGGGCTGATTCTGGTGCTCACATACTGACTTTTTCTTTGGGACCAACATTGAAATCTGAAAAATAAACACTTCTTCATACAAACTGATGTCAAGCTGGTGGCGGCTTAGTATGGGGACGTGTTTTTTTTTGCGTATTTGAGCAACAGAATCAGCCCCTACGAGGTTGTTGATGTTTTACAAATAACCCTGTATATTTCTTAATTCCACCAATTGACATAGGGCTGGCTGGCGTAGTGGAAATAGCCAAATCATCTATTATTTTTTTACTGCTTTGATTTTGTTTTATTTTATTTTAAGTTAAAATTGTGATGTAGAGTTTTTGTTGCAATTTATCCAATAGTTATTTATTTTTAGTTACAAATTATAAATTTACAATAAAATTAAAACCAAACCAACAATAACTTTTATATTTTCTACAAACTTTTATAAATGACACGCGCGCTATTTAATACTCTGTATGCATTGTAGATAGGGTAATTTAATAATCAGAATTAAAAATAATTTACCTACTACTTAGGAGACTTTTATCTCGTGCAAATGAGACTCAATCAAACTAGTCCTGTCCCAACCTAGTGGTTCAGGGCGGATTCTGCTGCTGCTGCGGAAAGAGATATTTTTTGGAAACGTTAATATTTGAAGGGAATTACACATTCTAGTAATTAAATGTATTTTTGGATGCCATGATAACATGGCTAAACATGAGATCTATTTATTAAATACTTGCACCATTTTCTTTCTTTTAGCAATTATGTTATTAATTCATTTTTTAACCGACTTCAAAAAAGGAGGAGGTTCTCAATTCGTCGGAATCTTTTTTATTTTTTTAATTTTTTATGTATATTCAGCGATCATTCGTTACTACATTGACCGATTTCAATAATGATTTTTTTGTTTGAAAGGTAATACTTTCAGAGTGGTCCCATATAATTTGGTTAAATTCTGATGATGGGATCTATAAGAAAATCATCAAACATTGCATGAACTCCGTAACTTGCCAACTGATTTTAGTATCTATCTTACCTAATATATTTGCCAAATATGGACCGATTTTGATGATTATTTTTTTAATGAATAGCTTATACTTCAAAGATACTATAATAAAACATTTTTAAGGGTAACAAACTAAGGGTGGAAAAATAGGAAATGAAACCGGTGTTCAGCAGTTAAATTAAGTTTGCACTCGTAAAAGATTTGTTTTGATTAGGATTTATCACTAAAATAGATGAAATAAGTTAATTTTATTTAAAAAAAACGACTTCAAAAAACTGAAACGCTAAAAATAATTTTAACACTTAAGTACCTAATCAGTTACTTTTGGAGTCGGTGCCAGTCGATGAGAGATTCTATGTTTTCGTTTGCACCGATTCCAAAAGTAACTGATTAGGTACTTGAGTGTTAAGATTATTTTTAGCGTTTTAGTTTTTTGAAGTCGTTTTTTTTTAAATAAAATTAATTGATGCTGTGATTGGGCTGTATGTAAACTGTTAAAACAATGATACAATAGTTCCTCTTAGCTCAGTAGCTTTCTTGAGTTACATTTATTTATTAGTCACCTAATGTATTTTAAAGTAGTTTAAATCAAGTATAGATATATAAAAATGATTTTCTAAAATTTCCCATAATCACGTCACAACTTGAAAACGACTTTACCGATTTCGTCCATCTTAAGGCCTATGTTCAGAAGTGGACGTCCTGTAGCTGAAGTAATCATGATGATGATTGTCTATTGCTGTTCATTATGTATTTAGTAGATATGTAAAAAATCCTGCTATTTATTTTTTCCTAAATAAGACTTGGGTGTTTTTAAGGCCTGAAGATACTTGCATAATGCAAGTATCTACTAGAATTGTTTATAATTATCCTATTTTGTATTTATTCCTAACTAAGGACTACTACCTAATGGGCTGACGACCTAGTCAAATCAAGGAAGCAGCTGGATGCATACTTCCCAAAGTCACTCTCGTTGGCGCTTTGTGAGCGAGGCCTATGTTCAGCACTGGACTTTCAAAGTTGATGGCGGTGATGATGACGTGTGATTACAGTCAAATACTGAAGAAATTTAAATTAAAGTCTGACAAGTAGATTAAATGTCTTAAATTATTTAGACGGGTATACACTAATTCATATAAATAATTTTTGTAAAAAACAATATAAAAATTACTGTAAGTATCTACTTTTGACGATTTGTATGACCCATTTAATGTTAAAAAGCAGAGCAAGCAATTACCTACTAACAACCTTTATGACTGTCCATTGATGTTAATGGAAAGAAAGAATAATTGTTTCGTCTATGGCCATTCATATAACGGCGCCGGAGAGTCTGGTGGCAGTGCTGGCTGGGTGGCCGTGAAAGTTAAGGTTGATCAACATTCCAGATTGCTCGCTATCTCTTTTACATATACCTGGTGGCCTTGTGGTAAAAGTTACGCTCGTTAATTTGTCGTTTTATGTCTGCGTTGTGATAAACCCGCCGCGACACTGTGGATTGGTTTCTGGAAACCTATGGTTGCAATTGGGAGGCAATTGGTAGTTGTCTATGATTACTGACTGACGTGACTTTTTACTCAGTAGCCACTTCAAATTAAGCAGAATATGCGTAATCAGGAAAAAAATATCGTGTAATTTTGTAAATTGCAAGTGGTGAACATATTAAAAGTCCTTAAGCGTGGGGCTGATATCTTAGCCTTCTCGTTTTAGCAAATCTTAGAGCACACCGTAGGGGAGACTGAGGATAGTTTACTATATGGGTTGGGTGCCTAAATGTAAAAAACTTGGCTTTTTAAAATTGTTGCAAAATTCAATTGAGATAGAAAAGCTGTTTCTTCTTCCCGCTCAATCACCGGACACACGGCATTGCATTCTCGTGCTTAGTTGAATGACGCAACACTTTCAAATAAGATTAGTTTTCGACGCTTAGTAAATTTATCCATAGAATCAACAATTCCCGGTCTCTCGTAATTAGTCATATTTTGCTGACCCTTTGTAGAGGAGAGATGATCTTTGGACTTCAGTGTTAGATATCCTTGATTACTGTTTTTTTTCTCAAACTTAAAAATTAGCCGTTTGTCTATTCTATAGATTGCTGAAGTTGTGTCGCATCGCTAAAACTACCCTGTTGAGTTCCTATGTATCGTAGAGTAAAATTGTATATCACCAATTTGTAGAAAATTGTATGCAGAATCTTTTGTCTGAAGCAACTATAATGCTATTCGTGAAGATATTTAAGTAAAACCCTATAACACAGTGACCTTAAACCTCTCCTAAGCCCTCAGCACAGCCCCCACCCTTAAGCACTTTTAGTATGTCCATCTGGACACCTCAAGGTATAACTGTACCAATTTGCAAAACTACATTTTTTTCCTTTGTTCTTAATAATTTTAAATAAAATTATTCTTAGGCTATTATAGTTATTGGCAGTAAAAAGGAGATTACCAACCAATTATTATTTGAAACAAGAACAAGTTCCGGTAGCAAGCATAAATCAATTCATTCCAAATTTGGACTGCACTTGAATAAAAAAATGATATTTCTTTGTGTCATAATTTCGTATAAGCATAATAAATAAGAAGAATGAAGTTACTTGTTGATTTATGTTGATTAAAATAATGATTAAGTATATACTATTCTATCATCATTATCATCATTTCAGCCATATGATGTACACTGCACTGCTGAATATAACAACCTTCCCTAACTTTACTTGCCCGTTTTTTGTATTTCATGTAAGTCTGTATTAGCTCCTTTTGATTTACTTATTAAAAGTACTTGACCGTAATTCGAGGCTTATAAATTGAGATAGGCACATCCGTTTCCCGTAGACCTTTACCATTTTAGTACTCTTTTTTACCTATAGAGGGCGTGTTTCCGGAGTCTCAATAGGCAGTGGCGCCATCTGAAGTTTTATAAGCTTGTGTCGCGCCATTTTAACTCATTGGCGTTCTTGTTCCCGTAGCAAAAGGTTATTCGCTTAAAGCTTACAAAACGTCTCTGTTGAGAAAATCAGTAATTAATCTTAGTGAAATTGTGAATCAGGAATAAAAGTAAGTACAAATACCATTGTGTTTGGCAATATTGCACACATTAGACTACTCTGGATAGTTATAATTTTAACGGTTAAGAAATAACATTATTATTTTCTACCCTCAAAGTGAAATAATTTTCTTTAGTAAAGTGAACTGACCTAGTTACGGTTATAACGATAAAAAAAATTGTTATTTGAATAGATGGAATAAATTTAGATTACCTAGATTTTTAAAATTTATAAATTTAACGGTTTTTCCGTTCCATACTTGTAAGTAAATATACACTTCGAAGCAGTTCTACCTTCATTCGTAAGAACGTTTGTAACACATAGTTATTTTCAGAATGAGTGAAATAAATGCACCGCCTGTTGAAGAGCCGAGGCCTGGACCAAGTGGTGTGCACAGAAAAAGAACTCGAAGCAGTAGCGCTGACAGTACAAGCTCATCCAGCAGCTCCAGCTCTAGTTCGTCGTCCGCAGATAAACGTAAGCGATCACGGCGGCACCGCCATAAGAAAAATAAAAGTAAACGTTCTAAATGGCATATTTTAACGAAAGAAATTAGTGAACTACGCAATCTCATTTCAAAGCCTACACCTCCTGAAAATAACAATTGTGATTTCGATGATCAATTATCTATTTATTCGAGGGTCAGTGGGGATCTTTACGACGATGAGGTAGATAGTAATGGAGTTACGGATACTGCTAATACTTTAGCCTTTACTTTTGACATAGAAACAAAGTTAAAAGAACCTTCGGTTCCCAAGACCCCAGATAATTATGTTAAAATGTTAGCCGATATTCAACGTTTTGGTAATTCATCCTGGTCTGAAGTAAGGTATGCGGACACACAAAAGCTTTACAATCATGCCCCCGGTTTTGTGAATCTTGAAACTAATGGAGAGGTACAACCTTATGATTCTCTTACACATTTGGCGAAAGATGATAAAGCATATGCGGCAATTACTTTTTGCGTTCTGAAGCAAAAAGAATGTCTGCAAGAAAATATACGTAGTTTGTTAAAGTGGGCTAAATCTGATTTAAGTAGTTTAAATGACCTTGATACAAAGATTGAAGAGTTGTTTTTAAAGGGAGAACTACATAAAGTTTCAACTGATCTAATGCAACTAGTCTGTGGGCACAGGTCAGAAACTATAGAAGTTAAGAGAGACGCAATTCTAAAGCACGTTAAAGATCCTGTTGTTAAAATGTCACTTAATAAGATACCACCCTCAAACACGCACATATTTGAGGCCGAAGCCTTCTCATCCGCATTAGAGAAAGCCGGTGGGGTTCGCAAAGTCTTTTGGCCTGTTAAGTCTGGACACTCCCAAAGAGGAATTAACAAGGCTAATCGCCGACTTTCGATGGGAACTGGCACTCGAAAATTTACAGCACCATCGAATGGTGTCCAAATTCCATGCTGTGGTTCTGGCTTTTCTGGTCATTCACACAACTCCTTACCACCCTCGAAGGGTGTATACAACAATTCAAATACGAACCAGCATGGCTGGTATAATAACGTAACTTGCGAAAATATCAGGGGTTCCTTTCAATACCGAGGCTCAAAGCCTCGTGGTTCACAAAGAGGTGGAAGGGGACGAGCATCATCTCATGCCCCTAGAGGCTCTAACAAACGCAGTGAACAATGACTCGAGGTCATTTCAGGCCGGACAATTAATCCACTATTTCGAAAATTGGATGGAAATGGGGGCCCCAGATATAATATTAAAGTTAATAAAAGGTTATCGCATTCCGTTTGTTTCAAAACCTCCTCTATCTGTTCCAAATGCAAGAAATCTGTCTCGCACACAAGTGTCAGACGAAATGACAACCATTATACAAAAAATGAAAGCTCAGGATATTCTAAAACCAGTGCAGATTATGTCCCCAAGTTTCATTTCGAACCTTTTTCTAATACCCAAGGCAGACGGGTCTCAACGCCCGATTTTCAATCTAAAGGCCCTAAACAAATTTGTGAGAGCAGAGCCATTCCGACTCATAAATATGTATCGAGTTCCCGAATTCCTTCAGCCAGGCGACTGGTTATGCAAGATAGACCTAAGCCAAGCCTACTTTCATCTGAAAATCTCGGAAGCGCATCAACGCTTTCTCAGACTAATTTACAACGGGGAACTGCTAGAAATGACCTGCCTTCCGTTCGGTCTAAGCACGGCCCCAAAAACTTTCTCCATGCTCACCAATTGGATGGCTCAAACGTTACGTCAACAGAACGTACGAATTTTAGTCTATTTAGACGATTTTCTGATCGTTCATCAAAGTCCTTTCATGCTCCGCAAACACATACAAATGACTCTGGCTGTCTTACATACTCTCGGGTGGTGTGTCAATCTCGAGAAGTCGATAACGATCCCTCAAAAGAGCATAACATACCTAGGTGTGTTATGGAAAACCTGGGACAACCAAAAGTCGTTACCAAAAGAAAAGATCGATACACTCGTAAAAAAGATACATCAGGTCTTAAATCAAGGACAGGTGATGCTAAACGAGATACAGAGTCTCGTAGGGCTGTTAAACTTCGCCAGCTTTGTAGTACCGCGAGGCCGATTACATCATCGTCACCTCGTCAGATTCATGAATGCCTTGCTAAAACAGCCAGCAGACAGAATTGTACTTCCTCAAGCAGTACAAACCGAGTTAAAGTGGTGGGCGCAGAACTGCCACACCTCGACATTGCTACACTTCCCTCCCCCGACACACTTCATCACAACCGATGCGTCGGATCTCGCGTGGGGTGCCCAATTAGACAATATACCCCTGACAGGCTCTTGGTCACCAGAGGAACAAAGTCTCCATTGCAACCAAAAAGAAATGTTGGCTATATTACACGTCATCCAACTGTATGCACACAAACTGAGTCACAGCTCACTTTTAATTCAGTGCGACAACAGGACGGTAGTAGCTCATCTTCGAAAGGAAGGGGGGACGAAATCGTTAGCGATGTTAGAAATAACCCACAAATTAATGACATTGTTAGACAGGCATCAAATAATCTTTACCATCCACTACATCCCGGGCAGATACAACAACCATGCCGATCACCTGTCGAGACACCGGCGTCCACCAGAATGGCACCTACTACCGAAATGCCTAAAAACAGTGTTCGCAAAATGGGGGACTCCGATGATAGACTTGTTTGCCTCGGAGAGAGCACATATAGTTTACAATTATGTAACCCTAGACCAGAAAGATCCGAACGCTCTATTCTACGATGCGTTCAGCGTGTCGTGGAATTATCCCCTAGCATGGATCTTTCCCCCGCCATTTCTAGTACCCAAAGTTTTGTCGCATCTGAACCAATCGACAGGGGTGTTTTTAATAGTTGTGCCCCGGTGGCAGAAAGTATTTTGGCGGGCGGACCTCAAGGCAAAAGCCCTAGCAGCTCCATATGTTCTGAGGAACTTGAAGTCGAACCTAATAGACACGTCAACTGGTCTTCCACCCCCGAACGTAGAGGATCTGACTCTCGAAATTTGGAAATGTGGGGGTGGTCTGAGGAGATAACTGATTGGAATAGTAGTCAAATATCCCTACTAAAAAACTCGTGGAGAAAATCTACGCTTAAAACATATAAAATAGCATGGGCGCGCTGGGTATTATGGGCAAGATCGAAAAAAGTAGATGCTAAAAAGCCCACGGGGTCTAATCTTGCGCAATTCTTGGCCGATTTGCATTTAATTCATCGTCTGTCGTACAATACCATTCTTTTACATAAGTCGGTTGTTTCCACTCTTTGTAACGCCGATATGTCTAGCAAGTTAAGCTCCCATGTCTTAGTCAAGCATATTTTAAAATCAATATCAATAAAAAATCCAAAACCGATTAGATCCCCTATCTGGGATATCGATATTTTAGTTCAATACTTAGCTAGTTGCACAATAGATAGAAGAAACACTTATCAATCTTCCCGACATACGGCTATTCTTTTGTTGTTATGTTCAGGGCGCCGGATCCATGATTTAACCTTACTCAAGGTCGATCCGGATCATTGTATAAAATCCAACGATAATATAATATTTTGGCCAGAATTTGGATCGAAAACCGATAAGAGTGATTATAGGCAATCGGGCTGGAATCTTATGGCTAATAACGACAACGTTCAAGTTAACCCTGTTTTCTGGATTGAAAATACTATAACATTGTTACAAGATAGACGAGATTCAGCTGGGAGCAGTAATTTGTTTGTAACAGTTAGGGGCCCTGCCAAAGAGGCGTCTCGTACTGTTATAGCAGGCTGGATAAGACAATTATTTAAAGATGCAAATATTCAGTTTAGCCCTGGTAGTGTAAGGTCAGCAGTGGCATCGAAAAATTGGTTAAATTATCCTCTAGATGAAGTTCTAGCACGCGGAAACTGGAGGTCCGAAAATACTTTCCAAAAGTATTATAGGCGCGAAGTTATGCCTAACAGTGACTGTACTAATACACAGCAAGTAACTCGATTATTTCGTCCTATAAATTAATTTTTTTTTTTTTTTTTTTTATTTTTTTTTTATATTAATAATCTATTGTGTAAATGATAAAAACATGATTTCTATAAATCGATACATTAGTTAGTGAAAGGTGTATTTAATAAGTTATAAAAATTTACCATACTTATTATTATGGCCTTCTGAATTGGGCTAATTAATCATTTGTATAACATACTGATTTTAATCATAACCTGTATTATATTCATGATTTGTAATTATCTTTATTACTTACGTCTTCAATTTGTTATGGTAATAGTATGTACATACTTTTAATAAATGAATACATACATGAAAATATATTTTAATTTAAAGTCAAACTTTGTCACATTGGCGTATAATTTCGGTGTTTCCTTGTCTCACCAGGCGATAACAGACACTTCTCAATTTATAAGCCTCGAATTACGGTCAAGTACTTTTAATAGCAGCGTTTTACCTGAAATAAAACGCATATTAAAATACTTACCTAATTCGAGGCTTAGTTTGTAACTCTGCCTGGTGAATTAATAAGAGCCAATGAGTTAAAATGGCGCGACACAAGCTTATAAAACTTCAGATGGCGCCACTGCCTATTGAGACTCCGGAAACACGCCCTCTATAGGTAAAAAAGAGTACTAAAATGGTAAAGGTCTACGGGAAACGGATGTGCCTATCTCAATTTATAAGCCTCGAATTAGGTAAGTATTTTAATATGCGTTTTATTTCAGGTAAAACGCTGCTATTTAGCACGTATTTTGTTCTCTGGATGTAAGTACGTATATATTTACATGGAAGTTAACATGTTCTTGTCACCACTATTATCGTCAAAGTATCCAAAGTATCAAGACGAAAGTCTACAAGCAGTGTGTGTTACCAGTGATGACTTAAGGAACTCAAACGTGCCTCATAAGAAAGCTCAAGGTCGCACAGCGTGCTATGGAAAGGGCTATGTTTGGTGTACTCGTATCCTTGCGAGATCGAATCAGAAATGAGGAGATCCGTAAACGAACAAAAGTTGCTGACATAGCCCAACGGATTAGCAAGCTGAAGTGGCAGTGGGCGGGGCACATAGCACGTAGAACTGGCGGCCGATGGGGCAGAAAGGTTCTGAATGAAGGCCGCGTACTAGCAAGCGTAGCGTAGGACGTCCACTCACAAGGTTGTCAGACGACCTGGTAAGGGTCGCAGGAAGTCGCTGGATGCAGGCCGCTTCCAACGGGCCAATCTGGAAGTCAATGGGGGAGGCCTATGTTCAGCAGAGGACGTCCTATGGCTGAAATGATGATGATGATGATGATGATGATCAATAGTTTATTTGTTGATGGCTTTAAATTAATTATTGATACTTAAAAATCAACACATTTACGATCGTGTTGTTTTTTGATACTATACCTATAAAATTACTTTTAAAACAGTTGCCAATTTTAAGGAAACGGGTGTGTTTATTTATACCAACAACTTTTTCCATGGGGTCAACATTGATATCACAATATTTTTGATTCTCCATACAAAGTAACGCTCTACCTCGATGATAATGTATGGAGCAGCAATTAGCAATAGATTAGATCTACTTAACTTGAAAAATAGTAATACGTATGTTATGCCTAACTAAAGTTTGAACACTATAATAGAACTTTTTATAGAAGAGCATGCGATTTAATATTATGTAATTTGAGAAAAAAAAAATATTCCACAGTTACCATTCAGAGTTAAAAGAAAACGTTAAATAATGTGCTTACTATTACGTTAAATAATGTATATTACACTGGCGTGCGAATAGTATTTTAACTGACTTCTATGATCAATAAGCTTAGGTTATCCGGAATTTCTTGCACTTATTGAGATGAGTATGTTTTGTTCAATTTATAAGGCTAACAAGTAGATGGCCAGGTTTTATCACACGCCAGTGTAGTTCGAAATAATGATGTGAAGCCGTGAGTGAACATGAAGTATAAATACTCTTCAGTGCTTCTTAGGGTTCCGTAACTCAAAAGAAAAAAAAACGGAAGCCTTTTTAAGAGCACTTTAAGATACCCGTCCGCGTATCCTAAGAAAAAAAGAGTACTAAAGTGGAAGTTCAAATTTATATCAAATACTTAAATATACGTTGTAAGGGTTGTAGTCTACAGTCCCACCAAAAAAAATAATTCGAGCATTTAAGTCAAGGCAACTAAATGATCTATTTATGTCATATATTTTAACCCTCGCAAACAACATATTCAGTAAAATAATGTTGACCGCAAGCGCAACCGAATTTTTCATAAAGAAATAAATTACATAAGTTATTTCTCATAACATTAAAATGTGTCTAAAAAACTTTCGTTGTTCAGAGTTTACATTTTTTATTATTTCTTGAACTAAGTACTTTTTATTATTAAATCTTATCCTTAAATAAAAAGAAATAATAATATAAATGGCCTTAAATCAAACGTATCGAACTTGGTGTGATAATTCTGAAGTAAAACAAAAGCAATAAAAAACGGTCTAGTGATGTGTAAGTTAGAGTTGCGCAAACTCGAAATAAATGTAAGAAAACACGGAGGAACGGGACCCTCAGTGCATGAGTCCAACTCGGACTTGGACAATTTTACTTAAGAAATTTTCTAGTTGCTGTACGTTCACGCTAACCGTGGCTTTTGTTAGATATTTCTAATAAATATTAAGATCTATTTTATGACGGTTATGCTAACAAGAAGTCTTAGGGAGAATGTCGCAATTAAAATTGTTCTCGTGAAATGTTGATTGGACTGAATTACTTAAACAGATAAGCAATTTATGTATTTTGTTAAAGATGTGTGTGCATAATAATTAAAATTATTGGAGTGAGAGTTTTTATTGTGTCAATCAGGACTTACTTACTAAAAAATATCGTAATATACATACTAAATAATAGTATTATGAAGTCACTAACAATGATTTTAGTCCAATAATTTAGTAGTTTTACCTGGAAAGTTTGACGAAAATTTTAGAAATTGGTCTCAAAGAGTCTCAAGTTGACAAAGATTAAATGGCAAAGTTAAAATTCCAAAAGAACACTTCATAATATATATTTTTAAAACTTTTCAGGTCGCCCCCAATGAGCACCAAATGGCTGTACTATGATACCTACTGTCAGTAAGTGACGGCTAAAATAAAATAAATTAATGGGCAAGTTTTTACTTTGTTTTGAATTAAAATTGTGTGTGGTATTTTCTTGAAAGTTTAGCTACTTAATTAATATATGAAACAACGTTCACAACATGTTTCTTCAGTATATTATCCGTACGATTACAGAAAATAAGGGTAAACCTAAAACTCACCAAAGCACTTGCTTATTCGGTCTGTCAAACATTTTTAGTCGGGTCCTTTCATACAAACAACTTTACGTTGATTGCATTCCAATATTTTTTTTTAAAAATGTCTTAGGCCTATTTACATTTTTGGACCATTGTGATTACCTTTTTTTCCCTATTGTATTTGGTAACACAAAAGATTCAAAAGTTTAACAGAAGCAAGACCAAGAGTCGAGAAACTATCTAACATAAAATATCCACACGAATGGATTAAATGATAACATAGAGGCACTTACCAGATAATGTTAACACCTCAGCATGCCAGAAGCGGTAACAGAGTTCTCGAGCAAGGTGCGAACAACTCCCAAACAGCGCCGAAACTAGTTTTTCCATGTAAAAAAGCCAGACAAACAGAGGCATCACGAGTCTGAGTCTAAGACTGCTTGTTCAAATTCAACTTATCGATCCGCCAACATATACACTGTTTGGCAACATATTGAGAGTGACGCGTTCGAAAAAAAGCGCGGCAAAATCATGGCTGGGCGGGGCGGGGGGCGGGACAGGGCGTAGCGCCCTTGGCACCGCCCCACTGACTCAGCGCTGCGCCCGCGCAACCAGCAGCGTTAGGACCAAGAAACCGCTGTCACTTTGCATTGGCAACTTATCAAAATTATCGTATTTTTACGCTTTGTCAAAAATGTAAACTACAAACGCAATCGATTCGACAAAGATGTTGTCAGAAGTCTCGTAGCAGAAGTTATCTTATAGTTAACATATCACTTTTTTGTAGCTATTGTCTTGTGTAAAACTAACTCTAATGAACGCATCACTCGCCACATTTTTTATACTTACTGAATGTGTTTGAACGCTACACATTACGAGTACATATTTAATATTATTCTATATTCTACACACACACAAGCAAAGTTGAAGACGGCAAATTGATAACAATTGTTGCGAAACAAAGGACCATAGTGGGTCCGTTTGGTTGTAGCAAATTACTTTCTTATCGGAGAGATATTCATAAGACTTGTTTGTTGCTAACTGCTACACGTTCTCATGTAGAGAAGTGATAATATTGCTAGGCTTACCATTATTCTGTATTATTCACTTCTATCACAATTGAAATCATATTTTTATAAAAATAAATGGCTGAATAATCTTAAAAAATGTTTCTAAAGGTAGAAACACGTTAATTAAGGTTCGTTATTTGCTTTATTGATACAAATGGTAGATTATTTTAACACCGCGGAACATAATTAAGTGTAAGTTGAAATATTTATACAAAACATGTCATATAATAAATAAATATACGCCAATAAGTTATGTCTCGGTCGTAAAAGTGTATTAAAACTAGTTTAAAAAAAAAATACATCAATATTATAATACTGATAAATCTGACTCATAGAAATCTAGTTTTAGAACATCCGTGTTTTGGAATTTAAGTAAATCGCTATTTGAATACATTTTGGTATACATTGAATAGTTAGTTGATAAGTTTGAAGTGTTAATTTAGTGTTAAAGTGTGGGTGTGTATAGCACATTGTGTACGATATGATTTTTTATTGTTGCTGACTGATTAGATTAGATAGGATATCACGTAACAATGACGCGAAGTCTATTCAAGGAAAGAATGTGCCACATTTGCTGATCGACCTTGGGCTGCGTGTGTAATGGTGCTGAATGCTGCCACATACATAGTTAAGATTATAAAATGTTTTTTAATACCCTAGTAGTAATCTTACTCATATTATGAATGTGAAAGTATACATGTTTTTAGAATTTGATCTAGACCGTTTTTATTCTAATTTTGAATTCCTGTATTCGTTCGTTCCTCTACGCAGACGAAGTCGCGGGTAGAAGCTAGTGTTTTATAATAGTATGGAGGTATGACAAATAATGGTAAGTAATAATCGTATTTTTACATACCGATAGAGCACACTTTACTTAATTTAATCAGTGTTTTTGTAATACATTTTTAGCTATTAAAACTTATTTTACAATCAAATTGTATTTGCACACACAAATAAAATAATAGAAATTAGTTTACATGTTTTGAGAATGACTACTTATGTATTTATATAAATAATAGACTATCTCTAAAACTCCAAGGATTTCATTATATTAAATCAAAGAAAACAAATAATAAACTAATTACTTAATGGGGTAACTTGAAAAATTGCGTTGATGTCTTTTACATGGGGTTTTCTACCATGGAGAATCTTTTAAACTTTTATTTACGCTTTTTTAGATTTTTGTCTTAATTTGCGTTTATAAATAAAACGAATTATTAAAAATTATAAACTTAATAAAAGTTACTAATCTTACAATTATGATGAAATTGTAAAATTTACAAAATTAGGTCAGGTTGGAGTAATACCTAGTCGGAGACATCGATTGCGACGTCAAAGCTGCTGCGTGGGCCAAATGGCGAGAGGTGACTGGTGTCATTTGTGACCCCAGAATGCCGGTTAAGCTTAAAGGACAGATCTATAAGTCCATCATTAGGCCTGTTCTTTTATATGGCAGCGAAGCATGGCCGCTACTTGAGCGACACAAGCAGGAGCTGCGTGTCACGGAGATGAATATGCTGCGGTGGATGTGCGGAGTCACGCGTAAGGACCGCGTGAGGAACTCGCGCATCCGCGGTAGCCTTCGTGTCCGTGATATTGCAGACAAACTGCAGGAGAGTCGCCTACGCTGGTACGGCCATGTTTTGCGGAAACCGGCAAGCTACGTAGGAAACAAATGTCTGGCCATGCCGCCACCGCCAGGTCCTGGCAAAAGGGGTAGACCCAAGAAATGCTGGCTTGACGTTGTGAGGGCTGACATGCGAGCCAATGATCTCACAACTAGAGACGCTCAAGACCGCGCGAAGTGGAGGAGCAAATCAAGGAAAGCGGACCCTGGGCTCCAAAGCAATGGCTTTGGACGCAACCGGGATTGACCGTATAGATGATGATGATGATGATGATGGAGTAACACCTAGTACTTATTGCAATTATTTGAAAAAGAACAAAATATAGTATAAGTTAGATAGATACTCTTATTTGCACACCACACAAAAAAAAAACTTTTCCAGACAACATTCAGCTTAGAATTAGCTTAAAAATAATTGGTAAGTTCTGGATGGGGTGTATGACCTACATCTGAGAACATTGAACACCCTATGATACCCATAGAATTGCTGGAAGTTTTATCGTAACTGCTTATTTAGGTATAATAAAACTAACTTAATTATAACGCCAGTTCTGGACTCTACCATTTTAACACTTTGTTTGAATTCCAAGTGACATTTTAGTGATTTACCAGGCCATCTGACTTGATAAAGGTCTCAAGCTCAACAACCAGGAAAATTGACGAACAATAAATAGTAACTATAAATATCCCCTTGATGACTGATAAGTTGCTAGCACACCATTACAATGTCATGGTTTCGAAGCAAAGTACTCTTGTGTTAAGTAAAAATTTATTGTTATTCTTATTCTCTTATTCCTGTGTTACGAGGTACAATGCAACATTTTATTTGCTAGAAGCGTGACCCAGAACATACCAACAAATAGGTAACATATATAAACGTAAACATATTTAAAAATAATACAATTATTTATTTATTTATAATACATCTAAATATTCAGTTATCTCTGTATCTAAGCATTAAATTATGAATGCAATGTCCGTCTCATGTACCGTTGATCGTTGGTCCACTCGGCTCGGCAGCCTTCAAATCGGCTCGACTTTCGAATCAGCGCGTGAGTCATTCCAGTGGGCTCAGGGCGATGACGTCACCGCGAGAACCTCGCATTGGCTCCAGCCAGTTTCGCTAACCCTGCCCCCAGGCATATTCCTTCCAAGAAATCCGTTGTTTGTGTTTTCAACTTGATAGAAAATAAAACTTAAATGGCTTTACGAAAACACCATTCGTCAGTAGTTTATTTTTAGACTTCATTTGTTTATGTCATGTGATTTGTTTTAATTATGTTGCCAATTTTTTCATAGCCAATGAGTGATCATTAACGAATTGAAACCAAACTAAATCGGAGGCATATTATGAATTATTTTCAATATAATCCATAACGTTTCCGAGCATGATTCGGTTTTAATCCAATGTTTCGTAAAAATGGTTCGAATTATAGTACCTATCTGTCAATAATTTTTTCTTAATTCTGTTTGACTTAAGTTAGTTTTTGAATTGAATACCTTCATCTGAAGATTGTCTAAATGTTGAAGCGCTGGTCGCGGATCCGGGCCTTCGACCGGGTGCGGGTGAATGACCGCCAAACCGCGCCAATCCGCCATCTTGGATTCGTCACGGCGCGCGCGCATTATGTTTTCTGCGCAAACTTACTAACATCATTCAATTTGATGGCATAACATGTCTTTGGAAAACATGGAAGAAAGGAGTCCGCATGGCTAAATATTAATCGATTTTTAGTCAATAGAATACAGGGTTAGTGGTTATTACGTCTTAAGTTATTTTTTATTACCCTTTTAATCCGATTTCAGTTACTAATCATCTTATACCTTAGGTTGCCTAACATGGTAGATAGATCCCCTAAAGGTAATAATAAGGTAGTCATTTGCACGGAAAGTCGAAAAATAAATCTCCGAGACCGAATATCAACGTTTTCATGTTAAAATACTTGGTACTTACTGCTTACTTCTAAACTAAAAGCACATTCTATAATCTTGACATCACTTGGAGTAAATACACGATATTGTAGAATATATGGACATGGAGATTTATAATTAGGACACATTAATATATAAATTGACCACCATTAATGTTTCATTCAAGTCTGGTATTATTAAGGTGTTTATCAACATTAATGCATCTAGTTAGAATACAGACAATTGGATGACGTAAAGTAGTCACGTCTCATTTTACAGTGTTTCAGGGATTTAGGGATAATTTACACTTAGACTATTCGATTAGTAGTAGTAGTATAACGATTTGGCTAGTTTTCTATTAAAATTAAACTGAACATGTATGGGTAAGTAATTGTAAAACCGCAAAGAGTCTAGCAAATGTGGTTGTAAGACATGAAGAGGCGTTGTTCACACATCATAGATTAAACCCTTGGTGTATAGCATTTAGGCGACATTCCTCGAAGGGAGAAACTTGTCGGACGGCATTCAGGGCTCGCCCTTAACCGCGTCGAGGCCGAGTACCGTTTGCTCTGCCTTTGCGCTGGACACGTGCAGGGTTGACACACATTTTTTTTGATTAGGTACATAAATACTTAGCAACAATGTACAGGATGTCTCGTAACTCAAGGATAACCCTGTAACCACATACTCTATATATCACGTTAAACAACTTTTGATCTATGACTTTTAAAAATTTGCATGAAAATTTATCGACTTCCCATAAAAAAATACCAACCAGACGATTGTATAGAAAAAAAACATATGCTTACTTTTAAAAGTCATAGAACAAAAGTTGTTTACTATGATATATAGAATATGAGGTTACAACGTTATCCGTGAGTTACGGGACATCCTGTATAATGAACACCAGGTACCTATAAAAGTACGAAGAAGTTATAAAACTTGTATGGTATTAAATCTGTTTATAATGTATGTACACACTATATTACGTTAGTTGGATTTTGTTTTATTACCATTATTATGTATTCACATAAAAGCCAAAAAGACTTTCTTTTTATAAAATTACTTACTTTATCGTTTATCTATAAATAGATAAGCCTGTATCAGCAGCTAGGTAAAATTAATCTGATAAAAAGAAAGTACCTAATTTAATATCTATTATCGATACAGTCATTCTAACAACGAGATAAGCCCACATACAACTTGTCGATAAATATTTTTTTTACTTAAATAGGAACAATTTACATCAAGGTCTCGTTGATTATATTATAGTTGGCAGTAGTCTAGTTTTAATTTAGTTGTAGATTTTGTAATAGAGCAAGGACAATTTGAATGGTACATGTTAGAATTAAACTATCTTGTGTACTTGACTGTACACAAGATATTTCTACTTATACATATACTTGACCATTGAAAATGTTAAGGTATCAACTAAGACCTGAGAGAGTACTGAGAGACTTATTCTATGATTAGACAAAACCCCTATGTTATAAAATCTGATAAATCTAATACTATCTTTAATAGATGAAAAAATAAGTTTTAATAATATATGTAGTATGTATTTGGTTTTTAAAGGTAACTTTTTGTTGACAACCCTGATCGACACGATTCATCTAATGCCAATAGCATTCATAGGCTGGCTAGCGCGATCTGTCTCACCGGTCTGTAGATAACATTGACGTCTAACATGCACAACTGCTTAATGTGATTTCACATTTGACGGAGAAAATAATGTTTTAAAAAAACTTAATAATACTTACTGTAATTATTTTACGAATAATTTCTATCTTTGTTATATTCCCAAGTATTTAATAAAAAGTAATGAGCTAAATGACTTAATGGGTTGAGCTGAACCCTGAAGAAGTCCAATATAGCTACTTCGGGAAGTAAAAATAATACGGTATTAAGAGTGTTGCGCATATCACTGTACTGCTACATTAGCACATATAACCTAATAGACATACAAAAACTAAACACTATCACTATAATATCACTATCGATTTTCAACGTAATCAAAAGATACGACCGGTTATGCTACATATTTTAAAACATGCAAGAGAATCACAACCGAACGAAGGGTACTTCCGTTGACCTAGAATCATGAAATTTTGCAAACAGCAAAATCTTATAGCTCAAATACAGAATAACCGGGCCTTAGATTCGTTGTATCTACTTTTTTATTATTTTAACAAACCGAAATAGTTTTAAAAAATCTCGCGACTCGAACAATTTAGTACGGAACCCTTGGTGCGTGAGTCCGACTCGCAATTAGCCGGTTTTTAATAAATATTTTACTTCTTTCAGACTACTCTAGAAATATTAGTCTTTTAACGCTAAAATACAATATTTATATGTCGCAGTTAATAAAGCCTCTGATCGGAGAAACAATGAACGTTTTAATTTAATCTCTCGACTACATTTTGTAAAATCATAACCATAACTTTCGTTCATTTCCTATTATCATATTAACTTTGCTTTTCAAAAAAAAATTGTATCTGCTCTCCAACTATAAAATCCTTCTCAAATAAATCGAGTGTGGTGACAGAAATTCAGACCAATGTAAGTTTCTCTTAAGTATAGGTTTTCCGAAAATCAAGAACACTGAACCAACATGTTTCTTGAAAGTAGTAATTATAAAGTAAATACATGGGTGTTGTTGAAAATCGACACCTACCTGCAGGTGTGAATTGACTTTTGTTTTTGAATAATTACTTACTATATTTAAATCCGATGTAAACTCTACTAGGTAGAAAGTAACGTAAAGGAACAGAATTGCTTATTTTACTCACACTATCAAAATCGGTTCAGAGGTATGGCGTAATGGCGTAAAGACAGACTGAATTACTTTCGCATTCATAATATTAGTATATTTTTATTGTAGACGAGTTCTCGATGAACCGCCTAGTTGAAGAAGAGATGGATTGAACGACCGGCCTTGAGGAATGCCGTCGCACATTGTATGCCGTCTGTGCCTCGCGCTATGCCCTGTTCGACTCGTCATAGTTTTGGAGCTAGTATCATTTATGTGCAGGTAGAATGAATATAATAAATTTAAAAAAATGGAATATATTAATGTAGGTAGAATAAAAATAATAAATAAAATAAAAATATTAAAATGATAATAAATTAATAAAAACAGCCAAAAAAGTGGTTCTAGATGCTCTAAAGAAAATATGACACGTGGTAGGCTCTTCTACATCTACACATAATAATAAAGCTATTGAAAACTGATTTCTGTACGGACGTGTTAAAAAGCTTAATTTAGGCCTATTTGCAGAAATAAGTTGTTTTTTAAATAATAATACAATAAATAATACTTAGTCCCTAGACCCTAACAAGTTAAAATGCTTTGTCCGTTAGTATGTATGTATGTTACCTATAGACACAAAATCGAATAAAGTCATTTTGATAACATTAAAGCTTGAAAGTCTATAGTCTGGCTTAAAATCTGACGTACCTTTCGTCTCCAATAATTTAGTAGATACAAAGATACAACTTAACCTCTTTACCGTATGCCATCCTATACGATCAATTCACAGTTAATTTGTTATAACCAGTAATCGGAATAGGTAGATTGATTCGATGTACTTTGGTAGTGCTAGCATAATGTCCATATTAACATCAATGTTTGAGATCATTAACCCCAAATCAGTCTACCTATTCCGATCACAGGTTATATCAAATTTCGTAACCAAGCCAAATTGAAAAAAGAACGAACTAAAATTATCCCGTTTTAGTGTTGCTGTAGGATGATTAAATTTTATTCTATATAGTTCTAAAGTCTACGCAGATGCAGTGGCGTAGCTAGGTAACCAAGGGCCCTGGGGCAAATTAAAAAATGGGGCCCCACTGCTATGTAAACTGAAATAGACAAATACTTTAAAAATGCTAAGCTACTTAAGCTCTTTTTTGTGCACTGCAGGTAATAAAAATATTAAACAGTAACAACATAGATTACAATTATTACTTGGTTTAGGTTTGGCTAATAAAACGAAATAGAGAAGATTCAAGGGTATATTATATAAAGGTCGGGCCTACCAACTGACTAAATAACAATTACATTTACAATTTTTTCCTAGCTTTAGTTTTCGCAAAAGTATCAATGACTTCGTTTAAATCTAGGCTTGATGCGGTTTTGTTTTCAATTGCTATTAGCGATAAAGCCGGTGACAGATGGAGGCGGACGCGGCAGCGGACTCGTCTTGACATTGTAAGGTCAAACGCTGCCATTGGTCGATCCTTGGGCTGGTGGAAGTTGACTGAATCATCATCCCTTGGTTCTATATTTTTTCTACAAGTATTGATGCTTTTGTTCTTATTATTTTTATTTTTTTAAATACAGTTTTACGATTTTATAAAAAAAAGTTTTTATTATTTTTCTGCCCTTGGCCTATAAATTTAACAGCACTGTGCGATTCTATCTCGAATTTCGTCTCACTAGGTGTAATTAAAAGCTTGTTGTTAGTCTCATAATTTGATACCTAAATAGCGATCCATAGACATAAAATTGAAAAGGTGTATCTAGGAACGTTAACGCAGACCGCAATAAAATTATTGAAGCGAATCATTTTAGAATACTCCGCTACTTTATCTACAAAGATTATCATAGGTTCGTGAGATATAAATTACACAAAATGTGAATATAAATTATAGCCAATTAGATAGCTTATTGTTGTAAAGTCTACTTAATTCTACTTAATTATCAAAATGAATAATAATAACTCGCTGATAAAACTAAAAATGTTTTGGTTGCTGACTACTAGTACCGACAGAGTTAGAGAAACTTAGTAATGTATGACTTCATAAATTTCCGTTTGGTGTAGTGGTTCGCGCTCCGGTCTACAATGTCAGCGGTTGTGGGTTCGAATCCCGCATGGGGCAAGTGATTGCATAATGAGCACGAGAATTTGTACCTAATTCATTTATTTATTTATTTATACTTTATTGCACATTAAAAATAATTGTACAAATGGCGGACTTAATGTCAAGAAGCATTCTCTACCAGTGTCAACCAGTGATCAAACAGAGAACTACATTACATACATTCATAAATGTTAGTAAATGTATTTAAGTATGTTTATCCGTTATATAGTCGCCACAGTACAAGCTTTGCTTAGTTTTGGGGCTAGATGATTGATATGATTGTTGGGAATTTATTATTATTAATAAATACGTATAAAACTTAGTTTCAAACGACTTCTTATATTCTGCATTTTCCAATAGCTTTATCAGCACCAGCAGCATATACGTACCTATGTATATTCCGTGGTGTAACCATGTGCTAGTTCATATGTGGGGCTATGTGGGAGTGGACGACGTGGACGTCAATAGAAAACCTTAGCCAGCTACCAGCTATTAACCCATCTTTTAGGATACCAACGAAATTATTCCGAACCAATGGTGCCAATGCCAATCAGATCTTTCTCTAGGTACATACTATGTCTGAAATGCTGTCTGTCTGTCAAGACTATATCCATCAGCCTGCCCTAACTTTAAAAGAGCTTAATAAAGGCCTATTTGCAGAAATAAATTGGTTTTATGGGTTTAGACCTTTTGTTTACAACATGTAGCTTAATGGTTCAGCTATAATTTAGGATATGGTTTTAAAAAAAATAATTTAATAAAGTAAGAATTGGCTTGTGGTGAGAAAATAAACAAGTTATTTTCTTTACTAACTAGCGTATATGAACTGTATTTATTCAATCATTGCCGTATTCTGGCGGACGCAGGAAGAGTAAAGAAAGAACGCGGCACAATAAATTGAACGAATTGACTGAACGGCGTTTGGGAAAAACCGTTGGGTCAATTTGACTAAAATTTTAAGAAAAAAATGTAGTCTGTAACACGCTGATCGAACGTGTCAAGTCGCAATATTTAATATTTGCCAATTTTTTTGAGATATGGCTATTAAACTACAAAAATAATTGAACTACTTATAGACATACAGGGTGGTCCAGGCCAGATGGATATAATTTATTTTTAGGTAGTCGACTTAGGGACCTATTTGTACCCGCCAGGAAAAAAATTATTTCTTAATTTTCTAAATGGTTCAAGATTATTTTCCATTTGTACTTGGACTTGGCGTAGCCGATCTCTGAGTTCTGTTCAACGAAATTATTCCGAACCAATGGTGCCAATGCCAATTTTTTTTCCGTATTCGTATTCTATAGTTAGATTTTTTTTTTAATCGTAACTTTTTTCTGGTTCGTTAACATGAGACTAAATCGTCACCCGATGGGTACCTATAGACGGCGGTCGCCGAAGAGGTAGACCCAAAAATAATGTTGTGACGACTTGGTTAACTTAACGAGGGATTGGGAGTCATTGGCGATAGATAGAGATCGATGGAAGAGTCTGGGGGAGACCTTTGCCCAGCCGTGGGATTGAACAGGTTGATAAAAAAAAAACCTTGAGACTTTTTTTGGCAATACAAGAGCATAAGTTGCTACAGTTTAAAAAAAATCATGAGTGCTTTGAACCGTTTTTTTAATTTTTAATTGGAGTTTACCAAAAATCTGTCGATTTCAAGGAAAGTAATTATTCTTGCATTGATATGAAACTAAATGCACTTCAAATTTGCAGATCAGTCTGAATTTTTTTTCTGAGAGAGTTCAATGTCTAAGTAAGCACCTAAAATAAAAAAATAATATAATTTTTCATTTTTAAAGTTCTAAAATGAAAAAAAAAAAAACTTGTATTCGGCTGACAAGCGATTTTTTTCCTGGCGGAGACAAATAGGTCCTAAGCCGACTACCTATTAAAAAAATTATATCCATCTGGCCTGGACCACCCTGTATATATTAGTTGTAGTATTAACTTTTTGTGATTTGGTGGTGGCCATTCTCTAAAATTCATTGAATAGAGTACAAAAGTATTTTTTGTTCGTTTTAGGAAAAAGAACTCCTCTATGATCACTTTGTTGTCCGTCTGTTTATCAATTATCATAGTATCAATCTGTAAAAAATTCAGACTGACGCAGAGATGCAGACAGAAGTCAACACAACCAAAAGGTAAGGTTAGTTATGCAAGGGAATCAAATCCTATAGGGTAGTTCCTGTTGACCTAAAATTATAAAATTTTGCAAAAAGCTATCTTTTAGTAAAAGTAAAGGAAAAACACCGAACCGTAATTTAACTACATTACATTTTAAAATATTTTTTTTTAAACGCCGGCCAAGTGCGTGTCGCGCATGTACGGTTCCGTAGTTTTCCACCACATTTGCGATATTTGTTACCTGTTTTACAAAATTAACAACATCATATATGTAATTATCTTCTCCAAGTTTTTACAAGATAACTTAGTAACAAGAATAAAAAATTATCCCCGCTGTAGGTGTGTGCCCCGATGTGGCAAAAAGGTTCCAGAATGGAGACCGCGTACCGGCAAGCGCAGCGTAGGACGTCCACCCACAAGGTGAACAGCGATCTGGTAAAGGTCGCAGGAAGACGCTGGATGCAGGCTGCTTCCAACCGGCTAATCTGGAAGTCAATGGTCAATGGTCTGGCCTATGTTCAGCAGTGGACGTTCTATGGCTGAAATGATGATGATGTAGGTGTAGGGGAGGTAACTTTATTTTTATTCTACTACTTTGTCGGCGTGATTAATATTGCGAAATTACGACTTTTAAGGACTAAGCTAAACCTTGGACAGACAGAGAGAACCTTTTGGACACGGCAAAACTAATAAGGGTTCTCTTGTGACTACGGAACTCTAAACAAATGTTTTTTCGATGCTTATTCTAAGTTGGAAAAAGCGACTTTCTTTAAAACTCGATTCCCGTTACGGAGGAGCTACCTATATAACCAAAGTTTAAATGGAACCCTCGGTGCGCGAATCCGACTCAGACTTGGCCGTTTTTTTATGTTTAAACCCAAAGAAATGAGGGGTCAATGTTTACAGTCTTAGACCCTTTTTGATACGGGTTCTACAATAAAAATGGTAATGCAAATTCAACTTTGTGTGATTAATATGTGGAGTTAGAGAATTTAGTAGAACAACAGGAAATAAAAACCAGCCAAGTATGAGTTAGGCTCGTGATAAAAGTAATGTGTGTGAGTTTATTATTAGTAAAAATGGAATGGTACAGAAAGTTTTTTTTGTCCTTGGTCGTTCCATTGCAAGTATGTAATTACATAAAAAAACCTGAAAAATGTAAATCCCCGGTTACTTTGTGCCAAACTGACTATTTTGATTTACAAAACTTGTACCTAACAAAACAAAGGAGCACGATGATTTGTTTGTCGCAAACAGCCAGATAGTGATGCAACTCCCAGTTTGACTCACCTCGCTGCGAGAGCTGATGATTCACCTCGCGTGATGTACACGCACTGTTACCTCGCTGACCTTATCCCGATAAACATACAGGTCAAAATCAAATGGAAACATTTTGTGGTTGATTATCGCCATTGGTCACATTTCCCTTCGATTCGGGCAAGGCCGTTTTTTGTTTCGGGCCTGTAATGAAACTCGAGTTGTTATCAAAGAAGTTTAGAACTAAAAAAACTCGATTAGTAACAACATTATAGAGATTATAGACACCGGAAACTCTTAACACCAAAAACCTACTTAGCTTCGTTTACTTCCAAAGCACACTAATAAAAAGAAACATAGTAGTTAGTAATACTTATTAAAATTCTTCCAACAATACTTAATACCAAATCATTTAGTCTTAAACTAAGCAGAGATAGATAACTTAGCGAAATACTTAAGCTCGTATGTATATACTTGTTATATTATACATGATATTCATGATTCAGGTACAAATTTGATCGTACTCATCACCCAAACACTTGCCCCTTGCGGGATTTCTGTTTGATATAAGTTAATTTTATAAAAAAAATAAAAACCGACTTCAAAAAACTAAAACGCTAAAAATAATCTTAACACTTAAGTACCTAGTTAGTTACTTTTGTAGTTGGTGCAAATAGAAAACATAGAATCTCTCATCGACTGGCACCGACTCCAAAAGTAACTGATATGGTACTTAAGTGTTAAGATTATTTTTAGCGTTTTAGTTAAATAAAATTAACTTTTTTCATCTATTTTAGTGATAAATCTTAATCAAAACAAATCTTACGAGTAAACATAATTTAACCGCTGAACACCGATTTCATTTCATATTTTTCCACCCTTAGGGGTGAAATTTTTTCCAAAAATTTTATGTTATAGTATATGTTTGAAGTACAAGCTATTCATTAAAAATCATCAAAATTGGTTCACATTTGGCAAAGATATTAGGTAAGATAGATACTAAAATCAGTGGGCGTGGTACGGACTTCTGCAATGTTTGATGATTTTCTTATAGATCCCATCATCAGAATTTAACCAAATTTATATGGGACCATTCTGAAAGTATTACCTTTCAAACAAAAAAATAATTATCGAAATCGGTCAACGTAGTAACGAATGATCGCTGAACATACATTAAAAAAAAAGATTCCGACGAATTGAGAACATCCTTCTTTTTTGAAGTCGGTTATCAAGTGATAAAAACTTAGACTCAGAATTTACGTACTTAAAAATTATAAAGCTTTAGGGCCAGTTTCACCACTTGCTGATAAGTTCCAGATAACCTATCAGGCACTTGTTTTGACAGATAACTTTAGCTGTCAAAAAAGTGCTAGATAGGTTATCTGGATCTTATCAGCAAGTGGTGAAACTGGCCCTTAGCCGTGTTTGTCTGTAGGTAGTTACAGGCTAATCTCTGAAACTACTGCAGGGGTTCTGATATGGTTCTAGACTATACGAGGAGGTTTTGTCTTTATAATTCCTTATTAACACCATAGTTAACTTAGTTGTATCGATTCAGTGCGATACCTTGGCAAGTTTATAGTAAGTAGTTAGTGCAGTTCTCCATTCTGAGTTGAGAGGCCCAAATCAAGACTTTTTGATGTACTCATCAATGCTACAGACAATATTCATCGATTGATTTTTGTGAAATATACTAATGATAATTTAAGTTTAAATTGCCAATTTGAGAAGAGTTAAATAGACTAATAAAATAAATTACCACGGTTTTATAAATAAGCTCTTGTTTTAAAAATAAACTATAACTCACATTTGCAAGTCGTGGCAGCCTGTAACTGAATCTACACTTAGCTCATATTTTAAATAGTTATTTCTTGTTAATTGTTTTATTGGTGTAAGATTTGTTGGTGGCTCCTATTAAATAAATAAATAATACTATGAGTGTGATTATTTATTTTAAGTTAATAACTCATCTGAGTGTGATGATGAAGCCAATGAGAATGAACGAATTTATTACAATCGTAATGGGAAAACCAACCAACAATGGAGTTGTGATGTTTGTATTATAGTACATATTTGCAAACGAATTTCCGTTTATACTATATTACCGAACATACATATAGCATTAGTTTCCCTGTAAACTGCACAGATTTGTAATTTAAGCTATAATGCCAACGTTATTGAATACTAAATTAATATCGTTGTATAATGCGCACAAATCGAAATATAGCAAGTAACAGGGTGTTGGGCGCGTTGTTGTGCCTGCGTCCCTTATGAAAGTTCTGTTCAAATTGAATCAGGTATAATATTAAATTTAAACTAAATAAAATGTTTACGGTCCATAGTCCACAGTCCCTTGGTGGTGTAAAAATTCAAGCAATGAAAATATACGACCGTGGTAAATAAATATAAAATTTAAGTATGCTACATTTTTAATACACTCAAAACTTTGTAGTTTTAGCTCTACCGTAAAATCAAAAGCGTCACACATAGTGTGAACATATTATTTCATGAAATATAGTGTTTTTCTTTTGTATCGTAAATTTTTGTTATATTGTCTATGTGAGGGTTTAATATACCTAATCTTAAACAGCCCACGACAGTCCACAGCTGGACCAAGGTCCTAATGCACTCCATTGAGCCCGATCCTCGGCTATTCTTTTCATTCACTGCGTAGGTATATTTGTCAGGGCAATATATATCTACCTACATTTCTCCCAAAACAGCTCTAAATCGTATTAGGTACTCGTCTTAGGTACAAATGGTCATGTTAATCTCAAAATGTATATTTGCCACCTTGCAGGATTTGACTGGTTTTGTAATCCATTAGATTGTATGTAGCCGTTAGATTATACAGCCTAATTAAATGATTCATAGTTCAGTCTTTGTGGTGTCCAAATTGTACAATGCTTTAATTTCATTTTATATTTCTTTTACTTACTTGCTTAAGTAATAATATAAAACTGGATAAGAGGTAGAGCATTAGGCACCGAATTGTAAGCGGTGGTAGCGTCAACGTCCCGCCACCGACCGTGACGGGCAGCGGCGGCGTTTTAATTTCAAATAATAATTATTTCCAAGCAGGTTGGCTAATTAAACAACTGAATAATATCTCGACACACCGCTATGAATTAGGCACATGCTTTGATTAAGCTAAGAAAACATTCTACAAAAATTTATTGTAGAGACATCTTTCACTTCACTTCTAGAAAGCTAGAAAGAAAACTGGCTGTTGCCCGCGACTTCGTTTGTGTCATTGAGTGGTCTTCAATTAAATTCAGAAACCCTCCTCGGTGTGCGCACAATAACTCACTAAAGTTTTATCGCAATCGGAAGAATGGTTGAGGAACGCATGCGGGACAATACTTTAATATTATATATGAACGTTCATTTAATATAAATACGAGTACTTACATTACCTACTTTAGACGGAACAACATTAAAGTAGGATAAAACAAAGATCACTTACTAAATCATATTCTCTACAAATCTTAATATCTGGCTGGTCGCCTAGTGCATACCTATAGAAAATAAAATCCGGCGAGGTATGTTTTAATAACCCATGATGAGGTAGGTTTCTACAAAAATAAAAACATACCCACTTTCTATATAGGATGGCCCAGACAAGACGGATTTTTTTAGGAAGTTGTCTGCCATCTTCCTTAAAAAAATATATGCATCTGGTCTGGGCCACCCTGTACTTAAAATGTTTTTTTATGTATAGATAGATAGATAGATAGATACTCTTTATTGCACACCACACAAAAAAACAGTACAGAGAAACAATAAATTTAGAATGGTACAATTTAGGCGGTCTTATCGCTAAGAGCGATCTCTTCCAGACAACCTTCAGGTAGAGGAAAGTTGAAAAAAAAGCGTTATGTGGGGGAGGCGTTGAAGAGTTTAAAGTAATTTTATATTTAATATATTACATAATATATTATATATTTATTACATAGATACTAAAAAAATAAAATAATATACATACTTACACATTGTTATAAATAATGATCATACATACTATAAATACATATAAGTACTTACACTAATTAATAACCCTATTAATATGAATATGGATTTTGATACCAAAAGTGTTAGGAAAAGTAAAGAAAGAAGTAAATCAAAGAAAAACATAGGAGAAAACTAAAGTCCAAGGAGATATGTTTTAAGTCTAGTTTTGAAGATTTGTAGTGTTTCAGACTGCCGAATAGACATCGGTAAGGAGTTCCACAGGCGGATGGATTGCACAGTAAAGGACTGTGAATAGGTGTGTGAAGAATTTAGGGGAGAGGTAAGTCGGAGATTATTGGAAGACCGCATTTCGTGACCCAGGGCAGACTGCAAAAATTTAAAGCGCTCCTTTAGATATGGCGGTGACTTTGGATTGAATAATATAGAAAATAAAAAGGAAAGCATATGATACTCACGCCGACGTCGTATAGGAAGCCATTCTAGCAAAGCTCGGTATTCTGAGACATGGTCGTACTTACGTAGACCATAGATGATACGAATGCAGAAATTCTGAAGGCGCTCGAGCTTGCTTAGGAGACATTCGTTAAGATCTGGGTAGCAACAATCTGCATAATCAAGAATAGGAAAAAGTAGGGCCTGTACAAGCGCAAAGTTTGGTAAGAAATTGCGTAATCTATTAATTGAGGCCGCCGCTGCAAACATTTTCCTGCTGACCTCCGAAATTTGCGTCGTCCAGGTAAGCGCGCTATCAATGTGAACACCTAGGTTTTTAACGACTTTGCTGTATGGAATTTGGACGCCGTCGAAAGTAATGGATGGCAAAGTGCTCCAGTCAATTCCTGCAATTCGCCGAGAGCCACCCAGAACTATTACCTGCGTCTTAGAAGGGTTGACCTTGAGTCCATATGACTTGCTCCAGCTCAGGATACGGTTTAAGTCAGTGTTTATCATATTCACCACACTAGGAAGGTCTTCCAGGCTCCCTTGGGAATAAATTTGGAGATCGTCTGCATATAAGTGGAAAGAAGAAGATAGATTGAGAGTAATAGAATTAATAAAAATTGCAAATATGTATGTAGTTACAAATTTAATAATTTAAAAAAATCCTGAAAATTTTCAATTTTTAAATACTTAAATACAATTTTGAACATTGTACGTGTAGCAAAATATATAAAAGGTAACCCATTTAAAAAAAAACGAACTTAAATTTATTTTATGTATATATAGAATTCTTGCAAATATAGGGCCGATGGAAAGCTGAAAACTATTGTTTAAAGATTATAAAATATTGACTGTCCCCTCCCTATATATAATGGAAACATGTAAAATAGTGAGGCAAAATATGGAATTGATTGCTAAAACTGATGAAGAAATAAGCTTGTGTTGCCAGAGAGTGAACTTACTCTACATGGGTCAGGACCATACTCTATGGCAATTAGGCTATATAATGCTCTACCCAAACATATACGAGAGATAAATGAATATGACAGATTTGTGGCGTCCCTTAATCGTTTTGTCGTAATGTGAAAAATGATATTATAAATTTAATTAATAATAAACTAAATTGAATTAAATATGTTATACTTATTTTAAAATATGAATACATAGTCAAATATTTCTGAGCTTTAAAAATTATGCATAACTTGCTATGCTCTTGCAGGGTGCATGTAATGTACTGTACACACATGTAATGCAAATAGATGATTTGATTTAAATGATTACATAATAAATCTGTCACTTTTGCATGCTCAACTGTATTGGGTAAAACATATCATGGATCTGTATTTTTTTGTATCACCTGTTACCTAAAAGACCATTTTTTAAAGCAAAAAAATATCTTATGATACATAGGCCACCTTAGGAATTTAAGTATTACCTAATATTTTAAAGATCTCTTTATATATTACACGTCGTAACTGAGGTGGCATGATTTTCAAATTGTTTGCCTGATTGGTCAATCCCGTAACTACAGTCAGATATCTGATAATGCGGTTTGGATGCTTGAAGATGGACAGTCACTGCAAAAAAGAAGTTACAAGCTAAGATACCCTTTTATCAAGCAGTTCAATGAATGTATTTTACTTCTCAGCCTCTGCTATGCAGTGAGTAAAGAAAAAGTATTTTTTCTAATAAACACCATATAAACAAATAAAACATCTGTCATTATCTGAAAATACTTAAGTTGTTTGTCAGTTTTTTTTATTTAACGGGAAACCGATCCTGGGACAAAAAAAGCTGAAGAAGAAGAATTGCTGTCGTATCATTTGGTCATTCTTGTCTAAGTTCATGAAAATAATAATGAATAAGGAAATATCGCAAAAAAGGGTTTCGCAGTTAATACTCGTAATTACTTTATAGTGCATATAGGAGGGAAAATATATCGCTTTTACAAAAAAAAAGTATTAATAAAAAATACAATTAAATTAAAGATGGAGTTCTTTCTGACGATGCAATTAATAAAGGATGCAAGAAAATAATAAGATAAAAAGACAATTATTTCAGGTACCATTGTCCTATAAAAATGAAAACACTTTTACAAATTTAATTTTAGATTTAAAGAGAAAAATCACAAAAAAATCTAAATACTAAAATATTTAATCTGCCGTCTATCTATCGAAAGGTGTTACTCATTACTTTTCGGTTTAGTTATTAGAAGACTTAGTTTAAAATTAAACTTTATGTTACTTAAATAAATGATTGATTTTAAAACGCAAATCTCCTTACGCATTTCATCAGCCAGTTATCTCAACAATGTAAGCTGTATCTAGCTCTCAGAGCCGACACCGTAAAAGGGTTTAATTAAACCGAAGACAAGACAAGCTGGCACGATCGAATCGGCACAGACGGTCGCCCAGACGCCAAGAGAGCAAAGGGGGGTTAAGGTTGGTCTGCAGAGCGGCGAGAGGGGGGGAAGCGAAGGCTGCGTTACGTCAGTCAGCCGCATCCGGGTTCGCGAACGCCGCACGCGCCGACGCGGCTATTGTCAGCTATTGCAGGTGGACCTCTCACTTTAGCAAATTTTACAGAGAAGCTACATTAAGAAAACTAACTCAAATGAAAAAGCACGAATTTAACACGATGATGATGCTAAATTCTCTAATTGGTTGTACACGCTACAACCAAAACAAATTGTCTAAAGTTAATAGAATGAATATGGAGTTTTCATGGATTTCGTACACGTATTATTTACAAGTCATCTTTCTATTAAATTTCTTCCAGTCATCTTGTTAAGTCCCAATTAATGTGCAAAACGTGGTACGAGCATGTGATAACCGATACCAAAGCTCATTGTATGCTAAACGAATTGAAGTTTAAACAATTTTCCTTACGAGTCGCGCGGAGTGGGGCTTGTTGCTACGCCGGGCGCGCTCTGAGCGTCCATGGCAATCGGAAATTGTCTAAATTCTAGGTCATCATTACTCTATCCCTCTCGCACTGCTTGAAATAGCTGTGCAAGCACAACATGTTTTTATTACACTGCCATCTGTCAAAACGGCGCACTTACCTCCAGTCTGTACACAAATCTTTATTCGTTAGTAAAATACTCATGCGGTCATGTTTTCGCACATTGAGAATTATGCAACAACGAAAGTTATTCGATAGCATCAATGCTAACAGGATGTAAAAGTCAAATCCTAGAGAGGTCTTGCACTATCACTGTATTACCATGACTCTACATTTTTATTGGCATTTTATTGGTTTTCGGGGAACAGCCCTATCTTTATACGGGCTATTAAACTTTTGCCACCTACCTATTTAATGCTAAATTATAACCAGTGCCACTGTCTTTTGTACTTTATCTAGCTGAATGTACACGTAACACTTTTTTTAATAAGCCAACAGTATACCTATTTATTCGTACATCATAAAAGAATGCGGTAAAATAATAGGAGCCACAATTTTTTTTTGTATGTAGCTTGTGCTAAATAAACAATGACTTCAATGGAATATAATTATGTAGAAGTTGTGTTTAGAAACATTCAATAACATTGTAAATATCCAGTAAAATAATGTCAACTTTTTTTTTGCGAATAGGTTAATAATGGGTCTTTTGGCCTGTCATAATATTTTATCACCAATGCTGCTTCGGGACGATATGTGGACACCATATTTAGTAAAAAGTAACTTGATAAATTTGAAACTCTTCAATGGTATTGAGTGACATTGGAAGACTGTGAAAGTATATCAGTCAAGAATAAAGGCAATAAATATTTTAGGTCCCGTATCTTGGGCGGCGGATTTCTCCGGTACATTGTTAGGCTATCGCTCGGTTCGATTTATCGGCTGCCCGGGGAAAGTACGATCGCCGGATAAACTTGGTGGTATACAACGCGATTCTAAATTGGTGCTCGATTTTTCTGTTACAAATTACATAATAATAACAATAAATAAATAAATTCATCCACAATAAACACCAAAAATTATTCCGCCGTAAAAATTAAGTAGAGCTTGTACTAACTTTTATTTATCGTGTGCTGGTATTATGACGTTAAGATAACTGAGAGGATTAACATCCATGTCTCGGGTGCAATGTTCGTGCTTATGACACAAACACTTGTCCCTTGCGGAATTCGAACCCGCGACCACGTGAGTTACATAACTTAGTTTTCGAGCATCACTTATTTCAATGTTACTGAAGATTACCTACTTAATTAGTAAAAGTGGGAAATCACATATTGTCTGTTCCAATTTAATGGCAATCCACGATTTGCGCAGTTGCGCGGTGGTCGGTGATCGGACACTATTTGCAAAAGAACGTTGTTTCTTTAAACGTTTTTATTGTAGGATGTATTCTAATGATTAACTTCCGTACTTCAAGACTATGAAAATACGTGTGCTGTCAGGCGCATACTTATTTATTTACTGCTAAACAGCTAAGCTGATTTTGATGGATATATGGGCTGCTTTGAACAAATATTTACAGCTATGTCTGTAAATTTAAGTGAGTGAGATTATTGAAGAAAATTATGAATAAAAACTAAATCTTATGTATGCTTGCATATAGCATAACCTAGCTAGAGTATAGGTAGCCTTAAAACAGCAATTGATGACGAATCGCAATTCCTATTGTTTTAATTACTTATTTGAAATAAAAAGCAAGATTGAAACTCTCATGTGACAAAGAAAGGTTACTCGACCGTTTAAGTTTTATACAAACAGCTTTATCAAACTACTTATAAATCATTACAGCGGCCATTGACAGTGAGCTAGACGTAGGCTTGCAATAAAAAGATACATAGGTACATTGTTAAGATCAGTCACAATCTGGCACTGGTTTATAAAAACGACATAAAAGTCGAATTAAGAAGTTTAACAAATTAATAGATCATCAGATCTGTCTCAAGATTATCTAGCGCCAAGATGCAAACCCAGCTAAGGCACTCCTAGTTATTTCGTTTTAAGAAATAACGCCTACTAGAAAAAAAATCATTTCCTAAGACAGGGATGAGAAAATGTTAACTTATTATTACAACAACAAGGCGCCCCGAATGCCTCAGCCAGCGCCCAGTGCACTGCATCACTTGCACCTCTGGTCAGAGACGGCCTTGTCTATTTAACAGGTAGAGACGAACTCCGTTGGTAATATTTGCCGTGGAGCGAGTTGGCACTGCTCCAATCGCGGCTAGTGCATTTTTCGCCAACTCCGGACCGGTTACCGAAAGTTGCGCCGACGCGTAACGGAATAACATGGTGGGATGCAGGGTTGACAGCTGGTATTTAAGAGAGAGTTTTTTTTTGTTTTCCTTTTCACAATTACACCAATTATCTAGCCCCAAACTAAGCAAAGCTTGTACTACAACAACTAACAACGAGGTAACGGATAAATATACTCAAACACATTATTAACATCCATGATTTAGGTACAAATTCTCGTGCTCATCACAAAAACATTTGCCCCCTACGGGACTTGAACCCGCAACCGCCGGCCTTGTAGTCTGGATCGCGAACCACTACACCAGACGATCGTCGTTGATTATATTATTTGGCGTTGATTGCTATACCTAGATGAAGATGCTAGGACTTAGCTGACAACCTTTTAACCACTTCGTCAAATATTTTATTGGATTAGGAAAATTGCCATATAACCACCGTTGCCGTCGACCAAGAACGAGAGGATGTAATCAAGTTACATATTACACATTACGCGCTCTGATGACGACCATGCGGTAGACTTCAGCGACGTCATTAGGATCTTGGCTATCGACCGCGGTGGACAAAACGATCTAACGAAAGGACTGGTTAACATTCTAAGGTAGAGCAATCGTATGGCAACCCTATAGGCGAGAGGCGCGGGATCGCGCCGTGGGAAGAGGCAGTTCCGGCTGTGCCACTTGCGACACGCCTTTCACCGAGCAAGGTCGAACCGCGGCCGCGCCACTTTCTTTTATATAACCGCGCTCGCGACCGGAATGCGATGCGACACCCAAATTTATAGCGGTGACGTCATGCGTGATTCACCGCGCATGCCACCAACTCCTAAGATTTACATACTTACTACTAATAAAATAAACCAGTCGCGGATGTCACGGGATCAAAGCGACCAAACTAAAGCGATAGGAGGTAAATATGTTTTAAATGGTTCTAGTCGTTTAAATTTTAGACCCTCTTTTCAGATAGAATTTGATATAGTCCAAAATAAACTATTTGCATAACTTCAACTCATACCTCCTTTATGCACCAGAAATCGAAATACTTGATCCGCACATTTCAAACTACTTAGTCGTTGATGAGTTGGGCTACAGATCTAGATATTGGTAGATATCACCAGCAACAAAATGAATCTACTCGTAGAAGTTTATAGTTCATTTATTGTATTAAGTAGAAAAAATATTATTAAAAATAATTTTTACTTAACTTTAAAATCTACTTATCTACACAAAGATAATTTTAGGCTGTAATAATGGTCGTTTAAAGGGATCTGTCTACTTGTAGATTTCACATTAGATTAGAATGCTGACGATCAAACTTAGGTATTACCGCAATGAGTCTTATTAAAAAAATCCTTGTCTTTTTCGTCACGATCACGACGTGTCTTAAAAAACAGCATTGATCCTATTAAAAACATTAGCCAGACGGATATATATGTTTAAGCGTGAACTGGCCAAAGTGCGTCGTTAGAAAGTGACACGCACATCCGATAAGTAGCTAGGTACGGGTGTAACTACCGGAACTTGGTGGCTGTGGCACGCGTTACATCATCGCAGGCGCAGCTATCGTTATCGTCATCGGCATTAATTTGCCTCTTTTAGCTGCCACCTACAACTAAATTGCAAAGTCAACATTGCAATGTCCCTTATTATTAAAATAAATTATAATGATAATAATAAATTGGACAACATCACATGCCCTGATCTTATAGTAAGTAGCTAAAAGCACTTGTGTTTCAGAAATCAGACACAACGACGGTACCACAGAACAAAACCTGAGACAATATAGAAAAGTGATATTTTTCTACATTGACCGACCGGGAATCGAACCCGGTACTGTCTATATTTCATTGTGTTTTATCTGTTAGTTTAGAACAATCTAGCTCTTCAATCTGGAGACCACTAAGTGATTTTACTCTACTTAGGGCCACATACTCCTGTATTGGTTTGTTATAACCTTGAAACCTGATCGTGTTCAAAGTCCATTACGTGACCTTTCTCACAAGTGCAAACTACGACTACGATACGATATTTCATCATGAAATGCCAGTTCCTGTCTTCCGGCTTCATCATCAGACCTTGAAACTTAATCGCGGTCAAAATTCATTACAAGACCTATCTAAGAAGTCCAAACACGACTATGATACGATATTCCATCATGGAATGCCAGTGCCTATATTCCGGCTTCATTATCAGACATTAAAACCTAATCGTGGTCAAAGTTCATTACAAGACTTTTCTAAAAAGTCCAAACACAGCTATGATACGATGTTCCATCATGAAGTTCCAGTTCATATCTTCCGGCTCCACCATCAGATCAGTTCGACAATACCATATTATTGTATCGTCATCAGAACTACCTACATACAGCTGATTTTCAATGATGCTACGATCTTTGGAAGACGGTTAAATTAGTTACCTTTGATTCCATTACATAGTTAGTTACATACGACCTAATAAAAGCGTGTTAATAAATAGGCGACGACGATACCAATGTAGTTACCTACGCAAAATGGCTAGTAGCCAAAGATTGGGTATTGGTGATGCATTTTAAGTTTAGGTCCGACTGAGAGCTGACCCCTGAAAAAATTAAGTAAGAAGGTACTTAAGTAAAACGTTAAAACGTATTTCACGGTTACTAAACGCGAAAAGTGGAGGTCTTTGCTTTGGTTTTTGGAGTAGGCAATTGGGTACACTGCGCTTGAGATGGGCGCTGGGCTTAAACCACGCGGGTTTAAACCCGGAAAAAACTCAAAACGGCCGAGTTAATTCGTATATTCCGCCTAAAACTAGGACTAACACAACATAGTAAGTTAATTTTAGATGAATTTAATCGTTAAATAAATAATCTGGTTAAGTAGTGTAAGACCGGGAGTAACAAAACTCGAGTCCGAAGCCGCGTCCGCCGCCATCTGTCACCGGCTTTACTTACCATAGGATCAGAGCAATGTATGTGATATAATATTAAACAATATCACTGATATTGTTAATTATTTATTTTTTAAAACTGCTACATACAAAAATACTGCCGTCAATAGCATAGTAACAGTAAGTGCGCTCTCGACTGTTTCCAGAAAAACGCAGTAAAAGTTTTGGTGCGAAAATCTTCCATAAATCCTTTGTTTTTAATCAGATCATGGTGGTTGATACCATAAATGAAAGGGGACCTTAGCAGCATCTATGTTTTACTAATTTGGAAACCAATACTGATTAATGAAAGGTTCAAGGAAAGGACTTACAGTAGTTAAATAAGCTAATGACGGCAGAATAGTTTAAAATAGTAAGTCCTTTAAAGGAGTACATTCTCTGGGCCGAAAGTTGAAAAAGCGTCCAGCTAAACCAGTAAATAAGAGTTCCAAAACCCTACAAAATGGCACTAGCGTAGGTAAAGGGCATAAGTATTTAAATGTAGCAGTTGTTGACGGATTGAAGTAAGCTGAGTAATGCCAAGTCAGAACATTTTAGTGAATTTTATAAAACTTTTTAAAACATTTCAATAATCCCCTTATTTTATTTTATGTATTTATTTTTTAAACAAAAATGATAAGCTATTGATTATGTTTCTTTGTTTCTTATTATGAAAAATGCGCCATATCGAAGCGGAAGTTCTTCTGTCCTAGTTTATTTTTCAGACTAATTACTTTTGGCGCTTTAGTTCTTCGATAACCCTGTTCCTACTGTGGCGCCACACAATTTAACGCAGTTTGACACACTTTTTTTTACAAAGAAGATTGTACTCCTTACCTTAGTATCCATACTCTTGCTGAAAAAAAAACGAAATGTTCCGAAATATGGTTTAAGTGTATTTAGATACACATACTTTGTGAAAGAAATGTAATCTCATTAATATCAGTTGGCATTACTTTTGTACTTAATTCCAATTTTCTAGAATATGAAAGTGTGAAAGAACGAAGTTTATATACTTTAAAATGATTATAACCATAATTGCGGACTATTAACTCAAAATGTCAACTGTCATTTTCACTAGTACAGTAGGGATGGCGATTCTTTAAAAAAAATATCGATTTTTAATCTATTTAAATCGTAACCTGAAGAATCGATTCACAAAAAAATCACGGTCTAAAAGATTGACTTTCAAAAATTCTATTCTGCATTTACAATCGTATTAATATTTATAAATGTGAAAGATTGTGAGGATGTATGGATCTTTGTTACTCTTTCACGCAAAAAATATTAAACAGATTTTGATTAAATTTGGCACACAGATAGACCATGGCCCAGATTAACACATAGGATATTTATTATTCAGTTAAGGTCAACGCAGATGAAGTCGTGAGCACACTTTATACAAATATTATATTATATTTATTTATAACTTGGGTGTAATGTTAATTAAATAGAGTTAGTAAGTATGTATATGAAGTTACTAAAATTGATTATGAAATTAATTAACCCTTAAACTGCCAACACAGTAATGGGCTAGTTTCCTAAAAAAATCTAATAAGTCCGTCAGTTGGATTAACAGAAAATATTAGACACGTATTTTTTCTTTTCTCAATCAAACAAAAAATGATGAAGATATAGCTCGTTAGATTTCCGCGTAACGTCACGCCTTGCGACACTTTTTAGCAAGGCGTGACGAAATGTGCTCACTTTGATGCGCTTTATCTTCGTCATTTTTTGTTTGATTGATAAAAGACAAAATATGGGTCCAATATTTTTTGATAATCTAACAGACGGACTAAATAGAATAATCTTTTTTTGACCTAGGAAACAAGCCTATTTTACGGATACATTCAATTAATTGCAAATAATTTTATGGTTTTTACCAAAACAAAAAATCTATGTCGATTTCTAGGTTGTAATATCGATTCACTGTATCGATTTCGTACAACATATCGATTTAAAAGTGGTTTGTTTTAAGTTAATTGATTAATTGTTCGATTTATTGATCTCTCTCATATCGCCATCCCTACAATACAGTAAGTAATCTGTCTGTGGTGGTACTAGTGATGTGCCAAGTCGCTGTTTTTGTGAATCGAGTCAACTCGAGCCAGTTTATACGGTATTCGAATCAAGACGCGATTCCGCGATTCGAGGCAGTACTCGAGTTCTATGTGTCGTATTCGAATGGTGACTCGAGTCTAGTACTTGAGTCTAGAAATTACAAAATGATCTTGATGAGCTTTTTTTCAAATTAGTTGTAATTTTGTAATAAAATTAATTAAAATAATTTCATAACAATTAAATTAACTCACAGTAACAGCTAACTGACACAAAACAAGGAAATCAAATCAAAAAGTTGCAGGTTCTACCTTAAATTTATTAGGCATCACTTCATTGCATAAGTAAACAGAGATCGAGTACGAGCGAGTCAGTAAGTACAAAATCGATTCTTCCTGATTCGAGTACCAGAATCGAGTCCGGCGTACTCGAATTAAAATAAACCGGTATTCGAGTAGCCGAGCCCAAAGCAGGAATCGAGTCTGACTCGAGTCAAGCCGTACTCGGCACATCACTAGGTGGTACCTGTCAAAGTAAGGAAGTGGCATCCGAAATACCACGCTCTTGATTAATTTTGGTATTTGTTAATTTACTTGAGTTACTTGAGAAATATCCAGATTCCAATGCTATAATCAAGCTATATTGTAGTATTACGTAAATATCATGTGAATTTAAATAACAACCACAGATTCAAATCCCGTGAATGTGACCATAAAATGTTTGCTTGGAACTGGTAATCTTTTTAACGTCGTAGTTTAAAATTTCATCAAACTACCAGCTCAAAATGGAACCAGCCACTAGTCCTCGGAAAAAGTTGAAGAGCCCAGCTCAAGGAAGCGTTGTAAATCCCAAAACATCGGTGACGTGAGTGTTTAAATAGCGATGCTAAATTCTCACGAGTCCCATCTTACCTTTTAGCATTCTTTTGCTCTAGTCTATATCATTACTCGCGTAAAATACAACTTTTCTTGATCGGATCAAAGTAATCTTGATGGTACATGAGTATGTATCTGAGAAATGCATTACAAACATATTGCCTTAAGTACATACTCGGATGTAGATTGCTGTTGAAAATGCTTATTTATTCTTATACTTTAAGATGTTCCAATGTTCCTGATGGATTGTTTGATGCAACAACAGCCAAGAAGCACTTTAGTAAATTTGGCCGTATGCAGCGCATTAGACTATTTCCCAAGAGGCAGATGTGTATCATTGAGTATGATTTGCCCAGTGCAGCAGAACGTGCTGTCCTAAACGCTGGAGCATTTGATGGCTTCATGTTTGATGTTACAAGAACAAAAGTTCGGACGTAAGTAAATAAGAATCTGCAAACCAGTCTCCGACTTTCATCTGTGTGGTTTCATTAAAATAAATTTCAATAATTACAGTAGAAGAAAAAGTGCCAAGAAAGATGATGACCCCGATTGGGTTCCTGATTCGGATGTGGAAGAAGAATTGTCAGCTATGGGAGGAGCTCCGACATACACACTGACACGGCAACAAGGTAGAATAATGAACTAACTAGCAAGTTGTGCGAGGAAAAGTATAATGCTAAAATTGCTACCTGACTTTAAATCAATTTTTAAATTATACATAATTTTTTTTTTTGTTTGTTTGTCAATAATGTATAAATGTGCTGATTCTACATATTGTGTCCCGTAACTCAAGAATAACTTTGTAACCTCATATTCTATACATCAAAGTAAACAGCTTTTGTTCTATGACTTTTGTAAATTTGCATGAAAATATTTCGACTTACCGTACAAAATTACTAAACACATGATTGAATTTGTACAAAAAGACAAAAAAAAAAACAAACATTTTTAAGTATAATCAACAGTTGTTTGCTATGATGTATAGAACGTGGTTGTAAGGTTATTTTGAGTTACGTGATAACCTGTGTTGACTCAGCCATTAATACATGATTGAGAAACGAACAAACTCATAGTAACGTTCAAACTACCTTTGCTACTACTATTTCATATATTGCTGGGGCTAGGGGCACATCCTAATTCATCAAGCATACTTAAACGAGACACTATAGAAATTCCATTGTTATGCTGTCTTATGAGACCGCTTGGATGTTAATGGGCTAAACAGTTATTTATTATCTTTTTGTAGTAAGAGATTCACAAGCCGATGTCAGTCAGCCTAAAGCAATCCTAACACCAGCAAAGGCAATACTCGTCAAGAAAAAAATGCCTGTTGTAAAGAAGCATCCTTCCATGTAAGTCGTAACTAATCCTTAACCCTTTTACAGCGACCGATCGTTATAAAGAAAAATAAAAAAAATTTTTTCATATTCATTATATCGATCAAGGTAACAATATCAAAAAATTACGGTGATACGCGACAAAAAATAGTTTCAGTAACATCTGGGTCAATTGCTTGATTACCAAATATCAAACTTGTAATTTAGTTTAGAGAGTGTAATACCATCTTTTCTTGTTGTGGTGCCGTAGTTGTTTTTATTTTTCATAACACAAAGACAAACAAAACCACGAACCGGAAGTCGCAGGCCTACCCTATGGACTGAAGACTTAATCAAGGTCGCGGGAAGCCGCTTGATGCAGACGGCCCCGAGCCGCTCGCTGTGGCGTTCTATGAGGGATGCCTTTGTCCAGGAGTGGACTACTACTCTGACGATGATGATAATGTTGATGGGCACATGCTATTGACTAACTGATTTGAACTAAAGACAACGACAAATTGTGGGCAATAGCCAGTAATCCATAAATTATAATAGTTACCATAAGGTCATGAGTATTGTAATTTCAATAAAGATGATATTTTATTAGACAAATAACTAAGGCATTTATTTAAAAACAGGATGCAGCCTTCCAGTGGCATTGAGTCACCGGTTCATATGCCATCTGTTCAGAGCAGCTTGAGCACAATCGAAGCTGCGGCAGAACTTCATCAGCTCAGATTCAGAGTTTCTTTAACTCCTGATGAGCAATGGAGGACTCTTGAATCTAGGGACAGGTTAGTTTTTTTTAAAGAAATGCTTAACTTAATAATAGATTTAAAATTTTGTGGAATTTAATGTGTACAAAATCCTATCTGTAGACTTGTCTATAATATCTATTTATATAGAATTCTGATGTAAAAACAAACACAAGGATGTATGTTAATTCCCGTTAATTTCTTGTCAGCGATTATAATTCAATATACTTACTTTTTTACTAGGATACTGAGAGGATGGGGTGGCGCAGGTTCCCGTGTAAAAGTTGGTGGTGCGACTATCGGAACATGTCAGGACATGTGTCCAGAAAAGGAATTACTTCACAGACAAGCTGAACACCAGGTGAACTGTTACTTTAAAATATTTCACATTATAATAATTAAGGTTATGAATAGCCGTCTTCATCCTTCCATCTTTTTATGACGACACGTTCTAGTGGTTCGCGCTCTGATAAAGCCAGACCCAAAAAGTCAAAGGAAATACAAAAGAGGCAATTAAGAAAATTTTACGTTTTGTGATAGGTTTACGAGCTGTTGTCTGTACAAGCTTTGCTGTTTGGAAATATTTAATTGAATTGCGGCCGATGGGGCAAAAAGGTTCTAGAATGGAGACCACGTACCGGTAAGCGCAGCGTAGGATGTCCAACCACTAGGTGGACAGACAGGTCGCAGAAAGACGCTGGATGTAGGCCGCGTCCAAACGGCCAATCAGGAAGACGATGGGGGAGGCCTATGTTCAGCAGTGGTGTCCTATGGCTGAAACGATGATGATGATAAATACTGAACTGTTCGAAGTATTTATTTTGAAATAAAATATTGCAGGTTATGACCCTGGAAACAATGGTGGACTCTGACGGGCAACTGGAACCGTGGCGCGCCGTGAAGCAGTACAGCCGCAGCTCCGCCGACCAGGAGATGCCGATGTGCTACGAGCTGCGCCCCGCGGCCGTGCTGGCGCGCACTTGCGCCTACCTCTTGCACGAGATTGCGGATACTAAGCGGCAGGTGGGTTACTGATACTATCCTTCTATTTACGTGTCCCAACTAGAAACGCAATCGCATGCATTGCCGTGTGGGGACGGCCGTAGAGAATACACTTTCCCACCGCCAACTGGAAGTGTGTCGTGAGGCGACTAATTCCTGTAGCATGAGACGGGCAGCAGCGTCTGCGTGCGAAATCTTATAAAAACTGTGCTCGCCGTGATGCCTGCCAAGCGTGGCGAGTATTGGCAATGCCCCCAGTGAAAGTAATCGGGGGAGGCCCATGTTCAACAGTGGACGTCCTATGGCTGAAATGATGATGATGACATACATTGCTCTGTGCTCCTATGGTAAGTAGCCAAAGCACTTGTGTTACAGAAATCAGAAACAAAGACGGTACCACAACAACCCGAGACAATATAGAAAAGTTATTTTCCTACATTGACCGAACGGGAATGGATCTAAGAGATAGCGACACCAAGTCCGGTATGCTCGCCTCTCGGCTACGGAGATCGTCAAAGATAACTCGAAATAATACAAAACTCGTTATTAATAATATCAGAATCTGCATTGATTGCTATTATTATTAACTCCAAAGATACCCGTGTACTTGAGTTGTGCTACTCTTAATATGATCCTATACTACATTACCTTCTTAATATTTTAATCGTACAGGATATAACACTTGAAAAAAAGATGTTACTTAGGTATAACTATAGCATGTAATTGCAAAAACGAAAACATCAATTTTAGTATTTTGACTTAATAAACTTTTGCGACATGTTTTCTGTACCTACATCTTTTTGAGAAATACTTTATAACACTTAATGTACACACTTGTGTGAAGCAATAAATGAATATGAATAGTCGTATATATTCCTGGTATTTCGTCGTCTTGTGTATGATCCTCTTAGCTGTTTATGACTTTTGAGATAGTACTTCCAAAACGAGATTACTGATAGCAGGTAACTTATTCTTACAGCTACTTATGCATAAACTAAATAATTCCAGGTATCACAGGCTGATTGGTTCCATTTTATGTGGGACCGGTTTAGAGGTATTCGGAAAGATATCACTCAACAAGCGTTATGTTGTGCAGGTAAGAACTCCTACACTGCTAAATTATATTGCTTTAGTAAATGTTTATTGCAAGTATAAGTTCAACTAATGCTATTCCAGAATCGATAAAACTGGTTGAAATGTGCGCCCGCTTCCATGCGCATTGTGCGGCCAGCCTTGCCGATCTCGAGCATACACAGTTCGATCAGAAGCTCAACACCGACAACTTGACCAAGTGTCTCCAAACTCTAAAGCACATGTACGCCGACGTGGGGCCAGACAGCAAGCCCAACGAAGCAGAGTTCAGGGGATACATCGCGCTGCTTAATTTGGGCGACGCGAATTTCTGGTGGGAGGTTAGTAGTTGGGTTTATCATCATTATTTCAGCCATAAGACATCCACTGCGGAACATAGGCCTTCCCCATATGACTTCCAGATTGGCCGGTTGGATGCGGCCTGTATCCAGCGTCTTCCTGTAACTTTTACCAGGTCGTCTGTCCACCTTGTGGGTGAAAGGTGGATGGTCGTCTTTTCCACGCTGCGCTTGAATGAGATTCTAGAATTTAAAAAAAAACAGAAAAAAAGATTCTAGAATGAAAACCGCGTACCGGACGCGGTTTTCATTCTAGAATCTTTTTGCCCCATCAGCCGTCAGTTCTACGTTCTATGTGACCGCCTACTGCCACTTCAGCTTACTAATCCGTTGGTTTATACAATAATTGGTTTATTGATCAAAAGACCAAATGTAACTTTACTTACGCATGGTCAAAAATGGTCTTATTTAATTCTATAATAGTAAATATTTCGGTTACAGATCAAACAACTGCCACGCAACATTCAGAAGTCGGAACCGTTAGTGTTTGCCACTCAAGCATTCAATGCAATTGACAACAATAATTACGTCAGATTTTTCCGCCTCATTCATGAAAAAGCTACTTATCTGCAAGCTTGCATTTTATTGAGATATTTCAATGATGTAAGAGCGAGGGCGCTCGCTAGGATGGTAAAGGCGTACGCTCCGAGAGGCGGCTCGAGATATCCTGCCGAAGATATGATGAACGCGCTCGCTTTTGAATCGGTAGAAAGCATGAAATGTTTCGTAAATCATTACGGATTGCGACTTTCCCATAGCGAATCAGAACTTGCAATTATTCTCGATAGAAATCATTTCATAGAAGACAGTGATCCACATCCTATCTCGAGAGCTATATCGCTGATTGAGTCTAAACGAAACTGCATGGTTGGTGAAGTTATCGCTGGCGGTCAACTCCCGACATCAGATTTTAAAAGCCATGTTCTATTTACGAGTTTTACTAAAGATGGGCGATTGAGAGAATCAGCTTTACTAGCCGAAGATCAAGGTTACAACACCAGGAATGATAGTAATAAAGACATCAGGTCTTTAAAAGATGAAATAAAAAAACTAGTACAAATTAGAAGAATTGAAACCAATATAGAACCACCAACCAAAGTAAGCCTATTTATTAAACCAGAAGCTAAGACGTTGAGTCCTGGTAAATCCTTGAGTACATTTGTTGCTCCTGCAGAGGTCAAAACTCCACCAAAGTTATTTTCATTCAAACCTGCCATACCCGTGGCGTCTACAGATATTATTAAAAATTCACCAGAAAAGGTATTTCAAAAAGATGCAAAAAATGTATTCTCATTTTCAAAGCCTCAAGAGTCTACTGGTTCTGGTGTATTCTCAGGAAAAAATACAATTAATTTGTTTAAATCGCCTGATGGACGAAACTCGTTTGAATCAAAAATTGAAAATAAACCTTCATTTGGTAAAAATGATGAAAATAAAGATTATAGTAATCCATTTAAAAGTACTCAAAATGTATTTAGAGCACTGGAAAACAATTCTAATGCTACAAATATTTTTAAGCAATCTGAATTCGGGAAGCCTGTCTTTGGTCAATTAGACAAACAAAACAAATCCGCAGAAAGCATTTTTGCCAAAGCAAAAGAAAGCATCACATTTAATCAACCAGATAGCACTGTGGAATCGAACAAAACTAATAATATTTTTGGAAGGCCTGCATTAGCTCAAGAATCAGAGAAAGATCCAAAAAATATATTTAAGAGTGTTGTGAAATCGAGCGTTTTTTCTAATTCAGATAGTTCTACTATGAAAAAATCTGTATTTGCATCCAATGGAGACGTAACCAATAACAAATTGTCACCAGGCAGTCTATTCAAAAGTGCTTTAAATCCACAAAATGGTACAGATAGCAAGCCATATTCCATATTCCCAAGTAAAAATAAAGGACCGTCTGTCGCAGCTAATATATTTCAATCAGTTAACAATGAACAAAGCTCAGTTTATGATTTTAAAGATGATGAAGGGCAAGGTGATCAGCAGCATATGGAACAGCGTTACAACGAAGAAAGATTAAAAGAACAGGAAATAATGATACAAGAACAACTTAGAAAACAAGAAGAGGAAAGAATAGAAGCTATCAAACGCCAAGAGGAAGAAAAAAGAAGGGAAGAAGAGCGGCGTAAAGAGGAAGACAGGCGAAAGGAAGAAGAAAGACGCAAAGCGGAAGAAAGGCGTAAACAGGAAGAACAGAGACAATTTGAAGAAAAAAGGAGAAAAGAAGAAGAAAGAAAACAAGAAGAACTCCGAAGAAAGATCGAAGAGGAAAAGAAAGCTGAATTAAAAAGACAGGAAGAAGAACGCAAATTCAAAGAAAGAGTTGATAACGAGTCTTCAGATGTTATAAACGAATTAATCGATGAAATTAATAATGAAACTATATCAGTAGTACTGAAAGAAGAAAAGAAAAAGTTTGACAGTTTATTGTCTTATGCAGGGGTTGTTACTGAAGAAATCGTATCCGAATTATGTAATGAAATGTGTCAATCTGAAATGAAAGCTGAAAAGTTTTGGACTGATAAATTAATGAGGAAATGGTTCTCTGTATGGAGGCAAAAACTGAAAACGAATCTTAAACGAAGAAGTCTTTTGGAAGACACACCAGTTTGGTTAACAGATAATACACCACTCGAAGAAGCGACATATCTACGGCGACTAGTGGAAAATGCTGCTTTGAAAAACATGAACGCAATTCACAGGGGCTATAAATTCGTTGGTGAATTGAAACAACTTCTTCCACCAGAACCATATAATCTAATGGAAATTATCAAGTCCCCATTGTTAAAACGAATGAAACAAATTAACTACCCTTACGACAAGTGCTTCTTTTGGAAACTGACATTAGTTTCGCCTGGAGCTATGAAATGGCTTTATAAAAAAATTGAAATTGAAAAATGGTTGCTAGATGCGTTTAGTGATAAAAAGGAACATGCGTCTGATAGCTTAATTCAAGTCGGGAAAAACTCATGGAATAATTTAATGGATTTCGCTATTTCAGTTAGCATAACAAGCGCCGATAAAAAGATATGTAGTACAGAAGCGATTGAAGGAACCAATGGTATATTGTTTTATGCTACACATAAAGATTTCCAGTTCCGCAATTATTCAGAAACAGTAGAAACCACATTAAAAAATCGGCATCCATACCAAATAGTGCCAATTGCCATCATTATGCCAAAACTAGAAGACATGCATGAATATAACATTCTTGAATCTTCATTAGCAAACCTGATTAAAAACAATGTCATATCTGCATTTAAAATATTTGTAATAGATCGCCAAAACATATCTGAAGCATTAAATTTAGCAACAAAAACTGCTATGAAATGGTTGGCTAAGAAGTGTCCACAAAATCCATCTCTAGAAATAGACCTACTGAAATCAGTTTGCCAAAGGTATCTTGCAAACGAATTTTGGTGCAGATTAAAAACGGAGACCGATGGCCGTGTTAAGATGATTCTCAGAGATTTAAAAAAGCTTATTCAATGTTACAATATAGCTGTAGACAAACTAACGAGTATTATTACAAATGAAGAATTGTTTAACTATCCTTCATTTCCACTGGAGTTTAAAGTTTATCTAGATGATAAATCTCCTTATCCAAATCCTTATGAATTCATCCCAAGTAACGTTAAGAACTTTGAAAACGCGTCGGCAATCAAGAATATAATGCAGCATCTAAAACTGCCTAATCCTTTATCAGAGTTTCATCCTTCAAGTGTTTGTAGCATGCAGCAGGAGATACGGAAATACTGCAACCAGATCGGTTGGTTCGAAAACCCAGAGGAAGTTGTGTGTAAGGTTGTAGCGTTATTGCCGAATGAGTTCTCAGACCTCGCCATGTCTTGTGATCAGTTCAATGAGCACTTTGCCAATTATGATCTCATAGATATTTTAAATATAATAGTATACGAAAAAATTTATGGACTAAACAGATTTGAAAACCGATACGCAATATATGAGAAGTCAGCACTAGAAGAGTACCGCAACACTTACTGGTTGCATAACATAGATGTTATTGCAAATATGAAACATAAAGCAATTGAATGCGAAGATGATCTTGATTTATTGATTGAAGCTAAACGTCGGAAGATTGCTATGGATTCAATGGAGTACTTAATGTTAGAAGATAAAGACAGCACAGTGGTAGAAGAAAACATCAAAGCTACAGACGAAAGTATATCTAGGTATAATAGTTGTTCAGAAGCTGTGAAACAGTTAGAACAACAAATTGAAAATGAAAAGAAGAAATCTTTGGAACTTGAGAATTTATTAAAATTTGCTTTGTCTGATCTGTAAATTGAATTGATGCATGTAATTTATGTGATGATGTATTTTTGTAGATACAAAATATTGTTGATTAAATCCAATGTATTTTGATAAAATGGTTTTAATGATATTGCCTAGTTTAATAAAAATTGGTTCTTCTTGGCTGGCATATGATGTAAATTGTAAACATTATATTATATTACTTTCAGAAGAGTTATCTACTTGACAGAACTATAGAATGTATAAACTGCCTAACCTACATAAAATCGTTTAATCAAATAATTTATCGCCATTCTTTATCATATTTCTTAAAATTTCTTGTTTAACTAATTAATTACTTTTAAACTTTCGCGTTGCATAATTAATGTACACTAAAATAGGAATTAACGGGATTATTGTGTGTGAAATCATTAAAAATAACAGATTAATATCAAAATAATTCTTCTTCTTCATCTATCTATACGGTCATTCCCGGTTGCGTCCAAAGCCGTTGCTTTGGAGTCCAGGGTCCGCTTTCCTTGATTTACTCCTCCACTTCGCGCGGTCTTGAGCGTCTCTAGTTGTGAGATCATTGGCACGCATGTCAGCCCTCACAACGTCAAGTCAGCATTTCTTGGGTCTACCCCTTTTGCCAGGACCTGGCGGTGGCGGCATGGCCAGACATTTGTTTCCTACGTAGCTTGCCGGTTTCCGCAAAACATGGCCGTATCAGCGTAGGCGACTCTCCTGCAGTTTGTCTGCAATCACGGACACGAAGGCTACCGCGAATGCGCGAGTTCCTCACGCGGTCCTTACGCGTGACTCCGCACATCCACCGCAGCATATTCATCTCCGTAACACGCAGCTCCTGCTTGTGTCGCTCAAGTAGCGGCCATGCTTCGCTGCCATATAAAAGGAAAGGCCTAATGATGGACTTATAGATCTGTCCTTTAAGCTTAACCGGCATTCTGGGGTCACAAATGACAACAGTCACCTCTCGCCATTTGGCCCACGCAGCAGCAATGCGTGCTTTGACGTCGCAATCGATGTCTCCGGACGCGTGAAGTACAGATCCAAGGTATTTAAACTGGTCCTTGCGCTCGACCTTGTCTCCGCCTATGCGAACGGATGTTGGATCTGTAGAGTTACAGGCCAGGTACTCGGTCTTCGCCACATTGAGTTGTAGACCACCGCTCTCAAGCGACTGCTTCCACTCGTTCACCCGTCTCACCAGCCTGCCCCTTTCCGCGTCCACCAGTGCGATATCGTCACCATACATCAGCAGCCATGGTGGCTGCTCATGTGAGCCTCTAATGCTGTCGGACACAACGTCTAATATCACACTGAGCAGAAACGGACTGAGGACGGAACCCTGGTGTACTCCGACGGTGATGGGGAACGGTTTGGTGTCGCCAACAGCGGTCCGAACCATAGAATCGGAGCTGCGGTACATGTCTCGAATAATGTCAATATATGCCTCGGGGACCCCTTTGGATCTCAGTGCCCACCAGATCACCACTCGAGGGACACAGTTGAAGGCCTTCTGCAGATCAAGAAAGAGTAAGTGCAGAGGCGTGTTCTTCGCCTTGTATCTCTCCATGACGGTCCTTAGGGCGAAGACAGGGTCCATAGTACCGTTGCCAGGACGAAACCCATGACACTCCGAGACATCACACTCCTGTCGGATCCGGGAGTCCACAATCCGCTCAAGGAGCTTCATGGTGTGGGACATGACCTTTATACTGCGGTAGTTGCTGCACTCTTGCACTGATCCCTTGCCTTTGAAGACCGGAGTAATAATACTCATTCTCCATTGGCTCGGGATCAGCCCGCTTAAGAGTATGCGGTTGTAAAGGTAGGTTAGGATGTTCACACCAAGAGGGCCCATCGTCTTCCAGGCTTCGATTGGGACTCCATCGGCTCCGACAGTTTTACGATTCTTCATGCGGCAAAGAGCGAACTGGACTTCTTCAGGCGTTACCGGTGGTACTAGTCCCTGATTCGGAGGCAGGTCCGGTGGCTGCACCTCTTTGTGCTGCTTATTCAGCAGCTCATGGAAATAAGAGCGCCATCTCTTCTTCATTGCGAGGTCCTCGCATAGCAGGTTGCCCCCAGGGTCTTTAACACAGCGACACTGGGAAATATCCTGTGCCCAGGGGCGTGCATTGGTTTCAGATGGGGGTAGGCTGTGAGTGAAAATTGAGTAAGTTTGCGTGAAACAGTAGGCGAACCCGCGGCAGCCTAACATTGGTTAAATTGCACAGTAACGATCTAAGTTGCGCGCTTTAGTAAGGAATAAGTACAGGTAGACGACAAAATGGTTACAGAATATTTATTGTTGATTGTTGAATACGTAATTAATAATTATGGTTAGCTGTTCTGTCGGTTTTTTATGAAGGAAGGCTCCGCATAATTGCCTATATGGGATGCACGCCCCTGCCTGTGCCGCTTTGACCCTGGAGCGCGCTAACTTATAGATTAGCTTCTGCCCCTCAGACGATTCTAACTTGTCATAGAGCGTATGAAAGTGGTCTCGCCTGGTTCTGGCTACAGCTCTCTTAGCAGCGCGTTTTGCACCCTTGTACGCGTAGTGGTCTTCAGGAGATCTGGACGCTTGCCACTTTTTAAAGAGGGCTTTCTTCACCCTAATCTCCCCTTGGACTGAGTCGTTCCACCACCAAGTCTCCTTGTCACATTTGCGACCGCCCTGAGATAAGCCAAGCACCGCTTTCGCTGCATCAGTGACGGCTGCCTGAATCCTATTCCAGTATTTTTGGACTGGTTCGCCATCACTACCGTCGCTCTTGTCGCCGATAGTTAAGGCGAACTTCTGGGACGTGTCTATATCAAGCTTCCACCATCTCTGATTTGGCGTCGGCAGCGCTCGATATTTGATCTTGGGCTTTACGCGGAGATCCATGACAAGTAGACGGTGTTGTGCAGCGAGACTCTCACCGGGTATGACTTTGTAGTTGGCCACTTTACTGATGTGGTGTCTCCTGGTGAGTAGGAAGTCGATCTGAGTGGCGTGCTTCCCGCTCCTGTAGGTGATAAGGTGCTCGGTTTTCTTTTTGAAATACGTGTTCACAATGGCAAGGTCAGCAGCCGCACACGTCCTGAGGATATCCCCTCCTTCTGCATTACGACCACCATACCCAAAACCACCATGAACACGCTCAAACTCCTCACACCGTTCAGGTCGCCACCCACAACAATCCCCTGCGACAACGGGATACCGCTAAGCACTCCACCAAGTAGATCCCAGAACGCCATTCTCTCGGCCTCGCCACAACCGGCCTGTGGCGCGTAAGCACTTATCAAGTGGGTTACAACCCCTTCAACAAGCACCCCCACGACCATCAGCCGATCGCTGTAGCGTTTCACTTTCAGAATGTTGTTCTGCAATCCTTCGGAGAGGACCACGGTCACCCCATTCGCTCCACCAGGTGCACCCGTGTAGATCAGTTTGTAGCCATTCCCAATTAACCGGATTATTCCTGCGCGCCGTTTTGCGGCGGCGCCCTATCGGTGACATTAGCTTTTCTGTGTCGAACCATGTTGTGTGGCAGGGTTGGCTTTTACAGGAAGCGACTGCCGTCCGACCCCCCAACCTCGAAGGGAAAGCCTGCGCCAGAGCCTCGTCCGTTGTTTGGCAGGTGCACCGACTGGCAGGTGAGGTTGGCTTGGGCCCAAAAGGTCTTGGTTGGGCCCCTTACACCCTAATATCAAAATAATTATTTTCTAATTTACTTTTATGCTGAAGTGTTATTTTAGTGTGTTATTTTTAAAGGTAGTACAGATGGATTACAAATACTAATTGCCGATTCAGTCACGGTTAAGCTATTTAAAGGTAAGTTATTTTAAACTGCAACAGTGTAATTTTAAATGTCAATATATTCATGTCTGGTATGTAGGAGTCATGTCTATAAACAAAGTCACCTTACCCTTACTCCACATTGTTGTTATATTTATTTAATATTTTACTATTTTTAATTCTATTTTATTTTAAGAATATATAATATCACTAGCTACCGCCCGCGGCTTCGTCCGTGTAAAGTTCGGACTGTCACTTAAAGTCTTTATCAATGACCAAATAATGCATAATTTTAGAACAAAGAGAGAGAGAAATGGAAGGGAAATGAGGAGGCTTTTACCCAAAAGGGGTCCGTGCTACAAAACTAAATTAACACACTAACTAGAGTTTAAGTAAGAAGAAATCATATCTGTACATCGAGGTGTTGAGGTGTTTATACAAAAACGCCACCATGTCGGTCCGAGTACAGGAGCAGAGCACGAAGGCGATTCCTCTGCAGCGAGGCGTAAGACAGGGAGATGTTATATCTCCGAAACTGTTCCGTTGAAACCGCTGCATTGGAAGACGCTTTCAAGCTCCTGGAATGGAAAGGATTTGGCATCAACATCAACGGCGAGTACATCACTCACCTTCGGTTTGCCGACGATATTATGGTCATGGCAGAATCGCTTGAAGACCTCAGCACAATGCTCGATGACCTTACTCGAGTCTCCCAACAAGTAGGCCTGCGAATGAACATGGACAAAACCAAGCTCATGACGAATACCCATGTTGCGCCGTACCTAGTACCCGTTGGGAGCTCTACTCTCGAAATTGTTGACAAATATGTCTACTTAGGACAAGTTATCCAGTTGGGTAGATCCAATTTTGAGAAGGAGGTCAATCGTCAAATCCAACTCGGCTGGGCAGCGTTCGGGAAACTACACCACGTCTTCTCGTCCAAAATACCTCAGTGCCTCAAGACGAAAGTCTACAACCAGTGTGTGTTACCAGTGATGACATATGGAACTGAAACGTGGCCTCTCACTATGGGCCTCATAAGAAAGCTCAAGATCGCACAGCGTACTATGGAAAGGGCTATGCGATCGAATCAGAAATGAGAAGATCCGTAAACGAACAAAAGTCGCTGACATAGCCCAACGGATTAGCAAGCTGAAGTCGCAGTAGGCGGGGCACATAGCACCAAAGAAAATTAATAATAGCACGTAGAACTGACGGCCGATGGGGCAGAAAGGTTCTAGAATGGAGGCCGCGTACCGACAAGCGCAGCGTAGGACGTCCACTTACAAGGTGGTCAGACGACCTGGTAAGGGTCGCAGGAAGACGCTGGATGCAGACCGCTTTCAACCGGTCGGCCAATCTGGAAGTCAATGGGGGAGGCCTATGTTCAGCAGTGGACGTCCTATGGCTGAAATGATGATAATGATGATGACTAACACACATTTGAAATGTTATATTTTAAAGCACTGAAATAAAAGCATCTGGAGACCACAAAGGGGCCTGGTAGCGACAGTATCCCACCTTTATTCTTTAAATGCTGTGCGGAGTCTTTGGCTACCCCTCTAACCTATATCTTTAACCGCAGCCTACAAGAGGGTATTTGCCCAAACATATGGAAAATAGCACTCATAGTTCCAATACATAAAAAAGGATCAAAAATTTCAATCAATAATTATCGCCCTATATCAATATTAAATACTTTGAGTAAAATCTTAGAAAGAGTTGTTCATGATCACGTATATCCGGTAGTCTGTCGCTCTGTGCCGTCGCAACAGCATGGTTTCATTAGGGGTCGCTCCACCACCACAAACTTGGCAATTTTTACTAACGACGTACTGCGAGGTATGGACGGTGGTGGCCAAGTTGACTCTGTGTACACAGATTTCGAAAAGGCATTCGATCGCGTAGACCACATCATACTTCTAAGAAAGCTTTATGATCTTGGTATTGGTGGTAGTTTGCTGAGATGGACAGAGTCTTATTTACGAAATCGAAGTCAGATGGTTGTCATTGGAGGGCATAGGTCTGTTTTTGTCACAATTCCCTCGGGTGTTCCTCAAGGGTCGATACTTGGCCCGCTGTTATATGTTGCATATCTATATGATATAGATCAATGTTTAAAACATGCAAAATTTCTTATGTACGCTGATGACACCAAAATTTACATGACTATAAAATCACCAGATGACTGTCTGAAACTACAAGAGGACTTAACCAGACTTGACTGTTATTATAAGCACAATAGAATTGACATTGATACAAATAAATGTGTAGTGGTAACTTTTACGAGAAAAAACAAACATGTAACATTTGAATATAGTTTAAACAATGACAAATTGAAGCGTGACGTTATGACGAAGGATCTCGGTATTTACCTAGATTCTAAACTAACATTCTCCAACCACATAACATATGTGATAAACAAGGCCTATAAGAACTTGGGTTTCGTTCTTCGCGCAAGCAAACCCTTCTCAGACACACACTGTTTAAAGGTTCTATATTATGCTTACGTACGTGGTGTACTCGAATACTGTAGTGTCATCTGGAGTCCGCAATACGTAACGTACACGCAGGGCATAGAGTCTTTACAAGGTATATTTGTTAAACATTTAAACTACCGACAACATAAACAATTTAACGTATACGAGGACTCATGTACCTTTCACAAACTTCAAACTCTCGAAAACAGACGTAAACTTCTGGAAATGTCCTTTCTGTATGACATATGCTGTGGATCTATAGACTCTAGCGACCTGATAACTTTAGTCTTGAGCTTGAATGCCCCGTCTACCCGCACTAGACATACGGCGACTACCTTATTTAATGTCCCTAGCACCCGAACGAATTATGCCCAAAACTCTGTTGTATGTCGCATATCGCGATCATATAACAAACACTTTCATACCGTTGATCCTTTTTGTTCGAGTAAACAGTTATTTAAGAAAGGCATTTTGGGTGTGATAGGAAAAATAAATAAATAAATAAATATTAATACTAGACACACACACACACACACACACACACACACACACACACACACACACACATTATGCACATATTATGCACATTGTTGATTGTATGGTGTAAGTTCACGTTCCCCTCTTTTAAAACACGTATTGTATAAAATGTAACAAAATGTAAATCCAATACTGGCTGTCTGCTTTGTCACCAAGAAAATGTATTCTGTACTTATGAACTGTGGATTTTGTAAAAAAAAAAAAAAAAAAAATTTTAGAACAAAGGTTAATAGTAAATCAACCTTATACGGCTGCCCCATTTCAAAACCTAGTAAGTCTCCAGGATGCGATTTTGATATTTTTAGCTAAATACCATTTTCTAGTAAGCCCCTAATTTATGCAAAAACACCCACATCGATAGCTCAAATAGATAAAAAGTTACGGTCTAGTAAGTGGATGTACCTTTTCGATTTGAGCCGACTTGACCATTTCAAAACATAGCAAGTCACAAAACCATTTCAAAAGCCTAGCAAGTGCAGTTCACTTGCTATATTTTGAAATGGTCATTTGACATACTAGGTTTAGGAGTAGTTACTACAGGTTTTTAATGATTTTTAAGTCTAGTAACTAGAAATATAACGCTAGTTACTTGGTTTTTTATATAAGTATTTCGTAGTTTAAAAATATAAAGCGCGCGAATCTGAAAACTTTTTGTGTTCTTTTAAGTGTTAAATATTTGCCTAATAAATGCCTTAAACTGACTTTAGGAACAGATTTATCTTTTGTAAAGTAAAATACATACTTATTTAGATTTTAGGGATTTAGGGATTTTTTTCCTTTTACCTAATACTAGTGATGTTCTGAATAGTTAAATAATAATACCTCGTTTTTATTGTTTATTTCATAAAAACTTTTTGTTTGCGTATACTCGTTTGGGCAAAAGCTTTGTTGCAAACATATACCTAGAACTTAGCGACTTTAAGGAAGAGATTTCTATTTTAAATCTACAAGAAATTAATTAATCGAGGTATGAAATTGACAGATTTTATTGCTTATCTAACTTGTGCTTAATACGATGTCGCTATTTTTGCTATTTTTATGCTGATTTTTTATTATTTCTACCTTAAACCTACTAGTGATGGCATGTATAGCTGCATAGTAATACTTCTTTTATTTCATTGAAATATTGTTCGCATTAAAAGCGAGAAATATCGACCTATATCTAATAATTATTTTATAATAATGTAAATTTTTTAATAATAATAATTTTATTGTGAACGTGTTTGTCTATTAATTGTCAAACTGAAGCAAACAAACTACTGAATACTTTTTGACGAATACACGATTATTATATATTTTTCTGAAATCAATTAGTAGTAGTAGTAGTAAGTAATAAAATAGTAGCGTCCGGTCAATTGTAAACTACAAACCCGGACACGTTTTTCCAAAGAATTGTATGTTTTTCTATAATAAAATTTTATTGTATTATTATTATATAGTATTTAAAAGTTTAAGTGCATCCGCTTCCCTCATCAATTCCATACAATAGCTAATATGCATGAGATAAATATCGATTACCTAAGTATTTGATCGTAAGGTACTCGTATTAAAATGAAGACAATAATGAAAACAAATTAAAATTGCCCAAATATTTGCTTAGATACACACCGTTTAAAAAGTAATCTCTGATTGTCTCTATGAAAGTCGTAAACAAAATAATAATGCCAAGTCTATATCAGACATTTCTGTCTAACTAACCACTTTAAGATTTATAACTTTTACACCGATTATTAATTATTATTTACCTGTTGTGGTATTATTTTTTCAAATTATTTTCTATTATTGTATGTGTGGTTACTAGAAATTATAAATAAGAACGTGCATATTCGTTAAAAAAGAACGTTACGGAAAAAAAATGAATTGAAAAAAGTGGAAGAAAAATGTTGTTATTGTTCACAACTTTGATTTAACTTATTTTTCTAATTCCAACTTCACTTATTTCTCTATTACCCACATGCCTGCGGGTATATTTCATAAATATTTTCTCATCTCTAGAGCTCTTACTAGGTTTTGGTCTGGATAAATTAGTACTTAAATGATCAATTTAACCATATCAAAACCCAGTAAATCCTTCCTAGCAGAGTTACTAGGTTTTGAAATGGTATTTTTGCTCTTCTTTTTTTAAGATAGTCAATTTCAAAGTCATTAAGTCTTATAAAACTTGTACTATTAAAAGTAAATATGTAATATACACTTTAAAAAAAAGCTAATTTTTTTCTCTATTTTTTAAATACAAACATGTTATCAAATTCTTTATACTTTTGGAAGGCTAGCATGAAACACGTTTTGCGCACTCCTGTAAAGTTGTGTCAAACACACTTACTAGGTTTTGAAATTGGGCAGCCGTATAGGTTAGACATATGCTGTTTGGCACTCACTGTGGCTTGGGTGCCTGTCTTGCAAGACACCACCAGACACGGTACTCTTCGATGGACTAAGATCAGAAGATCCAACGCACAATGCGGCTTTTAGTATTAGTAATTAAAAATAAAAGCAAAAAAATCCTAAAAAAAGGCCTACACATGAATGCATCCAAAACTAAAATTATGACAAACAGTCAAAAGAAAACAATCAAAGTAGAGGAAAAACCGATAGAATATACAAATGAATATGTGTACCTAGGTAAATTGGTGTCCTTCGAGGCAAATAGCAATGAAAACGAAGTAGACAGACGAATAAGTACCTACAACTTGGAAGAAATACTGAGCCCAAGAAATTTAAAAAGGGAACTACTCGTATAGCCTAAATATAAAAAAGACTATAATGGATTCTTGCATTCTCCCAAGCTTAACCTACGCTAGCCAGACATGGGTTTTCACTGAAAAAGTAAAAAGCAAAATATTATCTTGTCAGCATGCAATGGAACGTAGTACATATACTGAAACTGAGAAAAATACAAAAAACGAGAAACAGACATCCGCAGGAAAACTTAAATTAACAGATGCTCTTCATTTTAGTTTAAAACAGAAGTGGAACTGGGCAGGGCACTTGTCAAGATACAGAGATAAGAGATGGACTTACCAAACAACTAAATGGCAGGGCCCAAAAGGCAAGAGAAACGTTGGAAGACAGAAGAAAAGATGGGCCGATGACATAATAACCACAGCAGGAAAAAGTTGGATGTACACGGCCAAAGATAGGGAAAGGTAAAAAATAGGAGGAGGAGGAGGACAACAAAAAAAATAATATATATAATAAAAGGAAAATAAATATTTATTTATAACTGGATATATATTGTTAAAGAGTAATGTGGAAAATAAAGCTGTAATAATAATAATAATAATTAAAAATAAAACTACCACTGGAACTTGATCTCAGTCCAAAAGTCGCAAACGTGATACTGTCGTCAATTCGCCGGACACGGATTGTAACGGTCGATCGCATAATCGCCAAAACGCGAAGCAGTTAATCAAAAAATGAAAATAAAAGCAGGCACGAAGTTATAATAATATTATTAATTATTTTCTGAAGGTTGTACAACTTTTAGGCATGCATCAACAAATTCTGTAAATATTGGTTCTTGCATGTATTCTTGAATTAGATTATCAGGATTCGGGGACTTATCTAGCAGTTCTAGTATTTCTCTGACATGTGGATTATCTAAACATGCCTTTACCTCTGTCGATTGCTCTGAAAAAAAGAAAGTGCACGTTTACAATTAGGGTTTTTAATGTTGTGTTTGCGTTTACAAATACAATGCAAGATATGTTGAAGATATTTTGAAAATTCCATCTTAGCAATAATGTTTTATTTGTCTAAATATTTTTTAAATTAGCACATTAATATTACTGCAATTAGATAAAATGTTATAGTTCTTGCATTCCACTGCTGGGCAAAGTCCTTCATGCTTTTCTGGTGACAGCCAAAGTTTGCCAATCCTTAGTGTTGCTCTCCAAAATCACCATTGTTTCTTTGGATATCCCCCCCTACAGCAGTAAGACAGGTTTAAAAAAGAAAGTTGTACAAGTACCTATATTTATGTTTTACAATAATAGTTAAAGATAGCAACAGTCAGGCCGGGCATGATTAACCATGATTTAGATTCGGCATGGCAATTTTTGTTTTATTTGCAGATTGTGCACTAGGGCACATGGTCGGCATGTCTAGTCAGTGTGCCATAACTAGCCTTTTAACATGTAACAATAACATTTCTATTATATCTCTTTTTGCAGGGCTGAGGCTCTAAAAGGAGTACTCACTTAATAGTTCTAACTTTTCTATAGGTACAGTGTCTTCAGTGGGGAAATCATAGGTTATGCTTGATTTATTCTGTGTTTCAACTTTTGATTCCTCAGGCGCAGTGCACGGAGTCTGCCTGTGAAGCTTGCAGCATGCTACGGAACAACTAAAATGGGCGTTAATAAACTATACAACTTAGGTACAAAGAGATTCAAAGATTTATTTTGTTGAGCACACTTACTATGGTTTCCTACAAACTGGACATTTATAATTCGAAAATTCATTACACTGGATACAGGCATTCATGTTGCTTGCTTATTCCTAAATATTTAAAAACGGAAACTAAATTATTGTAAATACAACGTTAAAGAAAATTGAGAAAAGGATCTTGGTGATCACATCAAAACAAAACAAACAAACCACTTAATGACACCTGTCATCTCGAACGCGTGACAGTGACAGTGTAACAGATTATAACAGTGATAGTTTTATTTTCTTTTATATTATTAGTAGGCTACGGACTACTTATTTTATTTTATTAATAATTAAAAAAAATATTTGAATCGAACATTGCGCAGAACCTCCTTGTTAAAAAAAAAAAAACAGTTGCAATAAGTAAAGCGCTTGCTAAACGGTGGCCGGACTTTCTTTACATTGTTCGACTTTGACTAACTTTAACTTTCGGAAACCATTACGAAATAGATATTAGTGTTTTTAAACTTGGTCCGAGTTTCTATTCGCCTACGCCGCCTATCGCCTTGAGATTCAGTAAGCTAAAATCGATGTGTGCTCAAGCCGGAACAAGAAGCTAAGTGGACGATGCGATACCGGAAGTGGAGCCTGGTTTCCGTGTGTCACCCGTATGTTACTCCCAAGAAATTCTAAAATCCGAAACGAGGTCATCTGGCAGAAGAACAAGTAAGCAACATAGTCCAAAATGTAGCAAGCTAAAGTGACAGTGGGCCGGCCACTTCTGTCGCAGAACCGATGGAAGGAGGAGTAAAGGAAGGAGGGAGGGTTCTTAAGTGAACACCCCGTCCACGGCAAACGTATTATAGTGTAGGAGCTCTCCAGCTCGATGGACCGATAAGAAGATGGCTGGCGCCTGGTAATGGCTGGATGAAAAAAGCGTCTTAAAGATCGTGCTCTTTGGCGCTCTGGGAGAAGCTTAGCTATCAGTGGACTAAATTTAACTGACATGATGATGATGATAGGGTTAATAAAACGGGACTATAGATCCTGTTTGGGAGTGAAATAAAACTTTATTTATTTGTAAGTAACATAACAACAGATTACATACCACAATAGATTAGATAGTTTATTAGACCTAGATACCTACTATCAGGCTTCTCCTTCTCACTGGGCACTCTGGGCACAGGCCCGCCCAATCGATGGGAGCCCTTAGTTCCTGCCAGATCACCAACCGATATTAAATTACAATAAATATCAGTATGTAGGGTTTTTTGAAAAACATCGAAAGTATGCACATAGACCAGTGACCGCTTTTTGAAAATTTCGCGGTATGCCTTTAACGACCCCCTTTCCCTAATGTGCCTAGGGCCCCCAATAAGTTCAAGACGGCCCTGCCTACTATAAATGGAGACGAATATGCACGAAATAGAACTTCACACTAAAAATTATGATATTAAACACGAAGTATTACACTATTAAACATCGTGTTCAACAACAGTTACAGAATTCAGAGACGGAAATCAAAAATATTTTTGTAGTTTTTTTTAATAGTTGTTGATCTCTCCTTTAGTACTGTCTTATTTGACTATAGATCGTCATGATAGGCGGGTTCGTTGTCGGCCACGTAGTACTCTGGCGGCGGCGGCGGCGCGCCCGCGTCGGCCGCGGCGAGCGCGTAGTAGCGCGCGCGCAGGTGGTGGGCGCCGGCCTTCGGCTGCCGCGAACGCGTGAAGATACCCTTCTTGTTGCCGCCTACTCGTCTTATACCTAAACATGGGAAGTTGGTGTTATGTATGTGTCTGTGAACTGGCCAATCTGGAACTTCTGGAAGCCACTGAGGAGGCCTATGTTTAGCAGTGGACCTATGCCTGAAATGATGATGATGATGAAATACCGTGAACTAGGAAAACTGATAAATGCATGACTGACGTTCTATGTATTACGAGTAAGTTTGATGTCGCTTTAGGAAACTATCTCGTGAATCATGTTTCTAAATAATTAGGGGTTAATAAGGTTTTTGTAACAACCACGCGTTGGGCGCCAGTTTGTTGCATTAACGATACATTAACGATAATCTGAACTGTGATACTTCATAAAAATTAATTGTGTACATTGAATGCGTTATCTTTTATTGTCGTACTTATGTTTATATCATGTATACGAACCTTGTTTTGTTGCGAAATCGGCAAAATTCCAAATGAACTCGCCTACAAAAAAACCTGTATGTCGCAGTTTATCAAACGCTTTAAAATGTTCAGACATAAGCGCCACTTGGTAGTCTTCTGAGAATACAAACTCTGGTTTCTGAAAGAATAACACCCATTGAAAGGTTTTTCAACTATTTATTCACTTACATTATAAAGTTGGCTTTTTTAGGGTTCCGTACCTCAAAAGGAAAAAAAGGAACCTTTATAGGATCATTCTGTGTTCCTTCTGTCTGTCTGATTGTGTGTCTGTCTGTCAAGACCCTTTATCTCGGGAACACGTGGAGGTGTCGTGTTGAAATTAAAACCATACTCAGGTCTAAAGTCCCTTAAAGCTGTTTTTTAAAAACCAAACTTCTAAGTTAACGTAGAAAAAATACATCCGTTTATGCCGCAAAAAACGTATGTTTTGACACTCTCAAGAAAATCAAAATTTATAGGGTACTTTCCGTTGACCCAGAACTGAATTTGGCAAGTAATATCATCTTATACTAGAAGTACAGGGAAAAATCTGAAAACCATACATTTGTAATTAAATCATAAAAAATATGAAATACGGAAAAATTGCGACAGTCGATTCCTGAACTATTTACAATAAGTACCCACAAATTGGTACGAAACCCTCGGCGGGCGAGTCCGACTCGCACCTGTCCGGTTTTTTCTATTTGCATATGTATTATTTCGATAACGTGTATATAAGCTACTTGAAAGTAAGTTAACGTTCGAGCACAGCTCAAGCTTTACGAATGAGTTGCATAATTAATATTATTATGACAGTACACTCACAGTGTGCATTCCCGCGACAGTGTCAGCTCCGTACTCGCACATAAATACTGGCTTGTTGTACATAAGGTGCCAGTGTGTGCTCTCGTTGATTACAAGTTGGGTGATGTGGTCCAGCGACCCCGTTTCAGAGTACCAACCGTTGTACCGGTTGAAACAAATCACGTCCATGAATTTTCCCTAAATAAAAAGTAGGTACCTATTACAATACGATTACCCACAGAAAAGACAAAATGACGTCTTAAACCAATTGTGTATCTTTTGTAACTTACAATTTGATCGTCGGGGTCTACGAGCGCAAAGGTAACTGCTCTCGAACGATCGAGGTCTTTGACGTGACTGACAATTTGGCTGAAAAATATGAATCATAATTAAACAATCCGGGTCTTATTATAAAAACCATTTAAGCTTTTTAAAATCAATGTCCATCTATTCATCTAAGATCTAAATTAATTTAAATACCTGTAGTAGAAATCGCACTTGCTGCCGCACGGTTGGGGCTCGTTGGCGACGGACCATATAATGACGCTGGGGTGATTGCGGTCGCGCCGTATCATCTCCGTCAGGGATTGCTTGTGTTTCCGCAACAGCTCGTCTGTGTAGAGACTGGAATAGACATTACTTATATACTAACGTCAAAAAACACCAAGCAACAGAAGTTGAGCTTCATAATATGCTCCAAAGAGCAACGCACAAAGAGACATCACTAACAGACACGAATTCTGAACTCTAGGGCTGGAACGCCTGGAACTGTTATAGCTCCTCTAGTCTATTTCCTTTAAAAAATCCCGTTTTTCGGTGCAATTAGGATTGATTTAAAAAAAAAAACCGTAGAAAAAAATTACTTTCTAAACATTACCGTAACTCAATCTCACTACACTGCCGTAAGCCATTTGTCACGTGCACTGGTGACAATACTCACTAGGCGTTAACACTTGGGCACTCTCCGATGATCATGATGCCCAGCTCATCTGCTAACTGGTAGATTTCTTCAGCGTAAGGGTAGTGCGATGTGCGGAAAGCGTTTGCTCCTGTCCATTTAATTAGGTTGAAGTTCTTCACCCATAAAACTGGATCCCAGCCTTTGCCTCGAAGCTAAAATTAATTTTAATAATTAAATATACAAGGTTTAACTTCAAATACGCAAAATCTCCTAGCAAGGACCGAAAAACCGAGTTTAAGGATTAACCGCTTAGACGATTAACCCGACGATCCGCTTAAGCCGTATTTAGGGTTAATAGGGTAAATACCTAACGTATTAACCTGTATAAAATTAACCGGAAAGGACGAGATAGAAATAGTTAGTATTAGATTGTATGGAAGATGGAAGCTTGAAAAATTAAACGAAAGTGAACCTTAGGCCAGAACCAGTTTTTATACGATTGGATTAACCCGTATTTAATCATTAACCGTAAATATTTGTATGAGAAATCCATTTAAAAAAAAAAACTGTTTTAATGTTGATCCCTTAAAAAAAAGTTGTAAGTATTTTAGCTGATGTAAGAAGTGAAATTAGAAATTAAGAAGTTTTGCGGATTCGGAGTTACACACGGTTACATTGCAAAGGGATGCCAAATTTAAAAAATAAGTTCTAGGAAACTATAATAAAGAAGTGTCTTAATCGTTATTATTTTTAATAATCATCTGTTACGAAACAAAAATAGGTACTATAAAATATCCGGATATAAAGTCAAGAGACTACGAAAGCCGCGCGGTCATTCATCAGAGGCATAGATAGGTACGGCGAGCCAATAAGGACCATAAGCAGTGCACATACAGTGCAATTTTTTCATGAATGAGTTAAATTATCCACGCGTACGATTTTTAACAGCGGACAGATATAATTCAATGTGAATAAAATAAAATCTTATTCTTTGCATAGTTCGATTAAGTTACTGATTCTGAGCCACTCCTAAAAATTTGGCACCCCTTTGAAATGTAACCCTGTAGTATAGAATAAAGTACCACCTAAAAAGCCGAATTTTTGTGATAAATTAGCTTGATGCAATGTTTCAAAATGTTTGTGAGTTTTATTTTGTTTCAGAATAACACGCGGCATCTAATGCTCTAATGGATGAGTAGTAACTTTTCCAGTAGGCAATTGTACTATTTAATGAGATTAATAAGATTAATTAAGAGATTAAGTTAAATACTCACATCAGAATCTTCGTGCATTCCAAAACCTCTAAGATACAGCGGCTTGCCGTTTAAATACACAGATTTTGTAGTCCAGTTAACAACTCGAATGCCGATCCTTTCGCTATATGTGTCCAAGAGCTCCCCATCACTACTGATCAAAGATACCTATAAAAACAAAATTAAAATATCTCAAAAATATCGTGCTTATCGTTGGACGGAATAATTAACAATAGTTTTGCCTATTGTGTGTTCAGGTAAACTCGAAGGAATCATTCACAAAGTCCACGACACGAAATTCGAATGGCGGTCGTTTTGTGTTAGCAACAACGTGCTTGGCTGTTTTTTTTTAATTATATGGACTCAATCCCGCTCTATAAGATCCCGATCACAATAAATAACAGGTGTTTAGTTTTTATTGCTTCTCTTGGATTCAGTGAAGGTTACTCTTTCCGTAGAAGCATGTTTCAAGACGCTATCGGGTCTAAAGCAAGTTGTCTTGAGACAAGTCACTTGACACTCGATGCGGATTTCAAAAGTTTCAGGTCTTTATCACTTCACCAAACATTAGAACACAAACTACACCAAACTTGCACTCTAAAGCTCTTTAAATGATAAATAAAAACCATTAAAATAGATCGACTATACTTTTCGTTCGACTACCCCCACCCCCCCACCCCCACCGAATCTTGGCTGTTTATAATAGAGATAGAGACATTCATGATGACAGAGTTGTAAATAAACCGTTTTAAACCAGAATATGTGAATGTTTAAAAACAAGACCACGTGGTCAGTACATTAATGAACTACTTAATACTTTAAAAAAAAAAACATAAATTAAAAAAATCCCCGACAAAAACATATTAAAAGTAAAAAATAAAATGTTATTACATATTTGTTTATTTTTTGGCCCTAAAACTTTATTACAAGTAATATTACCTAGTAATGATTTGATCCAAGTGTCATTGAAATTATTTTCTTTACGGAACGGCAACGTCGCATTTTTTTGGTAATATCAAACATTTTAATATCACTTAAGTTATTTAAAAAATAGTTTAAAAGGTCTACATAAACATAATCTTCAATAAATAATGTTTTTAATAGAGCTAGTCGATTTTTTTGTGATTTATAAATTCATAATAAATTTGTGACGTAATAAAGGTTGATTAGAAAACAACTTTTCATTTATAAATTTTACTTGACTTGGATATATCCTAAATAAGGGATTAGGGGTATGGTCGGATCACTTTGTTTGAGGCTTCAGTGTTCTAATAGAAAAAAAACACAATAAACGATTAAATATGGTTTATAAAAAAATTTAAACGATTTAAATCAAATGGTGAAAAAGTTTAAAACATTTTTTGCATCTAAAAACAGCTTAAAAACAGGTTTAAACACAGCTTTGTAGGCGCTTTATGAAACAAACAATAATAAACTCAGAATAAACACGCACCAATATGTAGCCGATAAAATATTTTGGTTTGTCCTCGCTTGCTATATCATTTAATAAACAAGTATTTAAATAGGTACATATATTCCAAACTTTTGTCTTCTCTGCTAATCGGTTTAAGTTTTGTTGTTTTTGTAATACCTGATTTATTTCTTACGGATTTGTAATACATCAGAGGCCCAATTCCCGTAATTTGACAATTGTCGCAATCCGGTGTCGATCCGGTCCCAGTAACATTACTATCACAAACGGTATTCTCGTGAACTTTCAATTTGACGTAAAATTATTAAAACTATACCAATAAGACTAAAAACAGAGCAAAAAAATATCTAATTTTGTTTTTTTCCATTTTCAGTCGCATTACGAACTATAATTGCATTTTTTGGGTTTACGAGAATACCGTTTGGGATCGTAATGTTACTGGGAGCGGATCGACACCGGATTGCGACTACTGTCAAATTACGGGAATTGACCCTCAGACCTCTACAATCTATAGATTGACAACTAACTCTATCTTGCTCTGATATTGTCAGTCAGTTCAAAATACTTAACAATGGAAAAGTTTCAGAAGTAGGTATAGTTTAAAGATAAATAAATAATGTTCGATGGAGTCCTTTAATACGAGTATAAGTACTGTATCGTGTTTACTAACTACGGGGCCTACAGATATAGGGTCAGTTCCGTCTTTATCATAAGGGCACACGGGGCCCCCGTGAGGCCGGGGGCCCCAAAGCACTAAAACATGTTTGTAAATAAGAAACACAAAGAATGAAAAGAGTGTCAAATCCTAGAAGAAGAGGGAAAATTTAAAACTATACTTTTAATGATGATATGAAAATACTTTTTGGAAGTCATGAATTCATACAAACAATATTTTATTTTTACTTTGCAATAGGGCCCCGAATTCTTGTGTGCCCCAGGGCCACGGGATATGTTAAGACGGTTCTGTCTAGGGTTAAAAGAGTGTGTGTTCAAAAAACGTTACGACGATTACTTTTCCTTCATCTCCTTACCTTAAACGTGTATAAGTATCCAGGGTTGGGATGCATTAGGTACGGCCACCATAGTTTCGCATTAGCTATGTCCACTACCCCGGTACAGGCTTGCAGAGAGCCCACCTTGGTTTCGTTCTTATCGAAGATCTCGACCAGACAGTCCACATGGCTTCTGCCGCCCTTGTACGTGACATTGTATGTCACTGAGCCTATAGAATCAATTAAACTTTTCTTGAAAAGTTCCTATTGTGAAAGGCAGATCGAAGGTACCTACTTAATTAGATCAAAATAAACGACAGTCTCCTTAGCATACGCATCAAAGTATCGTTATTTTTAAATATGTGACATTACTCCTGATCATAAGGTAAGTAGCTAAGGCACTTGTGTGATGAAATCAGAAACAACGATGTTAGCACAACACTCAGACCCGAGACAACATAGAAAATATTGTTTTCTACATTGATCCGACTGAGAATCGAACCAGGGAACTCAGAGATAGCGAAGTCCGGCGTTCTCACCTCTCGGCTACGGAGGTCGTCAGATCTTTAGTTTGTGGCAGATGATAAATCAACTATTGTGACATGATTTATGCAGGTGCCAAAGAACATCGCGTCGTGAAGAATGAAAAAGATATGTACATAAAAAGTTGTTATACTTTTTTTACGTTATCTTCTAGTCCTAAGCAAGTGTGCCTACATAGTTGTCGCTTTTGACGAGTAACTATCAATAGGTGCTAGTAGGTATGCTAGTTCCATATTGTTTGTTACCTGTGTATCCTTGTACGTCAGTTTGTGTGACGATATCATCAACGTACACTTGAGGCGTCGAGTAAATGTACACAGTCCGGTGTATACCCGCGTAATTGAAGAAATCATTAGACCTGCAATATTGTTGATACTAATAATAATTCTTTAAATTAAATGAAGTAAATTATTGTTTAAAAAAAGGTAGGTATTTTTATCTTATATTCCTTTCTTCTTCGTCCTTTTAATAAAGAGTGTGCTAAATCACCTAAATGCTAAGTTTAACTTCTAAGGGCCGATTCGACCAAACACAAAGTTATACCAGAATAACTATTATAGGTATAATTTTACTCCTTAAATTTACCCTTAGATAACTTCGATTACGTTTTTCGAGCAATACAGTATACTCGGTATTGTTATTATATAGTTCAAGAGTGAATGATCAACGAATTGATAAACCTACTAAAATCCATGTAATCCTTCTTTTAGGTTGACTTGAAATGCCAATTTTGTAGGATAATAGAGTGACAATGCTAGAAGTTGACAACTTGCCAGTTTCGAGGTGACAAGAGTGGATTTGACAAGTGACAACTTAGACATTATTCTCAGTATAATTTAAACACAGTCAAAATCGCGTGTTTAAATATTTTTCATAGATAAGTGGTTGGTAGAATGAAAAATCAGCTTACTCTAGATTAAGCAGTGGTATACTCTCAAGTTAAAACTTACACCAGCTTGGTCGAATTCGGTCTTAATCAATCACTTTACACGAAGTGAACTTTACAGATAGTGGTAGCCACAGAACAGGAATGACACGCTACGCTGTGGTAGCGTGTGTGTTTGACAGATAGTTAATTTAAAAAAATATTTGGCAATTAACGATTTCCAAATTGATTATGATTCGTTATTTCATTACCAACACCGCTCTTAGACTGAACTCAACCAAAAGTGATAGTAAACTTAAAATAAAAAAGAATGGGTGGACATTATTATTAGAAGGTTATTCGGTAGAGCCTGCATGTTGCCGGATTAGTAACGAGGAAGGTATAATAATAAGGCATGTATTTAACGCTGCGACTAATAAATTTGATTTAAGGTTTATAAAATAATTAAAGTGGATAGCAAATATTATAGGTTGGCAGCAACGGTGGAGTACAGTATTATGTAAAAACTGGCAGCATTAAAAAGTCATTTTAAGCTTTAGTTTAATTTAAACTGGCATCGAGTTTTTCTTTTGGCAATTGAATTTATGGTTGAGCGGAAACTCGGAAGCAACTAAAAAGTACAAAATAGGCATTCATAAATTGTAAAGTAGAGATTTCTATTAAAATGATTTTAGGTAGTATTTAATAGGATTGAGATCTAATTAACATAATATGTGGTGTGACATGTAAGCTGCAAATAAAGTAAAAAATGGCATGCAATTTAAATATTGTAAGTTTTATTTCTTGACTTATTTTTTATTTATAAGGGCGAAAAATTAAAAGGCATTAAGGTTATCAATAATCAATCTTTATTTATTTGTTTATTGCTACGTAATTGTTACGAAGTTATACCTAGGTATATCTATACTAAAATTATCACTGGATAATTAGGGCCGGCTTCGATTTGGTGGGGCGCCCACGCTTTCTTTTTTGTCCTATTGGAATCATTTTTGCCTCCAAAGGCGGAGTTGTTAGTTTTAACCTTATGGCAAGACCCAGTATATGTTTACAGGTGTATATTTTGAAAATTTGTGGACAGTTACATGTGCCTTGCTTCCAATCTGCCCTGGGTAGTACAATTTTCCGAAACAAAAAGTTTTTTTCTTTCTGCTCATCAAATGTCTGCCATGTGTCACTACGTGATATTCCCGTAGACGTAACTTTTTTATTAAGGACTAAATATACATTATTAATTTATATTTTTTAAAATTATTTTTTATTGCACAGAACTAAAAATAAGTGGTACAAATGGCGGACTTAATGCCAAAAGCATTCTCTACCAGTCAACCATGGGGGCTAGACAGAGATGGTACAGGCGGTGCAACAAAACAGTAATTAGTGTTAGAAAAAAAAAAATAGCAACATAAACACAGACTAGATGAATACATACATATAAAAATACATAGATATCAAAACGGTATACTTACATACATAAAATAAATACATATACAAATACATGCACATAATATCATTGTACACAGATCATATGCCAGCGAGATTAATTTCAAAATAAAAAAGGAAAGAGAGGAAGAGACAGTTACTCCTTAAAATGGCTGCGCAAAGCCATTTTGAAGTAAAGTTTTGAACTGGATTTTTTGATTTTGGAGGGGAGATCGTTCCAGAACCGTACAGCCGTCAGGGTGAATGAGTTGGACATAAAACCAGAAGTGTGACGTGGAGTATATAATCGGAGAGTGTCGTTGGAACGAAGGTTTCTATCATGAGAAGTATGAAGAAATGAAAATTTATCTTTTAGATAAGATGGGGTCAAAAAGTACTGAGAAAAGGACCCAGAGCAAAATCAAAAATAAAAAAAAAACAAAATCAAAAATCAAAAGGCGGTCCAACTTATTAAGAAGATCTTGGGAGACATTGGAACAACATACATCACCGTAGTCGATAATAGGCAGGACCAGAGACTGCACTAGCAAAATCTTCGTACAGGAGGGAAGAAAGAACTTGAATCGATAGAGTGCACGCAGAGTGCCAGTTACCTTTCTGCAAACCTCCTTAACATGCTGGGACCAGCTCAATGTATTGTCGATGAAGAGTCCCAAATTTTTATCATACGGAGAATATTTTACGACGACTTCATCAAAGACAATAGGCGAAATGGTCGTCATTTCGAGTTTACGGAGCTGTCTTGGGCTACCAACGATAATTGCCTGACACTTGCTAGGGTTCACTTTGACTCCAAATTTACTGGACCAGTCGCTGATAGCACGCAGGTCGTTATTGAGCTGGTCAATGGCACTATCGATTTCAGTATAGTTTGCCTGAGAGTATAAGCCGCCGTTTTCATTATAATATTATGATTTCCAAAACTAAAAAAGGATTCCCTGATATTTATTTATAGTATTCGATTTAATATTACAGCTGCTCGTTAATCAGAGCCAGAAAGTGTTTTTTTAGATGGAAGTCTACAGTATCCATAATATATTATTTGCTATCCGACTGTTAATATTAGTCGCCATTTCATTATTTTTAGTACCCCACCTATAATTTCAATCGCCATATGTAAAAAAATACTTCCAAGAAATCGCAGCCGTTATTTAGTTTTTTATAATACTTTGCAATTGCTGGCTATCCAATATAATTGAAGCCAAATTATTTAAACATTGCCCAGTTATTTTTGTAGATGCCAATAGGTTATACCCCATTAATTTTTCATTCGCCTCAATAATAATAAGCTTAATAATAATACATAATTAGAGAATGAGGATACTTGGTAGAAATAATTGCTTCTAAGGAGAAAGGCTTACTTACTCGCTGTCTTGAGGTATTGTGTTCGCAGTGAGCGTGTTGTCCACCACCACAGTGAGGAGATTGCTTGAGTTGTAGCTTACGCTGCCTGTTATCTCGGCCTCGAAGGGCAGGTGGCCTATCTCGTGGGAAGCCACTTCTTTACCGTTGATGAACTAAAAAACGATTTTTTTACTTCGGATCAAACCAATGTAAGTGCTTACTTTTTTCAGCATTTTTTCAATAATTAGGTAAGTGTACCTACGCCAAACGTTTATTTTCTAAGAAAATAATCTACCATTTTACAGAATCTGGCTTTCACTGAAAAATATCGTAATAACGATAGAAACTTCCTGCCCAGTAAATCCAATTCCAATCTTTTGTCTCTTTGTTTAAAGATGCAAATGACTCAGTGACTTAGACGGAAAACAGTAAGGTGTTTATTTAAAGATAAATTAATTTACCACTCTAGCATAATAATGCACACTGCTGAACCTTAGCCAGACGCGCTGGTTGTCAGCCCAACCCCTGGGCACAAAGAACCGGCGGTCATACCACACTACCCCGAGGTGGTCGCGTAGAGATGTGTCCACTCCGACGTCATTGTAAGACGAAGGCACTGGCATTGAGATGACTGGACCAGTCTGTGAGAGAATAAACAAGTAGAGGTAAGTCCTAAATTATAGCAATTAGAGGTACACACACAGACAAACCTCTCGTGTTTTGTCAGATTATTATTTTTTGTTTTCGTTTTTAATACTCTTTTAGGGGGGGGGGGGGGGGTTTCGTAGTTAAACGGACTTGGTGTCGCTATCTCTGAGGTCCCGGATTCGAGTCCCGGCTACTTACCATAGGATTAGAGCAATGTATGTGATGTTGATGTTGTCTTATACTAGAAAGCCGTAATTTCGCAAGGGTATATTAATCATCCCGACGAAGAGGTAGAATAAAATCTTTTTTTTTAAACTAAATGTTTACTTATATATACTATCTGAATAAGTAGGTACTAACCTTGTACAAGTCTTGTTCCTGCCATCCATTCAAGAACCCATACAGTGGATTGGGCGGCGACGTCCTGAAGTTCCATATTCCGTCCAGAGTCCTGAGGTCCCTGGTTTCTGTTGCTTGAGGGTAGAGCGCCCCTCCAATATTTTTGTTAACAACTTCGAACACTTGCTGGATCCCATTCTCGTTAGTGGTCACGGGAACTATGGGATGTGCTAAGGAAACGAGCAATCCAAAGACAAACAGCAACTGGGACAGTCGTAACATTATCTGGGAATAATATTGTTGATGAAAGTATGTTCCTGGAGTTTTAACGAAAGTAATAATAATAAGTAACGAATTAATTAAGGTTCCAACCTTTTGTCAATAATTTCGCACAACAAAATCTGAATCGAGGAGGGATTAATAAATTATCAGGCTTTTTCTAGTTTCCAGCCTTTTTGGTCGCAGATTGGATTGTAAATTGTCATAGTGGCGCGGTGATCCTGGGTTCGACTCTTAGTTCGGATCAATCCAGAAAATGAAGCTACCTTTTATTAAGGTCGCCTTTTATAAACGGGTGAAATTTAAAGAGCAATTACAAAAACATAAATTAATTATTTTTGTTAAAAAATAGAAAATTTTATACGCTAGTTTTCGAGAAAAACGTCAAAAACTATTTTGATTTCAACGTAAAATAATACACCCCGTGCCCCGTGCGTGCGTGCACCCCGAGGGAAGAGTGGGGCACGATTGAAATGAGAGAGACAGAGGCGATGACGTAGGGATGTTTCAGACTAGACAGGATGCTCTTAAAACTTTTTTTTTGTTATTTTTGTTAGGAATAATAAACATGGAAACTGCCGTTTTTAAGAACGAAAATAATAGGGCCCGGTTTCTCTAATATAATTAGAAGTTCTGTTAAAGTTTTACCCGTTTATAAAAAGCGACCTTGTATAAAAGATCCCAATTTATTATTTAACTTTCATCTAGGGGTTGATTATACTGCTTAAATACAATAACTTTGACTGTATTCTTGGTTTAGTGTTTTATGATTAAAGGAATATTTTTTACAATTTTTCAATGGGAAGAATATTGAAAACGCAAATAAATTAGGACAATAGGTCTAAGGTAAGCTGGGAGACGCCACTGGCAGAATTCGGTGTGGTATCTTGTTACACTATTTTTTAGATTATATGATTATGCTAAATTCGACATGATAAAAGATAGGCATACTGATATACATATACTTCAAAGATAGATATGTACGCTAACCTATTCGATGCCTATAGACCACCAACGAACCTTGTTCTTTGTCTACTAGGCTAAATTGGTATGTATGTGTATGTATTTTATTTGTCTTATAATATATGTCGGATACTTTATACTCCGCCACTGACTACATTATCTGCATTACACCAAGGTTGACTGGTAGAGAATGTTGTATAGCATTAAGTCCGCCAATTGTACTTACCTCTGCAACAAAGTTTAAATAAATAAATAGGCTATTAAGGCATCCGTGGGGTTTTCGATCACAACATGAAAAATAGAGGGTTTTAAAGTTGGGCCTCAGGTTCACATTAGGGCCGGGCGCCCCGTCAGTAAAAGATGTGCCATTTTTTTATTTAATAACCGCTTACCTGCCGCATATATTTTATAATTTGTCAAACAAATTGAAATCAAATTTTTGATTTAATTTGTTATATGTAATTAAATTGAAAATATATATTTTTTACTATCATTTCTACATTAAAACTACGTAAGATTAATCACATGACCGTTTCCAATCTATCCTTGGACATATCTGCTCTCATTCATGCCTTCTACTTAGGTACGTCATTCGATAACCACTGATTGATTTACTATGATAAGGTTCTATGGTGGCCTAGAAAACAATTGGGTAGACGTACAATATCGCCTAGAAAAAGAAAAAATATGTTATATAAATCATTAATTTTATTTTGATTACTGTACTTTTATCATTATGTGAAAATACTTTACACCCCTGCCGTGCCGTGCCGTGCCGTATGGGGACGGCCGTAAAGAATACATTTCTCCACCGCCAACAGGAGGCGTGTCGTAAGAGGCGACTAATTCCTGTAGCACGAGACGGGCAGCAGCGTTTGCCTGCGAAACGTTATAAAAAACTGCGCTTGCCAACCCGCCTGCCAAGCGTGGCGAATATTGGCAATCCCCCCCGATGAAAGTCATTGGGGGAGGCCTGTGTTCAGCAGTGGACGTCCATGGCTGAAATGATGACTTTACACAACTTAAAAAGTATATTTTCATAGACAAAATTTAGACCCCAATCAAATGCATATAAAAATTAAATTTTTGTTTTATATTTATTTATTTTATATATATATATATATATCACGGGAACCGCCTAGACTTTGTGTAGCAATCACAGTTAAACTTTATTATTAGACGGCAGATAGAACGTAACTTCGATCAACTGCAATAAAAAAAATGTACTTAATACCTATATGTTTAAGATTTCGATGTTAGGCCCATAGAGTTGTTTTTAAGCAGAAGATGTGCCTTTAAATATATACATTTAGTCCTTTACTCACTTTATATTATGTGTAGACAACTCTGCAATTAAGTTTGTTGTCAACAGCAAACGAAGCTGGCATAAGTTCACTGACATTAAGAAAAACTATTACTTATTTTATTAATTTATACATTTTTGGTTTTTAAAGTTAAATTCCAATTTAGAGTTAAATTCGAGATAAGAACGCAAGCGCGGTCCTCTCTGCACGCACATCGGTAGACTGGTGATGTACATAAAAATATATATATTTTACGTACCAAAAAGCCGCCGAAATAATCAAATTGAATTCGAATAAAAACAAAGTCAATAATTCTTTCTTGCTCTTATTAAGATAAAAACACAACTTTGCGCTGTCAGGTTTTACCACTACGCATTACTACGCAAGGGCAAAGAAAATTTATAAAGAAATCTTTGGCAAGGGTGATAAAGTAATCGTTAATTATGTATTATGCGATTCGCAGCATTTTCTACCTAGGGTTGGTACTTAGTAAATGTGTGATTTCCCACTATTGACCAAATAATATTACATTATTATAACAAATTATAAATTCGATTAGATGTAAGGACGGTGTTCTTAACATGTTTCAAATCATGCATCACACAAAAAAAATATTGCTCCGTTCTTGCAAGATAAAATACGTTGTGCTCAAATATTTCTGTTTAATGTTTTTTGTATTTCTATTCCTTCTATGTACAATTTTTTTAAATTTATTTTATTTTATTGTATAGTAAAATAAAGATAAGTTATTCGTAAATGTTTAATTAAAATCCCTAGAGCAAACTAGTGAAATATAAAAGCGGGTAGTGAATAAAACACAGGGGTGTATAAAGTGTAGGTATTTTATTAGGTACTTATTTACAAACTTTTCAAATTTTCATTCATCATATCATATCACACTGAAATAAGTAACAATAAAATAAGTTTTCACAAGAAAATAGTACTTTGTAAAATATCTGATTTGTGTAAGTAACACTTTCAGTGCCGAAGGTGAGTGGAAATAAGAAAAGTGGTAAAAATATGACATTAGCCTAAAAATACCTCAGTTAGGTATTACCTAATTATATTATAATTATAAGATTAAAGATGCACTTTGTTGTAGTAATACTGTTAAACTAATTAATACACCATGCTTGGAATTTTAGAGATAATTAAGAAAGTTTTTTGTAAAAACAGGACCATTTATTTGTTCAAGTTTATTATAAATGTACTTCTTTAATGATATTATGGTCTAAATATTAATTGCTGAGGCACATCACTTATATTTAATTAAATATTAACATTAATAATTTGGTGTACTTCTAGCGTTGTTACAGATCAATAACAACCGTTTTCAATATTTTCCATAACTCAAGCTTAGTCGTCAAAGTGGTGAAGAGTCAATTAGTTTAAAATCCCGCTCTCAAATTTGGCTTCGGGAACAGATTAGGTACCTACTAAGTACATTTAGTATTATACCTTCGTATCTTTCTATCGTTTCTCATACTAGGTACTCGATACTAGTGAACTGGCTGTCCGACTCAGCGCATCTTCACGCCAGGACTGTGTAAAACAATTGGAAAACATACAGCTGTGTGCAGTTCGATCATGGCCAGCTAATTTGAAAGCGGCCCAAGTTACATTTTAATACGCAGTAGGTAATTTCGTACGAGTATATTAACATTATGTTGGCTGCGTATGGAAAAGAATAGGAGGATCGGGCTCGAGAGTCCTAGATTGGCAAAGGTGTAAATCCAGCTGGGGGCTGACATGGGCTGATAACTATAATGATTTCGAATTTTGTTGCATGTGTATTTTGTTAATGCTAGGAACTTTAGATGACGTGGCAACATGTCAGTAAAGGTCAAAGAAATAGCAGCGAATGTGTCAGCCTAGTAAAAAACTTGCACCGAATGGCGCAAGGTATGCTTTCTCGATTAAAAATTTAAGACACTATTAAACAAATGACTAAAGTACATCGTGGTAGGTGGGCACATTGGCGGCGTTATTCGTTCGGGGCGCCGAGTACTATAATATATTTTCTCTGATTTTAAACTGAAGATTTTGACTTATCCGGTATGTTGTCCAAGTTATCGGTTGACCGATAAATTAAATTTTAATGCATGCTGCGCAATGTACTAAATTGCATTCATAGTATTTTACAGATTTACAGAATCCTTCACTCAATTTTAGCAGATATTCAAATTATCTTCAAGTTAAAATCCGACTTTGGTGACGTCAAGTTCGGGCGCGATAGTTATGTGGGTTAATGACAGACAGTGCGCTACAATAGCGGCGGGTACAATCCCCGGCATGGATTTGAGTGCTGGGAGCAAGCAACCTATCCCGGCCGGCGGTGCAGGCGCGTCACGCGACTGGCCGACCACGTCATCGTATAATGGTCTTCTGCCCATTTTTTGCCGAGCGCTCAAGATCCGTGCCGCTAGTTGTATATCAGCAGCGGTAGGTGGTGTAGTGGGGAACCTCTCTACTAATACCTATCCTATGTCATCCCGGCTAATGCCTGTAGCCTCGCTATGTCCTCATCATCATTACAGCCATAGGACGTCCATTGCTGAACATAGGCCTCCCCTTATGACTAACAAATTGGCCGGTTAAAAGCGGCCTACATCCAGCGGCTTCCTGCGGCTTTCCGGCTGCTCCAGGTCGTCTGTCCACCTTGTAAGCTAAGTATCGCTAAGTATCGCGCACGAATTTGACGAACTACTTTGCGTTTATTTTTGAACAACTATTAATCTCTATATCTCCATTATTGGTATGGTAGACTATAGTTCGTCGTGATAGGCGGGTTCGTTGTCGGCCACGTAGTACTCTGGCGGCGGCGGCGGCGCGCCCACGTCGGCCGCGGCGAGCGCGTGGTAGCGCGCGCGCAGGTGGTGGGCGCCGGCCTTTGGCTGCCGCGAACGCGTGAATATACCCTTCTTGTTGCCACCCACTCGCGTTAAACCTAAGGATAGGAATTAAGTAATACTTAGTCATTTAGTATATAAATAGTCTATAAATATGCTAGTAAAAGCCTACGCTTGTCTTACCTATTCATCTTTAAAGCGCAATAAAATAACAAAATAAGTATTATTATGGCATACTAGCTTTTTCCTGCGACTTCCCTGCGTAAGATTTTGTTTGACACAGAAATTATTTAACCCTTAGGAATGTGTTTCCCGAGTAGATAGATGGATATTTTTTATTGTACACCATACAAAGAAGTTACAAATGGTATTTACAGAAAGATGCACAATTTAGGCGGTTAGAACAGCGATCTCTTCCAGACAACTTTCAGTTATAAGTTCTTTTATCTTATGTTCTATACAATACATATAAATACAGATTTGAATGTGCACCAGATTGTACAATTGAATCTTCACGAGATTCCTGAGTTACAAACACTCAACCTTCAGTCCTACTTTCGGTTTATACTTTTTTCTTTGCTTTTGCAAAGTTTTGGCAATAGGACGAAAAAACTACCACTTTCGAAGTTTCGATGCATGAAAAAGATATCATAGTTACATTAACTGCTACAGAATTCTTCAATTCTATGGAATCAAATAGTACCTACCTTTAATGGTGAAAAAATAAAAATTGCTGCCAGTTCCTGTATGGCTGAAAGTACTTGTAACCTATTTCAAAGATACTAAATTACAATTATCAACGTCGTATCATATTAAACCCAACCTTGGAAAATATTAAAAAATCTTACGAATCGATTTCATTCCAACATCGGCAAGGTGATATTCGTGAGGCCCTTCCATAAACGGAATGACAGAAACTGTAACATAAATTATTTATTTTAGAAAAGTACTCATGTAATATTTAATAAATTTGAATTTATCGCCATTTTGTAAGGAGTAGGTGTTTCTCAATGTAAGATTTTCATCAGATCAATTTGTAGGCTGAAAAAGCTTCCATCTCTAAAGTAGGTTAAACGTCACGTATCTGTGAGTGGAAAAGGACCGCGTTTTTTTTGGCTGACTCATTTGACATTTATTGATTTATTTTAAGTTTTTATTTTAATTATGCTATAATATTCACATCATGTTTGACGTTTAAGTTTTGTCTTACGACATAGCAAGGTAAAAATAACTTTTTTTTACTATTTAACACATTAGTCAGGATCCCAGACGATACAGAGACAAGAAGTTTTATTGTTACCCCTGCAATAGGCGTTTGTGGCGTTCTTCCACAAATGTGTGAATTTTTTTACTGTCAGAATCTTACTCATTTTATAAGTCAGAAAGTTTGAATGTTTGTTACGCAATCCCGCTTGAACAGCAAAACGGAATTAGCTAAATGCCAAATTTTAGCCATCACATGCCATCTAGCTTAATAGGATATTTTTTATACCGTTTTTGTGTTCGCGTGGAATAATTCATAAAGTATTCCTAATGGGATAGTTTCCTAAAAAAATCTAATTTGTCCGTCAGTTGGATTAATGGAAAATATTGGACACGTATTTTTTTTTCTCAATCAAACAAAAGATGATGAAGATATAGCCCGTTAAAGTTCCGCGTAACGTCACGCCTTGCGACACTTTTTAGCAAGCCTTGACGTCACGTGCTCACTTTGATGCGTTTTATCTTCGTAATTTTTTGTTTGATTGACAAAAGACAAAATATGGGTCCAATATTTTTTGATAATCTAACTGACGGACTAATTAGAATAATCTTTTTTCGACCCAGGAAACTAGCCTATTCTGAAGTTAACGCAGACGAAGTCGCAGGCAGAAGCTAGTACGCCAGAATAATACTTAATTTTGTTATTTTAATGCGCTTTAAAGATAAATAGGTAAGACAAGCGTAGGCTTAGTAGGTACTAGCATATTTATAGACAACAACTCTACTGGAGTATAAGATATAAGTACAGTTTTAGTTTCTTATTTCATAGTGATAAATGTTATCTGTGTGCATATGTTCAGTCTATGAAGTTATATACCAACCTTGTTTTGTTGCAAAATCGGCGAAATTCCATATAAACTCGCCCATGAAGAATCCTGCATGTCGCAATTTGTCGAACGCTTTAAAATGCTCAGACATTAGTGCGACTTGGTAATCTTCTGAGAATACAAACTCTGGTTTCTAAAATAAAAAGAAAATTAAAATATAGAAAATGTTGTTGTAATTACAGATGACAGATTATGTTAGAGACGTACACTTAAAAGCTGGTAAATCTTTTTGAATATTTTGTATAGGCAGGTAGGTTCACGCGAAATATTGGTATTTTTTGTAAGTAGCAATGTGCAGGTAAGGTTAGAAAAGCTAAGATTTATTTTTAATGCTGTCCGTTATCTTCTATATCCCATTTTTTTTTTAAATATAGGCTGTTAATCCTCCTTAGTAGGTACTCACATTGTGCATTCCCGGGATGGTGTCGGCCCCGTACTCAGACATGAGTACTGGCTTGTTGTACTTAAGGTGCCACTGCGTGCTTTCGTTGACCACTCGTTGGGTGATGTGTACCAGCGACCCCGTTTCTGCGTACCAACCGTTGTAGCGGTTGAAACTAATCACGTCCATAAATTTTCCCTAGGCAGAAAGTAAGTGTTATAATAATACAGCATAATAAAGCAAATATCAATCAATCAATCAAATATCAATTAAGGCTATGTTGTTTGTAACTTACAATTTGATCTTGTGGGTCTGCTAGTGCAAAGGTAACTGCTCTTGAACGGTCGAGGTCTTTTACATGGGTGACAATTTGACTGAAAAAAGAAAACCATGATCTCGTTTAATCATTTTTCTTTAAAAAACAACTGTAAGCTATGAACATAATTCACAATTTCAAGTAGGTAATCAACCCAAGTACAAACTTCACCTAACCTTTTAACCAATCGTAAATAGTTCGGGGGTATGCCGCTGGAGAAAGAGAGGAAGTAGCAAATCTAATTTTTGATAGAGCGTCGCTTCAAGGATTCCATCATCCTTCATTTCAGTCGAAACTTGGTCTCTTTTCTTAAGGGTCCACAGAGAGATAATGTCAAGTATACGCAGGTAAGTTAGTCTCCACATAAATAAGATAGGTAGGTACTAAGGATCTGTATTATACATGTAAACATTTGGGATGTATATCTACAAAAAGATGGTAAGTATCTATGGCAGAAAAAAATTATCATCAGATTTCGGCTGAAATAAAGGCTAAAGAAAACCTTCTTCAGTATTTTAATGGTCCACAGACAGATAATGTTGTATGCAGGTGAGTCAGTCTCCGTTTAAAAGTAAAATGGGTAGGTGCTAAATAAAGAAGTTTAAAGTATGTACCTGTAGTAGGCATCGCAGTTTTTGTTGCCGCCGCACTGCTGAGGCTCGTTTGCGACGGACCACATGATGACGCTGGGGTGATTGCGGTCGCGCCGGATCATCTCCGTCAGGGACTGCTTGTGCTTCCGCAACAGCTCGTCGTTGTAGACGCTGAAATAGAGCAGGTGGTAAGGAATTTCATCTTATCAGACAGAAATGGTATTCCGGTAGAAACAGATGCAAAAGTATGACCGATAAAATGTTTTTATCAAAAAGGTTTAGGTTTAGTTAGGTTAGGACACTACAGTTTAAATCGCTTTAGAATACTGGATGTAACTAATCAAAAAGTAAGAGGTATTTTATGTTTACATCGGAAATTCCAAACCAATTTGAACAATACAATGAACCAAAACAGAAGAAGAAAAAGAAGAGGAAACAATTACTAAGTTACGGACATCACACACAAATTTTATAAAAAATATGGTAAGCCGAACAGTAAATCAATGATGAACTACGTATGTCGCAAAAATATTATAAAAAACGTGTATTTGGATCCATCCTTATTGATCAAACCAATGGAGAAAGATAGATTGAGAAGTTACAGCGAAAATGTTAAATGGAGAAGTAAAATGTAGTCATTTCTTAAAAAAAAAAAAAAATATCAAATCGTTGTGCTGTTTTAGTGCAAAACATAAAATAATCGAGTCAGCAGGACACAGCACTGCGTTGTGTTTGATACCACGCCCATCTAGCCTTTGTAATTAAAGAAATTTTATACTTTTTGTGAAAAAAGTAAAGTACAGAAACGAAAAATATTCCATCCGAAACGATGTTATCCGGCAGAAGATTGGTAGTAGAAGAAAGTAATGGACATAGTTCTAAAATATATAATTTAGAATTATTAATTAGATCCCGGAACGTCTTTGAGTATCAGTCTTTAGGGGCATCTTAATCTCAGGTTTCTCAGGTAAAAGTGGAGTAAACGGGTTCTTAAGTCTTTACACTTAGTGTATGACGCCCCCCCAGCTCGATAACCACCTCATAGTTGAGGTGAGGTTTTTGCCCTGCAGTGAGACTTATATAGGCTACTTTACTTTTGCAATATCATATTTGTTTACGTTTAACATATTCTTTTTTTCGTTACTAATTTCAATACCTACTTAGTATTTTTTATTCAACTTCAAAAAAGGTAACTGTTGTTGTGTTACTTTCTGAGGGTTTTTGGACGTCACTTTTCTGGCCACCCTGTATATAATAAAATCCGATATTAATGGTTACTAAATCTTTTGTATGGTTCCGTACCCAAAGGGTAAAAACGGGACCCTATTACTCAGACTCCATTGTCCGTCTGTCTGTCTGTCTCATGAACCGTAATAGCTAGACAGTTGAAATTTTTACAGACGATGTGTTTCTGTTGCCGCTATAACAAAAAATACTAAAAGCAGAATAAAATAAATATTTAAGTGGGGCCCATACAACAAATGTGAGTTTTTTTGCCGTTTTTTGCTCGATATTAATTACAGCAACAAGTCGACGCTTAAAATATTCACAGAATATTATAGATAATGGTACGGAACCCTACGTGCGCGAGTCCGAATCACACTTGATCGGCTTTTTCTTCTTTTTTTATTAGAACAGTTAAGGGATTTTATCAAATAGCCGTTTTTATCATATCCTTGCAACATATACCATTAATATTAGTTGCATAATAATTGTTATGCTCGTGCCAGATGATATGAGGATAGATTTATTGGTTACAACATCAATAAAATACTTACGTATGACCTGCAAATAAGCTAAAAACAATAATGTTCAACCAACAAATTTTCTTACCCCATGAAGTACTGGAATATGTTTTCGATCATTGGGTCGATCCTATAGAAAAAAATCTTTAAATTACCGTAACCCATCTCTTCGTTTGTTATGTGCACGGTGATAATACTTACAAGGCATTAACACTTGGGCACTCTCCGATGATCATGATGCCCAGCTCATCTGCCAACTGGTAGATTTCTTCAGCGTAAGGGTAGTGCGACGTGCGAAAAGCGTTCGCTCCTGTCCATTTGATTAGGTTAAAGTTCTTTACCCATAGCACTGGATCCCAGCCTTTACCGCGTAACTGAAATAAATTATCTTTAAATTGGACAACATCTCATACATTGCTCTGATCCTATGATAAGTAGCCAAAGCACTTGTGTTACAGGTATCAGTAACAACGACGGCACCGCAACACCTAGACCCGAGACAATATAGAAAAGTTATTTTTCTACATTGACCGACCGGGAATCGAATCTGAGGTCCCAGAGATAGCGACACCAAGACAGTATGCTCGCCTCTCGGCTACGGAGGTCGTCAATAAATATATCTACAGACAGAAGATACGTGTTCGGGAGATTGCAATATTTTAATACCGCAATGGCATAGAATTACATAGTCTTTTTGTAGTAATTTTTGAGAAATAAGAAAACATAATCGTTGTTTTTCATTATTTGGAATCTATACTACGAATACTAGACAAAATATATAACACTATTGTATGCGATGATTAGTTATAAGAAACAGCAATGCGAAAGCTGTTGGTTTAGTTAAATTTGAAATCATTTAAATCATTCAGTGACAGTGTTTTTTACTCATCTCATCTGATGTGTGATGATGAGGACTAGACGATCTGATGTACAGTCTTACTTGGTAAAGATCTTTAACAAAGTCAAAGTTGTATTGCTGATGTAGCCAAAAATAAATACTCACATCAGAATCTTCGTGCATTCCGAAACCTCTTAGATAGAGCGGTCTGCTGTTTAAGTACACAGATTTTGTAGTCCAGTTCAAGACTCGAATGCCGATCTTTTCGTAGTATGTGTCCAGGAGCTTCCCATCACTATCGATCAACGATACCTATAGAAACAAAGTTAGTAAGAAATATAATCTTCTTCTTGCTCTGCTTTAAGAATGAACATCATCTACCCAAGTAATGTAATTATCAAGTGATCTGTAGTAAAACAAGCTTGTCCAGAACAAGCTTATTCAGTCATGCCTTAAGTTTTAGACTTATAATAATAAATTCAGGAATCTTGAAATATCCAATAAACTACTTATCTTCTTTTAAACTACTTTAGCTAGACCTTTTTATATATTAGTTTAATATAAGTTTGCGTTGTTTAAAGTCCATCAATTAACTTATCAAACTAATGCTATTAATAAATATTGTATCTAATGTAAGAAAGGCTGAGTGTTATGGTTTGTACCTATACTATAAGGTTAGAAGAAGGGCTTTCCGTCATCTCCTTACCTTAAACGTGTACAAGTATCCGGGGTCGGGATGCATTAAGTACGGCCACCATAGGTTCGCATTGGCTATGTCTACTACCCCGGTACAGGCTTGCAGAGAGCCCACCTTGGTCTCGTTCTTATCGAAGATCTCGATCAGGCAGTTTACATCGCTTCTGCCGCCCTGGTACGTGACATTGTATGTCACTAAGCCTATGGAATTAATGATACTGTGTTAAAAGCCCAAATTTTTGATGTAATGTTTTCAACCTTCTTGGAAACAGAACAGAAAAAGTCAGTTCGAAGATAGACCACTGTCTTTCCACTTTCGGTCTGTAGATTAATTGCTGATTGCAGATGATGATGCTGACTATACATACAAGACTGTGTCATTAGAAAGGTTTCTTCAGCATAAATGGAAGCAAAATTTTATTTTGGCACCCATATGCCAAAAGAAAATTTTGCTTGTTTCACGATATCGGGAACATCTAAATGTTTCGAAATATTTAATTCAGAATTTAGGTAATCCGAAATCCATAATATCAAATAAATAAAATTTTGATTATTAATCGAGAATCTTATTCTTCCGAATGTTAATAATAAGAAATTATTATTTTTCAGATTATCACAGGTACGAAAAAATTAAAATACCTTAGTGTTATTAACCTGAATACAGTCTTCCGATAATCAAAATTCCGAAAATGGGATGAAAAACCAATTAAGGTCGCCGCAGTCCTTCGCCGTGGTGCTTGCCTGCCCAATACTAGAGTGTAATTCAAAACCCGAAGGCGCGGAGGGAGAGCAGCATTCGCCCTTTGTAACAAGGCGCAGGCTACCCACTCGAGCTGGAGGGGTAAGGCTGGTCACCGGCCAAAGACGGCAAGCGGGTGTGGCTGTGATTTGTTACGTAAGAGCTAAGAGGAAACCCTAATGCATGCATGTTTTCATTGCTCGCAAGCATGGTTACATGGTTGCTTGCATATCTGCCTGCATGTATGTTTGCTTGCTTGCATGGTGCTGTTGCACGATTGTTTGCAAATTACAAAGAAAAACTATTAATTTAAAAACTATTGGTATGCTTTAGAATTTTAATTATTCGTAATTTTCACAATAGGAGTTCGTGGTTTTGATATGTCGGATAATTAAAAAGTCGGAATTTTAAACAGTTTTGAAATTTGGAATTATAAACGTTAGGAGTATTAAGTTAGTGTCATACATAGCTTTCGAAATAAAAAAATAGGAATTATGTTAAATAGGAATTTACATTTTCAGAATTTTTATCCAGTCGGAATTTAGAGATTCAGTATACTGAAATTCGTGATTATTATAATCGGAATTAAGTTTTGCGTGTTTATGTTGATACTATACCCATTTCCTCAAAAAATAAGTTGTCGCTTTTAAAGATTAACTGTTATAATTATGAATTCAAGTGGTAAATTAATATTGTCCGTTACCTGTGTATCCTTGTATGTCAGTCTGTGTAACAATATCTTCGATGTATACTTGGGGCGTTGTATAAATGTATACAGTCCGGTGTATACCCGCGTAATTGAAGAAGTCATACCTGAAACCATTACAATACCATACTATTATCGCTATCTTAACTACTATTATATTTTATATTGTTTATTTTGTAGATCATCAAAACTAATGCAGAATATTAGTGTAGAAAATGTTAGCAACAATTGTTTTTTTAAATTCCTGAGAGAACTTAGTGTAAGTTTTGTGCCGAATTCTGTAGGGACTTACAGTACAATCTACCTTAATAATCATTGCAATAAGAGGGTGCTGAGGTACTAAATTGTATATTAATCAAGTCTTGTTATTTTCAATCATTTCCAATTATTTAAAGTAGTACGATTTCCCACACTAATTTATTCATAGTCTTTCATGTAAGCGGAACTAATTTCTTTTCTAGTTCAAGAAAGTATGTAGGTTTTAACTCATTAGTAATTATACGATTTTAGTGGTTCTAAATGTTGCCTACGTGTTTTTAAGATTGATCTGATTAATAAACTTAGTTAAACAGTTGAACGAAGCGTTGTATATTGGCTAGTCTCAGACAGTCTTAAAAATATGACCTACTCGTCTGTAGGCCTAAGACGAAAATATTCCATTCATTTAAACGTATGAACCTAATCAATTAAAATAACTATTAACTAGTATAAATCCTTAAATACCTACAAACATTAAAGGCATTAGTAGCATCGTATAATGGAGAAATTGACATGGCATAGCCCGCTGACCTTAATACAATATGTAGGATCGTAGAATGAGCATACCTAGAAACGATTGCATGTCGTAAAAGGAGCTTATTTAAGGCTCCGGAAAAGGTGTTGATAACTGAGTAGTAATACGATATTAAATATTTTTGACTCAATATTTTTGTTTCGATAAGATTTCAAAGATAGAGATAGTACTTTTGCAAGTAATCGGTTATTTCTGTAAAGGTTAATTAGTGGGTTTATTCGTTCATGGTATTCATCGCAATTTTGTCGAAACTTGCTTGGGTATCAGCTGTCATAAATAGTTCTGCTTTTATGGGTAACCAATACGTTCTAGGAATGGAAAGATTTTTAAAAATAGTAAATAGTTCATTAAAAACATCAAAATGTATTATTCCTTGGACGTATTTTTTTTTTGAGACTATTTAAAAGAGTGACTATAATTATGTAACACAAAAGGGTGACGTTATTCTGCACAAATACTTTCAAATTGAATTGTATATAGGTACGACGATCGTCAGTTATTCTTTTCAAAATCTTGCATAGCGTTAAAACTCAAAATCAATTAGATATTTGTTTCTGGTATTTTGTATAAAATAGTTGTAAGTAGTCCATACCAAGCGGTAACGATACTTTTGGACTATTTTGGAACACTAGCTGACCTACCCGTTTTCTTGAGGTATTGTGTTCCTACTGAGCGTGTTGTCTACCACAACAGTGAGGAGATTGCTTGAGTTGTAGCTCACGCTGTCTGTTATCTCGGCCTCGAAGGGCAGGTGGCCTATCTCGTGGGAAGCCACTTCTTCGCCATTGATGAACTAAAAAAATATTTTGTGTTACCATTGTGATGAACGAGTATTTATCTAATCAGCACATGTTTACCCACTACTGAGTATAAGCCTTTATAATGGGCATATTAACAGAGGCTCAATTCCCGTAATTTAACAATGTTCGCAATCAAGTGTCGATCCGCTCCCAGTAACATTACTATCTAGGTAAACGCAATTCTCGTTAACCCGAAAATGCAATAAATACAATTATAGTTGTAATGCGATTGAAAATGATGGAAACCTAAATGAGATTTTTTTCGTTGTATTTTCAGTCGATTGATTGAGATAGTTTTGATAATTTTACATCAAATTAAAAGTTTACGAGAATACCGTTTTAAATAGGTAATGAACTGAAAGCGTATCGATAGGTACTGGATTGCGGCTATTATTAAATCACGGGAATTGGGCATCAGGTCTTGTGTCACCAATCTTTCCCAGTCCGACCACACGCACAATATTGTGCAATATTGTGTTAAGCTGCAAATCTTTATTTAAAAAATTGAATATCCTGTCTTTGTCATGCTTATATATCTATGAAATGTCCTGTTTTGTAAAGCAACACATGTACCTTTTTAAAAAAGCTGCCGTTAATACTTAGTAACGCTCCTAGAATAAGACTATACCAAAAAAATTGCTACACAATGGGCATAAAAATATATAATAAGTTGCCAGCCCATGTAAAACTTTTACCATTACATAAATTTAAAAAAGTCTTGCATGCTTGGTTAATTCTTTGTAATTTTTACACTGTAACCGAATATTTGAATTCAAAAATTTAGCAGCTTATTAATTAACTTTTTTACAATGTTTGCATGCTGGAATGTATACAGCGAAACATGGATCCTACTTTGTACCTACCATCTTATGTAACCTGTTTCTAGCAAATAAATGACCTTTATCTTTATCTTTGTCAGACTAAGCGGGCTAACGGTCTGCCCACTGTCGTTTGTCCCTCTCTGGGCTTCCATCTGTTACTGCTTTGATCTACTGGTCGTCTTTTCTTCTTGTTAAATATCCCACCCAACCCACTTAAGCTCGACCATTTGCTCACAATATCCGAGCGAGCAAGGCTAGAGAACTTATAAAGGGTTACATTGCAAAGGGGTGCCAAATCTTTAGCAGTGACGCAAAATCAGTAACTTAGTCAAACTATGCAAAGAACAACAAAACATTTTTTTCACAATTAATTATTCTTATCCGCTGTTAAAAATCGTACGCGTGGATAATTTAAGTCATTCATGAAAAATATACACCGTATGTGCATTGCGTAAGGTCCTTGTTGGCTCGCCGTACCTACGCCTTTGATGAATGACCGCGCGGCTTTCGTAGTCTCTCTATTGACTTTATTTCCGGATATTTTAAAGTAATTCTGTTTCAGAACATATGACTATTAAAAATAATAATGATCAAGACGCTTCTTTATATTGTTCCGTAGATCTTATTTTTTAAACTTGGCACCCCTTTGCAATGTAACCCTGTATAGAAAACTATACAGAAAACTTTATCTATACCTAGTGGAAAATACCTGCAGGATAACCCCGTGAGGGTGAATGAACCTTTTCGCAAAATTCCTGTATTTAAATAATTACTTAAACTTTATTGCACAGAAAAAAAGAAAGAAAAAAAAAATGTTGGAGCTTATTTATTATATGACATTCTCTACCATTAAGCAATCAGTATAGAAATAGTTTTTGAGCTGTGCGACTGTATGTCACACAACATACATTCATAAAGTAAGGGGTTACTTATATCGTAATAACAGGATGAACTTAAAAATATGTGTCTACTAGTGCGCCGTTTAATTTATCTTTGCAATTCTGCATTAACTTACATGTATTTGGTTTCGAAACTTCAAGCTTTATCTACACAGCATGAGGCTATCTAAACGTACTGAGTTTCTGTGTACCTAACACCAATATAGCCAAAGTTAGCGATAATACTAATTAGGTAAGTGTGCTTGTTTGCTGAAGTAAAACTACTTAAATGTGTTTCTTTTAGATAGTAATGGGCAGGGTTTTAGTCATGTGCTGTTTTAATTCATAGTTATGTGTGTTATGTGATTACACCATATTAGTATACAGAATTACATTTCAGGGTAGGTCTATAGAACAATATAAAAATACTAATTTATCGTAATTAATTCCAGTTGTCGTATTTCTGGAGTAAAATATACTTAACAACTTCAGAAAAAAAAGAAAACGCGAGAGGCGCCGTCATTCATCAGAGTTCACAGGCGTAATAACCTCATCATAGTGCACATACGGTGCATTTAATCGAGTAATCGTAAATTTTCTACGTATTCTATTATTAAAATTTAAAAAGGAAGAATGAAAAATGAAAAAAAAAGAGTTTGATTTAGTTACTGATTCTGAGTGGTCCCTGAAACATTGGCACCACCGTGAAATGTAACAATGTAACTCTGTATATTTACTGAGAGTTGTTTAATATAAAAGCGCAGAGGTACTAAAGCGGTTTACAAGATATAGTATTGCTAAAAGAAGCACGAAATGTATTTGTATTATCATTTGTACTGTACTACTAGGAAAGCAGATACACTGAGTAATACAGGGAGGTAACACTCGTACTTAATTAAATAAGACTACCTACCTCGCTTTAAGCCTGTTTATCGAAGACGAATTGATCAGCTTTCCATTCCCAATTTTATATGTTTTCAATTACCTATATTTACTCTGCTTACTGCTACTATAAACTGATAGCGAATCTTATTAACGTAATAGCGTACGTAAATTACAAACCGCAAACACGCAAAGTTAATTAACTGAAGAACAGATATTTAACTAGGAAATACGATTATAGATTTGTGGAAACATAATTTAGTTTCCCCAATAGTCATTATTGATAATAAAATTGTGAGTTGCTCAATAACAACGTTTCAACAACTTTCCTTATAGGTTTGTCAAATCTGTTGTGTAGCTACATAAATAATAAACGTTTATCGTAAGCAAAATACACTAGTTGATAAGCAAGCCCTAAGTACGATTTCGATATAAGTAGGAGTGGTCAGTGTGCGATAGGACGTCGATAGGAAGATTGGGCAACATCGGCAGCTCGACGAGGTCAGTGCTTCGCCCCTTAGCCTATGCAATTGCTGCGTATTAGTTGCACTGACCTAACGCACTGTGCTAGTATTCTATGGCACTGTATACTACACAATGCTATGCAGGCAAAGGTAATGCTGAGTTGTGATATTGGTTATAATGACATGCTTAATTTTCAATTTGGTTGGCAGACGTGCTTGTAGCAGTACCTATAAGTGTACATTGTCAGAGGCAATAGAAGAAGTCCTACATCCATCAAGGATAGGTAGGATAGGTATAAGTAATCAGATAAATACGTAATCTTTAAATTAACTGACCACTCTGTACGACTATTTTGATAATGAATAATCACTACGAATTCCGTGGTGCCGTGTGGCGACGGCTGTAAAGAATACACTTCCCCACCGCCAACAGGAGGCGTGTTAAAGGCGACTAATTCCTGTAGCACGAGACGGGCAGCAGCATCTGCGTGCGAAATCCTATAAAAAACTGCGCTCACCAACCCGCCTGCCAAGCGTGGTGAGTATTGGCAATCCCCCCCAATGATAGAAGTCATTGGGGGAAGCCTATGTTCAGCATTGGACGACCGATGGCTGTTATGATGATGATGATGACTACGAATTCACTTTTCAAATCCATGTTCAGGGTATGTCAGAATATCGTTAAAGTAGTCTTTTATTTTAGACACAAATTTTGATAAGAGATAATATAATTTGACGTTAGAATAGTATAACCATACACTTCTTGTCAACAATCTCACGTGTCCAGCCGACATCGGGTCACGCTCATTCAAGCCACGATCACAATATACATCGATAAAAACAGTAGGTCCTTTTGATAAGTAACGTATCAGTCAATAAAACGTTACACATGATATTTTTAAACTTTATGTCGCACCGTTCATTAAACATTTCTGTATTAAAATGTAATATGGCAGTCGATCATTTCGCTGTGTGCGCGATGACAGGCCACTAGTGACCACAATTGTTGTGGACTTGAGTCTCTCAAATTATGGCAACTGGATGGTTTGAGAATGATTTTCGGATTGTGTTTCTTCGAAATTAGATGAAAATATCTAAAAAGTTTGCGCATATTATAATAAGTGATTTTCTTACTTGAACTAAAATACGAATTTTATAATACCAACGGGATTTTAATCAATACAACATGATATAACTTTCCAACCTCAAAATGTGCAAAAAGGGAAAAAAATAGTATTAGCACAGCGTGTGAGAGATTTTGAAGAGCTCAGAACCAACGGACAAAGCTACTTAATAAGAACAGTGATCATAAGACAAACGTCCGTAACACAAACTCCATACAAACTTTTTTCTTTTCACAGCTGCAGCTATCCATTTATTTCTTTGCTCCAATTTCCATCTTGATTTGGAAACAATAAAACATGTACGAAATGTTTGTCCCATTGTTTCTACACTTTATAACAGAACACGTATGACCCATATCGCAAATTTTAACGTTTTCACTTAAAAATATATAATAACGTTAGTATGGAATTCTATGGAAATATAGCAATTTGACACATGACAGTCCAGAGTTTTTTCACATTTCTGCCACATTGCGTGCTGCGATCGATTTGACGGTCCCCACTACCCACTTTGCACATAGCGAAAAATGGTCGACTGGCCGAGAATGCCTCATGGTAAGCACACATTTAGTCTTTTTTAACTCTTGCATGGAAGGGATCTGCTGCATCCTAACCTTTATCTAGTTTTATCTTGTTTATAGTTTGTTAATCCGCTGGCATGCCTATGGGTCCGATTGGAAATCGGTATCGCTCGAATCTAACCAGTAGTGCAATCAATGAACTCATTATGTCTTCGTTATGTTTTCGTTAGTGCAAATGACAATCTTGAGGGCACATATAACAATGGCCCATCCATTGTTTGACGCACGCATTCACCTGCTAGTTTTCAACTAAACTAACCTGAGACTTATGGCCATTGTATAGTATTCAGCTACATTTGCATGACAGTCCTGAATCCTGATGATAATTTAATATGGAGCAATACTTCTACTTCTTCCTTTAATGTCATAAGTGCGACAATTGTCCGCAACAATCAAGCAATTGCCGCGACTGGGCCACTGGACATTGAGGATCGACGCCCTTTGTCGTCATGTTATGTAACTTACTGACAATTTATATAGTTTCGTTTCCTTGACTGACTTGGGAAATTCTAATTCAATGACCAAAATTAGTAATGCATAAATTGCATCGAAGTAGAAACTTCACATCAGGAACCGTGCGTCTAACATGGAGGTCGGTCACCAATTACCAGATAAGGATTTATAAGATGCCGACTAAGCTATAACTTTAAGCAATCAGCAGTAACAAATCGAAACAGGGCCAACGTTCCTATTTTATGTAATCTGCCATTTACAGTATCTGCCATTCATTGTAAAAAGACAATTCAATACACACTAAAGTGTCCACAGAATGGTAGAGTCTTTAGACAGTTTTGACGCCAATTTAATATAATTAAATTGGTGTCACCAACGTGTCAGAACCAGGTGACCTCAAAAGCCATCCTAACCGATTGTTGCTGTTTTAAGTATCATCATCACCATCATCATTTCAGCCACAGGACATCCACTGCTGAACATAGGCCTCCCCCAGTGATTTCCAGATTTGCCAGCTGGAAGCGGCTTCCTGCAACCTTTATTAGGTCGGTTTTTTAGGGTTCCGTAGTCAAAATGGTACCATTATAGTAGCGCCATGTCCGTCCGTGGTCTATTTACGGCTTAGCTTAGATAGTCATAGTATACTCATACTCATATACTAGAAAGCCGTTATTTCGGAAGAGTATACATATTAATCACGCCGACAAAGTGGTAGATAACATTTTTTGCGTACCTACCTTCCCTACACATACAGTGGGGATGAATTGTTTTTTCTCGTCTATCGCATGGAGCGGGGTGTCATTGGTCGTTGGATAGGTCGTTTAAAAAATTGTGTGTGTGATTGTTAATATTGTATATTGTATGTATTTTTTGTCTGCCATATGGGTGTATTTACCTGAAATAAAGGTCTAAAAAAAACATCATTTTACGATTAAGAGATCCGTTTAACCTCTAAAATGATATTTCTTGTTAGAGTCAAGTGTCCGGCTCTGTTAGCGAAATGTGAAAACAATTCAAGACAGTATCGAAGTTAATAGGAAAATTAGCTTCTAAAACGGACTTGGAGAAGAAGAGCCCTACTTTGCGTGCGGCCCGAGCAGACACGCACTTCCGGTTTTTTAAGATGCAGATGATTAAAACCTAAAAGAGAGAGAAATTAAAGTCTAAATATAATAAACTCACCACTCTGGCATTATAATGCACGCTGCTGAACCTTATCCAGACGCGCTGGTTGTCAGCCCAACCCCTGGGTACGAAAAACCGGCGGTCATACCACACCACCCCGAGGTGGTCGCGTAGAGATGTGTCCACTCCGACGTCATTGTAAGACGAAGGCACTGGCATAGGAATGACTGGACCTGTCTGTAATAAAAGTTTAATTGGTGATAAGTGATCACCTGATCATGTATCTCTTTCTCCCCATAGTGAATGAAAAGAGATATAGGTACTATTCATTTTAGTAATATCAAAGTTAAGATTTTCTATCGATGATTATGTTTGTTTGCAGATTTATAGTTTGATCCATGGACCTAAAAACCTGGTTAATAGGTTAAAGGGTTTTGTTTAAAGTAGAAGGTAATATAATAAAGTTCTAAACAACAACTATTAGCAGGCCTCGAAGCCAAAGGTAAGGGTACTACAAAGTGATACTTATCAGATTCATTTTATCTTTGTGGTTTAAACACTTCAAACTTCAATGTGAATGTATACAGAGAGTGCTTTGATTTCTTATTACTTTTATCACAATAGCACATAACAGTTACCTATTTCCCATAGTTGTAGTGTAATAATTAGTTAAAATATTATTATAATTATACCTATGAGTATAATAATTATTGTCTTTGGTTGCAGAGTTTTGATTGGATTACTTAATTATTCTTGTATCGAGAGGTAGGGAAGTTATGGGTGCAGCAATTATTCAGCCTAGAATAAACGGTATTATTACCATATTAATAATAAAAAAACGTTTTATGCGTGCATAATAACTCTATTAAGATTTGTTCCAGTTGTTTGGTTAAGTAGAACAAATGAGATAATAGGTGCTAAATTATTTAAAGCATAATGAGGTGTCAAGGTAAACTGGGTCATCGTAAATACTATTTCAATTTAAGTTTTTTGCCGAACAAACTACTCAAATATTATCCTAACGATGATAGTTAAACTTAGGCTCGCCCAGCCCAAATGACATACTAACCTTGTACAAGTCTTGCTCTTGCCATCCATTCAAGTACCCATACAGTGGGTTCGGCGGCGACCTCCTGAAGTTCCATATGCCATCCAGAGTCCTAAGGTCCCTGGTCTGTGTTGCTCGAGGGTAGAGCGCCCCTCCAATGATTTTGTTGACTCTTTTGACGACTTGCTGGATCCCATTCTCATTAGTGGTAACTGGGACTATGGCACATGCTAAAGAAACCAATGATCCGAAGATAAACAGCAGCCTGGACAATCGTAGCACCATTATCTGAAAACAAAAAATTCTGCTTGTTATAGATTGAAGTCTCTCACCGTCCATCTCGTCGGTCTTACAGGATCTGAAACTGCTGTAGGGATTTTAATGAGGTTTTCACTAATAGCACGATTTACGACGATGGTTTGTCTAAAAAGTATAATCATAAACGTAAATGCAAACCCGGTGCTACCCATGCAAACCCGATGGTGGGTCTATTTTTGTCGATAACAAACGTTTTTAAGGAGTTCGTATTAAGCTTCTCTAGTTCCCATTTCTGCAAATTAGTAATTAAATTGAATAAATACAAAAAAAACATGGTGTGACTCTTGTAATGTAAAGAAAACACTAGTTATGTTTTCTTTTAAATTCATTTATATTTGAAATGAATAATTATTTAACCTTAGTAGGTTATACCTTTACTAGGTATTTTTTTGTTAAGATAGGTATTCAGACATACTGATTTTTACAAGTTTATAGCATAACGATAACTTATGGAGCATGATGGATAACATGCCACCTTCTTACTTCCTTTTCAAAATCTACAATTCTAAAATGTATTCGAACCACATTAATTAAACTAAACACGAACTTAACAGATTAGCAATTAGTCAGGAAGAATAGAAAGGATTCCCAACATGCTTACTTGCGCCATGTGGTGTGGTTGGTAAATTATGTACGTGCGCGAGTAATATTATGCTAGTGAAACCTATTTAAGATGCGCCGAAGGCGGACACGGCGGCTCAGTATCGCATGTAATGTTTTTTAACTCCTTAATGTGTTTGATTCGTTCAATCACGGACACATTTCCATCTTAATGAGAACTATGTTTACCATCACTCTTGTTTCATAATATTATGAAAGATGATCGCCTGTGTGCCAACTAGTGAAGTAATCAGCACAACATGAAGTAGATTCTGAATTAGGTAGGTTGTTTACATATTAAGTTTATACTAGGTGTCCAGCTTAACTTTGTCTTTGAATTAAGCTTATGTTCATACAATGTGTCAAAAAAAATTGTGCAGGGAAGTGATATTTTGAACTATAACACTAGTTGTAACTTTTTTTCTTCATTCAGTGCGATATGGAACAGCGGTCAAGGTATCGATGTGTAAACACTTTCGATGTTACCACAGAGTAGGGAAATTAGCTGGACAATAGAGGAGAAACTAATGAAACCGCCTTATGCTTACTTTAGTTACTTATTTGCACAGACATAAATTCTGTGTTTATTTGTCATTGGACCTATTCTGTTGCAGCCTAGCAGGTCCGATTGTTTTAGATCATGACCACAGATCTGTATTATTTGAATGTGCAGGTTTCCTCACGATGTTCTCCCTTATCGCATTTATCAAAGTAAGTAAGTACGTACTGGGATTCGATCTGACGACTCACGGATGTAAAACTGTAATTTCTGAGCTCTGTACCTACGCTCTGTAATTATGCGATAGTGCTGGGGGAGGCCTATATTCAGCAGTGGACGTCCTATGGTTGAGATAATAAGATTAACAAAGTAGGTAGGTATATACCAATGTTTTAAATGTTGCCCAACATTTTGGATTTTGAATTCATGCATCTACTTATTCTTCAAATCCTTATTTCTAACATGTTACATATTATAGCCTATGCCGTTATATTACAAACGGTCACTTCCATGCCCGTCGTGCGTAAGCTGTTAACCCCTTAACATAATAATAAAGTATTATGTTACGTACAAAATATGCACTACATAATGGCTATGTAAATCGTACGCATTGGTGAGCTGTTACAAAACGTGCTTTCTAGCGCATGCGGTAAACAAAGGTATGGAATGCACTGATCAAAATTCTGCGTTTGGATTCCACTTGCCGCCATCATACACATAAATCAACATTCTTTGTAAACGAGTGACGAAATGAATGACAGGAGCATTTGAGGTTCAGGAAAAGACACAGTACAGTTATCGATCTGTAGAGTGATCGTTTTAAGTTATGAGATTTACAATAATAAGTAATAAAAAAACATTATTACCGTTAATAAAAGCTTACTAAAAATTTGATTGAGAAATTTGCGGCATTCGTGTGTTTTAACTTTTATTTCATATCTTTTTTAACAATATGTCATCGAAAAGTACCTACATATAGGCATATATGGTGTTTATATTTTCGTAATCTACTTTAAAACCCTGTATTTTGATAACCCGCTCAAAACGTTTGAAAGTTTTTTTTTCTTTAGGCCGCACATTATTGATAATATAATTCGTCATATTGTTTTTATTATGACATCACATAGCCTGTGTCATCTGGGAGTACGTAAGGATTCTAACGATACTGCATGCATCAAAATCATAAACCCTAAAATTACACTCTTTTTTGGCAGTCGTGTAAAAATAGGTACCTAGTCGATATCGTTAAATTTTTTCTGTGTATACAGGTCATTACAGGTACACTTTATAGGTCATTCAAAACTTTGATAAGGGTCGTCACGTCTTGTAGACGAATTATTAGATGAAGATTTTTTCAACGTTGTGTATTTTGATTTATTGATAAGTTATAGGAGTAGTAAGAGTTATGGAGTCGAGCCCGTTTACGGCAAAAAACAACGCTGCAGATAAACAAAAAAAAATCACACTATTAATATCTGTAATCAAACTGTGAGAAAATAAAAAAGTACACCTAAATTATTTAAAAAAACAATAAACTTTCATTTTTAAAATGTAATCGTATTATATATTTTTATTATAATTAAATTTATATTAAAAATTTAGTAAATAATTAATAAGAAAAAAAGCTGAAATAAAGGATCAAAAGCGTAAATAACACACAAATCGTTTCACCAACATTTTGATTACAACAAACAAATTTGACAACATTAGTAGGTACTACAAAACCACAAAAGCATAAATGAATAACAAAACGATTAAAACGAAATGATATAACACATGGTAACATCCCAAAATAATAACCAAACTCTAATTACTTAGATTGCAAAGTAAATTCAAACATTTTTATATTTTTTTGCTTTTTAATTTCATTAGGTGTTTTTGTGGGTTTGAATCTGTAAGACTGCTATTAAAATATCACAACTAACATTTTATAAGATTTATAACTGGTTTTGTGTGTACTTAATTCTTCAAAACCTTTTGTTTCTCTGTAGGATGTGGGCAATAATATATTTTATGTGATAATCGTCACAGTTTATTATATTTTTATAAGAGCCTTGGTTATCATCAACTTTGATTATGAAAGTGAGTGATAGTTTATTTAAGTAAATAATAATGTAATAAATTATGTTTAATGCGATTGGCCACAGATAGGCGTTGTCTGTCCTGGATTTTATGGATTCAGACCATGCTAATGTACTTAGACACGAACATAAGCTTTGCTATTTTTATACTAGAAAAATAATCAGTTCCTGACGAATACGAGTCTGTGAACTTTACTTAAAAGATTACTTTATATCACTCAATCAATTAAGATTACTAAATCCTAATTGTGCGAAGCCACATGCAAAACTAAAAATGGGTTATTCGACTGTTTAAAACAAAAAAAATACCTAATGAACTGCGTGTTGGAAAACGGCATGCGGATACGGATAAGATGCTTTCCGAGATTAACTTTAGACTGACCCAAAGGCCTAAAGGAATGTTGCTCTCTTTAATATGAACTTGGGGTCTTTATGCCTTCGTCGTCACTATAACCTTCACAATCATGTTAAGAGAATGTAATTCTACAATCAGCATTATTATACTATAAATTGTTATTTATTTGCTATAAAAGTAGTAACAGTCATCAAGACACGATAATCGTCCATTAATTTTAATGAGACTATGGTGAAATATGTCCTAACCCCAGTTTCTATAGAAGTGTCTGGTCTACAATCTGTCAAACAACGTATACGTTCTTTGACAGATTAAGGTATCCAGTAATTTGGTTTCTTTGTCCAATGTTAAGTTACCAAATCAGTGCCTGTGCCAAGAGGCTTACCGTGATCTCTTATAACAGTATACCTAACTCAAACCTTGTTTTGTTTTATTCTGTAATAAAGCTGTTGACATAGAAGAAAAGACTGTGACAAGTTAAGAACCGTGAAATCAAGTGGTTTACGCAAACACAAATAAAGCAGTGCATCGTGTAACTTTTGTATTTGCCTAGGACTTGTACCTAAATTGTAATAAGTGAAGACGCCTGATCTAGAAACAAATTAATATGGCAATTTGTAAACTATTGTTAAACAAACTTAGTCTTAGAAAATAGAAAACAGTGACTCATGGTTCGTACCCAAAGTTAAATTAGATATAATTTGGCAACATGTTTATAAAACAAGTGTTTTAATGTTCTTGCTCTAACAATGAAATTTGTATACATATTCCTGTAACTCTTTTGAATGTAGTGGTAATGGAGCCATTCGGTGCTTCACTATAACACCAAAAGTTAAGTAATTGGTATAATACCCAACAAAAAGCTTAACAAAACTTAAAGAGCAAGGCAAGACTCTTCAACCGAATATAATTTACGTTGTTATAATATTATTAATATACCATAAAGCAAGATATAGCAAACTGATTAGTAAATTCAGGTGGGATTTGGGAAGTACCTATTTATTTTTTCTCACGGTTCACTCCAGTTCACGAGGTAACCTTTTTATAAGTTCATTAGCCTTGTATGAAAAGTAGATTGAGAAAAAAAAAAACTTGAGTCGCTAATTCACTATCAAAAGGTCACCGCCATCGTACTGGTATGGTAATTATTATGATGTAATTCTTAACTTTAGCATGTCGAGAACAAAAATGTATCTCTATTTATTTGCTTATGAAGAGCTATCTAGCATTTATAAAAAGTACGGAATAATAACAAAAATGAACTCCGTGCCTGTAACCTATATACGTAGGTTTAATAATAATGTAATAAATTATGTTTAATGCGATTGGACATTGATAGGCGTTGTCTGTCCTGGATTGTGGGTGAATAAGTATTCATAAGCTACACCTTCCTGTTTGCCCACCCTTACCTATACACAAAAGTGGCGTTTGGCCAACTTTTTATCTATTGTAAATTTAGTTGCATTTGGACAACTACTTTATAATCAGAAATTTTAGTGGTACAGTCGGCTTTAAATATTAATACAATTTTATAATAAGTAAGTACTTATTTACAAACTAGATTTTAAGGCTGGGACTACTTGCATCCGGAATGTTTCAGAACTCCATACAAAACGGCTCCGGACAAGCCCGGATTCAATCTGTTTTGTATGGAGTTCTGAAAAATTCCGGATGTATGTAGTCCGAGCCTAAGGCTAAAAAGGTCGTACATAAACATTCATCGTCAATCGATAGTAAAATCGGCTTCATTTATATTCCCACAGTTAGATGTCCCTTAACATTTATTTCCTGTAATATGTTAAAGTAACCTAGACGTCCAAATTTCAAAATCATGACAGATATTGAAAGATCACGTAAATGACGTTTACAAGAGTGCATTCAGAATATTTATAAAACATGAGATAGTCACAAATATGTATACTTTTGTTGAGCAGGTGTTACAAGCTGATTGCATGTCTTATTCATAGGGTCTTATCAACAGCTATGCTGTAAACAACGATTAACAACGTTTGTAATTGAAATAATACAACGTTTGTAATGTAAAGTGTCAAAGCAAATTTTTGACAAATTAAAAGTCTGTGGCGCATTTGACAATGGCACTGAGCGCAACGCTATAATGCAAAATATTGTTAATGTTGCATTCTGTTCTTTGGTATAATCTGCACGCCTATTAAAATTCCCAATCCTTCCATCCTACTGTTGAATACATGCATTGTGCCCTGAGGAATGCTTTATCGTTGATCTCGTGTTGGACACTCACTGACAGAAGTATACAAAGAAAATTGTAAATAGGTCGTAAGATCCGTGAGAGTTTCTAAAACAAAAAAATATATAATAACGGTTACACATCAGCAAATTGTTTACAACAATATGGTAGGTATCTAATGAACTATGTACTAAATCTATTCATTGCTTTGTTGTAATTATGATTGGATATGCTATTCTTTCCGTTTTCTAATTCAATTAAAACGAATAATTGGATCGGATGTACAACATTTATGAATAACTGATTACTAGGATGCATAAAGCATTAGAATACTAGTTATAATAGTTATGACTAACTGAGTTATATGATGCAAAATGGTTATTTTTATGTAATTAAAATGAATAAAGGCACGATAAAGAAGCTTGAAAAAACTTAATAAATGAAATCTAAAGACCCAAGTACTAGTTCATTGCAGCAATCATTCGTTTTTTATATAGGTAGTTTACTTGCAATAAGTATAAGCTTTGAAAACCAACTTATAAATAAAAATTCATTTAAAATTTGTGATATGCGACGTTTGTTGTATGTGTAACATTTTGCGAGATTCTGTGTAATTATTTGCTAAGTTCGAATGTCTAAAGTTCCTCACGCATTCTAATGAGAAGTCGAAGCGGCTAGGGCTCCTAGTTCTGGCAAGCTGACGCACTGGACGACGTAAATATTTAGACACGGATTTACCTTTTGACGCCAAGTGTACTGGTGTGGTCTGACGCGGAGCGGCATCATTTAGCGGACTTATCGTGCGATCAGACTCGCAGTGCAAATCATGAATAGGCACAATACTCCCAGGTCACACAGTGCTTGATCCGTTGTTACCGGCACGATCAAGATTATCATTTACCTGTGAATTCCGCGTCGAAACATTATTAAGTGTACGCTTTTTCATGTAATTTATTATTATTAATTTGCCTTTAAGAGTCTTTGAAACCATCTAAAAATATAAAAAATGCAAATTTTAATTGGCTGTCTGTGAATATGTTACTTATACATGCTTTAAAGAAGCGAAACCTCAATCACTTTGATTTCTAATTATGTAAATAATAATTATCATTGAATAATATTGTCTTTAACACCTTTTACATATATAATCAGCTGTTTGAGATGTGACAGAACTATGGATCCGTCTACTATAGTAGGTGTCCCTTCACGCACCTAGCCGTTTTTTTTTTAACCAGCTGGTAAAAACGTAAAATCGACAGCTAATACCAGTCAGCCGATTTCTGATTATTTAAAACTTAGATTTTGATAAAAGTAAATGACAAACTTTCCAACTTAACTAACATGCCTTTTTAAGAACGCTTACCACTTAACCTAGTTTTGTTTTTAAGTCTTTTGTCAAAATGTTTTACGGACAACTGACAAAAGATAGTGTGCCATTAAGCCTAAAGGTTTGTGAGGCCCAAGAAGTCGGCCCTTTGTATGGTTGTGTCAAATGCATTGTTCAGTTAACTGGACTTAATGAAATGTCTCATTAAGCCAATTACCTTAATTATGTGACCTTAATATTTCCTGTCTTTGAGAATAAGATAGACAAGACTTGATATACTATCTTCCTGAATATATTTCTTATATGTTTAATTTTCAGTCTACTTAGCTATATCATATTGATTATGATTGTGACTTAATTAGTTACGATTTTGAATGAGCTTTTTCCTCAATAATGGGAAAAACCAATATGCTATCGGGTTTACTTGAGATAAAATGTGCTTATTCAGAATCAGAAACCGTTCTTTTGTTCAGCTTATTTCATCTAAATCTGTTCAGCTGTAGCGGCGTACAGCTGCCGCAAACGTACGTATCGGAACAACTTTATGCCCTTAATCATAATTAGAAACTTTTACATTCCCTGTAGTCAGGAAAACCGACTGCATGTAAAGGGTAAGGTTACGAATAAAATAGGAGTAACCTACTCTAATATAGGTATATATATGGTAATTCATATTTTGGAAACCTTGAAGATTGGTTTTATATATTTATATTTATAAAAAATTTGTTACCTCCTGTTACATGGACTTTGACCCGGGACTGTAAATAAAAGTTCCCTGTGATTGCTGATAAAGGTTGACCACGCCGCACTACCGCTTTTCTTTATTCGTACAAAGCCAGCTCATACAATTATGCGGCTTACAAAACTTAATTAGCCGGCTTGGAAAAACAATTACAGATTTATAATCAGGGGGCATTTTTATGGTAAGTAGTTAGGTATTATATGTTTTATTCCCAGTGAAGTGCGTCCCAGTTTCGACATGTGGGTCTGTAAAGGATATGTGGAGCAATGTTAGTCAACATAGTAACAAAAAAGGAACAAACTTCTAACTAACTAATTAAGTAACTTACATTTTTGGGTTCGGCAAAGTGGTAAAAAAAACTTGAAGAAAAGTACTTTTTAGGGTATCTTTATTTACTTGTAGATGGAATGATATATTTTTCTCGACTATCCCATTGTGTGAGGTATCGTTGGATAGATCGTTTAAATATATTGTACCTAAGTGTGTTAACACAATTTTTCAATCCAGGGATCCGTTAACGTAATTATCTTCTAATTTCGTACAAATTTTGACAGGCAACTAAGCTACGTAACACTACACTGCATGTTGCCCGACAAGCACTTGGCCAGTTTTTATTCTTTGATAAGTATGTTGCCCAGTGACAGTAACTATTATCTAATCTGTCCAATGACCCTTAGCGTTAAGTCCAGTGACGCGTTGCTCCACAAAAAGCACCTGCAGTGTGAATACACCTAATAAAGTTGACTGTAAAAATAAACTCGTGTTTAACTATCATGAAACTAATGCCTTTATCGCAACGGTCACGCAGCGAGGCAAGCAATGACAAGGAAAACTGCCTCTTTTACGTGTTTTGGGAAAACAGAGTGCGACCCAGTTTGACAAAGGCAAACATAGGTGCGTAACTACACTGGCCCGTGCCACGCCAGCGACTACAGGGGTGGACTCAAAGTATAAGCCAAGTGGCATTTACAGTTGCCAATGAAGTGTTCACAACAATTCAAATCTTATTTTTACACGACTGCCAAAAAAAGGAAACTATTTTTTATTAGGTTTCATGTAGGTATGTGTGTGAGTTTCTTTATTTAACAATTTGATTTTGTTGTACGAGGTATCGTTAGAAGCCTTACGTTCTACGGATAAAATAGGCTATGCATTATACAATAAAACAATATTGCGAATTAATAAGCAATAATGTGCGTTCTGAAAAATAAAAAATTAAAATTAAAACTTATAGATTGAGGTATCAAAATAAAGGGTTTTGAAAGGTGATTAAAAAATAAATAAATACCTTATATGCTTAAATAAACACCTTATACGTTCGAATAAAAATATTAATTAAAACATTAAAAAATACGACTGCAAACGGCGAACTAAAATAACTTTTTTAAAATTATTTCAACACCAAACCGTTCCCCATCACCGTTGGAGTACACCAGGGTTCCGTCCTCAGTCCGTTTTTGCCATGTTTTGCGGAAACCGGCAAGCTACGTAGGAAACAAACGTCTGGCTATGCCGCCACCGCCAGGTCCTGGCAAAGGGGGTAGACCCAAGAAATGCTGGCTTGACGTCATGAGGGCTGACATGCGTGTCAATGATCTCACAACTAGAGACGCTCAAGACCGCGCGAAGTGGATCAAGGAAAGCGGACACTGGGCTACAAAGCTTTTTTGGACCAAAAATTTCTTTGACGCAACCGGGATTGACCGTATAGGTAGATGAAGAAGAAGACCTAACAGTACTATACGACATGGTCTAATTTAGTTTTACACATTTCCAGTAGAAAGTTATAAGGCGTATCAATACTTTTAGTAGAAAAAATAGATGCTTCTAAGAATCAAATTGTCTAAAATTTATGATTGTTACACTTATAATAGATAGTTGATTAGAATGAAAATTACAAGTGAGCTGTGTAGGTAATAGTTTGTTTTAATGAAAAAATACTTTCGAATTAATTTCTAGCCTTGATGATCACTCAAATTCTATAAAGAGTGTGTTCTATTTAGTTTTCATAGTTTCTCTCTATGCAACTAGTTTATCTAAACTAGATCCAGCCCTGCGGTTGTAAGTTTATATTCGTTCACGCACACTTCCAGCCTTTATCAGGGTTTAATATAGTTCACGAGCTCTATGGAGGAATGTTATAAGTAGTGGACATGAACATAATATGTTAGCATTCGTTAGCTCTACAAAAATTAAATGTAATTACTCAACATAATGTTAAAACTGTATCGCGCAAATGTCGAATTCACCATACAAACTTTCATCCCCATTTCAACCCAACAAAGGATTTTCAAAAGTCATGGACTTTAGTGTAGGTACTTAACCCCTTAGCTAAGTAAAACGAGATAAAATATAAAATTGTTACGCGGTCCATGACGCACGCAGGTCGCATGATATATATGAGTAAAGGATTGTTTCTAATTTCATCTCCAAATTCTAGGTCCATGGGTATAAGCTGTGCATTTTATGCCAGTCAGTCATGGTACCTACCTGTAAAATTAATCATGATAGAACTGTACGTACATAAGTAAATTTTATTAAATATAATAAAACCGACTTCAAAACACTGAAATGCTAAAAATAATCCTAACACTTAAGTACCTAATCAGTTACTTTTGGAGTCGGTGCCAGCCGATGAGAGATTCAATGTTTTTGTTTGCACCGACTCCAAAAGTAACTGATTAGGTACTTAAGTGTTAGGATTATTTTTAGCATTTCAGTGTTTTGAAGTCGGTTTTTTTTTTTTAAATAAAATTTACTTATTTCATCTATTTTTAGTGATAAATCCTAATCTAACTGCTGAACAACACCGATTTCATCTCCTATTTTCCTACCCTTAGGGGTGATTTTTATTTTTCAAACTTTTATCATAGCATCTTTGAAGTATAAGCTATTCAATAAAACAAAAATCAACAAAATCGGCTCATATTTGTCGAAGATAGGTAACAAGAACCACAACAAAAATATTATCTGGGTATATATTTGTTGATTTTCTCAAAAAGTTCTAAATCAAATTCGATAAAATTTATATGGGACCACCTCTGAAGTATGATCTACCAAACAAAAAAAGAATCATTAAAATCGATTCATAATTGGCGGAGCAATCGCGTAACAAACATACAAAAAAAAAAAAACATACAGTCGAATTGAGAACCTCCTCCTTTTTTGAAGTCGGTAGAAAATACGTTTCAGTGCCTTAATATGCATTCCTGATTTTTTATGGGCAATGAGAAAATGTGATGTAGTAACAAACAGATTTGCCTATTTTTTTAATATTAATACATGGTTATTCTTACATACCATACCATACTATTTACACAGGTCACGGATGAACCATTCGACTACTCTCCTAGTGTTTTGTCGTCTACTTAGTATTCCTTAGTTGACAACTTACATTCTCCCGTAATGTCTCTTACAATGTTTGTATTGACCACTGTCGGCCATAACAAACGTGAATGTAGGTATCGTAACGTAAAAGTATTACACAATTTAATATTTATTTTTTTGTTATGTCATGTTCAGTGATCGGAATAGGTAGAGTGATTTAGGGTCAATAACCTCAAACGCTGATATTAATATGGACAAACCTTCGGGATTTCGGGATTTCGAAACTATTGGGTTTTAATTCTCCGGGATTTCGGCGATTTCGACATTATTCAGGCTTTAATTTTATGTGGTGTCCATTGTTTACCTTTGCATGCATTTGTCTGTACGATCAACAACAAAAATCGTTTTACATTTTGTTTGAGCATCCTGCCTGAGACGAACATTTTTTTAATTTAAAAATGGATTTATTTTACCTACATGAAAAATGCAGTAGGATATCTTTTTGGGGTGTTAAATATTAGAAGAAGTACCAGCTTTATTTTAAACATTTGTTTTACATAGATATTCTTATTTGAAAGTTCAGTAAGTTTGAGTAAAATGTACTGAATATCGGCCTATACTGACGTCAAAGACTGGATACCTGTGATGTCATAAATCTTCGGTGCATAATGCGGGGAGCGAGTCTTTGTGCGTGCCGCACTTGATAATGCCGGACGACCAATCAGAACCAAGTATCGACGGTTGACTTGACTCATTCATTTGTTATCGAAACGGGTCCCGGGTTCAATCCACCGGGGTCAAAAGTATTTATTTGGAGTTTTCTGTAAAGAAATTTTCAGCAACAGCACCGAATCTCGGAGCTGGCTGTGTTTGATATCCGTGCTTTGGTAAGCACGTAAAGCTATTTAGCTTTAGCTAGATAGCTTTACGTGTATTCTAAAGCTAAGTCTAAATATAGGTTTTCGTTAACCAGTTTTTTTTATTTCTCAAACAAATAGCAAAATAAGTAACTACTTAAAAGTGCTTTGCTAGCGTAACCTCTAATTTCAAATACAATGGCTACTAAATCACGACCTAAATAATATTTAATGAAATCCCGAAATCCCGAAATTTTTCGATAACAGTTCATTAAAAAGGCATGTCCATATTATGACCGCATTACGCAAGTACAACAAATCACTCTACCTATTCCGATCACTGGTCATGTTAGATGCACATTGAGCTAATTAAAGTAAATAATTAATAGTACCGAACTAATAATTACCAGTTATATTAAAATGCAATTTTTTAGGTAAACTAAACCGATTATAGTTAACAACCCGATTTCATTTATACAAATTTTATTGATTTTTAATAGACTACCTATACCTATTATAAACTCACTTACTCTTGATTGCCAAAAAAATTATAAAACAAGGTATTAAATTAGATTCTACTAAGTACGACACTTGTGAATACGAATTAAATGGTGCATAATAATTATATTGTAATTTACTAGCCTAGATTTCAGAACCTCAATTAGGTACGTTCTGCTGCTTTCTGATACAATAGCTATAAATATCACTGCACAAAAAAAGTATCTGGACTAGTACCTAACTATCTAACTTTAGGACTAAACACTGTTTTATGAGCGTAGGTACATTATATACTCAATAGAAACACAAGGAATGCTGCCAGTACGCCAGAATTGGTAGCATGCACGTGGTTGCAATGTTATCAGTGACATGTGTATGTGGAGTTTCTGCAATACCAATAAATCAAAAAGAATCCACACTATCTGTAAGCTGGTTGGTATTTGCGCAAAACAGACAAATTAAGGATACCAGTTGAATAGCTTTATACTTCATACTATGATCAGTTTTAAAATATTAGTTGTCAGAGTCAGACCTGAGTATACTCAGTCTATAGTCGGTTAGGTTGATTTTTAAAATTTATTTTACTTAGCCTAATTAATCACGAAGTAATAATTTAAACGGATTACTGAAATAACTTTTTTTAAAATATTTGCTGCCTAGTTTTCGCTGAAACCGCGTAAATATAAGATTTCTATTGCGCCTCGTTTTATTGGGCTTAGGGTTTATAGGAATAAAAGATTCATTCAAAAGTCATTTAAACTCAGGTTTGGCTAATACTTATTTTAAAAAAACATTTACATTGTCCCATTAGAAATATTTTTAAACATTGCTAACATCTATGAACCTAGATCTTAAAAAACATTTAAATATCGAGGACACCAGTGAGAGTGCAGATTCTAAATATTTTGTGTGTTAAAATTTGCAAAACAAATAAGTGCCTTCTAACCTATTTATAACTTGAAACTTTCACTTTAGGTTTAACATTTATATTCGAGGTAAATAGATGCAAATTTTTGTTTATCAACAAATAAATAATTAACTTATCGAATGCCGAGCGATCGCATAAGACCATACATAAGACACACATATTTAAAAAAAATTGCAGGGAATCAAGGTCTCATGGTTAGGTCATGAGCTCTTAAAACAGTATTACCTTGTTTATTTAACGTAGAGTTACGAGTTAGACGTAACCACAATATTTATCATTAACAATACTGTTTGGAGTTCATGGTAAGGCAAAATAAGGTTACATTTCGTGTACCTACAATTATCTAAGAGGTATCATAAATTTATTAACTATTAACGTGTAATTGAAATTAGGAATTTTACATTTCAGGACAAAATAACATTCCTTAGCGTAAATGGTGGTTAAGCAATTTAAAAACAATCATTAGGATGAAGGTTATTTTGATTTGATTACAAAGCCAGGCGATTGCTGGTTCAGACTCCTCAAAGAGCAAAATGTTTGCATGATGAGCACGAGAATTAGTACAGACAACATTCATTTAATTTAATTTTTTGACATTTTTGCAATTTATCAATACCAGATTTGTGTTATTAAGTTGGACATAATTTATTGTGTCAATTTTTAGTTATTTTGTTATAACAACAATAACAATAACAATCTTTATTGGCGTTACATGTTTTCTGATCTTGAAACTTATTATGACCAGTGTCTCCTTTTAAGCTTAAGTTAGCCTGGGTCAGGAGACACCGCTCTTCCTTAAAATAGTAATAGTTATCGTTGTAAATAATAATAGTAATCTAACGAACGAAGAAAGATAACAATGTTGGACTTAGATAAAATTCTTAAGCACGTCAACCTACCACAAAACGTCAAATTTTCTCAATTAATATTGATCTCTACGTGTCGGACTTAAAGCGGTAAATCGGTTCAATGACCTTTAACTTTTTGGGTAGGTTGACCTGCGGTTGACTGTACCTAAGTCAAGGATGTTTTAAAACGTATATATGTAGGTATATTTAGTCCCCATCGTACAAGCTATGCTTAGTTTAGGGCTAGATAATTGGTGTCATTGTGGAAAGAATGTATTTTATTTATTTCTAAGCTTTTTCACTTAATAAAATTTTGTAAAAATATGGAAATTATGAAATAAAATAAATATGAAATCACTATTAACATTTATATTTAAAAAAATTGATCTCGTTAGTCTCAACTCATCTTAGCTATTTTGAGGTTACTTATTTTCTCATTTTAATTATTGTATGTCGAGCGGTCGCATGAGCATGAGACTGCGTAAGAATAAAATGTCTATTATGACTCTTTTGCTGGGCTAAGAGATTAACTAACGACCCTAACATGACATCAAGTAGCTCGTGAGGTGGCATCTGGTGTTCTTCTCGCAATGTCAAAAAGGTTCGCTTGTGGCACTAACCTGCAGAACACCACTGACGTCATGCGCTTACGTCGAGTCGCGTTCAAAAAATCATAGGACGGTGACAGACGGGAGTCTCAACCGTGTATCGCATACCAAAAAAAAGTTCAGAGTACTGTCAATAGATTGAAAGGGTTTCTATGATCTCTGCGCGTAAGGTCTGTTTAATCTGTGCGTGCAAAGTTCACCATATGATTCTGACATTGCGTGTTTGGGTGCGTGTTGTTAAATAATTTTGTTTGATCAATGTTTAAGTGAAAATAAATGAGAATAGTGCTTAAATCGATAAAGTGAGTGTGTTTAGATGGATTTGCAGCATTAGTTTGCATAATGGAATGATATTTCAAGGTAAATTTTATAAAATGTAAACAAATATTTTGGCGGCCGCCATTGCTCGAAATTTTTGGTTAGTTTCAATATTAATTCGATAAATTCATATCAAATAAAGCTTTGATAAATCTATTTATAGAGTCAGCAACGTAATTAATTTAATAGATTTGTTTTAATAAGCCATAATTACTTACAATATCGAAATATTTAGCGCGACGGCACTTGACAACAAAAATGTATGATTTTGTTGGTCATTTTTAGAATATCAAAGTTTAATCCTTATCCTTTATTTTATGATAAATCTAAAGTAAATTTGATAAGCTTTATGAATACATATTTACTTTTTAGGAAAAATAAATGAGTTTTGTTCTACACACCATTTGTTCGAGGTACCTACCGATTTTAGGGTGATTTTGCAGCGGTATTTTCATTTACCTTAATTATATATTAATTATTTACTTTTCTTACATTATTATTTCAAGAATAACAATATTATGAATCATTCTTTGTAATTCAGTCGTTTTTTTGAGGCTAATTGGCCAACTTAATTTTTTGCAAAAATTTATTTTCCCGTGTTGGCGGGTGGTCTGCAAAAGACTTTTGCCAAAAAAAGCCATTATTTAGCAAAATTTTTATGGAGTTGACTTTTTGTTTGTTTGTGCTTCAAATCCATTGTAAATTCGTATTGATGAATAATGAAATAAATGAAAGGCAATCTATCGATAGAATATTGTTTATTTGGTAGATAATTACCTTTTTTTGCAAAAATCGGGGAAATTTAAGGTCAGCTGGATTCATGTCGCTAATAAATCGCGTAGTTAACTCGAATTGCATAATTTAATACATAATAAAATAGGTTGTTTCCTAAGGATTCCAAAGGTATACAATACAACCCCCTTACGTGCCGGCTAAGCCACCATATGTTAGTTTGACCCAAAACGCGTCATTATCTGCGTCATGCGCTGCTCACCTGTGCCAATTGTAAGGTGAAAGTGATTTATTACCGTGCCAAAGGAAGGGTTAAATAATATACTTGGTTAAAGGCATTGATTTAGTCTCAATGGTTAAAGGACCTACCGCGGTAGCGATACACAGAAACGACTTTATTTTATAAATAATTCATTGTATTAATTCTTGTTGTTTTTAAAATTATGCTTTATGATAATTTTAGATAGCCAGTTTTTATGAAATTTGCATGCCCAATAATTACCTATTTATTTAAAATTTTAAAAGGTTACTATTACTGTATTAGAAGTAGATTAACAATCTTTTAAATCAAATACGACGATTATAGGTACTTAGGTACGTACTACTGATATTATACTTATAATATGTATTAGACGGTTAAATATTATTTTATCAACGAACAGCGGTCATGTCTTTGGATTTAATCTCACGGTTATCATGCCCGTTGACAAGAATAGTCATTAAGTCACAAAAGGTTTATTTGTATTAATCATGTTTATGACAGAAAAATAAAATGATTGATTAGACACACTTGATCTTTTTGATTTGCTTTAAGTAGGTACCTACGGGTATTTACTTTACATGTGTTAATAAGGAAAAAATAAAATGCATAATTTTAACACTTATTTGTTCCTTCCTCCTAGTGATAATATTTTACAGAGTTACATTTACAAAAACAAGTAGGTACTCTGTAGACTTATGCGGTCAAGCTTTAAAATATAAAATTTTTGATACATACTTTTTTACTCACTTTTTTTTAAATAACTCTCCGCAGATAAACAATCTCCAATCTAAGATGCTAGCGAAAAAGCTCACTGACTCATTTGTATAACAAAATTTTATTTTTCATTCGCCAATATTATAACTTTAATAATTGTGCTGATAAAGATTTATTTGTTACTGACAATGTTTTGTTTTACTGAAACGCGATACTCGACTGTTTTGGCGCGTAAATTGTGATTAGAACGCAAGCGCGGTCTCCGCCAGACGCGTCGGCGGACTGGTGGATGTAAAAAAACCCTTGTCAATGATCGGAACGCACCGGCATAATCCAACCGAATCCGAATATAAGCACAAAGTCAGTAATTCTCGCTCTGATTGAGATACAACTTTGCGTGGTTGGGTATACTATTCACTTTCTAGCGAAGGCGTGATTGCACCGCTGCAGTTGTAGCGATAAAAACAAGTGGGTAGCCTATTATGTCAGTAAAACAATAATTAATGATAACACTATACACGCAATAATTTGCATGATTTAATTTGATCGAATTTTTTGACATCCGCATCAAGATTTTGTATATTCAAACTGCACACTTTGATTGATGATATTTTAAGTGATTAACAGACACACTGACCACTGATAAATCAATTACAACACAAATATTATTATTTCAGCCAGTCGAACCCACAACTCAAACAAGCCATACAAGGAGCTATACATTACTTATTTTTTATTTATTTATTTTATTAGGACAACCAACAAGACAAGCACAATTACAAGCAAATTGGTAAGACATGCAAATTACCTCACATTATTAGACAAAGTCTTAAAAGGAGCGCCTACATTAAAAGTTCAGATTAAAATACAAATGCTTAACTTCATTTGCAGCCATTAGAAAGAAGATATTATATCTTAACTAACTTTTTTAAAAAGGAGGTTCTTAATCCGACGAGGTCATTTAAGTTTAAGCTAGTTCTGAGGTCCCGGGTTCGATTTCCGGTCAACCCAGACCCGAGACAATGTAGAAAAGTTATTTTCTACATTGTCTCGGGTCTGGGTGTTGTGGTACCGTCGTTGTTTCTGATTTCTGTAACACAAGTGCTTAAGCTACTTATCATAGAATCAGAGTAATGAAATATAGGTGATGATTTTCAATATTCATTTAAAAAAATCTATACATCGTATCTCGGGCCTTGGATTGAGGTCGCCATTCCACCAGTTGGGTCTATGTAGAAAACGTGCTTTTCTTTACCGTCTCGGGTCCGGGTGATATGGTATCACATGGTAGCAAAGAATGTGATGTTGTCTAATATTTATTAATTTACTTATTTATTGTCTTTGTTTATGGAATGCATTTACACGTCTGTCTGCCAAACGCTGCAGGATAACTAAACTTTAAGAATACATTCACAGTATTACATTGTGCTATACTAGCTTAACATTGGTAAGTGGGAAAACTTGGAAAAGAAGAATCTACTTCTAAAACATATACTTCGAAGAAGTATATTATGTTATACTTCATTGTCTTGATCTGATGGGACTGGTGGGTGAAATTCCGTAAGGGGCAACTGTTTGTGTGATGAGCACGAGCATTTGTAGGTACCTAAATAAATAAATCATTTATTTGCCAGAATATGGTTCAATACAAAGATGAAAGATACTGTTTTTCCAACATATTCTATTGCAATACGACGTGCAAATGTTAATTTTTATCATACAATTATTGTCAATAATTACAGTACAAATTAGAATTATCAATAGTGTCAAACCTATATGAATTTTATAATCGTTTCTGGCTGTACCTACGATTGCCTGCAATTCTTGCTAAGAGCTTCCTAATTGCAGGCCGAGTTTAAAGCAGTTTTTGTAGAGGTAGCTTATGTTGAAATCTTTGTTTTCGTGTATGTTCTCACGCTAAATTAAATATTCACTTTAGAGCAACAACCACTACCAGGAAAAGATAAAATTAATTTAGTAAAACGCAGAATAATAAACGAGGCATGCATCACTTTATTGCTGTTGCTTAATTGAACAAAGATTTAAAATTTACAAAAAAGTTTTTAGGTGCTGTGCACACTTAGCAACTGGCAACTTTTTACAAGTTTTACGGTTGGGCATTAGCTTATACTGCCACAAAAAAAGGTAAAGGAGGTACGGTAGAGTTGCATACTATTCTCTGTAACCAAAGATCCCTATTATATTTGCTTTATTTTCTTTGCTGTAACTAAGGAGTTTTGTGTACACGAATTTTGTCAAAAATTACGATGATTGTTATCCTAGTTAAACAAGGTTTTTAATAGGTTTTTAATTATTATTAATACTATTGTTGTTATAAGAAATATAAGATTAAATGAATGATTAATCGCCTAATTGTAGCCACAAAATACTTAGGTATATCAAAATCAATTAGCATTTTTGAATATTCGTTTATGGCTATTAAAAAAGGTATGAAATATTACGTACCTACCTAGTGGAATCAACAACCGATATTAATATATTGACATTTTAGTAATTAATCTTGAGATGAAATCTCCACCTCTGAAATGAAATAAAATTAAATGTGTTCAAAGCATAGTAAGAGTAATAATAAAGAAATAAAAACAAATCAAAATGGTGATAATATAGAGTGGTGATATATTTATCCAGTAGGTAGTTATGACTCTGATTCATTTGCATCTGCATTTTTATTTATATGAAGAATTTAATAACCAAGAAATAATTTAAATAATAGCGGTTTCTATTATCTATACGACTATTTTATGCTTACCTACGTTATAATACCAAATCAGTGCCTACGTCAAATACACAATATACCACGTAAAATGCGTTGTTTGTACAAATGTAATTCAATATCATTGGAAAGTATTTATTACATTGTTTTATGCTGCAATAAGGAATCCATACATTTGCTAATGTGTTTATGTTATAATTATCATCAATAATACCCCGTGCAATTCTCAGAGACGTTTAAAAGGCATCAAGCACTTAACCTTTAAAGTAGCAATACAAAGCATCTTTCTCCGAAACTAGTTTGTGATTTTTCACTTATATTTAGTATGAAATTACAAGTCCTGTCAACTTTCGCCCGTATATAAACAGTAATTATGTACAGATATACAGGGTTATATTGCAAAGGGATGCCAAATTTAAAAAATAAGCGTCTTTATCGTTATAATTTTTAATGATCTTATGTTACGAAAAAAAAATACTTGAAAATATCCAAAAATATAGTCAATGGAGAGCCTACGCGCGGCTTTCGGCGGCGTATTCAACAGAGGCGTAGGTACGGCGAGCCAACACGGACCTTACGCAGTGCACATACGGTGCAATTTTTTCATGAATAAGTAAATTATCCACGCGTACGATTTCTAACAGCGGATTGGAATAATTTAATGTAAAAAATATTTTTTTTGTTCTTTGCATAGTACGATTAAGTTACTGATTCTGAGCCACTTTTAAAGATTTGGCACCCCTTTGCAATGTAACACTGTAGATTCAAAAATGGACGAAAATTTGGTCAAACAAATGATATGACATAGGGCACTACTCTATAGGGTATGTGCTCCATGTTTGCAGGTATTCTTCCTAGGAACACGAACAGCTTTTTTGCTAGGAACTAGGAACAACAAATGAAATCTCAATTTAAAAAAAAACATTTTCCCATACAAATCGGTTTGTATGGAGAATTATTTTCTTCATACAAGCTTTCATGTTTGGTTAATGGTGAAAGTTTTTTTTTGTAATTTCGATGTTGTACCCAGAGATAAGGTGGTTCATGTTCATCCCGTAAACGTTCCTAAGGCAGTCAGTTAATAATTTCATGTTTTCCGACTTATTTTTAGGTTTGTTTTTATACAGCAGGATTGTTCCTTTCACTTTCCATCGTCCAAAATCTAATAAAGTGTCGCCCACACACCAACAGCAAGTTGATGTGTGGGCCACCTTTGACGAACCTCCGTAGCCGATAGGCGAGTACGCCGGACTTGGTGTCGCTATCTCTAAGGTCCCGGGTTCGATTCCCGGTCAGTCAATGAATAATAATAACTTTTCTATATTGTCTCGGGTCTGGGTGTTGTGGTACCGTCGTTGTTTCTGATTACTGTAACACAAGTGCTTTGGCTATTTTCCATAGAATCAGAGCAATTTATGTGATGTTGTCCAAACTTTTTATCATGTCCTGCATGTTCGGACAGCTGCACAAGCGAAGACCTGTTACGCGCAACCAATAGTGCAGTTCGTGTGGCGGAATACTGGTTATCAAAAATTTGAGTGCATTGCCATCGACACGAAGAAGAAGAAGCTAGTTACGTAGGTCAGCTGGCAATCGCTCCACATGTAATAACTAGACTAGCTGCATCTAGGATTGCCGCGACAAACCGCTCAGAGAAAGAAGATTATTTCCTTCCCTGTAAAAAATAATAACTCACCAAAAACGATTAAAAGATAAAAGTACAGCTACTGCTTTGTGAGGTGATAGTAAGTAATCTCCCTGACAATAGGGAATCGGGATGGGCGACCTCTGACATTCTGACCTTGTCTCACGCATTGTCCCAAATGACACGCATGACATTGACTCACAATGACCACATCAATGACGCTGAGTTACGAGCCTATTGAGAAAATTAGCAGATTCGTAGTATAGGTAAGTTGCATAGTAGGTTCATTCTGCAACATTAATCTTTTATACATATATGCGGTGCAGGCGCCATGTATTTTCATATCAATAAAAAATCTAATTTGCATAACAAAGCTCTTAGAGAGAAGAAATACGGTAGGCATGAAGTTGTTGGCTTCCTTTCGACAAGTTTACTTAATCATATGTAGTGATACATTTTACTATAGGTACGGCAGCATCATGTTCTTCGTAGGGACAGTTTTTGCAGTTTTCTGCTTATTTGCGCACATGTTTTAGTCCTCCAATGTGGCGAGGGAGAAGCAAAGCAATTCACGACCATCCCGTCTGAATTTTTAAAACGTTTGTGCATTTTATCTTCGTAAATAGGATACAAGTAATTACCCTGGCTTTGCGACGGTTACATTCAACGTCCCGGTCAAATAATTCACTATTTTAGATCAAGTTGGATTACCATAAAAAAGGTTATAGAAGGTCAACCTTAAAAAAAAATAGACATAATGCTGTCACCGACTTTTTTAGAATTTTTAAAGAAGAAAGAAATTTTTGCGTAACTTTAACGCTCCGCTCCTATTGGTCGTAGCGTGATGTTATAAAGCCTTTATCCTTCCTCGATGCAATTTTTTTAAAAATTTGTATTAGTACAGTTTCTTCAACCAAACAAACAATTAACTTCTTAGCTTTATAACTTTATAAGTATACCTAGATGTAATTATACGAACTCCTTAGCCGAGAAGCGAGCACGCCGGACGTCGCAATCTCTGAGGTTCCGGGTTCAAATCCCTATATCAATGTAAAGAATGAACTTTTTATATGGATTCGGGTCTGGGTGTTGTGGTTCCCTCGTTGTTTCTGTTATTTATATAATGCAATTAACAAGTGCTTTAGCTACTTAGGATCATTGCAATGTATGTGATATTGTTGAGTACCTCTTTTCTTTATGAAATAAAAAACTCACTATAGTGAACTTGCCGGATTAGTTTATTCCGGTACATTCTGTCTCTGTCAACGACAAACTAGCTATACTGGTAGAATGATGGTTAATTATATGTTAGTAAATAGTTTCGAATTATATTTGCTAATCCTGAGATGCGCAAGTGGACTATGGTCACAGTAATAGTATGTAATACTGTGCTATGGTCTATAAATCTTGCGGTTGAGATGACGTTGATGTCGAGTCAAAGAAATTGAAACTTGCTACGAAATAATTCGTAGCAATTTTTGGTCATGTTCACTTTTTTGCTTTTGGGAATGAATTAAGAGCTTTACTTCAATTTTACGATGGTAAATGAAATAAAACGGCAAAGAATTTGAGACATTGCGAGAAAAAATAATTAAGTACTGATGACATAATTTATTAACGGATCAGCTGGACTGGACGTTTTAAGAAGAATTAAGTAGGTACATAATTTAAAAGATCGGATCGCCATTATTTTGTAATGTCAAATGATATAAAACGATTTATACAAAGGACCATTGTTCATTAATCAATAATAGTTATTGCACTAACGTTTGCTAATAAAATATTATGGTAGAAACCGGATTCCGTACCGTTCAGGAAGGATCCTTATCGTAAAACCCGCTTTACACTTGGCTGGTTTTTGTTATTTGTTTTATGACTTTAAAATTAGAACAAGATTAACGCGCATGTAGGTATTATCATTTATTTATACGGTGAAGTAAAAACATAATCCTAACAATATAATTTAGCTAGATATTAAAATAAAGTGCCTCAGTGCCTCAAGACGAAAGTCTACAACCAGTGTGTGTTACCAGTGTGTGTTACCAGTGATGACATATGGAACTGAAACGTGGCCTCTCACTATGGGCCTCATAAGAAAGCTCAAGGTCGCACAGCGTGCTATGGAAAGGGCTATGCTTGGTGTTTCCTTGCGAGATCGAATCAGAAATGAAGAGATCCGTAAACGAACAAAAGTCGCTGACATAGCCCAACGGATTAGCAAGCTGAAGTGGCAGTGGGCGGGGCACATAGCACGTAGAACTGATAGCCGATGGGGCAGAAAGGTTCTAGAATGGAGGCCGCGTACTGTCAAGCGCAGCGTAGGACGTCCACTCACAAGGTGGTCAGACGACCTGGTAAAGGTCGCAGGAAGACGCTGGATGCAGACCGCTTCCAACCGGCCAATCTGGAAGTCAATGGGGGAGGCCTATGTTCAGCAGTGGACGTCCTATGGCTGAAATGATGATGATGATGATGATTAAAATAAAATTAGAAGCAGATTACGACTGATACGACTTCCTTCTAATAGGCTCTGGTTGGAACCCTTCGGGTACGGCACCCTAGAAACATTTTTATTTACCAGGATAACTCAATATGAATCAACAATACCTACTTGCGATATTACCTGCCTTAGCAACTCGGTCAATGGCTTAATTTTAGAGGTAAATAGCAATACCTATCAGATTATTGTGAATGGATGTCACATAAATATACATACGGCTCTTATTTTTTATCGACTGGCGATGATAAACACGTATTGTGTAATAAGTACTGAGTACTATACCTCGATAATATTGACTGAGTCCTAATCTGAATGATGCATAAAAACACAGTCAATGTTGTTGTAAATTAAAAGGTTGAAGTAAGGTAAACAGTATCCAATGTGTAAAAAAAGAAAAATGTAACTTTGCTGATTGTCCTACACTCTCAATACAATAACTACTATATATTATGGAAACCTTAAAATAAAAGTATCGTATAATAAATAACAAATAATAAAGCACTTAATCAAAATATGGACCTTTTTGATATTATATTTCATAGTGTAAGTTTATTAGTTTATTTCTTATTTTCAACCGACTTCAAAAAAGGAGGTGGTTCTCAATTCGACTGTATGTTTTTTTTTTGTATTTATGTTACACGATTACTCCGCCAATTATGAATCGATTTTGATCATTCTTTTTTTGTTTGGTTGACCATACTTCAGAGGTGGTCTCGTATAAATTATATCGAAATAGCACTTTCTGAGAAAATAACAAAATATATACTCAGATAATGTTTTAGTTCGTGGTTATTGTATCTATGTTACCCAATCTTCGATAAATGTAAACCGATTTTAATGATTTTTTTTTATTGAATAGCATAAACTTCAAAGATACTATAATAAAATTTTGCCAAAAAAAATTTACTTTTATGAGTGGAAAAATAGGGGATGAAATCGACGTTCAGCAGTTAACTTTTGTTTGCACTATTATGATGTTACTATGTTCAGATTAGGACTTTTTCCAAAAAAATTATGAAGTAAATTTTAAATAAAAAAATAAAACCGACTTCAACTAAAAAGCAAAATATTATATTAACACTTAAGTATCTACCCCTTCGCGTTATATTGATATTCGCCATTGCAAGTGGAACGCGAAGGGCTACCTAATCAGTTACCATATGGAGTCGGTGCCAGCCGATGAGTTTGAATGTTTTTGTTTGCACCGACTCTAAAATAATCACGCCTAAAAGGCATATTTGGTTGTCATTTCAAAGATTGTGTGCCTTTATTTAGTTGATATATTGTTGTTGAGGACATGACTCTTGATTACCGTTTTGATAGGAAAGTAATCGGAATATTGTCGCAGCTGTTGATAACACAAGGTCAATGTATAGTAAGATGACCCGTATTTTTGTGTTAACGCTTTTGTTTTTATCGACTATATTTATTCAATATTTCATGCATATTATACCAAGGTTATAAACACTGCAAGGTTTAAAACGGGGTAGAACGAATTAGTGATTGAGCTCAAGGCGTTGGAAACGACACGTAAACCGTAAAAATATATGTTTATGGAACTATTTTGATAATTCATTCAATAATCAACCTCAAATCTTTCAATCAGGTTGAGGAAATTTTACATTTTGTAGTAGGTTTGTAATTTTTACAAACGACTCAAATGCTGCTATGTTTTTGACTTTTGTGATTAATGATAGCGTTCTTAAGAAAAACGTGCAAGTGGATCAAAATGTTTCAGCCTTTAACCCCTGACCTGACCTGGCCCTGGACACTAAATAATTTAGTTTTGCGATTTTCTTTAAATCCGATAATTTAATTAATGTGTAGATAAAGGAACGTTTAGCACAATACAGAAGAGTACAACACTGTCCAATTCCTGTAATTTAACAATAGTCGCAATACAGTGTCGATCCGGTCCCAGTAACATTACATACAATCAAAAAAGGTATTCTCGTAAACATTTGATGGAAAATTATCAAAACGATCGCAATGCGACTGAAAATAGGCCAATAAATCTCATATTGGTTTCTTTCATTTTCAGTCGCATTACTTGCGTTTTTTGGGTTTACGATAATACCGTTTCTGATCTTAATGTAACTGGGACCGGATCGACACTGGGTTGCGACTACTGTTAAATTACGGGAATTGGGACTCTGAACAGGCTGCTGCTGAAATAAATTTATGCCTATTTGATTATGTATAGCCATTATGGCGGTGTAGGTCACTAAATAGACAGATGTGAACTAAATTAGTAATGGCTGCAATATTAGGCAGCATGAATAGGCAGTCAGACATGCAGTCTTATGCAGTATAGGTCAAAATTAGTTCTCAGTACTCACACTTTTGGCGTTTTAACAGCCAGTCAAAGTCATGCATCTTTGACTATACTCAAAGTCATGCACCTAAAAAAGTTTATGTACCAAATAGGTAAGTCAGGCGCCACTCGGCAAATACCGAGATACGAATTGCCGCGATACGACGCTGATTTTCTGTGAAAGTGCGGACTCGAAAGAGATTGGGACAGATTTTAATGTAATGGACACAGAGACATTATTACTCGTTTGTGTTCTGTTTATTTGTAATGTATCACTTAAGAGTATTGTGTTTTTTTTTTGTGCATATTATTACACGGGGAATTTTCATTGGTGGCTTCAAAAACAACGAAAATTCTAAACCAATGAAATTTTCCGTTTATTGACTCTGTATGAAGTAAGTAGGTAGGTAGGTACGTTATAGCCCTTTTTACAAGATGCACAGAAAACCTTTGAAAAACATCTACGGGATAAGTATCTATTATTTAAAAAAAAAAAATTGCTGCCGATGCTCTTAAAATAATATATTATTTCATGTTCAATAATAGCAACTTCAAGCAGGAGGAGTTGTCATTTCGATCAATGTAGATACCTATAGAATAACTTCTTATTGGAATGATCAATTTCGACTAGTCCTTTATTGTTGGACACAAATTGAAGTCGGATCGTCCCACTGGTCGGCCATCAGCATCAAATTTCGTCCAGTTTGAACCTGCATGCAATGTCGTTAAAGATTGAGTAACCTGACACCTTGACAATATCCAGCACACTAAAAGTGAGTAAAAATATTTAGAAACTTTAAAAATATATTTTTACTAAATAAAATCAGACCTGAGACCAAACTATGATCAGGCAAGGCTGTTTTTTAGGATTACAATGGCTTAGTAAGCTTTTTAATACTTACTTAAGATTCGATTTTAGTTACTAAGCATCGGTGGTTCAGTGGTAGAATGCTCGCCTGCCACGCGGGCGGCCCGGGTTCGATTCCCGGCCGATGCAAGTCTTTTTTAAAATTTCTGTGAGTAAAACAAAGTTTTATCGCATTTGCCTTTTGATTTTGAATAGTAAAATATTCACTAGCAATTTATTATGGATATAGCTATAGCAGCGTACCGTTTAGTTCCGAACAACATATTTTTAGAGCAGGCCCAACTTATTGGCGAGTTTTTATTTAATTATTGTTTTATTTTAGACGTTTTTATTAGACTTAAGTATATACAATAACTTTTATCACAATAAATTTAAGTTGAATTTTGATTTACGGTAGATAAAAAACAAAAAACCTCAAAAGCACAACACATCAGAGCGATGCATGTGATGTTGTCCAATATTTAATATTTAATTTTTAACCCCCTAATGTAGCCTTCATTTCGCGTTAGCTAGCAAATAAATCCTAAAATTAACCACGTTAGAGTCTAATAATACCCTTAAGAAATCCTCTTAATAAAAACTATCTTAAACAGGGAGCAAGTAAAACTAATAGAAACAAGCTACTCCCAAAAACCACACACAAAATACACACCACAAAATACAAGTAACCCCTTAATTTTAAGGGGTTGCTCATCTTGAGTCTTTCCTTCTTCTTTTCTTTACAACTTAATTTCCTCTGCCCTAAGGTTGTCTGGAAGAGATCGCTTTTGGCGATAAGTTTGTACATAATTTAACTGTCTTGTTTGTAATACTAATAACCTTTAATGTTTTTGTGCGATAGTGTACTATAAATCTATAAGGTATATAGTGTTTTTAAATAAATTATTTCTAACAAATAAATACTTAGGTTAATAAAATGTCAAAAAACATATACTTGCCGAAACCCGGGATTGAACCGGGGACCTTTAGATCTTCAGTCTAACGCTCTCCCAACTGAGCTATTTCGGCTATGTATGTCATGGCGAAATTATAGTACAAAAACAAATTAATTGAAAAGAAAAAAGACTATTGACAATTACTATTGCTAATAATGATTATAAAATATATTATTTTATTTTTATAAAGAAAAACTGACAAAATAGCAAAAATATAAATAAATTACAAAATTATACTACAATTATATAGTAGTTACTTTAACGCCATCTGTACATAAACGTAAGTACTAGTTACTAAGCAGTTTTTACTGCTCGAAATAGTAAGTGCGAAGTAGTGTGTAGTTACATTTTCTACAGTAGATGGCCATAAATAAGACAATCGGGGAGTCTATGCTATTTCTTTTGGGTACCTAAATCCTGCTCATCACCTTTTCACATTCACGTCACATTTAAAAACTATAAAACATGCGGGACTCGTCAAAAGTACACAAATGAGCCTTAACTCGATAGATTGACGACCATGACGATATGGCTGGAGGTTGGATAAAAAAAGCGGGAGATTCTGCTCTTTGGTCTCCAGCAGTTGATTGGGATAGGTGATGATGATGAGCTAAAACTCGAGGTTTTTACTAGGGGCCATTGAAGAGTTTCGTTATCAACAGGTCCGTAGATATATGGTATCAAATGATTATGTCACAAAGTTTCAAATTGATACGACAATAATACTAGATTACATAGTTAGTTGGTTCCTTGTTAGTAAAAGAGAAGCTTATGTAAGCGTGTAATTTTTTAATATAAAAATAACCACTGACATACCTTCCCACAGTTTTTTAAATGCGCCTAATACCTTGTAAAAATTACACACTTATCTTAAATCGAATGCAGTTTAGTGAAATATAGCTTTGAGCAAAGGAAAAAATTGCAAAAAAAATTGTGTTTATATGTTGAAAACGGAGAAGGCATTGGCAAACCACACTCGGAACTCAACAATGTAAAACCAAATATTTAATAAAACAAGGATTTTCTTCAGAAAAGTGGAAAAGTAATAAGTACTGGTATTTCGTGTAAATTGGTGAAAGTATCGTAAACAGGATTCCCGAGTCAAAAATGAGAAATTTTCGTGCCAGTCGTGGGTGGGTGCAATGTGGATTATGGGATGATTGGTTCAAGTGAGCCACAACAAAGGGGATTGTTTGAAAACCGGAAGTTACCGTACCGTACCTACTTAGTACATCCATGGTACATACACAATAGAATTATAATTAGTAGGACTTAGGATGAAGTAAATGAGTTCTAGGCATAGTAGTATGGTGGCATTGCCTAAATACTGATTATGTACTTATGCCATATCTTTTCATAAAAAAGTGTGGGGTCGGCCTTAAGAATACACTTCCCCACCGCCAACAGGAGGCGTGTCGTAAGAGGCAACTATGTAATTTCTGTAGCACAAGACGGGCAGCAGGGTCTGCGTGCGAAATCTAAAAACTGCGCTCGCCAACCCGCCTACCAAGCGTCTCGAGTATTGGCAATCCCGATGAATTATGTCATTAGGGAGGCCTATGTTCAGCAGTGGACTTCCTATGGTTGAAATGATGATGATGACTTTCTTCATCTTACCGAGTTGATGGCAAAGTGATTTAGTCAGCTCAAATACCAGCTACGGCAGCCGGCAGCCTAATGATCTTCTTTCTGTGGTGTAGCTGAAACGCGACGACAATGGCTCATCGTTTGCAGCAACAGTGCTACATTTACATTTGCTGCTGGAGAATTATAATTATGGCCTAGAGACTCAGAAGCGACGGTTAAACGAACAGGTTGGGTTGGGTACTACAATCCTAAACGGTATTTTATGGGTTGAAAAAAATACCTATGGTAGTGCATTGGTACTAACAGTGGGTAGCGCAAGGGTAAAAGAATTACGACTGTAATTTCAGGTTCAATAATTTATATTATCGCTTTAATAGATAAGTTAATAAATAAAAGCGGGCTGACAATGTCGCGGATGAGTCAGTGAAATGAGTATGACACATGGAATAGTAATGTTATTAATTGCAATGAATCAATAAATAAAAATTGACAAGTACAACTTGATACAACATCCTGACTCCTGCTGCTGATATAATTTATTTGTCTGTTGGGATAAATTCCGTTAGTTATTAGACTCATCTTCATTTGCTTTGCATTTAAAATTTGTTTTTGGCCTAGATAATAAACTAGGAACATACGGTTGTAGAAGCGGTACAGAATACAAAATATGATTAAATAACGCATTAACGCCCGAACTAGTCAAGATAGCTATATTTACCCAAAGCCAAATTAGTGCCCAGAGTATCGTTTTTATTTTGTAAAGCTACCAGCTTTTGCCCGCGGCTTCAGTTGCGTAGACTACAATTTTACTAAGTTAAAGATAGATATAAGATCGCAGTAAAAAATATGGTTATGCTCACATTTTTTTCAGTATTCTGGGAATAAGCACGTGAAAACAGAACTTATAGCAATTGTGAGACTTGTAAGTTAAGCTACGGCTAAATCAAGCTATAAAATTATGCATGTTGTAAAGAAAAAAAATATTCTGGGTTATAATAAAAAAAAAAACTGACGCGCCCAACGTGGGGCTCGAACCCACGACCCTGAGATTAAGAGTCTCATGCTCTACCGACTGAGCTAGCCGGGCTTATGTGTGCGAGGCGAAATTTTGTATTCTAAAGCATGTATCAATCAGATTGCAGTAAAGAAATGAAAGAGTATCAGCCTCCCTAGTATGAGCACCAAAACACGATATGATATGATATGATATAGCGATACATCGACACTAACTGTAAAATTATGATAGATATAGCCGCCATGTTGAATTGGCGTGCCGGTGACGTCACATTTTATGATCCCTGTTTCGATAAATGGCGGCTATATCTAACATATTTTTACAGTTGGTGTCGATATATCGCTATATCGTATCATATCATATCGTGTTTTGATGGTCATGCTAAGGGCGCTAAGTATGTACGAATATAAAAATTTAAGTTTGGATATCCTGTATGAGTTCCTAAACCTTTTAACCAACTGTTTTGCGCCGTACGCAAGGAAAGGTTTTTGTTGAATAGAAGATCACGCGAACGAAGTCGCGGGCAACCGATTTTTTGTATAATTGTTTGTTTTATAGTGACCTGCTAAAGGTACGTGTTAGTCATTTTATGCTAGCTTAGAATTTTTTGAAAATTCGTATTTCATTAAGAATCCGAGCACAAAACTGTCCCGCGCATGTTTAGGAAAACACACTGCAGTTCTATGCAGTTCCGCCTTTACCATAAGGGCACACGGGGCCTATGTCCAGGGCCCCCGGCCTCACGGGGGCCCCAATGCACTGAAATATGTTTGTAAACTAAGAAACACTCTTAATGGCCCCATGGTCCCGGGATAAATAAGGACGGCCCTAGTTTTATGTTTGTGTGCGTCTATGATGTGCGATGAAGTGTAAACAATATTGATCATTTACAAGATAATATTGATAATTTATTTGGTAGTGGACGTCCTACCTAGGGCTGAAAAACGAACGGTTTTGCGCGCTTGATTTTATAGTTCAGTTTGGCTTAGGTTTACTAATATTTTTTTTGTTTTTTTATAAAATAAAAAGTATATTATTGTAAAAGGATATCTGACGATTATTGTGTAGTGTTTAAATCTTATAATAGTTGTTCATAACGATAGGAAAAAAAAAGAATGGAAGTTTATAAAAGATTATGTTATTTCAGAATCTTTTTTCTTTTATATTTTGTAATAAAGTAAGAAAAAGTATTAAATCAATGTGCAAATAGACCATATCTTCAATTAAATGTTAAAATAGAATCGTCAGGATAACTTGTAGTCTCTTGTAAACCGATGTTCAAAGGTAACTCGAACGTTATTTTTCTGAAATAAGGGGAGTAACTATTAGTGATTTACCTTTATTTTTGAAATGATATGAAAAATCCATTAGCGCCACATGCAAGAATAAGAACTAATCCTTTAAAATAACATGTTGTTTTGTTTTTATTATTAAATCATTTACGTCTTTACAATCAGAGAACAAAATGTTAGGAAATAAGACGATTTTTAGGACGGAAACTTCAGGACATAGATTTTGAAGCGCTCTTTTTACCACCTCAAATAAATTTGTAAACCTATATAAAAATAAATTCCTATTTCCCTTGGTTACGCCATAACTTGAGAACGACTTTACCGATTTATTCATCTTTCTTTTAAAGTTTTCTAATACGTACAACGTACGAAGGTTCTTATGGAAATAAAAATTAAAAAAGTTGTGCAGAAAATTATTTATGTATAAACTAAAGACCACGCGAAAGAACTTTCGGGCAACAGCTGGTAAATAATAAATTCTTCTAACAATTACAGTTCACACTAATTATATTTATCCCTAAACTTTTTTTTTTTTAAATAGTTAATCGTAAGAGGCGACTAATTCCTGTAGCACGAGACGGGCAGCAGCGTCTGCGTACGAAATCTTATAAAAAACTGCGCTCGCCAACCCGCCTGCCAAGCGTGGCGAGTATTGGTAATCGCCCCCGATGAAAATCATTGGGGGAGGCCTGTGTTCAGCAGTGGACGTCCAATGGCTGAGATGATGATGATGATGATGAAAAATTTACACCAGTTGAAGGGTTACACACATTATGAGATCAATGGGCCATCACACCTGCCCTTAGCGAGAAAGCGTGACCGCCTGGCTTTGTTTGTAGTCTGAACCGCGAACCACCAGATAAAATCTGTCGTCATCATAATGTACTCGTTCATCATCGTTATCTTTATTACAATTATCACCTTTTGCTGTCTACTGCTAAAAATCCTCCAAAGCGCGCTATTTCGCTCGATGTCTTGTCCTCCTCATCAGCTACCGCCAACACCCTATTCCAGGTTACGAACTGCTAAGCCCCCACTAGGACGACGAAGTGCATTTAAACAGTATCCTGTGTCGTCCCGCTAATAGCAATCTGGTGGAACACGCGGGTTTAGTGGCTATACTTATGTCATACAAGCTTTTGAATCCTGTTCACTAAGACCAGATATAAGACTTATTATAGGTACATTTATTGGTTTTCAAAGTAAACCTATGCCCTTTTAATTTATATCAACTTTTTTGGCATGTCTTCAAAAGTAAACCCATTCTACCGACTGGCTTTTTATTCCGGTTTAAAGCAAACCAATTACTGTTCTTTATTTTTTTTATTATTTTTTTTGCGGCACCACTCGACCCGCAGTCGTTTCTGGTCTTCATGCGGTACCCATGAAATCCAAGACTTCCAAACTTTCAGATGCATGTGTAAAATGTTTTGCACTTGGCTCATTCAAATACTTTTCGCGAATTTACGAATGTCAGCAAGAATTTGCTGACAAGCAATTTGTCAGTTTCAATCGGTTGTTGTACAGTACAAATTTTAATATTGGGTTCTGTGACCGCAGTTACCGACTGACTTTATACACAAAGCTGCAACAAGGGCCGCTAAGAGGCATCATCACCAAATGTCAATTAAAGTCTCTGGCAACTCTCTTGTTGACATAAGCCACAGCGAAAAACGTAAAAAATCATTAAGCGAAAATTTTCACGAGTTAATTCATTGTTAATAGCGACACACAATTTTCTAAAGAACGTCGAACGTCACAATGCAAATTAAAAAGTAACATGTTCCCAGACAGTTCCTTTTTTGAATATTCGTATTTGAAAAAAATGTAAGTTGCCAGTTACAGAAACTTTCAGTATGCTCGGTGTTGAGTAACGCCGCCACTCGTCAATGAATCCCACATAACCTTCGTCACCTCCACGGCAGCAAGTATGTGTAGAAAGAAGAAGAAGAAGAAAAAAAAGGTTTCGAGCTGCTAGACGGCTACACAACGTTTACTAGTACGCGCTCTCCACTCAGGGGCGTGCATTGGTTTCAGATGGGGGTAGGCTGTGAGTGAAAATTGAGTAAGTTTGCGTGAAACAATAGGCGATCTCGCGGCAGCCTAACATTGGTTAAATTGCACAGAAACGATCTAAGTTGCGCGTTTTAGTAAGGAATAAGTACAGGTAGACGACAAAATGGTTACAGAATATTTATTGTTTATTGTTGAAAACGTAATTAATAATTATGGTTAGCTGTTGGTTTTTTATGAAGGTAGGCTCTGCATAATAGCCTATACGGAATGCACGCCCCTGTCTCCACTCCAGCACTGCTACTTCAGATATCACCAGGTCATTGTCTCTTTACCTTGTTAAGTTTGAGAGCTATTAAGACAGTTAGTTTTGTTATCCCTTTTCCCTAGAGAATTAAAACAAAATTAAACAATGTAACGCGTGTTTTCTTTTTAGTTATACGTGTATAATTACGACGACCTCCATAGCCGAGAGGCGAGTATACCGGACTTGGTGTAAAAACCAATAAAAAACCAATAAAACCAATTTATTTCTGTAAATAGGCCTAAATTAAGCTCTTTTACACGTCCCAGTATATTTTTTTACCCTACCACTGTCGGGTAGTCGGTGTCGCTATCTCTGAGGTCCCGGGTTCGATTCCCGGTCGGACAATGTAAAAAATTAACTTTTCTATATTGTCTCGGGTCTGGGTGTTGTGGTACCGTCGTTGTTTCTGATTTCTGTAACACAAGTGTTTAAGCTACTTATCACAGGATCAGAGCAATGTATGTGATGTTGTCCAATATTTATTATTTATTATTTATTATAATTATAAATGCGATTTCCTAATAAAAGCTGTCCGAAACCAATAGTGTGGTCCTCCGGGCAGTTAGTTCGTGTCGTGACGGTTGCTAAGTAAAAGCTAACTGTCATGTTGCGTGCTACTTCCTCCCTCGGACGCCAGTTGAATGCAGATGGGCTGGTTGGTCTGGCGCCAACGTTTGAATTAGGCCTGGCGAGGATTTGCGATTAATATGTAATCGACTTTGGTTACGTTTACTAGAATAAGTCAAAAAACGCATAGGAAGATACAATTATATAATCCTATAATATAGCCTGGTTCTTTTGTTGACATTGCGGACATTATCGTACTTATGATAACATAACACTTGAAAAATAATTGACCGCCTCAGGTGGGAATCGAACCCACGGCTCATCGCATGCCGGGCGAGTTTTTTCAAGTGTTATATTATCATAGATATAACTAGTATATAATTGCTAAAAACTAAATTTAAATTATCGTACTTAAATTCGCTTTACTTTTTTCTCTAGGTGCTAGTGTTGCCGCTCGATAGGTCAACATCGATTGTCTATCGATAGCCTATCGATAGTTGAAGCTTATTAGTTGGCAGCGATCGAAACTATCGATACTATCGATAGTATTGCTGTTTACCGATAGTATTGCAGTAAAAGAGATATCGATACTATCGATTGTCCTATCGATCGTATAGATGAATTTGGCGTTCAACTATCGATTGCAAAACTATCGATTTTTCGGCAACACTACTAGGTGCTAATGTACATGAGTTATGTAGAAAAGAAATACATGTTTCTATTCGTCTAAACAGATTGTATGGAAGCTAGTCTCCAGTACTTATACTATAAGAAAACTCAGTGACTCAGCGAAACGAGAAGATCAGGATACCAAGGGAGAGGTATAATCAGTTCGATTCCTACTAAACTATTAAAAAATATACTAACCTTCCTGCCACAGGAGCCTTAGATATTACCGGGAACATTTCTCCGATAGCAAAAAACATACTGTCATTAACTAAAAAGAGGTAAGTAAAAAATAATCATTTTAAACTCAGAGGGCTAGTCATGGATAACCTCAGATTCAATAATCGATGTAAGTTTAACAAAGCGGCTTAAAAGTAATAGCAGTTAAGTATTACAAGTTTTTATTTAATTTTCGGATAGAATTTGTCGTTATTTCAACTTTATCTTAATTTTACAAAACTATAAAGTAGGTACTTACCTTTTTGTTACCAAAAATAGGATGTTTTATTTATTTATTAATATTTTTTAAGATGCATGACGATTTCTGTTCACCTATGTTGTATAATCATTTTACAATAGAAACAGCCTTTAGATTGATAACTTTCATTTATACTCTAAAATAGTTTTTCATTTTAAATTATTTTTTTGTGGACATAAACTATATCTAGTTATTTTTACTGTATCTATAGTTGGTTTTATTACAATAATTTTATAATTTTTGTTCCTTTAATCTAATGGCTAAAAAAATGTCTACTGCACATGAAAGACCTAATACTCCCACACTAGTTAATCTGATTAAAAGTGATTAATTTTGATGTAAGTATACTGATAGCTCAAGCACTTTAAAACGGGTAAAAAACTATTATATTTGACTATAACACCTAAATATAATTTTGTAACATTTAATTAATATCTTTAGGGTTCAGCAATGTCCACTTTTCTCGTATATGCATATAATGGCTAAACGTGCGCAGCTATCGTCCTTATTTCCAAGCCACCCAGACTCGAGCCAGTTTAAAAAATTCTGTTGTCTTAATTGACCTGAACTGGGAATCAAACCAACCCTTTTCGTTCAAGGTGATATATGTTCGTCTAATATTTTTGCAATGAGAAGCACGTGAAATTACGGTGATGTGTCAGGTTGCCATTCTTCGAAAAACCGACAAGCGTACTTATATTGCTTACGCACGCATAGAAGTATATTGACGGATGTTTACCTATACCTACTTGAATCATTGTTGTTATTTATATTTTAAAATCTATAGGTACTAATATAATAAAGCTGAAGAATTTGTTTGTTTGGTTGAACGCGCTAATCTCAGGAACTACTGATTCGAATTGAAAAAATATTTTTGTGTTGGATAGTCCATTTATCGAGGTTATAGGCTATATAACATCACGCTACGACCAATAGGAGCGGAGCATCAATGAAAAATGATGCAAAAACGAGAAAAAAAATCCTCTTGAGAGTTTTTGTTGCGCGCGATGCATAAACGGCCAAAGTTACCCAAAAAAAAGTCCTTGACAGCATATTTTTATCTAGGTTGACTCATAATAACCCTTTTTATGACTTGTTCTAAAATAATGCATTATTTGGTCATTATTTCGATAAAGACTTTTAACAGACCGAACTCCACGCAGGCGAAGCCGCGGGCGGAAGCTAGTTACTAATAAATGATTACAATGTACTAAAAAAGGGAAAATGGTTACGATATGCACACGTTCCAGTCCCTAGATGTGGGCCTTAGGTAATCTTTAAGCCTAATAAAATATATATGGTAAAGGTCGTCCATCCTTGTGTTTCGACATAAATCCACATACATACATCCATGTGTTAGACAGTAAATTTTGTCAAAAGCGACTTTCAGCACATCCAGACCCAAGCCAATTCAGAAAATATTTCTGAATTGACCCTAACCGGGAATAGAACCGCCGAACAAATCAGAAACCCAATTCTCGTAATTTAACATTAGTCGCAATCCTGTGTCGATCCGCTCCCAGTAACATTACTACCTAAAACGGTATTCTCGTAAACTATTTACCTTTGATGACCTTTGGTGATAACTAGAGAAATTCATTTTGTTTTGCAGCATCCTATTTAATTGGTTAAATAATTTATGTCTCTATAAAACAAATTTTTATTAAAAAAAAACAACTGACTTCAAAAACAATAAAAAGCTAAAAATAACATTTAAACAATCATACCAAATAGTTATTTTTGGAGTCGGTGCAAACGAAAACATTGAAACACTCCACGGCTGGCACCGACTCCAAAAATAACTGTTTGGTATGATTGTTTAAAAGTTATTTTTAGCATTTTAGTGTTTTTGAAGTTGGTTATTTTTTTTTTATAAAAAAATGTTTTATTTGTCTGTTTTTTCCACTCTAAATGGCGATCTGTTATGTAATTATAGCTAAAGAGCTCATGACGATTCAAATAAGTCCAAACACGGCTATGATACATTGTTTTATCACAGAGTTCCGGTGCTTACCTTCCGCCTTCGTCATCAGATCAGTTTTGGTACCATTTTCACCAGAAACATTTTATTAAAATTTTATTTGTCGACTATGGCGAAACTTAACAGTCTTAATGAAGATATCTTATCGCTACTCGTGGAACACTATTGTGGCCAAGTATGGTCTTCTTCATCAGTTCCACCTCAGCAAATAATACTTTCTGAATGCAAATGCTTGAGTTGTTGTTGAATATACTAAAATCGCTATCTGTATACGAGTACCTATAATATTTTAGGAGTTCCCTCAATTCCTCGTTGATCCCATCCTAAGAATTTTAAAAAAAAGGGGACCAATCTGCATGTATACACTCTCAATTGAGAATGTTTTTTTTCAAATCGGTTTCTTAATGGCGGAGTTCTGAGGTAACAAACATTTTTAAAAAAACAACCGAATTGAGAACCTTTTCCTTTTTTGAAGTCGGTTAAAAAGAATAAAATTCACTTAATTTGAGAAATACAAGAACACTTACATACTATCTGCGGGAAACGTAACGTGCACACACACAAAAATGAAAAAAATGACATGAAAATTACATGAACAACTTATTATAAATAAATAATATTTAAATCTAACAAGATTGAAACTGAACGCAGTTTCGTTATCATTTCAGCCATAGGTCGTCCACTGCTGAACATAGCCTCCCCCAGTGACTTTCAGATTGGCCGGTTCTAGTTTCATTCATAAAGAAACTTCATGATTTTGTTAATCTTGAATATTTTGACTTCGTAACGTCAATTTCATTCAGAATGCATAAATGACGTCAGAAAAGTAAAGTAGGTAATGCAATTAATTTGCTGTTAGAGTTATACAACATTTTTCCTAAAGACTTGTTTTCCTGAAATCTTACGCAATGGATTTCCTATATTTTGCTTTTATTACAATTAAAATAAAACAAAAGTTCCGTAGATATTCAGCAAGTTTTTTGTGCTTAAATACTTATTAAATGTGGTATAGTAATAATGACACATTATTGTTTATCGCATTAATTATTAACTGTTACACGTAATTAATTGCAATATAGTAGTTACATAGTACTCATTCATCAACACGTGTATAAATTACAAATTAATTATCGGTGCATTCATTATTCATAAAGCAGATCTAAATACTGGTGCCTGCAGATGGCTTTTGGCGAAGAGGTGAACCCAAAAAAAGATGATGCGACGATTTGGGAGTTTACCCCTAAACCTTTGCTCAGTCGTGGGATGACACAGGTTAGCAAAAAAAAGTAGATCTGTCGATTTGTTTGTAATTGCTAGAGACAAAACCACGTTTTAATATAAGTAGACTTAGACTAAATGTAGATTATAATAAAATACAATAACAAATAAATCTTTTAACAATCACCTATCCAGCCTGCTTGGTAAGAAGCAGGCTTGTAGGTACTATGGCGACTAGATTACGGATAGACATTGTTGTTACTTCTGAATACAATTTATGAAAATCATAATAATATATTAATATATATTAAGTACCTACAAATAATGATAGTGCTCATCATACAAGCCCTTGTCATTTGCGGGATTCAAACCCGTGACCAATGTAGTTCATATTCTGGAATATTACTTATCTACTAGACCAGAGACACATTGTTTAATATATCTACAAGACTTAGGGCCTCTTTCACCACGAAATTAAAGATGGGTGACACATGGCGTTGTAAATTGACGGTCATATGCTATAAGCGTCCGTCATTTATGGTAAATGCTTGGTCACATTGGACATTTATTGCCACGATGGTCAAATATATTTTTTTTGTAAAAAATTTAAAAAAGAACAATTCTTGTAAAGTAAGTCTTTAATGTTAGTATTTAATAATAAAAACATACAATAAAACATGTAATTGGTTCTGGATCAAACTTTTAAAAACTTGCGCATAACGATACGACAATTTTTAGCTTGTTCGTGCAGAAAGTTTTTAGAAATTTCATTTCTTTATAGATCATCACTACTACAGCCTGTCTCTCTTATAATAATGCACGTATTTGTGACCATTTGTTTTTTTTTTTCATATTTTGTCAATAGAATTGAATGTGACATTAGTGACAATAAATGTCTAAAATGCTCGGTCATATTGGTCATACATTTATAACGTGACGGACACTTTACAACTCTAGTGACACATTTTAATACTACTAAGTTTGTTTACTTTTTGTTGCAGGATTTGTAGCGTAAAATAAGTTAGTTACAACCTTCATATATTGATTTGGTTTTTCCACGTGATTCACGTTACGCGCGTAACACGTCAGTTTAGGGGGATTATAAGAACTCCATGTTTTGTAGGTCAGACGTATTTAATACGAAATCAATGTCACTCAAGCACGAGAATTTTGACGGATAATACAGGGTTACATTGCAAAGTAGAGCAAAATTTAAAAAAAATAATTCTAGGGAATAATATAAAGAAGCGTCTTAATTGTAACTATTTTTATTAATCGTATGTTACGAAAAAAAATACTTTAAAGTATCCGAAAATAAAGTCAATAGAGAGACTACAAAAGCCGCGCGGTCATTCATTAGAGGCGTAAGTACGGCGAGCCTACAAGGACCTTATGCAGTGCACATACGGTGCAATTTTTTCATGAATGAGTCAAATTATCCACGCGTTCGATTTTTAACTGCGGATAGGAATAATTAAATGTGAAAAAAATTTGTTTTTCTTCTTTGCATAGTTTGATTAAGTTACTGATTCTGAGCCACTCCTAAAGATTTGGCACCCCTTTGTAATATAACCCTGTATAATAACAGATTCTCGTCTATGCCACTTTTACTACTTTTTATTTATATACCTACAAGTTTGTATGGAACCCTCAGTTCACGAGTCCGGCTCGCATTCGGCCAGTTTTTTGTTTAATAAATACTAACACTATTATCTATGTGCAATAAAGGATTCTATAACATATTGTCTTCTCTGGCTCTAAATCGATTATGTTGTCAATTTGTAGAGACAAGAGAGAAAAGAAACAAGAGCAGTAATTTTGTAAATTAATAAATTGACGATATGTTTGCAAGAAATTTAATTCAGTGTTCATTGCACAATTATCTGCAATTTGGCCTTCGAGAAATCGATGCTAACTGAGGTTAATTATGTATTTGTCCATTTCTTGCTGGGTGACAATATAACACAGACAAGTCAATTTTTGAGACGCCGCTTCGTGAGCATTTTGTATATTGAGGTTTCCTTAGTCAAAAATATTTAATAAGAGCTCTGCGTTAGTGAATAATTTTCAAATAAAAAAATAACACATTTATTCTTCATGGCAACTGAAAAAAAAATTGTATCTGTAACTTTCTCTATTGAAAGTTTTTTTAAAAATAAGTATTAGCATTTCACAAAAGACAATAAAATATTTGTTCGTATACGAGTATTTAACTAATAAATATATAATATAATCTAATAAATATTTTACTAGCTTCATCCGTATAGAGGATGGATTTTCCAAAAAAATATCCACTCTCCATTTGACCAGTGGTATTTCACTGTTTTAAGGATTTTCTGATAATATGATGTAAATATTTTCTCTTAAGTACTGACATACTTACAAAAGTTGACAACAAATGTTGCTATTTTGTTAAGGTTAGGTTAGGTTAGGTTAGGCAGGGGGGGGGGGTTAGGTTAGGATACATTTTCAGGCTATAATGCGGTGTCTACGGCCAAAATTAGGCTATGTTGTCAGTACAATATGCAATATACATAAATATTATTCGTATTGTGCACCCTCTTTTTTATGGGCAAAATAACACGCTTTTCAGTCCAGTAATAAGATGCGTGTGTTCTGTAATTAATTTAGTAGTTTTCATATAATGCAGTCCAAGATTTTAAGTGACCACTTTATGCATGATTAATTTGAATAAGTATGTATGTTACTGATACTAGCGAAACCAAAATAGTAATGTTTATTGCAAAAAATACGAATTTACTGAAAAATAATGTGAGAAGATTTTTAAAAATATAATGATTGGCATCTACCATTTTAATATTACGAGGCCGTCCTAGAAATCGTCTTATTTCCGTACATTTTGTTCTCTGATTGTAAAGACGTGAATGATAAGTATGATAACTGAATCAAAATAACACGTGGTTTTAAAAGATTAGTTTTTATTATTGCATGTGACGCGAATGGATTTTTCATGTCATTTACAAAATAAAGGTAAATCACCAATAGTTACTACCCTTATTTCAGAAAAATGACGTTAAAGTTACGTTTGAACATCGGTTTACAAGAGGCTATAAGTTATTCTGACAATTCGATTTTAACATTTAATTGAATATATGGTCTACTTCCATTCAAATATCTTTTTTTTTTCTGTCGTTATGAACAACTATTATAAGATTTAAACACTATACAATAATCTTCAGGTATATTTTTAAAATTATATAAATTTTATTTTCTGAAAATAAAAATTAAGTAGGTAGTAAACTTAGGTCAAAAATTACTATAAAATCAAGCGCGAAAAACCGTTCGGTTTTTAAACCTAGGTAGGATGTCCACGACCTAATAAATTATCAATATTATCTTGTAAAGGATCAACATTGTTGACGCTTTATCCCGCAGCATAGACGCACACAAGCATAGAACTGTATTTCAATTTTGCACTGAAATTAGGTGCACGGCCTCTTAAATTTACTTTAGAGAAAATCATTTTAAAGGTGTGTTAAGATTTGTTAAATGTATCAAACCTAAAACATGGAAGTTAATATTTTGTTTCCGTTAGTTGCGTAGACATTACTCAGCCAACTAAAGGAAAAGAAACGACATACAAAGTATTCTTGTAATAACAGTCATTATTAGTTGATCACTGACGTTCATCGCGGCCGTCCCCGGTTGAATCACGATGTAAAAGCAGGTGCTATTAATGAGGACAATTTGTAGAGACAAGGTATTGTGGTTTGATTTACCCAGAACTCCTCGACCTGTGCTTTTTTTATTTGCTTAGTCATCACTTTTACGCGTGTGTATAGTAAAGACCGATGAGGTTACACCCTTCTAGAAACCCTATACTGATAAATCTCCAACGAGAGTAGGCGAGTTACTATTTGTCAGCCCTATCTTGCGCATTGCATGTTATGCCATATCTAACGGTCCTGCCTGTCAACCTCTTTTCAAGTTGGTCTTAGTTCAAGTGCAATCTTTATGCCAACCAACGATTAGTAATACCCCCCGTCGGCTCCCCGCCCTGCCTCGACAGAAGGCTGTCAAAACGACACAGCCTTGGTCTATGACTTAAGCATAAAGGTGGTGCCAGCTTGCGAAGAAAAGAACTAAATTATGCTATTAATTTCGAGAATTTGTGTTTACTAACTGTGGTCCCGCTTGTGTTCAGAAGTGGCCGTCCTATGGCTGATATGATAATGATGGTGATGAACTAAAATATATTCATTACTTTGGATGTACCGGATTTGGTTTTAAGTGCGAAACATAGTACTTCCTATGTCTGACTTGTAACTTAAAAATGTATAAAAGTTATCGTTATCATTAAAGATGGGTAAATGACCTTTTAGTATCTGTATGAATAATAAAAAAAAAGTGTTGTTAAATGTTCATATTCATTTAGTGCGTCATAAGTTTACATTTCGGTGTTAATAATTATGCATTGCGTGAGACTTTACTTAATTTAGTTAAATAAAGCAAATTCATGTCAAAATAAAGCAGTACAAACTCAAAATCAACTCGGTTATAGCTCACTCAGAAAGGTTCTAGAATAGAGGCCGCGTACCGGCAAGCGCAGCGTAGGACGTCCACTCACAAGGTGGTCAGACGACCTGGTAAGGGTCGCTGGAAGACGCTGGATGCAGGCCGCTTCCAACCGGCCAATCTGGAAATCAATGGGGGAGGCCTATGTTCAGCAGTGGACGTCCTATGGTTGAAATGATGATGATGATGATGATGATGATGATAGCTCACTTGCAGAACTTCCTATTGAGATTTAACCTAAACCGAAGAAAACTTCATTTTTTATCCTGTTTATTAAGTTTGAAGTTGACAGTGACAGATCGATATTCTGCAAGTTTGCTGTAATCCTTGCCTATATCCACAGGTTAAAGAGCTGTTGAGTAGCAAACATGAGCACTTATTCCCATTTTTTTCCACTTAGTACAATGATTATATTAATGTAGGTACTTTGATATTTTATAGTATGCACTCAACAGTTATACATTTTATGTTTAATTCTCCGATGTTTTTTTTTTATTTCCATTCAAGTCGACCGTCTTCTACTAACATGCTAATTGAGTCAAGCAATAAATACTTGATAATTCTCAACAATTTGTAACAATTAGTTTCGGCCGTCAGAACGTCGACCCGGCCGCATCCTGCGCGATGATAACGCGTATTGTTATAGTAATGTGAAATGTCACTTATTAATTATAACTGCAAGTGTTCCACATTACTGCAGTTATTACTCACCAGTTTCAGGTTGCATTGGGAGAAAATAATTTAAAAAGCAATGACCGTATAAAAATTACTGATCGATAAACATGTTTGAGTATGAAATGTTTGCGGGCCGGATAGTGCCGGATAAATGCCGATAAATAGGACACTATTAAAATTCCAGCGATTTTAGAAATATAAATAAAATCGATAGTATAAGATATAGTAATTATATCCATACTACCTATCGTTTATTAGCCGCATCAAATCAATCCAAATCAGTGGAAAAAAATCGTGTAGTTTTGAATTTGTTACAGTTATACCTTGAGGTTTCTAGATTAATGTACCAAAAGTCCTCAAGGGTTGAACTTAAACACCCTGTAGCTCCTAACGTATTGATCGTAGAGTAAAAATTAATAGACTTAATTTGTAAAACATTTTATTTAGTCTTTTGTCAGAAGTCATCGTAATACTATAGAACAGATATTCGTTATATGAACAAAAACCTAAAAAAGGGACTATCTACCGTTAGGACAGCCTCCACCCTTGAGGACTCTTAGCTTGTGCATCTAGATACCTCATACCTAAGTACTGTACCAATTTTCAAAATTACAAGATTTTTGTATCTTGAGTTCATTATTATTTAGAACTAATAGTTTTGAATGTACCTACAATGTACAATAGTGGACGATGCTATGGTGATTAGAGAATCTTCAAGCAAGTGAGTAACTAGAAGATAATCAAATTGATGATCAATTCTTACATGACCATAAATACATTGGGACAAATTTAAGATCAAGGATTCGTATAGGTAGTAGATAATTTACTCTGCGCAACTGAACACACACGTCAAAAGATTTCTTTACAGTATTGCTGCGTATACTGAATTTGCTGCCTTAACCTTTTCCAACAAATTAGGTGTTAGCTTCTTTTATTTAAGTGGTATTATAAGGAGATATAATAGGGGTATAACTACCGATGTTGCTTGATATTTAATTGGTTGGTTAGGATCTACAACAAAAGTATGAATCACTTCACCTCGACAATCAATCAAAGCTGCACCATAGAAAAAATAGAACCATAAAGACACATGATTCATTAGCAGCTGCAGAGGAATGATGATTATTATCGTTATTATGTTTAGTTTTTCATTGACATTTTAAAACGGTATTTTTTTAAATCAAGCCTAATGCTTTGTTGGGCGCGGACCATGATGCTATAGAAAAAATGAAATTTTTTTTGTAAGGATCCTTGGAACTTCTAAATCCCATAGTTTGTTGTTCCCATAAAGCTTAAAGGATCTGACAATTAGGTCCAATTAAACTGTCTAGACAATGATGGATGATATTGATCTGGGCTCTTATGTAGGTAGGTAGAGCAATGTGTGAAAACACCGCCCAGCTGTCATGACTCACATTAAAAGCTCTCATAGGTATTGATTGCAATTATATAATTACTTATACAAGTGCACAGTAGTTTTTTGCATCTTATGTCAATTAGTAATATTCTCAAATTAGTAGTTGACTCTGAATGGGACAACATAGGGCTGAAAAGAATAGAAAATAGATTGAAGCATATAGATATCAATTTATGCCTAACATCTAGTGGGAATCTTATAGATTTATTCTCTAAAAATACATTTCAATTAGACAAAATAAATAAAATCGTTTATTTAAAAAAATATAGACATTTTATCTTTGTCTAGAGGTCAACGAAATTATAAATATACCTTATTTTGGTAATATCATTAAAAGTATGAGGTGAGAAGTACTTATTCTAACAGTGCATCCTCAAAAATAAAAACTGTGTTGTCCTAGATGCAAAACCGTCCAGTCACTTGCCTAAATAAAATCTCTAATCACGCGTGGGAGCGCACGATGCGATTACTCGATCATGATTACGATTTAGTATACGAAATAAACATAGAGTATAACATTCTGTCAGTTCAACATTCAGTGCTTGCGGCTTAGAAGCGGCAGCGCTTATGCAGTGATTTCTAAAATTAAGCAACCCACTTTGTGGTTGTAAGTGACATTAAGGTTGAGTCACTGGCCTTTCGTGGCGGAGGATGGTTCAAACCTGTGAGGATGACCCAAGGTGAAGGCCTGTGTTCTGCAGTGGGACGTAGTAGGATCTACATTTCATTACTTTTTTATTATATCTTTGTGCAAAATCCGCTTGCTAACCTGGAGAAGACTATCTTCATCGGGAAAAATCAGTGCATAAGACCACGCGGCCGAAGACTAAAATGATTTTCTCCCGAGGTGGTCCTATTTTTACCATGTTAGGATCTGATAATGGGATCTCAGAGAAATCCTCAAAAAATATAGGCACGTAGAGTTGTCTTAACTTTTAAAAACTAATTTAGGTTTTTGCGTCGGGGAGTCATCATAGCATACTGCGGAGCTGATGATGAAAGTCACAGAACTCCTTAACGATTAATAGTAAGTGGATAATAATAAGATTTGTCAAAAAAACTTATTTAGTAGTGTCTTGGGCAGACGAAGCTCATTGAACGCAAGACCTTTTGCCAAGGTTACGACTCTAAAATGAAGCAGGATTACTTATTCTTACTTATTCTACTGGAGCCGGCCTAATATTAATAATTTATGTTTTGAACTGATTTCAAAGAGGAGGAATTCTCAATTGGACTCAAATAGAAAATAGTGAAAAAAAAAGACGTTTTTAATAGAACTAAAAGTCGAATGCAAACAAAAACTAAAAAGCGAAAAATAATATTTAATAACATACCTAAGTTTTTAAAATATATTGTATTTGTTAGAATATTTTAAGAGTAAGATAGAATCAGAAATCACTCGTATTAGACAAAGACTAGATACTTACCTATTTATGAAAATGTAACTTTAAAAAAAACTATTATTCATTTAACAGAGAAATAAAGAAATCAATAAAGTCTAACTATCTAAAAGCCGATAAAATGAAAGTGTCCTCAAGTAGAAATTTAGACTTAGAAAACTGCTCTTCAGCAAGTGGGATCAACGATATTCGATAACCCTACATAAAAAACAGTGTTTTGTCTTGTTTCTTCACTGTTACTTTATTTTTTTAGTAGCAGACCATTACTAATTATTAAATAAAGCTTCTGAAGTAATGAATAAGTTTATATACTTAAAGAAAGTGTTACCCCACCCCACTCCTACACCCACTAACTTAATTTCCTTTACCGGTCGTAAGGTAAGGTTGTCTGAAAAAGATCGTTTTTGGCAATAAAAACGTCATTGTAAATATTTTATCATGTTTTAAAACCTTTTTACGTTTTTGTGCACTAAGGATCTCAAGTGGTAGCGGTTGAAAAGAATATGCTAGAATCAGTGGTGTATAATGCTGGAGGAATATTGTCAACAATGCAAAGTGCTGTCATCATGTCATTTTATTCCTTAACGAGATCCCAAGCATCGACTTTTTCATAGCTTGCTGAGGGACGTGAAGTCGGAGGCCCAGCTGTACAGTCATGTTCCACGTTTAGGCTTCGTAGGCAATCACTGGTAGGACGCACTGATCGAATACTTTACCTTACTTTTCAGGCATTGTGGCAGTGGCGACAAGAAATTTTGAGAAAAACGTATGTGCTGTGACATGATTTAAATATGTATTGACGATCAGGTAAGTTCGGAAAATTATAACCTAGAAATAAAATCGAAATAGATGGTCATTGCATTATCGAACTGTATGTATGTTTATTCGTTCACCGCGTTCAAATAGATCGATTCGCGTCTCCAACAGTTAGCTTAAGAATATTGAGTAGTATTGTTTCTTAAATCGGATAATAGGATAGATACCAAGTTCAGTCAACGGTAAGGTCAAAGAAATAATATATATTTTCATCGTCTTGTTTCGTTAGTGTACGATTAACGTCGCGTTTTTGTCTACCTTACTGTTATTACACACGTCTGATTGATATCAGGATTAGAATTGTAAAGTTTTCAGTTGTCAATAACGTCACATTCAATTCTATTGACAAACTATGAAAAAATAACATTTGGTCACAAATAAGTGCATTATGAGAGATTTATGAGAGAGGCTTTAGTATAGGGTTTGCAGTACCGGTACTGAAATCGAAGTTGTATTTCCCGGTACTGGAGTAGAGACGGTACCGGGAAATACCGGGAAATTCAATACTTTCGGTACTAGAGAAAAAAATGTGTTAAATGCTTGTTGTGCGTTAAATAAAACGTTGGAAGTAGTTTTAAAGAAGTATAAATCAGAATACAAATCACTGAACCTAAATATGTGTTTTAATTCATCATAATTTCAGCCACAGGACGTATAGGCTGATTTCCAGATTGGCCGGTTAAAAGCGGCCTGCATCCAGCGTCTTCCTGCGACCTTTACCAGGTCGTCTGTCCACCTTGTGGGTGGACGTCCTGCGATGCGCTTGCCGGTACGCGGCCTCCATTCTAGAACCTTTCTGCCCTATCGACCGTCAGTTCAGCCCATGGCCACTTCAGCTTGCTAATACATTGGGCTATGTTAGCGACTTTTGTTCGTTTACGGATGTTCTCATTTCTGATTCGATCTCGCAAGGGTTTCCTTAGTGCTAAGGGCTATGCTTGGTGTTTACCAAGCATAGCCCTTTCCAGAGCACGCTGTGCGACTTTGAGCTGTCTTATAAGGCCCATAGTGAGAGGCCACGTTTCAGTTCCATATGTCATCACTGGTAACACACACTGGTTGTAGACTTTCGTCTTTAGGCACTGGAGTATATTGGACGAGAAGACGTTGTGTAGTTTCCTGAACGCTGCCCAGCCGAGTTGGATTCAACGATTGACCTCCTTCACAAAATTGGATCTACCCAACTGGATCACTTGTCCCAATTAGACGTATTTGTAGACGATTTCGAGAAAGGAGCGCAACATAGGCATTCGACATGAGCTTGGTATTGGCCATGTTCATCCGCAATCTCACTTGTTGGGAAACTCGACCAAGGCCAGCGAGCATTGTGCTGAGGTCTTCAAGCGATTCTACCATGACCATAATATCGTCGGCAAACCGAAGGTGTACTCGCCGTTGATGTTGATGCCAAATCCTTTCAGGAGCTTGAAAGCGTCTTCCAATGCAGCGGTGAACAGTTTCGGAGATACAACATCTCCCTGCCTTATTGCAGAGGAATCGCCTTCGACCTCTGCTCCTGTACTCGGACCGACATAGTGGCGTTTTGTATAAACACTTCAACTCCTCGATGTACCGATAGTCAATATGGCACCGCTGGAGAGACTCTCGATTAAATCAAAGACCTCCTCATAGTCCACGAACTCCAAGCATAGTGGCAAGTTATACTCCTCGATCTTCTGTATAATTTGCCGCAGCGTATGGATGTGGTCAGCTTAGGAACAACAAGGCGCCGGGTGATGACGAAATCACATCAGAGCTTCTGAATACGGGTGGAACACCGGTACTGAAAGTCCTTCAGAGACTCTAACTCCGTCTTGCTCGAGGGAATAACGCCGGAGGCATGGAACAGAAGTATGGTGGTGCTCTTCTTCAAGAAAGGAGATAACACCTCATTGAAGAATTTCAGTCCCATCTCGCTTCTGAGCCATGTCTACAAGCTGTTTTCGAGAGTCATTACGAATCGTCTCGCGCTTAGGTTCGATGACTTCCAGCCTCCCGAACCAGGGAGTTTCCGAAAAGGCTTTAATGTTTCTATTATTGACAAAAAAAAATTCGTTAGCGCCTAGTTTGACATTTCATCTGTTAAATAAAACGTTAGGTTTAAAATCACCGGTGACTTAAATAGCATTTTCAGCCTGATAAAAGTTAAAAAATATTTAAATTAGTATATATTTTTGTAGTACCGGAATTCCCCGGAAATAGATTTTGTTTCCCGGCACTGAGAGACGATGAAATTTCCCGAGAATTTCCCGAGAATTTTAGTTTTTTTAGGGAATTCCTGGCAGCAATCCCTACTTTAGTAGTAATGATCTGTAACGAAATGAAATTTCATAAATCTGCAAATACTGTTATTTTTTAAAGGTTAACTATTTAATATTCATATTTCATTTGCTAAATTGCACCTTACGTACAGACAACAGCTCGACAACCTACAATACTATAAGACGTCTAATTTTCTCAATTGATTTAAGACTTACTTTAGTGGAATTCTTCTTTTTTTAAATTTATACTAAAAATATTTGTGACCATCGTGACAATAAATGTCCAATGTGACCAAGCATTTATCATAAATGACGGACGCTTATAGCATATGACCGTCAATTTACAACTCTCATCAGGATATTTGCGCCGACCTCAAAGGTAAATGACGCGGCAAAAAATTTTTGACCCCCGGCCCAAGTGTTAGTCACCAAGACGTAACGGTAGCGTATAGCGCCATGTAGGTCAGCTCAGGCACTCAGAAATTAGCGGACGCTGACAGAGACCGCGTTTGCAAACACATTAAAACATGATTAGTATTTTTTATTTATTTTACCTTTATTTTTAAAAGTTGTTGACATTAAAACATGGATTTAAGCAAAGTGTCGTAGTTCTATTACTTAACAATAATATACTATATTAAAATTCATCACTTTCTGAATTAACTTATGGTTAATTTCCACGCATTTTATAGCTACTAATTTTCTCGCGATTTTAGAAACCATCTCTCTGTAACAAAAAAATAAAGAATTTCTTTACATTAATAAAAATACCTCAATCAACCTTTGTACCTCTGTGTATAATATATGTTTAACCAATAGTATGTAGGTACGTAATAATAATAATGGGAAAATCCACTGAATTGGAATCAGTGTAGCGTGTCATATTCTGTGGAAAAATCAACGCATTTAACAGATAGATGTTATATTTCCTCATGTCTGGTTGTTCTTATTGTTTCAGTGCATCCTACAATATTTTCGACTAAAAGTTTTTAGATGCATCTTAGATAAGAAGAATAGGGATGACGACTGGGTAAAGAAAATGAAATTCTATTTAGTCCGTAAGTTAAATTATCAAAAAATAATGGATGCTTTTTTTTTAATCCACCGCCAAAATAATGACAAACATCAAAGCGCGTCAAATTTTAAGAGTGGGGGCTCGTGACGTCCCTTCTAAGTAAAAATTTTACTTAGGCGTGACGTCATGCGAAAATTCTAATCAATATTTTGATTATGTGAAAAAAGAAAAAAAACCTGTCCAATACTTTTGATAATCTACCTGACAGACGAAGAAAAAAAGTTAGTCATCATCCTTATTAATGTATCCTCTATCTAAACAACAAATTGAACCGTATGTGCACTGCATACGGTCCTTGTTGGCTCGCCGTACCTACGCTACTGATGAATGACCGCGCGGCTTTCGTAGTCACTCTATTGACTTTATATTCCGATATTTCAAAGTATTTTTTTTCGTAACATATGATTATTAAAAATAATAACGATTAAGACGCTTCTTTACATTGTTCCCAAGATCTTATTTTTTAAATTTGCTTTGCAATTGCCCTCTGCAATGTAACCCTGTATATAATTATAATGCAAGGAGGTATAAAAAAAGTTTTTTCATTACTCATACTCGGAAAGTAGGTCCGAAGTTAATAAAGATTAACTATTTAATAGCAAATAAAGATTTTGTATTTGTATTTGTATTTGCCTGAGGAGCAGGTTGAAAGTAATACTTTTCAGCCCTACACTTTTCATTGTGCGTTTAAATGACCTTATTAAAACTAATTTACTTTTAACTATTTCTTTAAAATTACATAGATTTGGGCAAAATATTTATCATGTTTTCAATGATGAAAGTGAAAAATTATTGCGAAAAAGCTGGCCGGCTACAGAAAAAAAATAGGCGGAAAAGCGGGAATCCGATCTTCATTTGTTTTTTCGAATTGTAGAATGTGATTACATACTCTTTGGTAGAATTTTGTTAAAATTTACTCATTTTTTCTTTAGCTTATTCATGTTTTTATTTTTGCTTTCCTTGTATTCGTAATGAAAAGCACAGTGTTTCCCTCGGGTTAAAGACTTATTTAGTCCCTCGAAATATTGGCGCCTTTGCTATGCTCGGGCGCCAAACCCTGTCTCGAGGCTAAATAAGTTACTTTCACCCTAGGGTAACAATGTACTATTTTACGCGATATTGTCGTTAATGTGAAACTATTTTGATGATTCTATTTTTCACTGGTAAAAGTTTACTTTAACTGCGTTCGCATTAAAATTTAAAGAATAACTGTCACCCCTAAGTCACCGACCAAATAATAGTTGTATCAATAGTTAATCTTATTTTTTAATAACATTTTTAGTCGGTTTTCATTTTTTTTATAATTATATTTAAAACTAAAGATATGCCTAGAGGGCTATCTTAGCTGTCAGTTTGTGATTATAGCGCGATCCCTGAAGTTAGGCAATTGTTAAAAATAGGTCAAGTGTGAGTAACGTTATTCCACGGTTATGAAATTGGGCCATTTTAAATTGTTCGTGTATAAGTAATATTATCCTAGGGCATTAATTTAATGCCAAAATTAATGCGTTCATTTAATAAATCATTTTTAGCCTTATTGACGAATATACTTAAGAAATATACTTACTTAGTTGCAGTAAGTAAGACATAATACGGTATTTTGTATCGATAACATGATACAGACTTTTCAGGAAAACAATGAACAAACATTTCCTACATAATTAGTCGCTTTCAAAAATTATTCACATAAGAGATCAGATTTAGAAGTTCGTTGCTAAGGAAAGTGACAATACTGACTAAGTATTGTGGTACAGTCATCAAAAGTAGCTTATTGTCAGCATTTCCCAAAACATTCACATTGCAAAACATATCACAATAGTCTGATAAAATCACTACGCAAAAGTCAAATAAAGAAGTCAGATTATTGTGACATTTAGAAGAGTCAGTACTTTTGAAAATTAGTTTTTGATTAGCTAATTTAATGATGTATATGTATAAATCTTATAAAATTGTATCTATGTATCTATCTTATAAAATTTAGAGAGTTATACATTTACACTAAATTTAATGCAATTTGTTTTGCAACTTTTTTTTTGTCTTGGTTTATTTTAATCAAAACCAATTTCAAATTTTCATGTTCTCTCTCTGTGCGGAAGTAGTCGCAGGCATTCTGCTAGCTCATAAAAAATGAGTAGGTTACACAAATAGGTTAAAAAATGTCATAGTTCATTGACAAAAAAACATTTCTCGGATGCTTTGCAAAAAACATTATTCATAATTTACAAGATGTCGTTTTAAATTATTTCGCTTGGGCGAATCATAACAAAGTTGTTTATGCGCGCTTCGCAAAAGCTGATATATATTATAAATAGCTACATTTATATTTTAAACCAACCTTATTATTGTGTAAAAACAAATTTCAATAAATGATTATCTTACAAGCATCGCCCGAATCATCGGTAGAGCACTAAAATAATTGTAAAGGACTCTACCAGTGATTTGAATAAAAAGTTTTGTTAGTTCCATTGATTTAAATAGTAAAATATAATTCATTTAACAGCATCACTCAGTCACTCTCAGACATTTAATTAAAATTGATGAATACTAGCTAAATTTACGTCACATAATTATCATTTAAATATTTACTGATTTAAAAATATAAATATTACAAAATCCCTAATCATATGTTCTTAACGTAAACTACTCGTATTTATACGCAATTAGATATTTTATCATAGGAAAGATCCCATTAATAAAATATCTGACTAAGATTGCTGTTCTAAGGGAAGGTGCCTAAAACGCTGGCTACAATACCACCCTAGATTGTCGACTATATCAATTATTTCAATGATTTTTGAATATCCAATCGTCGCGTATTATTAAGTTTCTTATTCAATTATTTTCATGTATATAATTCATCATCATGTCAGGCTATTGCAGTTCACTGCTGTAAATAGGCTTTCCATAAAGCGCCAAAGAACACGATCTCCCGCTTTTCTTTATCCAGCCACTGCCTGCCATCCTACTAAGTCGTTTCATCAAGCTGGGCGTCCTACACTATGTTTGCCGATGCGTGGTCTCCACTCGAGAACCAGTTTACTCCACTTTTCATCGGTTCTGCGATAGATGTGACCGGCCCACTGCCAATTTAACTTACTACATTTTTGGACTATGTATGTATATGTAAAGTATCTACTAGTCGCTTATTTATTCTTGGGGCATAAGTTAAGTTATTTAGTTGATATTTATCAAAATTTACAAGAATAATACTTTATACACTTTAAGTTTGACATACGAGTGATATGACTCCAACCCAAAACTGCATTTTGAAGAGCCAGCCGTTCGACTTTTTAGACCAGATTAGCATAGTAGAGCGGTGATGGCTTTGATCAAAAGGGGTTCCGGGTTCGATTCCCGGTTCAGATTAATTCAGAAAATGACATCTTCTTAATTGGCTCGGATCAAGATTTATTAGATGCTAGAAAAAATAATTGTGTCATACATAACACAAGGATGTTAATGTTACTTTAAGAAAATGAAAATTGATGTTTGTCATACAAAATTAGTATAAGTGGTTTTTTACCTTTCTGTATGTAAGTAAGCACATGTGTGTTGAAATAATAATTGTTTAATTTACCTAAAATCATACATTATATAGTCCATTGGGGTACACTTGCGTCACTTTATAAGTATTTGTTTCTGAAACATAATCTCTAGGTATTAGTGGTGGTTTTCCTCTACTTATTTACGCAAACGAGAAAGTGTATTTCCTTTTAATCATAATAAACTACAACTACAACAGAGACTTATTAGGGAAAAAGAAATAAGAACGGTCATGAATACTTACTCCCATGATCATGAACACGTACGTATACCCTGTTCAACGACTCTTGACTTTGTGGTCATTTATGTGTTAAATAAAAAAAACAACTTTTAATCTGATATTCAACGGTATGATGACCTATTCGAGGTTTAAGGTAGTAGGCCTTCTCGGCGTCTTCCCGAGCCGTTCGTGTTTGTTCGTTCGTTCGGACGTAGATGCCATTTTGTTAGGTGTATACAAAATGGCATCTACTTGTGTCAACAAAACGGTCCGGTGTTTTACCGATAGTTTTATAGATGTCCATATTTTTTTAAAAATAATTGACACAAGTGAATGGTTATTTTAGTTAATTAGGTTTATACTTCCGAACAGACGAAATATTTTCGTAGAGGCCTTCAGAGCCACTCGCTGTTATGTTCTATGAGGGAGGCATGCCCAGTATTGTTTAGCAGTAAACTTCCATAAGCTGACGACGCAATATAGGCGTGTCAAATTGAGAATCTTGTGCGTTCTCAACTAAAAAGGAGAATCCTGTAATGCAAAATGTGATCGTCAGCGTGATACCACACGTTCGTCGGCGTTTTACTTGGACTGCTCCTAAATCCTAATGTCGTTGGCCCAAACAAAAAAACGTTATGGCGCAATAAAATTATAAAACATGCTACTGCAGTGAGAGTGCCTTAGGTGCGACGCTCGTGACATCCTAAACAATAGGGGCCTACAACCGTCTTCAATATTATTTTAGTGTTGTCCTATTCTTGAATACGCATGATTGCAACACATTGATTCTTTATACTTTAGGTACAAAATCGTCGATGTAAACAGATAATTTGAATGGAGCATCTATATATATCACTAACAGTTACCGAGAAAGATGGTTTGTATTGCTGCTCTATATGGTATATGCTCATGTTCCCATAGTAAAAGTTAGTTGTTTTAATTAGTAAAGATTGTGGTTTTATTTACTGTCGCATGATCGTCTCCACCCTGTATAGTTTGTTGTACAAACATTGTTTAGCGTTCGTGGTACGAGGGCAGGTCGTGGGTCAAAGTCACGTCGGCGCCTCGGTCGGCGCACTGAGACACGTACGCTTCCTTTTTAGCTGACTCGCGATGAACTGCTACCGTGTGCACGATGTTGGGCTTATCATTGTAATAATTTGTTGTTCCTTATCTCACTTTAACGTTTAAAATAATGCCTTACAAGTTTCCGAAATAAACCGAATAGATTGGAAGTTACTTTCATTTGTATTAAATATTTCGCACAACTAGATGAAGAGTAGCACAACTCTAAATACACGATGGCACAACTAAAAATAAGTAAGGGTCTTTCGAGTTAATGTAGTATGAGATCAAATGATAGTGTAGCACAACTCAAGTTACACAGTTCTTTGGAGTGAGTGGTTGAGTTTGAGTGGAGGAGTGTAGATTCGACGCAGATTCCGATAATTGCAATAACTTGATTTGGTATTATTTTGGCCAAATGGCGAGAGGCGACTGGTGTCATTTGTGACCCCAGAATGCCGGTTAAGTTAAAAGGACAGATCTATAAGTCCATCATTAGGCCTGTCTTTTTATATGGCAGCGAAGCGTGGCTGCTACTTGAGCGACACAAGCAGGAGCTGCGTGTAACGGAGATGAATATGCTTCGGTGGGTGTGCGGAGACACGCAGAAGGACCGCGTGAGGAACTTGCGCATGCGCGGTAGCCTTTGTGTCTGTAATATTGCAGACAAACTGCAGGAGTGTCGCCTTCGCTGGACCAGTCATGTTTTGCGGAAATCGGCAGGCATCACACGAAACAAATGTCTCGCCATGGCGCCACCGCCAGGTCCTGGCAAAAGAGGTAGACCCAAGAAATACTGACTTGACGTCGTGAGGGCTGACATGCGTGCTAATGATCTCACAACTGAGACGCTCAAGACTGTGCGAAGTAGAGGAGTAAATCAAGGAAACCGGACCCTGGGCTCCAAAGCAATGGCTTGGGACGCAACCGGGATTGGCCGTATAGATGAAGAAGGAGGTATTATTTTGAGTTGTACTACTCTATATCTAGGTATTTGGTTATGGCCAATTTAAGTAAGTCTGCAAAAATATTCCTTCTTCGCTGTGTGCCATTCCTGGTCGGGGTAGAATAATTCCAGAAGCGGCAAGTCTGGTAAAATTTGGAGCGATTGCAATCAGATCTCTGTAATCCATAAACAGAAACTAGACCATTTTTGGACCATGGCTGCACATCCAGTGTTATCTGAATGTGTAGGTAGGTTTCCTTACGATGTTTTTTCTCAGCATCGAACAAATGAAACCACGAATCTGAGGCACCCATCTATTTACCACTAAACGGAGCTAGCGTTGCTCTGCTCCGTAAAAATACGTACAAAGTCCCCGAAAAGTGCACGATATCTCTCATTATGTTCTAAGCCGAATTTTACACGAAAGATATAATATGTAAGCTTTATGACGACCGTCTGGTGTAGTGGTTCGCGCTCCGGACTACAATACCAGCTGTTCGAATCCCGCAAGGGGCAAATTGTGTGATGCACAAGCATTTGTACCTAAGTCATGGATGTTTACAAATATATTTAAGTATGTTTATCCGTTATCTAGTTGCCATAGTATAAGCTTTGCTTAGTTTGGGGCTTGCTAATTAGTGTGATTGTAAAAACAATGTATTATTATTATTATTTTTTTTTAAGTTTTCAATACCCATTCAATAATCTTTTTGGTAATTTTGTACAGAAAGTCGATAAATTTTCATGCAAATTTGCAAAAGTCCTAGAACAAAAGTTGTTTACTTTGATGTATAGAATATGTTGAGATACAGGACACCCTGTATATGAAAACTCTTCCTACTTAATACGCTTATAGTGTATGGTAATCACATTTATTTTCTTATGTTTGCTATAATGAACTGCCTTAACTGGTGCAAAGTGGAACTATTGTGAATGTCCACATTAGGCGTTAAACTCCTTAATCGTTTTGAGCGGTTAGTTATATTAACTCAGCCAACGTGCCTGCCTGTATATCCTAACAGAGATGATGTGTGTACTATTAAGGTCGTTTTTGTTTGCTACAAAATGCAAACAGCTGAGCAGCGTAGTTAAACAATATTATTGTCAATATACGAGCAGAGCCTTATTGACTAATATTAAATGTCTTACAATAATTATATTTGTAAAATAAGTCTAGCAGTCTATTTGTCAGTACATCTTTATACTGTCACTGTAACTGTTAACTTGTTTTTGTTACACGTTTAAATACACTAAATATATTTTGAAACTTAAAACAAATGAATTTAAAAAAAAATATTGGAGATGGATAGCTTTACTTTGGGAATAATGTTCTAGTATAAGTAGTACTTGCAAGATGGAAGTCACTAGGGAAGGCCAATTATCAGCAGTGGACGTCATATGGTTATAATGATGATGATAGTGTATGAAGGAGTTAATAAGCTTATACTTTGTGAGGCTTTGCAGGCGGATTTTGTATACGATAAGCAAATTTTTAAGCATCTTGGCAGTGATTTTGCCCTTGAGTCCTCAAACTGATAATCATTTTGGACTTTCAATAATTAAGGTATATAACGAAAAATTAAATTTTGAAAAATTACTCTTTCGAAACTGAAACCCTACCCGGGGAACACACAAAGTGCGCTAACTTTGTGTAGAATGTTCACGATTAATTTGAACGTGTTTATGGCAATAAAGGTATTATTTTCATTAAGGGATTTTAACTTACTGTTAAAACATTTTCACGGTTTAACCCCCGACGAAAAAGAGGGGTGTTAAAAGTTTAACGTGTGTATCTGTGTATCTGTGTATCTGTCTCATCGTAGCTCCTAAACGAATGGACTGATTTAGATGTAGTATTTTTTGTTTTAAAGCTGATATTACAGAGATCGATCTTAGCTATATTTTATGAAGATCTGTTCAGCCGTTTGAAGGTTATCAGCTCATTTCCTACTTCACAAAAAGATTTTTAGCTTATTGCAAACTTTCACAGGTCCGATTGATTTGAAATGATGCACTGTTACCCTAGTAAAAGTATTCCCAAGACATGACAACCTTGAACTGATGCTGCAGCATCAAGGAATCTGTGGGATTCCCAACTCCTAAGCAAAGATACAGCGTGTTTGGGCTCATAATAAGTAATGGTCTCAATGAGCATCATCGAAGCCTTGAGCTGATGCTGCGATTGTAAATTTAATGCTCTATGTTTATCAGATTTACCAAAGCTAATGCAACAAATTGCGGAAATACTTAAATTGGTTATACCCAGAAATGTTCATAAACAATAAACCATTTTATTAATAAGAAAAGACGAAGCGTGCTTCCCGTTATTTCTTTAAGGAAAACCTGGATGGAATGTTTTACGTCAATGGTCTAATGAAAAAGGACTTTTTATCTATAAATCTTAGCCTATTTGTTAAGGACAAAATTCATAATAGGCCTCTGACAAAATCATAATGTGAAATTAATAACATTGATATGACTCAAAATAAGTTGTCATCGGTGTTATTTTCAGTATCAGCTATTCTGACTAAAATAGAATCATACGACATTGTAAAGGAAGTCTGAGTAAATAATAATGATAAATAACGATTTCTGAAAATATTTCTTTCCGTGTTTTTGTAAGTGTCATTGAAATGAATTAAAAAAGCAAAGAAAAAATCTAAAACAATAAGGATTTTTATTTAACTAAACACTTTATATTCAGAATCATATCAATTAATCACATAAGGTTCCACAATGTTTTTCTTGGTCTTTAAATAATAAAAAAACCAAATAGCCCGCTAAAATTCTGTAAATATTAACATGTGTTTAAACATTTACACCCAAACCTGGGCAGATGTGATGTGAAATGAATCCAAACTAGGTACGTAGACGGCAGGAGTCTAGACATGACTCTTAAGGATCTTGGACTACATGCTATTTCGAATAGGGGGACCGCAAGACCAACTTCAATTTTATAAAATTGTTTTAAGAACACTGGTAAAAAATATGCAACCGAATATCTAATTTCAGTTTCACATCTGCTAGAAAAACGACACCAGCCCTTTTAGCATGAACACCAAACCCAATATGATATAGCGATTTATAGACCAACTGTCAATATTTTTCAAAATATGACAGATATAGCCGCTATATTGAATTTTTCACGAAACAACGATCATAACATGTGACGTCACCGGCATGTGCGGCACGGCGATTCAACATGGCGGCTATATCTTTATATTTAAAAAAATACAGTTGTTGTTGATAAATCGCTGTATTATATCGTGTTTTGGTGGTCATTCTAGGGGGGCAGAATGTTATAGGACTTTCTTTTAAACATATCATTCTAAGAAAGAAAAGTCATCATATTATTTTTAATTAATTTTATGATATTTCTTCCGCGATAATGATGTTTTTTTACCTTTATCGTTCTACTTATGAGTTTGACCGATAGATAAGTTTGATAATCTTAAACTTAAGCAATAACAAATTGGAGACAAACATTTTTTTTAACAATGTGTTTTGTTTTAGTTTTTAAAATAAAAACATAAATATATAGCTGTATTTTATTAAGTTTTAGGAATATGAGCCACTTATTCTTTTAAGGGCTTAGAACAACACTTACAAATACCGTTGTAACTCTTAAACCGAGTGGTGCTTTCTTTTGTGTGTTAATTCTATGCATCGGAACATTGAATTGCGGACTAATAAGTTACCCCAATTCAAGCACAAAGGCCTTATAGAATCTCTACTGCGAAACAAAGCCCGCACGTATAAACGAAAAGAACTTTTAATCAAACCAAATTGTTCCTTACACCTATTATTGTGCGTCGACAATAATAATAATAAACAATCATACCAATTATCTAGCCCCAAACTAAGCAAAGCTTGTACTATGGCGACTAGATAACGGATAAACATACTTAAATACTTTTATAAACATGCATGACTTAGGTACAAATGCTCGTGCTCATCACACAAACATTTGCCCCTTGTGGGATTTGAACCTGCAACCGCTGGCTTTGTAATCCGGAGCGCGAACCACTACACCAGACGGACTGAAAAGAATAACCACACAAAGCGGAAGCAATAGGGTTGACCATGTTTCACAATGAGAAGTGAAACTGCGTAATTATTTTTACGAATGGACTAATGATAGTTTTCACGAAATGTATACTGAGAAAATGCAGATGAGACGTCTTAGTTGGCTTAGAAAAGGTAATTAATAATAGAAACCATGGAACATTGTGGAAAGAGTAAAATTATCCGGGCTTGTCCGGAGCCGTTTTGTATGGAGTTCTAAAAAATTCCGGATGGATGTAGTCCGAGCCTTTGAGTAACGATACTTACTATGATGTTGTCAAGCGCTACGTTAAGCGCGGGAGTATCGAATTGCGACAGTAAGCTACCAGTAGGTACCTCCCCGCGGGCCCGACTATGAACCTTAACGCATCAATTCCTACTTTAAGCTATTGCAACATGTTCTAGGACAGTATTTTTCACGTTACTTGAAATAAAAAAACAATAAAACTTTGACATTTAAACCATTTTATCAACGATTTTGGAGGTATGGCCATTTTTTAATAAACTTTCAATTGTTATTTTTGTAAAAACTTAGGACCCAGCAGGACTTAATAAAGAATTGAATTACCATTTAAAAGGTAGGAACAGATAAATGAGTACTGCGCTAACACTGAATGTTATTGATCTAGCTATTAATAATTAATAAAAGCTTAGTCTTAGCTCAACTTTTAAAGAAAATAACATAATGGAATGGTTTTCAAATTTTTTTTTTATATACACATGTATATAAAAAATAATAATATGAAAAATGTAATTGAACGTAGAAACATGTTTCTTATTTTTAATTTAGCTTAATTACTTACACTCAGAAAAATAACAAGGAGCTTTGACGTCAGTCGCCATAAAAACCCCAAATAATCAGGAGGATACAACGCCAATTGTGCGCACCCTAGGTGGTGGGCTCGAGTATGCACCGCTCGCTGAGCCCAGTTAGTTGTAGCCCCGCGTGCTCGCGGCTAACCTGTCTAGAGGGCTCGCGCGCGCCTCCTCCGCAACAAACACGAAACTCTGCGAACTTGCACACAAAAGCCGGCTTTAACACACTATTGTGTTTCAAAAAGAATACGTGATTCTCACTCTGTTCCAACCTTAGTGTGGTGCCTAAAAAGTTTTAGTGCAGTGTCAGCTGTGCGTGTTGTCCCTCTCTGTTGAGCGGAAAGGGAAAGGAAGGGATTGCGCAGGGAGCGTTGTTTTGTTTTCGTAATTCTCGACAAAATAGAGCGGATTTACTAAATGTAAGTAAAAGTCCTTTTTTAAATTTACACAATAAGTTTGTCGTAAACAACAAATATATGCAAACTTACGAACTCTTTCAAGTTTGTAGTTTGTAATTTTTATATCTTATTCCGTAACGAAACACACCATAATGTACACAGAAGGTTTCAAAAGTTTTTATTGATCATAATATATTATGTACGTATTGTACCAAAATCTACTTGGAGCTTTGAACGCGGAGTGTAAAAGCTCTACGTTATATTAAATACATCTCTATCTTTTGATTCTAAGTAAACATTTTTGATGAATTTCTTTTACAACACAGCTTACATAGGTCGATTCAAATTAAGAATGGAAGTTTTGAAAGCTCAAATATTAAGCCACTGTTAGATTCGTTGTTTGTACTACAGCGCCTGGTCATGTGGACGGCTCCAATTAAACGTTTATAAATAGGCACACTTAAACTACTTGCTGCTAAGTTGTGAACCGTCCTACCGGCTTTAACACTGTAAATATTACACAGATTTATTCATTATAAAAGCATTGACAACTTTTTACACTTTTAGTTTGTCGAGTTATCAAAGGACGAAATGAACTTGTGTTGCTATCTGCAGTGTCTGTCTTTTTTTTTTAAAAATAAGACTGACTATAGATTACATTTTTTTAAAAGCCAATGTGATGTCATTCAAAAAGCATTATTGTCTGACCGGGATAAACACTATTAAACTATTAAAATACTCAAGTGGGTCTTCTGCTTGAGTTTAATTGCTCATAGAGACGTCTATTACTAGTTATAATTATCGTAATTATAAATACTAAAAGCTTTCATAAAGATTATTATTACCCAAGTCAACTTTACAAGTTGTACCGGCTAGAACAAGTTTCCTACATTAAAATATTGAAGCGAATTGAGGAACAGTTTAGTTGATTTGCATTATGTTGACCTACTTTCATACTGTCTCTGACAAGTCAAGCCTGTTAACAAGTCTTTTGTCAAATTTTCACACAGTATTAAATTATTATTATTTCACGTAGTATTTAGATTTGTCGTCAAAAAGTTTTTCATTCGATTTTGTTTGTTTGATTGAATGATTGTTTGAGCTAATTTTTTTTGTATTTAACAAGGTATTCGTAATTTTTATTAGCTTTATATTTAATGTAGATTCTCTTTATGTTAATAACCATTTGTTAACTAGTGTTGTTAAGTTTTCTCAAATGAGGTAAACTTCCATTAAAAAACAAAAAAATATATTTGAATGATTTGTGTTAAAATAACAAAGAGTGTTTATTGGACAAAGTTTAGCGGTCAAGGACGTCGACGTGACACTACTCTAATGGTCAATGCCACACACTAAACAAACATGCTGCTAATTCTGCTATTAACTATTTCAAACATTGCTAACTTTGTTTTAGAAAACCTTTCTTTTGATTTTAACATCTACCCTTCGCGTGCCACGTAAAATTATCTCCATTGTTTTCTATTGTTTTTCCGATCTGCCACGGGTAAGCGGAACGCTAAGGGAAATTGAAAACAAATATTCTCAAGCAATACAATTATTTACTAAACACTTAAAAATAGGTAGGTAGGTAGATATCGAATAATTATATAATAAAGAGCAGATTATTTCCATGATACTACTTGACATGGTACTTTCAGGCCTTAAAAATTTTGATTCCATTTGGCTTCTTACATCTTCTAACGTGATTTTTAGTAAACATTTATTTTATTAAAATTCAAAAATGCTTTCAGATCTGATTAGGAATTTATCTTCAAAGATAAAATTCAAACTTCTATTAAACAATAAAAGTATTTTTTTCACCTTATAATGGTATTCATTGTTCTAATTGTAAAAACTGACTAAATATAAAAAGCTATTCACCAAGCACATACGTACTAGTGTGTAATACGTTCTTTGTCATAGCTTCTATGAATTTTACTACAAACTAATTTAATATTAGCTATGAACTTTGTAGTTTGACCCTTTTAATGAACTCATTATACAATAATTGGACAAAGTTTCTACCTAAATCGTTTTAGTCAAGAGTTATTTAGAGAAAAAGTTTTAGACGCAAAAGTCTTTAAATATATTTTTAGTTATCTTAAAATACTATAAATAATAAACTGCCTTGTGTTTTAGTAACTTTAAAGGTCATACAAAAACAATCCATTTATATACGACAGTAAAAAAATCTATAGGTTTTATAGTCTCTATTCCCTTCTAATAACAATTAACATCTATTTAAACAGTCGGTCTGATAAGTAATGAGTTACATACATAGCAAATATTCTTGAGAAGGAGATTTGCAATTTTATTTTAATAAAATTATTTTAATGAGTTTTCGTGCGATATTCGTAGTTAAGTTCACATTTTATAGACTGTTTAAAGGACATGGCCAATATCTTTATGTACATTTGCCTAGGTACCAATTTCATTTCCCAATATGGGTTTTTATTGTTATATAATCCTGAATATCAGAACATATAATTACAACAAGAAATAATCTCAAAAATCTTGTCATTCAAATAAAACAAACGAATACAGTTTTAAAGTCTTATCTGTAAATGCACAGAGAATAGGGATACCAAATGATTTTTCAATCTTTGCACAGCAATCCCGCAATAGTTGCACCTCATTAGTCCAGTAAGACCTCAAAAAGTCCGTGAAATAAATAACACAAAAAAATCGCACAGTCACAGTACATCAAACGCAAGCGCAACGAGGAGACATTGACAATGACAGAAGTGACACATCACACTCACAGGCAAGACAATGATTGACGTCTCACGTCTGGTTTCCTGTTTTATTACATTTTGTTTTACTTTTTCTAATAATTGTAATAACGATTGAGTAGTAAAATACTGTAAGTACGAACAATATTTCTTGTATTTTTATGTTTAAAGTAAAAACGATTTATTAAATAAGTAATTTAATGTTTTAACTACAGTACATTTCGCCTTGATTACATGTGCACACCAGCAGCTTGTGTAGTGAGAAACGCAATCTATTCAAACAAGCGATAACGGATGTTTCAGTACTATTTAAATTAATCAGAAAACAGGAGAAGAAGAAGGAGTTTTGCAGGTGTCTAGAATATATATTTAAAAAAATATATTTTGTACCTTCTTTGTGGTATTCGTGGCCATGGCTAAGCAGAATTTGGCCATGTCATAAGTATAGTTAGTACATGTACTTCTTACATACTTGTATTTAACTTGAGATGATTAATCTGATCAGTAACTGGAATGAAGTAATGATACTATGTGACCTACGCAGCGCAGTACAATAAACTTCTATCGATTAAAGCCTTAGGCACCATCTGTCTCAATATTTTAAATATCTTGTGAATGGGCTAGTTTCCTGAGTCAAAAGTCAAAAAAAGATTATTCTATTTAGTCCGTCAGTTAGATTATCAAAAAATATTGGACCCATATTTTGTCTTTTGTCAATCAAACAAAAAATGACGAAGATAAAGCGCATCAAAGTGGGCACGTGACGTCACGCCTTGCTAAAAAGTGTCGTAAGGTGTGACGTAACGCGGAACTTTATCGGGCTATATCTTTATAATTTCTTGTTTGATTGAAAAATGAAAAAATACGTGTCCAACAATATCTGTTAATCCAATTGACGGACTAATTCGATTTTTTTAGGAAACTAGCCCATTAGATCATAAACAAATGCATGACTTACACCTAATAAGTCCGGTGGGACGACAATGGGTCGCGGCGCGTCCAGCGCGACGATGCTGTGTGTCGTCTTTTATAGACTATATTACAAAAACGCGTCGCACTAGCGTCCCGTCACCTTCACTTCCCGCCGGCTGTGTGACCATGGCTTTATTCGGTTTTCCGTACAAAAGTTCTCTACCGCAACAATAAATGTATTGTCGCGATGTTAACGTTTAGACAGTTAAAGCGTAACACACACAGAGAGCGTGCGCGGGACGGCGAAGGGTCACGACGGGAGTCTATTAACTAGGTTTCAATGGGCGCCCACAGACAGCCAGCGTGCGCGGAACGGCAGCGGGTCGTGCGCGAAACGGGTGCTGCGCAGCCCTTCCGCCGTCACAGATAGGCGGCGGGCGGACGGGTCTTGCGCGGGTGCGGACCAAAGCACTCGCACAGAGACCGTGCGCGGGTCGTGCGTGGAACGGGTGCCGCGCGTATACTACGACTGTTGTGTTATTTTGCAAAACATTATTATTTCGCTATGGATTTGAATAATAAAAATATTAAATATGTGAGGAAATAAAATGTTTGTACGAACTAGGTAATAATCCATATAGTGACTTAACTCAAGGTTGCTGTACTACCGTCACCCATCCATTTAGTGTCCACACTTGAGGTTGCTTAACCACGGTCACCCGTCCATTAAATGTCCAAAGTTGAGGATGCTTAACTACGGTCACCCATCCATTTTGTGCCCAAACTTAAGGTTGCTTATTCACGGTCACCCATCCATTTTGGTACCAAACTTGAGACTGCTTAACCACGGTCACCTATCCAGTGTGGCCAAACATAAGACCATCGTCACCCAAAATATCAATGTCATAAAAGTGGATGGGTGACCGTGGTTAAGAGGCTGTCCTAGAAATCGTCGTATTTCCGTACATTTTGTTCTCTGATTGTTAAGACGTGAATGATAATTGAAACAAAATAACACCTGATTTTAAAAGATGCTTGCATGTAGCGCGAATGGATTTTTCATATCATTTCAAAAATAAAGCTAAATCACCAAAATAACTACCTAAATAATTTAGTGTTCAAGCTTGAGGCTGCTTAACCACGGTCACCCATCCAGTGTGGCCAAACATAAGACCATCGTCACCCAAAATATCAATGTCATAAAAGTGGATGGGTGACCGTGGGTGGTTAAGAGGCTGTCCTAGAAATCGTCGTATTTCCGTACATTTTGTTCTCTGATTGTAAAGACGTAAATGATAATTGAAACAAAATAACACCTGATTTTAAAAGATGCTTGCATGTAGCGCGAATGGATTTTTCATATCATTTCAAAAATAAAGCTAAATCACCAAAATAACTACCCTTATTTCAGAAAAATGACGTTCGAGTTACGTTTGAACATCGGTTCACAAGAGACTACAAGTTATCCTATCAATTCGATTTTAACATTTAATTGAAGTATGGTTTACTTGCACATAGGTTGAATACTTTTTTCACTTTCTTACAAAATATAGCAGAACAAAAATGCTGAAATAACATACAATTTTAGAATTTTTCTTTCAAATATCATTTATTTTTCTATCGCTATAAAAGAACTATAAGATTTAAACACTACACAATAATCTTCAGGTATACTTTTAAAATAATATTATTTTAATTTTATGTAAAAAATTTTTTTTTTGTAGTAAACCTAAATCAAAATTAACTATAAAATCAAGCGCGCAAAACCGATCGTTTTTCAAAGCTAGGTAGGACGTCCACTACCTAATCCATTTTCAATATTATCTTGTTAAGGATCAACATTGTTTACGCTTTATCCCGCATCATAGACGCACACAAGCATAGAATTGTATTTAAATTTTGCACTAAAAAAGGTCACTAAATGGATGGGACCGTGGTTAAGCAACTTCAAGTTTGGTCACTAATTGAATGGGTGACCGTGGTAAATCAACCTCTAGTTTAGTGACTAAATCGAAGAGTGATCGCGGTCAAGCAGCTTCTATATTATATCATTGACTTATATATTACTCATATTATAATGCGTTATTGACCATAGCACGAATCCGAGCCGCGCCTTCGAATCGCACCAAAACCGCCGCCGAGCCGCTCCGCGCACGACTCGTTCTATGTATGAAGACGACGAGCCGCGCAACTCATGTCTCAAAAACGACCCGTTCCGCTCACGTCTTCTGTGTGTGGTACGCTTAAACGTTTAAACGTTATTGTATTGTAGGTACATTATACTATTGCAGTACATAGTTGCTTTTAATACCAGTAATAATATCTAATTTTAACGAATTTTTATGATCATGTAGAGAACATGACAACAGAAATTTGGTAAGTTAGCGATTAATTTTTAATTAAATAATAAGTACCTATATTTTATTCAGTGATTTTTCTTAGCGAAATAATTAAAATTGCGTTCTCTTAGTATTTCATTCTTGTCATATTTATCATAGTCTTCTAGTTATAGCAGTATACCTTATGAAGGAAGATTTATGTTAAGGGCAGGAGTTATCTCGCAAACATAATTTAGCGTTCTCCTTATCGAGAGTTAACTTGCAGCGTTATTTTGTCATCGACTTGCGACTTGAGAGGGCTTTGTTATCGTGGATATCCTGTTTTCAATGTTACTGTGTTGCTGGTACTCGGAAAGTCTACCTAGTTGTACTTAATTTTGACCTGGTCCAATTTATTACCTAGCCTATTCTGTATCTTACACATAATATTAGTTCTTGTTAAATATTTACGTTTTACTTTTTTGTTTCAGAAATCGCTTCAATATCTTGTGCACATAAGAATATTATAAGTATAGAACAAACAATACCACCCACGTAGAAAGATAACGCATCCCGCAGGAGTTAATCTGGCGCATGGAGACAGGAAGCATGCCGATAGCGTGGACCTAGACTAGTCCCTTGAGAGAACCCTTGCTCGAAATGTCCAGCTGACAGTACACGCGAGACAATGCCGGCGGCACCGAAACACACAAATGAAAAACCAAATATAAAACATTGTAAAGAAACACCGACTGAGAATAACAAACTAACTCTTCACGTCGTAGCTAATAAAGATAGAAATATGGCCAACGATAACCATTCCAATGATAATTTAGACAAAATTCACGAAACGACTGATTTAGATAGATGTAGGATAAAAGAATGTTCCGATCGAGTCCTCACAATCAAGCGATGCGAGTTGCGATTCGAATCGATTATGAAAAAGAGGGTGGTTGACGTATATGGTGGTGCAAGGCAGGCTGCTGATTTAAAATTTAAATGTGCGCGGGAGTGGCTGAGAGCCTTCGGAAGGACAATGGACGTGTGCGTGCGAGTGGTCTTTGTCGGGCTGTTGTTGATGCTGCTGACGACGAGCAACGCCGCGCCCCTTCAGTCGCGACCGGCGAGGAGTACACAGGAAAATAACGTGGTGAGTTTACCTTTAAGATTACATAACATTTTGCGACGCGAAAGTTTGCAATTCTCGCAAACCTGTTTACATTTGTATAAAAAATTACAACATAGGGTAATTTAAAAAAAAAAAATTTATTTTATGTACATTCTTAGGAACATGAGATAGTAATTTATAATACATAAAATGGGTAAAAGCAAAAAAGTAATAAAAAACTAGTTTTACACATATGTATTTTGGTAGGTACGCTACTAAAAATGACTCCTTGTTTTCATTGAACAGTACCTAAGCATGACAATATGAAAAATATACTCGGTTGTTTAAGGCCGCATCAAAAGTTTAAAAGGAAAAATTGATACAGAAAGACATTGTCTGGTAAATCAGACAGGTTGGGATGGCTCAGACAATGGTGTATAATAAGCAGTGAGTTCCGGCGAGCGTAGACGATGCTAAGCTTCGAGTCGTCAGGATATCTTGAGTCTACTTGGTATGCATGGGGCGGCTTGAGACTCGCTACATGTAAATATGATGCTCAAGTGCATGCATTTCCGAAATGTACGACTATTCGGTTCCTGTCTCAACTCTGTTGCTAGAAGTCCGATGAGAAAACCAATTTTATGACTCATACTCTTTGAATTGATTAAATATCATTGTATTTTAATATCTTTTATGTCAAGTAAAGATTATAAGAATATCTTGTAAGATTACTATCCGTTCATATGCGAGAGAGGAATCTTAGTTACAGCACATACATTTTAGTTACACGTTGTTACATTGATGTTATCAACAATCAATCTATCCAAGTCTATTTAAAGTCCCATACATTAGACACGAATCCAAACCATGAATGGATCTACTCCATCCCGGGAGCGTTTGATTCGTCCTTAAAAGGGAACTCCTTAGACGGATTAACGGGCATTTTAAGGCGTATTTCCGAGTGCCGGTAATATGGGGACAAAAAGCTGGCGTGTCGTATTAGATTACAGGCAGTGACGGACGGACGGACTGTTTCGAGATTAATGGGGTAAGTGACGAGTGGAATAGCGTTGTGCAGATAATCAGCTAACTTGCCTACCGACTCGATTCTCGCAAATTCCAACGTATAACGATATCTAATCGATTTACAAACTTCTCAGGAGTAAGTAATTTCTACTGTTTTCTTATAATAATAATAATAATAATAAAATCATTTATTTGCCAGAATATGGTTACACAGTGTTCTTAAAATAATATTTACCAACATATTCTATCGCCAGCGACGTGCAAATTTTGATAAAGAGATCTCTACATCATTTTTAATAACCATTAATTTACTTTAATTTTAGAGAAGAAAGATGACATGGTCCTTGGTTACAGAGTTCAAAATACAAAAAAATTATAATAGAATACTTAAATAGTTTACAATGTCAACATAGTATTATATTGCAAATGTCCAATCTTATCATTGAAAAAATCATTAATTGTATAATACATCTTTTCCATTAAAAAAATAAATAATTTATTCCTAAATTTAGTAAACGGCAATTCTTTTAGATCGTTCGGAAACTTATTAAATATTTTTATGGTCATACAATAAGCATTTTTTGAGAAGAGCACCAATCTTTGTGGTGGAATTGCCAGGTTATCTGGTTTTCTGTCTTGGTTTATTATTGAAATTCTAACCGCTTTCTTTGTGTAACGTAAAACTAGGATGCATTTTTTATACTTGTTATAAAACCTGTTAATCTTAGAGGTCCTAACATTTTATTTTTTTATTTATACTTTATTGCACAGAACTAAAAATAAGTGGTACAAATGGCGGACTTAATGCCAATAGCATTCTCTACCAGTCAACCATGGGGCTAGACAACATTAAACTTGAATCGCTATTCTAAACACTACTAAATGTTTTATTGTATTTGAGAATGACATAACCATAAGCCGCGGCTTCTTTTCTGCTCACTCGTCATCTATAGTATAGTGCTAATTGCTAATTAAATGTATTTAAATTATCTCTAAAAAGTCACGTTAACATAATCTTCGTACTTTTACATTTTGTTACATGACTTACGAATCGAACGTTCAAAAATTGACTGTAGCGATGTAACTTGGCCTACTGGTTCTGTATTCTCTTATTTTCAGTTAATTGCCTTACTTGTACTTCTTAGTTTATAGTATGCATACCGTTTTTATAGACAGTCCGATTAATAATTCGGTCACTCGGTAAATTACGGATATGTACTAAGTATTCGATAAAAAAAAATTGCAAACTTCGAACATTACTAAACTGACTTGGGCAGTCCGGAAAGACATCTCGGCTCGTTTATATCGCGGACCGTTACAAATTGCAAAAATCCGACAAATTTTCATTGGCTCCCGGCGGTTGACGACGCCATTTATATTCGGGAGTCGGGAAGATTCATGGAATCTATTCTATTACTTCTTTCTGTGTGGGGAAGTGATAAGTGGTAGATTGGAATGACCCTTGTGTGTTGCTTTTTAAAATCTTGCTTTGAAAACTGCGAATTAATCAGACACTATAAAATTTTGGTTAGATCTATGGTAAGATATTATTTAAGTTTATAAAACAAACGTCTACGTAAAAAGAAATATGAATTCGGTATCTGGATTCTAAATCATACCGATCCCATAGTTAATAACATATTTTTTCATGTAAAAGTCAATAATGTACAAAAAAAACACATACTTGATGTGACCCAAACTTTTTAGACACCTAATATATAGGTATAATTATAATCACAAAATTCACAAAATATTAATACTCAATCTAATTGAAAATGAACCCGTATACACTGTAGTCAATACTTAAATTGAAAGATTCATTCACCGTTTCAAAACAAATCAACTTGTTGGGATGAGTTGCCCAAATCAGGGATCTAGTTAATTACAGATTAAACAAACGCGCGGTTAGCAGTTTCCTGCGCCGGTTATCTAGGCCATGTTTGCGTTAAACTCTGGTATAAGTGATGAATGTTCCAGCAGCGCTGCAATAATTTTACTGACCCTGAGCTTATTTATGTGCATTGTGATCAGCTGGGATCAATTTTTATTTTTTCCTGTGTAGGTAGTTTATTGGATAGTAGTCGCTATAAATCTTGTCATTACAAATATAAAAAATAATGTTGGTCTGACCCGTATGCGTTCCTAACCTAAACCATCTATCTGATTGCGATGATACTTAGTGACTTGTGCGCACGGCGGGAAACATTTCTTAATTGAATTGAAATAAAACTACGCAACCGAAGTGGTAGGTAATAGCTAGTAACTTAGTAGTTAATAAACTTATAGGCAGGCTTAAACTTATGCATCTACATCCATCTACTCTAATACTCATTCTGCGAGAGATGCATAGATAGTTAAGATAGTTTTCTAATCTAAACAGAACTTGTATAACCACTGCAGGGAATAAGTAGGTTTCAGTTTCACCGCCGTCTGCATCTCCGGAAAAGCACGTGTAATGATTAGACTAATGAAATTTCTTTATTAATCATTTCCTACATCTTCGAGTACATCATAATGTGAGGTATAAAACGCATTTTCTCCATTTTTGCGACAGCGTACTTTTTTGATGTTAATAGTACCTACAATGTAATAGTGATTTGAATAGAAGGTAAATAATGTTGTTTCTATAACATATAGACAGAAATGAAAAATAGAGTGTGTGCAACATCCGCATGTAGCCGACAATCCGACATACAGGAACAAAGAGCGTAATTATTTTATCTGTGGTGAGCGTCTGAACGATCGACGCGAACTTGGGGTTGCCGACACCGTATATAATATCAACAGTTTAATTAACTTACTCGTATAGTAGAAAGTATTTACGCAAAACATTATTTACTCTCTCTTCCTTCAGTGTATTATCTGCATAATCCCATACTTGAAGTCACATTAGCAAGATGCGTAGTCTCAAAATTTTCAGCATTCTTTTCTTGGCGCCTCGTCTTCTTTTTTTTGTTATTTATTCAATCTGAAAACCAATGTTCTTGTGTTATTTTATTTTTCAAGCAATTTCTGCTTATTCATTTTCGTTTTGTTTTATAAAGCTTCTTTTGATTAGTTTTTTTTTTCTTACGTACGATATGTATTTCTAATTATATTGGAAAAGTATTTTTTTATTATCTTTGCATGGATCGTAACATTCGGGAGAGTCAACAACGTACGCAGACGATAGCTAGTCTGTCTGTGTCATGTTTTTACACTCGTGAACTCGGAGTAGGTACATAAAAGCGGTTCATTCATTTAAAATGTTATAAAGGTCATGGCTGTTCTCGATGCGGTGCGTGCTGTAGAAGTAGAAATCATGTATCTGCACCAACTTAGCCCGCATGCATTGTGAATAGTAGCAGACATATTAATTGTAGGAATAATTTTATTAATATTTTAATATTATAATAAGAATAATTTTGATGACTAATAATCATTTGAGTATAATAATTATAAATGTAGTAGTTTTCATACACATTTACAGTGCTTGATTGTTTAGATTAGGTAAATAATTATGACATCTACTTACTATTACATTTATTAAGCTATTTTAACTGGATTCATTTAAAAATAAGGTACGAAGGATATTTTTTTGGTATAGGCATGCAGTATAAAAAAACAGACAGTGACCCTTAACAATGCAGAATTTTAGAATAATCATAAAAAATAATTACGCCCAACGTGGGGCTCGAACCCACGACCCTGAGATTAAGAGTCTCATGCTCTACCGACTGAGCTAGCCGGGCTTGCAGTACGGTGTTGAAATTGTTGATATTATTCAATAAGATAACAATTGTGGAAGTGTGCCAGGCCAAGTTCACAACGTTGATTATTTTAGAAATACCTAATATTATAAAACTATAATTGGTATTCGCAGAATATAAAAAAAATAATTTGTATTCATGGTTTTACTAAAACAGCCCAATAAATTTCGTGTATTCTATTTGTAACTAATTAATCAGGCTTTGATGCAGTAAATTACCTGAATTAACCATCTATCAGATTTTGCGCCGATGTTGTGTATTTGGCCGTACATTTTGTAATTAGAATTTGCATTTGAAAATTGCCCTGTGATGGTCGGGCGTGCCTTAATTAGCACCTGGAAGCTTCATCAAAAGTAATTAAGTTGGAGCCTGATTAAATTTACGCCTGTGAATGGGGACCGCGCATTTACATAATAATCTCGAAGTTTAGCGCCACGGCTAAGAAGTATTAAGTAACGGAGAAGTTTTGCTCGTCTTTTTGGATGTCAGGCGTTCCGCTTGGCTGATAGTATTTGAAGATGAAACAAATTTTTACTTCTTACAGGTGATAACAGTGTCCGCGCCTACCAGGCCTCAAATAATTACCTTACCAGTTTCTTCCGACAATGCGCCGGAGTACTGCCGACTGGTGCGCTTTTACCGTCTTAGAAGTAAATAAATAAACACTGTTATCAATTATATCATGAGCATCCGATAGTAGCTCATCACTTGCCTTTACACCCTTCTAGCTATCTGCTCCGTACCCGAGTAATGGAGCATGAACTTGAGCAAAACATGTTGCAAACCATTTTTTCTTTTCAATGCAGAGGTCCATTTTCCAGAATTTCAACGTATTTGGGTTAGTCAGTGTTTCAACTGTAGATTGCAGACGATGATAACATTCTGAGAATTATACTGATACCGCTCATATACATTTTGTAGGTACCTAAAGCACATAAATACATTTACAATTACAAAATATAAGTGAAATATGAGTGTATTTAAAGTAAATTTTCCGCTAAAAATGACTAGAAGCCGTTTAAAAATGTAAAGAAATCCTGAGATCACAGAGCATGTTATCAAATGCATAATAAATAACTTAATGTCAATTGCCTATCTACTAACTAAATATCTTTCGGCGGTCCATTACATAGATAAGTAAATAATAAACAAATAAATAGGTATGTATCCAATTAATCTATTCTGCCTAACCCTTGGTGCCGACATCGCGACTGGGGTAGCCGGCCGGAGTTTCATACCTAATAAATTCATAAATAGCCTACACCTGAACTTATGGTAAACTAGCTTTTGCCCGCGACTTCGTTCGCGTGGTCTTTGCAAAACCATAGTTAGTCTAGCAACAGCGATGCGAGTGTCACTTTTTTTTCACGTTCAAAAATGTTTGCCAACTGAACAGCGACATCTAACGGTAAAAAGGGCCATCAGTAATGACAGTTATCTCGCTATTGTCGGGAACCGTAATTTTTTTTAGGATAAAAGGTATCCTACCTGCTATTCCAGGCTATAATCTATAATTCTGTGCCATATTTCATCTAGATCCGTTCAGCCGTTCTGGCGTGATATTAACAAACATCCATCCATCTAAACTTTCGCATTTTTATTTTACATGAGATATGCATCTGAAATATCCGATCTCTAAGATTGACACTTTTTTAAGGCTGATTCTGGTAGGTATTCAAAAAACACAATAACAAAAGCCATACAGTATATCATATATCAGCCATACTATCTTTACATCGGAGTGTGCTATCATATAAATGTATAAGTTTAAAACAGTGTAAAAGAGCTAAATTTAGACCTATTCGCAGAAAGAAATTGGCTTTTATCTTCTTCTGAAATAAAATAAAATCTTGTTTTTTTTTCTAACATTCACGTGTTGGAAACATTTAGTTACGTAATGAGGAAGCATACATTGATTCCAGTAATTTTTGTCTTGCAATCCAAACGCCTATGTCGAGTATGCACTGGCCGGAAATTACGTCTCGACTGATATATTTAGCACCACAGACAGAGATGGAAATAAATGTGCATTTCACAGTAGCTGGAAATAAAAAAGGACAGGTATATATTCTACGTTTAACTGCTAATTAGGATTGCCACAATAGGACCTAGTTCTTTTGTTAAAGCACATAGATAAGTGCCATTGTATGTACATAATATTTAATGACCATATAAACAGATTAAAATGTAACATGATAGATATTTAATTTGCATAGCATAACCCAGATTGTCTGGAAGATATTGCTTCTAGCTATAGGGCCGCCTAAATTGTTCCATTCTAATCGTATTGTTTCTCTGTACTGTTTGTTTTATGTGAAATAAAGAGTATCTATCTATCTGTAGTTTGTAAAAACATACAAAAAGGTATTAAAACCACTCCTTATAAGTTAAATTTCTACTTTTTGATCGCTTTCTTGTTCGATTAACATAAAAAAGATACACTATTAAAATTATGTCTGCCGTTAATATATTCAAACATGTGTTAAGTTTTGCACTTCACTTGTAACACCAAAACATTTATCAGCCACTATGCCACCCACACATGTTTGTAAGTAGGTTATAAATATTAACACAGCATGCCCCGAAGATTTTACCAAATGTCATACAGTTATTATGTTTAATTGACGACAAGTTAGCTACAACATTTTGGCCAATTAGTATTCACTATTCATTCATTTACCAGGTGAGGTCCGGACAATGCGGCACAGGAGCTATGTCGCGGTGACTCATGTATCCGTTGCCGCAGACAGTTAAAAATCAACCTTAAGGCAAATGAGATAAGAATCATTTTTTATTTTTCTAGAATCTCATTGGTCTTTTGTAGCAAACCTGATTGCTATTGTTATTCTAAATACGTTTTGAGAGTAGTATTTTTAGACTTTTTTTAGCTTTAGTGCGTGACGTCAGACAAATCGTTGACCTACATAAATCAACTCCACGGAAGTGTGGAGTATGAATCAAACTTTTTTCTTTTGCTGTCCGAATACTTTCCTCTGTCGATGATTCACATGGCTTGGTAACCCTCGCACAATGGCTTCGCTTTCATAAACAATATTTATCACCATTGTATGTATTTTTTATTAATTTCCAGTTGCTCGTGTTGAATGATTAATTTTTAGTTTAGAATTTTAAAGATTAGAATGTTATATTTAAATTTTACAAGACAATCTTACTTACTATAGCTGTGTGAACAATACTTTCAAACTAGCTAGGTTAAAAAAAAAAGGTTTTAAAGACCTGCCGCTCTTTTATCCAAATTACGATTTCGCGTGCATTTGAAAATGCTCTAATTAAAATATATTCTCCAAAAAGTCCAATGTTATCCTTTGCTTTAAATTAAATTGTCTAATTAGCAACAAACAATCAGTGGTGACTGGTTACAGGAAAACAAAATGTTTTTAAATAATTGGTTTAGTTATTATTAAATTATATTCAATAAACTCTTGATACTTGCTGCAAATTAGACCTCTAAACATGCAGAATGTGCACTGCAGCAGCCTAACCTAACTCGTTCGATGACCAGTCAAAGGTTTGATAAACCAATTATAGGATTCGCAACTTATGTTGTTATTCAAATTACGTTGAGAAAATTACAAGCTATAATTTAAAAAAATCGCTATTTATACCTGATTTACTATAACTATTTAAATAGTCTGGTGTCTTACACCATTTGTTATAAGATATATGATTGTTATGAAAAAAAAGAAGTTCGATTTTTAAACTAACCCAAATCAGGTCCCGAACTCAGGACCTTAAGAATGATTTTTCATACTACACGTTATTCGAATTGTCAAATAATAATGTTCAGTTCTTATTTATTATTATGGTAAAAATTTGTTTACTCATTTATCCAATTGGCTTCACTTTTATGCGCTGACTGTCTGTCACCAGTTCGCCACATATCGTATTTCCTTAGACTTGACAATATATTTTTACTAGAACGAACCTAATAACCTTGGCATAGAGTTTAATCTTGATCATTTTGGTTTATAATCATTTAATAGGACCGGCACAGTAGCAGCCATAACAGGGCATCCTTAAAAGTGCATACAGCATTCTCTTTATTTCTTTAGCTACCCTTTTTATACGGTCAAGTTTATTTCTCGGTCTCGCTATGTAATAAGCGCATGAGAACAAATGTGTACAGCTTATAGTTTGATTATATGGAAGTAGTTTTTGTGTATGCTAGCGATTATTCCAAGTTTTTATTCATGGTTAATCCAGGGTCTGAGTTTGGTCTGGTCATAATTTTATACAACACGAACTTTTCCCCTATAACATACTTTATTGTTATTTTCATTATTTATGAGGGCTCCAAAGGCCTTAATCATACTTATAAAAAATTGTCACTGAGATGTTATATTGAATCAAACAGTTTTTACATTAAAGCTTTAAGACTTTATAACACGCTTTATAGCAATATACTCAACGAATAAATCTAACGAGGGTGTTATGTTGACATTAAAGAATTCCAATGTCCATCAGATCAGCTCGATGGTATAAAATTATTAACCCAAATAACTAGTTATACTTACAAAGTTTTGAATTTATGTAACAGAAATAGGTTACGACTTCCAAGATTTGATAACATGGTTAGGTAGTGACTATTTACAAGTAATAAAATCGTGTTAAAATCTTGATAAATGCTTGCATTTTAAATATTTTACTAGAGTTTTCCACCAGACTATTTTTAAAATAAATATTCTAAGCACGAAATTATAGCAAGATATAGTGGCAGCAATAATTTTAAGTTATTTCTCGCGAAGTGCAGTGTTTGCTCTCGGCATCGCGCTGCTCGTGTAATCAGCAGCCGTACATAAATAGCCTTTGCCATACTTTAACTTTAAAAACGGCTTCAACATTTCTCGGATACTAATTTTCAAAGCAAAAAGTTTTTTATAAACCGCTATACTATTCGTCTATCGATAGAAGTCTTTTGTTTTAAGTAAAAACTTGCACTTTGTTAAGAAGCGAAGATTAATTTAGGGTAGCAAGTCTAGTGAATCGATGGTAAGTATTTTTGACAATCGGCTTTACAATCTATATCTAATATATAAAAATCTCTATTTCCCTTGGTCATCGCATCACGCGTGAACGGATGGAACAATTTCGGTAGTTCTTTTTTGTTGTGTTATTTATTGTCAGGAGAAGGTTATTAAATTATTTATGAATAAACTGAAGACAACGCGAACGAAGTCGCGGGCAACAGCTAGTAGAAAATATAGTGTAGAGTTGCTTTAAAGCATATTATTTAAACATTAACATATTATTATGATAGGATAGATACTATTATAATTTTTCAATAGTTACCAAGTAATATTCTACAAGCATTTACTTATCCTATACTATCCTTAACTCTAATATTATTACTATCACGAGATTAATAATGAAATTAACAATATGACTTATCACGCGTAAACTACCTTAAGTACCTGATATGTAGCTGTTCCATTGATAAAGTAAAAAAAAATAGAAATATATTTATTTATCTTCTGTTTCCTAATAACTTGTAAGCCGCCGGAAGCATGCACCTACATGTAAAACATTGCAGTGCAAAAGTTTTATTCAAACATTCGCATTTTAATTATCACAATCAGGTTAAATATAACCTGTACGTACAGTACAAAATGTTATCAAAATAAATTCCACCAAGCTTTGCGTAGGCCAGTACCACCCACCTCCATTCATGCTTTCAACAAAGGAAACTCTTAATGAATTACTTACAAAGCCTAGTTTACACACCTATTGGTCAATTATGCAAAATTTTTATTTGCATATAAACTTGTCAGTCAGGTCGCGTGCTGCGCAGGTTAGCGTCAGTGAGGGAGGGAGAAAATTATGTATGCTAAGTAAATAAGTGAAGTAAAACAAAATCACGTTAAGCGTTTACGGCAACTATCCTTGACTAGTGAGCAAAAGGATAAACTCATACGTTCAATCTGACCTGTATACAATGTGTAATATTTATTTACTTAGATTTATTAAGTTGGCATTGCTGATTACTAGTTACTAAGGCGAATGTATAATTTTGATTACAGTTTGAGCACGAAACTTACAAGAAATGATTTTTGACTCAACTTTAAGAAACGCATACCCTTGAGTAGCTAAGCGGTTAAGTAAAACCAAACCAGACTGATCTAGACTGATACACCTGTAAATTATAGGTTTGAAGAACCCTAACATTTGACATAAATAAATTAAATAAATTGCACAAATATCACGTACCTACAAAAAAAAAACAATTTCTATGAGTTCAGACATTAAACCTTCCCTTGTTAATGCGATGGATCCTTTAGATCGCATGAGTAGGTATTAATGCATCTTCATCGAATGTCAATGCTTGTTTTAGTAAAAACGCATTTCTTTTGATTTCGTAGACGTTTGTTGGTGGTAAACAGTAGTAGAAGAAACTGGGATTCGAATCGGACGGCGCCACTCTGTTTGTTTAAAGTTTCAAGATAGCTTTTGCCTTATAATCGAAAACGACGTGGTAGTAGGAAAACTACACATTACACAGTACACGTGCTCTAGAATGGAGAAGGTAATAACAATAAAAAATCTACCTATCGTTGTGTGTGTTTCATTCCAAAAAGAGAGGAGGAAGAAAGTCACGCGATTACTATTTTTCTTTCTTTCAGTTACTATTAATACCAATAACACAAAGTCGACAATAATTTAAAAAGCTATTAAAACTTTATTTATCGACAATCATTAGTCCCCCCAATTTCCTACAAGTAAAGCCTTAGTTATTGGATATAATATTTTACCACAATTAGAGTTTGTAAAATTGTGATTAATACATGTCAGTTGCTATGCAAGTTCAATCCCTAACAGCTGTGCTATATTAAGAACCCACCCGTCATAAATAGAGTTAAAACCAACTCTGTAACTCAGTAATGCAACTAAGCTTTTAAACACCCGATGCAGCAAGCGCAGGCGCAAACACGTCCTTCAGATGATAGCAATTGACATTTTATACCCAGTTCTTAATGTTCTTAAAAGACCTAATGAGACAAAGTATTTTGTGACTTTACCTTGATTAAAAATAAGATTTTGTTTACAAATACGTACAGATAACGTTGGACATGGAAAATAAGTCAAAGGCAAATAACTGATAAAAATAGTTTAAATAATTGGGTTTTGGTTAGTTTGATTGTACCAGTTTCTCTGGTCAGTATGCTCTGTGTGTTTTAGTTATCATCGGACAAAATTTTTTCTTTGAAACCATTATTAGTAAAAATTTTAATATCAAGCATAACTTAAACAAAAGAGCATCTACCGCTCTCATCGAATCAGCGTCGCACGCGCAGCTTCCAATCTATCTAGGCGCTAAGTTTAGCCGCGAGGCGCGGGGATAGGTGTCCCGTCTGACTATAAATATGGTACTCTCACTCCGCAAGAGGGCGTGACCCGTCAGCTGACGCTCTTCGAGAAACGGGTCATTTATTAGCCATAATCGGATGATATTTCTTGGTAAGTACTCGATGATATTTCTTGGTACTTCAGGTTAATACTAAATGTTGATGCGGCAAGACGATAGAAGTTGGAAAAACGTAGACCACTACTAGCGTTGCCCTTTCTACCGTTCTAACTGCGTTTAAAAAATAAATGAGCCTACATACAATGCTTCGAAAGTTACCAAGTTCAGGTCAGGGTCATACAAAAACGAAACCTTACGTTTTCTTTACTTTGATATATTTTTTCTGTCTTGGAGCACTTACGAAATATATCAAGTTTCTCAACACTTTGATACGTGAAAACTCTTTAGATTTGATACAATGTTACAAACATACAAATAACTTTACTTACTCTCCCCTTACATTGTGTTTTGAAACAGTCTTTTTACGAGGCACGAGATTTTAAATCGTCCATAGAAATATCCGAGATTTTACGGCGGCAGTTTGTAGAGCATATCGGTATAGTATTTGTAAAGGTCGGCAGAACCCTCCTTATAAATAGATAGGCGCCCTCGGGGCTTGTAAAAACGTACAGCGCACCCCACAAGTAATACATCAAGATATCGAATTCCGGCCCTCAGTCTCTTGCCTGCACTAAGTTATGGGTTATTTTGGACGCTAGTGTTTTTGTCTACGGACATCCCTAAAATTGTTTCTCCTTTATTTTGGTAGTGGCCATTCACATAAGCATAAATGCTGTCTGTAGATTACTGTTTTTACTTAAATTTCCTGTTCAATTTTCATTGTTAAGCAGCTATGCCCGCGGCTTTGCCCGTTTGGAATACGGATTGTTGTCACACATTTTTTACTCTTAAAGAGAAGGATAAAAAAAGGAGCATTTCCTAGGCTTGAAGTTAGTCCATAACCTAAATTTCATTAAAATTGGTTCAATAGTTTTTCCGGAACAGGCAGATAGAGTAACTTCCGTATTTATAATACTATGTATAATACAATCGTAATAGTAAAATAGAGTTAAAATTGTTGAAAAATAAACTTTACATGGATAAAAACGTATATAATTCTATCATGTGACGTAAATTGTACATGTCTCAGTTTTAAACACATTCATTTAGCGATGAAAGACTGATGAAAGGATACTTTTAAGTGCATATTTTACAGGTAATCTGATTTGAACAAATTCGGTTTCAAAGTAAACAATAAAAATACTTTTGGCAACGACTTCAAATATTTTTTGGTCTGCCTAAAGCGAAATGTATGCTTAATTAATGAAAATTGAATTATTTTGAACATTTTGCCGAGAGACTAATTTTAAAAACCGTGATTAAATCTTGGATATAGTGACAAGTTACTACTTCCAAGTATTCCAGGCGAGGTTATTTCACGCTTTAAAATGTAAGTACATGATCACTTTTTATTTATTATTATTTGTATCATGATGACAAACTGGAAAACTTCCACTTCTCCAAAAGAAGTAGACAATTTAAGATTTACAAAGTCACCCTTATACATTTTTACTTTCATTGATCGTAGTAAAGTTCTTTTACATTGTTGTAAGTACAAGTAAAATTAACGATAATTTGCCTTTAAAATACATAATATATGTAGCTCTTATTTTTCAATCGGTAGTTTCAATTTAAATAGAAAGCCACGTCTGCCGACCCTACTTGCTTAAAGCGAGGTAGAGTCCTAGTAGGCTAGGTACCGTCCACATTATTCAATGAAAGCACAATACGCCATGGCGGGAAGCGCAATCGATTGCCGGGTCAACGACACGGGAACTGACCTTTGAACGGCTCAGCTGATCGAACATCGTTACACATTCCCATCGATAATTCTCAAAAACGTCGATTCAAAAGCTACGACGATTCGAATTGTTTCGCGCGCGTGGACAAATCGTCCTTGACATTCATTTGTTTTCTTGTCGATTCCCTTGTGTTCAGAGATCGTTTGTTTTCTTTAGCGAACATCGATTGGGATCGGATTTACGAACCAATGTTTTCAAGACTGTCCAAGAATTTAAATAAAAACGATCGAAGTTTTTTGTTATTCTTACCTGACACAAAGTCGAAATCGACCCAAGCTAAGAAGTAAATATAAAGCTTAAGTTTTATTCTTCAAAATGGTGGCAAAATATTCAGTGTCAAACATAAAATACTTACATTCGGACCTCATTGAGATGCAACAAGTGTTATTATATGGGGCACACTAAAAGTTTTGCACTTCTAGCTAGTCGGAACTATTTGAATTTCGAATGTAACTTATATATTTTTTAAACGTTGCAACCTTCTTAGTAATAAAAAAAAGCAATTGGCGGGAAATGATTTGTCAATTGTTTTTTTATCACACATCAAAGTGTTGTACGCAACGAAAATGGAATTAAGTCGAAAAGATTTTAGAGCGATGATTTTTTATGATTTTAAAAGTTCTCTCTTTCCGCAAGACTGTGCCGCTCGTCTTCAAAATGCTTTTGGGAGAGAAGCACCTTGTTTGAGCACCGTGAGGCGATGGTTTGCTGAATTTGAGAGAGAGTGAAGGGCGGCCTTCAACTGCCGTCAACAAATATAACGTGGCTACTGTTAAGCGGCTAATTGAAGAAAACCCGCGGATTACCTATGAGACAATTCGAGGACTATTGGGGATTGGTATGAGCCAAATTCAGAAAATTTTACACGAAGAATTGAAAGTTCGGAAACTTTGCTGTCGTTGGATCCCTCATGAACTGACGGCGGAGCAGAAGCGGGCTCGCGTGGAATGGTGCTCACAGATGCTACTGAAGTAAGATCACGGACATTCTAATGCTGTTTATGACATTGACACAGGAGACGAAACGTGGATTTATTGTTTTGAACCCGATAAAAAGAAGCAATCTTGTGAATGGGTGTTTGAAAATGAGATCAGGCCAACAAAAGTGAGGCAGGCGAGAAACGTTGGTAAAAAAATGATCGCGTTTTTTTTCTCAGCTACGGCTCCCATTTGTACAATTCCACTTGAAGATCAAAAGAGTGTTAATGCCGAGTGGTATTCTACCATTTGTTTACCCAGGGTGTTAGAAAAAGTTCGCGAAAGACGACCCAAAAGCCGCGTTCTCCTACATCATGACAACGCTTCTTCACACACGGCCAACAAAACAAAGTTATTTTTAGCTTCCGAAAAAGTACAACTCGTCACCCATCCTGCGCATAGCCCCGACCTAGCACCCTGTGATTTCTGTATTTTCCCCATTCAAAGATTTAATGAGAGGTTTTACTTTTACCAACTGAAGAGGCAGTGATAGCGTTCAATCAGCACGTAGAAAACATGACTTCAGATCTGTGGTCCTCCTGTTTTAAAAAATGGTTCGATCGCATGAAAAAATGTTAAGAATGTAAAGGAGAGTATTTTGAAAAGCAATAAACATAATATTTTGGTTAAAACATGTTGTTTTTTTAAGTTACGCAAAACTTATAGTGTGACCTACGTACTAGTACGTCGCTATTTTTACATTGGGTAATAATATTTTGCAATTGCAGTTTATTTTCATATTGACATGAATAATATTAAAATAAGGTTTTGCAGTAAAATAAGTAAGGTTTCTTGTATGTATACAACTTTACGATACCGAATTACAGACTTATCCAATGAATGAATAAGTTGTATTTTTGTATCAGTTTATTGAGATATCATATTGTACATTCCTTTACAAATGGCACTAGGTTTAATGATGGTGATGATAGTTGACGCTTCTACACAGCTTAGTTGAAATTAAGAAGATATGCCCGACCTCCGTAGCCGTGAGGCGAGCATACCTCGACTTGGTGTCGCTATCTCTGAAGTTCCGAGTTCGATACCCGGTCGGTCAATGTAGAAAATTAACTTTTCTATATTGTCGCGGGTCTGGGTGTTGTTGTATAAGTGCTTAAGCTAGTTATCATAGGATCAGAGCAATGTATGTGATATTTATTGTCCAATATTTATTTATGCCCTAACGTGTCTCACGTATTTAAAAATATTAAACAGGTCTTGTTTTGAATTATTATTTATTCTTGACTAATTTTGTGCATATCTTTTTGGTTGATACATTTAAGTATATAAGGTACATACATACCTTACTTAAGTACCTACCTACTTATGTTGTACGTTCAAGTTTGTCGGAGACCAAAATGCATTTCTTTAGCTGCAGCCAGTGATGCGTTAAATAAGCTATTAGGGAGTCTTTTTGTTGTCGTCTGGGCGATTTGGTTTCGTTCCTTCGATGCTCATGTGCTTTCGAACTCGCAAATTGTATATCGATCATTCAATTGCCAACCGTGTATAAAAGCTTCTGAATTTCTACAATTCGAAGTAAAAACCCCTTTTGTGAAATAATTTACGTTGCTCTACGGTTATAGCCACAGTATCAACTTTTTTCATCTTCCATTTGACAAACAAATGAATCTGTTGAGTTATATTGCGTTATATATACAATATATATATATATATATACAATTGCGTTATATTAAGTATAAATATTCATAGCCCAAGGCTGCATAAATGATCAAAGCAATATATATATCAATAAGTTGTATGTTTGGGAACCTACCCATTGATCAATGATTTTGTTATGTCAACATATTATTGTCAACATAATAAAAAAAACAATATTTTATTAATTTACAGATATTTCTGCAACACCGATTGACAGTAGGAATATATCGAATCGCACAGTGAATTTATTTACAAAACAACTGTAAAACAGGTATCGAAATGATTCATGAAGCAATAGCTCGTAGGTTTACAGTTTTAGGTCAAAGTGATACTTAATATTTGATACTTGTTTATAGCTCGATAATTTCTGTGAGGTAATAGTGATTCATCTCGGAACAATGTGAAGTTACTTAAGAAAATGTAGGACGCTGAAGTGTAAGCATTCACGGTAAACACACTTTAGTTGTGATTCAAATAGTATCGTTAATTTACTTATCCCATTCATTAGTGTTTGTTGATGCATTTGATACTATAATATTGAAGACAAAATAATGAAATATCACAGAATTTGGTCCGCAACAATAAATCTAGACTAATATTATAAAGTTGAAGGGTTTGTTTGGTTTAACGCGCTAATCTCAGGAACTACTGATTCGAATTCAAAAAGTATTTTTGTATTAGACAGACCATTTATCGAGGAAGGTTATGCGAAAACAGGAAAAAATATTCCTTTTGAGGTTGAGTAACGGTTGAGGTTACGCAAAAATCATGTATGATGAAATTACTTCCCTTTAAAAAAAAAGTCCGTGACAGCATATGTCTATCTTTTAAGGTTAACTTACTAATATAGTATAGGCTATAAAGGCCTTGTTATTGTAATCTTTGTTTTAAAATAATGCACTATTTGGTTGTTAATAAACTTTCCCAAGTTGGGAGTCCCAACTCCGCGCGAGCGAAGCCGCGGGCAGGCTAGTAATGTCTTGTAGGTAACTAAATGTGACAAGTCTACGATTTTGTAATTGTTTTTTCTCAAATCGTTAAATTGAAATCTATATCTTTTATATGATGAGATAAAAAATGGAAATTTTAATTTATATTTATAGGTGGACTAGCTGTTGCCCACGACTTCGTTCGCGTGGTCTTTAGTTTATTCATTAGGGATTTTCTGCGCATTTTTCTTAACTTTTTCTTGTGAAAAAACCTTCTTCTGACAATAATTAACACAACAAAAAAAAGAATTAGCGAAATTGTTTCATCCGTTTACGCGTGATGCGATGACCAAGGGAAATAGAGATTATTTTTTATATATATAGATTATTGTTATATTGTTGTAGTAGGTGTGACTCTATAATATGTATGTAGTGTTGGTATATGCTCAATGCGCAGAATTATCAACAAGATTTATCAATCATAATGGATGATGTGTTCTCCATCAAATCAATGCCGGGCATTGGGCCAATGGTAGGTGAACGACTCTTTTATTGACTTGACATCCACTTATTTAATCAATTTGTGCCGTATTTTTTATTGTTCTAAAGTTTTGCGCGTGAATTAAATGAAGCTCTAAGTCTGGTCAATTGATTTTGACCTAGAGGTAATTAGACTATTCAAGCCATAGAGAAGACAGACATTTTAATCCTTACTTCGAGAACATGACAATTGGTGTGTTTTGTCTCTATATTTATACTAGCTATCCCGGCCGTATATACAGAGTGTAACGAAAAGGTGAAATAAAACTTTAAGGGGTTATTCTACGGCTAAATTACATCAACTTTTTCTATGGGAACAACATCGAATTCGCAAAAAAACACTTGCCCATACTAAAACGCTACCAGCTGGCATCAGTTTGTATAGAAACGTCAATTTTTTTTTGAGATTTCGATGTTGGTCACATAGAAACAGTTGATGTAATTTAGCCGTAGAATAACCCCTTAAAGTTTTATTTCACCTTTTCGTTACACTCTGTATATATATTCGTACCGCCTCAGAATTCATTAAAAAAACTTTCATACCACAAATTTCAAGTTTCAAAGTTTTTTATTCTGCTATTCGGCAGATACAAATCAAAGATAATAAATATCGGTCCAGCCGTTCTTGACTTATAAATTAATGGTGTAACCAACCCGACTTTGTTTTATATATTAATATAGATATAAGAAAAATCTTACCGACCATTCTGTCTCTATCTTTAGGTATTGTTGTAATTATACAAATGAGTATTTGGATTTAAAGTACTCACTAATTAATATTGTAACATGTAAATAATAAATATTGTTTTCAAAATGGGTACACCGTTGAAACTATTTATTCATGCATTGTCACTGAGATTCGGTTTTGTAAGATTCGGGAAACTTTCATTATACTAAGTAAAAAAATAATAACCATCAATTTAATCATTGAGCAAATTACCAACTACTTAATAGAAATCGAATACTTAGTTTATGATCTAGATAACGATCGTATCTTAATTTAATTACCTACTAGACGCAAAAAGCAAATAAATCTTCCTTTGGAACAGTGCCAAATAGACATTAAACCGATTCTCATAGGAAACGGGGATTCAAATAGACACGAGTCTGTTTATAGTCCCTTTATTTACTTGAAATTAACCGCTGTTACTGATTATGATACATCGTATACAAACCGAATCAAGAAGGAAATAAAACAAAACAAAACAGAAAGAAAACAAAAGAAGAGAGCAGCATTATGTAAAATTTTTAAAAGGTCATCATAATAATTTTAGCATAGGAAGTCCACCGCTTCCGGCAACCTTTACCAGGTCGTCTGTCCACCTTTTAGGACATCCTTACACTGCGCTTGACGGTTGGTGGCCTCCATTCTAGGACCTTTCTGCCCCATTGGCTGTCGGCTTAACATGCTATGTGCCCCGCGCACTGTCACTTCAGTTGCTAATCCGTTGGGCTATGGCAGCGACTTTTTTCATTTCTAACGATCTCCTCATTTCTGATTCGATCTCGCATAGAAATACCGAGCCCTTGCCATAGTACGCTGTGCGACATTGAGCTATCTTATGAGGCCATAGTGAGACGCCAAGTTTCAGTTCCATATGCCGTCACTGGTAATACGCACTGGATGTAGACTTTCGTCCTTAAGCACTAAGGTATTTTGAACGAGAAGAAGTGGTGTAGTTTCTCAAATGCTTTCCAGCCAAGTTGGATTTGACGAATAACCTCCTTCTCAAAATTGGATCTGCCCAACTGAAAAAGGTATTGACTATAAACTATGTATAACCCGACAACTTCGTGCGCAACACTTATGCGGGGCGACAAACGCAGCCGTCGACGAGGTACGCTAGGTATTAGCAGCGGCAGATGGCGCCGCGGGGACGAAAAGCACTATTCTACATACTAATACTTAATACCTTGCTAATACATAGCGTATCTCGTCTCAGCCAACACCGACAATGTTTCATTCGTTCGGACGTATCGAAAAAAAAAACAATAACTTGAGTCAATCATTTGACAAAATATGAACAACTGAAACTAGCCGTGTAAGAAAACACGTTTTTGTTTGCTTAATTGTCAAAGATTTGGCACAAGTAGATGGTAATGTTAATTTACTAGGTTTATACGTCCGAACGAAAAAAACATTTTCGTAGTAGGCCTTAGTAGCCTTCTGTCGCCCCTCATGAGTATCGCGCACGAACTTGTATTCTATGATTGATGATTCTATATCAAGTAATTCTACTTATCAGGTGTCAGGTCAGACTTTGAAGTTTTGTTCTGCAATAGAATAAACTATGTTCATGAGAGCCTCATGTTTGTTACTTTTATTAACTTACAATATAATTTTTTTTTGAGCATTTAATACAAAGGCTTAATTTTTCGTTACTAGCAAAATATTTTTACATTTCTAAGAAATCGATTAATCATTAAACTGGAAACAGCATAATGACAGTTGTGACTGGCGATTGCTGCGACTGCGTCTGCGCACATTCGGTATTAATTATTGCTGGCGCCGGCCTGCTCATTAGATGGTGTGTGGATTATCTGATTATCGCACTGTGATCTTAACGAAGTCCTAGATACACAACACGGTATGAAGCCTGAATGAGTTGCGAATTTATTAATTGATTCGGAATCATTCAGTTGGTGTAAAACAACATTTACGCTCCAAAATTAGCATTTGATTTACAATGTCTGTTACTACGGTTTGAAATGTAGGTAGGTTTATTTAAGTTTGGTTTCGGTTCATTTTCATACTCCTTAAGCCAGCTAAGAATGTGCCCATTTATATATCGTAAAACATGTATCACAAATTGTGCCATAGCAGAAATCACATGACTTGAATTTGGGTCCTAAGACATATCCTAATACACCATCTTTTTTGTGATAAGTCAATACACGCGAGTATTGCTATCACTTGTCAGGAAAATCATTGGATCGCCATCTAAAGACTAGTTAGAAGATAAGTGATTTTGGATACCATCAAAATCTCTATTTTATTTCATCGTAACTTTACTCAAAGTCAACATTACGATGAAATTACACTGCAAAGAACTCAAATCGGTAATTCCAGTACAGTGCTCATTGTTTAATGATGAGTATTGATTACATTCACGATGCTATAAAACTTTTATTGCTTCGTAAATAATCTTTTTATAAAGTACTTGTAAATCATTTATATCTCCGACTAGACTACTTAAACTGATTGAAGAGTTATCGTCTGTGTTCTCTATACTAAGTATTGAAAGCTGTGTAAGGGCACTTTACTTATATTTTACTCGTGTAAAGAAAAAAGAGACTATCTTAGACTTTGTTCTTGTCGGTTCTGAAGGTTTACAATCAATACCATTACGAAGTGGTAATACAAATATGATACCTACCTTTTTGTTACATTTGCACAATAAACTTGCAGAGATTATTTTGCAAACGTAACTTATTTTTTTTAGCATTTGCAATTTTATAATTTGATTCTACCTTTTTGGAACAGTCGCGTAAATATCCGGCTTAATGTCGTATAATGCCAACAATTCATTTAGTGACGTATTTCCATAAAATACTAGCCGGAGATCGATATATTTTATGAGTCGATGATTGGTATCGATTTTTTTAATAATAAGCTCTACGTGGTTGTGAACCGGAGAAGTGCGAGTTGTTGCTATCGTTAGGTTATGCGTCAAACACATAATTTGAAAACGTTTGCGGTTTAATAGCTATAGTCCTATATAGGTAGGCCGGATGGAGGTTTAGAATTCGCTCCCGTTGGCACCAATCCTAAAAACAACAAGTGAAAGATGCACAACAGTCTAGTACCGCTATCCTGATTACCCTTTCTGGAATAGAGCCATCAAAGCGACTGCAATGATTGTGAACACACGGCGGCACAGCGGTTATCGCTTAGCGATCATCGGGACACGTGTATTTTACTGCGCGGCGCTTGCGTTCGGATTATTGCTCTCACCGTTTGTAAAGGTGCATTCATAAACAACCATTACGATTAGTATCGCGATTAAATTAGAATCACATAACCACGTGTCTTTATCGCCTAAACAGACACAAACAACAAATATTACCCGTGTCTTGAGAGCGCTAAAATCTGTTTTTAAACGGAATTTGGTAACACTTATTAAGATTGATGTTGTTCAACCCTTCCTTAAAACTCCAATGGACGGACATGTCATTAACAAAGTGAAATATGTAACCATTGTTACGTATGAAATAACCAACTATTGGGTGGTGCTAAGCAATCTAATTTGTTTGTACTTTTACGCATTGCATTGAAGTAATTGCCTTCTTTTTTTCTGTGAATATAAGTAAACCTTGTACGAAAATTTACTACTTATATTAAGTACTTAAGTACTTATTAAATCATCGTTTTTGCTCGTAGTGTAAAAAAAAAATTTGAATTTCCTGACACGCTATTTAAGAGGGATATAAAATGAAGTCATCCACAAAGTAATGTATTCGCCACGCAGTTTTCATTGCCGAACAAAAAGCCCCCTTTGTCTGAATTAATTTTAGGCCTTTATAACTGTGTTCTGTGTCAAGTTTTAGGGAGTAGTAGAATCAGTGTGAAGGTACCTTTAGAGTGACAATAGAAGCAAATTGCACCAATTGACTTTCCTGCGTGTACATCATTGTTATTGAGCAAATAAACTTAGCAGTGGCGCCGGTTGAGATTTCGTTTATCTTCAGATTATCTTGTATTTCAAGCTCCTAATTTATTTTATCTTGAAATTACACAATAATTATTAATAGTTTGTTATTAATAATATTCTTAATAGTTACCTACCTAAAAAGTGAATTTAGGCAAATGTTTTTAAAATGTTCGCTGTTCAAAAAACTAGTTGATGATAATATTTAAATAATTTATTGAACAAACAAAATCCATTATATAATATAACGCTATCGAATACTATTTCTAATTCCAAGGATACACGTTCTATGTAAGGCTTCCTCTTCGTAAAACCAGGCTATTAGGGACCATCTACATAATTATTCAAAGCAAAAGGCATTCTATCAACTCCCCTTCCCCCTTCTATGTCACGCTTTTGTCCCATCTCTAACATACCTACACTGTCACGTTTGGCATGAAAACCCCTATGGTCATAACGTAATATGTGGACGACCGCTTAGAGTAAGGAGACACAATTTAATTGTTACGCGGTATTTCACAAGTAAAAATCCTGGCTAAACGACTAATGTTATAAAACCTAAGTTCTCAACAACCTCTCATTGAAGTGGCCTCCATTCTAGAAACTTTCTGTACCATCGAGTTTTAAAAACAGTAGAACTAATCTAAACGAATATATGATAAAGCCTAAGTTACCAGCAAAAGAAATTTGGATATTCGAGCATCACGTTCATACCTCCCATGTGGCCTCTATTCTAGAACCTTTCTGCCCCTATATCAGCCTTCAGTCCTAAAATAGGAAGAATTAGGCTAAACGACTTTGATGTTAAAAGCTTAAGTTACCAACGAAAGCAAGCCAAATAATCGAGCATCACAATTAAACCTCCCATTGACGTAGACATCAGTATATCCCCACAAATCCACTCCGTTCAAACCAAGAGTGACGCCGAATACCGTAAACCTTTTCCAATGTAAAAATGTTTACAAAATCCATTTCGAGATTCTTTTGATTCAGAAGGGAAATAAGGAAATGCTTTGGCGTTTCTGCTTGAACACACACATGGTTAGGTTTTATCCGTCGACGTGATTGTAGTCTACATGTTTAGATTGAAAACTTATGGGCGGTATCCTTATTACCAAGAATAATAGCAAAAAAACTACTTAATCTTTAGAATCTTCTTCCTCCTAGCATTTTATCCGTACAAGGTACGCTTGACTATGATACTAGATGTGGCAAGTCTAGATATTAGGTACATCGAAACGATTGGCCTAAGTCGTCCGAAACCGTTAACCGAACCATCCTATCCGGCCTATCTCTAAGTACTATCTCTAAGTACTTGCCGAATTAAGTTTTATTTATACATTGCAGACAATAGGATTTAGGTTGAAAATCTAAACATTGGCTGACCCGCGTGTATTTTAACCTGTTTGTAGCCAGCAAGGTAATATCCATTGTAATGTAATGAGTTACTATGAGTACCTACAAATTAATTAAGTAGATGCCTTGCACCAGTAATGGAATTTTTTATTTGCTTTATAATAGAAGCGTTAAATTTTCAATGTTTATTTGAAATTACCTTTTCTTTTATTATCTTTCCATTTACCCAAGTGCACTTTAAAACTGATAAATTTTATCGGGGTAGGTACTTTCTATTCCCACCAAAAACAAACAACCGCGATAAATAAAAAGATAAAGAGGTTGGTAGATAACTAAAACACCCTGGGACACTATCACAACACGACAGTAGTACCAATCAACTATAAATTAGTCGCACACTCGCATACAGGGCTGACACTCCTCAAAATAAATAAATACTTATAAAATATAAATAAATAGGTACCGAAATGAATATTCGACAACATCAAATACATCACATACTCTGATCCTAGCTAGAGCACTTGTGTTATAGAAATAAGAAACAAAGACGGTACGACAACTCCCAGACCCGAGACAACATAAAAAAGTTCGTTTTCTACATCGACCGGGAATTAAACCTCAGAGATCTCGTCAAAGTCGGAGTGCACGGCTCTCGGATACGGAGGTCGTCACTTAGACTTAAGTAATTTGAAAGAAATACAAACGACTGTACATTATTTAACAGATCTAATGAAATTCTGGTGTGTTAAAGTTGTTTTAAAAATGGATACTTTGAAGTCGACAACCCTACATAACGTAATTGAAACTACAGGATGTAGCCCATCACAACCATTCAGAAGCTTTTCTGAACTTACTTCAGAAACTACCATTGTTAAGTTTCAACTCTAACGTTCAAAAATTAGGGGTGCAATTTGTTTGCTTTAGTTTCAAAAAGAGTAGCAACGACCTGACCGCCAGTATTACTACATCACGCTGAATGGACTAACTGTCCAGAACTCCAGACGTAAGCGTTATTAGTAGGTACGCATCAATTAATAATTATGTTTTTTTGTTGTTAATAAACAATAATGTAAGGACATTAAGTTCTGCAAGTTTGTTCTTCTTTGGACGATGTCTTCATTGCTTGTTACGGGTTACATTGTTTGTAAATAATAGTTGTTGTCTTGACAAAAATCTAACTAATGGAGCAGGACTGCCACAAAAGTTAATCTCTCCATGTTCAACAAGTTTGTACAAATAAGTGTGTATTTTAGATGAAGTTCTTTTGTTCGGCCGTTTAATAAAGGGTAACTATACAAGTCAAGCCAAGAAAATACAAAATTTAGTGAATAATTAATGTCTGATGAATTTCGTCCACTGCACGTGCATGTAAAAGTAATAAACATAAACGTTACTCTACCAAACGATCGCTCGTAAAAATGTCTATCATTGGGTTTCTATAAAAAATATACTACCACACGACGACAATAGATGATTTATGTAACAAAAGCGTCTTTATGTGCTTTGTTTTTATTTTTATGCTGCTGTGCTTATGGAGGGAGGACTGTTTGATTACTTTTTCATGAATAAACACACTTTAGTTTAACAATCGTATTCCGATAATCAGTTTCCCTGCCAATCCAAAACGTCACACAACTATCTATCTTTCTGAAATTTTTATAGATTTTGACGGATACTTTTTACAGAAAAAACAGTTGATGCAATCATTTTGGTGGTAGAAACTATTGTTATGTTATTAACTTAATTAATTTTTTTTGTAATGGTTTTAGTATGTTTGGTAGTTTGCAGCCTAGTAAAGTAATATGACTATCACTTTTAAAACTTAAGACAATGAAAAAAGTTGCGAACTACCTCTACCCGACCTACTATTACTAAAAGCAACAATACACTTGCAAATGGCTGCGATGCACTAAGCGGATAATGAGAAATGTGCTGAAGTGATGTGAACCCATCTCAAACTGATCAACAATAAAGCAGCGAATTCTCCCATTTTCGTTTTCCGCTGACATTGGTCATGTCAGAGCATCTCAAACTTTTCACTATCCATTAATCCTTCAAATATTTAAAGGCGTTGAAGCTCAGTAATAGTTCTTGAAGAACTGCAGATCTGGCTAAATCACTAACGTGTTCAGAAATAGTTACATAGGAAGCAGAGGCTCATCGTAACCTTCGTGGTCCTTTAAAATATGTACATACTACATAACGTTTTGGAAATGCTACTACACCGCCCGTGTACGCCTATAGATGTAACAATAATATAATTCATATTGTGTCTAGAATACTGTCTTAATTGTTTGGGTGCAATCTCAAGTAGTTACTGAATTTTATACATAGTGCAATGTCAGCTTCGTACAGTATTTGTATTGACTCCTCCATTGTTGCTGAAGTTCAAAAATATATATATTTTTAAATATAAAACTCTAATCTACTTTCGGTCAGATCTAAAATTCGGGATCCAATAAATTTGTGACGAGCCAACTACAGTTTTTAGCGGACCAAATATTCAAATAATATTTATTAAACCTTATATTATTTATATAAATAGCTGGACTGCATTCTTAATCTTAAGACTATTCAATATATCAACTCGCGCCTTAACCTAACCAAACCCTTGGCTCTCTTCGAAGCCGCAAGGGGCAGTAATGCCCCCCTTGGGAACCGAAGGATCAGACGGTCAGACACATTAATTTACCTGCTCCGATGAACAATTCATCCTAGCCCTGTGAACATGATCGGTCGAGCAGACCTGAGTATTCTACAATGCTTATAAATATATAACGAACTGACAACTTCTACTAACTTATAATAATATTAGCTATTTTAGTTCCAGTACTCTTTAGAGTAATTACGTTTTTGTCTAAAATCGTCTTTAACGTATAGTATAGTATAAATTAACCGAAGACAATAGATAACCGTTGATAGCCTCGTATTCGTCAAAGAGGGATTTAGGACACTGGACTTTCGAAGAGAGAATTTTTACAATTGTGTGGTTTTTTTATGTGTATCTGCTACATTTGTGTAATTAGACGAAACAATTGAATAAGCTATATCAATTTGCTCATTTTAAATGATTCGCGGAGTCTTATTTTTAAATAAAATAGTTTTTATTTAATATAAATTCATAATAAATTTCTACTTAGTTTGGGTACTCTCATTACTGTAAAAATATCCACGGTTCGAAACTAAGCAGTATAACGTAAATTAAATTATGATTTGGCCACAAAAATATTCAGTAACAAAGAGCGACTATATTTATTTCAAACATGACTCTCAAAATCATAAGATAAATGTTTACATTCGGGCTTTGTTGGATAGTACATTGACTACTTTCTTCTTTATACTCTTAGGGGTAAAGATATTTCGTTTCTTATCTTAGATTCGGTGTAAATGACATTATGCTAAACAAATGGCGATTGATTTTTTTTTGACAGATTTACTGATTCGCTACATAATACTTCATAACATAAAAGACTAATAAGTATAGCACTGTCTTATCTTTCTTTTTCCATGTCGTACCTAAACACATAAATGTTTTTTTTAAACAACTAATTTATCACGAAAGTTGAAAGAACTTTTTATTATCTCCATCATTGTGTCAATCAATGCATGCATTTCAGTTTTAACGGTGATGTATAACGCACGTTTGCGGGTTGAACCATGTTCTTTATTAAATAGGTCTGATATGAATGTAAATAAATAATGGCGAAAGAAACATTAAACAAACAGTAAGCTAGAAAATGTATGTACCTACATTAAACAAAAATCACCCTCATCTTAAAAATATAACTTTGTCTTTAGACATAAGTCTTTACCTTGATTTCTTTATTACTTTTGTTCACAACAATAAAAAATCTAAAATATACAATAAGTTCCATAAAAATAGATACAACATATTTTAATTCAGCACTTAGTAAAAAAACTTTCTTAGTAAACTCAATTTTGACCCTATACATGTACTCGTATATTATACATTATTTTGGTATATATTATATAATTAGTACCTTAAGTATGTGCTTATTACTACGGCAAGAAAACTAATAGCACCACTGATAAACAATTGCAAAAAATCATCCTTTAGAAGACTACGATATGTATACAATAACTACTATGAGTCGCAATTTCAGTATAGTATGCCCCTCTTTGGTCACGACTTGGTTCGATAAAAAGCTATTTCAAAGTTTCTATGAGAAGGAACTAGCGTCGTATTAGTCAACCCTAGCTCGGAGCCAGGCGAGTTTTTTAGCCAAAGTATTAAAGTTGTCATCGTTCTTTAGACGGATATTCATCCCTATTAGGGAAAATTTAAACATTAATACGAGTATTACATAAACCATAACTTTGAAAAGTGTCAGCTTGCATAACACAAACATTTAATTAATATTTATTTTTAAGTCAACTGGAGCATTGACTAAATCACGTTGTTGTAAAACACACGATTTATTTAAATAACAAACTTACTTACATAATGTTACAGAACATACTTTTACAACAGAAAAAAACTAATCTTACTCAAAAAAATCTTTCTTTCATGTTTTACGTCAAGTTTTTTTTTATCTAATAACATAGTGAGAGAGCATAAATTACAATTAGCTGTAGTTTATGGTTTTCATAAAGAGGGATCTGATTTCAAAGGGTTACAACTCACATGTGTTCAGCAAATTTATGTCAACTCCCGAGCTATCCCACTATTTAAGTACTCCAGCCTCTTAGACCATTCATTAGGAATAAAATACAAGTTCCACGCAAAATATAACAGGGTCTCTCACTTGTCTGACGTCAGACAAATCGGGAGTTTTTCATTTCCGGAACCCTTTTCACCATAATGCCATCATGTTTTATGTGTTTTGCTTACGCATGACCGGTGCGATTGAGTGGGTGGATTTCCATTTGCTTTGTGTAATAGTCGTAAAGTTATATCTTTTGACAGCTCACTTCATTTACGAGTAGTAACATCTTTCTTGAAGAGCGCAATGCAAGCACAATGCAGATAGGTTAGACAGTGGGTTCATTTCCTATTTACTACTTTCTTAAACGATGCACCACCTTGCACGAACGCCATTGGCGCTTATTTAATAAAGCTATTAAAAAAAAATGTGATTTTCCATTCGTTTTTCTTTATAATCGTGGTACATATATTGATTGTTTTACAATCTATTGTTATTTTGTCAGCAATGAAATGTTTTTTTGGAATTTTTATCTTATCTTCACTGTAACTATCCTGAAAATCGATTTTAACCTACTTCTATTATAATTCAATATTTTGATACTATTTGTTGATGGAGTCAGAAGGTGGATGTAACTCAATGGCTAATACCAGTAAAACTTTCTATTTTAGACTTAGAACTCATTTGATTCGTTTTAACGAGCTCCAAAAAGCGTTTTGTATAGTTTGTTTGTAAGTTTAACTATAACAAATTAATTATTAGGGTAAAATAGATAATAGCAGCATTGGTTTTAGAGATAGTGAAAGTTGAATTTTATGTTCTTTTAAGATTGCGTGTAACAACGACGTGTTAAACGTCGATGTGGTGAGCTGTCTACTATAGTCATGAAGCTCATACCCTATAGAGTAAAAATGACCCTTTAATTTGTTCCAGAAAAAAATTGCCAATGTTCAATCTGTAGCTGTACTCTTTTTGTATTGGCATGGAGTTGTCAGGACTTGTCAGTTCATACTAAATTTAAGTAAAAAACACAAACATGTTTCAGAGAAAGATTATCAGTATTGCTGCTTTATAGGGTAAGTGCTCGATGACTATACTGGACCACCAACTAGGTACATGTCAAATAAAGATTCCGCGCCCACACCTCGCAATAATAAGCCCCGCGCGCTTCCCTAACTGACGCATACTTGCTCTTAGGTTCTTATCCCTTTCTGGAATTGCAATAATTGGTAGGTATTTTCTACCCTAGTACCAATAACGTCTTGCTGTAGTAAGTACTAGTATCTTATCTCTATTGTGGTGCATGCTTGGCGGTAGCAAGAGCATAAGCCACTCTTTATTCCTCAGCAATTAAAGAACATTGACTCACAGCTTTGTTGTCTACATGTTGGAGCAAAGATTGGTGAGAAAGCAAGCTTTTGTGTGATGGTCTTGTTCGATTCTAATGGATGGTAAAACAAAAATTAAAACGTAAACATTCAAAACAAATAAACTAGAAAAAATTGTCGTAAATCGAGTTTTAAAAGACATCCATTAAGTTTTTATGTTATTTGTAGTTGTAATATACAAGATATATATTTTATACGAGGCCTGAAATTGAATAACCCCTTTAAAAAGAAAGCTTCTCTAAATAACCTTCAAATAATGCTATTGAGAATGATTTGTTATTGACGAATTAGAACTCAATGATACGTGAAGTCCAACCCATATTAATTTTATATAGTCATACTAAAGTTCAACGAACTTCAACAATAACGCTTTTTAGTAGAGTGTAAGTTTAGGTACTTCAATAAGTATAGGATTTAAAAAAATAAATAATATGTATTGTTACATCTTACCTATGTTTTTGTTGATTGTACATATGGAGATACAGGTCAACAGGTATAAAAACCCACTGAGTTTATATTAGAATTAGAAAATTAGTATTAGAAAATGCATAACTTTGGTAAAATGCACGAAAACAAAACTTGATGGAAAAGAAAGTTCCTTAAATTTACGTTTACCTATTTCCTTTTTTTTTAAAGTATGGATTGGCCTTTCGTTGCTGACATATTTGCCTCCGTTATGAGAGACTGAGAGATATTATAGAGTCATTTAACCCGTATCTTAAAATGAAAGTTATACATAAAATATATGATTTCCTTTTAGGTTCATATTTAAATAAATAAAATAGTTTCCACGACCACACCAATACGGATAAAAATATTCAAATACTTTTTTAAACATCCATGACTTGGGTACAAATGCTCGTGCTTATTCGCACTCGGGATTCGAACCCGCAACAGCTCGGCTTTGAGGCCGGTACTCAAACCACTACACAGGATGGTCGTCAAAATAAAATGTAAACAATATAAAAAGTTATCAAGATGATTTAGCACATCTGTAATACAATTGTTTTTCTTTTGAATGCATTGCAGGTTTTACGTTTCGTAATGTTCTTCCGTTCTTATTACATTTGGTGAATCTTTTTGAGCATCTACTACTCAGAATTGGTCTAACGCATGTGCCAGGCGCCTACATTCGTGATCCCAATACTGATATAGTTATTATCCAGATCTCACTGTGGCATCTTCAACCTTAGTCCCTTAACTTAGGGACTATTTTAAGCGAGGATGGTAAACTTGGTGATTAATATCCGAGGATGCAGTCCAGACGTTGGCGAAATGACGTGGCCGGTCATTGTTGTACCAACACGGATTAATTATTGCATTTTAATTATCATTAACTGGAAACGGTAAACACATGTGACGGTGAGCATCTTTTCCTGTCTGGAAATGTTTTGTTCCTGTTATATTGTCAGTGGATTCTTACGTAGGATCTTTGTTTTGTGGTAAATTAATAATACTATTACTAATAATTAGTAACCTAATTTGTTGTAATCAATGTCTAGTAGTAAAGTTCCTAACAAACAAAAACTACATTCACTGCCTATTCAGCCAACACAGGTTAAATAAGCTTCTGAGAAGCTTAAACCAATAAGACAGGATTAATATTAGCCGTTAGGTGTAGAGGTCCAAACACATTTTGCTGCACTGCACGGCGAGACGCGACGCTGCAAGTAACTGCATCAATGACTGTCGCCTTGTATTTTGTCTTGCTTCTTGTCCTTCTGAGGTCCCGTCTATTAAGTCGACTTCAATCATCGCGGTACTGCGCTCAGCTGAATACCTAGTAGTACTAGTAACTCACTAGCAGTAAGTCCGGTCACAGCTGTTGGTCTTCGGCCGCGTGGTCTTTTGTCCTGACTTTTCCCGTTAAGGATTGCTTCTTACAAACGTATACAGGGAGTCCCTGGAAGTAATGGACCAAATCGAACAGGCATAGGCTTTAGGCTTTTGTCGCATAATATGTACAGCTCAAACAAATAAAATCCTAAAAAAACTGCTGTTTTTAAAAATAAATAAAAATCCTTTAAGTATTTTTTTTGTTTGTACTGTATGCAAAAAACTTTTTATCCGTTGAAAATTCAACCCACAGTTTAGGAATGATTCCTGCCATGCAACTGTTCGATCCATACTTCATCAGCCTGAATAATAATATTTGGCCGCGATGCATCCCACAGCACAATATGCATATACACATCGCAAATGCGTTTGAACCTTTAAGCATTGACAATGACGAAATCGCATATGTGCCGTTAATTGAACATTATGTGATCGTAAGTCACGTCTCTCAATTGAAAGCAACTGTCATGAATTCCGAATGCGCGTGCGTATAAGTTGCAAAATGCAACAATGACGGGTTAAAAAAATCAAAAGAATAATGCAGGTTGTAAATAATTTTAAAGTGACCATTTTGTGGGACTTCAGTGAGGGATTTGCGCGCGGTCCTGACGTGGAAATGAAATTTACTGTGACATACATACTTTTTGAATGAGCGATAAATTTCACACAGTTACCGAATAGCCGACATCGGTGATGGTAAATAAAGATAATGAGTCAACTCGAAATGCTTAATTGTGAATGAGTGCTTATAATGTCCGCATAAGTTAAGTTGATCGCCCTGCTCTCTCCATGTTAACGTTAACAAGTATAGTTACCTATATGTTTACATATACCAACAATATGTACAGGTGGCGTTTACTGATGAAGGTACTGTTACTGTATTCATGTACTTAATGCAATGTGCTTACACAACTACTAGTACTAACTACATCTCTATTTTTTTAAATAACTGTAAATCATACTCATCTCTCCTTTTGTTCTCATTTCCGCATGACGTGATAAAATTAAAAGTCCTACATGTTATGTAAATATTAATAAGACAAACTTTGTTGACTTGACTCATAAAGTTGTCTGGTCTTGCTAAAAATATTTATAAGGTAAATATTGGATTGGTTTAGTCAGGTACAAAATATCGGAATATTGTTCACACATTGCTACAACGCACACGTAATTATAACAACAGTGTATCACTGTGGTTTCCAGAATTCAAGGAAACTGTTGCACTGTGCACTTTTCAGAATAAAAACATTATTTCAATGTTCTTGTACCTACGAAACTTGAACTATCTAAGTCAAACTTTCGTTTGAGACTGACAACAACAAACGTAACAACTCGTAACCGTTTGATTCACAAATTAGGCTTTGACAGAAGATCTTTGTTCAAATCTTGGATAGGTATAGTAAAGCTAAGGACCGGTCTCGGTCAATCAATCAATCCCCCCCCCCCCCAATGAAAGTCATTGGGGGAGGCTTATGTTCAGCAGTGGATGTCCTATGGCTGAAATGATGATGATGATGAATACACCACATAATGCACCTGCTCACGCTAAGGAGCCACTGAAAACGCTGGTTGAGTGGAATATTCGACCTCCGTAGCCGAGAGTCGAGCACGCTGGACTTGGCGTCGTCATCTCTGAGGTCCTAGGATGTTTATGTGTTGTCTCAGGTCTGGGTGTTGTGGTACCGTCGGCGTTTCTAATTTCTCTAACACAAGTGCCTTAGCCACTTACATTAGTATATAAAAAAGGCACACAGAAATGTTTAGTTGCATTCAACAAGAGGAGAAGACACAGAATACCATCCATAACTTAGGTTCGTAGTATTCACACTTGAAACATTGTTTGCGGGATTTGAACCCGCAACCGCCTGACTTTGTAGTCCGGATCGTTCGACCTGGAGGTTGAATACCAATATACAGGTTGTTAAAAAAGTACCAGTCAAATTTATAGGACACATTTAAAACCAAGTCTAATAAAAAGGAAAAACATTTTTTTTAATAAAAATATATGAATTTAAAAAAAAACTTGTGTTGTGTGTCTGATAGACACAAATTTAATAACAAACGCAAACATCCGCTAACGGACAACCACCTGCAAAAATGGTAAGGCTTTAGGCCGCACGGTTGTTCGAACCCAGGACCTCAGACTGAGCAATAAGCCGGCATTTTGACTAGTGCACTACCGAGGTCGCCGTAATACATTCTTTTAATATTTTTCGTGTATACTAGTCTCCATTCAGAATCACCCCTTTACTTTTTTAACACTCTGTATGTTAACTAAACATCTAGTACAAATGAAAGAAATTTCTTATCGTTTCGGTTTGTTTCAAATGAAAGTTGAAGAGGTTTTGAGTTTTGACATTGTCGGAGACTTGAATATATTCAATACTAATAATCATCTTTTTACTTAATTTATTTGTACAACATAAACAACCTCCTAAAGGCTGATTTTGGTGCAACAACTTTTCTATGGAACCAACATTGGTCTCGCAGAAAAAACCACTTCCCCATACTTAGCCGCCGACCAGCTGACATCAGTTTGTATGGAGAAGTGAATATATTTTTAACCGACTTCAAAAAAGGAGGAGGTTCTCAATTCGTCGGTATCTTTTTTTTTATGTATGTTCAGCGATCATTCGTTACTGCGTTGACCGATTTCGATAATTATTTTTTTGTTTGAAAGGTAATACTTTCAGAATGGTCCCATATAAATTTGGTTAAATTCTGATGATGGGATCTATAAGAAAATCATCAAACATTGCATAAACTCCGTACCACGCCAACTGATTTTAGTATCTATCTTACCTATATCTCTGCCAAATGTAGACCGATTTTGATGATTCTTTTTTTAATGAATAGCTTATACTTCAAAGATACTATAATAAAACATTTTTGGAAAAAAATTCACCCCTAAGGATGGAAAAATAGGAAATGAAATCGGTGTTCAGCAGTTAAATTATGTTTTGTAAGATTTGTTTTGATTAGGATTTATCACTAAAATGGATGAAATAAGTTAATTTTATAAAAAAATAAAAACCGACTTCAAAAAACTAAAACGCTAAAAATAATCTTAACACATAAGTACCTAATCAGTTACTTTTGGAGTCGGTGCAAACGAAAACATTGGTCTCTCATTGACTGGCACCGACTCCAAAAGTAACTGATTAGGTACTTAAGTGTTAAAATTATTTTTAGCGTTTAAGTTTTTTGAAGTCGGTTTTTTTAGATTTTAATGTTGGTCCCTTAGAAAAAGTTGTTGTATTTGAGCACCAGAATCAGCTCCTAGGAGGTTGTTCATGTTTTACAAATAACCCTGTATATGCATGCCATGGCAGCTGCAGCTGACGGTGAATCGTACGAACTTTGTCATTTATACTATCTCATTTAGCTCCAGCTATTAAATAGATAAAAAAATATTTTTGTATTTGGGAGTTATAACAAAAGATGCTCTAAAGGTTTTCCGTAGAGTCGTTACATAAATTGGTACTAAAAAACACTAATATATCTTCTGTCATTCAAGCCTTTATATTGGTTTAATAAAATTTCGCACATCGTATATTTTAAAAATCGCTTAGGATTACAATGTTTCACTATAACGACTTTTATAAGACTGAGTATCCTTTTCATATCCATCCATTTATAATACATTTTATGCGATTTATAAGTGGGTACTAACTTTTTGGAATACATATTGCATTAAACTTGTAGCAGTATTCAAATGAACTCCAAATCGTTCCATTAAGCAATGCAGTCTTAAATCTTCAGTTTAAAAGCAATTTTTTGGTTAAGTGCTATTATAAAGGTTTAAATATCTCTATTATTATCTTATTTTGGATTAAAGACATATTGTAGGAGTTTAAACGGCCGGAGACATTGAGTAAACATTATATAGTGATGATGATGATTTTCTTTACGGCCATCCCCACACGACGTCCCGATGAAAGTAATTGGGGGAGGCTTGTGTTCAGTAGTGGACGTACTATAACTGAAATGATGAATGTTGTTTTAAAATTTTGAATATTAGTAAATGCAAATACTAAAATAGGTCATAAAATTGTCCTAAGTAGATGAATTGTTATGCCAGTACTAATCAATTGATTAATATCCCTCGAAAATTCAAACGATAGTTACAAACTTTGCAAGTTGAAAATTATGTGTGCAAAAACAAGTCACAATATTATTTTCAGACCATTTATTATTTTATTGTAATGCAACATAACGGAGCCTCAGGTTTGATTGCCGTTTTAGTATTCGGTCTACTTTTTGTTTTTTGATTTGATGTAGGATCTAATATGATAGTTACGGTCATAGCTTTTACAGTCCTTCTACTCATGATTGTGGAATACTAGTAATTTTATATTATATGTAATACATAAATAAATATTTACCGCCGCCCTTGGCCGCCTCTGTAATTCGCACTAAGTAAGAAGACTCATAATTTGAAACAAAAAGTTGTTATTCACGATCGGAAAAGCGAAATCTATGCCTGTAAGACATGTATAAAGATACTTATAAATTCTGTTTAAAATGGTCTAAGTTATAATTATTTTCGTATAAGGAAGTTCTTAGTACCGTAAATGTATATTGTTTATTTTAAACAGTAACTTTGTAACGAATTTTGTTAAACGTCTTCAAACTAAACTGCACAGAATTAAGATGAAATGAGGCGCCTTGTTTAGGCGGCAACGGCAAATTTGCCCAAATCAGCATAATGAATGCGAGAACACGCGTCATAACTTCACGGGAATAATATTAAATTAATTAAGTCCTATTTGCAAGGGATTCCGTCGTCCGCTTGTGCTTCGAAATTAAGACAGAGATAGATACGGTAGACTTAGAAATTATGTTATGTAAATTAACACAGTTTTGGTAGGTTTTTTTTAACAAGAAGAAGAAAACCCAAGAACTATATAAATAATAATAGATTAATAAATATTTGACTCGTCATAACAAATCAAATGAGTTTATACTCAAAGGTTTTACTCCGAGTAGTAACCACTGAGAAGTCTCACTGTTCTACTATTTAATTCACCTCCAGGCTTCATCATCAGATCAGCTCAATATCAAATTACATATTGTGTCGTTATCCGGATTTCAAATACTAAATATCTATAGTTTCAAATTGACACGACACTTAGAAGTATCTAGGGCAAAATAAACTTCTAAGATTTGATTACGTATTTAATTCATTACAAATAAAGCTATCAAAATTGTGCTAATAAACTCACAGGCTCTAATTACCGACAATCCTATTCTTCACAATAACTGTTTCTCCGCCCAACTCCAAACACCATTCGACACCCAATATACGGATTTGTTTGAACAAGATCCTGAAATTACATTAACTGAACGCAATTCTTCGTTACTCGTTTTTCCGAGCTGGTGTGAGTGTGGCTACATCAAACGAATGAAAATAGATTGCTCGCTCAGACCGCTCCTCGGAGAGCTGAGCGGGGCGCTGGATTGCGAATGATGCCATGGTTAGCACCTTGTAAAACAAAACTTAATTGATTCTGCTTTTGATTTTTAAGGACATCGAGTATTATAAATCAACTCAAATTTATTTCTACAAATAGAAGTGAGTTCTATAGCCTACTTCCTAATTATGCGCCAGTTAGACACCAATTGTCATGGTCCCGAAATTAAATTACCATACTTGTGTTACGAGGTACCAGCCGATGAATGTCTCCAGAGCCGTTTCCCAGCACCCTCAGACTCAAGGCAATTTAGAAAATGTCGTTTTCTAAAAGTTCCAAATACGTTACAGGTACAAAACTTGGATATTTTAAACTTTAAGATGGACACAGTCACGTTAACAAAGTCTGTGCAAATTAATATCTTTGAAATAGGTTATTGAGATCTTTAGACAGGCCGCATATTATCCGCAGCTTCTAATAGAAACATTCTAGTGCAAACCTGAAGGCACTTCGGTGCATACATTTTGTACTAGACCCTGCATATTGTATGAAATGTTTCTTGCCGGTCCTCCGGTTCTAATGCGCGCCGGATTGAAACGTCATCAGAATTCTTGAAAGGCCCGTCTACCATACATTTTGTACTAGACCCCGCATATTATCAGAAATTTGTGTCAGTTTGGCAGACGTCGCCGTATGCTGTACACGCGCTTCTTGTTGCAAAATGTCAAATATGAAAGTAGGGTTGCCTGAAGTTTACTTTTGTTAACCGAATACAAAAAAAGAGGAGGTTCTCAATTTTTTACACTTACAACCGACATAAAAAAAGAAAGAGGTTCAGAGGGCTATACCAAGAGGGTTATGGACTTCAAAAGTGGGTTGGTTTTGTCGATAAAAGGAAAAATAGGAAAATGTATGCCCTTATTACTGCTAGCTCGTGACCTAAAGGTCACTCTAAAGGTCGACCGCAAATGATTTCCTACAGTTTTCACAATGCATTTTTAACTTTTAATTTGGTTTAATACTTATTCGTGTTTTTTAATATATATTTTTTGGTTTGTTTTAAATAAACGTATTCTTTTATTATAATTCTTATTCTTAAGATTTTATAGCTGAAGTGGAAAAATATTCATGCATATGGAATGTGGGTAGTGAACATTATCAAAATGAAATACAGCGGGACCTAGTGTAGCGGGACCTAACATCCCTGTTCGAACGTCAAAAGACGGAGAGGTGGCGGTGGTGACGGAGAAAAAAGTCGTGGCGGCGCAGTCAGCAACAACTAGCGCCGGATCGCCGAACCGAATAGTGTGCATGGCTTGCGCCCCCCTAAACCGTTGTTATTTTCTAAAGGTATCACACGTTTGTTAAATATGCTCTACGTAGCTGTTTTATGTGTGGGTTGTTAGCTAGCACCTACCAAATCTTAGACACTTCTTACCTTTGACCTTTATTTTTGAAAACACATAGAACGAATTGTGTTAAAATTGAAATTTGTACCGCAGCATTTTGCAAAATAATTCTATTTAAAATAAAATCCAACTCAAAAAATAATTATTTTACCGTAATTGAACTTCGTATGAAGTCAAATATCAAAACTTCCGTCTAATAAACTGATATGATTGTTGTTGTTTAGTTGTTTTCAATTTTAGTGTTCGTATTTCAACCGAAGTCGTCCATGCGTACTTTTACAAATCAGTCAAATGAACTGTCCGGCTGATTGCGGACACATGGCAGCCCTGTCCGGGCGCCTGGAAGACGGCTGAGTCACGTGACCCCATTCGCAGGGACGCTGTCGCTTCCCTGACGTTGTGATGTCACGCCGTGTTTACATTTTAATTATAGGGGACAGTGTGGATCTGTAATTAATTATGTATGAAAAAATCAGATACATTTGTGTGATTATTACTAGATATCCCAATTTCAATTTCACCAACTCTATAATTAAGTGATAAATTTTCGTTATCATCATCATTTTAGCCATAGGACGTCCACTGCTGAACATAGACCTCCCCAACAATAATATAATATATAATAAATAGTTTGTCTTATGTTTTACACTCAGTGAAAATTTCGAGTGTCTACCTATACTACTATACTCTGTGACAGCCAGCCAGTAATAAGTAGTAAGTCCCTTTGGTACTGAGCCCTAAATGCTACGCACTCTATCGTCAGGAGTTGCCTAAAAATAAATTTATAATTTCTAGCACCTTTCCAACATCATTTAGTTAGGTAACAACAGTTAGGCAATTAAATGACATGATTATTCTAGTATACGAGTATTTAGGTTAAATTAGTTGAATTACAGTGCTAGATTGTTACTGCTAACTAAACCTACCAAAAATACTCAAAAGTAATCAAAGAAAGGGCACCGTGTTTACGTAACCCACATCAACTAGTAAATTATAGCTAAAAAAAGATCACACACGTATAACAAACTCGCGTACATGAATCGTTTCCCGAAGACATGCTCAATGCCCAAGAGCATTTATTTTTATGTGTCGAACAGTTTTGACAACTCTGCGGGCGGGCGGGTTGCAATACCAAACTACACATGCGTATAAGAACCATCAACACGATAGTAAACCTTAACTCATCCGCAATAAGATTAATTGTTAAACACAGCTTTATCCAGTCGTAACACTGAGCATTCACCGTGTTCTGAATTTATACGGTTGGTTAATTTTAACACGTAACATTGTTACAACCACTTGAAATCCTGAGAAAAGATTGGGTCAAGTATCAATCACTTCGTTTTATTTCAATCTCCTTACCCTAATCGAATTATATGAATGCACAATGTATAAAGATGTTTACGAACAACTCATAGCTTTAAATCCAATAACAAGTGCAAAATATTAGAGGGATTGCATGTCTTTGTTTAATCATTTTCTCTGTATTTCCTGCTGAAATTATCTCTATTCTTCTTATTATCTCTCTAGCTTTAGGTAGTAGTCCGTTCAAATATATCTGAATAAAATGAATAACTTCTGAGAATTTAGTCACTATTAGTAATCTAGCTTACTTGTAAGGAATTATTTGTGTGACTAAAGAGAAGAAGAAGAAGGAAGAAATAACTACAATTATGCTCTATGTGATTTCATGATTTGAAATTAAAAGGCGATTTAGGGTCGATTCTTTAATAGCCAGATAACTTATAAGTGAAGAATAGTTTTGACATATACAGTTTTCGTATAGAAAATGTGTCAAACCGTATATTTTATTCGTTGAATAAAAGTTATCTGGCGATTGAAAAATCGGCCCTAAATGTGATTTTTAACCCTTTAATTGTTATGGAGATACTTGTCAGATTACATGATGAACATATTTCTTGGAAGGCAACGTATCCCAATGTTAGGAGACCCTTGTCAGTCGATACCTGACCATGAAATCATGTGGTACGTCAGTATGCGCGGGAGTTGGTCTGGCTTCCCACGCCGCTATTTAGTTTATGTTGGCCCGTTTGTGTCGTTTCTATCGAATCTCGTTAGGAGTTCCACAAACACATGTGTCAAGATGACATGTTATCAGGAAACTAATCAGGTTTGAATGTTGCATTTAAAATATCAAACACTACCTTTTTTATTTTTTTGCTGTATCTCGAGGTAAAAGATACAAACTCAGAACAAGAATTCGAAGAATTTCGGCTCGTGCCATCTTCGGGCATCCATTTTAGTGTTGTCGCGTTTATGGTTTTACGTCCAATTAATTTCATTCGTCCAATTAATTGGCTCTGTAATTTAATAAATTGCTTCAGGGTGCTGTTATCGAGTTTCGCATCAGGAGCCATTGCTCGTTACATAAAATTAAGCTTGGGCTGGATATGTGGCCTTAAAAAGTGGCAACGTTATTATTGATTTGACAAAGGATTTTTCTCTAATAAAAGCATGAATCGGTCTATCTGGAAATCACCTATGTTCAGGTGAAATGATGTCCTATGGCTGAAATGATGATGATGATGAAGAGCATCAATTCAAATACTTAACGTTAAAACTAGTGAAAAAGAGCAACTCCTATTAACTGTAATATTGATTGAGCTGTTGAATTAATAATAATTTAGAACAAAATTAAATTAATTTAATTGCAACTGCAAACTGATTATATGTCTAACAATGACAGTTTTAATGTTTGAATCCTGAAATCATTTAAAATCGATTCAACATCCTTTTTTTGGCTTAGACAGTTTCATAAAATAAAAGGTAGTAAAAACTTTTGCGATAAAAGTGGGCGAAAAATTCTACCGTGGAAAATAACGAATTTTATCTGTACAATCTGTCGTGTTTATATAGGTACCCTTATTATCTTCACACAAAGGCGAAATTAGCGAACGTTGACAGACATTATGTGCAGTCAGCAACAAAAGTTTACTTAAAACAGAGTGTCACCCTTAACTCAATAGAAATAAATATAGCAGACTTGCGTTGACTCCTGTACTCGTATGTTTACGTCGTCATTAAAATGCACTCGGACTCTGCTTTTTCATACATTGCTTTTTACGTCGAGTCACTGAACTTCTGTTAACCCGAATTGGCTCGTCTGTCTGTCCGCAACAATTAATCAGGCAAACGGTGAAGGGGCTAATGCAAGGACTACATCAATTGCGATTCCCTGACAAAGTCCAGTGGACGATTAATAGTTAAGATAAACTGTTGACAAATTAATGTGGCTGGACTGGAGGCAACTTGGCGCTACCGACGCGCACCGATCGCGATTGATGATTGTAACTTGAAATGTGTCAAGGAAATTATTTTTTTTTCTGCACTCTCTTTTTTTTTGTTATTGCATGTAGAGCAGTGAACTCTTCTGAAACACTTTCATTTTTATAGAAAATTTTCGCGCGTCCCGTTATATCTGCTTTTACTTCAACTTTTTTATTTATAAAGATACCTTTTTGCATTGCCACTTTACGATTTTGCTATTACTGAGAAATATATTTAGTTTTGCACTAAAACTATTAATTAATGCCGTAACATTAATGTTTCTTAAAATAAAAAAACAATTGTGTTCAGACTCAAAGGAACATACATTTTAGCTCTGGGTTCAATGTATCGTAAAATAAATATCACGTAGATGAGTAAAATTACTTCCAGACAAATAACTCCCTTAGCACCACGTAAGAGCATCACATCACAGACCCATATAATGAAACACCTGCGTCTAGATAAATTAGCAGGCGAAATAGGTATTTATTCAATATTGTACATACACTGAGTAGCAAAGATAAAATAAATATGACAAACAAGAATATTATAGAAAAAAAGTTAATTGTGCGCGTTTAATTTAAATAACCTATTGAAAAGTATTCGTAAGAAGTAAGAAAGATAAAAAAACTACATACGTGGCTAATGCTATTTTTTTTAACTCTATTCGTTCACACATTGGGGTAGGGTATAGGCGTCATAATATAAAAACTTCTATTGTGTCTATCTAACAATGTGTTATCCTGTTAAATAGTAATTTTGAGCAACATCATCATCATCATCATCTATACGGTCAATCCTGGTTGCGACCGAAGCCATCGTTTTGGAGCCCAGGTTCCGCTTTTAGTAATAACGTGATCGCTCAAATAGCAATTTTCAGCGATCACATTAATTCTAACCGCGAATTCATCTGCGTAGTCTTTAAAGTTAAGATGCAGAAGAATTAATAATCATGCTACGGGAACACAAAAACGAGATAGAAAGTGTTAAAGTATTTATCAGATAATTCGTTTCAGTCGTTAAACGTCTTTTGGTAACAAACATCTCAACATAACTTTCACATTTATACGATAAATATATTTTTCTTAAAGCATATAAATTTCTTTGTTAAACTGTCAGTATTTATCAGTAGTTTTCCTTTTCAGGCAGCCCTAAAACGAAGCTTTTCCACCAGAGCGCTTTTGTCTATCGCACGCATTGACCTTGCTTCGGCGGCATTAGTTCGGAAACCTCCAGCCATAACAATAATACCTACCGCGAATATGCAGCCGGTCGTTGCCCTGCGAGGTTGTATATTTACATGGAACCCAAAATAGATATTGTTCCCACATGATTAAAATCAAACCTGAATCGAAAACACGAAAGATGATCCTTTCGCGTTCTCACGTAAATACTTTTGACTTTGTCATTTTCTATGTTTATTAATTGGGTTAGAAAATTAGCATTTACTATTTATAAGTTAGTTCTAAATAAACTCAGGTGAATTCTCACTATACTGGATTTAGATTGATGATCTCCGAAACATTATAACAATCGTAACGTATAATTAAAGCGGTCTGTATAGTGACCTAACTTTTCCATAAAAACAGAAAAGGTTTTTGTATTTGCTGTATCAAAAAGCTGCAAAAGTCTGCGAATTGGCTACTCTTTCATTGAGCTCTTAAAACAATCAGAACTTTCATGGCTTTTTCAATCTAATTTCGACCTTGCCTCGTTTCCGCGGTCGTTGACTCATGCGCTTTGATGAGCTGTCTTTCCTTGTGCTAACATTCCTGATATTAATTAATGGATCTTTCGTCACATTCTTCATTGTAATAACGACCTTGGTCGCTGGCACCTCGGTTTAGTGTCCTCGCCAAATCGCGAATGCAACGGTCGTTGACTTGATGCATTTTTTAATGATCAGTATGTACGTACATTCATAAAACGTCACAGCGAGCCTAACTAGGTTAGGAGAGGCTTATGTCCAGCAGTGGACTTCCAAATGAAATTTATTATTTCTATTTTTTTAGACAGTTTTTTTTTTTGTTATTTATGCTGCAACTGTATCAGATATCTTATTGCAATTTTTTTTCTATTAAATCACACAAATTATATATCCTCATACTAAGTTGAGCTTTAAGCCTTATTCAAATATCCATAATAACAATTAAAATTCTAATAACACAAAAATAACCTAACCTAAAACTAAAAACTACCTACTCAAAAATAAAAGCGTGTCCATGAGGCAAAAAGGCTGGCGACAAATAAAGACATACTTAACACATGGTGGTCACCGGTGACCAAACAATAGATTTTCTATTGTGTCTAGTGTCGTGGCAGTCAAAGGCTTAAATATACAGGGTGTCACGTAGGTAAATCAAGAATAACTTTGTAACCACATATTCTATACATTATCATAGTAAACAGCTTTTGCTCTATGGCTTTTAAAAATATGCTTTTTTTCCTTTCTATACAAATTCAATCAGGTGTTTCGTAATTTTGTATGGAAAAACGATTTTTCATACAAATTTAATTATTATTCAATTACAAACGACCTCCGTAGCCGATAGGCGACTGCGCCGGACTTGGCATCGCCATCTCTGAGGTTCCGGTTTCGATTCTCGGTCGGTTCAATATAGAAAATGAACTTTTATATCTTGCGTCTGGGTGTTTTGGTATCATCGTTTTTTCTGATTAAAAGTCATAGAAGAAAAGTTTTTCACCATGATGTACGGAAAATGTGGTTCCAATGTTATCCTTAAGTTACGTGACACCCTGTTTATGACATCCATGATTCAGGTAAAAACACTCGTAGGTACTAATCACACAAAAAATCTCCTTGCGCGTATCGTACCCGTGACCGCCTAGCTCTTTAGTCGGAAGCGCGAACCACTCTAGCTAGCTTAACCAAGACGGTCGTTCAATCGACGTCAATCAAGAGATACTTAAGTAATAGGATCTCTCATCACTTTCTTCAGTGTAACAATGACCTTGGTCGCCGGCGCCTGGGTTTGGCGACCTCGCCATATGATCGCGAGTCGCATTGCAGCGGTCGTTGACTCACTCTCTATAACAAATTCGTGGAGTCGCTGACCTAATTCGAGAATGTTAGTTTATTGATAGAGATCAAAGATTAGAATGTGAGCGTGTACTTTTTCTTATAAATTTGTGAACACCACTGAAGCAAACAGCAACTAGTTAACTTAACATTTGATAAAATTATTTTCATTAATTTCTTAAATCTTACAGAATCTAAGAAATGTCATCATCATTCATCATTTTAGTCAAAGGACGTCCACTGCTGAACATAGGCCTCGCCCAATGACTTTCATTGGGGGGGATTGCCAATACTTGCCACGCTTGGCAGGCGGTTTGACGAGCGCAGTTTTTTATAAGATTGCGATCGCAAACGCTGCTGCCCGTCTCGTTCTACAGGAATTAGTTGACTCTTACGATACGCCTCCTGTTGGCGGTGGGGAAGTGTATTCTTTACGGCCGTTCCCACACGGCACCTAAGAAATGTACATTGTATAAAAGAGTACAGTAAGAGTACAGAGTCAGTAAGTAATAAAAAACAAAAATAAAAGGCCTATTAATGTTAATTAAATTCTACAGAGTTTAACTTATATTTCCTAGACTAGAGCAATAAGCAATTAATTAGTAGGGATGTTAATCAAGAAGGTTTTAAAACAAGCTTTCCACATCATTTGTTTTATTTATCATAAATCAACGACAAAAACAACTTAAAATCGAAAGTATCTATTTATAAAGTTCTCATAATTCAGTTTACTTAAACTCGGGCCAACATTGCAATGGAGTTTAAGTTGACAAACCGGTATCATCAAATTTACGTAACTTTAATAATTAAATTAATAAGATTTAGGTAGTTTTCTTACTATATTTATTCTAAAATTATAAAGTATCTTGTCGTAGTTATTTCAATACGAACTTGCGCACACGGCCATTGAACTAATATTACTTACGTAGTAGTTACAACTCACTGCACACGGCGACATTTAGTATTCGCGATCGGCGATTTTGCTAATGCATCAATGCTGCATCGCGTTTTGACCACTATGCGAATCGCTTGCATCCGCGACCGTAAACTTGGCAACTTACTTACGACTTGGGGTTTACGCGACTTTTTTGTTTGAGATAAAATTCTAGTGGCAGTTTTTATTTTCGATCGCTGTAACAAGCCACTAATACGATCATAAGTGAGTTCATCTTCGAATTTTTAGCATGTTTTTTCGTATTTTTAAAACGTTTGATATCACAAAATAAATCTGAGGTCTCTTATAAATTCTAAGGTGAAAAATATTCAGTTTAGCTCCATCCAAATATCCGTAGGGCTAAAGCAACTCCGATTCTGGTATTGCCCCAAAGTCAACACTAATATCGGCTACTGGGGCCATAAAGTGCGATATTGCTAACGTTATGGTACCGTTTTTACGGGTTTCCAAAGAACGGTTTTATATTTATTACTTCAATAAGTTACATTGCCCTGAGAATTGATTGGCGTAATGTAGTAAACATTGCTGTAAGCTTTTGTTTATAGGAAATTAAATTAAATTTGTGTTTATAAAGATTTTTATGGATACCGTGATTGAAAATATGTTGCCATATTTTTTTTTTTGCTAACTTTCACCATATTTTATAAAAAATAAAATTAAACGGCTGCAAACTGGAAAGTGTCTGAAGACAAACCAAATGGTAGGTAACGTATTTTTTAAAAAGGTTGTAAAGTGGTGACGCGTCTAAAAATTTTAGAAATATCCAAAAACATTAGTAAAGGCTAATATTGCACCAATACGGTAAAGCTTACGCTAAGTTTAAGCTTAAGCTGTTACGTTCTTTGTTTTAACTCCGACAATACAAACTTCATTTGGCGATCAAATATAATGTAGCTATTTAGGGAAATTCTTATAAAACCAGGAATTCCTTGTGTAAACGTTCATACTTGGACAAAGGACCTGGAGTCCAGCAGCTGACGCAGTAGCTCAGATAGTGATTCAGATGCCTATGATATTGTAGGTACAGTAGGCAAAAGACTTAAAACTCTTGACCCTTATTTCCATAGATAAAAGGACATGTCTACTTAAAAAGGTAGTTGTGGTTCATTGTACAAACGGTTATGGAAAGACTGCACCTCAAGTCGAAGTGCCTGGCACACAAAGAAATATGTAACGCAATAAATTAAAAATAACATGTATCTAACGTTTAGCTGGAAAACAGTCGTTTCTTTGTGTTATTCTGCACTGTCAATTAACGATTTGATCTGTATCCGCGTTTGGTTGGAAAGTTGCTAATTAAACCAATTGATGACTGTATTTTTCGGAGAATCACCTGTTTTGATCATCAAGGAAATATTGTGAATCCTTTGTGCTGGTCGTCGGTGTCAGTTTTTACCATACTTTGTGATAGGTTAATTTAACACCTGTTAGTTACTTCAATATTTTTAACGAATTTTAACGATAACATAAAATACGTACTATACCTAGTAAATAAATATAATAAAACTAAATAAAGACAGAAAATAGAAGTACTTTTTTATTACGCAGCTATCTAAAGCTACAGACGTGTCCTTAAAATAGTAAAATAGAAAAAGTAAAAGTGCCAACCGAACCTTTTAAACCCGATACCGAAATTGGTGCGTTAAAATACGTCACGGGACGCGTTTTACCGGGAGTCCATATTAGGCGCCGACACGGGAAGACCGCCCATTGGGCACTCCTTTATTGTAGGGCCTTATACCCTCACTTCCCGTTAAGGGACTAACGGGTTGTACTCTTACATTATGTTGATAGTCGATAAAGGTAAAGTAACTATCGGAATCGGTAAGGTAAACATTAGATACAGCAGTTTACACGACAAGTCTAAGCTTTGTGTATTTTTGCCGTTGCTACGTTTTAGTACGGTTACGTTTGTTCTAAAAACGGTGTTTAAATTAAAATAACATTGCCTCCGTTATAGTAGATTATCGGTAGCATATTTCTTTTAAACAGTATATTGTTATGTTATAAGGAGAGTAATTACTATACAGTCAACATCTAAAGTAGCAGCACATCATGGGATGGGATGTCCAAGTGTTCAAAAACAATCTTGAAATATGAACCTTTCTTAATAATAAATATTTCAGATTTTATGAGATTTTTTATTTGTTGGTTGAACTTGACTCGTTAAAAATCTATGTCCCGTATTAACAATATTATTGTAAGTGAAATCATTTTTTTTTCACTGTTGATCCCATAGATAGTTGCGGGATCATCCCTCAAGAGGTATTGTGTATTGGAGTACCACGTTTCATATTATTAATGTAAAAAAACCCTTCTTTTTCTTTGCGTGTCGACTCAGGCTTTTAAATATGTGAGGACCAAATTCTCATCTCTGACATCAAAGTTCACCCTATAAAACACTCTATTTGAACGCCATAGATTATTCTATGCAGAGCGCATACGAGGGAGAGATGGGGAATTTAGATAATAATTTAATATCACATAATAGAACAAATAGACGACCTCCGTAGCCGAGAGGCGAGCATACCGGACTTGGTGTCGCTATCTCTGAGATTCCGGGTTCGATTCCCGGTCGGTCAATGTAGAAAAATAACTTTTCTATATTGTCTCGAGTCTGGGTGTTGTGATACCGTCGTTGTTTCTGATTTCTGTAACACAAGTGCTTAAGCTACTTATCATGGGATCAGAGCAATGTCAAAAAGTTTATTTCTTTTTTTCAAAAATAAAAAAAAATAAAAAGTGTATTTCTTTAACAAACTAGGTTAACAACAATTATATAGGTAACGTTCCTTTTAAGTATAAAAATACCTGTATTAGGATGTTACCGTCCTTCCGAATATATGTGATGTTGTCCAATAATTATTATTAAATATACAAAAATTCAGCTGCTGTATATCGCATTTTGTATCTTTAACTATTTTTAATTTTATTATGCTGGGCTATGAGATGTTTGAAAACTTAAATCATCCTAAAGCATCTTAGCTCCGCAACTTTTGACGTTGACGGTGACTCTGTATTAATTACGTTATAGGAGCTGTATTTTTGTTTTATACTGAAGAAAAAAGTCTGGCTTCGAAACAAATCTGGGTATTTTCTATTTAGAAAGAAACTTAGTTCATAATAAGCTCCTCAGACATAAAAAAACTTTATAGACAGTGTAAATAAGCTTTGATAATCTTGTAAAGAGAAAGTTAGGGCAGTACGTGATCAAGGATCTCTGTTCTTAAAACTACATTTAATAAAGATGAAAATATTGTAATAGTTACGCTAGAATGCTAGATTAAACATTACAATAAGATAAGTTGTAAAAGTGTCGATTAGTGGCGGCAACGTTTTGCTAATGGTAAATTTGTATACCAAAGTTACGACCGTATTATTATGGAAAAAGTTTATGATGTTCGGTTAATTATTATTAAGTTTTTTAAACGTAAAAAGAGTTAATATAAATAATATTGACAACATAAATATAATAAGACACTAATTTATTTTTGTGTTTAAAAGATATTAAATATTTTTTGTGACAACCCGTCATTTTTATATAAAAATCATTAGCTTTTTGATTTCGCTAATAATCACTAACCTAAATCATTCTATGAACTGTTAGTAAGCCATATAAAATAAAATAAGAAATTTGACACAAAATAAACAAGAAAATTTGTCACAATTTGTCATGCCTCTTTGTACAAATACAGGAAGAAACAAGATCTAATTTTATGCCAAACTACTTGGCGCCATGACTAGACTTACACTAATTCACAAAATGTTAATGTACCACTGTGCAATAAACGTTTGAGGACGCTATTTGCAGAAGGCACAAATTAGTTTGATTTATTACAAATTGTCTGTTTGAATAATATTTATAACCTGCTAAGCTACATGTAATAAATTTTAATTTTGATACGACACGGTGATAACAAAAGCCATAGAAGTATACCAAACATTTCTGATCTCGCTTTTTGAATCATTGCGAGTTCTGTGCACGCAAATGTCGTGCAATATTGTTGATGATACCTACTTGTTTTGTATGGCATGAGTTGAAGTATTTAACAATAAATGGGATATAGTATAAAAGACTATTCTGTGCTTTTTGCCTTTGCCACTACCCGGCAGTAATTAAATCAAATCTCAAGATCTTCCCTAAGTGGAATAGCAGGTGCATAGCTAGACTAGGCAGAATGCCCTTACATGGCCTTCAGTCCATTGCTTATTTTGCTAATTGTTCAGGCATGCTGCGTTATTGTTTTGTATCTTCTGTTAATTTATTATTCATAACGCTTTTATTATAACAATCTAGTTGTTGATGTAAATTCATTTGTACATAATTCATGAAAACATGTATTTATGAATTAACTTAACAGTGTTCTTAGCCATAAGGCTTGATTCACCACTTGGACAGAAAGCAATCTAAAACTAATCCAGCAAATAATAAGGTTATAGATCTTAATTTTCATAAAGAATACATAAACATTCACTTACAGAGAAAACACAAATATTTAAAATAAATACATGTCACGTGACATGAAGCATACTTCACACTTCTAATTTAACACAAAAACACTTCACACTTCTAATTTATACAACAAACAAATCTTAAACCGATTACACGTAGTTTTACTAATCATTAAATAAAATAATAGTTCATGACATGGAAATTCATAAATGTTTAAAAATAAGTAAATTGTAGATGTTTAGTCACGGTCGGTAGCAGTAAAAGTGGAAATAAATTTAGAATTTCTAAATAATAAGTTAGATATAGATAGTACGAAATACGTATTTCTCACGCGCTACCCACTTGCGTATGCGCACAGCACTCTGTCAGTGCATTCGAGTAGAATAGCGGTCACGATGCACTTAATGACAATGACTTGTTAAAATATACTTTATAATTCGGGCAATAAGGGTCACCTGATTTAACTACTGTAGAAACGTAAGAATCCCCCGAGAATCCGCTAAAGTTCAGCGAGTATTTTATTTATAAGTCGGTAATAAAAGAATAATTTTGAATTAATCCATTATGTAAGTACGTCATCCCCAGCTAGTCCTATTGCTTATTTTACTTGATAAAATTCGACGCGCTCGTAATCGTGAATTTTGTTTTGTTGACGTGGCCTATTTAACCCAAATGCAAATAAATTCGAGTTCAGGTACGTATGGTGCGTTTGTCAAAAATTTCGAGGAAAGCTTATTAGTGATTAAACCAAATATTTTAAATAAAAAAATGTGATAATTATAGTATTAATAATATTACTATATTATATTTATATGATGTTAGTGTTTGTACTTAGGCACATCACTATGACAAAAGGTCCATCAACATTTGCTGCACTAAAATTGCGATAGCGGTGTAATCTCACTGTGCCTAAATCTACTGACTCAATTAGACCGGAAAATGCGACCCCGATCCCAGTGTCCGATTTTACTCACACTTAGTAGGTATACCTGAATTAAAATTTTGAATTATTATGTAAGCCAGTACCTGACTGTTTTTCGTTCAGGTATAACTATGATTAACACGGCTTATTATAAGATTTAGAATTTTATATAGATTTCAGCCATTAAAATCACTTACAGAGCAAAAGACGACAAATGTCGGACCGCAGTCCGTATATTGTGCGGATCTGTTAACAATAAAATTGATAACTTTTTTTTAATATTGTTTTAACTCATCAACTCATCAGGCTTGCGTTATCAAGACACGATAGGAATTACATTCTTAAGCGGTCTCATGAGGCCGCTTGGATGCTGACTAGTTCATGGTTGCTAGTAAGTAATCCATAAAGCAACAAAGTAATTTGTGATCACTGCACTAGACGTAAAGTCTAGTCATCGTAATTCTATGTACGTGTCTTTGGAACGAATTCAACAGCTGGTTTCCCACAACAAACCGTGAGGCTATTGCTTAGAATGCTTGTGATTCCACACGATATCTGCTCATTGGAAACTTAAGTACGCGTATATATGTACCTGGCGTGTAATCAGATTCCTGTTCACCCCATCGCTAGTTTATTACTCTGGATTATGATACGCTAATATCAGAGCATAAATTTAACATTTTCATGGCTCTAGAAAGTAATCATATCAGTTTAGTCGGAGCAGTAAGGAGCTTAATACTTAGCGGGAACTAAGTAAATGATGACAGCTATAGTAATCCCTAGTTTCAACTGATAAGATATTATTTGTCAAATGTGTTGAACAAAAAAAAACAGGAAATATATTCCTGTAGTAAATATACTTAACACTTAAAAATTATCCACGAAATTGATGATTTATAATTTTGTAAATAATTTCCCAAATCAAGAGTATTTTATAATGTTACTATTTCTCCAACGTACTTATTTTTCCTTAAATAACAAGACTAAATAAAAATCTGAAACAGCCTTCACAACCCTGTTTATTACATTATCATCTTAATATCCCTGCTCACTCACAGCGCCTGCGATTATGCATAATTTAACATCACCTTAAAAGATTAACTGGATAGACGCAAAACTCTGCAGCTTTTTCCAGTTTAATTTTGATCTAATCTTAGCATAAAACTTTAGAAAATGATATCATATTTTTATAAACACTGTTAAGCTTTACCTTTTATTTTACATTGTTTTTTTATTTTATTTTTATTTATACTTTATTGCACATTTAAAAATAATTGTACAAATAGCGGACTTAATGCCAAGAAGCATTCTCTACCAGTCAACCAGTGGTCCAACAGAGAAATTATTAAATTAGCCACGTTACTATATTTATAGCCTCCAATTATTGTAACTAAATTGAAATCTATGTTTATTATCAATTACCGTGCGTAGTCTTGCAAAAACTCGAAAAGGCTCGACCGATTTAAATATTTAAAAGTTTACTTCCCCAAAGAGGGGTAGGAGAGTACTATATTCTAGAAGAGCAGGTAGAATCACCTGCTCTTCTAAAATATATTACTACTCCTCCATACTAAAGTGTCGACTAGCTGACATCAGTTTGTATGGTGAAGTGTTTTTAACTGATATGTTTTTTGTTTTATTTGCCTGAATATTTTCGAAATAAAAAATCGAAACTACCAATTTAATTAGGGGCATCTAGTTATTTATTGAAAACTTACAATTCCAAATTATATACTCGTAATAAGTGTATCTTCCTTAAAAGTAATGTAAACACTTGCTATGATTGAACAGGAAAAGGTACTAATAATTCAACCTGATAAAATAAGTAGGAACGTATTGGGTTAATAGAGCAGTGTGTTACGTAGTACCACAGAATAAATACTATATGGTTAAATACAAGTTTATGTTTAATTATTTCGTATTATCCGTCATTTCATTACATTTTTAAAAAGTCTACAATAATAATTCATTATTTATTGATTAAAAGACAGCCAACAAAGCATATTTAATGACAATAAAAAATATAGTTTATAGAGTTTCATTTTACAGTGCAGCCTTAATTAAAGACTACCAGACATGCATAAGGCAGTACTATTGATGTTAAAAACCATGTGAAAACTGTCGTTTATATAAAAGGAAACAATTCAACGAAAATAACGAAAAAAACACTATATAAATTATGGTTGCGTACGTAAAAAAAAACCTGTAGCTACTCATATAAAATGTAGAGTGCGTTCACGGCTTCGCCCCGGCAAACAAAGTCACAATACTCACAATTTGGGCCCATTGACACTGGGAACATAATTAAGTTTAATTTCACGTGTCACAAACAGATTTGAATTTCAAATACATCCTATAATGGCCTTTGAATCGCATTCAGATTGGCGTTTTGTTTACGGTATTTTGTGAGGTGATACAATGTTTGCTGCAGTGATTCAAATTTATTTAAAGCTTGAGTGTGCTTACATAATTAAGTTATTAATTGTATATGTCACAAAAACTCATTACCAGTCAAGATCAGTTTAGACTGATTTCAGTGAAAACTACTTGAACACCACGAGGTACGTTTGGTTGGAATCCTCTTGGTTAGGTTTAGATGGCGACACCTAATTCCATCAGTCAAAACTAGTTTTGACAGGTTATGAGTTTTGACTGTAACATATTCCATCTTTTAATCATGTTTTTTTTTGTAATAATCAAATTGTCGTAATTAATCATAATTTGGTACTATAGAGAAGATCATGCGTGTTCTTGTTCATATTATTCGTATAGCTGAAATATCATTACGATCCATTCATGTCTAAGTAAATTGTAATAAATGATATATAGCAGAGACAAAGTGTTAAGCTTTAACCTTTAAATAACTTGACATAAAACTTACCTCCGAATCCAATTTATGTAAAATAACTTTTAAGTGAAATGTTGATGAACGGTAATCTCTCATGAAAAAAAACCTTTTCAGAATATTTTAGCTCCAGTCCTAATCTATTTATGAGAGCTTTCAACTAGAGATTCCCCGCGTGTATTATCTATTATTATGTCACTATTATCATTAGTCGCACAGATGCTGCGCCGGATGACGGATGGTAACCAGTTGACCTATTAACTGTCATTCAATCAACATTAAACTGTAACAACCTTCGGTTAAGACCGACTTATTAAGAATTAATTATCCCAACGTTATGAAGATTAATAAAGGAATTACTTAGTCATACAAAGGTATCTAGTCGTGTCACAAGTTTTTATTCAACAGGTATGGCAATAATTTATTAAATACCTACCTAAGAGTTGTCGACCCGTTTGGTGTAGTGGCGCTGTAATTCGCGTTGCACTCAAAGAGTACCGAGTTCGATTTCCGGTTTAGGTCAATTCAGGAAACGATATTTTCTAAATTGGCTCTAATCTAGGTCTATAGGGAGACGCTCCTGTCAATCACATTGTCTGTTATCTCGTAACACAAGGACGATAAATATTTACTGATCAAGACAGTTGTTGTGTTGTCTATAATTATATATTTATATTTTTTTCGTTAAAATATCATACTGTTTCAGCTTTTACTTTTATCTTATAACACCGTAATATAATTGACTATGTATTAATAATTATTAGCAAAAATACCTTTTGGTTATTGTGACCTTTAAAAGTTTACCAAATTGATTTGATAACAAAAGCACGCTATCAATTTGTAAACATTGCGATTAGTTCGACACATATGAACTAATGATGAATTTTTATTCATCTATTACAAAGTCGAAACACCCTACATGTCAATTTATATTCATATCAGTTAGATTACTGACGTTTGCAATGACAGCAGATGTCTGGATGGCAGGAGCACTCGCGCGACCCCCGCGTTAGCTTGATTAGCAAGAGATGATGGTGTAGGGGGCTAAGCCGACTATGGCGTTGCATACATCGAAACCATCATAGTAATTATTCGGAAGCGGTCTATTGGAAACGCATTGTCACGTGTTTTGCATAATTTTACTGACGCAAGTTTTTCAACAGGGGTACATGTTAAGTATTTAAAAATATTTTAACAATACACTAATGTTGAAAAGAGAAAAAAACAGTTTTACACGATGAACAAACGAAAAAAGATTTGTATTCATTTTACATATTATGACATGACAAAACATCTTGAAACTTGATATTTTGGTTCTTTTTACTATAGCAGCTAGCACTTATCGTTAAATTATTTAGGTACATAAAGATAATAATTTACAGTATTCTAGGGTAATGGAAATGGCACGTACAAATACTGACAAAGCGATCGTTAACCTGATGTTTGTCGAGGATTAAACACCAATAATGGACTGGAAGTGGCACAGGTTAATGACGGAGATTTATCAATTAATTAAGAACAGGATAGAAGGCGTCACGCGAAGTTTATTGGCGGTGAGCTCCCGTGCCCTACTTCGGATACAAGGACCTCATTTGTCCCCGATCCTAAATCCGACCCAATCCGATAAATTGAATTCGATTAGAACACGTAAAAGAGCAAATCTTGAACGACGTCTATAGATATAATTTGTTTATAAATACGTTTGTGGAACAATATTATTGGAATAAAAAATGTTGCGAAAAATAATTTGCGAGTATTTTAGCTTTTTACGGCTCATTGTATTATTTCTTGGAAGTAAAAAGGAGGCGAATACCTACAGAAATATCTTGATCGCTTTTTTGTGTAACCGTAAAACCGTAAAGGTAAGACTCCACTGGTGTACGCACTATGCCCTGGGGCCTAACCGTGAACTCACCTACACTTACTAATACTCCTAGTTGAGTCACGAACGGTGGAAAAAGAATTCATGTAAACAAAGCAACTGTCATTTCTCTTTTTAACTCATTGGTTAGTAATAGAGAAATGCGTTTTATTCTCATAATTATTTTAAAATATATCGTAATTTGACAATAAATATTCAATGAATATCTTAAGCACCAAAACTATCAAAATCATATTACTGTCCTATTTCAATAAAGTTAATTACAACGTTATGTTTACAGATTATTCATCCATCTTGACCCAACTATAAGCAGTGTTGCTTTTACGTCAAACTCTATACAGAAAAAACAAAAGGAGGTCGAAGGAAAGTAAAACTGTTAATAGCGCCGTTCTCGTCTGGCTTTTGTCAAATCGTACTTTGCAAATTATTTAGAAACAAGATGTTTTATAAAAATGCATGTTTATTGACGATCAGAACAAATATCTATGTTCGTACGTATGTATTTTTTTCCAGAAAATACCCATAAATGTTTTGTAAGGACAGCATTCTTAAGAACTTATGGCTTTGTCCTATTTGTTATAGACAAAAGTGTTAGTATGTACTAATTGTTCTGCTGCACACGATTTTAGTGGAGTCGTTCCATATAATGCAGCGTTTCGTCACGATTAGATAGGGACCTGCTCTGAGTTCTGGCTCAACGAATCAGGAAACAATTAAATTTGAGCAGTCAAATTTAATGTAATGTTTGTGAGTATAAATTAAAATGACAATAATACTGCTACACCGGCTGTACCACTTTCGTCGGCATAAATTGAAAGTGTCTAATTCTAGCTCGACTGCATGTGTTGAGCAACAGCTACCTACTGGCTTACGCCTGGCATAGCTTAAGGCATATTACCTGTTCATAAAATTGAATTATAATAAGAGTAAATAGACAATATCCTGTAACAAATTATTTACATCATAGAAACCGGCATGAACTGACGGTTTGTAGTTCTTTAGAGTTAGCTCTGTAATCACAACAAGTTTGACGCTTGTTTAAGTATTACCCACAAACCACCACAGAAAAGTAATAGTTATTTATGGGTATTGGAAGCCAAGCTTCATACAGTGCGCGCTAGAGCAACGCGCATACATACAGGGTATCTCTTAGCTCAAGGATAACCTTGTAACCACAAATATACAAACATCTTAGTGAACAATACAGACCAGACAAAAATGCGTGACAGTACCTAAATATCGATGAAATTGGCAATCAAGTTAACACGGCTCTGATTCTGTTGGGCGGTATTAACCTAATTATTTTGCATTTGCATCGTTTTGTAGGTTCATTCCATTTTCAGTCGAGCCCAATGATTTACACCTGCGAAACAGAGAATAATGGGGGGCGCTGACCCAAACCCAGATGTTTGGCTTATTTAGGATATTTATGGCTCTCACCTCAAAAACGATGGCGTGTTGACTTGAACAATATTCTCAAAAACTTGTAAGTTCTCATCATTGACAGGGATAAATGGAGACGTTTGGAGGAGACCTTTGCTTAGCACTGAGACAGATTGAATACTTTCAACGTGGACCGGTGGTTGGTTGGAGTCTCGCCTCAATTCCATTGGTCGTGAGTTTGAACCCAATCATGTATCGAGCAAATGGAGATACAATAAAATAATTGATACCATAGCTAAAAAAAACATAAACACACTTTTATCTGTAGAGACAACAGCTCAACATACCACAAAGTTTTTTTTTTCAATTACCATTGATCTCTACATGTCGTACTTAAATTTAAAAATCATATATATGACTTTTTGGGTAGGTTGACCTGCCGTTGACTGTACCTATTGGACGCATTAGAACGGATCAAATGAGCCCAAACACGAAGGTAGTGTCATTGAAGAGTTCCACTATCCACCTTCTAGCTCCATCATTAAATCAGCGCGATGGTGGTAATTATTGTATTGTCATCCGAATGTCAGATACTTACCAAGTTTCAAATTAATACGTCAGTTGAAGTAGGTTAAAAAATTCTTTCAAGATTTGATTCAGTTAGTTAGTGACTGTGAAGCTAATAAAAGATAGCAAATTTATATTAATAATATTAATTAAGTATGTCAATAGTAAACTCGGTTTTGTCTTTTTTGCTAAAATTAAGATAAAACTATGATAGATACTGTCGCAATAACTGTGAAAAATCCGTAATAATGAAATACATCCAGTTTAAAATTTAAAATACAAGGTATACGTGTACTTCAATTCAATTAAATACATTTATTAATAAATAAATAACATTGTAATATGAATTTATCCGTTAAGAATTTTAACTTATTGGACCTACAAATTAACTAAAATGTCTGTTCAAATTGAAATGTTATGTCGTAGTATCTTTTTCACGTTCCAGAGGTTTAAAGCAATTAATTAAGATATCAATTAATCTAAGCTACCATTAAACGACTTACGTAAAACCGTAAACGACCGTTGGAACTGAAGGAATTGCCGTCATTTACCTGAAACTGTCCAACTGGAATGCCGAGTTACTTTGGGCCTTTTCAAACAGGGTACCTAAAGCACACAATACATAAAGCTACCAGATAAGTTAAGGCATAATAGAGTAGCTTACAAAGGGGTTTGAATGACATACTTTAAACTGTTGCTGTCGGTAACGTTGCCGCACAAAAAAGCAAATAGATAGGATACTCTTTATTACAATCAAAGAAGTTACAGTTGATGTTTACAGAATTATACACAATTATGAAATAAAATTGAGTATCTAGTTAATTTGTGTCAAAATTGCGTCAAGGTTATACTTCAAATGCTAACTGTCCTGACAGACGTTAACTTGTTTAAATATCTGCAGCTGTCAGATGAAGTGAATTTTAGTGAATTAGATCTAATTGCAGTAACATCTATCTAAACAAAAAGCCATGGCATTGGTTATGTTTACCAAATAACCTTAATAAAGTATCAAGTTGCCCTAAAATCTTAAAATAAAATAAAAATGGTTTTTACTTTATGTTTGATTATTGGTCCTTAACTACTACTACTTTATGTTAGATTTCAATCTAATGGCAAAGTTTATTTTTAAACATATATAAATATTTTACTTAAAATAAACTCCCGGTGTTATCAAATCCCAACGTGCAACGTCGTCGCTAGCGTCTGCTTACCATTCAAACATTGTACAAAAAAGTTAATAAAGTTCTCTTAGAAAAAGCCACAAAGACATCTATTTACAATTGAAACCATTGTCACCCCACTGTGGGGCTAAAATTAAAAGTTAAAAGGAGGATGTTTGGCAACGGAATAGAGTTTGTTTAGGTTCCAACAGGGACTTTTTAATGCATTGACATAATTTTGTATTCTTAAAACACATAATGGAATTGGGTTTCCTGCTATTGTATTGTGGAATTTTTCTATAAAAATCTGTGAAGATTACATTTTGGCATAATTTTTGGTGGAAATTAGCCTTCAAAAAACTGCTGGAGAACATAGTAGAGACATACCTTATAATTCACTTTTTTATTTTAGACAATTCAAAACTGACACACTCAAAAATTTTACTTTTTAAATGTGCTGATTTAATTTTGTGCACTTTGCCTCACTAGTCCTTAAGGTTTACCTTAACTAATAGGTAACCTATATTTGCATATTTTTTGTAGAAAACTATACTTTATTACTGTACATAAATAATGTACCTTTGAAGTTGGGCTAAGATGGCACAAGAATTTAAGTAGGTAGATAAACAAAGTGCTGTCATTAACTTTATCTAAATAGGATATTATTATTAAGATTTTGATAATTTTGGTGCAAAATGTATATTTTTTTAAATATTATGTAAACAACGCAACAGATTTTGATGTTGTTTTTAACTGTAAACATAATGATTCAAGAGGAAAATTTATATGTATAAAATTGAATAAACTGTTGCTTGCTACTTTGTTCGCGTGGTCTTTCCAAAGTAGCAAGCAACAGCTAGTTTAAAAATTACAAAGTGTTTTAAGCATTTTTTTTCTTCTAATTAAATGCATTTCTCTATTATTAATAAATGAAGGAAAGAGACAAACTTATAGGTACAAAGAGACAGCTGCTTTGTTTCTATATTCTTTTGCTATCTAGACCCAACTATAAGTATCGACCTTTCCCTTTCATATTCATCAAATTCACTTAATGTGCGGTTATTAAACGTTTTTTTTTTCTTTTCTTTCAGAGACATTACTTAGAGTTATACGGTTACCTGAAGAAAGGTCGGTTGGAGATAGCCAATCTGCTCATGGATGAAGGGTCAAAAAAATATGAAGACGATATCGAGATCGCCATCAGAGATTTACAAGTAAGTATCTATCTTTAATGCGTCTGAAAATAGGACAAACTTATGTAAGATTCTTTTTCGTCATATTTTCAGCCGCATTACGAACATTTTGTAAATTTTACGAGAATACCAATTTTGATTGTAATGTTACTGAGACCATATCGAAACTGGATTGCAACTCCTACTGTTGAATTACGGGAAATGGGCTTCTGGCCTTGTCCAAAATAAGTTAATACTATTTGGTGTTCGGCTCTGATTTATTATGGTTATTTTTTAGAAATTCGGTGGTATACCAGTAACAGGAGTGGTGGACGAAGCTACCGAACAACTGTTAAATCAAAAGCGGTGCGGCCTGCCGGACCGAGACATAGGCGACGCGAATGGACGACGGAAGAAGAGGTTTACAGTGCAGGGAGAGAAGTGGAAACACACCAACTTAACTTGGAGGTATGTCTACTTCTAGTCTAGTTTGCTGTATATTAAAATAAATAAGTTCGAAAAAAACACACGGTATCACGTTTTGCTTGTTTTTCAGTACCAACGCCATCTAGTAAACACAGATTGTACTACGTTTTGTTGAGAAGGAGATCTCGTAAAGTGACATCTAACGGGATGTTCTAAAACTAGCATGTACAAATTATCAACATAACATGCTTGTTAGTTCGTCCGCGTCGTCCAAGGGGCACTGTTTAGTTTTGTTGTATTACAGGGTAGATGGCAGAACAAGCATGCAAAAGGATAACTGCTGTAAACTAGAAGAAGTACTTTTTTTATTGTTACAATTTGAAATATAAAAAAATGGTTCTGACCTTGCAGAATTCGGATGGACTCGATGTGTTTAAAGTAAACGTAATTATTGTTTGTGTGCTGTTCTGTTGTGTCGTTGTGATGTCCTTTAGCAATAAATATTCTTTATCTTTATCATATCTTAAGTCTAGCCTAACAATAACCCTTACGATGCCCGAAGGGTTATTTTTTCCAGAAAAAACGTAGGTAAATAACTAGGTAATCTAAGTAGTTTAAGTTATAGGTTCACAAGTCCTGCCTCTGTAGGTACTCTGTTCCTTTTCGATCATTATCTCATTTTATCGACGTCAAACGTCGATGTTATCAATACTTTATCTATAGTGTATTTTAGATTTGAGTAATGTCTATTTTTTACCAGATTTATTGGCTTTTTTGTTCCGTGTGTTGTCAAAATTATAAAACCCGATAAGTACTATCGATAGGAGCTAACGATCGCAACGCTATACTTAAAGAGAAGCGGTATGATATAATTTAAAACATATTACAAAGGTCAGTAACCTTTTTCGTTTTACGAATGTTTTACACACTACATTATTTTATGTATCTACCTCATGTGATTAAGCGGAAAGTCGAGTAACCTACCTACCAACTACTATTTGCTTAAAGGCCACATAAAATTGATGACAAATAATAGTTAAATCACGGCCTCGTAAATTTTATGATGCTTTCCGCGCGGCTTAATTAAAAGAATCGTCCCTTCGACGCCGACACGAGTGTATTCAACGTCACAACACAAGAAATAAAAATCACAATAAAGTTGTTTAGTGCTAACCTACAATACAATGCAAGCACTTTTAAGTAGAAAAATGCCGAGAGGTTAGAAAACAGAAATTAGTTACAACACTGTATTTTTTCATTCTTTTTTTTCTTTTACCTCAATACGTAATTAATTAGCCAAATCTGGCTGCCAAAAACGACCAATTTACAATAGACTTATAGGTGAAATTTGTTACATTTTACAAATTATTTCTTTAAACAAACTATTAAAGATAACATCCATGCAAAGTCAACTCGCAAACCATTCAACGTTAGTGCCTATTCAATTAAGAAGTTATTATGTGAAGTTACTTACCTACTTTAAACAAAACTAGCTGGCTCGACAGACGTTGTCTTGTAGTAGCAAAAATCTCATGGAAAAAGATATTCAGTTATTTACGAATAAAAAAAATTAAGGAAACTTTTTGAGTTTCTCTTTTCACACAAACATTTTCCTGACAATCTCGAACACAGCAAAAAAAGAAATAGCTAAATAGGTTCAGCCGTTCAAAAGTGATGCTCTTACATATATTGGCAGTAGATTTTTATTTATATACTAGCTGTCCCGGCGAACTTCGTTTCGCCCCTTCATACATTTTTTTTCGTGAATTTTGAAGTATTTTTGTAGTTATTCTGCTACGAGTATTCGGGGCGGAGACAAATCCAACAAACCAAAGATCATAAAAATCGGTCCAGCCGTTCTCGACTTATAAATAGTGTAACTAACCCGACTTTGTTTTATGTATTTAGATAATAATTCATTAAATATTATTACAAAGGTTAAACACTCAATCACGACCTAAGTAGTTTAGGTAATGCAAGTGAGAAAATGTGGGTTTGATGATGAAGTGATGAAATATGCAATTTACGTAAGTACAATTACTTATGAAATTATACGAATTAGTTAATGCGAGCGATGTGATTATACGATTGCACATAGGGTCGCTACTCGCTACCTAAGCTACACGACACTCGACAGTGTACAGAGTTTATTCAACTTAGTATCCCAAGAGTGAAGCGGTCGACCCGCAAGCGTCTATTTGAAGTGGAAACCGCCGCAGAACACGCGGATAATTTGAAAAGTTCACAATCACCTGCAGACCGCGACTTCAGCACAATTTCCTGTTGAATTAATGGTCTGTCAATATTGTAGTCTTCATTACAGCTTGTTGTGCGAACAAGCAATAAAATGAACAGCGCTATCTCGCGGCGGGTTTACGAGAATGCGGCGCCGCTTTTGGACTAAACGTCGTCTATGCCTGTGCTGTGGCGACTGCCGCCTAACATTACTAGTTGAATAATTGTTTACTCACTTCATAGTATGTGCCTACCTACCATGTTGATACCTACGATTAAATGCGGTTTTAATAAGTAATTTTTAAAAGATCAAATTTTGACTATAGTATAAGCCCGCATAACCATACCTACATACCTACCTACTCACGAAGATGACTTCGACTAATGTTAAGTACATATTTGAATTTGATATTCAATGTGGAACATCCATGAAAGTTGTTATTATGTACATATTTACATTTTAATGTCAACCTATGTACTGTTTTTATAACTATGAACATCAAAACACAAAAGCATATGATTTTAAGTGTACTGTTCACATAAACGAAAATTTTGCTTAGGTAATAATGTTAATAAGGTACTTATAGGTATTAGGTCCCACAGCAATGTCGGGATTTTGAGTCAAATAGATACAGACCTAACAACTGCCTGATTAACAAACTAAAGAAGCTATCTGTATTTCACTGAATTGTCCTTTCATCAAAACATTCACAGCTGCAGCTGGTTTTACAACAAAACTCGTCTCTTTATTAAAATGCGTCATGCGTGCACTTGTTGCGCTGATAAACTGGCAAATAAACAAATATCGGCGTGTTCCAGACGTCCGATAAAGGTAGTTATTACGGGTATAATGGTATTGTTCCGCCATGTCTCTGACAGTTCGTGACGGGCACGTTTCGCCTCCCGCTGGGTGCGGCGCTGTCATCGCCACTCGGCCCAACACTAGAAAACAATATGGAAATGATATCATTATATTTCAACATCTGGTACTTTACATGCTTCATGTGGATGTGAAATAAAATTGTTGTAAAATAACTGTTGCCAGCTTATCCCAGCGTCACTCTATGTAGTAGTAAAGGCTATTTGACCTGAATTTTAGAGATAGTATGTAAATTTCAGTCGCTAAAACCATTTTAGCTTTCTTTCATGACCCCCTATAAGTATAATACAACCACGATGTTAAAGCTGCGGTTGAAATACCATGCAGTACATTCGTATACCCTAACATCGCAGTCTCAGAGCTCTAACTATCATGGTCGTGTACTCAAAAGTTATACGAGGTTATTATACTAGAATACGATATACAAGTAAGTATTACTGTAGTCATCATGCAAACAAGTTAGTGCAGAAGTAATTAGAAAAAAAAATCTGAGCTGAACACCTACAAGTCCTACAGTCATATTTATCAACCAAAAAACCGGTCGTTTTAGTCCTAGAACTTGTAAAAATAGATACTTCATACATTATTTATCATCCAAATATGATATGTGCATTATAATGTGCATTAGTTTGTGTGAAGCATATGTTTTTTTTTTCATGATTTCGAAGCTTCAGCTTTCAGCTTTCTTCAGCTTTCGAAGCAGATATCGATTATGTAAGTGATTTCAAGTGGTATGTATACTTTTATACACCCGTTAATTCCTGAATTTGGAAGGTACACTGTGTCCATCTAGATATGCCCTAGACTACTTATTTAGGCAATAAAATAGATGACGACCCGTTATTAATTGTCACCGCCCCGCCACACCCCGCCCTCGGCACCCTGTGGCCGTACAAACTAGGTCGACATTACAATATTGAGGCATTTCACAATTTCTATTGCTCTTTAGTGCGACTGTACGACGTAATAAAAGGCTTATTATGCGTATATTAAGTCGTTTGGTAAGCAGATTTACCTAATACGTGTGTACATACAAATACGTTGATAAAGATTGTGATCTTGTTTTTTTTGGTAAAGAATGAAGTCTAATTACGTAGATAATATGTACAGAGAATATTAAAACATTTTTATAAACAAGTAAATATGGCTCTAAATATAAAGTTTCAATAAAATGAAAAAAATAGTTTTACCTCTAATACACTTGAAAGCAATGGATTCAGGTCATTAAATTAATTTTACCTGTATCCGGTAAACCATAAAAGCCATCTCGATTAACAAAAATATTAATAGAACAATCTATTATTTTCGTCCTGGTCTGGTCCTTACTGCAGTTGGGTAAAAAATAAAAATACCTGAAATTATTTACCACTTTAACCTTCGTAGATTCTGGAGCGTGAATATTTTTGTAAGTGACATGATTTCATTGCTCTTGGGGTGTATGTATTAACCTATTAATATAACCGATATGAAAGTTTCGATGTTTTTAAATCGACAGCTAATGGCGCACAGATAAATCATAAACTAGAGTCAATCTAAGTAGGTACTTTGTAGGTAACCCAGGAATTTTAAATAGGTCTATAAAGTATATCTTTTTGTGTTAAACCGAATGCACTGAATCGCTAGTAATATTTTTTTATATCACGCAGTTTGCAATGCCTTTTCGTCTGCTAACCGATTGCTACGAAACGATCTTGCTACGAAATCAAATGTTTGCCACCACCATTTGTAGTCGTAGTGGTCGTAGTAAATAGCTGACACAGTTTGTAGCTTTAACATTAGTGTTCATTATACATAATACTATACATAAAATAGAAATATATACCTACTTAAGCAAGAAACTTGACTTTCCGTGCGTTTCCAACTAACAAAAGATTTAATTAGATTTACGGATTTACATAAGGTGCCTGATGAAATATATGTATTTACCTACATACAAGTAAGTGGTACAAGGTTTTGAATTTGCTTCGTTCGTGGTCTTTAGAATTAGGTACAAGGGGGTAGTTAGAAATTACTTCATGTGAAAGATATTACAAGAATAAGCCCACTACACTACATGACTATATGAGAATCACAAACCATACAGTATACAGGTTTAGTTTATATTTAATAGTTAAAATAGTAGTGGTAATAAAAATGTGATTTAAAGTGTTAAACTTTAAAGAGATGGATTGTAATTGTTTTCTTGCAAAAATAATGAAAAATCCTTTTTCACAAAAAAAATCATAACGACGCAACACGGTACAAACAAAATATACGGTATCATTTACAAAATTCGTAACACTGCAAACAAATCTTAATAAATAACATTAAATCTTAGCAAAATCAAAATTGAGGAGTTACCCCTGGTGGGACTCGAACCCACAATCCCCGGCTTAGGAGGCCGATGCCTTATCCATTAGGCCACAGGGGCTCGCTGTTTAAGACTGAAACTATATGTTACTCCCTACATTATTCACCCTTTTTTACCGAAAAACCTAATTATTATTGTGAATAGCGATCATCAACTGATGCCTGCGACTTCGTTCGCATGAAGAAACCCTTTCGGGCGTCAGAAGACCCTATCAAAGTTTAATAACAATCTGATCAATGGTTACTTAGGTACGCTTAGAGGACAAATATACCTACTTACACTAGCTTCCGCTTGCGGCTTCGCCCGCATGGAGTTCGATCTGTCACTTAAAGTCCTTATCAACTACCTAAGTCACTCCCCAGTTCAAAATAATTAAATAATACAATAAACCCAATCAATGCCTCGCTTTAAAAGTAAAAGAAAAAGCAACGCTGTCGCCGATGCATTATTTTAGAACAAATTTGATTACCATAAAAAATGTTTTAGTGAGTCAATCTTAGTCAATCTGAGGACAAATATACCTACAATCAATGTCAATCTTAATAGATAGGCATATGCTGTCATGGACTTTTTTGAGAACTTTTAAATGGGAACAATTCCGTGATACATGATTTTTGCGTAACTTTAACCGTTTACGCGGCGCACGCAACGGAACCTCTCAAAAGGAATAATTTATCCCGTTTTTGCAACATTTTTTATTGATACTCCTCTAGTCGTAGCGTAATGTATTAAAGCCTAAAACCTTGATCGATAAATGAACTATCCAACGCAAAAATATTTCTTTAATTCCTATTAGTAGTTCCTGCAATAAGATTAACGCATTCAAGCAAACATACAAACAAACGCTTCAGCTTCATATTATTAGTACCTATAGATAAATTTAAAATTGCGGTTAAATTAGAAGTAGTCGGCTCCATCTCAATGGCTAATAAAAATAAAAAATGACATTACTGTTATTGTGTGATATATTACATGATTTATTCGAAGCTCATTTATATACCATAGAGGGTAGATCAAAATTTGCAATCAGTTAAAAGCATAATTAAGTAGGACGTTATAGTTTTCAGGCAGAGAATGAATGATTGCATTAGGTTCAAATCTTAAAGGTTTTTTTTTAATATGTGCAATTAGGTTTAATTAATATTATGACATAAAATACAAATTATCATACATAAATCTCACAGGTGTACAGTTTCCAAACTTGGGTACAATTTTTGTCCTTCACGACCAGTGCACGGGGCCGAAGGTGTGAAAAATCGCAATAAATATATTTTCGCAAACCGCTTATTATTTAATTATTGTAACTGTTTATCAACCGACTTACATCTGAAAGAACAATATCTAAACGAGCAGAAAAATAAAAATTCAACGACAGAGAAAAAAAACAAATTTTACAACTCAAGTTTTTACTACAAATAAAAATTAAGTTATTCATTAGGAAAAAGAAAAAAAAAGAAATATTGAGCAGTAAAAAAGAGCCGCCCGAACAGGGACTTGAACCCTGGACCCTTGGATTAAAAGTCCAATGCTCTACCGACTGAGCTATCCGGGCTGATGTACTAAGTGGTGAAATTACGTAACATTTGCCCGGTGTGACTTACTATCTTTTATTGTTATATTTCGATTTGCATTTTTATTCAGTGGCTGTCCAGTGATTAGCTGGACCGATTATTTATATCTCATGATGTAACCTCCTTGCTAAGGCACTTCGTCTTGTGAGGAGGGTGATAAATTGTGCTGAAATTTAAACAAAATTTAGTTAAGTAATTTGTATAAATATGTATTTAACAATGGACCTTGCTTAGTTATCCGTTTATTCCTTTTATTTATTATTTTAAAAAAGTGTTAAATAAAATAACACAAAATCGTTTAAGGACTGATTCTATAGTGCTTGCATAGAACAACTTATTATGGGGCGAAATCTTAACTTAGAAATTCGAAAAAAAATTCTTACTTGTCCTAACTAAATGACCGATTACTTAGCTGTTGCGATTTGGTCCCACAGATAAAGTTGTTTTAGGTAAGTATTTTAGCACCAGAATCAGCTCCTAAGAGGTTGTGCGTTTTTCCAATAATCCAATTACACCTTGTATCTTGTATTGTATGTTTAGTGTAAGCAAATAGTCTCAGCTATTCCAAACAAAAATTAGGATGTTGAATTATTATTTATGAATAAAATACTAAGTTAAAAAAAATTGCCTATGTCCTTAGTATAAGGTTTTTTCGTACCAAATATCGGTTTAGTGGTTTAGCCTTGAAAGCGTTATAGATAAGGCAGACAAATTTCTTTCGCATTTATAATAATACTAGCTGCCTCGGCAAACTTCGTACCGCCCTTTCATTATTATTTTTTTTCGTGATTTTTCCCGTGTTTTCTTCTGCTATTCTGCTATTCGGGGCGAAGACAAGTTCAACAAATTAAAGATCATGAAAATCGGTCCAGCCGTTTTCGACTTAAATGGTGTAACTAACCCGACTTTCTTTTATATTAGAAGAAGATATGTATGGATGATTGATTATAAAGACATAATGCGCCCACCGCACTGCGGCGCGGCTCTCAATGCTTAGGTACTTAGGTACAGTCAACGGAAGGTCAACTAGCCAAAAAGTTAAAGGTCTTGAACCAATTTTCAACTATAAGTCCGACACATAGAGATCAATATCAATTGCACTGATTGAGAAAATTTTACGTTTTGTGGTAGGTTGACCAGCTGTTGTCTGTACTATCGAGTACGGTGCAGGCCGCGCGGGAAGGGTCACCGGCACCGGGCAAACAGGCAAAAGATACAGGATGTAAAATAACATAGGGCGTTCCCTTAACCCCGTTTATCTTCAAAATTAATAGATTAAAATTAAAATATCAACTTACAAAAATAAGCATAAAAAATTAAAATACACAAAATATATAAAATTCTAAACACTTGTTTAAAACCAAAATCGTAACGCCGAATAGTAATTAACGTATTCACGCTGCGCAAACTGGCAACGTCTCTTTTCTGTCTCGCTCGCACGGTGAGAGAATCGGATTTTTAGTATTTTTAATAAAATTTAATAATATATATATTTTTTTTATGAATGGACACTATATTACTGTTAGGAGTTAGCAGGATCGACTTTTGTTAATTAACATGATATGTAATATTCTGTGTTGCTGCATAGGTAATATTGTGAAGTATAACTTGTTAAGTTTTGTGGTAAACATTTTTTTGCTGTTTTATTGATTTATTCACTTTATAATGTAAGCGAATAGCAGTGCAGTTAGTACAATAATAAATAGATGGTAATAAAATAGTTATATTATAACCTCAATGAGGCATTCGTGAACTCAATTATTTAATAAAATTAGTCTAAACTATATCAGCATTTCATTTACAATTATTAAACAATATTTTATCCATTCAATTAATCGATATTTTAATATCACATGCTTTTAAATTATAATAATAATGTCAAAAATTCACCTAGTATTAAATCAATGTATTAAATAACAATTATCAAATAAAATTAAAAATTACAAAAAATAATTAAATTATTGGTTAGTACCACAGAATAGGAATCACATAGCGTGTCTTAAGTGTTATGTGGTTATTACTATGGTCGGAGATTATTATAGGTTGAGATTTTTGTAATATATAAACTTATTATATCTCAGCGTACACTTCCATTCAAAACTAAGAGCGATATACATTTATATCTCATGATCATGATGTAATGTAGTGAAAAATCCAGCTTTATGGCTTTTGTGCATTAGCTACTTTGCAGGTCTCGCCTCCAGACCCTATTTCTCTTGCAGTCAATTCTTTAAAATGGTGAAGATTTGTTGAATTATTTAAATTACTAAAAAATCTTGCATAACAGTAATGAATTAATGATTAAAGCAACTTTTGGGTACAACCATTATTATTTCATTCTCGTTTACTTAAAATTAGTATAGCATATTTTATAAGTTACCTACATTTATGAAGACACGGGGACAGGCAGCCAGGTCGCGTGACTGCCTAATACGATTATCATAGTCGGCCGAAACAGTAAGAATATTACCCTATAAGTAGGTAGGTATTTCTATTTTTAGAAAGTGGATTTGTATGGGTTAGCTATGAAAGTGGATTAAAGAGTTTCATGTCATGTTTTTCAATAGGCTTTGATTGTTACTGGCCAGTAATAATGTCAGTGCAGTCATTTGTTTGGTGGCAAAGATGTTGTCAAGGTTAAAAATGTACATTCCTTAAATAGTAAAAGTTGTTGTATTCGGACACTAGAATCACCCCCTTTTGTATCGAACAGGGTTTCTTTTTATACTTTGTATTGTGACAAGGTTTAGAACCTACGTAACACTTGTATTGTGACAAGGGTTAGAACGTACGTTTGGCCTACGTAACAAATTTTGGTCCTTTACCATAGATTAAAGAATATGGTTGATTCATCTACCACAGAATGGCATTTCTCGAACGATATTCAACTTTGAGTTTAAAATGTAGAATTTTATATCAACTGCGATTTGCAATATTGTGGTGTAGTTGATGGTTAACTGTACATAAACTCTTCATATATCTTATAATAAATACTTATTGTGAATGTACATATTACATACATTTACTTACTTTTTCTACAAAATAACTAAATTGGATTTCATTCGCTTTTTAGAGTTTCGATCCGCAAAAGGAAAAACCCCTAGGATCACTTTATTGTCCGTCTCTCCGTCTGTCCAGAGTCCAGACCATTGAGATACTATGTTGAAATTACTACCACATAGGTACTTCGGTCTGAGTTTTATCGGAGGTTTTATACATTCAAGCTTATAATAAGTAAACTCAATCACCATTTAAAACTATTTTGACACTAACACACGTATGATATATTTTATTATATCTCCCAAAACAAGAGACAAGGTTTCACAGTACAAATATACGGAATATCTTAAAATCGTTAATGTTTGATATTTAACAATTATATTACATTAAAAATGCGATGAAAATTTACCGTTTTAGATCATTTTTGTTACGGGGTCTACAGTAAAAACGGTTATACACACATACAATAGGTTCAACTTGATGTGATTATAATAGAAATTCTAAAGTAAAATTACAAATAATAAAAACCGGTTTAATTAGGAAATACTGTGGTACGGAACCCATGCGTCGGGAGTCCGAATTTTTTAACAAACCATAATAATAACCTTTTTAATTTCAAAGCCTTACCAAATATAAACATTAAAGTAACTCTGCCAAGATATAAAAGCGTGCCTTAAGAAAGGGTTATTTTTCTTTTATTCATTGCGTAGCCCTAAAACAAGCTAGAAAGTGTTGTTGCAACAAGTTATTTTTGAACTATACAAACAGTGTTTTGCTCATTTCTTTTCAACACAATAACGCAATACTTGTAGCTTAGTTTCAACATTTCCTATTGGTTTTTCTGTTAAGCAAAGAACTCTAATAAAGTCTTTTGTTGTCGCTAACTTTATTACCACTGCGTTATTTTTTCCTCACGGTGTTTTCCAGAAGGGCTATGTACCTAGTAACCGTTGTCACAAACAAAGAAGGCTCAGAAAAGCCGATTCTAGCTTGTACTTATATCGCAAACGAATTCTATTATAATTACCGGTTTACATAATCGCTAGCAATTTTAATTACTGAAACTCGATTATCGTTGAAAGTATACACAGAAATAGAAGTAAGTGCGTTTTTTGTACTAACCTTGTAGGTTCTGAGTATACCGTTCGTACTTAGTTTATACCGTGGTTGTATTGTGAAACAGTGACGTCATAGTAACCTGATAAGATAGGAACAATCAACCTTTCCAAGGAGCGGGCGGGTTAAATAACAGGAGTCTGATTAACTTCATATTGTGGGGACATCGTCATTTTCTCGCCTAGATGGGTAACACAATAATGACAGAATAGGTATGACATGGCTGGCGCCCGTTTCATCAAGCTGTTGCTCGAATGCAGACACTCTCTTTCTCGTGTTATGGACAAGCAACAAAGAAACCTGCATTATACTATAATTTTTAAGTATTACGTACTCAATATTTACATAAAAAAGGGTTATTTTAGTTTTTCCCATGGGCGCGGGGCGCTTTCTTGATCGAATAGAAATAGGCACTATAAATAGTCGTCAGTAAATTGATACAAATTTACGGTTTTCCTTAGGCATGACCAGGTTGTCATATGTATCATTTATGAAAGATGATAGGAGAGTCATTTTGACTCTCTCACACTGAAATTGTACTAAAAAAAAAAAATATACATTTTAAAGCGTTTGGTTTGGTAATCAATCACGCTCTAACGGCTGATTGGAATTAGCTGAAATTTAGCACACTTAAACTCAGATATTGGTCTAACTTACATCCTGTGTGTTTTTTTATCCCTCCTTGGCTTAATTCTGATGTCTGTGACGAAGGCGCGGGCTGATGCTAGTCTTTAAGAAAAATTACATTGCTTAGACTGCATGGCGATTGATTACTGTTGTATTATAATATATTTCAATAAGACTTTTCTCTGTTTATAGCGCTAGAAGATAACTACCTTTTTATTTTCATCTAAAAATAAAAACTTTAAATCGCTCTCCTGTAAAGTTATCGAAATGTCGCTTGATGCCATTTGCCTTGCAATGCAACCGTCGACATAAATATTAATATGCGCCAGACAAGAGACCATTTATCATGGTCTCGACGTAAGGAATAAACATCCTTGTGTGACGAGGTATATTGCCAGGGGCGTCTCCCAGCACACCCAGACTCGAGCCAATTTAGAAAAGTTTGCTCTCGGAATCGAACCCTTTGCGTTAAAAGCAAATCACTATGCCACTACACGAATTGGGTCTTGAAATGTAAAATATCAAATTTGGCGAGCAAATTGAATATAAACTTTCCAATCTAGGTACTAAAAGCTCCCTCAGTAAAATTAAATTCCAAGGCGAAGCCGCGGGCAAACAATAGGTAAGTAAGGCAAGTGCGAAGGTGACTGTCATTTTGTTATGGGTTGCCTTTGATTAGATGCTCAGTCATGTGTGTAATTTTGACTATATATAACTCCTTATAAACTTAACCGGTTCAAGAAATACTGAACTCAATTAGATATTTTCTAACGTTACTAACGAAGCAAAACATCCAATAGCTACTTTGTAGAATAGGTATGATTGTATTTTAAATTTTCGAAACATTCGTTTGGAGAACATTGGCTTAATAGACTTAAAAGTATTCATGGTAATTGAGCTGAAAGCTCATAGGTACAGCCAGCATAAAAAGTCAATGACCACATTCTGATTTTCATAATCGCTATACACCATTTTATCTCAAAACGCTCAAGTACTAGAATTGACCTTATATTTGTAATGTTGAACGATTTAGGTATGTTGTATGGCGATTTTGAAAATGTTAATATGGACTTATGATGCTGACCGTACTGGCTTGTTTACCTATATGAATACGCAGGTATATTTCGAAAATGTTTGATTTCTAGTACCTAAATTGGAATAATGCAATAGAGCCGTTCTAAACTTAGAGTTTTCATCTTCAGGAGAATAATATAGATATTATTATGCTGTTCTGTAGTCAGCTAGTTTTATAACGGTTTATGATCGTTTTAATATGTGGACTGAATGCTATACAAATTATCTGTCAGGCAACTTTAGACTCATTTTAGAGTATTGATTTGACTGAATTTAGACTTTGAGTGAGCAGGCGATCTACCTGATAGGAAGCGATGTCGTCACTCATGGACATTTGCAATATAAAAGAGGTTCCCAATGCGTTGAAAGCTTGCATGAATTGTAACTTTGTTGTCAGTAATAAAATGAAGATATATTCCGTTATGCTTGCTATAAGGTGTAGTATATGTCACGTTACCGATACCAGTGGTCACTTCGTCTTCATATATATTAGGTTCATTCTCGTCTCCGGTCGTTGGCGAGCCGTTCCATCCTTCGGCTGGTCGTAAATCCCGACCAGAAAACAATCCGGGCGTTCGCCAAGTATCCTGTGCGTCTGAAATTCCAATTAAGGGGAAGCTCTAGAGTTCGCAGGTCGGCTGCACGCCGCGATCACTCACTTGCACTTTTAATTAATTTATTTATCGAGTTCGCGAATCGACGGCGCAACTCGCGCCGGCGCCCCGCCCCGCTCCCGACTATATAAACCATTGAGGGCCGGCGACGACCGACAGTTTTCTCAGGGACGCCGGGGGCGCCGGCCGCCCTGCCCCGAGAATGCGTCGGAAGGACGTGGGTCACTTGAATTTTTAAAGTTGAAATGTAAGAAAGGGCGCGAGGGGTTGTGAGTAGGGCCGCGGGCAGCGAAACGTCGTCGAGGTGACCTTGAGGTGAGTGAGTGCAGAAGCGGCGAGTCGATAGGCGCGCCTCCCGCCCACGGGCCTGCAATACAGCTGTTTTACTTGATAACGCGCCGTTTCATTGCCTATTGTATTTTTCTCTATGATTTCCGCGCATTTTATCGCATATCGCGACTGACTCATTCCCTCCTTGATAAATGACGTCACTTGGGACCAACTTCGCTCTGAATCTGAAGTAATTGCATTGAAACTTTATTTGCATAATCTTACAATTGCTTTACTGTTTTTTGTATATATATTTGAAAACTAAATACTTTAGGTATATCTTATTATCGCCGCTTATATTTCAACCAGTTTTTTTTTATTATGTAAAATAATATAAGAAAAGCGTTAAGTAAGTATTGGAAACTTTCAAAAGATGAATGAGTCGCGCGTAAAGGTCATTAAGGGTCATTGTCGTCTTTTTTTTTCTGAAAATATACATTCTCTTTATATTTCACGAATATTTCTTCAATGAACTTTCCATATTTTGTAATGCAGTAAATTTGAATGCACATTCCACGAGTCGTTCAGCTGCGAACAAAAATGTTTCACGCTTGCCGGCTCCCGTCCGTTATTATAGAAAAATGCGGCGTGTGCGTGTATTATGGCTTAGTGTATATTGCATACGTATGATAGCATTCATAATCCATTGCGAGCCCATGAGGCTGGCACCAATTGAGTTTCGCACGTAAATCGGAAAATCAGTGTATACCCCCATAAACTGGGTAGTAATAAACTGAGCCTGATTTTTACTTTAGAACTGTATGGACTGCAACAGTTACGAATGCCATTAATCCGATAGTACTTTTTTAAATTTCTATAGATTTGCTTTTGAATTTTTGCTATTAAAAATATACTTAAAATAGTTGCTGACGAGAAATAAATCGCTTTTTTCATGCTTTTGATATATTTTGAAACGATGAAAAAGCGCATCGATAGGTAAATTACATAAAGCCGTTCCTTAGCGCTGCACTTATTACGATATTCACGCAAAAAGTTTCTAACTTGCCTTAATAGAAATCCGCTTCAGGTTTGCCTTGAGATGAGGCCAGTGTCCTTAAGTAGAACGTATAACTTTACCTATTCTAAGATTAGCTAGTATTTTGCCAATAATCAAAACTACAAATCCAACGGAAACTGGACAGCGCCGGCGTCGACGGTAGCCGACGACCGCAAACGGTGGGATTTTGAGAACGACATGGTTCCGACGTTGTCAACCGATCGGCTGCGGTCGCGAAATAACAACGACCGCAGCTTCGACCGGCTTGCCTATTCTAATTCTCTAATAAAACATGCGGCGATTGTATTACCATAGCGCTAATTCCTTTTTACTGGGTATGGATTAAAGGGACAGTTACCTTTGTAGCCAGAAAGTATTATCGGTTTGGTCAAAAATAACAATGCCATTATAAACTTGTATCAATCCCCGGTCCAGCCGGCCCAACAATGCTCTTCTCCTTTGTATTTTTCAGTTATTACACGGTATGGCTTAATGCTGTAAAAAAAAGCCTTTCGTAGTACAATGAGTTTTTGTAGCTCTAAAATTGGTATTGATTTCACATACGAACATGAACATGTATTAGAGCCTATATACAAAGATGTGCACGTTCTCTTTAAAAAAGTAAAAAATATTAGTTTTTTTCAAGATATATACATATACTGTAATTATCATAACGCCATTGGCTATACTGGCTGTCCCGAAACTCAAGGGTAACCTTGCCACATATATATACACATACTTACATGGTGGTGAAAAACTTCTGTTCTATGACTTTTAAAAAAATTCATCAAAATTTATCGACTTTCCATACCAAATTACTAGAGATTCAATTAAATTCAATATATTTATTGCATTCTATACAGGGTGTAACGAAAAGGTGAAATAAAACTTTAAAGGGTTATTCTACGGCTAAATTACATCAACTTTTTCTATGGGACCAACATCGAAATCGCAAAAAAAAATCACTTTCCCATACTAAAACGCGACCAGCTGGCATCAGTTTGTATGGAAACGTCAATTTTTTTTTGAGATTTTGATGTTGGTCCCATAGAAAAAGTTGATGTAATTTAGATGTAGAATAACCCCTTAAAGTTTTATTTCACCTTTTCGTTACACCCTGTAATGTCACACAGGTGTTATAAATAGGTACATAAGACAGATCATTACTCGGTTAATACTCAGTACTCGGCGTACTCGGCGGGTTTTTTAATACTCGTACTCGGCCGAATAAATCGGTTTTAATGCTGAGTATACTCGGTTTAAGTAAAACAATATATTTTAGTAGATATAATTAAAACAACAATGTTATTCTTTTGTGTGTTTTATTTTAACATGGTTTAACATTGCCGTCGTAGAAGCCTTTCGTCCAACACCACTATGTGAAATCAGAGAACTGCATAAGGTACATTTTACTTAGGTTTTATCTTCTTCAATCTCGTCGTAAAATGTCCAAATTCGTGATCTTTTACGTGAACTCATTAACTCATCAAACATCAAACTCGTCAAGAATCACCAGGTAGTACACACCTCCTACACACAATTGTGTACTTGTTTACGAGTCCGAAACAGGAATTTGATTGAACCGAGTTACTCGCCAAGTACTCGGTTGGAAAAAAATTGAACCGAGTAAAACTCGGTACTCGTTACTCGGCAAAAGTGCTACTCGGCGCATCTCTACAAATTACGAAACAGCCGATTAAATTTATATAGAAAAACTAAAAAAATATTAGCATATTTTCAAAAGTCATAGAACAAAAGTGGTTTAATATGATGTATAGAATATGTAGCAAGGTTACCCTGGAGTTACCGAACACCCTGTATATAAACATGATAAGTTTAACTTTATGATATTTTTTTCGAGATAATTAGAGAAGAGCGTGTGAAAAAAGCACTTCATTATACCTATATACTAATGCGAAAGTAATTGTGTGTTTCATACCGCATAATAATAAATGAACTAGTATAGAACAATGAAACGTCTAGCTCAAAATGATGTTTATATAGCAATTTACCGTCGCGAAGGCTTGATTACTATATTAAATTGGTAACATGAAAATCCTTATTACAATGTAAGCAATAAGTTATAAAGCATACCGGCTAAGCGCGGTTGGTCGGTGGCCAACTATAGACGGTTTTAATTGCTGTCTCAGAAAGGCTCTTAATTTGCCTAATTTACCCGAACCCGCTCAAGCTAAATCGCACGATTTAATGGGATATCCGAATGATGCGCATTGTTTTAAAACGTCTTGCGCCAGTTAGGGACGATTAGGTACTTTGTTTTCGCGAATATGTCCGTTAAGAAGGTAATTTTTGGACGAGTATTCATTTCCGACCCTTTTTCGGTCGCGGAGTCGGGTATCAGGGTTTTGCCCCCGGTTTAAAAGGTCGGGCACAACAGATTTTTGGGTATGGTTTTGGTAGCAATTGTGTAAATTGAAAGTTTCATTCATGCCTTAGGAATGTAAAACATATTCAAAATATATTATGGTCTGCTAAAAATGGTTCTTTGATTGTGATAATAAAAGCTACACGAAAATATTCAGTCTTTATTTTTACTTCATTTTACTATACTTTCAAGAAACAAAAGGCACTCGATAACATTTGAACTACAAGCTAATGTTCCCAGTATTTATGGGCGTCTCGTTGAAAAGTACAAAATGTCGATATGGTTTCAACAAAAATGGAAAAGATAGAAAACAAAAATGTGGCCCGTACCAACCGTTCTTCGAGATTGCTTTCGTGTGCACGGCTATAAAGGCCGCCGAGTGTGTGCTCGCCAGTGTACAGTCAGTTGCAAAAACATGTTTTCAGTTCCCTTCCTTAAATCCAAACCATAAGCTCCAATATAGATACGTATCTTTGTATTTCACTGTACGTGGGTATTTGTACAACGAAACTTTGCTACTTACCTACCTGTAACTAACATTGACATTTACATATTTTATCAAAACTTTACGAGGACAGTTTGCGACTGGAATAAAGTCTGAAATACGAGTATTTTTACTTTTTTAACGATATCACGTGCAGTCTTAAGTATAAAGTCACGTGAAGCTGATATAGGTGCACTATCTTCTAAACTATCAACGTAACTATTGACTTGTTTCTTTAGAAAATTGCTCTTGTAGCTAAATAAAAATCGTAGATGTAACTCGAAGTATAAATATTTATTGCTTATTAACACATATCTCACTGCTCTTTTAAAATACACCCGATGACTTGAGGGTTGGAGGATATTAGTTTTGACATTTGATTATAATTGATCACGAATATTCCTTGACAGACTAAAATCAGTAACACAAGGAACCCCATTTTTTATTAAATGAATGGATTTCTCGGCTTTCTATCTATAAACAAAAACTTTTTTATTTTATTTTATTCGGAACACCAACAGCATTGATACAATCTATGAGTACAGAGTTATCAGATAAACATAGCTATTAACAGGCATTCGCATATAGAGATGCTTTATCAATATTTGAGTTTTAGTATATCAGTTGTATAATATATTTTGTAGATGATTGACTTACTACTTAAAAAACTCACCTTATGATTTGAGTTCAGAAACACAAATAACTCCAAACCATTTCTCTTACTTAACTAAGAATTTTAAACTGAACGCGCCACAGTAAGATGAATGAGCCAGAACTCTTATAACCAGAAACTTTCCAAAACAAAACAGCAAGAGTGTATTTTCTGTAGCCGCGCCTACCCGGCCCAGAACAGTAGTACCTACTTTAAAAAGTCAACACACGGTTTTGAAATTTCCCCAAATGTATTTTTCGACCTTACTCTGGATTTTAAAAAAAATGCAAGAACTAGACTACTAGTTTTTAACAGAAAAATATTTAAAGGGCTTATTAAAGTTCCTTATCGATTGTAGTTATTATCTGATTTAAAATCAGATCAATGTCTTTACAATAAATTCAGAATAAAGGTTAAATTAATTTTAAAGTTTACTTAAAATAATTAATTTGGATTTTATTAATTGTTAAACCGTATTGTCTTTTGTATGCTTCAATGGTGTCCCAAAAATATAGAGAAAGAAGAAATAGATATACTTCTGATATTAGGTACCTACTGGATACATTGTATTTTTGTCATCTTTATAAATTTATACATCATATATTTTCCTAAATTATTTTAAAATTATATTTCCCATTAAACGTGTGACCAAAAAAATTAACACGTATTCTGGTTACTTCACAAAGAAAACCGCTGGAAAATGTCAGCGAACCTAGCGTCTTCCACTCGTTGCGAATATTATGATTTACACCCAGAAAGCCTCCAACCAACGTAACAGTAAACAAGATGATGTGACACCATTTAGCCGAAATGTTTTTTGTACAATAAGTAATTTTGGCTTTACGCCGCCCGCCGCCCCCGCCCGCCCAAATAATTTAATAGGCCTGCTTTGCGTATTGTCATTGTAATAAAATTCAGATAAGGAAACAGAACAGCCACCATAATTAAAGGTACTTGGAGGTTTCTTTCCTTTAATTGTTCCTTTGATGCTGGGTTTTGTTAGCAATCACGAATTATCTTAAACACTCGACGACATCGGCTAATGAGCAGACTGTCTTAAGGCTTTGAATTAAAATTTACCTCATGTTTTGAGCCTCTTTGAACATATAAGAAAATACTCTCAGAAATGGGAGCATGACAAAAAATCATGATGTATGCAAAAGTTAAAATTCATTTGTTCATTTTTATAACATACGTTATCCAAAAGAAATGAATAGTCTGAATGCATAAGTAACGTAGCAGCACTGTTACGGATTCAGCTCCGGAAAAATAAAATTTTATTTGCCAGCCTTTTGTCGAAAACAGACTGTAAATGGAATCCATAATCATTTAAAATGCTTTATTTTCGGCGAGCACATCATGACCTTTTATTTTATTCATTACTGGAATTGGTAGTTGCATTGCCCTGCGCAAACAATTAAACTGTTAAACGGCAAAAAAATGAGTAAAACTACAAAGCACGATCAATTGGGCAATAAATTATGAAAACATATTTTCGTTTCAATTTTACACATATTACATTATGCAGGCAGTATATGTGTGAATAAATCGATTGCAATTACCTATAATCATTCAACCAAATATTGATAAACCTGTTTGAAACTATTTTCGATGTTACATTATTTCACCCTTTACGCTGTTTGCAAAACTAGTAATTTATTATATGTTAAAAAGCTACTTTTTGATTAAATCTATTTCTAGACCATATTGTATAAATGAACATGCTGGCTGAAAAGTTTTCACGCAACAAAGCCAGTAAAAAAATAATCGATTCAATTTATTTGCGTTATAAAAAACGTATGCAAATATAGGAAATTCTTTCACCGATTCGAAGAAAAATGTAGCAGGTAGGGGCTCAATCAAAAATGTTTACCGGCGGAGTAAGCCCGTGGCCCGTCCAATATTTTAGCCCCTACCGCTGACTTACATTACCTATTCACGACAGCAAGGCGTATACAGACTATATCTATTACGTATTGCGGCGAACTGTGACATTGCACTGAAAGATAATAGTTTTGGGAACGAACTCGAAGGAAAAGGACTGAATAATAATAAATAGTATGTTATCATATCGTTTCACAGTGCATTAAATATTTTAATTGTCATCGTCATTTATCATCATTTCTCCAACAACAAAGGCCTCCCCTGATGACTTATCATCGGGGGGGGATTGCCAATATTCGCCACGCTTGGCAGGCGGGTTGGCGAGCGCAGTTTTTTATAATATGCAGACGCTGCTGCCCGTCTCGTGCTACAGAAATTAGTTGCCTCTTACGACACGTCTCCTGTTGGCAGTGGGGAAGTGTATTCTCTTTTAATCTGAACACTAACTATAAATAGCGTAGGCGTTCGTCGAACTTTATGGGCCGCTCAGAAGCCGCCGCGCCAGCGCGCCGCACGCGCCGCTTTAACACTTAAACACTAAACTTACGCAGCGCTAGCGCTAGCGTCGCGTAGTCGCTGTTTCTGCGCTGCGTAATCGTTTGACGACCAACTACGCCTAAAGAATCTATCGTGTGGAGGCTTTTACCAATACATACATTGATTACATGTACTATACCGTAAATAAACATAATAAGAAGTTATTAGAAGTGGCTGCAGCAATAATTTTACTAACCAAAAATCATTGTATGTTATACATAATGATGTGAAATCAGCACATTTATATTTGACTGCAGTTTCACTGGGTACAGTATTTTCTTTGAAAACTAAAGTCCATGGTAGAGGTCCTACAGTTCAAACAGGGCAGTCCAGTTCGTCAGTAAATCCGTTGTTTTTGAGGCAAAAAGAGCGAGTGCTTGGAGAGACCTATTTGCAGCGTCCAAGGACGTAATAGGAACGCTAATAACAACCCAGTTGACGTCATATACAGAGTCACTTTTGACCAGTGGTTTGTAGGTGTATCATTCAAAATGTCAATTGTGGTTAGCAAGGTATTTATTGAATATAAAACATAGAATATCCTATACCAATTTAAACATTTATGGTCACTATGATAAGAAATAACATATTCGGGATTATTACAATGTAAATTTTTATTAAGATTCTCCTATATTTCGCACAAGCGACATGACCACAGATCAGTGGCCAGGCCAGTGGTACATGCCAAATAAGTTATTTTTATATTTATTAATAGGTACTTACTGTTATTTAATGATAAAGTAAATATAATATAAATTTTAATATGAACATCCTGTAGAAGCACGTCCTTTCTACCTAGTTATGTGTCTATATATTTTATAAATTTCAAAGTTACCACAAACGAGGAACCGAATTAAAATAGAATCTAGCACATCAAAAATTTAAAAATCATTAAATATTTCATTCAAAGTAGGTATGGGAATAACGGCTTATAGTAAAAAATTACATTACTGTAACTATGTGGTCTGATAAAAACGATTATTGGGTCATAACTATAATAATTAAATAATATTAATTTTGATCTTCATCAGTGACCTTACAGTTGATATTAGGTCCCTGGTTTCCATCGGCAAAACGAGCACGTTACTAGAAGCTTAAACACCGACGCAATGAATGTATCGACAGCCTCTAACAGCGTTCTTAAAATTTTCAGATGAAATTTCAGTTTCCTCTCTCGCCCGTTTTAGTTATTTTAATATATTACAGTTTTTCTTTTAATACGAATCTGAAAAAAATATTTTTTATATCACGGAAAATCCTTAAAAAAACTGTAGGACTCGAACTTACTAACAGCTATAAACACGTCTTGAAGAAATTTGCCAGCGTTATTATGTCCTCCGTAGCTCAGTTGGAAGAGCAATCGCCCGGATAGCGAAAAGGTCGTGGGTTCGATATAATAAACTATCATTATTTTGAATGCAAAAAATGAAAAAATATAAAAAAGTTCGTAATATTTTTTGTTTTGTTTTTCACCTAGACATAAACTTTGGCGTGAAAATACGAGTATAAGCTATTGCTTCCAAATCAAAAGTTTCAGTTTTTAAACACCTTTTCCCAAGTTTTTTATTATGGCAAGCTGATTAAGACGAAAAGGTACTTTCTTTAAATATGAACCTGATAAATTTTGAACGTTTACATTCAAACTTTAACATTCACGTATTTGTGTTTTTTAAATTGTTTAAAACACAAATTTTTTAAAGTTAATTTACTTTATCAATATCTTCTTTTTAATTTTTGAACTATTTCTTAAAATTTCGACGTAAGAATATGATATGAAAATGTTTGACGTCAAAGTCAAAGTCTGTTTTTTAATATTAGTTTGACGAGTCAAAAATTGATGATCTTTCTAGTGCCACATAAACGCTGCTTTTAGCGCTATCATAACATGGGTCATATATTTTTGTTGTCGGCCTTTTCTTTAGAATAGCTGCACTTTATACGCGTTTTTGTACGTATTTGAGTCGAGTAACAACGTACCTACAGTCCGTATTCTTCGAAAACTATACAATAACGGCACACTGCGTATGCAGTTTCATATTTTTTTATCCGCATGTGTCTCATTCGTACGAAAACAAAGTAACGAAAGTGCAGCTGGCCACAGAATGTACAGACAACAGCTCGTCAACCTACCACAAAACGTCAAATTTTCTCAATTCATATTGGTCTCTACGTGTCGGACACAAAGTTGAAAATCAATTCAATGACCTTTAGCTTTTTGGGTAGGTTGAACTGCCGTTGAATGTACTATTTATCTCAAAACAATGTTACCGTTAACAGACGAAACCTATCAAGGGGAAGTTTATTCTATAGTACCTACTACTCACTTTGTATAGATTCCTTCGAGCCCGACGAGAGTATGCAAAAAACATCGTAATATAATGTATCTACTATGTGCAGAAATGTTCTACACTAGTAGATATTAAAATATATATATATTATATATATATATGATAATTAATAAAACCTTTTTTCAAATACAGCCCAACCTATTCCACTAATTAAATTGTTTACGATACCCAGTGCTTGCTCGTTTTCTCGAACAATTAAATAGGAGCAGGCAAGTGCATTCATCAGTTATTTAAATAACAATGAATGCACACAAAGCGTCGATTGTCGGCAAATTCGCCATTAACGAAGTTTCCTTTATTTCAATAAATCCAGACGACTGATTCCTTGTTAATTGCCGGCTGCAACTGAGTGCAGAATCAGATGCAACTGGCCAGCGTAGATAAATGCAAAATCAGGGGCTTTACTATCCACTTGATACTCGATTGAGATCGAAAAATTTACTTCCAACTCTTTAAAGCCACCAAGTAGACCCATCATAGTTTATTGAAGATAATTTAAATTCAAATTCTTTTTAGCATTTATCACTGCATCATTTATCATTTAGCAGCCACTTGTGTAACAGAATTTTGCATTCGGGCTTTAAATCTCCCTGTTTGTTAAGCTTGAAACTGTTCATAAGCAGCGTAGTTTTTACGACAAACTCTTGAAAGACAAAGCAAAACAAGGTTGAAGTAATATTGCTACGTCAAGCGATACGGACCTAACGGTTGACCCGCGTCATAAATGCAAATGCAACTTTTAATAGGTATATATTATGTAAAAAAAAATATTTGACAGCTATAATGTGATATGACATTACTGTAGTTTCAGACGGCAAACCACTGAAAACCTTGAATTTATATGTTTTCGTATGTTTATTTTTGATTGATGCTGACTAAGACTTGGTAACCATTTAAGTCTTAATTATCCATTGTAGAAACATAACTAAAATTTTTGCCATTACTAGTCATATTTTTAGACTAAGTTATCATTCATATTTCAAAAACATTAAAAGTTTGAATAGTAACGTTTAAACAAAGTAGGTAATGTTTCGACGTAAAAATGTTTGTGTAAGCGCTTGACCGCTTTAATTGTTCTATTTAAAGCCAGGTAACGTGGAAAACGCCGTATTTGGGCGAGCTTGCCGCTCGGTGCCATAACAATCAAAACTATAACGTCGCGCGGACTAAAACTGGCTGCAGCATCAGAATATGCTATAAGGATGCGAATTAAGAATAGCATTATGGCGAAGTATTATACGTTGTTGTGACTCTCTGTTATTTTCACGGTTATATTTATATAATAATATCTATTGCCGTGCGCAATGCCATTCGATCGACAAATGAGCACTATTATAAATAATGTTTTTTTCTTTTCTTTTTACACTGTGATCAAGGAACAATTTATTTTTATTGCGGTTTATACACGAAATAAATAAACAGCAGTAAGTTACAATTCAATAGCGTGCATTTTAAAAGTAAAGTATGCCAGCTAGAAAAGAGTTAAGAATAATGTACGTATGTCCAAAAAAAATATATAAATATATTTAGAAATCTGCTTCATGAACATGGTAAATACGAAAATGTTTCCTTTCTTAAAAATAAGTAATCATCTACATATAAACAACTGCTTGTTAATGTGAAAGTAACTTTATCATCAACAGAAAAAAAACTACACTAGAACTTAATTTTTTTGCATATTATATGTTGGTCCCTTAGTAAATGAGTATGTCATATCAGCATTTGATTACCTACTTACTTTTCATCAATTGACTACATTCACTCGTTGATGGACTGAACGACTCAAACTGACAGAATAAATCAAAGGAGATGGAAACGTTTCCATACAAATTTGGGCGCTGGATGTAATAAGATGAAAATGGTGTAAATGAATAGATTAATACTTGGCAAACCTTGACTGAAAATTCTGCGGTTTTTGTCAATCTCAGAGCCGATTAATTAAGGGTTTAGTAAAAGTGAGGTTATGTAATAAACAGCTGATTTCTGAAATACAAAAGATATTTTAACGTTACCTATACAGTTATTTACATTTAGGCCACAAACTAGACGACAACAACTGGTTAGATAAGGAATACTTACAGACTGAGGTGCAAGCCATTGTTGAAATACATGTAAAGTAGTTTCATCGTTTAGGGGTCGTCTGCCTAGTGCGTACAGTGACTAATCGCTGTTACACAGTTTACACAGAGATCCATTATCTTCTGTATCCAGTCCATGCCGGTAGTAAAATTCAAAATAAAAAATTTAAGTCTGACGTATAAGCAAGATCTTCTGTGTCCAGATTGAAAGCATTGCAGGGTCGTTCAGGTTAGTCAGGGTCCGAATTAGTGAAACAAAGCCGTGGTCGATGAAAAAACCAAAAGATAATATGAAATCACACAACAAAACGCACACGCAGAAACGTAAAATACGAAACGTCGAGTGATCCAAATCTTTTTATTTATTTATTTGACAAGCCAGCTGTCAGTATCAGTGCACAGAATAAATATACAGTATCGGTTTTATTTAGGTAATCGATTAATAATCGAAATCTTTTTTTTATCTGATTAATATTTTTTTTATAAGCTAAAACAGCCTAATATATTTATTTTAATGAAAATAATTATTTTGTTTGCGTTAATTGCCTAGTATAGACCGAAAGTATTTCTTTTTTATCAATTGTGTAATATTATTCACATAAATCGATATTATTTTAATCGATTTTGTAGTAACTGCATCAAAATCTTGTTTTTCTTATTGCTCAGTTTCCAGGAGGAGAAATGGGCAGATTTTTTGTATATTAGGATAGAAAAATATGAGCATTTTTTTAAACCATACTTCAACTACTTACATTAATGGCCCAGAAATCCCCGTCTCCTTTGCTTAGCTAGATTTACTTAAATTGTAATCAAGTTAATAAATCCAGTAAATCGTGAAGTACTGCCAGAAACTGGATTGTCCTATTTTGAGCAAAAATTCTGTACCCATAACAATAGTGGTGTGCAACTAAAACCGACACTAACGAATAGTGCCACTCTTCCGAGTCTCAGAGCTCCACCTTCAACGCCTTATTATGCGCTCATAGCCACCACTCGCGCGGAGTCACGCCGGAATATTGTATGCGCCTCTTACACTCAGCTCCACACTACTCGTGCATTTTCTATGAATGTACTATTTTGGGTCACGATTTTTGGTCATCACTTTAGCTTATTTTTCATTCCGAGTCGAGTTGAATATTGGAGTTGATCTTTCGTATATTATTCTTCTTTACACTGATGACTGGAGGTACAAAACAGCGTTTGAATTATATGTACCTACTAATGTTATGTAATGTAGCAGCAGCTTACTACTCTATTAGTTGACTTATTTCAGAAATAAACGTAATTTTCCGGAAAATAGAATGGCCCAAACCTTCCAAACTTCAAGTGAAATCGAATCCCATTATTAAACACCCAAGTGTTAATAAAAAAATACGTAACCAATAACAAAACAAGTAATTTAAATTGTTTGCGAGACATTTCGTAACGGCCGTAGTCAGCGGGCTACGAGCGCGCTCGTAGCGACAAGCTATAGGTACGGCGGGCGCGCGTTTTGGCCTCCCGGCCAATCAAAGCCGGCATGTTTACGTAAAACTGAGCCGAATCAATTCGGCGGCTCACTTAAAATTCGAACACATATTCGCCGATTTCCGGCGGCACGTGTACATTTCCTGCCGTCTAGCGCACAACCGGGTACACGGTCCACCCCCACCGCTGGGACACACGTTATTTTTATTTCATCATAATTCCGTTTCAATTTCTAGCGCGAGGCGGTGAGATTGGTGCGTAAAACTCGCGTAAACGTTCGAGCGGTTGTGAGCGGTTACTCCCGACTGTAACCGGTTTATGCCGTGCAGAGTGTAAAGAGATAAGGTTCTTTATGTGTGTAATCATTTTGTGTTACGACGGACTTCGCTACTCGTGAGTGTTATTAAGGCGCCCGTGTATTCCCGGAGCTTTTACGCTCCGTGATTTTAAAGTGTACAATGTATTGTGAGGGAGTCGCTGCCCGCGCTGCCCGCCGCTGGATTTATACGACCCGCTAACTTTCAAAGTAGCACCAACTGTTTGCACCGTGCCTAAACAGCAGAGTACTTTAATAGTTAAAAAAGACAAAACTTCTACACAGCCTAATGATACACTCTCAATAAGTCCAACACAACACAAAATACATGTAAGAAAAATAAAATAAAACAACAGCACTTATTAACATTAATAAATCATTTTGATAACGTATAGACAGTAACAATAACTTGATGTACCACCAAACGAAGTCACGCACATAAATGGCGAAAACGACTAACTACAATCGCAACATTATATCCAAACCATAAATACCGTCACTTTATTGTTGATCTCGCGCGATATAACGCTATCTCATCAGATCGAGCCAATAGAAATCCGAGATTTTATAGTATGGTATACGTTTTTCATTTCGGCGACAATATTAACTTACTTTTTACAGCGTGGATTTTAACTAGCTGTTTTCGTTTCGCCTCTTCCATGGGCTCGTCTCTGAGCGGCCATGAATTGGCGCAGTGTGATTACAAATTTAAGCCGTCGCAGCTAATATGAATGACAACGGGCCGAGCGACCTACTCGACATTCATTTCCCACGGCGCACCTCTCTTATAATAACTTACACGACAACTTCGCCTTAAGGTACCCCCGAATATGTGCTCATACGGGGCGATGGGGAACAGCTTACGAGACCTCACGTGAACACAGGCATGTCTTTACGATAAATCGTTTGTTTTTTTCCTAAAAACGAAGGTAATTTTCCTACAGCCCTACGGTAAAATTTCCGTAAATTAAATTTCCGTAAATACAAAACCACATCCGCAAAATTTGATACGGGACAAAAACTTCGTGTAAATAAAATATGAGTGTCTATCCACGATTATTCTAATGATAGGCGAGGCGACTTCCCTCTAGTAATATTGCGGAGTGCGACACGATATTTGGGTCGAACTGTTGAATGAACCGAAATTACGGAGGACTACAATTTTCCGCGGCCGAATTGCTGAGCTGCAAATAATATTATACATATCTGATGAAGGTGCAGACTTTAGCGCCCTATAATCCAGATTCGACCCTTGAATGCGAGCGAACGAGCGGGTGGCCGAGGTTTTAGAGTGGTCCTTCAATCAGCCCTTCCTTGGGGGTGCGCGGGGGCGCGGCGGACGGGGGGTGTTCACGAGGACCTTTGAGCTACAACCTCTTTGACACGAGCCACTGGCGCACTCTTCAAGTAATGATTCATTCTGCTGATGAGTGACGCGGCTAATGCGGCAGTTTCCCCTCCGCGATATTTGGTTAAGGATTAAGGATTCACTCGCTTTTTAAATTAGATTTCGTCTCGACTCTTTAAATCACGTTTCCACCGCTACGGTTAAATTTCGTCGCGAGAAAATGCAACGTTAACATTTTCAATTAGTTACCGCAAAAAAGTGTCATAATAATCAGTACTTCTAAACTTAATGAACTAAATTATGAGCCAAACAGATTTGTTATTAACTAAAGGTTTTTCATATTTTAATTAAATTATTCAGAAATTTAAATTTCAAAATCTTGGCCGATATTAGGCTGAAAACGCCAGATCGTGCAACTGACCTAAGTTAAGTCAATGGCAGGTGTTTAAAAAACTATACTCAGTTAAATAAAAATCCAAATAACATTCTAGTAACTTAATAAACATCAGTGAATCACGACTACACAATGAAAGCTTCCTACTTTATTGCGTCCCATTATTCAACGACATACCTTCTGAATATGTTACACGCATAACAATCAAGCCTCCATCTGTTTTTGATTAACGTAATAAACTGGTTTAATGCAAGCTTAATGACAGACAAGTGGATTAACAGTGGAGCGTGCGACAGCTCGCCGGATCAGTCGCACGACAAAGTCGCCCATTGTGTACCACCTCGCCAATTTTACAAGACAATAGCGTCGCTCGCGATCGCATTGTGTGCATAATTTTAATCCGTAATCGATATTCTATAGAAATCGCTAATCTTTAATTGATTTGCTTTCTTAGTTGTTAGCACTAAAACTAGAATAGACTTCTTGCTGTGCTTCTTCTGATCACCACCCTAAGTGACTGTGTGACTCCTAAAGTGGTGGTAGGGCAGAGTTACCTTTTGAGACGTGTGTTAGTGCCCCCGGAAGAGGATCATAATTAAAATTAGTATCAAAATAAAATTATTTAATTGTCAATTTAAAAAAAACTTACATAGATATGTAAATATACGGGTTAAATAACCAGCAGACCGGCAGTATACATGATAATCGTTGTATATGGTAAGCCGTTAACTTGGTAACGCAAAAAATGTTGTTTAAAACTCATACTTTTTAGCTTTTTTGTTACGGGGTACCTTTTATTAATTGTTTTAATCTACAGAAAATTCCAATTAAAAGTTTTTTTATGTGCAGAGCTTGCCTCGGTTTTCGAGCGGTGTCCTCGTCATTTTGATGGCGCGCTCAAATTTTTCTGTGTTTTGTTGTTTCTCAATTCACATTGTTCTTGTTTATTTAAAAAAACAAAAGTATTTTATTATTTTTACTCGAGTAAAACACTACAGTCTTTTAATGTGGTAAATAGAAATAATTCTAGCAAACAAAAACAATGACACCATAATCATCATGCAATCAATTCAGCCACAGAACGTCCACTGCTGAACACAGGCCTCCCTCAATGATTTTCATCGAGGGGGATTCCCAATACTCGCCACGCTTGGCAAGCGGGTTGGCGAGCGCAGTTTTTTTTATAACATTTAGCACGCAGACGCTGCTACCCGTCTCGTGCTACAGGAATTAGTCGCCTCTTACGACATGCGGCGACATTGGCGGTGGGGAAGTGTATTCTTTACGGCACTTTACAGCCGTCCCCACACGGTCTAATATGGCAAACTACTCAATAGTAAAGACTCTGTTGTACCACTCTAAAACTAAAGTATGGTTCTTTTTAACCACCAAGCAAAATGACGAGTGTTATAGTTAATTTGACGCCTAGATCTGTCTGTCTATCTATGATATTATCAGTTCCTAAACCATTCCATTCAGAAACGGGTTTTTTAATATAATATTAGTTTATCTGGGTTATTTGCAATGTGTGAGAAAAATCAGGTCCACTGATTCTAAGATTATCAGCATTTTACCAGCGGGAAAGGGATCTTAGCTGTAAATTGGATATTTAAAACTCGTAATTGACTTATGGACTCGTGACGCTGGAATCCGCTGGATGCAGGCCGCTTCCAACCGGCCAATCTGGAAGTCAATGGAGGAGGCCAATGTTCAGCAATGGGCGTCCTATGACTGAAATGATGATGATGATGATGATCGACTATTATTGAAAACCTTCACACTTGAACACGACACATATTATTATTATACTCCTGTAAATATAGAGTATTTATATGATTAAAAGTTTTAAGGCATTCGACGCCCATAGCATCGCAAATGATAAGTAAAAAGACAAATATTAAAAGTTTTTCTTCGTTTAACTATTCAAAATTTGATGGTCGGGCGTTTTTCATTTACTAAAAAGAATAATTTTAGTAGTTTTGAGTGTGGCTTATCAAGTATTTACTAACTTAAAAACAGACTTACTTGCTTTCAAATTTTATGACCACCTAACAATTAGGAAAAACGAATAAAAACGTATGTTTCAATATCGGTCCTTGTAGCCGCAACGTAATATATTCAACCGAGATGCGCGACGGCATCGTTATCATGTCAAAGCAACTATCGTATTACTATGGCATTACGATACTCAAAAGGCCACGTTTGTTTGATGTCACTCCTGGTCGTAGGTTCCTCAATATACCATATTCTATCCTATTTCACCACTGCCTCCGCCAGTTCGTAAAGGGATTATTCTCATACTTATTATGTGATGCGCATCCAGAATTTCAAACATCGTCCGTTATTTTAAGTAAACAATTTCTTTGCCAGAATCTTTACTTATTTTCTTTGTCGTAATTTACCATTACCTATATCTACTACAAGAATAGGTACTCGTGCTAACATGATAACATTAAGATGCTTTGAGAACAAAATGTTATTCCTTTTTAGTAATACCATAAAAAACTAAATTGAAAAACCGAAAATAACCTCCCATGTAATACAGTGACCTTTTGGGGAACCCTATAATGGAATAAAATATTCACAAGTCAGGATTCTGCTGAAATTCAGAATTATACCAATACTTTCACAACGCTTTGTTTTGTTGTACACATTGCCATGACAACATATTGAGTTTAATGCATAACCTTTATTGTTATGATGTGATGTGAAGTTTAACAATAACATAAACTTTTCAAACTTTACTTGAATTGACTGATACAGCAGATGTAATCATAAAGTAATTTAATGTGTATGTATTAAACAAACAAACGTATGCACTTTGCAATAGTAACTTTACTTTCATGTTAGTTTAGTAAACTTAGTTTTAGAAATATTCTGCGACAAGAACGAGTTAAACTTATTTTTATAAGTATCAAAAATTAGGAACTTTAGACCGGAGCGTGAAACGGGGCGTTCAAGCAATGGGATACTTTGAGCTTAAGAGAGACTTGTCGCTGTTACCTGTCTCGGTAAAGTACCTCAAAATCTACTTTAAAAATTGAAACAAAAACACTTTTACATTTAACTCATATTCATTATTCGTATCTACCTATACATATTTTTTAGATCATTAAGAATGTAACCATCAGCAACTACATTTCCATCTTTCGTTTTCATACCTCGCACATTACTCATCTTATTCCTGCCACATACCAAAGCATAAAATAATATTTCCTTAATATATCTTGAACGACTTTGGTGTTTATGTAAATTGTAATACACGCCTTGAATATTTCGATTCCTGTAAAACGGATCCATAATGGCAAAGGCGACTTCTTGCTAGCGATGCGAGCTGCCGGATAACACCCTTCTCGATGCGGAATCGATTCATAATCGAATCTTAGTTTTGCAATTTGAATCGGCAATTCGGCATGCACAACCGTGGACACTGGAATACATCTGGCTGACAGTAATCTAGGTACCGGCACGATCTAGACTTTGGTAATTGCTTGATCGGTATTGGATCGTGTGCTGTAACTACCGTCCCAGTACTCTGTTACTTACCCTCAACATTACTCTTTTACTTCCCGCTTCCTAGCAAGAAGTAAAAGAGTAATGTTGAGGGTCGTTTAGTAACTCGATTAAAATATACTCTAAATACGATTTCTGACTATTTCGTACAGGAGTCGAATGATTCACGTTCGTCACATCTCTTCTTCTTACATATTCATACCATGTTCTAAATGTCCAGTCTCTGCTAAGGATATTCGTGAAGAAAAAATGAAACGTTGAGGTATAAAGAGCTGACAGATAAACAGCATCAAGGCGAATTTGCCTTTCCGTGTTATGTTGTTATGATTATGATGTTAAAAAATTGAAAAAGAGAAAAGAATAGATAGGTATAGGTATAATATTTTCTTTATTTACATGCATGTTTAGGGTGTTAGGTGCGTCACAAGTTTTTCTAAAAATGAATTAATGTTTTACTTTAATTATTAAGAAGGTTTTATGTTCTTGTTGTTATTAGTTGAAGGCTACGGCAGAATACCAGCGATGTAAGGATTATTCCTAACATCATTAGCTGAGTCGTAGACATATTTGTCTCATTAATGTAAAATAATGTGCTACTTATTTATTATATTAAGACACAAGAAAATTGTATGCATGTATTATTTTGTAATTTTTTTTTTAGACAAATAAAGCGCTATATTATATTATATTATTATATTATTATTATTATTATGACAGTTTTCGTTTATTTATGAGTATCTATTTTTGATCAAAAATAGCACAATGTCAAAATTGGAAGACAGTTTTTTGCTGTATATTTTGAAAAGCTTCAACTCATAAATGATTCAAATCGTCCTGCAAGTTCAATGCATAAAATATGACGCAACTTCTAACATGTTTATTCCTTACGTAAACATTCCATGACTCATAAATTTAAATGCTTCTCTGTTTGCGATTCTTAATTGTTCATTAAAAAAGCGTCCTAATAATTTCGCGTTTAGGAAATTTATGAATGTTTATTCTAGTGAAAAGCCAAGTATAATGAAAGGTGCACAAGTAAATAAATCCTCAATTAGAATGTGAGGTCAAAGTATTAATTTCACCGTAAATTTTGAGTAATTGCGCTCGGCTATAATTCCGCCTAACGTTTAATTGTATTTATGTCCGTTTTTTGTTTCCGCCTACATGTATTTATGTTTACCACTAATTAGTATAAACGGAGGCAATATTATGAAACATGGACATTAAAATGCAACGTAATTGTGCTAACCAAAATTTGCTACATAATTTAAGAAAAAATATTTATATCTTTTTGTATTTTTCTTAACTTTTTCATTTTTATTGTTTCAGGTACGTACACATACAGTTTTGGAGATTCCATTTGACGGCAATTTATGGTGATGTTTTTACCTTACCAAAATTGCCTCGAAAGATGGCTTGCATTACTTCACTTTTAATTTTACTATATAAGTAGGTATGTATGTAATCATGTAGGTACTCTGAGCTAAAGCTAATCTCAACATCAGAATAAAATAAATCTGTTTATTTTTATCTAAGACCTAAAAGTGATCAGAAAAACGTAAACTAAACTCTCAATCAAACACAATCTCATTCGACAACAAATCAATTTATACTTTGATCCAACCTAAAACTAAAATCAAATTGCAATTTGCGCACGGATTTTAAACGCCTTCGTATTACACACGCTTAAAGCTTCAAATCGGGTGACATCACTAGTATCTGTTACAAGAAAATATCGCAGGAGCAGTTGTCACAGTGCCGTAGGGCGGAAACGGTCCGTCCGGTCCCCAAGGAGCGCCGGATCCTCTTACAAGCGAACATGCCCGCAGGCCACTGCCCGAAATACTTTATAAAACCTCTCGCACTCTCGATAAATTGTTGCCGGATGTTTTATATTGATTCGCACTGTGCGACTGGTGAGAGGGAAATGTGTCAGATTTGAATGTCCGAACGATTTTTACCGATGTTGGCAGGGGACTGTAATTTCATTTTCTCAACTTCTCTACCCTCCAATGTTATAGCTTTAATTGAATACTCGTATCTACCAAAATATTTTAGCTCTTGTTTAACCTGTAAAATTGTACGGCATTTTTTTCTTTTAGTCTAACTTAAAATTAACTAATAAAAGAAACAGAGTAAGCATAAAGAGTAGACCAATATTTATTTATTTAAAAAAACATGCAAATAATGTATATCAGTTTTTTTAGGATAGTACGATGTTCCCTTTAAAATGTACTACAGCCCTATATTACAGAGTAACATTCAACAAGTTTCCAAACTCTAATCTTTCTCATATCTGTATAAGTTTCCTCATTTTTCAATAGAAACTAGACGCTAGCTATTATCGAAGCATACTTATCGAACTTACCACTTAATTGAAAGTGGGAAAACTTGATACTTACGTAGCATCTGGACGGTCAAAGTGAGTTCTTACCGGCGAGCGAGCATGCGCTAATCCGATGAAATATAAATAAGAATCACGTATGTAATAAGAAGAGGGCATTCCTCACACGTTCCGGCTTCCCGGCTTAGCCCAACTTGGGCCATTACCCGATCGGGATTTTAGATCAGGAGCTGAACTTTTTTGAGTTATCTAATAGATTAAAATGAAAATAGCACATGTTACGTGATAACCCACGAACACGGAATAGTGATAACGTCCGCGTTTAAAAAAAGGTAGTAAGTTATAAATTGAATTTTAACTCAAACATGTATAGTCCACAAATTTTAGTACGACACGTAGACTTCCATTCCTTGTAAATGGGAAAGCACAGGAAAAGCTTATCTCAGATGGCACCAGCGTGCTTAGTCTTGTTAAACGTTGTCAACTATTATCCACGCAAATGTCAGAGTTCGATTTTTTCTCTGTGCTCGCTAGTATAACCATGAGTATGACGCAAGTTTGATGGTTACCTATCATAAGTTCGACAAGTGGTTTACCGAATTGTATTTCACCGAAAACTTTTCGACTAATTTCGTTTTGCCTTTTTTCATTCCATCGAAATGACCTTTGCCACTGTATTAGTTGACCTATTATCAATTCGTTTTTTATTGTTATCCCGACGTTTCATTTGTTCAAAAAACTTATTACCAAACTTGGCTTGGCCGAAATAACATTTGTTTACAGTATTATGTTTCAAGTATGTATTGAGTATTTTATTATGTTACATACAACATTTGCTAAAACTATTAGTGTTAGTTGATTTAGTTTCCAGAAAAATGCTTCCAATATTCTAATAATTAATCCTTCATCCTTATCCTTAGTTTTTGACCTGTGTGTGGTCACTGTTCTAACCTAACCTAACCAATTTAGTCTTATTATATACTCAGTATTCTGGTAAATGAAAAATGTTCAAAAGAGACTTCGGCCAACAGTAAAAAGTTATTCTGAAAATCGATGAAACGTAGATCGATAAAATGATACTTATGTCAAGAGATATTTCGATGGACTAAAAATATGTCAAATGATACATATAGCAAAATAAATGTCGGTCTATAATTTTCGCCCAACTGAAATTCTGTCAAGTAAATTACGGACAAGTAATCGGTTACCAAGTTTGATACACATTTGACATCCTATCATAACCTTTATCGTAGTGATGATTTGATTAGTAGCTGCATTGATAGAACCACTGATCAATTATCACTAACGAACAAGACCAAACACAAAGCGACACATATCGGGATAAAATGCACGTGTCATTTCCCATTACTAAAAAAATACTTTTTATTGTTTTTTGAGGAGGAGCTGTACCTAATACATCATTTAAAAATATGGCGTTAGAGGTGTAAATTGGTTGGACTATTGCTTGGGGTTCCTCATTCTTTATAGTCTACCTACTCTGAATTGTATCGAAGACCTACACACACGTCCAAAACTAAGTACATACTTATGGTTTTAAATTAGGGAAACCTGCTTTACATTAGGATTTATAGGATGAATTGTACAACGCTGTTGGTTTCTACAGGGTTACATTGCAAAGAGGTGCCAAATCTTTAGGAGTGGCTCAGAATCAGTAAATTAATCGAACTGTGCAAAGAACAACATTTTTTTCTTTCACATTAAATTATTCCTATCCGCTGTTAAAAATCGTACGCGTAGATAATTTGACTCATTCATAAAAAAATTGCACCGTATTTGCACTGCTTAAGGTCTTTGTTGGCTCGCCGTCCGTATCTACGCCTCTGATTTATGACCGCGCGGCTTTCGAAGTCTCTATTGACTTTATTTTCGGATATTTTAAAGTAATTTTTTTCTTAACATACGATTATCAAAAATAGTAACGATTAAGAAGCTTCTTTATTTTGTTCCCTAGATCTTACTTTTGGTACCCCTTTGCAATGTAACCCTGTATAATAAAGGAATAAAATAAAAACACATCTACTTTATAAATGTTTGAAATATTTTTGGTCAATGTTATGTCTAATCAAAAACCACACGCTAATGAAACAAATAGAGCCTAAAATGACCTGTTTATTGCTAGTAATTTCATATAAATTGTATTTCATTAAAGGACAAATAACGATAATCGCCTCACAGACCGTAAATAGGTGATGTCCTATATTCATAAGGGCAGTAATGGCAGATACGAGTATGTGGTCACCGTTTATTGAGAAGGGGACGCTTCGCCAGGGCCGCATTTAAACATAAAATTACCTACCGAAAGTTGAAATGAACGATAAAATTTCCACAGCATTCGGCCATTTAATTTGCACGTGAGGGACAGAGATGTAAAAACTTCCGAGCGTTCTATCACTTTTTTGTGCCTTTTAAAAAGGCAATGTGAAAAATAAGGGACTCAAAAAATTCATAATTTTGAGATAAAAAATATCCAAGCTTATAATATCTACACAAAAATCAATTGTTTTGTTATTCCAGTTTACGAATGGTCAATACCCAACAATATTCCTGAGAACTGCACACCTGCAATGGCATGCGTAGCCTTGGCCATCTTATCACTAAAAGCTCATTCACATAACCTTCACTTTATCGGATTATAATGATTGCGCGTTACTAAATAATAGAGCCGAAGTCAGGCTAATTCCTGCGTAATAGCCAGCAGACATCTGGACAATGGCAGCATATCGATGTTTACACTAAGATGCAATCTCGCATATTGTCTATTAGCCTTCGCCCGCAGCCGCACAATGTTCCTGTATCATCGTAAACGCAGCTCAGATTGCGCCGGACATTTACATAAACCACACTACACATAATAAAGCAGTATTCCAAGTTTATAATAGTTCTAATAAGGATACAGTCAAGATGAAACAAGTTGTAATTTTATTATGAAAAGGCATTTTAAGTTGATTGAAAACTAAAACTAAACGTTATCGAATAAATATTTACAAAATATTTTGCAAATTAAAAATGGGTCCCAGATGGGTACTTGTGTCAAGATCTACCTACAATAACTAAGTAGATTGATTACTACTGCTGTACAAAAAACACCCAGTCTAGAGTCCATGATTTGATGTTTTGAAATTTTTTTTGATTGCAACATTTCCTTTTTACTTGATGATTAAATCGTACTGATAGTACCCGTAACAAAGTTTATTTGGCTAGCAGATATCAATAAATTACTTGTGCATTCATTCTAGCATCTTGTTAAGCTAATATAGTAAAATAAATGCATAAAATTGCAAAAATACTTCAGCAAAGATTCAGAAAATAAGAAGTAGGATACTGCGAGCGATTTCTGCCAGACAACTTATACTGCAACCGTTATCAGCTTTACTCCTTAATCTAATAATGAACTGTATAAACTATGCAGAAGCACGTTTAGTCACTCCTTGCATATAAACCGATACCAAATTTTACGTTTATAGTGTACGGCCGAATGGTATGGCCGAAATATCTGCATAAAATTGATTTTATCAAAATCAGTTTTCACTAATTTTGCTATTATATAATTAAAATTATGATAACACAAAAATGTTGTACGTACTATTCGTAGACTGATTACTTTGTAAACATATTCCCGGGATTCCATAAGAAACCAACTATGCTTAAATGTAAATTAGTTTACTAAAGTCTCCAACTAGAAGGTATAAATTTGCCATAAACAAACTTAGGAAACATTTTGCTCTACGCACAACTAACCAAATAATACAGTCGCTTGTTAAAGACACGGCTTTTTGTTCTCAATTCTTGTTTTACAATGGCTTAAAATGGATCCGTACTTGAATTGGAACAAAAAGAAAACCATTTCCACGGCTTTTGTAAAAGTACATTTACATTACGTAGGTATGTACTACTGAAAATCTATACTCTGTAGTCTCCACGCAAAGAAGCACAGAACGATTTGCAAGATAAAATACTTTATGTCATGCACGTCGGAATTATGAATTCGTCCGGATAGGAATAGGAGGAAAGAAGTAAAACCGTTTTTCGCTTTAAAATACAGCATCGGTAGGTGCTAGACATACTTTAATATTAAGGCTAGTGCATACAGCAAGGCCATAATGAAAATTTTTGTTATTTTTGTGGCTTCCTTTGCTACTAAAATCTACTTAATCAAATCTCCCTACAACACAAAAATATACATAACTATCCACAACAAATTTAAAATTGTTTCAATGAAATAAAATTTAGGTCTTAATAGTTAGCTTTTTATTATTAAAAAGCTATATGTTTCCTTAATGAATAAAATAATATAAAAACAAGAAAGAACTACACACCTCTAAGTATTAATTTCACACCATGATAGTAAAAAATGCAAGAGTACACCATTTAGATTTACTTGTCAATTCAGTGACATAGTTACAAATACATAATACTATGTGTAATACCCGATTTGCATTTTTTATCGCATCGCTACGCTTTACTACGATGACTACGAACTACGAAATTCGATGTGCGACTACGAAAATCCTGACTACAACGAGAATCTGCGTGAGGTTGTACGCCACGACTGTAGCGAGCTCAAGTTTTCTTCTCTTCGAAAGAAATGCGATTCACCAAAATATATATTTTCAGCGATATTTTCCGGACATAAATATAAAAATTTGAACGTACCGATATGTCCGTTTTTAAGTTTGTTTTATACTGCACGGCGCGACGTGAAAATGTTATTAAGTCAATGTTGTACAAAGTGTGACCTGTAACAACACCAATAACGATGATTTGCTGCAGTTAGTATTAAGACGTGATCCTAATATTTATAAGTATAAGTCTTAAAACTGGGAAAAATATAATGAATATATAATATAATCCATAATTAATGGATTTTATCATCGTCATATCGTCATTTCCAAAAGTCATCATAGTTTTCCAACTAAACTCGAAGTGTTTTATTGCGTACATTGCTAGTGCAATTAAGCTTGTTAAAAATACCAAAAACTTATAAATCAATTAATTAAAACCCCAGGGTCATGATTGTTGATAAGTAATATTACAACACAATGCCTAAAAATTCCATATTTTAATTACATAGTTCTCTACAGGCTACACATAGTCTGTATAACTTTTGAAATAAAAACCAATTTATTTGATCTAATCATTAAAGACAAATGGGCAAAGCAATATGACTTTAGTGATACTAAACTACAGTAATACAAGATAAGTTCAAACTTTTAATTTTTGCATTCACAATAATGCTAGTTTATTTTAGAAAGGGTAATATTTTCACTTAAAAAAATCCCACCAGAAACATTAAAATTTTTTCTTTAAATATAAATAACATATCTTTGATAGGATAAGTTTTCTAAATCGTGTCCAACTGGTCACGGTGATCAACTACAGATATAACAATATCTTATTCAGATAGATATAAGTTTTACGATACTATCAAAATTTCAATTTGGTACTTTGCATTCGAAATTTATTACTTATTTCATGTATCTGCCGCTGCTCTCTACAAATAGAACTTTCCATTTTCTTTTACTACCACTATCGGATTCCAATCTGTAAAATAATGATAACGCGCTTCAGAGTTAAATAAAAATGTATTAATGTTGTTACTATTTGTTGAATGTTTCTTTAGTAACTAAAGATTACATGTTATTTTCATTTTCATTTCACATTCATTTTAAAAATCTATTTCGAAGCGTGCTATGTTAGTTGGGTCAGTATTTCTAAACAAAGCTAATTCACTTGGTGGAACTCCACCCTGAATAGCAGAGCTGCCCCATTTTTAAATAAATTAGACACTTAGTATAACAACCTAAACGGGCACTACCTTATTTTAACGATCCATAAATTAACAGCCTTTGCATTACCGTAATAATATTAAGTTTGGAAATTCTGTCTTCCAGCTTACACGAGAAGTCATAAAATTTGAGTGTTTCTTCAATGATTTTATGAAACAAAATTAGACTTAAATGCAAAACTCTATATTTATTAAATTAATACAAAAATCCTGTACCTGAAAAAGCACTAAATCTACCAAGTTGTTTCGTGTGCACTATTAATAAAGAAATTAACAAACTCTAAGATGCAAAACAAGGCAGAATATTAGCAAACTCAGCGTCATACTCGCTGTTACTTCGTTAGGCATGTATCATAGTTCTCGTAGTGCAATAATTTCAGTTTATTTGCGACGGGGCCATTAGTGAGTTAATTATTCAGCGAGCGGCGAGTCGTGTGTGCCCGACTGATACAGAGGCAACCTTTATTTTTGGTAGCACCCTCGAATTAATTTACGTGGAAGACTTGTGTGTGCGATGTTACTTTATAGGAGTCGTTTCTGACGAATTTAATATACTTTGAAATAGTCATTAAAATTATATATGTTACAATAAACAAAATCACAGCATCTTTAATTGTATCTAGGTATAGGATTATATCTTCAGTATTGATAAAAAAAGGCTTAATAGGATACCAATAACAAATAATTCCAACCCTTTATTAGAGGTTAAAACCCCCATTCTAAATGCTACGAAAGGTACCAAAAAAAAATGCTGTCAAATACATTTCGAAGACAGCGTTCGATTAAAATAAATTCCATTGCAATTTTAGCCCAATTATAGACACGATCACAACACCTTAATATTACCATGACGTTGTCCCGGTGTCCCTCAGATCGAGTAACGGGACATAGTCCCTCGGACCGAGGGCAAAGTCTGCGATTAACAGAGCCTGAAACAATAGATAAGATAGCCAAATTGGCTACTATGAAATTAGGGATCGTAACAGATGCTATTATTACCTACTTGCGCCATAACTCGGTTTATAGGTCGTAACATCATCAGTGTTTGAACAAATTATTACATCAGACACTGATAATTTTAATTTATAAATTATAATCACGGTAAATTCATGTCTAATGATATAATACTTAAATAAAAGTTAGCTGAATTCTTTTTTTTTTAATTCAATAAAATTCGTCCTACTGTAATATGCACTAGAGTTTAATAAACATATAGAAAACACATAAATACTTTTGTACCGGAAGCAATCAATTCCAAGACTAATTGCCTGGAAGACAGATATACTATTCAATTTTATATGATCACTCGAAACCGTGACATACGAAAACTATGATCACGCAACCAGTAAGGATCAGCTTGAATAACAGATAAGATTGGCCTACTATGAACCTAAGTACGAAATGTACAGTCTATTGCAAAAATAACTAAAAATATGAAATGCCTAAAGCCATGTTTAATATCAAATTCTATTAAGTTTAACCAACAATTTCAGCTTAGAATATGCTTACTAACAAAATTGGGTGTATAGTTAAATGGCCCTTTCGAAGAATAAGTGTTTTCTGATTGCGGTTGACTGTACTTTAGGACATTAAACAGGCAAATTACGAGCGGAAACGTCTGTTTTATTGAAAGCCTTCGCTGCTTTAGAAATTCATTTACGTTGTTAGTTACTGTACTGCAAATTGGTGAAGATGTTTTGGCTGTGTAATGAAGGAACAAGATAAGACTGAAAACTTGTCTTACATATTTATCATTTACCTTTACTACAAACAGTACGTAATATCTTCACATCCAAAATACTACATGAAATTAGGCGCCTCATACACTATTAAAAATATGCATCTAACAACAAATTGGCTACCGAAATAAATTTACCACTAATCTGTTAACTGATTATGCTGCTAATTTAGTTACCGGTTAAAAACTCTAAGTACACATCTGCTATCTAAACACACACACATATGCAGTCAAAGAGAAGCATGTTATACGAAATCAAAGCGTACGAAAGAAATACGAGCAGTAAAGAGTCAGTGTTGTATCTATCGGCTCTTAACTGAATTTTATAGACACGTAAATTAGGCAAAGTTGTTCGTTACTACGAAGGCATTTCGAGTTTAAACGCCGACGACGCCTCGCTCCCTGGCGCTGGTGGATTGTAGATAATAATTTATTCACATGTAAACTCGTCCTGCCTCAACTTAGATTGGACTTAAACGAGTATGTTGCGAGCGCGTTATACTTAACGAAGTTAAACATGTGCCCAACAGACTCCGAGCAACAACAATGCGCAGCGGCGCAAATTGTGCTAGGGTTCGTAATGAACGGAGCTGTCTTAGGTCTTGACGAGCATTTCCTATTAGGATCCACTTAAAGAAAAGCCAAGGTAGCAACTGCCAGCACCGCCTAGCACTTGATTTTTTTACATTAAATTTAATCAAACAAATTGGCATTCAACTTATTCCTAATTATCTTTTCGTTAACACTGTTTCATTTCGTTCAAAACAACGAAGGCTAATTGCACACGTTTAGCATCGCTAGGCAACATTAAAATGTCAGTGCTATACGAAAAAGGGTTCAAAAACTACAGTTTGTAAATTCAGCAAACTACACTGTGGCAGCAGAGCATGAGAGAAATCTAAATTGATAGTTTTAGTGGTTACTTAAATGGCAATAGTTTGACCGCATCAGGCTAACTACATTTGAAGTTGGACGGGCAGCTAAAAGGCCATTACGAGACGGGCCTTATGAATTATTATTTGTAGTGTAGCGGGCACGCGACGCCTAATCGAGTAAATTATTGTGCTAGCGATACCCACCCGCCTGCCCGGCCGGCGAGTCAATGCACTGCGCGCAATTTTTTATTTACATTTCAGTTCTGTAACAGCTTATGAATTGTAAAATTTTATATAGTTGGAAAATTGCTTATCAATTAATATTGTTCTTATTTCGTGTATTTAAACTCATTTTCGCTAGCACGTTTTATCATGTCATTGTTTACTCGTTTTAAATTCATCGCAAGTATAGATTTAAATATTATAAACTTGGACGGTGAATGGGTTTTTAACATAAACGACTAAATATATAAAACGACTGTTCCATAGCCTGTTTTTTATTGCTTACTATATTTAATCTATAACTATTGTTGAAAATTGTTATAATATGCATGCAACAAATACTAACTACTTAAACTGAAAAACTTTGCGTTTTCCGTATCTTTTCAGGTCACGCTGATGTATTTTTTAATCGAGTCGTATTAAATCATGTAAATGTAACTCATAAAAGCTAATATTATTGTACTCTTTGAAATGCGAGTAATTACACTGGTGTAAATAAACTAGTGTCAAATGGCCGTATAGCGGGCAGGTGAGGCAGTGAGTAATTAAAGATTTACAAAGGCAGGCGCTGGGCGCCGGCAAGACTGCCTGCTCGGCTGGCGTGCCACTCCCCTTAACGACGGTATTCTATTGTACCAACGACTATGCTTACATAAAATTTAATTTAAGGCTATTTAACTTTCGTATTCTGATTAAACAGAAAATATAACTGACCTGATGTCCATCAACTAAATAAAAGCTTTGTCAATATCATAAATCTACGTAATACACTGTGCCACTAGTAGGAAATACTTTTTATTTCATGCCATATAAAGTAATTACTTGATTTTTACAGAAAGACAATTTAGAAGGTCTTGTCGCTAAAAAGCTATGTTTTCAAACAATAGGCTAGTTTCCTGGGTGAAAAAAATATTATTCAATTTAGTCCGTCAGTTAGATTATCAAAAAATATTAGACCCATATTTTGTCTTTTGTCAATCAAACAAAAAATGACGAAGATAAAGTGCATCAAAAATTCTGAATTGGAGTACGTGACGTCACGCCTTGATAAAAAGTTATGCAAGGCGTGACGTTACGTGAAACTTTAACAGGCTATATTTTCATTTTTTTTTTGTTTGATTGAGAAAAGCAAAAATACGTGTTCAATATTTTCTGCTAATCCAACTGACGGACTGATTAGATTTTTTTAGGAAACTAGCCCATTATCGATGTCTAGTCTAGAAGTAACAATGAAAATCAAAGGTAAAAGATAATTAACCCAAAATACATTTTTCAGTTTTTGACTAAAGTTGACTTTTTCGTCATAATAATATGTCAATTATGGGAATTAGATATGCAGCTTCATTTTCTCTATAGGGACAAAAAAGTGATTTCGTTTCTTGCAGTCATTAAAAAAATATATATATAATATCATCTTTAACATGCATCACAATTTGTTTATCGTCATAAAAGGTAACATATTTTTTACTTCTTTATATGTTTTATTTACAAGTATTCCAGGTATTCGAAGCTGCTTAAAATTTAAGCCTTACATCGTTGAGTAAACCAACCGATTGAATATCAATAGCTTTACGACGAGTTTTCGCGAATAGCTCTTGATGAAAATATGAATTTCGACATCATTACAAGTTTAAGCTGCGAATGTTTTTCACATCTCATTTGAATTTCAAATGTAGATGTTGGATAACGATAGATTACGTTATTTATCATTTAAACCTTGAATTCTGTTGGGAACGTTTGAAAATTACAAGTCGCTCACACTAAGTACGTATTAGCACGATATTTTTCAGTTTAAAACTGAATTGTAATAATTTAATATTTATGGTACCTACATTTGTTTAAATTGATGTATAAGTTATGTATAAGTTACAAATAAAATAGAACCTATTTTATTTGTTAACTGCCTTTTAGGGAGTGATTCAACTGCTCAAATAAAGAATGTATACTATGGAATTAACATCGAAATTGCAAAAAAAAACCATTTCCCCTCACACATCGCCGAGCAGATATTTGTAAATATGCATAAAAAAAAAAATTTTTTTTACTATATTTATAAGAAAATATATGAAATTAGTGCTAATAGTAAAAACAAAATTGATTTTAGGTAAAAAATTACCGTAATATAGTAATTATAGCGCGATGACTTAGACAATTTTCTCCAAGATCCTAACCACCGACAGGGATAAGTGGAGAGGTTTGGGGGAAGTCTTTGCCCAGCCGTGGGGCAGAAACGGCTAATAAAAGAAAGAAAGAAAAGAATATAGTAATTAGAAATTAAGGTATACCTATCTCTTTCTAAAACCACTTTTACTATGAAAAATGTATGGCGGACGTGTAATGTGACGTCACGGTACATATCGGATTTCCTTGTCTAATACGCGACTTTAATGGGCTGTAAGTCAGGTATTAATCAATATTTTTCGAAAATTCTTAAAGTTTTATTAATTATAATTAAGTACTATTTATTTTAGGACCAAATAAAAACATGCATATTCCCCATTGTTTTCGGGATTTCGATGTTGGTTCTTAAGTAAAAGTTAATGTTGTATTTGAGCTGTATAATCACTTCTTAGAGGAAGCCAACCAAAAAAAATTGGACCTGTTAATATGTATATTGATCCCCCCCGATGATATGTTATTGGGGAAGGCCTTCGCTCAGCAATGGATGTCTTAAATCTGAAATGATGATGATGATGATGATGATGATAATGATTACACAGTATTGCATACATTGCTCTGATCCTATTGTGAGTACCACTTGTGTTACAGAAATCAGAAACAACGACGGTACCACAACACCCAGACCCACGCAATATAGACAGTATATTGATGTTTCAGTACTTACTCTTAATATTTGTTCTTCCACATCAGATTAGCATTTGCATCCAATTTTTACCTTTACTTGACCAATATATTTTACTACTTCGTGACACAATCAATGTTTTATTTTCTGCCACCTATACTGGAGCATACTGTCATCTCAATTTATTACGGGGTCAATACAAGCAAAAGCTCTCTTGAGGTGACTGCTAAACCGAGTTGGTAGGTGAAGATGCTTTTAGCCGAGTCTGGGACTAACTAGGACGCTACCCTACTTTTCTATTTCCAACTCTTGAAACAATGATATTGTGGAAATTCTCGTTTCAGGTGGACTATAGTCGTGCAAATTTAATCACAAAGCCTTTTATAGCTTTCATGTTAACTATTCAAATTTGTCCAATAACAATAGATGAGATTCTTGCCGTATAGGGTTGTTTTTATATTATGAATAATTACGTAAAGGTTGTCTGGAAGAACTTTGCATCTAAAGTCCGTCTAAATTGTACTATTTTCTTAAGGCATTTTTTTCTCTGTACTGTTTGTTCTCTGTGGTGTGCAATAAAGAGTGAATATCTATTATTCTATAAATAAATAAATATGCCCCAAACAACACACTAACTGCCTTGGTTTCGAAGTAAAAAAAATACATTAAAGAGGTTACTATACAGTCATTTTTGCTGGCGATAAATATTGTTATCTAAACTGATCCGAACAGAGCATTGAAGTTTGAACCCAGGACAGTCTGCGTTTAAAGCGAAAAACCGCGTCACAACGCCAATCTAACCATCTGTTTTTTTTAAATATTTGATAGATTTTGTTGTTTAAAACCTTTATTTATATTCTATCTAGAAGTACCTACTGTGATAATTGTGTCCGTGTACCTATATGTTATTTGTGTCCCTACAGTGCCTATATGGATGCGTCGCATTATTTTTAATTTATAATAATGTCTCATGCAGACAGATTCATATCATCACACTTCATTTAAGTAATTTTCTTTTTCTAAGTACATTTTTAAACGCTATATCCAACGACACCCTACACTATGAGATAGATAATTTATTTTATTTTATTCATATAATAATATACATCACGGATATAGCGTTTAAAAATGTACTTAGAAAAAGAAAATTACTTAAATGAAGTGTAATGATATGAATCTGTCTGCATGAGACATTATTATAAATTAAAAATAATGCGACGCATCCATATAGGCACCGTAGGGACACAAATAACATATAGGTACACGGACACCATTATCACAGTAGGTACTTCTAGATAGAATATAAATAAAGGTTTTAAACAACAAAATCTATCAAATATAAAAAAAAACAGATGGTTAGATTGGCGTTGTGACGCGGTTTTTCGCTTTAAACGCAGACTGTCCTGGGTTCAACACGAGATACGCCACACTGCTCTGACAATCTTCAAGATTCTCTAGAGAAAATGTTATTAATGTTAATGTACACTTTAGACAGAGGAATAAATAATCATCCTACAGGAACATAAAATAAGGATAAGCTGGATCGATATCTAATGTATGTGCTAAGTTGTAGGCAATTCTGTTCAATCTTGGATGCATGATTGGGTAACAAACATCTAAACGTTTACATGACAGACAGACAGTCAGGACATGGCGAAACCGTAAAAAAGGTGCTTTGGCATTATTATTTTAAACAGGAATTATACTAAACCAAACTAATAGAGACACGTTTAAACATACCGATTGTCGATATTATTGTAGAACTTAGGTAATAAAATCTCACATAAAACTAAATCATCTAAAACATATTTGTCAATAGGTCCGATAAGGCTTAGGAACTATTAGAGATTTTAATTCCAAAACCTGCGGAATGATACATAGTTTGATAATATATTTCAATACCAGTTTGTTTTTGAAGTTTCTTACCTAAATGGTTCCAATATCATAATTCCAAATAATTCAACGACAGGCACTAAACGCGGCTTAATCGCTGTTCGAAAATATAATCCAGGAGATTGTTTCAGTATTTCAAGCAACAATAATGCCTGCAAAGCAACAGCACTTAACCTTAAAACCGGGGATAGAAATGGAAAGCATTGGAAACTCACCTTTATTTGAATATCACTAAGAGTGTGGTGTAGAGAGGTTTGCTAGGTATAAAGGACCATTACATAAGACAGAGAAAACGGCTAGTCCATTTCCAAGCAACCCCACACCTTTGTTAGATTTATTACAAATCTATCATTATTACAAATTATTTGAATATTGACCTTCCAGTGATCTCAATCTCTCGAAAAATATAAAGTGCCCTGAATCCAAACCGTAAGGTGTGGTAACACAACACATATCTTAATTAATTTTCACCGTGGCGAATTTTTATGTTATTTACCGTACACTAATAACATAATATGTATTTTGTAGATATATATTGTCAGTTTTTGATTGTGTAAGCCAGTCGCGTTTTTGTAGCATGAATAAATCTGAAACAGACAACTCAGACTTTGGTCACTTGCGTTGCTCAAATTGATTTTTCTAAGCACACAGTGTTTTTCGCATCGGTATTGCAACGTTCACGACTACTTTTTATGTTTTTTTCTTTGAAGACCTAATTTCCTGTTGATGAGAGAATTGCTCACATTTATTACATGAAATCCATTTGTATCTTCTGATGTAATGCAAAAACTAATAATAATAAAAAACAAATAATAAAAACCGATCGTGTGCAATGAGTTGGGCTAGCACTAAGAAAGAACCCCGGGCTAAATTAAAGACTGGAAGAAAAACCTTTTGTGCACAAGTTCGACTCGCACTTGACCGGTTCTTTTGGACATTGGAGTTGATAAAGAACAGTTCTTTAAATAGTCGAAAGGTTCATTCCAAACTTACGCTACGTCGATGCGTAACGCCTCAATCTTCACAGGTGGTACTGGCTGTTGCGTTTTCTCTACACCGAGATGAGTAGAAGCTGGCGGTAGATGCGAGTAGCACGCATCCGGAACACAAGGGCCGGGAGCGGAAACCGCTCGCCGCGACAATCGCGACAACACATCTTGCAGCGCGCTTGCTACTTACACTTTAGTTTTATTAACTTTTAAACACTAATCGCACAGTTAATGAATTGTAGACTACTTAGAACTTAAAAGAAACCACTAAGATTAAATAGATTGAAATGCATTTCAATTGGTTTTTTAAACATTGGATGACCTCCGTAGCCGAGAGGTGAGCCTGCCGGACTTGGTGTCGCTATCTCTGAGGTCCCGGCTTCGATTTACCGGTCGGTCAATGTCTTGTCTTGTTTTGTCTTTGTCTTGGGCCTGGGTGTCGTGGTACCGTCTTTGTTTCTGATTTGTGTAACACAAAGAGCTTTGGCTACTTATTATAGGATCAGAGCAATGTATGTGATGTTGTCCAATATTTATAAAAAATGAAACATTAAATTCTTAATAATAATACGACACTAAGCTGTTTGCGTGTTATTTTTATAATAACTTAACAAATAGATTAATTTGAAAGTCAATACAAACTTCAAGCATGTTGAAAAAAATCAATTCACCATGGAGGGAAAGTATGAGTAGTGATATTCCTTAAAAATCTGGTTAAAAATGTAGTCTAGGTACTAACATTCACTTGAAGTTTTCCTCTGTAAAACTGCGTTTGTTTAAATCTGCTGGCAAACGTTAACACGGGATTCTGTTAACTAAAGCCCGATTGAAACGCTGCGCGCCCTTAACGAAATACAATTATACGGGATATTGGATACTGAAATGGTAACATGGCTACGTTGTTCTAAGCCAATTAGTTGGTCATTTTTGCAGTGGCACGGTCGTCCGCGGGGAACCGGCCTAAGCTGGTATAAGCCGGTTATGCCGCTTCGAATCTAATTAAAGGCCTCGGTGTCCGTCCAAAATGCTGACAGTTGCCGTTTGACGTTTTTTTCCACCGTTCCAATAGCCGCGGGGTTAATAGGCTTGTTTTCCAAAAGTTACTCCCACTGAAGCCTATGTAAGAGCATTTACACATTGGCAGTAAGGCGCACAAAGGGTGTGCAATAGCTTATTTTGCACGCGTGTAAGATACGTGCGTTTCCACAAACTATTGCGCGTACGTGGACGTATGAACCAATTCGGATCAGTCAATATTGTTCGCAGATTGAGCACAGGCTTTCACCGCCCAATTGAAATTTTGAGATAGCATAAGCAGGTGTTGCCAAACGGCAATCAAATAATATTTGCTTAAAAAACGTTCAATCTGTATACGCTGTAACTCGCCACATACAACTGAAGCAAAGGGAAACGAAAAAGAACTCTGAATGAATAATTTGATCAAGTAATGCAACCGCAGTCGCTTAAAATGAATACAATTGTTTTGTTTTCCCTTGGTAAATTTATTCCTTGTTTAGAATAATGAAACCGTCGTGTTTGCTCGGGGAAATCCATTCTCTAACAATTTAAGACAGAATCCACCTAATGTGTTGCAATTTTTCATGTAGGTATAATAACAGTATGCAAATAATATTTCCATCCTGAATTTCACGTAAATTGTTGTTTCCCCGCTAATCTAGGAGAATTTGTAATATGTTTAAATACTTTTTAATTTTGAATAATGCTAGTAGATATTATGATCTTAATATCAATAACCTCTTGACAATATGGAGCATATAATTGATTAAACTTATCAATCGTGTTACTATATACCAAGTCTGTATGATAAAGGTAACGAATGGAGATGTTCCAATAAAATGAATGCACAATCTGAATAAAAATAATATTCAATGCCAATCAACTTAAGGTAGTGGAACAAAAATTTGAGGTACTGAAATTACAAAATAAATGCCTTTATTTTAAAATGAATCTAAATAGGTAAGGATATGATAGTTTTCGGCTCGCTCCCACCTGCCGCGCGAGCGCTCTACCAACGTACAACATTCAGTAAAAGACTCCGTGAGCTGTAATTTAGTAGAAAGCATTGAAATATTCGTGTATAATCTGAATAACATGCCGATATGAACAACGGGGGAATACGGGGAACGTTAGGGTGTATTTTATCCAATATTAAACGTTTAGGGAACTGCGAGCGGAATATTTTACGAATTACGCAAGGGCTTTTACAATATTCAATAAGATAATGGACAAAAAGTATGCGACTTTGAAGTACCTTGTCTTTTGAATTACTTCGCATGAAACTTCCCTTTTGTTCGGCATTTTATAGGCATTTTTTCGGTGTTTGATGTTCATTACAATGTATCCTTACTATTATTTTCTTGATAAATGCTTTCGTGTTTAGAATGCTTGTTGGCTGGGTAAATTTAATTTGTTTATAGTCTTTATTTTGGAGATGAGTTTGGATATGTCTTTTCGAAGTTGTGGGATGCTATAGGTTGATTAAAAATAAACGATTCAAAGAATTTTATATATAAAATAAAAAACTATAAAAAACTAGTGTTAACTTCGTAACAACCAATCTAGTTGTATTTTAAGAAAGCAGTTATACAAACAGCTGCTTTAGTTAGTCATCAAAATCTTGTAACTTGACACAATATTTTTAAACAATTTTTGACCGAATGTTCTATGTTGAATATTTATTGCAGAAATATAGGAGTAAGGACCGTCTTGACCGTCATTGAGTATTTGGAAATGCACAATGTCGGAGTTCAAATTCAAATTAATGCAAACAATAACTGATTCAGTGATTAATAAATAAATATTTTTTACAATCAAACCAATCATTTAGCCCCAAACTAAGCAGCGCTTTTACTATAGCAACTAAATGACGGGTAAAAATACTTTAATACTAGGTATAACTTAGGTATAAATGCTCATGCTCATCACTGAAACATTTACTTCTTGCGGGATTCGAACCCGCAACCGGCTGGCTTCGTTGTCCGAAGCACGAACCGAAGTATTGTATTTGTAACTAATTGAAATCAATAAACAATAAACTGTTTCAACAATCACACCAAACTACGCATAATTTTATACTATCGCGACTAGATAACGGATAGACGGACAGAACATTTACGAATTAGGTAAAATGTTCGTACTCATCACACAAATACTTGCCCCTTGCGGGATTCGAACCCGCGACCGCTTGCTTTGTAGTCGGAGCGAACCACTAGACCAAGCGGTTGTCGAATTATTTTACCAAATTGATGCACAGTTTTCTTTGTAATGGCAAAGATTTCTTTTCATTATGAGGTAAAAAACCTTCACTCGCACTTTCCTTTATATTTTTTAAATAAATGATATACCATGTGAAATTACGACTAAGCTAATATTATAACGCAACATCAAAGTAATATACTCTTACGTTCGTCAGCTAAGAGAAAACCTCAATTTCTTCAGGACCTTCGTAATGTAATTTTGGCCTCTCCATTTTCTCTACCCAAAAGTTAGAGCTTTATTGAAATATTGGATATCAAGTATGTTCGAGTTGTTTTTATTATTCAGAAGTTTGCGAATCCTCTGTCCGGTCGACCCCTTATGAGACACATCGAATTTATTTTGATTTTTTAACCCCACTGAAATTGCTTTTTCCTAAAAAAGCTAAAACAACATTGACACTTGTCGCTTTGATAAAAAAAAACAAATAAAACTGAAATAGGCATTTGGCACACAATAAAAAACATTACAATTTTAAACATGTAATAGCAAGACTAAAGAGCTATGTTTGAACCACAAAATTATAGAAATAGACAAAGACATCATTATATAACCAATCGTTTTTTGATATTTCACAACCGTTCTAAAACCTTAAGAAAATACTTAAGTTTTCTACCAATACATATCACGCCTAGTTGTATATTTACGAAGAGATTGCTTCCCAAGTGTGCCGATTTGTAACAGGAATACGGTTCAGGGCCGGACTAACGAGACCGACTTTTATGCCCGAAAAAAACGTATAAGTAAAGTGAGCTCCCAAAAACCGCTACGATAATACCCTGCGATGTCATAGAGTCCTTTGTAAATACAGAAGTCAAACCTTAACACCCCATAGGCGTAAGATAATTATTTAAGAAAACATTGCTGTCCTGCCCACCTGATAATCTAAGAAATCTAAGTGCAACCGTTTTCGTCACTTTTTTTTAAAGTTAAAAGTTTTTACAGTCAGAAATACATGGGGATTTTTTTTTACCTCCGACACCTTTATCACTACACTTGATACGGCCCTGAAGTTTAGTGCTGTGACGCGGGAACGCGCGTCTTGCGGCGTGCCGCGTAACCTGACCGGTGTCGGTGTCTTTTCCCATCGCGTAGTAATACACTTTTTCTATAATCATAAGGAATTACGGAAGCTGAGAGTGCACTCGGTAGACTGCAATTTAATACTTGGTGTTAATTATAAACAATTTCGTAAAGTTTTAATATATCATATCATATCATGTAGGATTTAAATTAAAGGTTTATTTCCTCCAACTGAGAAACGATTGCATTATTTTTAAAATTATTGCTGAACGTATTTTGGTTGATAAGAAGACGTAGCTATTATTAGGTAGCCGCAGATAATACTATAAATGCCAACAGGAGGCGTGTCGTAAAAAGTGACTAATTACTATAGCACGAGACGGACAGCAGCGTCTGCGTGCGAAATCTTATAAAAAACTGCGCTCACCAACTCGCCTGCCAAGCGTGGCGAGTAATAGTAATCTCCCCCAATGAAATTCGTTGGGGGAGGCCTATGTTCAGCAGTGGAAGTCCTATGGCTGAGATAATGATGATGATGATGAGATAATACCCTTAATTTATCAATGCGAATATTGACATTGTGTCTTACGTTGTCTTACTTCGAAACACTAAAACGATATTTAAAGTTGAAACTGTGTTGATGTCCATCAACAAGACTTAACGACAAAATAGGTATAAATAGATTCTAAATTTACACAATAATACCTATTGTTAAATTTCTTAAAAACTACCGTTATCACACAAAAAGTAATAATTCCTTTTTAATATATGATTAGACATACTACTATTAGACTACGTTTGGTCACACACTCCTTTCGACTTACGGAGTAATTGGTCATTGTTATCGTGGTCTTAATTAATCCATTAAATAAAACCTACTAACATTCCAGCAAGGCGCAGACCTGCAAACTGTTATATCGCACGTCATAAAAAGGCAATGAATTGACGTTAATGGCACATTTTTCAAATTGCAGAACCATTTGTCTAAATTTTCTTAGCCTTTACCTAAAAGATTAAAAGAAATGGTTGAACTTAATTGTTTTTAACAAAATAAACCCAGAATTGTTACTTGTAAAAAATTCTTATAGTTAACTAGAGGCCAAGTTATCAACTCTATCACTTAAATAAAGTGTATCACGAATGGGCGTGGTTATTAATAACTATGAACAAAACGTCTGGTTTAAACTGCCTTGAAATATTAAGACTTACTTTAACTTCTAGATTTAGATTCTGAAAGTCTTTCTAGAAACTCATCAAAGACTTCTGATGTGACTTCTAATTAGGATTGCAATTGCTTAGCAGTCAAATTCACTGCATAGTGTACGCACAGTACCCACTACGATCATGATTTCATGGCACGCCAAAGCCAAATCTATCAATTGTTCATCAAATTAACTCTGAGTTGACAGTATACGTAACTTTGGTGCCATAACTTCGCCACTTTAAGTTCGGTTACTTAGTTTCGGCAACTTTTTACTATACTCGTACATTGCCTGTATAATACGCAAGACAAGAAAGTTTCTTGACTCCCGTTTAACGCTGTAAGGGTTTCGTCCTTGGGATACCAGAGACTTTTTTGTTAAAAACTTGATACTATTTGCATTAAAAAAAGTAACCCAACACATGTTTGACAGTGATTTTAAGTTGTTAGGTAGTTAATTGTCAGTATCAGCCTTAGTAGTAGTTTTTTTTTTAAATTAGATACGGAGTAAAGCCCTTTCTTAGCTCATTGAGTGACTTGAATCCGATGGATCAGCCCTTTTAGTCAGTGTCCACGTTTTTAAAAAACCTAAACCGAAGTGCCTTATGACGACTGGTTGGTTTAGGTGCCGAGAATATATGTAGCATGCATTCGACATTCCTAATTTAACTCTCTTACTCATAGGCTAATGAAAAAAAAAAGATACAATTGCATATTTTTTTTCTATCCATTTATTAACCATCTAAATAATGCCGATGATACTATACCGGTATCGTTTCTGCTTTATCCAGGGGAGCAAAACCATTTAGGTAATCTATAAATTCTATGGGATAATCATTTGGTATCCCGCTTTTTGGTATTTGGTATTGGTACGCTGCAGCAATGCGTATTGTCTGTAAAATAATTTTGGATATCTCCATAGAAGTGAATGCCGCGATTACCCGCCGCGGCAGCCTGTATTCGCTGAATGGGGCCTGATTAGCCCGGCCTGCCAAACGCTATAATAACCTTACGGAATGAACTTGTATAATGAAGTTCACATTGGTTTAGACAGTAAAATTATGTTCAAAATTACGTACAATAGTTTGCAAGTGTTCCCAAGTAAGAAAGTTCAATGATTTAGAAAAGAGATGAACCCGAGATGATATGAAATTATTAAAAGTAAAAAATAATACGATTTACATTCTTCTGTATCTAAGTAATTACAATTATCTTTATTTATAAGCATCTTCTGTGTGTTACGTGTAAGCATATTTTCATAGAATTGCGTGACCTGCAAAGTATGTGTCGGTTTTGATTTGAGGTTTCCTGAAATAAAATGTTTTTTTTATGTTTCATCACAAAACCTTGTGGGCAAATTTTCTTACAACATTATTTTAGGAATTCTTCTTCAATCAGCAGCGAGCAGATAAGACGTCAGACCTCCCGTAATATCAGCGTATAAAATGCAGACAGATAAAAAACAGTGGGTGCCCGACGAGACAAATTCCCCGGCATGCCTCAGAGTAAACCACTCAACTAGGGAGATATACGTTTGCTTTTATTTCTGCGCGGGCTGACACTCGATCGCTTACGGCGCGCGGTGTCACTTCGCCGCGACTTGATTTATGCAACCAATATGGCGGACGCTGTCACTCGTCGGCCGATATCGAACCGTTCATATCGTCTAACGCGATTTACTTCGGCTTGGAAAACTTAAAAAGAATATGCCGTACAAAATGGAAGTACATTATAACCGCAGCCGTTTTTACACTAGTTTCGAGCGCGGCGAGTTGGAGTTTGCAGGCAAAGCGTATGTATGGCTCATAGATGGGCAGGTTACAGACTTTCAGTCATTCAAGTTGCTTTCGTTTCTAGAATTTATGAGAAATCAAAACAACTCTTTTTTCTTATTCAAACGACTCCTTTATAGACCATGGCCATTTTCCAAGTATACAGAATGTGTTCAAATGAATAAAGTTGATCTACTTTAATTAAGTTCAAAACTAGTCATGTTACAAGTTACACCACTTTTGAGCATCTGCCTTTGAACATCTGCTCTTTCGTGGCTACACTTTGTTTGTTCTAAAATTTCTTTTGCTTTGTAATAACAATTTTTTTCTTTTCTTTTGCGTTAAAATTGAAAATTAGAAACGTCTGAATTCATAAGGACGGCAATATCAAGTGGCGACACCTCGGGCTCCTATCGCCGGTAAGTAGGTCGAATAATGTGACGAGCCAGCACGAGTGCCCTCAGCCCTTCTTGGTGCTCGAGGGCCCTTCGCGCCCCTCCATACTAAAATCGCTTGATTTGACATGATTTTTAAATGCTGATAGAAGACCGCAAAGGCGGCGGAGCCGTTTGACGAAAGATTACTTTGATAAGATATCATGAAGATGAACGGAAGGCACGACCAGCAAACATATTATGCGTATTTATACTTCTGTAAGCACTTATTCTGGTGGGACTACCCGCCGGTTGCTGCTGCTGATTTAAATAATCAGTCAGGGTTTTGTTACCTACATCATAAAATAAACACATAACATATAATTTTATTGGATGGCAGAATCTTTATCAAGAAGAACAAAATTTGACATTAAATACATTAATATATATATTTAATAATTTCATTTACTTTCCTACCGTGACTACGCCTGAGGAGGTCCCATCATTAAGCGAGTTATGTTGGCTTTCAAGTCCTGAATCGTAGCTGGAGTTTTACCTTCGCATAGCCCCAAAAAAAGTACAAAGTCCAAATATCAAATAATATAGGTGGCCAGTTGGCAGGTCCAAAACGAAAAATTATCTGCTCGCCAAAATGATTTCAATAAATAAATAAGATTGTTTCGCGCGCTCCGTTTTGCTGAAACTAAATGTCGCCGACATAACGGGCTTCAATTTCAGGCAACAGAAAGTCCGTTATCATGGGTGGCGCTCACCATTGACGGTTATGTTCTGTCCAGTCTCATTAAAAAAAAAGTTTGTTCTTTCAGGTCACAATAAAGATTCCGCCATTTAAGTGTTTCATTTAGATTATTTTTTAAATGCCTAAATAAATCACCCGTTATTTCGATTGATAATCCAATTACACTTACAGCCGTTATGTTTGACGTTACAAAAAAAAGGTAACTCTCTGTGTTCTTTGTGTTCCATCTTCTCACCTGATGGTTAGCGATAGATAGATAAGATGGAGACCTAAATAGTACGTGCGGTAATACACACTAGTCTCACTTGCTTTATTAGATCGGCTTTTGAGAGATTTATCTATAAAAGCAGCTTAAATACAAGTAACATTAATCACCTCCTCCCCTATAACAATGGTAAAATGAATTCTTTATGACAGCATAAAATACTTTAACACCTCTAAAACAAGGCGACTCAATTAGGCTGTCATTTGCTTAAAAATAACAATTACATTCAATAAAAGGTTTCGCAAGAAGCATTCGAAAGTGTCGTTCCAAACCAGAAAGCTGAAGTTTGGACGCCTAAAACGTCCGTAATAATGCTATTTGCTATAAACTTGTAAATGAGCTTCCCGATGGACCGAGGGCGGTAGCCACGAGCGCGCATCCCAATGAATAATGTAACTGCCTCAGTTTCGGGAATTAATTGATTTAAGATATCGGACGATAAGTGAGTTCAAGATGACCTCAAGTTGTAAACAATACTGTTAAATAAATTTTGCAATTTGAAGCCATTTTGGTAAGCCGTAGGGCAAGCATAAACAAAGTATGCTCAACAAACAACAACATAATACAACAAAATAATAACAGGATAAAAAACAAATAAATACTTCTATACATTGAAACAATTTTATTAGAACACAATGGAATCAATACAGTGTTATAAAATGTAAACGATTAGATGTTTGTTACCCAATCATGCATCCAAGATTGAACAGAATTGCCTACAATTTAGCACATACATTAGATATTGATCCAGCTTATCCTTATTTTATGTTCCTGTAGGATGATTATTTATTCCTTTTTCTAAAGTTTACATTAACATTAATAACATTTTCTCTAGAGAATCTTGAAGATTGTCAGAGCAGTGTGGCGTATCTCGTGTTGAATCAAAATAATAGTCTGAAGGTCTTTCAGATGGAAACTCCCATTATCATCATAAATAGCTCTAACTATAACTGTAGACAGCAGCGAGGGGTTAAAAAACATCGCGACCCGAGTACTACTCTTATGGCAGCATTTAATTTAAACCTCCTTTACCCTTTGTCTTTTCTTATTGTGTTCATTAATTGTGAGAGATATACCTATGCATGCATGTCTTAGAGACGACAATGAATTATTACTTATGTATTTATTCACATTAATTCATCTAGTGCGGCGACAAAAATGGACCAGATGAGAATTTAATACATAAAATAAGTTGCACTTATGACTGAGAAGAAGAAAGAAAATCATCTAAGATGATGAGAAGGGAGGAAAAGCACGTAATGAAAAGAGTATAAATTTTTGTAATAGAAAAAGGACCGACCAAAGAAGAGATGGATGTATTGTGTGAATGATGAAATAGCTGAAACGTAATTCATTCAGCGTCTTTCTTTTTTTTTGTAATATTGGGTTACCAAAGCAGAAAATGTTGACTCGTCTGAAGTTCCATTCTCAGCAACGTATTAACTTTACAGATTATGACTTTCGATATGATGGTGTACCTACAAATGTCTAATCTAGGGGTTATCTAAATTTAAACTACAAAAACTCTTAAAAGTGTAACAATCAAACTCGTATATAACATAAGACTATACTAGAGTTGTAAATTGACGGTCATATGCTATAAGCGTCCGTCATTTATGATAAATGCACGGTCACATTGGACATTTATTGTCACGATGGTCACATATTTTTTTTTAGGATAAATTTAAAAAAAAAAAAACCTCTAAAGTAAGTCTTAAATGTTAAGTATTTGACAATAAAAACATACAATAAAACATGTCATTTGATCTGGATTAAACTAAAAAAAAAAGAAAGAAAGAAAGAAGAAAGCAGAAAGATAAAATAATTTTAGAAATTTCATTTCGTTATAGATTATCAGTGATAAAAATAATGCACTTATTTGTGACCAAATTTTTTTTTCATAGTTTGTCAATAGAATTGATTGTGACGTTAGTGACAATAAATGTCCAAAATGTCCGGTCACATTGAGAAAATGTCCAATTTGCTCGGTCATATTGGTCAGACATTTATAACGTGACGGACACTTGACAACTCTAGTCTATACACGTAACAAGTTCTATGGGTAAGTTTTTGTGAAGGAACTTATCTAAATTGCAACTAACATGATCGTCCGGAAAGCTCTACGAAACAGACAAATAAGAAAATCAAAGGAAACATAATGTGGCACGAAAGACTGTGTAAAAAGTAGCTTCCTCAAGGCAACAAACAACAAAAGTGAAAGGGCGATCAACCTTCAAGAAGGGCGCGGGCCGCAGGGGCCCGCTGTCACGCCGGTTCGCCGGCGCATCGCTCACGCACCCTGACGGACCGCCGAATTGAGAAATTGAAACGCGCACCTAATCGCAAAAATGTCCCTCATCCTTCCTACGCCACCCATAATTATACATCAAATCAAATTGAATCAAAGTTCACCTTTAATGTTGCGCGAGAACACGTAAACCTCCCTCTCCAATTTAATTGACGCTAGGACGTCGCGATGAGAATGTTAAAATAATTTTGATCGTTCCCAATGTTCCTCTCCATTTCACAGACACGCCTCCTAAGTCGACTATTTAAAGCGTTTGATAAATTGGGGCCTATTTTCGAAGTCAGTGTTTTAAATGAAAAATTCGGTCCATAATAGCGTTTCCATCAATCAATGGAATGAAATCAGCGAGTGACGCAAAGCTGGCGTTTTTCGCGCGCCATATTTTTTGTGCGATAAATATTTCTCTCTGAGAAATATGGTGGAGGCTTTCGTCTTTTTCATTGTTCAGCAAATAAGCCTAGTGGATGGACAAAGGCGGTCGAGACAAGCACGTAAGGGCTCGCTTCCGCCGCGCCAGCACTCGCTTGGAGCGCTCGAGCCTCGAGGTGAGGCGGCGCGTCGAGCGCTCGAGTGCCTGTCGAGCCGAGCGCTGACGAAGCGACCGCCGAATAGCTGAGATTATTACGCTATGCAGCCGCCGCAAAATAGGATGCTGCGGATTATGCAGTCGTATTGCCGAAACAAGAACACCGACATAACTAACTAGCTTACATTTAATGCATTCATGTAATTTAAACACGGTTACGTTTCTGTATATTGCGTGTGTAACAACACAGAAAACAATAAAATATTGTTGATTAAAAACGGAAAGTTATTCATTTAATAAAGTACAAACTCCGATGTAAAAGTGATTAACACGAAGGACACTTCATCTAACACGAAGGACACTTCATCGCATTGCAAATTTAAAAGTTCCCGTGGTGCAAAGAAAAATATTCAATTCCGCGCGAATAACTGTGGTGGTAACAATCTAGCGGACAAAAAGTTCCATTCTACGTTTGTAATTAGAAACCGCACAGAGCTCGCCTCTCCTGCACCTAATATGTGCAGTAGAAATTTACAGGACCTATTTGGAGGAAAAACAATGTTCAACGTTGACGAGTAACTGCTTCTTTTGCAACACAAACTTTATTAAAATTGTAAGTTTTACTTATAACCTTTTTAATAACTTGATTAAAAATGACTTAAATATTTATGAACAACAACTATATTAGCGGAGGATAATAATCTAATACAACTTAAGATAATGCTTGCAGGGTTCGGCACTGGGATTGCATTTTGATGTTAAAACAACACAAATTGTTTTAACAATGAAACTTCATAAATACGCTTATCCAATTTAAACATGCAAAGCTATCTTGCATTTCGTGTGTTATACTTATAAAGTATAGGTTCAGAACGCGCCGGCCGCGGCAGGAAATAATTCAATTAAGTTTTACATTCAAGAGTTGCTCGGACACGAATAAATGTGGTTATCACAATTATCCTATGTTCAGGAAAACTAACGAGCTGCAATGGTACTAGCTTTTTGTAATTTTAAATAAGGACTTTAATCTACACCAAGCTGTTTTGCTACAACTGTTGCAAGAGCATGGTAATTAGAATTACCGGACCAAAGACTTACGTATTGAATAGGTGGTGGTTAAGGTATCTGTTGAAATGCTTGTACAAATATTAGTTAGTTTCTTCAGAATCAAATATTAAAGAAAAATATGTTTGTACAGACACATAAATCAAGGTAATATATTCTAGTTCGCAGCCATGCCTCGTTACTATATGGGTCGCGTTGCGAGCGTGACAGGTGTTAGAACACGAGGACATGCTGGCTAAATCAATAAAACACTCCTAAAGATGCCTTATCAGCCCCGGCCAGAGACAGTTATGGCCAGTTAATTTGCCACGGCCGTCTGCAGAAACAAAAGTAGGTAGCCAAAGAACCGAGTGGGGTGGAATACGGCACCACGCTGCGCCGCGCGGGGTTCCGTAGCCAACACGCTCGCCTAATGGAGGGGCCTGCTGCTCGCCGGGGGGCTATTAAAGACATTGCTCTTATCGAAAGAAAGCTAAGACTTTCTTAATAACGGAGGATTTAGCCGTCCCTCTATTACAGACAGAGATACAATTTTATAAAGGATTCCACTAATTCCTTCCAATAAACCCGACATCCATCCCGTTAATGTTTATGAACATTATTAGTATCGACTCTATAAAACATCATGAAAAGTACACCGAAACCTATTAAAGTTAGTTTAACCCGATCCCTGCTCAGCAAACACCTAAATCTACATTCCGTGGAGTGAAATACAGTCGATTCACCGCAACCTGACGGCGAAACTTCCGAGATCGACGTGTCGACTAACAACTGTTCGCCCCGAGGCTTACGCCACTACACACAATTATACACCCTATTTGTGGCGATGTAAAGTAGCAACTCGTCTAAAACAACTAGTTATTTAATTCTTTGACAATGATGTTTCACAGCCACTTAAAACTTTTGAGTGAATAACAAATCTCCTCCGAAAAGTCTGTTGGGTGAAGTTAGGCTGTTAAATTGTTTGTCGGTAGAAGGTCTTTTAAAAAGTTAAAGGAACAAAAATCGCATAAAGGGATCAGGTGGCGACTCCCTCAGCCGTACACTGGTTTAATTTAACAATTTGCATAAATGCACGGAAGACAGGTTTAAAAAGGTTCCATTTCCGTATAATATTCTTATTGAGCCTTGTTAAGTTACTTAACTGATTGCTGAGCATTGTGTGAATTCTTTTCCATTTTCAAAATTTTGAGAGCGAATAGATTAATTTATTTAAAAAAGGAAGATATTGGAACTCTACATGGTTTTGAACAGTTTTGAATTAACCACAAAATTGGTGATACTTGTCGAAGTAGCAACTTGACAAAAAGCTCGCTTTGATTGATGCTCCCTCCGTACTCAGGCCCTTTCAACAATGTATAATATCCGCACGTATAGAATATTGAACACCGTAGTTATTACGCGAGATCGCTACTAGGTACGGGTATCATTTTGAAGTTCCACGTCCGTAAAGGTCAAAGGAATTCGTAGTCGATAATCAATAAAAAGGACTTCACATGGTTGGCTTGCTTTGTGCAATATTGGAAAATACTATCCACCGACCAACTAAAATATTATTTAGAGGAGTCGGTGCCAGCCATGGCGAGTTAAATGTGTTTATTCGCACCTACTCCAAAAGTAACTGATTAAGTATATTTTAGTTAATATTATTTTTTGCTTTTTCGTTTTTATTTGATTATTTTTTCACCATTTCTAGTGTTAAGTCCTTAACAATATGTTATCATTAAAGACCAATTAATAATCTCCTCCTTTTCTCCTTTTCGAAGTCGTTTGTATGGATAAATTATTAATATGATATTTTAGTTGAAAGTAAGCCTGCTTTATTTTAATGTCGTAACCATGGGCTAGTAAATAAAACTGCTGTCTGGTACCTCGTAAGCGCCATGTCTGCCCAAGACGCTACTAAAAACGTTCTGTCGACAAATTGTAGTATAATCCACGAACTCCTCATCCTTAAGGAGTTCTGTGGCTTTCATTATCAGCTCAGCAGTATGATAAGACTCCCAGACGCAGACACCTCAATGAGTTGTTGAAAGTTATCTAACACGCTCTAAGTGCCTAATTTTTTTGAGGATTTCTCTTTCCCTGAGATTTCATCATCAGATCCTCGCTTGGTGAAAATGAGACCACTTCGGGGGTAAAGCCTTACCAACAAACAAAAATTTAAATCGGTCCATAATCGACAAAAATATTGGTAAACATACATAAATAAACCCTTACAGCCAACCTAGAAGCATACATAGAAGCTACTCCTTTTTGAAGTTAGTTAAAATTAGATTTTCACAGCTTAGAAATAAATTAATAATTACTCGTACTTTTATCATCTCAGCAAAAACTTAGACCAAAATTTATTAAAAAATATAAAATTCTAATACTTAACTGTTTCATAACAATACGCCTATCATGGCGAACATATAATATCTATATAAATAAAAATTAATAGCTAAATGAGTTGCTAATTGCTAAGCGCAATACTCAAGAACGGTTGGGCCGATGTGCATGTGGCTATTAATTTTATCCAAATTATAAGAATTGGAAAAAAATCTCGGAAAATTGGAAAAATCGGCAACAAAATATTTCTATGAGATTATTATGCCGTGCGCAATTTTCGTCTGACAGCTGTTTTTAATAGCTTTTTAGCAGTAAATTAGGACATCACAGTGTTTTTTCGATCAGCTAGTTTATCTTAAAAACTTTTTGATTATTTGTGATACTGTTTAGCATTCATCATGACGAAACGTAACAGCAAAAACTATTTTAACAGGTATTAATTCAAATCATGTCTCACTTGATCTGATCATGGAGAAACACAACAAAAGAATTATGAATGAAATTAAAATCAAGGCGAAAGAAAGAAATAATTTATAAGATAATAACAGTCATTAAAAGTTTCACTGCTATCACAAACTAAATCGTTTATGTTTATACCAAGTCGGAATAAAAGTTATTATTACGCTCCTGTTTCAAATTGTATGCGAAAGCTTTTTCTTTATTTATAACCTAGAGTCAACAGATTGTTAAGATCTCAGAAAAAATCTCATTAAAGCGAACCGACTGCGTTGCTGCATGTCTTCAGTAATAAGAAACAATGGTTTACTTATTCAATTACTAACGCAGCAGTTGACAAATCCATTTAGCAGGACAGTATTATCTTTTGTTGTCTGCTCTGAGACCAATCAATTACTCGCTCGCCAGTAGGGAGTTGATTACGGATCTTCTACTGATGTGCGCTTAATGACACTGGCCAAATACTTCGACGTGCTTAGATTTAGATCTTTTCTCTAAAAAAAACATGTTGAGCAAAAAGTCAGAGCGAAAAAAGTTTTAAACATTCACATTTAACACTACGTCTAGTAACTTAATTAACTTATGGTAGTTTTAAAACTTTCTAATAAAGCATAATCACATTTTTAATTAGTATGGTTTAGCTATTTGTATGTACCATTCTGAAACAGGAATAAATTCATACGTCTGATCTCAATAAATCTACTTGTGACAGTTCATGAAATAAACTTCCATTGAAAAGGCGCCAAAAGATCCCTTATCTCGGTTACAGCCGCTTTGAATAACGATCCAAAGTGTAACCCCATCCTGGAGGTTCTTTGATGTCCTTTAATTATAAAACTTTTTCTGGTAAAGGAAATCCTTTACAGCCCTTGTACGTGGAAACACTGTACGTAAGAAACTAGTGAATAATTGTGCTCTCGTGAACTTGCCTTTAGTCCTGATATAGGTAGTCATTTTATACGAATGCATTAAATGTCTTAATGGTATCTACATAGAGTTGGTTTGAAAAAAATATAGTTATTTATTATAACGAAGACGCAAATTGTTTAGAAATTTGGTGTAGTCATTATGGCTTTGTTGGATTATACATACTAGAAATCCTTTGCTACCTACAATGTATTTTTTTTTATTGTTGCACTTGACTTGAAGTTAGCATAACTTTTACTGAAATGATTAAAATTTTCGCAATTATCATAATCATGTCAACCTATTGCACCACTGCTGGACGTACAAAGAGCTCCAAAGAGCACACTTTTTTTCATCAATCCTCTGCCAGCCATCTTCCTAAGGTCATCGGTCCATCTAGCTGGGAGGCGTCCTACACTACAGTTGCCGAGGCGTAGTCTCCCCAAATTTCGCAAACTTCAAGTATATTTACCTTATGTTATTTACTCGAAATCAGCTTAGGATGAAACGGAAATTTCTGTTGTTGGTACTATTTTATATTCACAGCACCTTTGACATCGCGTCGCCTCGAAATGCGTAATGTTCATTTGTCAAGCCTGTAACGGTTTACCATCAATTCTCGAAAGACTCTTTTTAAGGAATACCCTTGGTTGTGTGTTAACTTGATAAAGTGCCAAGCAAGAGTGTACCGTTATTAGCATACGGGGCTTATTAAACCGCTATTGCTTCGTATCGTTGATTATATGCTTACATTTAAGAGCATTTAAGGCCTGGTGTTAGCTTTTTTTATTTTTACGCTAACGAAAAGTAACGTAACTTTCACTACTCTGTCAGTTATACCGATGCTAAAGTTCAGTAGTAAAGTAAAGTACCTCAAATTACGTGTCTGTATTTATTGTTACTATTTAAGGTCAAAAACGTCGTTAAATAAAACGAACAAAAATATATTTTTTAAAGAACTGTGTCGTTTTCGAGTTTATCGCTTAAACAAGCGGGGGCGCTGTACACGTATTAGCAGTCCCCTTCCACACTCCATTTCCTTTACTGCTTCTCACAGGCTATCGCCGAAAATTTCACCGGACAATTTCTCACTGCTACAAAGCGGCGACCCTTAAGTTGAATAATTTAACACTTTATTTATCGAATTCAATGTTTTCGTGACGTTTTTCAATGAGCGCCCTAATCGCTCGCAGAAGGTTACTTAACTTTTTGGGGTTCCTTTTTTGTATTCGCAACTTTAACATTTCTCAGCTGCACAGATGCTTTCAGAGTGAATTGTGGGTAATACTCGTATTGTACCGACATGCATGCTTATGATTATTAACCGGTACTCACCATGTAAAATAGATTATTTATAAAGATATAAAAAGAAAAATGAAGAAGAACCTGAACCTGAATGCTTAGGCATTAGAAATACGACCGTCTATTCGTTGTCGCGCTCCGGACTACAAAGCCAGGCGGTTGTGGGTTCAAATCCTGCAAGGAGCAACTGTTTGTTAAACACAAGAACTTGTAAGTCATATATATTTGTTTGTGTCCTTTGGAAGTATTTTTTTTTTGTTAGGAGATTTTTTTTCTCATTTCATATTATCAACTAAAACTGAAACTGAAAGTAGATTTTGTTATTCGTCACCGCCATGCGCATTGTGTAATCGATCTCCCATCTAAAATTATAATAAAAGGCAGTAAAAATTTAAATATGTGACCTAGTAGTACTTACTACATAGTTGAAGGCGCTACAGTCCTCCCTATATTAAATTCATATTGTAATAAAGGGCAGGGAAAATAAAGTGGTGGGCAGTAGCTAAGTAGGGCGCGGTGGGCCGGTGTATCGATCAGGCTAAAACAAGCTCGGGCCCGACGACTGTCTGGCCTGCAGCGTATACCGCCTATACCTGCTGTGTTCCTGGTACAATGACCCAGTAAACGATTCCGGGACATGTTGATTGAAACCTGAAATAGCGCCTGTTTTATTCAATTGAATGTTTTAGTGCTTCCGACGTACTGACGTATTCTAGAAACTATTTATAGGACCACAAAAAACGTATTTATTGGCTGTAGTATTTTTAGTTGTGAATATACTATGCAATGTACACGATGTCATCAATACTTTCAGGTAAGTATACAGTGTTGACGTAAACTGCACATTGTGTGCCACGCGATACGAATGGCCGTCGCCACTCGTAACGAGCGAACTGCTATATATGCTAATTTCGTTTACTAATATCCTCCTTATTATAGATTTTTTAGAGATTTTGATGTTGGTCTGTTAAAAAAGTCGTAGTACCACTAAAATCATCCCATATAGAAGGTTATTCATCATCATCATTACAGCCACAGGACGTCCACTACTAAACATAGGTGCTCGCAATGTCTTCAGATTGCCGGTTGCCGGTTGGAAGCGGCCTGCACACAGCGGTAGGTTATTAGTAAATTAAAAATAAGCCTGTATACAAGTACCTCGTTCGAAAGGTCTACCCCTCTCATCTAGTCTTGCTAGTCGCCATGCGGTTCTCACAAAATTCTGATTGGATTATAAAATGATGAGAATAAGCAATTCATAATGAAGTTTAATGGAACCGTCAGAAAATCAAGTATAATTACAGCCTGCAAATAAATCCATGATAGCGCTCTCATCCCCACACTAAAATAGAAGAGAGAACAAACCCCGAAATGTCTCAGATTACTAATCGATGTGGGATTTGTTTTACTTCGGAACCAAATCTCCGTCATTATGTCCAATGTGATGAATCATCCAAGATAAACGTTTCGACACAAAGTAAATCAAACGCGGTACCAATGAACTTTCAAAAGCTTTTATTGAACATGTACTATTTATTTTACATTTCAAAATGTTCTCTGTTTGATGTTAAGCGATCGTTAATCGTTCATTTGTTTAGCGAATGTGCGACTCATCGGACTTAATGTATCTTCTTGTTATATCTAAAGTTGGTGTATGTAAACATTTAAACACTAAAAAAATACATGAAAACATACTTGTACAAAAAGCTGTTTCTATCCCTGAAATTTTACATAAATATATACCTGTATAATATTGTATAAATATTCGTGTCAAGAAAACACCGAAAAGATTAATAGACCCCTTTAACAGAAGCAGTTGTTTTAAAATCAATCAACGGTATAGTGGATGGAAGCAAAAGTTTTGTAAGTTTCTATGAATAAACATTTCCTTTAACTTTGGCTTAATTGTGACTTCAAAACAAGACACCTAGTGGCGCCCACAAGCTCCAATAAGGACTTGTCGGTAATGGCATCCGTGTCAAGCGGCCATTCTGTGCACCGCGCATGCTTATTCGCTTAATGAAGCATTAGCAGCATTAGCATTGGTACTACTAACGTTTTCTTACCGCTTTACCGCTGTCGTGAATGTCCTTATGCACTTAGGTCGTCCATTAAGGCGAATGCAACGTTCGCTGACGGAACGCGATCGTAAAACCTTTATAACATCCTTCCAGCACTTGTAAAGCGTTTTGAGAGGTCTTGCCGTTTTATATGACCCCGCATTACCCTATGCCATCTAGACTTTTTCGGTGTCTCTGCAAAATCGTAGCGTAAACGCTAAGTATAGAAGTTTCGTGCATAAAGACGTCTGCTGTTCACTACACACTTTGCAAGTGCTCTTATTTTAATGTAACGGTTTGTTGGCTGCAGTTTCAATGGTTGCTCTAGAGTTAAACAGGTCTCAATACCCATGACTTGCGAATTAACGTAAGGTGTTTGAACACAACGTAAATGAATTTTCTTAATTACTTTTAGGCAAATGTTGCAAAATGTTTTTCTAATAGACACGCTACTATACCTACATAAGGAACCAAATATTGGGCTTGGAAACGATTTTTGTATAATTTTGTAGAGGAATTCTAAGCTGAGATTCAGTAGGGAACGCATCGGATACAAACGTATAGGGCAGAAGGACCGCCTAAGCCATAACTATTCTCCGGCGTTCGCGGGAGCCGTCCGTTTTATGCCGTTTTGATACAATGCAACCAATAAAAACGTGAGTTTTGTGAATGAACGGGGGTTATTAGGAGAGGTCGTGATTTGCTAGCTGGAGAGATAAGTTTAATCAGAGCGCCATTAAGTTTTACTGCTCGCCGGGTGCATACGGTTTATGGCGGGCTGGGGCGACATTGTCAACAGATCTTGCGACGCTCTTTACGGCTGCTGAAACGTTGCTTTAACGGTTTTATAGTTTTCGTCGTTTCGACGCGCTGGCGGTCACAGAGTCCTTAATAGCCGACGCTAAGTGCCCGCCCGGGGCTTTGTTGCCCTCAAATATGTGTGTTTTTCTTACAAGCCCGGTAAGATTTCCATCTTTACGATATAGGAGTTTTACTTTTTCTTTTTACGTCGCTCAGCAGTATTATCGAGCTCAAATATCAGTATTTAACACTGCACCGCGTATCTAAGCTGAATAAAACTCCCTTTGATTATTTTTATAATTTGCTGTTTGAAATTAAAAATATCAGCTCATACGTTTTAGAACTACAACGATATACGAGATTCACGTTAACCATGAGGGGAAAAGTATCCTTTACCGATAAATCATTCCCGCAATCTATGTTCGTACAAATCAATTCGAGCCGGACCCGTTATTTCATTAGTCGGGTTTCCCACAACTGCAATTACTAGTCGTCATACATTACCCATGTTTCTATAAGTCTTCTTTAATTAATTGTAGTTGTACGTGGAAAGCGCAATGGGGCACGCATGCCGGCGACGGCGGCGTCTCTGCAGCACGTCAGCTGCACTCTCACATTATTAATTTGGGGAATAATTAATTAAACGAACGTTTCGCCATTAATCAGAAAGGTCACGTTGTTGAGTGCTAGTTGCGAAAACAATGGCCGTTCGCGGTAAACTGAGCCGAAGCCATGCTCACTTGATTGAGTCATGCTAGCAACGATTTAGCTATGGAACAGTGCTGTGCACATGCCGAAGTTCTATGCATGATCAACAGCACAAGTTGCGAAACCAAGCTTCAAAGCCTTAACTTATAGTGCTTACCTCTATTGATAGACCATTGAAAGTAAATTATTCTTGTAATTTAATATAATATATCAGACTAAAATATTAGTTTCTAACATTAATTAAATAGGATCAAGATTAGGACGTCTGGTGATGGACTTATGATAAATAAGCATTATGCCTTAATACTCTCTAAGACTGGGTATTAAGAAGTCCAAACTTCATAGCAAATAATTTTTTCAATTCTTAATTTTTGATATCAGTAAAACCCACTTTAAGATTGAAACAAGTAAATTAAAACTTTTGTCTCAAATGATTTATTGATTGTAATATTGAAGAATAAAGTACATATTGTGTACAATAAACAACTTGTCAACCTGCCTCACGATGTTAAATTTTCTCGACCGGTTTTCAACTTAATATTCAACGCGTAGAGTCCAATATAAATTGTAAAAAAAATTTGGTTGCTTGCTTATATTTCCATCTTAGCACAGTACATCCCTGCATACATAGTGCAAGGATTAATTCAAATTTCTTTAAGCCTAAAATTAAGGCAGTCAGCTCTGAAGCAACATAATAAGAACAAACTTTCATAAAACCATTTTAACTTTAGCAGAGGTCACACTAAGCGCTGAGCAGGTCTCCAAAACTTGACGTATTTTCAGTTTAACTTCCTGTTATTTGAAAAAGTAAAATAATGACATATAATCACTTGAATCTCAGTAACATAATTTACATAACATAATGTGACTGTGTATCGTAAAACAAATTATTGTAAACTACATTAGGTCCTACACCGTATAAATAAGTATTTGTTAGAAATAATGGAAAGTTAACGAACTTTATTAACAGGTTGACGTTCAAGGAAGCCTAACAAGGTTTGGTAAAGTTGTTTGATGTTGTCATAATGACATGCATTCAATACAAGCTATCGCGTAATTTAAATATTACTCGTATGTTTTTTAAGTTTGCATCAATTTGTGCTACAGAAAAATAAAATAATAAATAAAAAAATAAAAAACTACCTAAACTTAATGGGACTAAAATTATGTATCACACACCAAAATTATTTATAAAAATGTTCTGCCTCAATATTAAGTGATGAACAAGTTGAATGTTTGAATGTTTTATCTAATTATAAATATAATAACCCGAGTAACATCTATGTTGCAGTACTTAAAAATAAAAGGTACATAATAACAAAGCGTCTCGCATAGTATATGAATAAATCCAAAGCATCGAGGAGTTAACATTGCGACAAAACTGCGCCAATGCTACGCCGTTTGCATTCGAAACAATAGCCATACCCGCTTTATCTGCTATGAAGCATATTTCTTCAATACCTACGCTCATTTTTAAACCAAAATACACATTGATGGAATTTATTATTATCCTTTGTCTAGCTCGGTTTAGCTTTTGTGCACTCCTTAAGGCCCGTGTAGTCGCCAAATGTAAACTAGCATGTGGTTTCAAAAGCCTACTTCTGAGCCCAGTTATTCTAAAAATATTATTAAAATATGTTAAGAATTGTCAAACCTACACAACATTCTAGCATAGCAATTGTTTCTAGTACTTATACTTCGGAAGAAAAAAAAATTTAAATCATTGAAAAAACAAGCAAAAATGATGCTAATTCTCCTTCTTCTTTTAAACCGCTTGACCGATTTAATTCGTTTATACGTCGCTTAATAGACCAACATAATAGCTACAAACTGAGCATAGAATTTTTTATTCGAACAATGGCGTCCATGCGAAAAGTATTATTTTCCTTAATTTTCGCAACCTAAAGACGCAGCGACTGTCGTAACAGTCACGTTTCATTGCGCGCTGTTATAAACCGTATTTTAATGAGTTTTCGTGCAATATTCGTACTAACATTAGTCAAGTTGCTAATTTAGGGGCACTACTCGCCTTAATACACATATATAGGTCTATCACTACTAGAAAAGTACCTACACAACGTTATTCATTTAATTAACACAAGGAATACTTTAAAACAAGATGGTCTTTATTGTGACATACAAAAGTCCATCAAGTTTTTTTCAATTGCAAGTAAATATATATAATATTAAGGTTGATGTTTAAAATACATGCATACTATATTTATAAAAAATAGAGAAATGTCGAAAGTGTAACCGTGCGAAGCCGGTGCGGTTTGCTAGTAAGACTATAAAACCTAGCGATTCTAAAAACAATTTCAAAGAATCCCAGACGTCATTCAGCGATTCAGTACTAAAATTACACCCTAATATTTGTGTGGACATGCTTATTTACAGTTCTCGCATGTTCTGAATATTGTGCGCGACGACTCCAATTTACATGCATGCTGACATGCAGTTCAGAAAGACTTCGCATATTATGCACGACGTCGCTGTTGCATTTTATAGACTTCTACAGTTCACACTTGAATAATAACACTGCTCTTGAATATATTAATAGCTTCTATGACGCATTTTAGGCTTTTGCATTGTTAAAATAAATAACTGGTTAGTTTTTCCCATTTTTAAATTATATCATTTAAATTAGTTTTTTCCCCTATTATCTGTAGGTTGGTATTTATGATATCAAAAGGAGTGGTTGCTCTATCTCACACACTAGTAAACATGTGCAGGTTTCTTAACGATTCTAAAACGGATTCTTTTTTTTTTTATAAATACCTACAGCCTAAAACATTAACGCGAAGAAGTAAAAATAAAACTTGCAAAATTGTTTAAAGTTAACTACGTAGTGATTTTAATAAGTAGTAAAGCAACAACACCGTACGAACTGGTTCCTAAATCGATTGGAGCCTCATTAATGATTCATAGGTTCTTGAGCTAACAAATTCGATTCAGACTTCGAACATGATGAAAATAACCGATAGATAGTCACACGATCGTCGATCACAATCAAATATATAAGTATTTTTCTTAATAAACTGTTAAAAACAGTTTTTATACATTTATTTGAAAGCTAAAGTTTTTGTGCCTTTAGACCCAAAACCTTTGAGTATTGAACTGGTTTAGGATAAACTGTTTCTACTCAGTCAATGAATACTTCGAATCTAAAATTGTCATTGATGATTTTAAGTGTATTGAAAGTACTGTAAACTATTTTGATTTATTTGGATATAATTTAATATTTTGTGGTTTGTGTATTGTGACTATAATTTTTTTTACTCTAATTTACTATGAACGAGTTTAAGAAACTACTTGTAATATATTCAAGATTTTATCTACTATATTCAAAAACAAATAAAATATTATTGATTCTTGAGCGAAACTGTTTTAAATAGACACAGTTAAACACAGAGATTAACTGTTTAAAACTTATAAATATAAGATATTTCTTATCTCTTATATTTATAGATTTCTTAGGAACCATGAACTCTCTTTGTAGCGGGATATAATTATTAAAATAAAGGATTATGGTTGAAGACTACCAATGAACCAATTATCTATGTCTATCTACTCTAGACAAAACCACGTGCAATGGCTAGTAAACCAATAAAGTAAAACGGTGCCCCTAGAGATATCTGAATCGCAAAAAATCATACGTAAACCAACGTATGTGCGTAATGGCGTTACCCATAAAGACACATAGCTTTATTTTCTTATGTATCAGGATCATCCGGTAACGTTTTATTGTGCCTACCAGACTAGTTTTATAGCCGTGTACTGTACTCGAGCGTTTTATATTAACTCACATAGCGTTATTTAATGTGGATATAGCGCGGGTGCTATATTAAACATAAATAGCTGTGAAATACCTTCAGAATAGAGTCCACTTAATTCTTCTATTCTTATTTCGAAGTAAATTATTTATTCATTTCGTCCTGGCATAATATCTGTTTACGTTTCGTAATATTGTTTTACGTAATAAGTGATTGTGCGCTTTAAATAATCGTTTCTTAATACTTTTAATATTAAATTGTTGTCCATAATACCAGCAATAACCAAAAAAGTAAAAGTAAAAAAATATCATACCCACCCTTTTAAATAAAGGCAAGTTATAGTATAGAAATCAAATTCAACGACGGTACCACAACACCCAGACCTGAGACAACATAGAAAAGTTTGTTTTCTACATCAACCCGATCGAGACTCGAGCCCGGGACCTTCAGAGGTGGCTATGCCAAGTCCGGCGTACTCCCCTTTCGTCTAAATCGTCCTTTTTATGATCAAGTTTCAGCAAAACAGGCGCCATCTTATGTCATTACGAAACTGTAGGTAATTATCATGTCAGCAAGTTAATCATAAACGACATCAAAAATCATCGAAACCAGTAGCGATCAGCAGTATGTAAAAAATAACCTAAACGAGACGCAAGCGAGCAAATAAGAACGAACAGACGCTATGCGTAAATTATGACCACGATCAACCGCTATCGTTGGTAATTCTCGTAAGATATGAGAGTATAACAGCGATAGGTGATAATCGAGGCGTGAACGAAACTATCGGGTAATAGCATCACGTAAGGGTAGTTATGACGTCTCGTTGCACGCAACAAGTCGGCCGGGCGCCAGCGCGCCGTCGAGGCGCTCCGAAAGGAATTTCAATCTGGTCGTGATGAGCTGAGCGAAGGCGCAAATTACACGAGGCCGTCCGTCTTTACGCCCTTACCATGCGTTTGGCGATCGAGATTATCTGTGACGTCATACATCATGTATCTCTAGAAACCTAAAACGAAATTTAAACGTGTATCATTTAAGGTAAAATGACCACGCAATATATAATAATAATATATATAATAATATAGCTCAATAGCTATCTAGTTGCCAGTACGTAACATCACTTATCAGGTAAACCACTACGTTAGGCATAATATTATGATAAAGACAGACAAATAAAAGTCATTATCAACTTTTACCTAATGTTAAAAACTTTGCTATGACTACAACTTTAATTATAAGCATGAATTTAAATAATGACATACTTTTTCAGTTTTTAATACTGAACCCAACGAACTCTTTTGCACAGAGACAGTTTAATAAAATAAATGCACCAAAGGGGTGTGGAAGGTAATAAATAGCCTCAAGGGAGCGGTGACGGTTACGTGACAAGCTACCAAGTAGAAACAGCGCGCTTTGTTATTTTTAGCACATGTTAAACACTAAAAATAAAAGCGGCTCTTTTACTTGGAATCTTAGAAAGCGTTGTTAACGAAACGAACGAATGAATGGAAAATGTGACGTAATTTCCACCGGCAGAACGCCAAAGTGCACTTTTCTACGAACAAATAAGTATATTTAACGGAGGCACAAAGCCGGGGCGAAGTAATTACCCACAGGACGGCCCTAAAAGTCGAGAACTCGTAGTAAAATAGTCGATATTGTTTAGTCGCCACGTAAATAGTGAACTGGGCGACGCAACAAGTATACCGGCGCGACGCGTTGGCGCCGCTACACGCCGCTCTGCTCACTGCACACCACGGTTTATTTTATCAGGCTTCTATGGCGACACAGCTTTTCAATACGCTTTAATTAACGTTGAATACCCAAACAGATGCTATTCTGCACCCATCTCGTCTATCTGTTAACTCTATAGCTACGACGCTACGATTGCTACAGTGCTACGAAATGCTACGAAGTGTCTACGAAGACGCTGGTTTACGTAGCAAGTTTTCTTTTGCTTTACCAAGTAATTATGATACACTTTATTATACATATTTTAAACAGTTTTTATTTTCTAATTTATACGTATGTAGAAGTATAATAGATTTTAAGAAACTTACATAAACATTTTACTAGGTTTCAGTACATTCGTTTTTATTTACATAAATAGTGTCTTGATATTTCGGTACACAACACGACTTTCTACCAATATTTAATAATATAAGACATTCTAATGGAAGTGATTCCAAGAAATCATAAATAGGTACCTACCATTCAGGCAGGCATACTCGTCCGTGAGCCTCTTACCAAATGCCTAAACAGACAAATCCTCAAGAATTTAAAATCCCACGTAAATCCACTTCATTCCTCGCCGAATTAAATTATGTTTCTTACAAAGTCGGTGGGTAAGTACGGAGATAGCAGATAAGCTACAAAGTAGCTACTTAAATAACACTAATGCCGACTTGGAACGGATACTGAATGAAATGCTTTCATATTCTGCCGGAGAGTTCAACGAGATTTTTAATAGTGGTGATGATAATTTCAGTCGACGCCAATTTCTATTGCAGAAATAACAGTTTAAGTTACAAGAAAATAAAACTGGACTACTGTCACATTTTATTTAATTTATTTTTATACATTATGATCGCAAGAAGATCCACTTGCGTGTGGCTACCGTTTCCTATTGTCATTTACAACACATTTGGAGGGTACATAATACGTATGTGTAATGTAACGGCATAAGCCTTACCCAATGCACGCTACTAGGCCCGATCTTCGGCTATTCTTTTCCATTGCGGCCAGCAAGGTGGCGTATGGCATCGCTCCACCTAGAAGGCGGGTGCGGAGGGGTTATTTTTTAAAACGGGAAAAAATATTTCTTTCGAGAGCTCCCGTTGCATGTGCTGCGTAAACGGTCAAAGTAACGCAAAAATCATGTATGACGGAATTGTTTCTCTTTAAAAGTTCTAAAAAAAATTGTGACAGCATATGTCTATCTTGACACAGTTGACTTACTAAAACCTTTTTTATGGTAATCAAAGTTCTAAAATAATGCATTTGGTCGTTATGTAAGTGACAGACCGAACTCTACGCGGGCGAAGTCGCGGGCGAAAGCTGGTAATAAATAATTATAATTAGATTTTTGACGATCTACTAATTTACAATCAAAAAACGAGTTCGCATTTGCTTTATAACTAAAAACGTAGTCTACGTTTCTTTAAAAAGTTGTCTGCAAAAGTGAACGGCCTTTATCCGTCCATGTGTGCGTAGCTTAATGATGAAGGGTGGCACGTGTCAGCTCTTTCTAACGACGCCACACAGACCGCTATCGATTGTTTTGCGTCAAATAAATATGAATTACCATAGAGTATACAGTTATACGAGGTATAACAAGCGGACTCCACCTACTACGTACGGACATGAAGGCTGAGGGGCGCGTAATGGCAGTCCACTTCTGCTTTATTAAATTTCTTCGCAAATACACTTTTATTGTCAACGAACGGCGATCTTTGTAGAGGACAGTTCTGCGTCCGCCTTGTATAGCATGCAAATAGTGGAACAAATGGGGGCGGCCCTTACTACGTTTTATGATTTTTATGAACGCTCAAAATGGGCGCGTGTAAAACAATGCAAAGGATGTACTCCGGAAAGAAATGTTCAAAAAGACACAATTAGAATGGCTCTTTTGTGTTTTAGCAAATGTCTTGTTTATGTGACTTTTGTACTCTGTAATAAATATATTTTTAGCAAATTCTCATGAAAACGACTATAATATAAACAAAGCAAATTCAATAGTAAAACAAATATAGTCATTTTAGGCTAGTGACATAATAACACAGTGTAAATACGTTATATACCTGTTATATACCTTAACGTTCATTTAGAATGTAAAGTCTTTACAAACACAACATGAAACCATGTGTTTTCACAGCTATTTATGTACAACATCAAAATGACATATGACACCAAATCAAAATATATAAAAAAAAACCTTACAAACGAAAGTCTACTTCGTCGATCAATGTATGGGTCATCAGATTTTTCGCGATTTCAGTATTAGTCTTCTAGTAAAAGTTGCTGTTTATCAGCATCCACTCGTAGTTATGTACTTTCGAAGAAATACACGACTATATATTCACTATGTATAATGCGCGATCATTGTCACCCCTAAACCCGTTTTAACATCGTTACAAAAGACTGAAAATGTATTACGTACTCTGTTTGAAATCGCCGGTCCACGTCCCTTAACAAAGTAACGAAAATGTGAAACGAATTGTACTCGTAATTCTGCAGTGCCGTGTCTCGCAAAGTCCATCAAGTTATTTCACAGCACGTACGTAATTCAGTAAAGAGCAAACAGTGTAGTACGGCGATGCTCGCTCAACTTATGGGTTCCTAATGAAGTTGTCGCTGCTAAAGCTCGCTATCGGTTTTTGGTAATACCGGTATACCTAACTTGTCTCGAACAATTTGGGAACGAGGTTCTATACGGGTTTCTCGGGAGCTGGTTCTATACAGAGTAAATAGTTGCTTACTGTACGTGAGCAAAGGTCTCTAGACTTGAAAATTGTTACAATTTAAACTTTCTAAAAATATAAATCACTGTTACCAACTTAAAAAAACACTTACATTCGTAGAACAATATACCTACATTCATATTTATAAACAAGTTGTACGTTGTCACGTTAGGAAATTAATACCGGTATTGAAATAGGTTCCTGCTTTCTTCCCTAGACTTATGGCTTCCTAATGAAGCAATCGTTTGCGTATGTCTGAGTTTGCGTCAGTGTGCGTGCGTATAATGTACTCATAGTCTGCTTGCCATACCGATGCAGGTTTTAAGCTAAAGGTCTTAGCGATCCATAATCACTTTTCGCGCGATTTCCTCCGATAGCGCAAGCGTAAACTTGTCATAGGGTTGCCACTTAATGATCCGTTAATTTGGCGTTAGCTTATCTCATGAGTCAGAGGTTTCAGGAAATTGCTGGGGGATCTCAAAGTTTGCCAATAAATGTCCCTTGTTATGAAAAAAAGTTTTCATTCGCACATTTCATCTTATACCATATCGTTGTTTACAACTTTTCAAATTTAAAACAAACACTTTTCTTTTAAATAACTTATTTTATATAAATAACATTGAGTCGACTCTGTCACTTATTCGCAGACAGTACTGTTTTAAGCTTAATACTTACAAGAAAATCTTTAAAAGTATAGAAACATAGTTGGTATTATTTTCTTTCTTCATTCAATTTTTTATTGAATAAAAAGGTGCCAAGATTGTTCATATTTTTTAGTAAGTATAGAAGAGCCGATTTTTTTCGTCGATTTCAATATAGGTCTTGTCATAGGTACATCACCTATTTAAATTTTGAATAGTAAAAGAAAAGTCACCTATATTAGACACTTGTGATAAACACAAATAAATAAATAAACTCAGATGACCATTAATTTTACTAAGGTACTTTCTATTGTTAATTGTCTGTTTAAATGTACATTTGGCCAGCCCTATGCACTAGCAGCACTCAGCCCGGCTGGAGGTTCGTCTCGAACAAATTGCCGTGATGCCCCCGCCATATTAAGTTAACGTCCTACCCCCTACCACCCCCTCATTTACTTCACTCTAACTTACTAAATTCACTATTCCATTGTCATAATTTACTTAACTCGGCAATAGACACTATTAAACTTGATTAACGAATCACTGTAATTAACTTGCATGAAATTTTAATAACGTGGTGTAATTTTAACAAAAGCTGGTAGTGTAGGGGTTTTGTCAAATAGCAATTAAGGAATGAATAGCTTCAAATTGGAACCGAAATCATCGAAAAACAAGCCTACATTTTTCATTACTAGCAGGTGGGTATGGGGAGTGCCTAAATGCCAGTACTTCAGGGAAAGTGAGGGAGGCGCGGTGGGGCGGCGGGCGAAGAACAATAGCCACCATGACATTTAGCATGGAAGCGATTGTCACGGCCCGTTAGAGCCGCAAGCCACTGGGCGTACACCCGCCCTCCGCATACCTTCTCAAATACTGATTGTCACAGATTCTTTGCCCTTTTCATCCTTTTTTCAATTACTTGTCTTTCCCAGACGTTTTACGAACTTCTCTGGTTACTTATCTCAGCGCTCGCAAAACTCGAAGACCTCTAGCGCCGGCGACGTTTAATTTTGCATACGAAATTGATACATGCAACACTTCGGCTCATAAGGATGTTACACATAAACTGTTTAAATATTTTAGACACATTCCCCGTGCAAAAGCAAAGCGGAAAAGTTTATTGGAAGAATAAATTGGGACTAAAAAGCAGGGCGCGTTCGCTCGAGTTTCTCTCGGGGGTGGGAAAAAACAAATTGTTGCTAGATGGTAAGTAATGCCGGGGACGTGCCGCAACGAGTCGAATTACTTCATTTTGCTCGGTCCGCCGGCAGGTGCGGCTGCACCCGCCACAGCCAGCCGCAATTAAATTAAAATTTAATTGCCGAATTAACTTCATTAATGGCGACTTATTATCTTAGAATAAACGAATAGACATTTAAAATAGAAACTAAGTAGAGGACAAAAATAAGTTATAAAGTAATTTGCTTAAACAGAAAAAATACATTCAGTCTTGGCACTGTGCGGATTTGCTGACTCAAACGATAGAGAACTTCCCTTCACCTGACGCCAAACACCTGTGTTGCTCCGATCACGTAACAAATCTGCAGTGGTGTAGCAAACGTATCCGTATAACCTATATAAGGCAATCGAGGTACAAAAAAAATACAGTTAACTCCTAACTAATACTTTTTTTTTCAAATATTATTCAATCACAATTTACATTCCCAAACAGCTTTTATCACTTCAAAGAATCCGAAGCACCGCAAAAGTAAATAATTACTCTCAAGCTAAGTCACGGTCCCGAAAAATAACATATTTATTGTAAGCAATCGATTTTACGGCTTAATTTGAATATAACATTCGACTCGCTTGAACTAATTAAGCAATTTTGTTATTAATTACCAGTTAAGTGATTTCTGTTCTAAAAATTACCTTTGTATGTTTTAATTGCTCGTAACGATCGTACGGTGTGGAACATTTGTTATACAGTACTTGGCTATATCGTCAACATATTCAGATTCGATTACACGAAATGTATTTCGTTAGAACTTTGCGGTAACCTTGAACGCGTTCGCGTACATCTGAATATGAAATTGACAAGAACAATTAAGGCTATTCGCATTCGGTCTCGTTTACATATTACAATAACTCCCGCGGAGACGGTGCCGGTGACAAGCATTCACTGAGATAATCGCCACCATTGTTTGCGAAACCGTAATCCTTTTAAAGGAGCCTTATCTTCGCTAATCGCGATGCGAAGAAACTTTATTAAATTTGTTTATTAACTTGATTTCTATCATCAACAGTTTGGGAGTTTGTGTTGATCGCAACAAATCGGCAACGAGTTTAGCTGCGCTGTTTCGGCGACATCTTAAAGTTTGTTCCGAAAACGATGCTGTAAATACGTATATTATGCTAATTATAGACGCCCTAGTTATTTAAAGAGTATGTTTTTTTCAATGCTTTTTGGAGATCACTTCCTACTTTTAACAATGAACTTAATAAGTAAGCATATTAACTTGATAAGATGTATAATCTCCAAATGACGATCTTAAGTTCCAAGATACATATTTTATTTTATATTATTTATATATTAACACCAACAAGACATACACTATTTTAGACAACATTAACTATACATGCTAATATATCAAGCTAAGTGCTGTCTTAATTACAGGTATTACACAAAAGTAATTGAATTAACGTAGCATTTAAGTAAATTTAAATATTTTGTGATTGTTAAATATCTAAATTATTAATATTAGTATAACATCATTTATTTTTATAAGTATCATATCATTGTGCATCATTATAGAGAAAAACAGCAGAAGAACAGTTAATCCGAATACATCAAATTCTTGTGGAATCTTGTAAAATCGCTTGAGAATATATCAATGTCATTTGGTTTATTTGATGAATTGTTGAGAGAACTCGTGCTATTAGCTATATTGTTACATACTTATCAAAGACTAGACACTAGATTAGGTAAATGTTTACACACGCAAATTTTAGTGGCACTATACATTGCAAAAATGTAAACCAGATTCTAATCAGATATCTAATGATAACAATAAATCTGGTTTACATTTTTGCAATGTATAGTGCCACTAAATTTTGCGTGTATAAACATTTACCTAATCAAGTGTCTAGTCTTTGTTATGTATGTAAAAATATTGCCCTTGCCCTTGCCCTACTTGCCTAAATGATGAAATTACGATAGTGGACTTTTCAGTGCGTCAAAACATCTAATGCAGTAAATAAAGCCATTAACGAATTTTTATTACTGGCAACCCCCGCCTCTGGTGCTAACAGAGGGAGGCTGTTACGTTGGTATTTTTATTTTACGCGGTGACACCCTGAACCCCAGTAGGGAAATTGGATTGGTACTACTTTTAAGGGCTTTTTGGACATGAACCGAGGGTTTTATGTTCAGACCAATATTGCGTCTTTATGTTTTTAGATTTTATGATAGTGAGAATTGTGATATTGCCGTGACAGCTTTCTATAGAATCGTTATAGTCAATATCGATGACATCGCAGCGTCGCGTCGGGCGATAAAGAGCAATGACTTTCATTTCGTTCTGCACTCAATAAAAGAGTATTTGTTCGACGAAAATCGTTTTCCAAATCAAATGTTCCTTTTAAACAACAACATATAAGTAAAGGTTTTTAACTTAATAAATGGCAGCCTAATGTTAACAACAAATAATTATATAGTCTCTCTCTTTCTCTCTCTCTCTTTATCAGTATCAACGCTGAGATTCATGATTATTATGTGGAATGTAGCACATCACTAGGTTTTTTGTTGTTTGCATTACATTCTCCATTCTACAAATTATTCCACAGTTTAGTAGTTAGTTATATATATTCCTGTAAATAGAAAAATGCGTAAAAACAATTCGATATGCACGCGTGCCTGCTACATCAAAATTTCTATGTTCGTATAATAGCCAAACGTTTAAATGTAAAAAAGCGGTACATAGATTGGTAGTTTAATCGGCTTAACGCAAGTAGCTTGGGAATAAATTGGGTGTGAAATAAAACTAAGTAGGTAAAGTTTAACACGGCCGACACAGCAGTTGGTACGATTCCGCGAGAAGTTAGTAACACTGAGCGCCTCAGGCAACGCAACTTCTTTCGTGTCCCGCTGCAAAGATGTCCTCAACGTTCCGTTCTCGCATTTTTCAATACTTCTCAAGTGTTATATATTATTGTTTTAATGCTGTTGCGGAAACGTAACGCAAACTGCTAAAGTTTTGCAGTATCTGTATCATTTTATACTTTGTTATTAATATGAAAGAAATGTGTTCCGCATGCTTTTAACTTCTCTTAAGCTAACCCAAATGAAAAAGTCAAATCATCATTTTATTTCAGACATGAGACACTAGCTTTCTTTGCCGATGACTAAAAGTAGTAAAAAACCAAAAGATTGGTTTTACCTATTACTACTGTATGGAAACACCTTATCGCACACCTGCTTCAGCCGAAAATAGACTTGATCGAAATATTAACTCAGCGGTGGTCGGATGATGTTCAATAAAATAATATGTTGCCGTTTCGATGTCCAGTACATTACTTTATACAGAGGTACATATTGACAGAATCATAAAACATGTAACCGTCGTCTATTAAATTGGAAAATTTAGAGAAAAAGTTATCTCATGGAATTTACTACGTATAAAATACTAATGTCAGTTTTACGGCTGACGTAATATACGAAATATTGTTCATAATGTAAGTGTTTATGTAAACTTGGATAAAATGTATTTTAGAAGATTGTGATACGTATAAAATAATCGAAATGATACCGTTTTACACCTAACTTAAAATAAATCAAGATACAGCCGTTATGTATAAAACATTTATTTGTGACGTTTTAATAAACACCAGTGTATAAAATTGGAAAATAGTGATACTACTCACTTACTTAGTCAATATTGATCTCGCAGGCGAGCATCGCATCTAGCAGACGTTGCAAGAATAGCAACTATCTAATTAACAATCGAATGAAAACAAATCTTGTGGTAAATAAACAAAAGCGTTTGCTAAAGATACCGGGTTTATTATCAGGCTTAATTATGCTACGGAACTGTAAAACACAAAGTAGTGCAATAATAACTGACAAGACAATAATTTGTATTTAGACTCTCGCCTACAAATATCTAGATCTAAAAGCGAAGGGCAACGAAACCGCGCACAATATAACGGTTCTTTGGCAGCTGTCACTCCAAAAGTCAATTTCCTCAAAATGGCCGTGTGCTTGGAAAGTTTTTTCTTGTATCGCGAGCAAACGAGCACGAGGAAATAAAACAAAACAACTGTCATCAACGTCAGCTCTGCAGCATCACACTACTCGGGTGTATCGATTTTCAGTCACCAGGCCAGGCGTGTTATACAAACGGTCAGAATGTTTCCAACCTATGACTGGAGTTAAGTGCTTTCAACACAAAATGGAAAACTATTATGTTGAAAACCAACAGCTTAAATTTATTTTTCGTTTGTATCTATTGGCAAACAATGTTAAAGACCGATATATTTATAGGTTAATTCTCAACACACTGTTAAATCGAATTCAAATACAAAATGACACTATTTAACAATAAATCCGACGCAATGGTCAGTCTACAATGACAATAATTAGATTAGGTTATTAACATATAAAACATTATACTTTACTTGTTTTTTTAAATAATGACAAGCATCCGTCCAAAAATAGTAATAATTCCTAACGGATGCGGATGTTTTGCTACATAGATAGCCGGTATGCGGCCAGCGGATCTGCGGTTTCGCCCGATAACCGAACAGTCGTCGGTTGAATCGCGGCAATAAAACCCCAGAATGCAAGCGGCTTTAGGATTTGTAATCGAGTTTCATATCGCATCAACCATCCCGAATAATTCACAACATTTCGTCTGAACTTTGGTTTCTAGGAATTTGGAAGAAAGTTCAACAAATTTATCTAAAACTTTATTAGTCGACAACGACGACAACTTAGTTTGACTTTGAATTGGGAATAAACTATTCAATGAAATAAATAAGTGCTTTTTTTAAATTACATATATGTTAATAAATATATCTAGATTTGACTAAAATAGGAATATTTCATTAAGTTTTTGATTGCATAGATGTAAATCTAGTCGCGAATACAAGCCTCAACTTTACTTTCAATCCAATATTGAATCATCAATCATAACAAAAATCAGATAGAGCTAGACAGCAAACTAATCGTTGCTCCGGCGAACAGAATGTTCACAAAAAGCACCAAAAATAAGACTCCAATCATGCTATGAAGCGTTTTTAACGAGTTAAATAAAGTTTAAATCCAGGGTACTCCCTGTATAAAAGTGAGTAAGAAACGTTGAGTTGATAAATGATGCGCTGGTCCAATGAATCTCCATCAGCGCTTTGTGGCGCTGCAATTTGAAAAGGAAATTACTGCTGTTCGCTGCGCTTTTATTTCCATGGTCTTTAGTAATTTCATATCAGCTCAAAACCATAAATAAGAACAACATGGTCGCGATAAAATAAAATCCAAGTTATCTAACGATATTTATCACCTCTACCAGAAGCAAAAACATCGCTTTAACATGTTTTTACAGTACAATACGAGAGATGAAGAAAACAATAAAATGAAACCAGCTTAAAAGACCAACAGCCAAAAGCCAGTCGGAATAAATAAATATTAATGATTCTCGGCAACGTCTTGAAGAAAGAACGGAGCGCTAATGACGAAAAATTACAAATATGTTTATAGCACCACGATTTACCGAGGTAGCCTTAATTCGAGAAATACCGACGCCGCCCCGAGAGCCACTTCACTGTATTTTCAGAATTTTTAACCTACACTTTTTGAAGTTGTACAAGCATTTCCTTATCTTTTTCACTTTTTAGACCTTTATTTATGTTTCGAAGGATTTGTAAAATGACGAGTACTTAAAGCAAAAAAATAAAGCAATGTCAAGTGCCTAAAGAATACCCCATAAAATAAAACTTACAGACATGTCCGGTAGACAGCCAGCCTGGCTTTTGAGCGCAAAACGAACTTTGGCGGTATTTTTTTTCTTTGTATTAATACCTTATCAAATTAGAATCTAGTAATTCCAATTTAATATGTAATGTATATAACATGTCTCATATTTGTATATTAAACCATCATAACACTATTTGTTTAAACATTTACCCAAGTAGAGCAATACTATAAAATTTACCGCCGCCTCATAAGTTTCAAATATTCCCAGACCAAATGTTCTTTGCAAAAAGACGTCGTTCAGTTCCAGCACGAATCGTTTTAAACATTATGTGGCGACTGACTTTCACGAGCGCCACAAAAACTGTCACTCATGTGACTAACATTATTGTATCGGAACTTTGAACCCGGTGATAAATGCCCGCCGATGCGGAGCGTTGCATGCCGCTTATCAAAAACACGCTTATGCTCGGGAATTTATTTAGACACTTGAAAATTTCAATGCTTTCGATGAAAAATGACACTATATTCATTAACTCCAGTGCCAGCTCGACTACGGAGCGTTATGAAGTACTAAATTTTTCAGTTACAGCTTATTGTAGATATTATCGTTTACTTTACGGTTGAGTTAGTAAGTATAATAATCTTGTAAGTATGTATGATATTACAGGTTTGTAACCACTTAAACTTTCAATTATAGGGTCTAAGGTAGAGTTAATAAAATATGTATTATGAAGTTTTGGTAACAAACATTTCAGTCAGGCAAATCACTAGTTATCTATTTCTGAAATAGTTTGTTAGGCTTAAAATATATATTTCGATCGATATCGATGTCTATTCAAGCTAGTAATAACCAATTGATATTTTTCTTGTGTAGTATGGGATGGTATAAAGTAACCAACCAAAAATATACAGGGTTATTTGTAAAACATCAACAACCTCTAGGGGCTGATTCTGGTGCTCAAATACAACAACTTTTTTTTATCGGACCAACATTGAAATCTAAAAAAATAACACTTCTCCATACAAACTGATGTCAGCTAGTAGCGGCTTAGAATGGGGCAGTACTTTTTTTTTGCGATTTTAATGTTGGTTCCATAGAAAAAGTTGTTGTATTTAAATCACCAGAATCAGGCCTCCTAGGGTTATTGATGTTTAACAAATAACCCTGTATAAGCCCTGCAAGTTTGGTCGTTTTAAGGTAGGTACTAAATGGCGTAATGTGGCTCAATGGACTACAATAGATCAGATTAGCAATGGACTACAATAGATATAGATAATCAGCCTTGTCTGTTGTAGTCCAGTTTATAGTCTAGTAGTACTAGTGTGAGACTGTCTATAGTAGTAGATTGATCAATAAACCCACATAGATAGATAATAGAAGGGTCTGGTCATACTGTGGAGACACATCTTTTAATATATGACCATGCGATCATAGTGCAACACGTTCGCAGCAAATTTATTAAAAGTGCGGTCTCTCTCTGATTGAAGATTACTTTTTTGCACATAAAGATAACTTGTTGCGCACTCGCTGCGATATCGCTGCACACACACTTGGAAAAGCTAGTTAATCATCAGTGTATCCAGGTCCTAAGCTCTGTGCTGCGTCACGTGACTGGTTCGCACGCGTATTTGCGACCGCTGCATGTTGACTGTACGCCGGCCGCAAACAACCGCCCAGCTACGAGTATATTGCATACGCACGTCACGCGTATACCGAACGTATAACGTTTGGCTAGCTTATTTGTGTATGATTAAGGCCTAAACTATACTTCAACCCTGACTCCAACAGAAAATAATCGCTATAACAGCGACTGTGTTAGAAACTGTGTAACGTAGAAAAATGAGGTTTAAACTAATTTCATCGCATGAAACGCAGATCAAAAATTACGAGTACATTAACGATAACATGTCTATAAAATACTATGTTGTACAGATCGTTCCAGACACAACGTGAACTTTCACCTAGAGAAAACGTAACATAAACAAGTGAAACAAAAATATAAGCGTCTCTTTCAAAGCTATGAATGCAATTGATTGGAATCATAACGTTTGCGCTGTGAAGACGAGCAAACGGCTCGCGTGGCGCAACTACAATCAAGGATCCGATATCAAATCAAGTAGCAAGCTAACCTCATCAGAGACTTTCATTCTGAATTTCGTTGGATCCATCGCTGACATAAAACTTGAATGCTTCTCCGTATAGTTGGAAATCAAATAAAGAGAACCAGCTGGCGTCGCTGCAGTCGCGAAGAGCATACGCTCGTCTTCGTCACACGTAATATCAGTAACACGAGACGCCCCGCTACAAAGGATATATTTTCTTATGCCGTTGCATTATAAATAAAACTCAATAAAACGTGTTTTTTATTCCTACACCGAACTACTCTACAATGATAATAAAAAATAGCTTACCCATAGTCTTACCACAGATTTGACCTCAAATATAAGTACATACAACAATTTGCATCATACAACAAATCCATTCCACAAACTGCTACCTATTATAGGTAGAAAAAGCTGTATTGTAGTTTTATTTTAATTAAAACCAAAACTAATTTTAAATTTACACCCACATAAATATATAATAATAAATAGTCTTTATTCCAATACTTATCTGAAATATCTTATAAGTAGGTTCTAAGCTCAGTATAATATGAATATCGGACTCGCCAATATCAAACATCCACTTACAAATAATTAGAAACACTTAATTACACCCTATAAAACAATCCATGCACGTGTACAGTAAATTAAGCAAGCTATTTGTTAAAGAGGTTACAGCGTGGGGTCATCTGAACGCTTATTTGGTGCGAGCGTGTTGATCTTCGCAATAAAAGCTGTATTGCAGCACAAATATTGGGCTCAGCAAGCGCGTAGTGGCCCCGACTCATTTCATCCCTGTTAACCCTCGCCCACCCCATGTGGACTCAATTGTCTCTGAGTAAAACCCACGATCTCCCACAAAGACGGGAACAACTTTTTTGACCGTCCCGTTTTGACAACGCAATTAAATTGAATAGCGACCGAAACAAGAGCTGAAAAATCGGTGTAATCAAAGAGTTGATAGACACATCGTTTTTGCAGTGTGAGTTTTGCAACAAAATATCAAAAGAGTTCGTAGTTGAAACAATAGAGGGATATTATACGTGAATGTTGGAATAACAGCACAAACGCACAACTGGGACTCTAATCCCGGGTGGTTTCGGGAGAGCACGCGCCGCCAGACTTCCCTAGATAATTTACAATTTGCGTTCATATTTAGACATTCTCTCAATAGCTACTGCCGTTATTAGATCGCTAATATTAAGCCCTGCATTGTCGGATTACCCTACAAACAAAGTTCGTACAAACGACAATGTCGTTATCATTGAAATGCAAAAGATAGACACAATTTGTGACCTCTAAAAGGAAATCTTCAAGCCATCTAATCTAGAAATACAAGCTTTGCTTAGTTTGGGGCTAGGTATTTGGTGTGATTGTTGGAAGAATTTATTTATTTATTCAATTTATTGGCAAATTATTTATCAAATCATATTATTTAAATACTATATTTAAATTGAAATGCCGGAATCCACTTCGTCCCAAAACTTGAAACAACTCAGGTAGCGTATCGTTGCACTGACGATGTTTCTCTCAAACGTACTTATACAAATTAGATACATTACTTGATTAGTCTAATTCCAGTAATTAGTTTAACAAAGAGTGGAAAACATTTTGTTTGTCTGTAATCCCAATAGCATCAATGAACACTATTGTCAATGAGCATCATCTCAAATTCAACGAATAAATCACGCGATTGAAATGTAAATGCAAACGAGCTGCGTTGTGGAATTAATATTTTGATTGGATTAATCTATTATCACAATATCCCTGCACAATACTTGTGCGGCGGTGGTTCGCTGGCGCACGTAAAGCGTGTACACTGCTGATGATAATAACCGCTCGCATTAGTGGTACATTGAAGCAGTGTTTTTTAATCAACCAGCTCAGGGCTTAGCGCATCACTCAGATGTTGATGAGTTCGGATGTGAATGCGATAAGGAATGGGGTCGTGGAAAAGTTTTTTTAACGAGATACTAAGCATATGGTGTTCCCATCTCAGTATGGGCATAATCATCTATCAAATGCCTGACCTCACATTCTCAGGTCACTGTAAATTAGGATTACCACTTATTCTATATTCATTTCCGTCATTATCGGTTGCATGCCTGTATACACTGTCCCTTACAGTCCATTGCCTGAAAGGAGCAGCAGATTTCCGTGTTTGTCCCACGCATTTCATTTAATGGTATCATTAGATGTAATTGCAGTGTAATGCTACACTTAAGGTCTCTCGAAGACTTAAAAAGAGGAATGTGCGTGACACGCCAGTTTATGTTAATAGCTGGAAAGTACTGAGGATATCTGGACATCCACCGTCCAGAGTTAATTTCGTTTTTATAACACCACAAACCCGAATGATCTGTTTACTAGCGGGTCAGTAATAAAAAAGGGGCCGTGGTAGCCATTACGAAGCGAGTAGTCGCGCCGCCCGGCGTCGCCCCCTATCGGGTTGCAAGTGAAACGGATCGTAGGGGGGCGGTGACAGATAACGACCAATATGGCGCTAGTTAATGTCAACCCGATTATGTCATACTGGATTTAAGTATTCGTACTTAGATCCGGGAAATATGATGACGAGGTGACCCGCAGATTAGTGACTCTGCAGATCCGTGTGTCGTTAACTTATGCATATACTATGCTATGGTCGCTATTGAAAAGACAGAGCTCACGACCATGAGAAATAAAACCGTTATATGTTTAAAAAATGATAGTTATGCCAATCAGATAGAAACCTACTTATGTGCATAAAAAATGATAGTTATTTAATTAACTTACACGTGGGACACACGTGCCTTAGTTAAGAAATGAAAACCAACATTAAGTATTTCATTACAGAGACATGGTTATAAGTTCAAGTTTTGACTGGTACAAAACTACGGAAAATTTTAATACTCATTGAGTTTTAAGAATAATTAACGTCGATGGCATACAATTGAAGACTATTAGCGGGATCTATCTCGATTACATCTTTCATCATATCGACGCTTTCATCATCCATCATATTCGGACATGTTTTCCGACCCGCATTTATTGACTATCGCATTGAGCGATCGCAGTATTATACTGATTACGCCGACTATTAATTCCACAAACGTTTTCAAAAATATTTTTTTTACCTATAGTGTAGTATATTCATTATGAAAGAGCTGGCGGAAGTACCTAATTGGTATAAGAGTGCCGCTCCCACTAGAAAATTTTAGTTCCCAAAGCATTATCTACATTTGTGAAAAATCCGTAACTTCACAGTTTACTACAAAAAACAAATCTAATACTGTTAACAAGGAATATAGTATACCTACTACTATTACCATGGAGCTAAACCACAAACTCTTAACATTATCTAAGCAGAAAAACAAAACAAGGTAGAAGTAATATGTACTGTTTAGAGAGCTCCTGATACCTATGCCAAAATAATGTTTCTGAATAAGACTATGAAACTGTTCTTTTATTAGCATTAATTTCAAGTTACAATATTTGGTTTAATGTATACCAACTCCTTAATGCAAATAGGTAGTCAATATTAAAAGGTCCAATCTCAACCGCAGGATATTTAAAATCCGTTTAAAATTTGCAATGTTTAATCCGCGGGGAAAGGAGCGGACTCGCGCGCGCCATGATGCCGGTGACACATCCATTATGGTGACATTTTCCCGCCCTTTTTCCTGTCACATTTGACAGTTTGGAAAGCGACTCCTCCTCGCCAATGTTTTTCGCTTGATACTCATCCAATCGACCCATCAGATTATTGACAAGACAAAATGACGCTTATTTGTATTTACATACATTAAGTACCTACATAATAATGTATAAATAATGTTAGGTATGATAAAAATCCAGGTAAGTAATTTAAAAACAAGAAAATTGATTCGGTGATAAACAGTTTCATTAATAAACCGTTTTCCTTCAGTAAAAATACGTTACTACGTTCTACAAGTGAAATAAATAATTGACTAACCTGTCTCAATTATAAGGATTACCTAACACACGTATTGCATTTAGTGGTACATTTTTACGTGCGGTTATAAGAAACAACATCCCGCAACCGCAATATTACGCCGCGTTTTTTTAGTTCAGTGGACTAGAAAATGTATCAGTGCCACAATTTTACAGAGTATGTCCTATAAGAGTAATGTTGTCACCCAACTACCCAAGTGATTATATGCGTGCCCAGAGATTTTATTTGATATAACTGCTTACTAGACAGAATGACTTTTCATAACATAGTTAGTCACTGCCGCATAACTTCTCTTTGCCTTAATAACTCTTTTTAATTGTACATACTAGAAGGTCACAATAAAACACAATATTGGCTTACAAATTCTTCAATCGTAACATTAATCTTGCGCTGTCTACAATAGACCCAGATGTGGCTTGTCTGATGGCACCCTTTGTTAGAGTGGTGAGTAGCGGCTACCGACCCGCTGCACTATCGCTGTGTAAGCCGGCCAGCCGCGCCGGTTGATTAAAAATAATTAACGTTTTCCAAGCCGCTGTCATAAATGTCCCGTCAATATTCATACCCCTCATAGTCCATAGCCGATCGTAGGGTTACCGCAAACTAGGCCTAGTTCAGGAAGGTACCCATATCTTTTTAAATTAATGTAAAATGGGATTTAAGCGCTATTCGACTCGTCATATTATAATTAATTATTTAATATAGGTTCGTGTGTTTGCGTGTACGCATCAAACATAATGTTTTCGTTTTTGTATAAAATAAAGTTTATTTTTGATAAGTATCTCGTCAAATTATGCTAATTTATTTCTAATCTTTCTTTTTATTTATAAAATAAAAAGAAAGATTAGAAATTTTATCAAATACCTAATTTCACTTTCACAACTCCACCAACCTAAGTCCCGCATGGAACATAATTTACGATTTTACTGTTAGTACTCAATACTAAGGAGATCTTTTTTTCTCATCGAACCAAATATCAGACAGGCGAAGCTTGCGAACTTGATTAATTGCCTAATCAACGCCATCTATTGGCTCTTACATGTCACTTGCGCACAATCACTCACGGGTCGCTGCACAGTGCGGTTGTCCCGTCGGCGTTCCGACACTTTTATTTATTGACGCAATCTTCACAATGCTACCGTGAAAAAGTTGCAACTTGCCGCGGTACACAATTTATTACACTTATTGGGTCTGGATTTACGCTGACGTACACAGGTCATTTTGCACTGTCCCTTCGAAACTCTGATAGAGCGCTCAAAATAAATTGCTGCATAGTCTATTTGCACACTTTTATTTTTTTATGTATTAATATCAGTGGTTTAAATTTCCAATAAAAATGAATAAATATGCAAAATAATTTCCATTCACCGTTTCCTTATTTATTTATTTTTGTTTCAGGTATGTACTGCATCTCAATCCAACATTCATAAGTGGAAATAAAAGGTAACCATCGTCCAACATTATCAGCAATGCCGACGACGCCGTTTATTAGGTTTACCCGCATCAATACCACCTCTGGAGTAAAATAAAAGTCCGGCCGCAGACTTAATTGGAACGCAGCTACGTAGTACGTGCCTACGCTGCAGCGGCTCGCCGGCCAGCAGAATTGAAGTTCCCGCGAAAATTAATTTCCAAATTCGAATATAGCGGTGCGTTTGCAGAGACGAGTGGCGCCAATGAACTGTTCGTAATAAATGTCATTAGAGCACGTAACGTCACTGGGAACAGGGAACATGGCCGCCGCCTCTCCGCATCCAATTATGTCTCAAAACTGCCGGACATAAATTTCAATAACACAATTTGTCACAATTTGCGGCACCACCGAAACTGCCGAGGGCTCTTTGTTTTTTGACACGTAGGTCGTATCACGAATCGCGACCGTACACCGTGTGTACACAGCGAGGTTGAATACCAGCCTAATAAGTGGCACGTCTATTCCGGGTGCATTTTTTGAGAATGAAATTGCATCAAACCGCAATTATTTATTCCATGTTGTGTATGTTGTATGGTAATACGGACCGAGTAAATACGTATCTCTATCTCAACCTACTACTACATTACAGACGAAGAGATTCTTGATTTTTCAGAACACGTTTTAGACTTAAAATTTTATTAATATTCTTTTCAAAAAGCTGTAAAGGGTCTTAAAACACAAGAAAAAATTAAGAGCATAAAGCTTGCAACCAAAAACCAGATAAAAAATGACCAACACTTGCCCTTAAAAAAGCGCATATTGCTAAGATTGTAATGTTTCAAATAAATATTATTAGTTTATCGATTTAATGATACAATTTAATTTAATATAATGTTTTTTCCTATAATAACTTACTTTTCATATAATTTCAAAATTCATATAATCTTACATTCTATAATATGATTTAAGATAACAATTAAAAGTTATAAAGCTCAGAACTATAACATTAGTTTAATTTATTTACATTCCTTAAAAACGCAAGCATGCATTATTGTGTACACCGTAAGTAATTTATTTTCTTTACGGTTTACAATGACAAAATTTTAGAACGAAAATTAGAATCTAGCGCTCGCCGGCCGCTGCCGCGACACGCTCGCTTCGCGCTTTATGTGGTCACTGTTCTAACCTAACCTAACTCAGATGATCTTTGTCAAGTTATCTTAATTAATCTTAATTATTTAATAATTGGTATCAGTTTTTGAAAAAAAGGCATATCCATATTATGCTAGCAATACCAAAGTACATCAAATCAATCTACCTATTCCGATCACTGGTTATAACGAATGAAATTTATATGAAATGAAGTTAGAGGAAGGGTATTTGGTCCGAGTAAAAATATATTCAATGAGCGTTATTCCTTTTAAAATTAGTTTATTTGTTTTTAATACAAATGTAGCGCACCCTTCCAAGATAACCTCGCAGTGAGTCGTGCATCAAATGCTTGATATCTACTAAGGGCTACTTGCAGATCTCCTAAATTTAAATCTAGATTAAAATCGTCATTATGTTTCTACTCTTTACAACTTCAAACAAGCTGAAAAAAAGTTAGAGTGATAAACTTATCAACTGTGCAATATAATATTTAACGAAAAAATGCGCAAGAACTTTTTGACAGTCATTTGGAGAAGGGGTTCTAACAAAAACATACTAAATGTGACTGTATATTTTATACAACTTTAATAAATTAGTAATAATCATCATTGATTTTCCAGAATATAGATAAATAACAGAAGCATAATCTGCCATTTTTAGCGGAGTAATACACAAAGTTGTCAATTTCTCGGACAATATTTAACATACATTGTCAAAGTAATTTAGTCTCCTTCCTTACGTTGTCGATATCTAAACATTACAATCTTTTATTGTAGTTTGAAGAATTCTTTTAGTTGAGTAAAATCATTTTTGAAAAAGCCAGTTAGTATACTTACATTTAAACTTATTCACTGACAATAAAGATCGTGTCGTTACCGTGTTATGTAAGTTAAAGAAAAGTAGAAGGTTTAAACAAACATGCAGAGATCCAGGATCTGTTGACAGATTAGCGGTATAAGCTTTGCCTATACTTAATTATTGCACTTTTTATACCCGTCATGTCATTTATTTACGACAAAGGTTAAGCGGTTACCTATCTTATGTTCGAAAAGTTGTTTACCGAATTTTATTTCACCGAAAACTTTTCGACTAATTTCGTTTCGCCTTTTTTCATTTAATCGAAACGACTTTTGCCACTGTATCAGTTGACCTATTATCAATTCGTTTTTTATTGTTACCTCGACGTTTCATTTGTTCGAAAAACTTATTACCGAACTTGGCTTGGCCGAAATAACATTTGTTCGAAGTATTATATATCAAGTATGTATTAAGTATTTTATTATGTTACATACAACATTTGCCAAAGCTATTAATGTTAGATGATTTAGTTTCCAGAGAAATGCTTCAAATGTTATAATAATTAATCCTTCATCCTTATCCTTACAATGTATCCTTAGTTTTTAAGCGCTCGGCGGCCGCTGCCGCGGCACGCTCACTACCCTCGCTGCGCTCGCTCCGTTCGCTCGTCTTCGCGCTGTGTGTGGTCACTGTTCTAACCTAACCTAACCAATTTAGTCTAATTATATACGCAGTATTCTGGTAAATAAAAAAGATTCAAAAGATACTTCGGCCAACAGTAAAAAGCTATTCTGAAAATCGACGAAACGTAGTACTACTACTACGGTAAAATGATACTTATGTCAAGAGATATTTCGATGGACTAAAAATATGACAAATGATACATATAGCAAATTAAATGTCGATCTATAGTTTTCGGCCAACTGAAATTCTGTCAAGTAAAATACGGACAAGTAATCGGTTACCAGGTTAAGCTAAAATAAGAGTTTAAACATTAAATCTTGTCAGCATTTTTACTTTTAAAAATCTCTATTTGGAATAGCCATTCATCTTCTTTTTAGGATAAACCAAGATAATCTTGTATGAATATCTTGTTTAATTGTTTGAGGCTTTACTATGCAACATCAAATAGTAAAGCCCAACATGCACAGTCAGGTGGCTTGTTAAGTGCCTACCTAGACCCTAGCGAGTTACCGTCCACGTCACATTTAAGTAGATCAAACGTTCCATAACTTCTCTGGAACAACCGGCCTCACTGTGCCCTTAGCGCCATCACTAGTCACTTTCTTAGCAATGTCTTAGCAAGCAAGAAACCAGCCCCTCTAGCGTGACCACCAAAACACGATATAGTCGCCATGTTGAATCGCCGTGCCAGTGACGTCACATGTTACGATCGCTGTTTCGATAAAAATTCATAGCGTTCACATCTATCACATTTTTTTAAAAGTTACTGTTGGTGTCGATAAATTGCTATATCATATCATAATTGTGTTAAGGTCTAATTAACTTAATTAATTAATTACTAGGTCTATATGCTAGTCTAATTCCCGTCATTTAAGTCACAATCCACTTTCGATCCGGCCCTAATAACATAAAAAAATAAAAATGATTATTTTCGGAAAGCTGAATGATCCATAATTTGTTAGTAAACTTATGTATAGTTGTGTTAGTACTTATATTCGCCAAGGGATAATGTTGTCTTAATCAAATGACCAACAAACAGACAGTCCCCGTTGTCGGCTATCGCCCCCAGAACAGTGTTGCCGCTGCCCCTTATTCCGCCGCTTTTTTGCGCAGGATGGCACTAAAGCTATCCACCTCTGCGTGTGCGAACATAGCTGAGGCGCTACAAAAACGTAGCAGCTTCAACAGTGCCCTGAAGGCGTTGTTGTACTGGATCCGCAAAGCCCCATACGATTTCGCCCAAAGGCTACTCGAGTAGAGCGATGTGCAGTACGCTTTAGAAAGCGTTATCTTTACTGCACTCGAGCACCGCGTAAATTTGCGCGCCAACATGTTCGCTCTAATCAACAGTGCCCTGCGTTCCCTCTCCATATCTACATCATCTTTTAGGTCTTTGGTCACAAAATGCCCAAGGCATTTAAATTGATACACTCTGTTTAGAGGTGTATCATAAAGCTTTATGGTAGGAACGACTTTTGGACACATGTTACCAGCTTTAAAGACCATGTACTCACTCTTGCCTACATTGTACAGGAGGCCATGCAAACCTGCATAAGACGCAGGCAGACTTTAAGGAGTTTTCTGAGCGCACTAACCGACGGGGCCAGCAGCACCATGTCGTCAGCGTAGCTGATGTTGTTGACGCACACATTACCAATGTGCCAACCGACACGCGTGCCGCTGAGCTCCTCGATCAGTTCGTTTACATACAGGCTGAAGAGATTGGGCGAGGTCCGTTCCCCTTTGCCTCACCCCGCACTCCATCCTATAAGGCTCAGAGAACTCATCTGCCCATCTTACAAAGTTTACCTGACTACCATACCAATATTTAAACATCTCTAGTACACTTTGGGGTAAGTTCGAAAAAGCTAGTTTGCCAAGAGGCAAACCAGCTTTTTCTAACTTACCCCCAAGGAGGTCATACGAGACGAGTCATAAATACGGTCAGAAACGGTATTTTTGTATACTATGTAATATGACGTCAAATTGACAAATAGTTCGTAATGAGACGTATATTATAAGTTCACAAGAATATCGTTTGTTTGTTGATGTTTCTTGGTAGCGTAGCGTAGCGTATACGTTTAAATGACAGGAATTAGGCCTCAGATTGATGTCACAGACTCTATCTAGCTCGCTAGTTGCACTACAATGCGTTTTGGGCCATTTTGGGCCAGTCAGGTATCACAGCCTAATTCTTAAGACTGTAATGGCCATGTTAATAAACATCCATCTTTTAAAATGGAGTGACAATTCAAATTCGAAAAACACGTTTTTAAAATTTGAATCAAACCCAATAAAGATGTTGTCGAAACGGTGACATCAAGGGCCGCTCAGTCGTGACAGAGCGAGGCGTGTCGCCTACCCGCCACCTCGAGAGCTTAAATCACAACCAAGAATTAATCGCCAATGAAAATTTCCGTCGAGCCGTGAAATTACAATTTAAACGTCGCTGTTTATGCCAAGTGTAAGTGCGCGCTTAATTCGCGTATACGGTTATTTTACAACCACCTTGTTTGTATACATTCACATTATTTTATGTTGTTATTACATGGAATCGCTGTAGGTTTAACTCCGTTTATTCCAAAGTAGCACAAATCTAACGAAATAGGCTTTAACTTATTTTAATTAAAACCACGACCTCCTTTCCGTCTTTGAAATTAAAAACGAAAGTTTTATGAGTTGAAATTATCTGAACAACATAGATTATTGGATACTACTCATATTCCTTGATATAACGAACAGCAAATTAGATCTCCAATTTTTATTTCGGCTATGCTATGTTGTTGTTACCGCAAGATTTTCCGAGTGGACATTTCAAATCCGGATATTTAAACTACAGTACCTACCTAACTACAGGTACAACAAAGGGAACTTAAAAATTATTAAGCCCCTAATTAAATTATATACTTTGCAGTCGAGCTTAGTATAGTAGGTATATAGAGAAGCAACGTGCCTATCATTCAAGTTAGGTCATCAACCCTGCTCGGACGGATATGAAGCCACAATTCGGCGCGACTTACAAGTGCGAAGCCTTATCTAGAACCTTCAGTCTAATGACTCACACGTTATTTATCACACTACCAATATAGGATTACACTTCGCCACGTCAGCATTTTTTATGCAAAGTACTGCATAAACTTTAGAAGGCTCAATTGCAGCAATGGACGTTAATATAGGGGTAATGAAATAGAGTGGATATATTATAAATCTATATTGGGTCATTGATAAGCGGCAGGCCCTTTTACAGATGTGGGTTTTTATCTTTAAATAGTAAAGTGCAGCTTTTAATGTATGTGTGTAATGCGATATTATCGTGTTATTTATCGGCGCCGCCCCGCCGCGCTTATAACCGCCCGCCCGCCGTCGCCGGGCGCTGTGCGCGGCCGGCCACCCCGCGGGTCGGAGCGCCTCTGTACGCGGTCGCGACCACATCGACACCGCACTTCGTACAACGCGCTCGTATTTTTCGCGCGAAAAAGAAATTAAAATCAAACATTTCATTAATTTGTACGTCTCGCGCCGATAACGCGTTTTATTACTTCATCTTTTATTTTCGTTTTATTTCGCTACTAATGCAATTGCACTCGAGCAGCGCGAGCCGTATTATTTTCCAAACTGTTATTCTTGTTTTTATTGGTTTTTTGTGCGTAAGTGAAATGGAAACGAGCAACATAATGGTAAGTTTTCCTGTACAGTTTTTTTGCTGTTTAATTTTTATTTTCATTTTATCTTATTTCTTTATCAACCAAAAAAGTACTGTAAGCTTTTTGCAAGAAATATTTTGAAATATTGTTTTAATATTTTAACAAGGTACTTACTTATTACCTATTTTATAGAAAGCCGAGTAGCCAAGCAAAGACCAACTCGTATAAAACTAATCCAAACAGCCATAACAAAAAAAGGGTATCTAAAGAATAATAGTTACCTTAGTAGGTACTTATAGTGATCGCCATCAATAAAATTTGAGCTAGCAAGGCGCGCCTTCGGCCTCATGCGCATTGTGAGGCAATCAACAGTAAACATCTATTAGACCATTTAACCTCGTCACAGCAAACGACCTATAAAAATAGATACCGATACACTTACTCAATTGCATGAATAATGCATGAATGCCTCACTTAACGTTATGCAACCACTTTGAAAAGAAATAATAATATCTATTTGTCCATTTATTAATACACTAAAGCTTATTACGGCTTATTGATTTATCTTTACTTTCATCTAGTCGAATCTTACGCGAGAAACATTTGACCATTTAACTTTTTAATTGACCAACTATTTACAACAGTTTTGTTCAGTACAAAGCTGATGATGATTTATTTTATGTGAATGTTTCTCTATTACCTACAGATAAAGGTAATTTAACATACTAGTGATGCTAACTAGATTTCTAGAATAAATAATGTAGAGTCAGATTATTCATTTTCAAAAAGAACTAGCAACACTCATTCATATAGTGTTATCACATCTTGAATAGTTTTGGTAATGAGCCTACGTGTTCAAAAATAAAAAATGACCGTTGTACATGACTAAGCTCATTGTCTCGATTACATTTGAGTAAAAAATCATGGAAGTATCGATTGAAGTGAACCAGCGTTAGCAAGTGATAAGATAGTTTATCTCTTCCTACCCCATCCCGAGTAGGGCTTCCATCCGTCGGAAACAGTTGCGACGTGATAATAAAGTTTTAAGTCATTTATCTGCTGTTTGTTAGGATACTTATACATTTTTATTAAGATATTTAATTAACTTACGTAAAAAAATGCGACGAATCAAAAACATACAGTCTACTATGAAAACAAGGTGCAAGTCGGTATGTATCTTAAAACTATGGTTAACATTTAAATAAAAAAAGGTCTTAGTAATGTTTTATTATTAACTTTGGGATGTGTAAAAGTCGGAAGAAGGCCTATAAGTATATAAATAATCAGTAAAATAAATGAGTATTAATCGATATCTCAATTGGTGTGGTGGCGTTGTAATTTTCCTTGCATACAAAGGACCCCAGGCTCGATTCCCAGTGAGGTTCAATTCATAAATGATCTTATCTAAATTGACTCGAGTCTGGGTGTGCTGGGAGACGCCCTTGGCATAATACATTTTCTGGTAACTTGTAACGCAAGGATGTTAATTCCTTACATCATTCGAGACCATGACAATTGATGTGCCATCTGGTGCATATTTATTTATAAATTCGTATTTTTGTTTGAAAATGGTCACCCTAATGCCGCTCGCCCCGTCATCCTCAACACGGAAAAGGTCAACCCGGAATGGAATCTGTACATTAAAACTTCGTATCGAGTTTAGTTCGAAAAGAAACGTTATTCTATTCTTCCTATATTACCGAAAAAATCTTACACTTCGTAGAGGTTTCGAATAAAAAGATATTTCAAATGTACAGTTTTTCCCTCACTGTCCCGTAGATATTAATTTTCCATAATTATTTCCTTATCTACTGGAAGAAAATAACGCTAAGCAGCTAGTTATTTGAATTCCTTTTTTAAAAAACCTATAAAACGAAACAGATATCGTAAAAAAAATTTAAACCGACTATATAAACAAACTAAAAGCAAAAATTAATAACAACAAAAACATACCTAATCAGTTACTTTTGGAGTCGGTTGGAGCCATGGAGAGTATAAATATTTTCATTCGCATCGACTCCAAACTTGAGTTATGTTGTTTTAGTAAATATTATTTTTCACTTTTTAATTTTTTTAAGAAGTCGGTTTTTAGAAGTTTATAAAACTTAATTTTATTTTACTATTTTTAATGTTTAGTCCTTAACAATTAACCTTTCTTACCAACCTTCAACCTTCCTTATAAATCAAAAATTAACCTGTATAGTCATTTGAGTCCAATTGAGATCTCCAGAGAGAATCTCCTCCTTTTTTTGAAACTATAAGATAAGAATTACTTTATTTAAGATTAAAAGGAAGCCTGCTTTATTCTGGTGTAACCATTTGATAAAGAGTTCAATACCTAAGTCAAATCAAGAACGAATTTTCCTAATTTTGCTCGTTTTGTGTGCTGGTTTACGCCCCCAGTGAATAAACAGTGAATAAACTGCTGTCTGGTACCTCGTAAGGGCCACGTCTGCCCAAGACGAACTAAATTTCTGTGGTTTTCATCATCAGCTTAGTGGTATGATATGATGACTCCTAGATGCAGACACGTGAATACCTAAAAGTTAACAAACACGTTCAAAGTGGTTATATTTCTGAAGATGTCCCTTAATATTCCTGAGATTCCATCTTCAGATGCTAACTTGGTGAAAAACTTGTCGAGAATAATCCCTTTCAAAAAAAATAATTTTGGAAATCGATCCTTAAATGACGAAAATATCGGTGAACATGCAATAAACAAAATACATACAGCCGAACATAGAACTTCAAAAAAAATCAAGAAATCCTTTAATTAAAACCCAGGATAATCCATGTATGTTTAACATACTTGTTATGACAATTTAATTTTTACTGTTATAAATGACGGCCTTAAAAAAATACAGAATTTCATCTGTAGTGAGTAATCTACCCGCCACGGTTCGCCACATAACTGAAATGATTCCTGGGTCGTTTGCGGTATGCGCCCGAGTATGTCACGGCGCGAACAATAGTTCCGAGCGGGCTCGCCTCTAGTTATGCAGGCACATGCCACTAGGCAGCTCTTTAATAGACCATTATTTTCATAGTCTTTCAATACGCATTGCGAGACCAAGGAACGCGGCTGTTTTGTTTTATAAACAAACGCCTTTGTGCGCCTAGAAGTGTGGCTCGGAACTTACTCGATTCACTCGTATCACATGGAATTGTAATTCCCTATTATTATTCTCTGTACACATTTATGACTCAGGCAAGAAAATTAAAACACATTATAAATTTTGATTTGTAAATGTTATTTGCACCTCATAAACCTAATATTTTAGTTTATTTTCTTAACCAAGTATATGTAAGTTTCCGAAGGATATCCTGTGCGATTATTCTTTGCAAGTTACGAGTGAAGTTAGAAGTCTTCGCCTATTAAGAACAGTGACGCGAACAGGCAACTCTCTAATTATCTCTAGTGGTTTCCTCAAAACTACGGTATCCATTAGGGAAGTTAAGTTAGGCGCAACGTCACATCTCGCGCGGCTAGCCGTCATCCGATATTAGTCATCTGCCGTACGAGAAACTCGAAACAAAGGAATTGCGTGTGAAGTAACCACTCGGTTACGCTTACTCACCCACTTGTCGATAAATGATTATGCAATTTGTAATTATTGAACATATAATTTTAACTATTATGTAACAGTTTTATTGTAAATTAATTTTCCGCAGTTATTGATATTTTGGTTTGATACAGTTAAAAGCAGCTCATCTATATACATAAAACAAAGTCGGGTTAGTTACACCATTTATAAGTCAAGTACGGCTGGACCGATTTTTATGATCTTTGATTTGTTAGATTTGTCTCCGCCCTGAATACTATTCGCTAGAATAACTATGAAAACATCGGAAAAATCCCAAAAAAGAGGAGGCTAGTATTATAATATAGTATATAGATAAAAAATTGTGAAGAAGCCTAAATTGTTTTCAATGATTTTTAAATAATTATGCGATACAATTTTTAAAGTCATGGAAAGAATCCTTTAATCCTTTTCTCTAAAAGCATTCACCCCTTATCATGTACCTATATAGACCAGTTTAGAAAGAAGGTGAGCGTCACTAACTTGAGTATAGTGGGGAATACGATCCTAGCACAAATTGATTGAGAGCGACATTTGATATAAAATTGTGTTGTGATTGATGCGACCCCGCCTCGAACGCGCTCCGCTAAGTGCTCTGTCGTGGTTCTGCCTATACCTACCGCTGACATCATAATGTATGTACGCGCATTACACGTGGAAAGTAGATAATGTAGCTACATTTATTTTCGTGCTATGTAATATGTAACAGAGCATGTTCCTCCCGTAACTTTTTAATCTCGCATACGCTGTGCTTGTGCACTGTCATCAATAACAAGTTTTAAATCAACGTTAAATCGGTCATTCTCACGATAAGGTGTTCTTCGTATAATTTCCGTCACGATTTTTATTTCGCAAGAAATTCGTTGAATTGGCAATTAAATTAAGAAAAGACGATAAACTAAACAGAATTATTTATTTGGCACTTCAATGTGCCGACTGGTTATGGAGTTATGAGGTGACAAAGTTTTGGGTGTGACGGAAATTAGAAAATAGCTTACTTAAATTTATATTGTATTGAAATAAAACTCAAATAGAAAATAAACAGAATTTAATGAAAAGTAAACCTCACAAGTTATTGTACAATCTACAAATAACAAAAAAACCTCTTTAATAAAACAAAAAATTTGCTCGGTAGCCTACCGATAACTGATAATTTAAAAAAATCAAACAATATATATAATTATATTATATGTAAATGAATCATGGATCATTCTTGATTCTTTCTCTTCTTCGTTGCTGTCTAAGCCTTTGTTGCTCTAAAATCTCCTCTCGACTTCGTTTTGGCTTACCCATGTTTTCTGTAAAATAAGAATACACATTATGGTATATGCTATGTATACCTACCTGTTACCTGTACCTGTTACCTGTATAAGTAGGCACCTGTTTTAAAGTAAAAACATAAAGAAAACAAATGTTGTCAGGTATTATATAATTTCCGTCACGTTTAGCGTGACGGAATAGGGTGATGGAAATTAGGAACACGACGGTGTTTATGAGATATTAATTAAATGGTAAACAATACAGTATATTGCTACAAGTATGAGGTAGCCAACGAATGCCTGCATATAATATTATCACAGACCAGTTTGTATCCATTTTAAAATATTAATTAAAAGAGCGAACGGAAATTAGAAAAGAGGTGAACCAAGCGAATAGAAATTAGGTACTTACGGTCGTAGTTCGCCAACGGAGCAAGTGACACGGGACCGCTTCGGTTGCCTGCCGCGGCGCAACTGATCAAACACGACGTTGCGCTAGGGATGGGAATTACTTACTCTGCGAGCAAGATATTCGCTACTTTTATACTAGTGACTGAAATTAGGCATGATGAAAGGACAAACATATTTTTCGTTTTGTCTCAGAAAATACACAAGTTAAACAGAATATTTTTAGTGAATAATAATACTTAATTATTAATCTTAAAATTGTATACACTGAAATGTACCAATCGTAACTTATTTTGACACTGTTGAAGGTTTTGTACTTGAATCTGGGTTCTGGACAGCGAACGGAACTTAGGAGAACGACCTAAGAAAAAATAATTAAGTGCTTTTTTACAAGACGATGTGTCTCAAATTCAAATTCCTAAAAGATAAATGCTAAATCTAGTTCCTAAAAAATTTACAGCTTCAAAATATAACAAACTAGTCAGATATTTGCACGGACGCACCAAAACCAGGCCTGCTGAGAATGACCGAAATAACAAGTGATATAAATACTACTCAGGGCACAGCTACAACACAAACTTTGCAGTTTTCTAAACGAAATTGTTTCCGGTTCATAAATTACATCTGTTTCTTAAAAAAACATCCAAATCCGTTTTGTTTGGTTTTGCGGTGTAATGTTAGTGGGGTAGCCTACTCGTAAATATTTATTAGGCAATTTTCAAACAAAATCTCCTTATTCTTTCGTAATTGTTCTTACCAAACTTTGTATCAATTAGTCAGCCTTTACGGCATTCTAAAATTCATGGTATGTCGGGCACGAAACTTAACTTGATACCGTAATTGATACCAATGGATGTTGTAATCATAGCCGACGTTTTTAGCTCGGACGTTAACTCCTGCGTTAAAGCGGCAGCTTGTCTTCAAAGTTTACTTAATTTCGCAGTCTCGAGTAAGATAAAGCATATTTTTCTAGGTCACTCGGCAGAAAAGGGTGAGAAGAATCGTTCGACAAATTGTTCCACGCTACGCTTAATTTACTTTACAAATGCTTTTAAAGTTTTCAGCTGAATATTTTATCGGCCACCGAAATTACTTATTCACAACGCGATGTGCGTGCTAACATTTATCAACGCCCCGAATGTAGAAACGAAATGACATATAGCTGGACAATGTTTTTAATTTATTACACAAAAGGGGTGTCGGCCATATGCCTGGTTTTTATTTTATTAATATCTAACTATATATTGTAGGTACTAGTACCTATTACAGAAGAAAACATGCCGCAGAAAGGCAATAGCCTCAGAAGCGCCGGTCCGTGTGTGCGTTAGCTTCTGTGGCGATCCATCCATCACACTCTGGATTCATAACAGTCTTCTCTGCACATGCCCCGTCCCGCGTACGTTCGTAACAGATGCGATGCGCTATACTACTGATATCAAGCTCGGATTATTCCTAGCCTGTCACCACTAATTTATGTCGCACTATCATGCCGGCTACGTGCAGTTTAATTATTATTAAACAACATGATTGTATGACATTGTCTGTAACACGATATTCGCGACCTATGCACATAAATCAAGAAGCGAGCAAGAATATGTAAGTTTACTTGAAAAGTAGTGTGCTAAAGACATCTTATTTTAAATTTTCCTTGCTAATATCGCGGATAGGGCTGTCAACGAGCACAACGGCCCATATCAGCCGCAGGCATTATGCGAGCCTCCCCATAAACTCATCCTTTAGAAGGCGGCACGCCCGCGCCTGCCAGGGTGAACGATGACGTGATTCGAACACGATATATCGTCGTGCAGGGTAATATTGTGTCGCGGGACCAACTGATAGCTCCGGCCCTTTAGCAAAAAATAAGGTCGCCCGTTTACACGAGAGCAAAGGCTTTAAGTGACAGATACTAGATAAATGTTACTGCTCGTTAGATAAGGGCGGGCGCATAAAAAGGTCGAGGGGAAATCATGTAAAACTGCAAGGAGCGAGTGTTACGACGTCGGCTCATATGCCATCGCGTTGAAGTTGAGCGCTGTGTGTGTAATTATTGGCTGTATCGAGGGGACAACTTTGCGAATCTAGGGACGGTCCCTATTTCATTATGTACGAGTGTAGCGGACAGGCGTCGGCGAGGCCAAACTTAGATTGAAGGCGGCGACGTGGGCGCGTGCTTAAACTGTATCGCTACTCACTTAGGCGAAGATTTACAGCAACTTTGCCGGAGTTTAGTGGCTTGTCTCTGCGGCACAGCGCACGCTGTTGGCCTTTTGGACAAATGTACTCACATCAAAGTTAAACATATCTACTCATTGTTTATCATACTCCTTAGTTAGAGCATAATTGAGCTGATTTAAAAGTGACAAGATTTTAACTATCACAGCACTTTATGCATCATTATGGCGGGTATAACCGTTGTCAGACAATGATGACAATATTTTTAAAATATAACGTTTCAATTGTATTAGGATCAATGTTTTGTGGACATATTGACCTTGTGTGAAATATTACCTCTACTTATTTGCGGTTCGTCCTTTAATACATGAGAGACTAACTAAATAATACGATTGCAATTAAACCTTACTATCGAAAATATTGTAGGTTCATTAATAACATTACACTGAAAAACTGAAAAAACTACATGTACCTATTTGTTTATTTAAAAAGGGGCGGTTACCCTGTTGGATCGTTAACGTTCTTTACAGCGGCGATGTCGTTCGACAGCTGATAAGAATATATTATTAAGTGGGAAGCCTTATCATATCATTAGCGCAGGCATCCGGGCGTTCCGCGGACGGAAGCGAGCCCGTGGGCGGCTTCCGCGGCGCGTGCGCATGTCCGCCGACACCCGACACCCACCGCACGGTATCACGTTCCGTGTCACATGATACCCCTCCCCTGTCACCGCAAAACCTAACGAAATTAACACCGATAACACAACACTAAATTAACACCCAATCGTAACTTATCTAGTCTTAGTGAACTTCCAGAGACCCTTACACACAGCAACGCGAGACATTTAAGCTAATTTTACAATCATTCTAAACAACCTCCCCAAGTAATAAACAGTTAAAAACAAATGGAGAAACCTCACAATTTGCTCTAATTACCGCCTCTGTTACCAAATCACGAGAAATTCACGCCCTCAACCCTCCACATCACAATGAGGGAATGGAAGAAGCCTGTGAAAAAGCAAATTAAATTAATTGTGATGTAAACGAGGGTAGGTCCGCGCGATTCGAGCTTTAAATAATAGATGGCGTTGTTGTCGAACCGCACCCTTCCGCGCACTTTTATTTGGTCGCCTAACAATTGGATAAGCCAGCCTATAATTAATAAATACTTCATTGCTTTACATTTCACAGTCTAGGGCTTGTACACTAATAAGGGAAAACCAAGCACCTCAAATACCATAGCTGAGACGCAAATCAAATTCCCTTTCATCATTTCGATTAATACCCTACTCATCTTTTTTACTCGTTGTATATCTAGCAAAGAAATGTGAAATTATCAAATTTTCATAAAAGAACAAAATTACGTAATTACTATAATTACTGAATTTTAATATATTTTTTTTACTTAAAACTGTGATTATAAAATCTGACTAACAGGTATGTATTCTCTACACACCAACAATTTGTGTATAATTTCCTCTAAACTCAAGTGCTGCACAATAAAAAAATATCTGCAGTTGTACAATTACTGTTTTTAACCACTTAGGAAACTACTCTAACTCGAACAAAATTTTGTGAAGTGTTTACCATAAAGCAAAGCAAATGTAAGCAAATAATTAATAATAACGAGCGGTCAAGAATCGAAGGTGAAAGCCATGAGCGTGTTTATTGTGAAAACATGGCGTACCGCACCGAAATAACCGGAATAAGACGTTCGATCGGTTTAGCCGCGGAGTTTACACCGTTCTATTTTGATCGCTCCATCAAACCAGCCGCAATAACGCTCTTATGGATTTATGCAGTGATTTGAGCCTAATACGCACGCTGTACGGATTCATCGATACTCTAGGCAGGGTTTCCAACGTGAGTCCTATCGATATAAACGAGCTAAACACGTTTTAAAGGGATTAAAATGAAACTTTTTACCTGAGATTAGGACAAAGTAAAACCGCAAAATATTGAAATCGCAACTGTTTTAAAAAAAAGATTTGATTAGGACAAAAACGTTTACCTGCTATAAAAATGGATATAATAGATTTTTCTTATCCAGTCGTACACAAAAAAATATTGAAAGTCGATTCTTGTTTCCAAATTATTAATAGGTACCTACATAAAGTACGATCTAACAGGAAAGGCTCTTAACTTTTTGGATTCCAAGTGGTCGCATGAGACCACGTAACAAATAAATTACTAATGTATCTCGTTTTGCTGGGCTGACAGATCAAATGTGTAACAGAAACCAACATTTTCCAAATAAATTCGGTTTTGCGCTGAAATCCCATGCCGATCTTGGCGCAAGTTTCTATAGATGAAGTACTAGAAACATTTCCTGTTAATTCTAATGAAATTCCTTGTGGAAATGTCTATTATTTTTTAAAGTTTATTTTAACATTCATACTTGGCTATAATGTAATAAACTGCATCTAATTGTATTATTTTATGTTGAACATGCAAGATTAAGCTTGAAGAAACAAGAAAGAAGAAAAAGAAGACAAGAAAAATAAGAAAAAATAGTCGTTCCCAGTTACTCACTCAACCTGGGTGTGATGTGTGCACTCGATGCTCGGCCCATCACAACCTCCTTGAGTGAGCGACTGTGGGCGTCGTGACATCAGAAGAAGACCTTCAATAATGTGTAGTCACACAAATATTTTTGCACACTTAAAATGTATATTATTTAACAAATCTTAAATCTCATTCGTAACAAGATTTTAAGTAAGTACTTGTAAATTTTTGTGTTGCCTGTAGGCAAAATGCTAACCCTTCAACACCTACTCATTGTACTTTAATTTTTATTTTAAATGACTTTGTTGCCGAATATTAATTGGCATTAACTAACGAAGAACTACATTTCGTCTACTGAGCAGAACCAGATCTCAAGAGGACGCCGAAACTATATTTATTTTAAGATTGTTTGTTTCTGTTTAAAATTCATGACGTCTCGAAGGATATTTTCAAGATGTTTCGTTTACTTGTGAGTAACTACTGACCAAATATGTTTTTATTTTAAGAAACTATACTGCTGTGTTATGCTTGTCGTCTGAAATTGCAGTAGACTTTACTGTGAAGTATATAGGTAATTAAACCCTAATACCGTTTATACAACTATATATTTTATTCGCTTTTAATTAACTACATAGCAAATAATCTTAGCGTGGCGAGCAGTGCGGTAAATTCTCCAACCTCGAACATAGAAGTTTTAATAGAAAAAACTATTGGCGGCCGCGGGCCAGCAAAAATAGCACCACTAACGTACAGAAAACAGGCGCGATCCATCGCGAGATTTATGCGTTATTGGCCACCGATTCAGCGGTTTACGACACCCACCTACGGGATCATACGTATTCTCCGCGACCAATTTGTCAAAGATTACAGGAGCGCATTTAATATTAAGTGACAAATGGATTTAGGTATGCAACTGCACGCCACCTTTGTATGCGCCATAGAGGGTTCACAAACATCGTTACCTGCCAAGGATCTCCGTCTGTCGAGTGGATACTGTTGTCCCTTTCAATCTTCCATTGTGCTAGCACAATGGTGCACCACGCATTCTGGATACGTTATCACGCCGTCTCATGCATGATTCTACCCAGTGGGGTGTTGTATCGTATAATTAAAGCAACTAGAAGATATAAGTTTACAAAAGATAATAGATATAATAATAGAATAAGATATAAGAAATAAAAGTTTAGGTACGTTACATAAATGCTTCAATGTATTTTAGTTCTCGGACGTAAATAAAGTTTAAATAAATTTGATTTATCAGTTACAGATTTTGTAATTTATTATGAGCCGTGTGGTATTAAAATAAAAAGAAAATGAAATGTGGCAAAATACTGATATTCTTCTTGCCTATCCCTGCAAAACTAGATAAAATTTAATATTCGATACCCATACCTAGTAGTCAAACAGCTGTAATTGTTAAGTCCCCATTATCTTGACTTACACCTGGGTGCATTGATATGCATCCGCGCGGCTGATTAGCCATGCAATGTTTCGCATTGCAATTCACTGACTACAATGCATACCTGATTATCGCTAGACGCTCATACCACAGCCCTTAAGCAGAACCATACTTATCATTTAGAAAATGTGTCATTTCAATAATAATTAAATATAGTATGATTGCTGGCAGAAATTATTCAAAATATGTTAGGTATTGACGTCAATAGTATCTATTAAGCATAATTATATTTGTTATTGTGATTTGTCTGTTGGCTAATCGTAATTTATTGCAGAGTGCAATAAGTTGTATAATTGAGAATATTGACAATAATATAATAATATAATAATCTACTCTTAATTTCGTCAATAAAATAAGTAACATTTAAGAATAAGAATAAAATAATTTATTTAGAAACTACACATAGTTACATGAAAGAATTAACGTAATTACATCTCATCTATATCACTAAGATACAATATCCAAATCCCATAAAGCTAGCGACGCATGCTCGGTGTAACTCACATTGGCCTATTTGGCGTTGAACATACCTTACGACGTGAGGAACACAAGAGCACCATGTCCCCCCATATGTCAGTGGTGGGACTAACTGCGGGCTTATCCCAGGGCTGGCATTCTCTGTCGCGGGCGGTGCCAACAGGCTACGCGCTAAGCCGCATCGTAGCGCTACGCCGTAGACGTCTACGAAATTATTGTGTTCACAGATAATATTATTGCAATGTTCACTGTTGCAGTCACTTGATAAGTTAAGTGTAGTAGTTAAAGGGTTTGTGTAGCAAGTTATGGTGCTATTAGATATTATGTTCGGGTTATAAACGGTTTACACATATGCGGTTACTGTTACTATTAAAGACATTATTATTTAGAAGAATATAATAATTAGGTATCCTTGACTAAATCATGTTGTACAAAATATTATTTGTTATTAATTTATGTAACTTATGTACTATATAGGTAAAAATAGTAAATAATATTTACGATTAAAACTTTCAATTTAATTTACAATTATTGTTGAGTCTGCTTGCAGCTGTGTCGATTTATTAGAGACTAATTTTATTTTTAAACGACTTCAAAAAAGGAGGAGGTTCTCAATTCGTCGGTATCTTTTTATTTTTATTTTTTTTATTTTTTTTTGTATGTATGTTCAGCGATCATTCGTTACTGCGTTGACCGATTTCGATAATTATTCTTTTGTTTGAAAGGTAATACTTTCAGAATAGTCCCATATAAATCTGGTTAAATTCTGATAATGGGATCTATAAGAAAATCATCAAACATTGCATAAACTCCGTACCACGCCAACTGATTTTAGTATCTATCTTACCTATATCTCTGCCAAATGTGGACCGATTTTGATGATTCTTTTTTTAATGAATAGCTTATACTTCAAAGATACATTTTTATAATCTAATATAATAAAAGTTTTTTCAGTTTTATATAATAAAACATTTTTGGAAAAAAATTCACCCCTAAGGGTGGAAAAACAGGAAATGAAATCGGTGTTCAGCAGTTAAATTATGTTTGCACTCGTAAGATTTGTTTTGATTAGGATTTATCACTAAAATGGATGAAATAAGTTCATTTTATAAAAAAATAAAAACCCACTTCAAAAAACTAAAACGCTAAAAATAATCTTAACACTTAAGTACCTAATCAGTTACTTTTGGAGTCGGTGCAAACGAAAACATTGGTCTCTCATTGACTGGCACCGACTCCAAAAGTAACTGATTAGGTACTTAAGTGTTAAGATTATTTTTAGCGTTTTAGTTTTTTGAAGTCGGTTTTTATTGTTTAAATGCACTAAATACCAACCGCTACCTACCGCCGTTTGACACTTTGTCAAATTTATTAATAGCTTACTTAAATAAAATTATTAAACTTAAACAAAAACAGATAAAAGAAAAACATCACGTAACTACCCCGTCCGTAGTTACATAAAACATTAGCGAGCACTATTCTATAGGAAAGGTGTAATGTTTTCGTTAATGTATCAACTGCGTGTCCAAACAAACAGGCACTGGCAACGTACGAAATGAAAACAATTTCCGCTACACGGAGCAAAATTGGTGTCGCAATAGTTGGTGCGAGTGTTGCCAAATTTGGCACAAATTACTGACCTGAGCCCGCTGTGCCCGTAGTTTTCGGCAATCACGCTCACGTTACTGATGACTGAAAACTTGAGCTCTCCCGTTAAGTAATAGGTCGACTTGTAAATCCCAATGTTTGCGAAGTCACTGCTCGAAACACCTTCATCGGAAACACAAAACTCAATTGCAGGTAACTACTCTAAACAAGACGTACGACGAAAAGTTGGAAGTCTAAGTCTGTGTGAAGTTTAAGTGACTTCATGGTTAGGGTAAATAATTAATCGACCACGCACTAGTTAGGTAGTGTTTCATCACGTATAATTATTAATTTATTAATCGCGACTACGTCCATTTGCGTCATGTGGGATTTAGAATTGCCTAATGGATACGTTATTATTTAGCTCTAAACAAAAAAAACCTCCTAGAGTCTAGAATGCACATCCAATTTTGTCCTTATTACTGAAAACGAAGATTTCCTTTAAATTGATGATATGATTCTTTCTTAAATTGATTATAAAATACATTTGTTTAGTATTTTTTTAGCTAATTCGGCAACCGGCGCCGGCAGCCAATTCGGCAACCGGCGCCGGCAGCGGAGGCACTCCCTTTTTTTTAAATATGCTAAATAAAATGTATCTTTCAGTGCGGTCGGTTAATGCCGGCAAAATACAAAAAGGTATTATTACAAAAACATCATAAATTCATTGCACCAACGTGTTAATTAAACTGGACTTGCTCATTATAAATAACTACGGCTATCTTGTCGGACCAATCAAATTGGCTAGTTAACTCCATAACTATGAAATAATTAATGAACTTGTTTAGAGACAACACTGGACGAGGTAGAAAGCGACTGCTAATTGTTAAACTTTGCCGACGTTCGTTAATTTGTTATGCGCTCATCGGAGTCATAACACTTTTCTATAACAATGTGGACGCTTACAGTTATATTTAAAGAGGCAAGGCTCTGTCACTTCGTAGATTAAATAAAAAGGGTATATAAACAGTAAAGTCACTTTAGACGGCGCGAAGAAGCGAGTCGAGAGCAATTTCAGGGTCGGTACCACCCCGCGAGGAAATTGAAGGTGTTTGGTTTAGTTGAACATCTGCATAGGGGAGAGTTGTTTACCGTCTCCGTCCGGTCTCAGGACAATTTGTTTGAAAGGTGTCGCGGCGCAATCCACTCAGCGATCACCGATGCTGTACCTAACCGTCTCGAAATACCCGGATATAAATCACTCTAAGGAAATAACCCGGTCGACCCATTTACCTAACTGGACACGTCTCTAAACAACATCTTCCTGTTCTCACTACTGCGATATTGTGAAAGCCACGATATTGCCTGTACACTGAAACATTATTTGTCAGGTTGCGAAATATGTTTTGCATTGGCACCTTGTCTTGCCTCCATTAGAATAGAAATGTTTATTCCATGTATTTTTTCGAGTGTTTTGTTTTTCGTAAGAAACTGATTTGTTTATGTCTACAACATTAAAAAAACTATTCTAACTCTAACTATCTTAAGTTTAACTAATAATATACGAGTATGAGGACTATATCAAAAAGCAATATCTCATGTCCTCTGTGTATAAATCCGTTTCGTGATAGATATAAATTACTGCGCAATGAACCATCACAAATCAGTAAAAGATTATTATAACTTTGCAAATTAAAGTTAGAGCGATCAATTGTCCCGCTGGATTTCGCTTTGAAAGCAAGCGAGTTAGTCTGTCGAAATATTTCGACTGAAGGAAGCCGAAATCAAAATCCCTCCCAGGAGACATGATACGTCGAATTTCGTTACTCGCGACAAAATTCCTAATTACAAGAGATGGGAAAATAACGGAAAATTACATTAAATCGTGGGTTATCTAAGCTCTTACTCTTATTATTTTGGAGATGGAGCGCGACGACTTCGAAATTTACTTAATTATGTTATAAAGATACCGATCTGAATAAAGTGGGCGCGTCGAGCGCGAGGGAATGCCTTGCCCTGGATCGACAGACAATTGCCATCTTGTCGGTGCTTCAAACTTCAGCTTATTTAAGTGTAAGAGTCCATTATGTCGCATTTAGACTATAAATAATAGCTGCCTGTATACTTCCACTTCATATGTCACGCGTTTTTTTTTCATTCTACCTGTTTATATAGGCCAATTATGAAAACTTCGCTAGGGATTTTCATAATCAAAAATAGTGTCAAGCGGAAGTCCAGAGATTAAACATCTCTAAGGGGTTCCGTAGCAATCATCATCTTTTTTTAACTAACTTTGGTAATATGCTTCTTTAACACAATGGTCACGACCTAAAGTGGTTTTTGGGACTACAAAACCTTCACTTATTTTTAAAAAACAATTTAAGCATTATCTAAATAATTAATGTCCAAATACAAAACAAAACTCGAAAACTACAAAAAAGCGAAGCGAGTGGCGAAGCGCTAAAGTAAATTTTTTGACGGACACATACTATAACATACTTACTGCCGCACTCAGAGACGTTAATTAACAGTAAAGTGATGATTAACTTATATTTGTTCATTCAATATTGTCTTTATTCGTATCGACTTTATTATCACAGGTTTTTCTGAAGTAACCATTAAAGTTAAGTCTCAGAATGCAGCAGTTAGTGCTACCCGTGTGAAGCCGATGCGGTAAATTAGAATCTTGCTTTCGCAGAAAAAAATAATGTACTTACAAAAACGGATGTAATCTGTCTTTTAATATCCCATAGAAGTAGATTTTTTGTTTCAATAGTTCACTAAGAGCAATAGAAATTTCGCTCGCTCGGTCTCCGTTTACTCAATTACTAGTGCGCTCACTCATATGCCGTTGTAATCACTTTATGATCGTGTGTGATAAAAGCAAAATTGAGTGTCCTGTTATTACGGGACACGCGGTGCAGTCTCGGACTCGTTAGGAAGGAGACGCGCGCGCTGTCGACACTGAAATAGAAAACGACTGGTGATTAATTGCCAATTACTCCAACTGCCGAGTAATTCCTGCGTCCACTTGTCGCCGTGCTTAAACTCTCATATTATTTCACTGGTGAAGTTGTATGGTGACAATTTCATCTTTTACTCATATGCTACTGCATTACAAACCTACGTACCTTAGAATTTATGTCTCGCTGCTAAAATAATAACAAAAGAAATAATTCCTATCTTTAAATTACAAAAATATTAGTAAAAATAACAAATCAATACACGGTCGATACATTCGCTCCCTGTGGAGCAAACTAAGGCGGAACGATTTACTTACACCAGCTAGTGTTACATCCCCGATGCAAGATTGTAATTTGCCATGATATAATTCAATATTTAGCGTCGCGTAATTGAATATTTTTCCAATTTGTCGCGCGTAATGGGGCAAGATTGAGTTGGGGCTCGGGTCCCGAGCGGGTCACGGCTGGCAACGACGGTTCATCTTCACGCATAATCTTAATGTTTCAATTAAATTCGCCATTTGTAAACAACAATTGTCCGATATTACACCCTCCCTGAACATAATTTGGGACTAACGCTTCTGAAAATGAACATTTTGGTGTAATTTAATAATGTAAGTACTGCGATTAGTACCGGGTCAATAATTCACATTGTGAAATGGTTAAAATATACTTAAGTATTACGTTGGTACCTATGTTAGTTATTTATACAATACATAAATTATATTATACCGAATAAAAAATGAGCTCACACTTTCATATGAGAGTGTGTAAGTATGTAGTATAGTATTTTACAATAGACTATAACGTTTTTTCTTTACTTTTCCCTTACATATTTTTCCTGATATTATAAGGTACATAAGCTACTGAAGCTAAAGCGATGCACATCATGTCCCACATCAATATGGCTGGATTACAGCCGCTCTCTCCGCATACGCGATGCGTGTCACGCGTTATGTTTTGACTCGTCCACGAAAAGGCCCATCTTTCAACGACCGATTTCCTTACAAATAGCTTTATATTATCCCCGTAATAATACTCAATCAATTTCGTGTAAGCGGTTGTGAGTTTTAAATATTATCCTGCATATTAATATAATAAAGAGTACATATCCATCTAATTGTTCATTAATACAGAATGTCCTAATAATTATGTCGAGCTGTCAAGTGGAAGGCAAGATAGAGCACCCTTAGAAGTACCCAAATCCCCTATGTAGGTATGTTCTGCGATGTTTTAGTTTTCGAGTTTTGCTTGGTTTAGACTTGAGATACATTCTTGGTCACTGACTTGTGATGCGGTGATTTATTTTTCGGAAACCTGTATACATTTACATATACAGGGTGTCATGGATTGGGCATATCAAGCCGAAAGGGGGTGATAGTAGGTACCTATCAATGGCAATAACTTTTGCTATGGGAGAAACATCCGACAGTCGTTACACTCCCTACATGAATACTCGTATATTGCAATGCATAGGTATTGGTATGTAACTGCATGAAAATATCCTTAATGAAACAATTCAAAGCTATTAAGACAAATCTATGAGTCGTGCTATAAAATAGTTTTATTACACGTTTTCTCGTTATGTGCAATGTAATGTGACCAGAAATGAAATGAAAACAATTTTCAAAGCAGTTTATTATTACGTAAGGCATCGATAGCTAGTTTACGATATTCATGTTATTGCATTTTGACGTAGCAACGGGGGAAGATGCCGGCCGGCGACGTCACGTCGACTCATTCCAGCGTCGCTCGGCCCCGGCATACTAATACTCTCTGCGAGCGATTTCATGTAATGCCGTCGGTCTTCCGCCGCCGATTGTGCCAACCAGCATCTTGAATATGTTACACTAATACTAGATCGGACGCCACAAGAATGCCAATATATTATTGCCCCACCGAAATCACGCCAACGCTAACACAATAGCTACCTACAATCCATTGCTCTTACAGCACTTGGCAGTTAAGCCAACCGTCTCAGAAAAATCGAAGACACGTGTGCTAGAACAATTTCAAAAGTAACATCGATTAATTCATATTTATAAGCTTAATTACCGTTGTGTTCCCAAACAGTGACAGAAGGCGGCTTACGTCCCAAATCGCAATGCATGTGATTCAAAGCTCGTAATTCGCCTCCGCCGGAAGCTCGACAAACTCTGCTTATCGCGTGGCATAAATTGGCAACACGTCGTTAAGGCGGGCCGCAGACTGCGATCCGCCGGCTTTATCAGCGGTCTCTCGTAAACCAGCGCTCTCTGTTATTGCGCTGCCGCGACATTTCCCGAGACTTTTTTCATATCGCAAAATGGCGTGCGATCGTAACGCTAGGAGCACCACCGTCGAACGGCGTAAACGATTTGGCTACTAGCAATAAATATGTCCATTTGGCAGTGCGCTAGCTGGTATCAACTAAAAAAGCTCGCCGCCTTGAGCGCTACTGTAATTAGAGGCCAATCGTAAAACGAAAGGGTTGCGCCCGGAACGTCCCATCTGATAATGAGCACGACTGGCGCGGCTCCAGCCGCCGCTCATATTAGGTGGTTCTCTCAGCCACGCCGCTATCGTTACGACTTTTACACTTTTACGAGTTGTTTAGTTTACACAGCCGGCTGTGTACGAGCGCGTGCGCTGCCAAATGCTAGTTCGCGGCTCACCGCGCGCGGACCGCTCCCTAAATATCGCGCCGCTACGTGTTAATGAGATGTACGTTTCAGGCTCGTTTGGCATTGCGCGGAGCCACCGCTGTCGCCGCGAGCACATTTCCTAAATATCAAATCGTTACACTGCTTTATATTAAAGTGTCTCTTAATTTTACTGCCGTTGAAACACATTTTTTCTTTATCAAAATCTTACCTTCTTACATTTTCTCTGTGCATAATAAACAGTTGGCGTCTGTTTACAATAACAGAATAAGCTTCAATCCGACGATATCTATTTCGTTCAGTGGCTCTTAATTAATATTTTCTTTTCTTTCCTTTCCAGGTGAGTGAGGAAGCGAATACAAAACCGGAGGCTTTGTACGGCGCACGCGGTCGCCGAGCGCCGCCCGGCGCCCGTTCCGAGACAAAAAAGAATATTACAGCGCTTTCAATTCGAACACACAGAAGAAAAAATATGATCTGCACTTTTGTAAACGCAAATGAGGTTCGCTTTGAAACGCGGGACTTAATTTAAATAGCTCTGGGCATCTGAAAACCGAAACACTTCGACGAAAAATGCTCCGTAACGATAGTAGATAGAGCGATAACAGTTCAATATTATATATATGCAACCTGACTTGTACAAATTGCTACATAGGCTTACACAACTCTCAGCAGAGGGAAGTCAACGAAATATCAAGTTGCACATTAGTGACGCGTCTCTGAAACCGAAGCTAGCGAATATTCTGGTTTAATTTCCTTCGCGACGCAGTCTGCGACAAACGACAGATTCCATTATTCAATATCTTACCGAACTCTGCAAGTAAGGTTAAATTTTGAAAAACACATGAGTAGGTATCTAACTTGTAACTAACATTGCATATTTCATCAACAATAGCAGTTTCAAACTATTCACGTATAGACTACATGTGCATACAAATCTTAAAATATCTTACAAGCGTTACTTTAATCGAAAACATAAATTGTTATGTTGAATGCGCACGCTGCAACTGCAGGAATCTGAAATATACGCGTCGTGAAAACAAAAGATTGTGTCGCTACCTAAATCTTTGACTGTAGCGCGGACATGATTCTTAAAAGGTTTATTGTTAAAGTTTTTCATAAGGATTTATCACTCAAAGTGTATCATCGCAAAAGACCATACATACAGGGTGGCCAGAAAAGTGATGCCCAAAATTTTTTTTAGGTGCCTCGTGAAACTCGAAAACTACGAAAAATCGTAGAACATACATAGGGGTGATTCAGATACCTCTCAACACGAAGCACCTAAAAAAATTTTTGCTGCAAGCATAAAACTAATTATGGTAGACAAAAAATAAAATCCTTAATTAAAAAAAAAAATTTCTGAATGAATATGCTAAAGAAAATGTGCAACTTTCACAAAAGCGTAAGTTTTATTTGTGTTGCTAACAAACAATGTTATTCGTCAAACGATTTGACGTAACATTCCTAATTCCAGAAAATAGATGTTACATATAAATTTGATATGTAACATTCTTGTATGCAGAGCTACGACCTTTGCGCGACCCCTCGGTGTGAACTGTGAACCCGGTTTAGTTTGTACACTCACCTCGCGGTCAACGTCTCTCAGATTGTGTTATGCAACCGCGATACTAGCACTCTACTCACTATTGTTACTTATAATAACATAATAGGTAATAAGAAAGACACGTACCTACTTCAGAATTTTCAAGCTAATAAAAGCCATGACCAAGCCCATGACTAAGCTTGCAGTCCTGGGTTGAGTCTTTTTTAGTAACTAAATTGCCACTGCAAAAATTGACACAAAAAAAATTCCCTATTGTTATCTATTGTTTTTCCAGTCTACTATGAGTAAGTGGAATGCGATGGGCTAAACATATTGTTAATTTAAAAACTTCAAAAGAGTCGAAAAAAATAACAAAAATAATTAAACGTAGCTTCTGAACATCACACTAATAACTTTACCATATATTTATCTTTTAAAGCATCTACAGTCATCCCCTTAACAAAGCTTTATAAATAACCTGAAACAACGGGAAATGATAGAGTTTAGAGTGGAGCAGGAACCTCGCATCACCCTATTCGCCTTACTAACATAATTCAGTGCAAGAACCTGAGACTGGTGGGGCATGCTAGAGACAAAGAGTGCTAGCGCGGGCAAGAACCTCGCGAGCGCCGCCCTCGAGGCCCTTGCACCCTCACCACCGCTCTATTTGAGATAATACTCTTTTACGTCATGCCATCCGAGCTTAGAACAGTCTGGAAAATTATAAAACAGGATTATCGGATAAAGCGATAGTAAGACAACTTCGCTTCTTTTGTATTTGGAAAAAGGACGTTTCAATATTTATTATATTTATATTTAAATCTGAAAATAAATTGCTACGAATTAAAGTTGGCAGATTGATCGCTTGCGGTTGAGATTTAAATATTTAAATGCTGATTGAAACCTGTAAATCGCAGCTTCCTAAGTACCAAACCTTCACGACAAACTCTATGCAAAAAAAATAATTAAACAAGGTTGAAGTAATACCTGTATGAGAGCTTACGCTTCGCCCCCTGAAATGGTAAAATGTAGATGTTATTTTATTTTAAAGTGTTTGTTTTATCGTTCAGCAAGGGCAACGCACGGTAGAGTGGTCGGGCGTCGCCCACACTGGCACTCCATCTCTTTATTCCATCCGATACTGCGCATCGACTATAAGGAAACTATTTTCATATCATTTCCCCTCCGCGCTTTATCATTAGTGAACTTCCCGCGCACTCTTGAATTACAGCATTGCTGTTTGAATGGCTCTTCGTGTTCAAACAATCGTATCAAGAATATTTTATGTTGGATGGGTAACGTGGAAAACTTGGAGTATTTTCTAACAATTTTACATTTATGAAAAAATATTCAACTGAACGTTGCTAACTATATTTTCCGTAAATAGGAGCTTTGCAGATTGCCATAGCAAAACAAAGAACCTACACTGCTTAGTAGTATGCATGTCAATTAATTTCAAAGATTTAATAAATATAAAGTACTGATAAAAAATGATACAAGGGTAAGTACTTTACCATTTTCATGAAAAAGAAATATGTTTTCTGAGCGCGAAGCTTAAATTGTAACATCATGTTTAAGACAAACTATCTTAATTTGAGTTTAAAAAATTTGCAAATGCGTTGCTTAATGACGCTGTAGCACGAGGCCAACGAGGTGGGTACATAACACAACAAGGCAACAGCCTGCTTCCAATCCGAAAGTTATAAATTTGCTTAAACTTGTTTGAGTTGCGAATTTCCGCGATGTTTGTCCGGACGTGGGAGCCATTTAGACCCTAACCCGCCGCTAACTTCTAAGCAAGCACCGATAACTAACAAAGATTTTGTGATAAAATTATCAGAATCACCAACACAAACTTGTGGGAGTACTTAAGCGTACTTCGAGAAAAAACTTTGAGTGCTACCTACTTTATTAACATTTACGTTATTGTACCAATACTGATAGTTTGTCAAATCTTAAAAATCAAATTTTTTGCTATGATGCCTTGTGCCTTTTGTTTTCATGTTTGAATTAGTTTAACTGTCCTATCTTCCTAAATCCTCCTTTAAAGCGATAGTTACCACGAAGTATAAATACTTTATTTCCGTTAGAGCTTAGTACCGGAAACGTTTCGAAATAGAGGGGTAAGCTCCCTTACAAATTCGACCCTTCGATTTTCACCCGTTGATTCTATTTTGATTTCGTTTTTAACTGCAATATCAGGTTACCAGCCAATATTTGTACGCTCATGTGGTTGTAGGTACTTCTGTATTTCTTCATTATTTTTTGTCGCATTTTAAAAAGTAAAAAAAAAAATATGTGGCAGGAATAGGAAAACAGTGAATATGTAGGTATTTTATTTTGAACCTGTCTAACTTTTTATAAAAATACTACTATCAGCAAATAAGTGTCTACCTATTACTGTTATGCTACCACATTAACATCCTTACAGTGATAAATGTAATCAATACACGCCCATTTCGAAACGATTAGTTATTACAGGAAGCGTGCGTTCCGCAAGCCGATCCAGATTAATACCTTGTATTACGTTTACCTTCTTTCACAGCGATGTAATAAAATTCAGCTTAAAAGTACCCATTACCTACAACCAACTCTGGGTCGCAGCTTTTATATAAATATTCCTCATCCATGTAATATTAAAGAAAAAAGTTATAAAAGGGGAACTATGTAATTTTTAAGCTGGGATTAAATGTGAATCTCGGCACCGCGCCCATAGATATATAAGTGATAATTTGAAGAATCGTTGCAGTTAATCTCATAAAAGATTAGCGGTCGGAGTTGACGGCCGGCGGAGGCTCATTTTAAATGTATCAAGTTGAGTCCGAGCGCCGAGCGGGCGGGACGCTGCAGCGCCGCGCGAAGCGTCTGAAAACAATCCCAACTGCGTTAATCACTTATTTACGTCCGGGGTCCACTGCCGCCCGAGTATTTCTAATGAACGCTGAGAATTCTGGGGAATCCTAATGAACCGTGGGAATTTCGATTCTAATGAAGCGCGCGACTCGGAACTCGAACTAGACTCAGTGTGCGGACTTTTCGCTCGTTCTTAAATCGAATTGTGCAGTTTGGTTGGACATTGTTGCGGTGCATCGGGAACGCGGGAAGTAATTTCGCTCGGTTCCGCCGGATATACCTATCTCTCCCAGGGCGCGAGACCTGCTACTAATCGCCTCGTCATTTCCGCTATAGACCGCCACGACGCCGTTTTGAATACTTGATATTTGTTTTGTTTACAGTATACATAATTATTATTTTTATTACTGTTGCGATAAGTTGCTTTATAGAATTTAAAGTCTACTGTCCTGGCTGCACCTGGAAGCGAAGCTAAATTGAATTACCGCGAGTCAATCCACTCCTTAACATCCAACTAACACTAAGAACTTTAACCCGTACTTACATCCTTTCGCTCGAAAACTTCAATTGGCACTTTAAAAATTCAAGACAAATGCTTTTAGCGTACCACGGCAAGGGAGCGGTAAAAATAACTTGGGACACTTAGGTAGAGCTCTCGTGCATCGAGCACTGCTGGGACACCAAACAGTGCCTGTTGACTCAGCCAATGGAGTTATTGGATAGAAATAAACTAGGATGCTTAAACTATGTAAATACAAAAGTATTTTCAATGCTGGCTTATTTATTTCTCTTTGATTGATGCGTCCATTGTAACGTTATTGCTGGGTTATTATGTAAGTACGTACCCACAGGCTTAAATTGTGAAAGAAATCAAGCAAGTAGGTACGTGTCGGCCCACGCACAACGTCTCTTAGTTTTCATTCAAGTGCCTTCAAGTGTAGGCATTGGAAAAATTATATTTACGGTTGCTTGCCAAATATACAATAAAAATTTGCCTAAATTAGATACATTCATGAATTGGTCGCAACATTAAACATTATAAATAAATAAATAAATATCGGACAACATCACAGACATTTGCCTAAGCGCTTATGTTACCGAAATCAGAAACAACGACGGTACCACAACACCAAGACCCGTCACAATATAGAAAAGTCATTTTTCTACATTATCCGACCGGGAATCGAAACTGGGACCTCAGAGATGTATGCTCGCCTCTTTGCTTCGGAGGTCGTTCATTGTAAGTTCAATGTTGCTAAAACTTACCTCTGCAATATAATTTTTATTAAAAGTTGAATATAAATGCCAAAATTATATATACTATTAAGGTAAACGGTTTCGGTTTTAGAAGATACGTTGAATGATATTTTTGAAAAACTATGCGCGCTAAAAGCTAGTGAATAAAATACAAATGATTTACACCTGCGTGCGGTGAAATTATCCAATATTTGTATGTTTTTTTTATTTCATAACTTTGTTGGCATCTTGAACATATACGGGATGTACAAAACAATAGGATACTCCTTCTAACCACGGGACCAGCTGCGAATATTCAACAACTTTTACTATGGGAGCAACATCGCAACCGTATTTTTTTTTTAACTTTGATATATTGTTGTATGTAAATAAATATAAATTATTGGACAATATCACATACATTGCTCTGATCCTATGGTAAGTAGCCAAAGCACTTGTGTTACAGTAATCAGAAACAACGACGGTACCACAACACCCAGACCAGAGACAATATAGAAAAGTTTTTTTTCTACATCGACTAATCGGGAATCGAACCCGGGACTTCAGAGATAGCGATACCAAGTCTGGTATGTGTGCCTCTCGGCTACGGAGGTTGTCATATGACCAGCTGATTACGTGGCGTGGGTTATGTTGTCCTATTTTTTTTTACATTCTGCATATAATATATGTTAGCTTTCTAGCACTAACAGGATGCCAGTAAAATGACATACAGACAGACTGATTGGACGAAAAAATAATAATTTTGCAATTTGCCATTAGACACCGGAACCTTAAAAAGGAAACTTTTATTGTTAAGTTTAAAAATTGCAGGTCACACAATTGTTTTTTAAATTTTAGCATAACCAATTCATCGATAATCACGGATACATTATGTCTGCCAGAATGTGCTTGGAAATTGAATGGGCATAAATTATTAGCATATTAGGTTGCATCAGCCAGGCAGCTAATCTCCTCGGGGTGCAGAGCGGCGACGTGTATCGGGCGCCTTAAGCCCTGCACTTATCGCGGGTAGATAGGGAAATCACCGACGCTTTACCTTCAAAATGTTGCATCTAATGACCCCGGCTTAGCAAAACTTCCGTAATATTTTACTAATATTTTAGGGAACATTATGAGAAGAGTTGTGTTAATTTATTACCTACACTTTAAATTCGAATGCTTTTGCAATTTTAGCAAACTGATAATCACTTTTAGCGTTGGGTTACCTACAATAACTAAGCATAATCTGCCTATCTGTATCTGCACGTGCGTTCTTCGTTTAATGGCGAATCCGACTCGCACTTGGCCAGTTTTACATCTATGTAAAACCTAAAGATAATTCACTTTGAAATCGTGCTTTGCAATAAGTATGTACTCATATTTATAACAGTTTTACATGTTCGTTAATACCTAAAATTTTCCAAATACCGATTTTGAATAATATCTTTATTATGACTTTATTATATGTTATTTTCTGTGTACCAACTTAGTTTATGTAATTTTTGTTAAAACCAGCATTGTTTCGATATAAACAAGTGAACAACAAACATAATTAGTTAGCAAGTTCTTTCGTTTTTGTTGTGTAGACATCTTTCTTTAAGTGCCAGGTTCTCAACTGCAACCTTAATTAGTCGATTAACTGTGTAAAAACTCTAGTTTTATAGCTAAAATTAACGGCGTAACTGCACTCAGTACAGCTAAGTCCTGCCATCGCACAACCGTCTCGAGTTTCCAATTATATCTCTTTCAGTTTAACCAACTCATATAAAACTTCTAACTACTTGTGTCTTCAACTAGGTTTAAGTTATCATTCTCGTTATGCGTTAATCTTATCGAAGCAATCACACGTGCTCATAAAAAATATTTACTGCAGTATTTAGTTTAAAAGAGCAGTGGTAGCTCCTAGATTGAAGTATCGCCTCACATTAAAACTAATTTATTTCTGCAAATGGGCTCTTTGAATTATGCTCTTTTACACGTCCCATTCGAGTTATGAGTTTGAATACTGGTTCAGGACGATCCATCGTTATGGTTTCCCTGCCGATGTCAGATGTTAGCGGAGGTCAGATGGCAATTGCCCTAAATTCTATATTATAATAACCAGACCTGCAAAATTTAGGATCATGGTCAGCGTACCCCGACCAGAAACACGGCTAAAACCTGAGAGGAAGAAAATGGTCATTATATAGGTTACTTCAAAATGACATTGCTGATAGTTTGATACATTTTTCATAAACATACACACTCGTACCTAGCGATGACAATAGTAATATTTTCCATCTGATTATTCACTTTAATAAATGACGATTAATATCAGCAGTGCGAAATATGCTGATCGCCGATGCAATCGCGTCACTGAAAAATCGTTTCAATATTGTAGCAGCGCCCGCGTGGAAAATTCCCGCACGTAGCGAGCGGTAATATGCCATTACCATCATAACAACGTTACTCTCGACTTAATTCTGCCGCCGGCGCTCCACCGGCCAGATTCGCTAATTTCTCTTAAATGCACCGGCAAGCATGAAAACCTAATCTAACCGCGAATATTGCAGCTACAATTCATTGGCACTTCGTAACGTTACATAGACGTTATGAGATTTATAAACATCTTAGGCAGCATCGAACTGATCGTAATAGCTCGGCAGACAGTGAACCGGTGTCTAGAAATCCTCTTAAATCCCCGAGGAGCATCAATGCTCACTCCACAATGGTACGGAGAGCCGTCGCTCGGCCGTCAGCCGACATTCAAAGGAGCCATTATTAAAGGAGCACACCGATAAAGGTCAATTAGGATACGACGTCGACCCTGACGTAACTTTGCTGCCCGCCCGCTATGCTGCACTAATGATTGCTCAAACAATTCCTCGCACGATACTGGATAAGATCTATAAAACGTTAACTGGGCCACTGGTAAACACAATAGCAATCCCGCAGAAAAATCAAAATAAAGACGCACCTACTCGAATTGGAATTTCTTTGCATAGAAAAGGCGCTTTAATCCTTTTATAGATCAAAGAATCGAGGAGGTAGACTGCTATTGAAATCCCCAGTGAGCATCAATGCCTATTGCCACGTCGCTTATCTGCAATGTACGGCGTGAGAGTCTGAGAGACATGCCGAGACGGGGGGTTGTATTTCAAAGGAGTGCATTATTGCAGTGGTGAACAATTATGACAATCCTTGGAACCGTTTACATTTTATCAACTGTGTGAGAATTTTACGAAATAGCGTCTCTTTAAGAAGTTGAAACTTATTATAAACTGTCTCTATAATTTCGTTACAGTTCCGTGGTTACAGTTACAGTAAAATATCTTGATGTTATTAAAATATCAGTTCGTTTTCACAAGTCAGACTGATAACGGTCCATGTGTCGACGTGTGTGACTATCGCTGTGACAGGCGGCCGGCTGGCTGTCACGCCTCCGGGGAGGGACCGAACCCTACTGACGTTTTATTATTTTTATGCTAATTCCCAAGCTCAACAGAAGAAAAATTATCTAGACTCAAAGAAATTTCTATTCATTTTTTTTTTTATTAAAACGTAGTCAGGGCTTTTTTGTCTTCAGTCCTATCTGATAAGTGTAACACAAAAACAATACGCTGAGCCAGCTCCAGTGTAGAAAATTATATTTAATTCGGTCCAGATCTACAAATCTAAAATGAATCGGTAAAAATATTTTTTTAAAAACTTAATTATAAAAGTTTACTACCTCCTCACTAGGACGTAATTTACATAAAGCGATTTTATTAAGAAATAAAATTGCACTGTGAAACATAATGAAACTGAATGTTTTACCAGGGTACAGTCGTTCCGTGAGACATAGCACGGATGAATAATTTTAATGGCTCGCTGACAGATTATTTCAGAAAATTAAATTTGAGATCGTTGGACACAGACCATAAAGTCCGTGCTTACAAATCTGTTTGTTACGACATCGTAACGAGATTATGTCCATTTCGTCGTGAAGACGTCGGCATGTCGTCACGATATTGCATGTTTTATTTTATTATTTAGTGCCATAAACATAGTCGTAGCCCTCGCCACGCCCGCGCTAAATTATACAGACACAATTTAATGGGACCGATTCTCCCATCGATCATGACAATTTTATGAGCAATAAGCAATAAATATAACAATAGAAAATATTCGTAGCATGTGGAGATGTTCGTGAAATCTCGGGTGTTTCTATAGCATACGCTAACAATGAGTATAGGATTTCTTTCGGATTGTCCGTTGAAATCAGTCCCTGAATTTCCCTTGCCGAAGTAGGGTTTTCTAAAGCAGCTGTATTATTATATGAGGCGGGTAGCAGATGAAATTGTTATCAAAAAATCGCCTGCCTCACTGCGGCCGTGTCGCTAACGACGCGTGACCCAACAGCTGAGGCATCATTGTCGGTCGTGGAGACGATCACGTGGCCACGTGACCGCGGCTCGACCCATAACGGCTCACGTGGCTCTGACTCCCACACTCATCGCAAGCCCAACTCCGCTTCTGTTTGCCCGACTCCTTCAAACCGAGCAACGTGCCCCGAAGTCCTCCAAAGCTACTAGAAACTTATTCTTTGAGCCACGTGTCCCAATTTCCCTAAAGTTACTACGAAATTCCATGTCAAATTGTTAAAAATAATTGCCACCAGCATTTCTTTGGTTTCATCCACGAAAACTTTTCCAGTGGCAGTGAAGACTGTAAAATACTTGTCCGGGAATTAAATTAAATCTTACATTAATTGGTTTTCATTTTAAAAGAGAAAAATCAAAACATTGTAGGTACCTCATTCAAATCGTACAAGACTTACTTTTCTCAGAAATTTTGTCTCAGATTTGAAAATCTAAGCGTGTAATGGAAAGACGTGGAAAAGAAACGACTGCCAACTAATTACCCACGATGGAGTTCGTCATGACAAACAAATGTAGGCAATGTGTGCGCGTCTGAGGAGACTGAAGTCTGCATGAACATGATTACCAGACAATCTGTGTTCACTGCGTGGAAGTGCGTTGTGGAAGTGCCCACACTGGTGCCTGCACTTGATGGACACTGCCCGACAAATGGACAGCCATTGTATCGCACTCCGCGTCTACTGCCAGCCTTCGTGCGTTCAAATTAATACTATGAAACTAGGTACCTATCTGGGAAAGATACACTGCTAGTTTATACCAATTGTATAGCCTCATGCAATTCTACCACACTCATTATTTTGAGCTGACGTAACAACATTAACTTTGAAATGCGGTTGGGAATTTCATCCAAGGCTTGCAATTAACTAGTTGGCTGATGTAGTGCGTGCGGACGGCGGGCCATGTTAATATGGCAATAATAAATTTCAAGCGGTTTCCATCCGCCGACTGTCTGTCCTGGGGCCCGACCCATTAAAAAGACTCAATAATTTATTTAGCACATATCATTTTAGTGCATGCCACTGCACGACAATGCAGGCAGGCAATTACGAAATTTATTCGTTCAAAATAGAGTACCTACATATTATAACTTATATTTACTACTCATATTTCCCCTGTGACTCCTATAATTATTTTAAAATAGATAATTGTTAACAATACCGGCGGTGATCACTAGCCGCGTTAGTTAGATTTTAATTATCCGCGGAAACGATATTTTACTGGGCGTAATGTACAGCTGAAATATAAACAAATGGCGACCGCAACGTTGGCAGGGCGGTATGCTTGTTGATACACCTATTGTGTCGCGGCTTTATTATAAATTAAGAGTGATTTTTATTATCCCTGCAGTAATCTGGCTTAGTGGTCTATCTAGATTCAACTAGTTCGCTATTAAAACTGCGTGCGGGGCTAATGACGTCGCTCTCTGTACATGACAACGCATAAATCCCACGTAATGAATGCAGCGAGCGTTAAATAGGACCGAGTCACTCAAATTGTCCACAATGCGATTATTTCATTACTCAGAAGCTGCGGACCGGAAGGCGCAAACGCTGAACTGAAACACGCTTAGTCACTGGAACTAGCTTAGCCCTAAAGTCCCATTAGTTAAACTTCTTTAAAGCTCGATCATACTTCTCAAATACATCTTTTACAATGGAACTAACATAAAAATCTCAAAAAAATACCCGTAACAGCTGCTCGGCTATTTAGTAAGAAGAGTTTTTTTTTGCGTTTACGTGTATTTTTAAGCATTAGAATTACTCCTTAGAAGGAAGTCAACTAATGATAAAATAGGACTTTAAATATTTTGCATGGGCATATTCCAAAAATTTTCCTATTGTTATCCATTTCGCACTGATACAGATATTCGAATTGTATAATAAACCTCATATCGCAGGCATTTAAAAAATCACATAGTTATAGAATTATAACATGAATTAAAATAAAAAGCAACAATATCAATATCAAAACGGGCGCAAGGACAGCAATTATAACTTTCCAAGTTTGCCATCCGAGCCAACAAATCTGTTTAATCTGTTTTACAAACTCACCACTTGATGTTTTGGCCGGATTTAATTATGTAACCTGATACTTTGTCAATAAACATTTGTTTTTAATGACTTTCCCTTAGCTCGCCGTACGGCATGGAGCGGACCTAAAAACAGATAATTTGTAATTTGGACAAGAAACTTTGTGTACACATATACGAAATAGGCTGCGAAATAAGCCGCGGGGTTTACAAACAGAACTCACCCCTACTACAATTATTATGAACTACGCCGAAATTAAATATTTCTCAACTAGTTACGCACTTAGTGCTTTTATGGGAGAAGTAACAGACGCTTTTCTGTGTTCTTCTTTTATTAACATTAAGCTTTGGAAAGTATTTTGGATTAAATTTGTAACTCAATGAAGTACATTAAAATAGATTTTTCTTTTAGTTTCAAGCTCAAAAACACTGAATTTAGAATTGAATTTTTTTCCAACCTTTTTTTCCTTTTGATGCGTTTTTTACTTATCACTATCATGTTAATAGTTAGCTTTTTGTTCACAGCATGTCATCAACAAGGTTGCCATCACAGCTGAACCTGCATGGCACGAGGAGTGTGCTGGCCCGCGCGCTCGACGTGTGGCAGCAGGCCTCCAGGCTCACCTTCACCGAAATCAACTCCGATGAGGCCGACATCGTCGTATCATTCGCCAAGTGAGTAGACTACAATAGGAATCCTGCAAGACTCAAGGAGTAGGCTGGTCCACGTACTCGTCTGGGTGGAGCAAGCCTTCAGGCTCTCACCGATATCAATTCCAATGTGTTGGACATCGTTGTATCATTTACTAAGTACTTATTTAGTTTACGGAAGGATCTTTCACAACAAGTTCTTGGCTCTTGGTTCTTGGCTAGGCTCACCTTAACTGATATCAATGCGAGCTCAACCGAAAAGACTGAAGTCTGTCACGAAGAAAGCATTGATAAGAATATTTTCTTAGGCAACATTGTTTTATTCTTAACAAATCAAAACATCGAACCTCTTATGTGTTCTATTTAAATTATTAAAAGGCTTATTTATGTATTGAGTTACGAGTACCTCTAGTATTTGTTACCAAACGTCAAAGATATAATTTAATTTACTGACTTTGCAAGTAATGAAATACAAACGAATCTAGTGAAAATAGTCTGGCAAACAATAATGTTTATATACTCGTAGTCCCTAGAAACGAAGTCCGAGTTTCGTTGGTTGATTTATTGCGTTGATAATAAATAATAATCAAGTAAGGATTTGGAGAAACGTCGTATCCATTTTAAGGGGATTTGTGGTTCTCGTGCGCCACGCCGCATCGGAATAGAGGTCGGACGATGAAAAATCCGTGTTGAAATTCAGACAACACTTCTTTATTCGTTTATATTTATGAACTGAAATACATTACACCTCGGTTATTCGTAGTTTTTCTTCGCGTGGATTTGATTTAATGATTTGAAATTAAGGAATAAAGTATCACAAATATAAAGCCCTATGTGTAATAGAAGCTGTATTTTTACTACTACTACACTATCATAATATTTCAACATATTTTAGTAATTAATATTTAGGCATCCTTTCGATCTTATCATTATGTTTTAATATGATTTTATTTTATTTATTTAAACTTTATTGCACAAAATAAAATCGTACAAAAGGTGGACTTAATTAATAATATCAGTTGAATGCACAGAATGATTGATGACTACAACATACTAAACCAAGTAGGTAAGACGGATTCTGCTAATGTTTGTCATGTTATTTTTTATTTCTAACGTCACACACCTTAATAATATTTTACTTAGTCCTTGGCGACTTCGTCCTCGAAAATGTCCGATTCCGCATTTAAGCTTTAATCGCACGTTTGTCCCCCAAAAGGATAGATTTTCAAAAAATCCATAATGCACCTATCATATACTCAAGGAACTATAAATTTCAAATCTGTATAAATTCGTGATTAAGGTCCATGGGTTGTCACCTAAATAATAGTCGTCAGTAACAGTAACACGTGATTAGGGTTCGTAATATCTATGTGTAGTAATAAGATTTGTATCTAAACCTGCAAAAGCAGTATCGTAGAGTAGAGTTCAAATTCAGAGAGGGTCGCTCTCTTCACTTTCATTCGGGAGACGTGCCTGGCAAAATCCACTTTGCCATTTATCTGATAGCAAATACAACTACAATTTACTTTTGTCTAGCTAACGTTTTATAATATAAAATTACCTGGGAAAAGTCCACGGAATGTGTCGAAACGCGAATCGTGAGTTAAACAAAAACTCTGCCATTTTAAGACACTTTTAAGAGTGTAGGTAAAGAATTCAGTAATAAGTTTCTATTTTTACAACTTCCCTGTTTGCTCTGAGATGCATCTAGATCCAGCAAATGTTGTGCATTATCATGGTAACCAAAGTTTAATAAGCTTGATTATAATATTAAAAAACCTATTGCTATATTAGTTAAAAGTTTTCTTTGTAAGTTTAAAATTATTGCACTTGTACAAGTTTAGGTCTAAATTCAAATTAGAAGGCAAATTAAGCCGCGCTAATGTACTACGAGCGCTCCCCCCGCTCAGTATTCACCGCACGCGGGACTCATTCGTTGAGCGAAGTCCCCTCCATACAACTTTATATTTAAAACGTCAATTTTTTATAATGATGTTAGAGATATCCCAAGTCTTATTTTAATGGACAGAGTAAATTTATCTGTAACTATTATGCTATCGAAATATGTGGGTATATAAGCTGTTTTATTTTAACTGATTGTTTCTATATTTATTTCCATAATTCAACGAATACGTTCAATTATGTAATTTTCTATAATAATAAAAAATATCCCTATTAACATTACATTATTTTTGATCGTGGCAATGGGGAAGCACAGGCAAAGCTAATCTTAGATGGCGCCAGCGTGTTTGCTCGTTATCATCATCATCATCGTGGTCAACACATTGTCAACTAATTTCCATGTAAATGTCAATGTCTGAATTAGTAATATAGTAATTATTTATACAAGCGGACGAGGCATTGTTACGAACAAAGATACAATTATTGTGATTTTTACATAATATTGTTATAACGCAAATTTGACACACTTTTGCTTTGCCAACTTAGCTGAACCTGTAACTGAGTGATTATCTGATCAGTGGCAGAACCACTGAATCAGTGATTAAATAATTACTACGGGCAAGACCAGAACACAATGCGACATCTATCGGAAAAATGTGCAGTGTCGGAAAAGTGTGATTTCGGCTAATCTGGAAGTCATTAGGGGAGGCCTAGGTTCAGCATAGACAGTGGACGTCCGACAGCTAAAATAATAATGATGAAATCTAGGATAGTTGGATTGAACCAGCTGCTACAGTAAATAGATCGCATAGGTACTTTAAAAAAAAACTCTTGACTTAAGATTCGTGCCGCTACGTTTTGGACACGAGTGAATGACATAAATTGACCCTGGACAGGCGTAGCTGGAGAGAGTAGTAGTAGAGTAAAAGTGACTGTGGCCCAGTAGTGGGGTATAATAATAAGTCAATTATAATGAAAAGATTACTTTTAATAATAGTGGCGTATGTCGCACTATAACCTAACAAATGACGCGAGCTGCCGACAGGAGCAGCATATCGAATGAGCGAAGGGAGAACTTTTGCTTATTAGATCACCGTACAGACGACGATATGAGAAACCAGCGGCAACAAAAACCCAAGTGTGGACATATTGCCGCCGCCATATTGTTGAGGACTGCAAACGCCAAACTTGCACCGAACTTCACAGCAGTCTGCCTGCATAAAATTTTCTTTTTCCAAGAAAACACTGGCGCGTCTCACAAGTTGGCCACCATGAGCACAGTTTTATAAGTTGCCGTTAGCCCGTGACAGAGAATCAGTCATGTGATAGTAAACTTTGTCCTATCTATCTCTATCAATACACATTTTTGTAATAGCGTTTCATATCGATCATGGGTTTTTACCGTTACTTTTAAAAAAATTTTTTAAGAAATGTCTGCGCAAACCTAATAGGTTACAACAAAAGTAATCATCAGTATCCATATCCAGTCTTCGTTTTTTAACACCAAAACTGTTTCAATTAAGACCAACGATGAGTATCAATGTTATAGATAGGATATATTCTTCCAATATCAAATGCCTACCTTTCTTGAAATTTATGTTTGTCGTTAAGTTATATTATGCTCTATAAAAGCCTTCCGTTTGCCACTACATGGTAAACCACTGTATAGGTATAGGTACTCGTGTAGCTTTATTTTTGTCATTTAGTCTTGCAGCTAGAACATAATAAGAATAGTTTATATAATATATTTTTTACGGTCATACTTATTTTAAGTAGTTAACATAAACGTAAAATGTAGTGGTTAAAATACGTCCTTAGAAATATTTAAATGAATAAAACTAAAGCTGAATTTCTTATAATCTATAAAAATCAAAACTGCTCTGCATCATTTTATTTCTAATTAGTTAAATCGTTACATAATTTCCCAGAAACAAAGTTTCATTTTAATGTCAATCAACTACAATATTGTTGTTTATTAAGTTAAATCCGGGCTCCATCATCACCTTATTCGGTAAGACCACTGGAATGATTGCGGAGCGCAGCTCCAGCCAGTATGCGTTACCAGATTTATTACACCCATAAACTGTAATATTACCCGAGTAATAAAGGATACGTACAACTTAACTGCCTTCTCCAACTCGCGAGTGATATAAGTGCAATTACTCGCTATAGAATAGTGAAGATAATATACAAGAAACTACTGATATAAATGTCGCTGTTATAGTTGACAACTGCGAATTATAAGTAATCGTTGATTATTATTAAGCCATTATTATAAATCCTCTGAAGAATGATTCATAAGTCCTAAAAAAACGGATCTAATAGACTAGCTGTTTCCTGCGACTTCGTTCACAACAATTTAAAAACCTTTCCCGGGCCGGCGGCATACCCACAAAAACTCACTAAAGTTTCACTGCAATCGGATCAATGGTTTAAGAGCGCATATATGACAAACAAACCAACAAACATTCATCTTTTTATAATCTAAATGTTAACCACAGCAAACATCAAAGTTTAAATTTAAGGAGACAAGAAATGTTATCATAAATCTATTTAAACATTTGTGAATTGATTTTATCAATTAAGGAAACTAACAAAAGAAAAACAAAAAAGCAACCAAAGAATTTACTGAGCCAAACTTAAAGGTATAACTTTTGTTGTTATTATTGACTTTATGGCTTTCAGACAGTTTAAATAATTTTGTTATGAGAGAGCGATTGGACATATACAGTATGAGTTTTTGAGATAAGAGTGAGTGGCTAAAACCGAAGCTACATAAGCTATGAGATATATGGAAAATGGTATATTAAGCTCTAATATACGATTTTTGGAAAAAAAAACGTTTGAAAATTATTTTTTAAATCATTGACTTTAGGGGTTCAAAGAGGTTCAAAGAAGAATAACTCATTTGTATCTTCTTAACTACGCATTTGGCCATCTACTTCCATTTCAAAACATCCTGTATATTCAGCGAGCAAGTAACTGCTGTCTAATAAATATTCTATTTGTGTATTTTGACATCTGAATTTTGATTTGTGGCGTTCTTAAGAACGAAATATTTACAGCAGTGGGCTTCCAAGGGCTGATGATGATGATAATAAAGTGAGTTACGCATCGTAGTTCATAAATAAGATTTTAAAAACGTGTAAGTAAGTAAATAAATCAAAACAGCAATTTTAGAGGCTTTCGGTTTCTTACTAACGGATGAATTTGTGAAAGGTATTTCGATAAAAAGAGGATCCAGTGCGAAACCCACAACCGGAATACATTATTATGCTAAGCCTACTGCCAAGCAAGTAGATAATTACAGCACTCAATCGAAGGGAGAATGTCTTACTTATATTTGCCCACCGCTAGTGGCAGAAGTTCTGCGTTGGACATTGAAACTCAATAACACAACGGTCAGCTAATATTGCGTGAAATATGCATGGGGAGTCTTCCGTTGTTTTGCGGCGCGAAAAATGATTAGGTGGGTAGTGGCCGAGCTGCGAGCCCCTGGGACGCAAGTTTGATTGCTCTGCAGACTCCATCCACTCTATCAACTGTTGTTTGTTGCGAGATGAATATATTACTTTAGTACGACTGTTTTCATCAACTGTAAAAGCTTGATCGCGGTAACTAACTTTGGTAACGGATAATATGTTTTTGAGTTAGAACATACTGTATTTTGCACAAAACATTTATATCGTTAGCATTTTGATTAGATCCTGTAGATCAACTCTACGAAATACTAAGGTGTTATTATATGTGCATTGACCAAATACATCATATTTTATCTTTTGAACATGGGTGGTTTGAGAACTATTTGGTACCTATATCTAATTTATATGATTTAGAAATATTAACAAAACAATTTAAGTTGACCCCACTCATTAGACAAAACGACATGGGGTCATTTTGCTATAGTATTATTTGGTCTCGTGTAGCCATATCCATATTTTTGGTAGGTATACCAGTACCAGAATTGAAATTAATAAATAATTTAGGATAGGTAATTTGTCATAGAGTTCAGGATAACATTTTATTTAACCGTTGTTGTCCCACTGCTGGTCAAGGTGGTTTAGATTTGAAACATTTATATGGATCGTATTTAGTTTACCGACTTATTATCTTTATTTTCTCTGATCAATAAAAGTACCTTATATTCCTATTTTAAAATTTAGTTAAATACGAGTCCTTTCCAAAACCTAACCGCCTATTTTAACTAATAGAAATAACCGTAAACTCTTTTCAGGCGTGACCATGGCGACGCGTATCCATTCGACGGGCGCGGCACAATTCTTGCGCACGCGTTCTTCCCTGGCACGGGCCGAGGCGGCGACGCGCACTTCGACGACGACGAGTTATGGCTACTGCATCCCAAGGACGACGAAGAAACAGGTATTTTGAATATTTTGTGTAGAACTGAATCTTGAGCGGCGACCATTGCGCAAACCGGAAGACGTAGAGTAAACCCGGTGAACGACATGGTCAAGGTTGCGGGAAGCCGCTGGATGCGAAGGGCCCAGCGCCGCTTGCTGTGGCGTTCTATGATCCCACATTCATGCTATCTATGTGCATGCATCTATGTGCTCATAGAACACCTAGCGCCGCTCGCTGTGGCTTTTCATATTGGAATCAGCCTTGAAAAGTCCACTGCTGCACTTAGACCGGAAAATAGCTGATAATGATGATGAGTCTTGAATGAGCCGGGTATTTTTTTGTTTGACATCTGTATTATTTTCTTATTAAAAGAAATAAAACATTTGTCGAATAGGATATACAGGGATAATCAGTAACTTAATCGAACTAAGCAAAGATCAAAAAATTGTTTTTTAGAAATTTAATTATTCTTTACTCTGTTTAAAAATCGTACGCGTTGATAATTTAACTCATTCATGAAAAAAATGCACCGTATGTGCACTGCGTAAGGGTCTTGTTGGCTCACCGTACCTACGCATCTGATGAATGACCGCGCGGCTTTCGTAGATCTATTGACTTTACTTTCTAATATTTTAAAGTATATATTTCTTTTGTGATAAAAATTTGCTAATAAATTAAAATAATGGCCATAATTCCTGTTTTTTTCTTTTATTTAGAATAGGGAGTTATTAACCGCTGTTATATTGGATTCTGCAAAACATCTCAAAATTATATTATTTATTGACTTATGTGACCTACATATAGCTCTACTTTATTCAGCGTTAATCTGTCTAGGAATAACAAAGGCTGTTTTCTCTAAAGTTTGCTTTGTACGGAATAACAGTGTGTACCTACGAGCTACGTGTTTAACGTTTTACCTTCAAATAGTATGTAAAACGTTATTTCGGCGCGAAAAGTTCAGCAACGTTCGGAAATGAGCATGTCGCGGTCAGCGATGTTTTGACATGCAAATGGCGGGCAGCGGTAGAGCCTACCCTTACGTCTGTAGTTTCAGCACACGCTTCACTTCATGTTAAAATTGCGACACATATTAACCGCACTGAACGGAATTTAATGCATTTTTGATGCGACTTTAATTAATGCTCTTCAGTGACACCTAGTTGAAGTTATAATGCGTCAATCAATGAACGTAGGTTACTAGAATACTTCATCATATAATTTCATTAATTTAGGCATATGCTGAATTTACAAGTTGTAGGTTCCAACGATTCGGAATCTGGTGTAGTGTAGATATGGTCGTGCTAGGACTTGTCGCAAGTGGTTGCCGAGCGATAGCAGCACGACCGCAACACACGGACGCGTTCATTGCGAATTTGGGATTACCGTGCCCTGCGACGCACTCTGGATAATTTACACGAACAACAGTCGCTTACAATGCCATTTTGGATTGTATTCGGCTAGCCATGTGTAAATATCTACCTTTATTTGACCCAAACCACACGTAAATCTGAAATAACTAGCTCTCGCTAGCCGCTGCTACCCGCATAATCGAGCCATGCCAGTTTTTAAATTGATTTCGTATGTACCAAAACCATACTACTATTTTTTTTCAGTAGGAAAACATGAACCAGTTATTTTTGTTAAGATTTATAAGCATTGCATTTGAATTTAAAAACGAATTCATATTTTTAGGAACATCACTATTTGCTGTAGCTGCTCACGAGTTTGGACACTCACTAGGTCTCAGTCACAGTTCTGAGAGGGGTGCGCTGATGTTCCCGTGGTACCAAGGCATACAACCCAATTTTAAATTGCCTCAAGACGATCGCAATGGTATTCAAGAGATGTATGGTAAGCATCAGCAAGTTTTTTTTAATGTCCTTTATCGATGTATTGAAATATTTACGAGTATGTTATTTCAAAAAAAAATATTTCAGGTCCTAAAGTGAAGGAAACATGGGCTAAGATACCACCTCAGTATCGACCAATAGAAACTTCACCTCCGCCAACCACGACGAGCACGACGACTACGACGACGACCAGGAGACCATACATACACCACCACAATCGGCACCATCCTAACCATAGACCTGATCCGCGAAACCCCGCGAAATATCCAACTTACTACCCCGAAAGACCTAACTATCCTGAAAGACCGAACTACCCCGAAAGGCCGAAACCATCCTATCCTGAAAAGCCTACCTACCCTGAAAGACCGAACTACCCTGAGAGGCCTAACTATCCCACATACTACCCAGAACGTCGACATCACAACACGAGTGATGAGCACCCAAGACGCACTAACCACAACCATTACCCGCGTCCTACTCCTGAAACAACAACACAACCGATCACTTACCGTCCACGTTATCCTGCACCGAAACCCGATTACCCAACCCATCCAAGACCAAATTCGCCCTATAACCCAAACCGTGACACTCCAAAGGTCAAACCATACTACCCTGAAAGAACCACTCCACGAGCTACTCCGCCGTCTGATATCCCGGACACTTGCGACACAACCTATGACGCCGTGGCTCTTATCCGTGGTGAACTCTTCATATTCAAGAATAGAGTAAGTTAAATTTTTATCAATACATATTATATTTAGTCAAAATCATTAAAATTATAGAAGCTAATCTGTGTTATATCTTTACAGTATCATTGGAGGATAGGCGCCCAGGGCAGGTATCCGCAATATCCCATAGAAATATCCAGAATGTGGTCAGGACTCCCACGAGACCTGACTCATGTTGATGCAGTATATGAGAGGCCAGATAAAAAGATCGCTTTCTTCGTTGGTTAGTATCTAATTGTTTAGTGAAGGTTAGAAATTTTGAAGCAACTTTTTCTATGTAATCATTATATATTTTCTTTCAGGTAAAGAATTGTACTTATTTGATTCACAATACTTGGTACCTGGATATCCAAAACCGTTAACACAGCTTGGCTTGCCGCCAAGTTTACAAAAGTTAGATGCGGCCATGGTATGGGGGCATAACGACAAAACATACTTTTATAGTGGCACCATGTACTGGAAGTAAGTTTCGAGCAGTTTGTTTGTGTTGTATGCTCTTAATGAATTATAAATAGCTTATGTACTTATATTTTTATTAGCAATTAGCCAGTCAACTATGCATAATATTAACTTATTTAAAAAAATGCAGGCATTTATAACTTACAGGCGCTTCACCAGTTACCTACTTTGTCTTGTGGCGTCTACATAATAGATAGATCAATTATTTTGGTCGGTAAATAAACGCGTTTCATGTCTAACATTGAATACTTATTACTTTCTTTCAGATTCGATGAAGATTACGGACGAGTCGAGCTTGACTATCCTCGGGACATGTCAATGTGGAAGGGCGTTGGCTATAATATTGATAGTGTCTTCCAATGGAAAGATGGTAATAAAGATTGATACCTAACATGTGTCTGCAGATTGGAATTAATTAATTAATTTAGATTTATCTAATGAACTTAAAATCATACAATAAATTTCGAACTCTTCCGAGTAACCGATCTTCCTAGTATTGAATGGAAAATAGAAATGGCTTATGCCTCTATCAAGATATCATTACTTAAAACATTTTTATAAATCATTCTTCTATCATTTGCATCCCGTGCATCGCTTATGAAAGCCTTTGTCAACAGGTAAAACTTACTTCTTCAAAGGCAAAGGCTACTGGAAATTCAATGACCTACAAATGAGAGTTGAGCACGAGCGACAGCTGCCTTCGGCCACTGTCTGGATGGGCTGCCCCACCGAGCGCGCTGGCCGCCGCTCGCCCTTCCGCGCCCCGCCCGCGCCCCGCTCTACCCTGCGTTCGCCCAGCGCTGCGCACACGCACCAACAACACCTACTCATACCACTCCTCTCTTCTATAATCTTAGTACTTGCGAACTACTTTCGAAGCTTAAGTATATAAAATATTGACTGCCTAATTATATATTTTTAAATCGTTCGTGTGCCACTTTTATAAATAAAAGAAGATATACCTTAATAATGCATAATAATTCAAAATTGACAAGTACATATCGGAATATGTCTGAAATATAATTTAGACTTAGAAAATGTTTGCGCAAAATATGCACTGCCTGTTTTAGTATTAATTGAATGCCTACATTTATAATCTTTAATACATGTTAGTATAATAATATTAATGATGCTATTTTTATGTCTTTAAAATGTATGTACATTTTGATCTCAATATGATCGAGTGCTTGGTTTGTTATTGTCATGTAAGGTATATAACACCACCCAATTAGCTTCTGTACAGTTTGTATTGTCTGTCGATGTCAGTATTTAAAGAGGAATAAATAGATTATGCACAAGATATAATAAATTAACTTCTGTATAGTATAAATCAAATGAAAATATAAACAATATCTGCAGCGAAATATTTTCGTAACATAGCTAATATTTTACACAAAATGCCTTAAAAGAAAATAAATATTTTTTACACAATAAGTTAAAATTACTATTAAAAGATCAATATGATAATCTTAACGATATTCTCTACGTAAATGACACTTTACTTAATATTATACTTAATCGTAAATTTATCTCTTAATGCTGGTTAAAAGAGGTACACATTCTGTAATCTGTAAAATATAATTAAATACTTGTAGTAGGGACATATATAATGTAAGTGATGACTAAAAAATTAAATAACAAATGATATTCATATTCATGCTCATGCTACTTCGCATCTATTTTTTTTTCTCTTAGTCAATAAGAATCATGTATCCTTTCACTTCTGATAGCTCATTACTGTAAGGATATAAATAATTATTGTATTGTAAAAATGGCCTTAAAATAATGTATTACAAAATTTTCAAACGTATCTTATGGAAGCTGAATTATGTTTCACTGCCGCTAATAAGTTCTTGTACGAATGATGAAAAAGTTAATACTTACTTATTATATAGTAGAATGAATATGGTGCTTAATATAGTTAGTTATTGTACAGAATAAATTGTCTTCGCGTATTTTTGTATGTTACAATTGTGTGTCAAAGTATAGGTAAAGTGTTAATTGAAAACCATTATTGGTACCAACCTACATAGTTTCCCATCTTCCATACCTGCAATTAAATTAACAGAAGATATTTCTTTTTTTTTGTTTATTATCATCGTACTAAACGTGTGTGAATAATTAAATATTGAGCATGCTGTTCTCTGTGAATCTGTCGAACAAACTGTCATGTAACCTTTAAGAATAATATTGTTTATAATATTATTTAACCCAATAAATAACACTATTTAGCAGCGACTACCTGAGGCCCAATTCCCTTAATGTAACAGTAGTCGCAATCGCAACCCAGTGTCAATCCTGTCCCAGAGATGAAACGGTATTCTCAAACCCCGAAAAATTCTATTATGGTTCAAGCAACTGGAAATGTCAGAAACCAATAATTAATAATTATTTTCCGTCGCATTACAAAGGTTTTGATAATTCTCTGGATTGCGCCTACTATTTAATTACGGGAATTGAGCTACTGCGGTTCCGCGAAATAAGTAAGAACCAAAAACCAAGCTATTAAAGAGAATTGTGCAATCCCTTTCTATGGTTACTTTTAAGTAAATTAAATTGATTTTACGAAAGAAAACAGATATTTATATACATATTATAGCACTTAACTACCTACACATTTATTCTACTTGGACGAGATGATTTAATCTTTAGTTCTTTATATTATACCTCTTGAGTCGCTCATTAGTATAGTTAAGTTAGTTTACATCCTAGCTTTTTACAATTCTTCGGTCACAAATAATTTAATAATAACTGTGATATTTACTTTTATAAAAATGCCATAATTCGCTGGCAATAAAAATAAAAAACAAATTTTTGTAATATTCTAAAATTACTCAATAAATATATTCATAGTTTCAAATAAACATTGAAGTTAATATGTTTTATTATGAAAATAAATAAACAACTTTTTATAAATTATTATTAAGTATTTTGATTCAACCTTTCCATAGACGGGCTGGGGCACCATTATCCGTGTGGCTACGCCGTAGTCAGGACTACGGCACGGCGTAGCATAGGCATTAGAGAAGAAACAAAAAACCAAAACTACGCTACCGACCATCGTTCGTTAGCTCTATACACTTTGTATTACAAAAATCAAAGTATAAATCGTACTAGCCACCTTTTTTCTAACAATTTTTACTTTATTCTTACTGCCATGTATTTGGCTTTTTTCCGTCATCATCATCATCATCATTTCAGCCATAGGACGTCCACGGCTGAACATAGGCCTCCCCCAGTAAGTTTTTTTCCGTAAGTAGTAAGAAATAAAAATCTCAATAAATACTTTGATTATTTTTAATGTATTTTATGTCGATTGGTCTAAGGTCTTTTACCCCCCTTCGGGATGAAACTGTATCGTATTTTTTTTATTGGTCATTACAGAATTTCCTGTTGGTAATTAGGAATAACTCAAATTATAACTTGGACTTTAGTTATTGCTCAATTTACAACATCAACATTTACAACAAGATGACTCGCTCTCTCTAAATGGTCACTATAAATTTATTAAGTCTTTCATACCTACTTAAAGGTATCTATGGGGTCAATGCCCTCTTGACAAGTCCAAGCGCCATTAAAAATAAAAGTACATCATTTCCGGAATAGACAGGGCTACATTGCAAGGTAGTGTCAAATTTTAAAAATAAAGTCTATAAAACTATAAAAACTAATTTTTTAATTATCGTAATTAATTGTATTTTTTGAATGAATACTCACACATTTGTGAAGAAAGAAAACGTGATCAGTGCGAGGTCTGTAATTTAATCGACCAATCGTAGCTAAATTGACCACAAGTTAATTTTTTTAACTACTGTTATGTAGGAATAAAATAAAAATATTTTATTTTTCTACGTAGATTGACTAAGTGTCTGATTCTGAGTCGCTGGCTCGCTGCTGAAAATTTGGCACTTCTTTGCAATGTAACCCTATATGCTTGACAGATAAAAAACTCCTTAAACTCATTTATTATTAAGACTAGCTAGCTTTTGAAAAATAACCATTGAAATTAGCTGGTTCTGTCTTCTGACTCAACCAGCAAACAAGGCACACAGGCACTTTACTACAAAAAAAAAACCGGACAAGTGCGAGTAGGACTCGCCCACCGAGGGTTCCGTACAAATTCGTAGGTACTTATTATAAATAGTTCAGCCTGCCTAGCATGAGCACTAAAACACGATATGATATGATATCATACAGCAAAATATCGACACCAACTGTAAGAATATGATAGATATAGCCGCCATGTTAAATCGCCGTCACATATTATTAAGATCGCTGTTTCGATAAAAAATCAAAATGGCGGCTATATCTCTCATATTTTTAATGTTGGTGTCGATATATCGCTATATCATATCATCATATCGTGTTTTGGTAGACATGCTAGGGGGGCAGGGATCGAGTCTCGCAGTTTAGTTATAAATTAATTACAAAATTTAATTACAAAGGTACACTTAAGTAGTTTTCATATTTTTCCCCCATAGATGTAGTTTAGGACGATATTACTTGCCTTTCATAATTTTAGGTCAACGAAAAGTCCTTTAAGAGTGTCGAAATATACGTTTTTTTGCTAAATAAACGGCCGTAGTAGTAGGTGCAGACATACGGACAGACAGATGGACAACAAAGGGATCCTTGGGTTCTGTTTTTTTCCTTTTAATTCACGGAACCTTTAAAAATTAACAACTAAATACTTGGTTGATAGTAAACTGTACGACGAGTGTTAAGGTGGTCGCTAGGTATAAAATCCCAAACGCAGATGAATTTCAAGGCTTCTTTATTGGAGGTTTATAGCAGTAGAGTAGTTTAGTTATTGAGTGCGTGCACAAGGCATCTCTTTTCAACCTTTGTTTGCATCTCTTTGCACTCTATGTGTGTCTTTATTTTCAATCTGTGTGCATCTATTTTCAATCTATGTGTGCCATCTCTATCTTACATAGTTTTACAAAATTATTGATTTCAAACATCAACAATACAAGATTTACCTACAATTAAACTTATTTCGAATGCAATAAATAACACAAATAAACAAAAAGTTTGTTATTTCAATGATACAAATTCACAAAATATACAAAAAAACTGATTAGGCTCTTTCTACGGTATTTACGTTTTAGCACAAAAATCACATCACGGCTCTCAGGTCGGGCATTTATTTGCAATTTCGAGTCAAAACTTACGTCGCAGAATTTTAATACTGTATTTCTTTTAGAATTCTCGCACATGGCACCAATCATGCATCTCTTTTCGTATATTCGTAAGTGCCGTGTACGGCCGTAAAGAATACACTTCTCCACCGCCAATAGGAGGCGTGTCGTAAGAGGTGATTAATTCCTGTAGCACGAGACGAGCAGCAGCATCTTCGTGCGAAATCTTATAAAAAGCCCTTTTATTTGATATAGCACACAGTTTAGTTCGCGCAAGAAAAAAATATCATTTACTAATTTGCCCCCTAAAATTGACTTTCATATTAATAATTTGTTTGTTTTTGTTACATGTGCATGTTTGGATTACAAGTAGGTATTCTTATGTGTACAAAATTTTAACAGAATCGGTCCAGTAGATTCGTAGCAAATGACTGTGACAGACGGACAGACAGACACTCGAGTGATCCTATAAGGGTTTCGTTTTGTCATTTGGACTTACTAGGTATTTGGGAGAGGCCTTTGTTCAGCAGTGGACGTCCTATGACTGAAATGATGATTTATTTACTGGAAAAGATTCACCAGCAACTTATCAGTAAACATTACAATATAGAGTACTCGTAATATGAGTAACATGTGTAAAAGATATGTCTTTATAGGTAAATACAGCGTTTTTAACAATTTGTCGACTTCAAAACAATTAAATTGAACGGGAGTACTTTATGAACAAAAAGAAAAACATTAATTAAAATTTTAAAAGGATAAAGTTAAAAAGTTAACCTGAATTTATACATTATTATTAGTATTTATTATAATTTTTTACGAAAAAGAATCGAATACTGCCACACACTTCGTTTTAAACGCCTGTTTGCATTTCTGAAAGACGATTTCGCAATCTTTTAAGTATTATAAGTCCACATACACCACAGTGGGGTGCACTTACCTAGGTTAGTTTTACAGTGAGGTAGATTAAAGATATTTGTGAAAGGGTGCCTTGGTAGATGGCAGAGGACAGTGATATTTATCTGTTGAAGATAATTAGGACAAGTTAAGTTTCCGTGAATAAGTTTATGTAACGACAGTAAATCCAAAAGTTTACGCCGATCTTCTAGTGAACTCATCTTAAAATGTGAGAGACGAACTGAGTAGTCAGCACCTCGGGGACATCTTTACTTATAAAGGCAAGATAACGAGTGTAATTTTTTTGGATCCTTTCTATTCTGTGAGAATGAACTGCATAATAAGGATTCCAAATATTAGAGGCATATTCCAGGTTACTACGTATAAATGCATTATAAATCATTATAAAAGTGCGAACATCATTGAAGCTTTTACACATACGTTTAACTAAACCAAATTTTTGCCAAGATCGTTTTACAATATTGTCAATATGCTTGATAAAATTCACCCAGATCGTGAGTGCTAGAAGTTTCCTTAACGGTTTGACCTGTAATACAATAGTGAGAATCAATTGGTTTTTTTTTTCCTTGTAAATTTTACGTGAATACATTTCTAAGGATTAAGTATCATTTTGTTTGTTGTGCACCAAACACTTACAGCATCAAGATCTTCCTGTAATAATGAGACATCGATTTGGTTGGTAACAGACTTGTATAATTTCAAATCGTCGGCGAAAAGGGAACATTTGCAGTGTTTGATAAACATTGGGATATCGTTAATAAAGGACAAAAGGACAATCGGCCCAAGATGCGAACCTTGGGGTACACCAGATCGAGCTATGTAGTCACCTGATTTGTAGCCATGCACAACAACATTTTGCATTCGATTTCGAAGATATGAACTTAACCAACGTAAAAGGACACCATGGATCCCATAAGCTTTAAGTTTCGAGAGCAAAATAGTACGATCAACCTTGACGAATGCGCTAGAAAAATCAGTGTATATAGAATCTATCTGAAGATGTTTGTCTACTGAACTGGTCAAATCCGTAACATAATCCATCAAGTTGCTGACCGTCGACTTATTCTTGCAAAAGCCATGCTGGGCATCTACAATAACATTCGTAAGATAATCAGTTCAAACAGGGCAAACTATACGTTCAAATATCTTAGCTAACAAGCTTATAATAAAAACCGGACGATAGTTTGAGATGTCTTTTTTATTCCCTTTTTTGAAAATTGGTACAACATTTGAGTGCTTCCAAACCGATGGAAATTTACCCGATGAGAATGACTATTTGAAAATAAGTTTTAGAGGACCAGGTAGCGTTAAATACAATGATGTCTTTTTAATAAATAGGGGAGGAGGAATCCCGTCAGGGCCAGCACTTTTACTAATATCGACAGAGTTGAGAAGCTTTAAAATCTGACGCTCGGTAATTTCAATGCTATTAAGGGAGTTTTGAGGATATATATCACTAAGATCAATCGGTTTTGAATTCAAATAATTCCTTTATGCGCAAATTGTCAAATTCGCAAATTGTCAAGCGGTCGCAATCTGCCGAATTCGCAAATTGTCAAATTCGCAAATTGTTCAATTCGCAAATTGTCAAATTCGCAAAATGTCAAATGCGCAAATAGTCAAATTCGCAAAATGTCAAGTTTTCAGTATGTCCAGTTGTTTAGGTTTAATAATAAAAATCAAGTAATTAATTGGCAGAACTTTTAATCATTAAAATGTTAAGGTTTTTTTAAAAATATAAAACCATAAAACCGTAATATAAAATCAACAACAAAATCAAAATCCTAATATTTTCTCTCTAAAAACTAATTTTTTTACGAATGAGAGATTTCTTGTTTAGACGTATGAAGAGCAAGCAAAGTTAAAAGATGTTCAGTTTGAAGTTAGGTATAAAAATACCTAAAAAAATTGGAAGAAGACAAAATATCAATTACGCAATTTTTCCAAAAAATTAAGTTTTTACGTCTTTATAAATAAAAAAAACATGATTCTTTATATACAATGACTTATCTATAAACATTTGTTTTTGTTTTGTTGATTTGATATAACACGAAAATATTAGGATTTTGATTTTGTTGTTGATTTTATATTACAGTTTTATGGTTTCATATTTTTAAAAAAACCTTAACATTTTAATGATTAAAAGTTCTGCCAATTAATTACTTGACTTTTATTATTAAACCTAAACAACTGGACATACTGAAAACTTGACATTTTCGAATTTGTCAATTTGCGCATTTGACATTTTGCGAATTTGACAATTTGCGAATTTGGCAGATTGCGGCCGCTTGTGAATTTGCGAATTTGACATTTTGCGCATAAAGGAAATAATTATCTGGCTGAGAAAATACCAAAGAGAAATGTGCCGCAAAAAGATTACATATCCCTTTGCCATCATCTGCAATGCTAGCATTTCGATGCATTTTATCTACAATACCGGAAGAGTGGGCCCGGTGCTGACGAATAAAAGACCAATTTTTTTTGGATTGTGCTGAATGGATGATGATTTCGTGATGATGAATGGGGTTGTGTTCCTACTTAAGGGACGAAGGTTGTGTTGCTCAGTGGCATAGCAAGGTAAGAGGGACATGGCCCCGGGCCGCGCAGATGTAGGAGGCTGTCTGGCAACATCGTCGAATCATAGGGGCTATACTAAAGTTTATTTTTTTCCAAGAACTCAGAATTTACGCAAGTCTCTGGCGGAGTAAGTTCCGGTTAGTACAGAGTAAGTTCTTCAGAGGTTAGTGCTGCTCAAAACCAAGAAGAAACTCAATACAAGTACCAGATACTGAGAGAGGCAGGGCCGGATCTAGGGTAGAGGGAGTGGAGCGGTCGTTGTAGGCGCCAGCTAGGTTGCCACCTAGGGGCGCCAAAATAACAAATGTAGAAAAATACTTTCAAGTAAAAATAAAATTACGAATACGCCCTTTGAAAGTCGGCGGGCTGCGTGACCGGCACCGCCGAGCTTTTGCATGTAACCTTTAAGGCTGGAGGCTAATTTATTAGTCGACTAAAAGGCCGGAAACTCAAGGGGCGTCACAATGGTATCTTGTTCCACCCTAAATTTACGCTAGATCCAGCGCTGGAGGTAGGAATTGTACGTGATACTACGGATTTGTCAGATTCACGTGCTTCTCATTATTATACCGTCTGTACTACACGCCAGAACTAACTTTAACCCCAACTACTGGTTCTGAATTTGTCGCAGACGAAATTGGTAAATGGTCTGTCAAAGAGGAATCGGAGGAATGCATAGAATAGGAAGTTCAATCAATCTGTGTACTGAACCAAACAGTAGGTAAGTACTTACCTCAGTTCCTAAGTTGGACGAGAAATCTAATCAAGATCAATTTAGTAGTTTACGCGTCAATAGAGGTAACATATATACCTCATCATCATCATCATTATTTAAGCCATAGGACGTCAGCTGACTGACTGCTGAAGATAGGCTTCCCCGATTGACTTCCAGATTGGCCGGTTGGAAGCGGCCTGCATCCAGCGTTTTCCTGCAATCTTTACCAGGTCGTCTGTCCACCTTTTGGGTTGACGTCCTACGCTGCGTTTGCCGGTACATGGTCTCCATTCTAGAACCTTTCTGCCCTGTCGGCCGTCAGTTCTCCTCATTTCTGATTCGATCTCGCAAGGAAACACCGAGCGTAGCCCTTTCCATAGCAAGCTGTACCTACGAACTTGAGCTTTAAATTCTTATGAGACCCATTGTGAGAGGTCATGTTTCAGTTCCGTATGTCATCACTGGTAACACACACTAATTGAAGACTTTCGTCTGTAGGCTCCAAGGTATTTTGGACGAGAAGATGTTGTGTATGTGTAGCGGTTCGACGTTCGCATTTTTGCATCGTGTGCAGTTTCGGTACACACGATATAAATCCGGCAGTCGTCACCCGCCGGGCTTCTCGACCAGTCATTACCATCTAAATTTATCATGTATAGTCAGTCATGTTTAGAATCATTGCAGTAGTTACCTAGGTCACACGTTTAAATGTTAACGTGCAATTTGAGCTATCGAACGAACTGCTATAATAAGATACTTACTCGGCGGAACGCATGTTGCAACGTAAGCTTTTTGTGACTACTGCAGTTGTTTGTAAATTCATTTTTATTGAAGTTTTGCAATTATTTAAAGATGATCTCCAGAATTTTTGTTTTCCTTTTTAAAAGGGGAGGAATGATGTAGCGGTTCGACGTTCGCATTTTTGCATCGTGTGCAGTTTCGGGACACACGGATGGAAATCCGGCAGTCGCCACCCGCCGCGCTTCCCGACCACTCACTACAATCTTAATTAATTACATATTGATATTGGTGCACCAGTAAAGTTATTCATCGGTATAAATACATAATTAACATTTCCTACTTGACATAGCTTAACATTTCATACCCGACTTGGTATCGTTTCTCTGAGGTCCCGGGTTCGATTCCTGGTCGGTCAATGACGAAAAATAACTTTTCTACATTGTCTCGGGTCTGGGTGTTGTGGTACCGTCGTTGTTTCTGATTTCTGTAACACAAGTGCTTAGGCTACTTATCATAGGATCAGAGCAATGTATGTGTCGATGTTGTCCGATATTTGTTTATTATTTATTAATTAACAGTATGTTCCCGAACGCTGCTCAGCCGAGTTAAATTCGATGTTTGACCTCTTCTCAAAATTAGATCTACCCAACTGGATTACTTGATCCAGGTAAACATATTTATTAGTCATTTCAAAAGTAGAGCTCCCAACGGATACTGGTTAGGGCGCAACATAGGCATTTGACATGGTCTTTGTTTTGTCCATGTTCATCCGAAGGCCTACTTGTTGGGAAACTCAACTAAGGCCATCGAGCATTGTGCCAATACATGACATACATAATTAAACAGAATGTTTTTTTAATAAGTACACAAAAGACTTCGAACTTTTTTGTATGAAGCCTGGCATACCGAAAGTTGCAAGTACCTAAATGACGTGTTTTGGTGTACACCTATCAACATATATTTAGGCAATCGACAGATAAAATAATTACAAACAACAAATACTCTTCGATAAAATGTGCTAAATGATATACTTTCTTCACAATTTCAATTTGAAATTCCAAATCCAATATCAATATCATACAGAGGTTCCAATCCAAGAAACTGCATATTATTATGATCGCTGAGGCACCGTTGTATAACAAACGACACACTGCATAAAGACCACCCAAAAAATCGAAAAAGATCTAAAAAAAGTATATGTCCCTAATGAGCTGGCTCAAAACCTTATGTCAGTCTCTTAAACTACTCTCTCTCTCTTTACTTAAACGGAGAATACCACAAAACCCTATAATAGAAAACATGTAATAAAGCAAAAAAAAAATAGAAAAAAGGATGCGTCGCTGCAGGACACATGCCTTGCAAGGCTTATTTAACGCACAGCCACACGACATTTACATTTGCAACTTTAAGTATGCCAATGGTTCGATGCCTGTTACAACAAAGTACCTACTCATGCATATAAGTAAACAACTTTTAGTATTGCAACAATAGTAAAACCTGGAATGAATGAAAATGAAAAATATCAGCTGTGTCATACATTTTGGTCGAGTAGTATTGCGACTAGTATGGAAGAGCTGATATGTTTTATTGATTTTACAATTCGTTCTATTGTTAAACTAAGTTATAATTATGAATACTTACTTTTATTAAAACTCTATATTGCCTTTTCTATATAACCAAAACAATATTAAAAGGCATCGTACCTTATTGGCATACCTAAAGTCGCAAGTACCTAAATGTCGTATTTTGATGTACACCTATAAAACACATGCCAGTCGACAGAGAGGACATTTACAAACAACAAATACTCTTTGTCAAAATGTCGTAATTGTGATATACTTTCTGAAATATTTCAGATTGAAGATGTAAAATTAAATAAAATATTTTCCATATTAAAAATCGGATTTTATGCATATTAAAAATCGGATCGTAATAGAATAAACTAAAACAGAAGAAAATTTGATATAAATGATTTATTTTGTTTAGTTACAAAACTCAAATAAAATGTCAGAAAAAAGCAACGCGTGTGCACGTGCACGCATAAGAAAGCTCAAGGTTGCAGAGCGTGCTATGGAAAGGGCTATGCTCGGCGTTTCTTTGCGAGATCGAATCAGGAATGAGGAGATTCGTAAACGAACAAAAGTTGCTGACATAGCCCAACGGATAAGCAAGCTGTAGCAACGTGAACGAAGATGACCATTTAGATGGTGAAAGTGTCATAGATGAAGGTGAAGATTTGTTCCCGGAACAAATGATACTTCGTGACCGTTCTTCGTTACGTCCGCCGAGCAGATTCAACGATTATGTCATGAACACACTAATAGAACATGAAGAACCAGTGAAGTACAATGATGCGATCAGAAGTTCTGAGAAAGAGCAATGGGAACAGGCCATGGAAAGCAAAATAAACTCACTAAAAGAAAATAATACGTGGCAACCTGTAAGTTACTTGTTACTACCCAAGGGAAGAAAAGCCATTCCATGTAAGTGGGTTTTTCGAGTAAAAATGAACGCTGATGGTTCAGTCGATAAATATAAGGCCAGGCTAGTCATTATAGGCTTTCACCAGAAAAAAGGAATTGACTATGAGCAAACTTTTAGCCCGGTCACCAGAATGGGGACGGTTCGCTCTGTTTTAAGTGCAGCAGCAAGCGAAGGAATGGCGATGCTTCAGTTTGATGTATCAACCGCCTTTCTGTACGGTTCTTTGGATGAAGAGATTTCCATGAGACAACCGGATGGTTATAATGACGGCTCCGGCCGAGTTTGCCTTTTAAAGAAACTAAAGACTAAAGCAAGCACCACGATGCTGGAACCGGTGTATTCTTGATTATTTCAAAGAAATTGGTTTCAAGGCAAGTGAGGCAGATCCTTGTCTTCTGATAAGAAAAAAAGGATGTGGAAAGCTTATTGTGGCTCTGTATGTAGATGACGGTTTGGTTGCTGGATCTAGTCAAGAGCTGATAGACGAATTGATGGGAGAGCTCAAACGTCGTTTTAAAATAACCACAAAAGCGGCTTCCTATTTTCTTGGTGTAGAGATTGAAAGCAGAGGAGATGGAATTAAAATATTCCAAAAGTCATATATACGCAAGATCTTACGGAGATTCGGGATGGATTCTTGTAAACCAGTCTCGACGCCGATTGCAAAATAATGCACGTCAAGTGAGCGAGTGGACATGTGCTATATGAAAAATAATTACAGGCAAATTGTTGGCGTCTTAGCCTATTTAATGGTATGCACTAGACCTGACATAGCATATGCTGTAAGCGTCGTTTCACGGAGTCTAGAGAAATTAGATGAAGCAGACTGTGTTCGACTGAAGCGTATAATGCGGTTTTTACAGTACACGCCAGATCTAGATCATGTACAAGAAAAAATATAAGCAAGGAATTTTGGAATGTTACAGTGATGCTGATCATGCAGGCGATATCAGCACTGGAAGATCCACCAGTGGAGTTCTTTGCATGTATGCAGGAGGAGCAGTCTCGTGACTGAGCCAACTACAGACAAGCGTTGCAATTTCAACTACAGAGGCCGAAATTGTTGCGGCTAGCGAAGCAGCCAGAGAAACTATTTGGTTATCACGACTCATGAATGACCTTGTTGTTTTAAAAGAGATTCCGCGTATAAGAGTGGATAATGAAGCGGCAATAAGGCTGGCTCAAAATCCAGAATTCCATTGGCGGACTAAGCACATACGAGTTCGACACTTCTTCATAAGAGAGCTAAGATAAGAGAGCTAACTAGCGGTAAGCTAGACGTCAGCAAGGTATCCAGTGAAGATCAGCTGGCAGATATCCTCACCAAGCCACTTGTAAGACCGAGAATCAGAAAGATATCAGAACTCTTAGGTATCTGTTGAGAGGAGATATTGAAGAAAATGCAATGTTCTTTTTGGTTTCTATGACAACATAACTTATATGAATGTTGTTGACTGTCATATGTGAAAATTCGTGGCTTATTATTTTTGTTAAACTGTTTTCGTGTAAAATATACGTTTTTGGAACTAAAGCTCCTTCTACTTTACTCTACTATCCACGTTTCACCTTAATTAGCTGAAGTGGCAGTGGGCGGGGCACATAGCACGTAGAACTGACGGCCGATGGGGCAGAAAGGTTCTGGAATGGAGGCCACGTACCGGCAAGAGCAGCGTAGGACGTCCACCTACAAGGTGGACAGACGACCTGGTAAAGGTCGCAGGAAGCCGCTGGATGCGGGCCCCTTCAACCGGCCAATCTGGAAGTCACTGGGGGAGGCCTATGATGTTCAGCAGTGGACGTCCTATGGCTGAAATGATGATGATGATGTGTGCACGTTAGATTATGCCGCTCGAAGCACCGATTGTAACCTATGACACCCCTCACCCCACCTCTAACTACCACTTTACTTTTTTTTGTCTTTTGATTGCAATCTGTCTCTCTTTAGGCCATTCGGCAATTTTTGTGGCTGTTGCGTTATATGTCTAGCAAGACATGTGTCAAGCGAAGCATTCTTCTAAGTACTTATTCTTTTTTTTTTTGCTTTCATAACTTGCTTTATATAATAGATATTAGGTCTTGTGGTATTCTCCGTTTAAGTCTCCTAGCTAGCAATCAGAGACTTTGACTTAAGGCTTCAAGGAAGCCCATTAGGGTTACTGACTATACTTTTTTTATATCTTTTGACGATTTTCTGGATGTTTTCTTCGACGGTAGGTATGCTTGCAAAGGTCTTTTGTAGTGTGTCGTTTGTTATATATATATATATATATATGGTGCCTCAGCGATCATACGCAGTGTCTTGAAATGGAACCTCGGTATGATACTAACATTGGATTTGGAGCTAGTAGGTCTAGGTACCCTACAGCTGGATTCCATATGTCCATATAGGTGTAATGATACATATATAGATCATGAGCTTTGATGGTATCGCTTTACTGTGTGGTATTCTTTGAGTAGGTACTGGTGGCTCAAGTGCTAGGTTTTTTTTTTACGTCAAACCCTTTGGTAAAATATTTTTAAAAAAAGACGAAAATGGGAAGACATGGCTTGCATTGTTGGACGTCTACTTTTCATCATTATCATCATTTCAGCTATAGGTATTGCTGTCTACTGCTAAACATAGGCCTCCCCCATTGACTTCTAGATTTGCCGCTTGGAAGTGGCCTGCATCTAGCGGCTTTCTGCAACATTGCAACGCTGCGCTTGCCGGTACCTATTTGGTTTCCATTCTTTCTGTCCCATCGGCCGTCAGTTAACGTGCTATAATGCGACAAGATCATTTACGTCAAGAATTATTAATGTTTTGTACCTAATCATTTTCTTCCTGATTGCTACTTAAATGGAGAAAATGTTGAATTTAATTTTACAATTATTCCAATTGAATTCTGAAGAAAGTATATCATTTACCACATTTTATCAAAGAATATTTGTTGTTTGTAATTATTTTCTCTGTCGATTGGCATATGTTTCATAGGTGTACATAAATTATATCGACGGTGGAAAGGCAAAAGGCATCAAGCGACACTTTGGGCGATATTGAGTTATATACATAGTTAGAATCAGCAAATTTTTCTGCGTCTTTTGAGCCGAGTTTGGTGTTAATCAGAGCACTTTTTTGTCGCTTGACTCCGTCACAAAAAAGGCCATCATTTCTTAGTGCCAGGAGTTAACCGACTCAAAATTCGTCTTTTTTTTTAAGCCCTGGATTTCAATTAATTCGCAGGTAGCTCTAATGAATTAGGCAGTCACTTAAGCTTTTCATCCTTCTTCAGTTTTAGGAACACATTACTTTTAAATCGTTTTACCTTGCTGTAAATCTAATAAACGCGGCATTTAAAGCGTTTTGCCTGGAATACAATAATACATGGCTGTCGTTTAAGTTTTTCTTCCTTAAACATCATCGGAAATGAATATCGCTTGAGCCCTTTATCCGTACTCTACGCACAACAAAGGTATTACATAAGTTGTTTTACCTTAAGCTATTGTAAATTAAAATGTGATTTAAACCCCTTTTCTATGACGTAAAAATAATTGCCAAAGTCAGTACAGACTTTTTACCTGTTTCAGAAAATTGCAAATATTTTGTTTCAATCATTTTTCCTCAATCATTTGTACTAATTATGTGGCACTTAAATCTATTTATTTACGCAGTAAAAGTATCATGAGGTTTGTAAGTCATGTTCCGTTTATATAGACGAACTTTGGTACGTAGTTTGAATCTTCGCGACGCAACCATTACAACCGCTGGATTTGATTTGAACCTAGATCAACGCACCTTACGTAGGCGCGCAAGCCGCAAACGTTGTTGCATTTAGTCTTGATTGCGATTGCGACTACAAGAACCGGTCAATGCGCGTTCTGTTTGTGTGCTGTGTTGACAAATGGTGAGTGTTTTGTATATTTTTATTTCAAAGAAGTGTAAATATTAAATCTACAATTCACTTTTTAGATTAAGTAGCTAAACAATGAAAAATGACATACAAAAAACTTTCTTAGATGAAAATAAATACATACACGGAAGAAGTTATTAAACATAAAGCTTAGAAGAAAAAAATACTTACTTGTAAACTCGTTCTTTTTCATACAAATTCATTATCAAAAAAACCATGACAATCGGTAGGTATGTCATCTGATCCATGGTATGTTTATTACCATGATTTTACGGATTATCTTTTATGAAATTACAAGAATTTTCATGAATATAGGGTTTATAGGACTGATACTGCTGCTCAAATTGGTAAAAAATAAAAATACAATATTTTATTGTCATTTTAGAAATCGCCATCATTATCATCTTCATGGTGAATCCCAGTTGCGTCCAAAGCCATCGCTTCAGAACCCAAGATCCGCTTTCCTTGATTTATTCCTCCACTTCGCAAGGTCTTGGGCGTCCCTGTTTGTGAGATCATTGGCATACATGTCAGTCCTCACGACATCAAGCCAGCATTTCTTGGTCAAAGCTTTTGCCAGGACCCGGCGGAGCCGGCGTGGCCAAACATTTGTTCCCTACGTAGCTTGCCGGTTTTCATGGCCGTACCAGCGTTTGCGACTCTCCTGCAGTTTGTCTGCCATATCACGGACACCAAGGCTACCGCGAATGCGCTAGTTCCTCACGCGGTCATTCCGCGTGACTCCGCATATTCATCTCCGTGACACGTAGCTCCTGCTTGTATCACTCAAGTAGCGGCCACACTTTGCTATCATATAAAAGGACAGGCCTAATGATGAACTTATAGATCTGTCCTTTCAGCTTAACTGGCATTCTGGGGTCACAAATGACACCAGTCACCCCTCGCCATTTGGCCCACGCAGAAGCAATGCGTGCTTAGACGTCGCAATCGATGTCTTCCGACGCGTGAAGTACAGATCCCAGGAATCTAAACTGGTGCGTGCGCTTGAACTTCTCTCCACCTATGCGTCGTCGACATCAACAGCCAAAGTGGCTGACAATGTGTCTCTGATGCTGTCTGACACAACGTCAAAATTACATTAAACAGAAACGGACTGAGGACGGAACCCTGGTGTACTCCGACGGTGATAAGGAACGATTTGGAGTCGCTAAAAGCGGTCAGAACCATAGAATCGGAGCTGCGGTACATGTCTCGGATCATGTCAACATAATGCCTGGGGGATCCCTTTGGATCTCACTGCCCACCAGATCACCACTTGAGGAACACAGTCCAAGGCCTTTTGCAGATCAAGAAATAGCAAGTGCAGAGGCGTGTTCTTTGTCCTGTATCTCTCCATGACGGCCCTTAAAGGGAAAACAGGGTCCATAGTCCTGTGGCCAGGAGGAAACTCATATTGACACTTCGAGAAATCACACTCCTGTCGGGTCCGGGAGTCCACAATCCGCTCAAAGAGCTTCATAGTGTGGGACATAACCTTTATGCCACGGTAGTTGCCGAACTCTTGCACCGATCCCTTGCCTTTGAAGACCGAAGTACGAGTAATAATACTCATTCTCCATCGGCTTGGGATTAGCCCGGTCAAGAGTATGCGATTGTAAAGGTAGGCAAATATGTCTACCCCACGAGGGCCCATCGCTTTCTATTGGGCTTCGATTGGACTCCATCGGCACAGACATCTTTACGATTCTTCATGCGGCAAAAGCAATCTGGACTTCTTCAGGCGTTTCTGGTGCTACTAGTCCCTGATTCGTAGGAAGGTCTGGTGGCTGCACCTCTTTGTGCTGCTTATGGAAATAAGAGCGCCATCTCTCATTCACCGCGAGGTCCTTGCATAACAGGTTACCCCCAGGGTCGTAAACAAAGCGACACTGGAAAATGACCTGTGCCGCTTTGACCTTAGAGCGCGCCAACTTATCCTCTCTATATAACGGATAAACTTACTTAAATACACCATTGTCTTCCTCTTGAGTTACGTAGAGACGCAGCAGATATTACCTATTTATTGAACATCGCTAACAGCCATGTTGACAGCTCACAGCTTCTAAATAACATACAATTACGCGTACCCATTAAACCAAATAGACAGCGCCCGTGCTTGTACTCGTCACCGTCTCGCACAAATTACCGTCAGAACTCATTATTTAGTAGAGTTACTAAAAAGTTTTACGAGACTGTAAGTGCCTACCCGCATTTAGACTTATTTTGTACCCGCTCCGCCGAGGTGAGAACATTGCTTGCAAATAATTTCATGCGTCCAATCGTTGACTTTTTTCTGTGTGTATGTTTTATTGGTTTTTATATCATGGTATGTAATTTAGTACTAATATTTGACTACTTAGAGGTGAAAACTATAGGCTTATTGAATATCTGTAGTCGTTATTTTTTATTATTAAATTTACAAGCTGTTTGTTTTCCATTAAAATAAAATACATTAAAAACATTCATGACTTAGGTACAAATGCTCGTGCTTATCACACAAACGGTAGCCCCTTGCGGGGTTTTAACCCGAAACAGCCTGGGCTTGTAGTCCGGAGCGTAAACCACTACACCAGATAGTCGTAAGACATGGACTAACTAAATAAAAAAATAAAAAGTCTTATTGTATGAAATAAAAACCAACTTTTTGTGGAATGTAGATTTTTTTACGCACGTCAATTTACGCTTTTATGATACCTAGTTGTGCGATTTAAAAAAGTAAATGTGGTGCCCCTTGAACAGTTTTAATTTTATTTTTTTGGTCTGGCGTAGTGTGTTTTGTAATTGATTGACTGAAAAATATTTATTAATGGTTTTTTGTACATAGCTTAAAAATCAAACATTTCTCACGTTTCATGCAGGAAAATCACGTTTCATGTTGCCAAAAAAACTACCTTAAGTATGATTAGCTATAGGTCCTATGAAGTTAATTCTTTAAAATATTTTTTTGTGGCTAGGACTAGGTCCTTCTGCTTACTGTTATTTATCTTTGGTGTATGAATGTGAGTGAGTACCTCTATTTCTTGCAAAGATATTTTATCAATTATTAAAATAAATAAGCGGGTTTTAGAGAAACTTTTTTCTGTTATTAAATTTTGAAAAACCACATGCTTTTTATGTGCAATGTGCTGAAAAATTTAAGAGAATTGTTTGCAAAAGAAATTTTTTTATTGAGTTTAATTATAATCCATACAATCGATTACAATACACAATAGCCTAAGTGGCAATAAACTATAAACTCGTTAAATATATTGTATTTCAGCTATATGCCACAAAACTTCTATTGGCTCATAAGATCTTCTTTCTTATTCACACAAAGATAACATTTGACTTTGAATTATTGTGCCTTGCACAACTTAAATAATATTGGCCCTTTCACTCTTTTAGCTTTAATCTATTTTTTTTAGATTTCACTCTTAAGGTGTTCTGCATGGAATCAATTATTATATAAATGTTTGTTAAATCGGTTTGCCTGGAATCGTTTTCAAGTGCATCGGCGTTTGACCTCTTTTGCCTTAATCCAAAAATAGGGCATTTAGGGTTAACCGACATCTAACTTCGTAAATAATAACTCTATAGCTGAAACTTTAATTGCATAATATAGATCTCTTCTTAAAACATATATTTCTGTAAGACTTTTCTCTGTTTATAGCGCCAAAAGATAACTACGATTTTTTTTCCAAAAATAAAAACTTTAAATCGCTCTCCTGTAAAGTTATCAAAATGTCGCTTGATGCCTTTTGCCTTTCAACCGTCGATATATATTAAATAAATAACAGTATTTGCAGATTTCAGAAATTTCATTTCGTTATAGATCATTACTACTAAAGCCTCTCTCTTATAATAACACACTTATTTGTGACCAAATGTTTTTTTTTTCATAGTTTGTCAATAGAATTGAATGTGACATTAATGAAAATAAATGTCCAAAATGTCCGGTCACATTGAGAAAGTGTCCAATTTGCTCGGTCATATTGGTCTGACATTTATAATGTGACGGAGACTTTACAACTCTAGTTAGCCTGTATACCTATAGATAACATAAATTATAAAAACTATAAGATTGTTTTTTTAATTAATGTACCGAAAATATTTTTATGTATAGTTCTTTATATTAAAATCAAAGAATGATATAATTAAAATGATTCATCACATTATGTAATATTCGGCCAGTCATTTTTGGAAATATCTGGTGTCGGCTGTTGAATATCATGGAATAATACTTGCTTGCAAATAGTCACTTTTTTTACACTTTTGAAGGGGTATTCTGAGGATGAGGGGAAGGAGTTAAGCGGGAAACCAACTTCCATCTACATTAATAACAGTATTTACTGATATACTTACAAATAGTTTACCTTTTAAAAGTCTGAAATGTTAGTATATTTATAATGATTTTTATCTTACCAAAAGATTCATTTGACAACTTAACTCGTTAACATCCAAGCGGTCTCATGAGACCTCATAACAATAGAATTTCTATTGTGTCTCGTTTACATATGCTTGATCAGTTAAAGTTTCAACTATATTTCATAAAATAAAATATTGTTCAAAAACTTTATGTAGGTAAATAATAAATAAAAGTAAAAAAAACATTGAAAGACTCAATTTTAGTCAAAACGGGAAAAACTCATATGTTAGGTTATGTTAGATAGAAAACTCGTGGACCATTGATATACAGTTTTACCCAGTTTTACCAGGAGACTACATAACAAAGACAAAGGTTTTTAAAGACAATTACATGCAAGTACTGTAACAACTTTAATAAATGTAATTTATATATCGATAAAATTAATAAAACTTTTTTAACCGAGAGCCACACAAAATACGTAACGTTATGCCTTTCATTTTTCGTTCATTTGGGTATCACTCTCCTGAAACCCTAATTTTGAAAAGTCTTCCTTTGCCATCAGGTTGTGTTCCATTCTGCAAGCTAAATACTCTTTAGCCTCTTCTCTACACAAAGAATTATTGCTGTTGTTAGTGAACAAACACTTCATGTATTTTGTCATAGTCTTTTTACACACTCCATCATGGTCCAAAGGGAAGCTGCCCTTATCAGGCGGTGTCGGAATAAATTGCTTCTGGCTGAAAGTCATAGCAGTCGACATTTTTATTAAGCCACAAATAAGATTTAGTTACGTTTTAGAAATCCTTTTTCATTTACGATGTTACAAACAAATCTGATTTTATTTTTTAAAATCAATAGCTTAAAAATCCCTTTAACCTATCAAGAAATTATTATTGTTGCACTTTATTCAAGTAAAACCACAGAGCAATTAACTTTATGAGACAAAACTCCATTTAAGTTTTTAACGACAAAATTTGTATGAACTCAGATCCAATTTTTCGACAATCGCTGATTCAACCACAGGTTATGTAATCTAAAAAGAAAAACGTTTTGACATTGACAGCATGTTAGAGATGTTCAGATTTTATTAATATCGATTTCCGGACTAGGGAGGTAAAAGTTATACTATGCTATAATATACTTTTAATCTTTGGAACCAATAGACAGGAAATAATAAAATTAAAACAAACCACAAACGTATTAAAACGATTTATTTTTACTCTCAGACTTACATTAGCTAAAAAGTTAAAAACAATACACAAAAAAACACTTTTCTTACCAAAGTTGTTACTATTTTTTAGTGTTATTTAGTACAATGAACGACAAAAACTTCGTGTATCGTGACATGAATACAAAAAACTTTTAATACGGATTAATCGTGAAATAACAATCAACTGTTCCTAACATTTTGAGTAGTCGATGGTACCTAACTTCATATGGAACACCTGATTTCTTTTTTGACTTTAACATAGAATAAATTCTGTCAATGATATGATTCTAAGTATAGTCATAGTTACCGGATTAGACCCGCGCATCTAACCCGCACTCGACAATTAGCGAGTTGATAATAAATAATTCGTTGTCCTTCTGTTAGTAACAACACCAGTTGGTGGTTGTGATTACTTTACTGAATGTTAGTTTAATTAAATAAAGAGAATAAATATGAGCAAAATCAAGTTTATTGATTTGAGACACGTTGTTGATCTGACATAAGAATTTTCTACATGTTCTTAATATAAACCTTGATAGTTTATTGATAGTTTATGTGTAGATAGCAAGGAGTCCTTCTTACTCCAACACTCCTCCTTACACATAAGCTCTCTATCCCTCTTACTATCGTACTACCTCTACTACCTCATACACACACTCATACACTTAACCCCATACTTTTTACACACCACTCAAATTTACCTCTCAATAATCCTTTCGTGAGTACATCAGCAACCATGCGTGAGGTTTCCTTATATTCTAGGAGAATCTCACCATTTTCTACTGCTTCGCGAATGAATAGGTATCGCACATCTATGTGTTTGGTGCGCTGATGATGTACCGGATTTAGTGCGATAGCCATTGCTGACTGACTATCTGTATATAGAGTTATCGCATCGCAGGTTTTTCTTGTAATTTCAGCCATGAACCGTCGCAGAAATACAGCCTCCTTAGCTGCCTCTAATAATGATACATACTCAGCCTCTGCCGTAGAAAGTGCAATTGTTTTCTGCTTCTGACTGTTCCAAGAAACAGCTCCTCCTTGACATAAAAATACGGATCCTGAGTATGACCTGCGATCTCGATCACTAGCGTGGTCAGCATCTGCATAACCCATAATAAGCTCACTTTGTTCTGTTGATCTCAAGTATTTCAACTTAAATGATTTGGTCCCCTTTAGATACCGGAGTACTCTCTTTGCCGCTATCCAATGGTTGTTATCATAACACCCGTTAAATTGACTCAGACTGTTCACTGTGTGTGCTATATCCGGCCTTGTACATACCGCGATATATAACAGTGAACCAATCAATTCTTGATAGGGAATGCACGGTGGTATATGATCAGGACCTGGTTTCTCTAACCTTTGTCCTTTTACAGAAGGTGTAGCTACAGGTTTTGCATCAACCATCCCATATGCATTTAGCAATTTCTCTATGTAGTCTTCCTGATCAAGACTGATTCCATCTTCGTCCTGTGTTATGTGTATTCAAGCATAAGCTTAGCTTTTCCCAAATCTTTCATCTCAACTTGAGACATCAGTTCCTCTTTAACTTTCAGCATTTCTTGCTTATCGTTCCAGAATATAAGCATGTCATCAACGTACACAGCTAGAATAATAATCTTAAGCTTGTCACCTCTGAAATAAACACATGATTCATTTTTGGACCTAAGAAAACCAAGTTTTTCCAATGTAATATTGAGTCTCTTATTCCACGCTCTCGGTGCTTGTTTAAGGCCATAAAGAGACCTATTTAGACGACAGATGTAACCTTCCTTTCCTTTTTCCTCAAAACCGTTAGGTTGTTTCATATATACTTCTTCTTCAAGTAATCTATTTAAAAAAGCTGTCTTGACGTCCATTTGGTCAATGTGTAGCCCTAATTTTGCTGCAATGCTAATAAGCAATCTTAAAGAACTATGCCTTACTACGGGAGCAAATGTCTCAAAATAATCAATGCCTAGTCTTTGGCTAAATCCTCTGGCCACTAGTCGAGCTTTGTATCTCTTTCCTCCCGCCTCTTCTTTGATTCTAAATAACCATTTAGAATCAACTATATTGCATTTCTTTTCAGGTCGCATCACCAATGTCCACGTATTGTTCTTTTTCAATGCCACTAACTCCTCCTGGATTGCAGCTCTCCACATGTGACTATCTTCTCTAGATAGGGCTTCTGCTACTGTTAAAGGGTCTTCACTTCCTTTAATAGCGTGGTATGTAACAAAATCCGGAAATTCTTTGGAAACTCTATTTCGCAAAGGATATCTCCTTTGTCCTTCTGATCTTGTCTCAACAGGATCTTGATTTTGTACATTAATTTCTTGTTCCATATCAGATGTGGAAACAAAACTCTCGTTAGCATTTTCAGCCTCCAATTCAGCTACTTCTGGATTTATCTCAATTTCTCCGGTCTCAATTAAATCAATATTCTCACTGACTTCTGTATTACCCAGAGTTTCTTCAGTACCTTCAGGTGTTACACTCTCGAAGTGAATTACATTAATATCTTCTCGTGAATCTACGTGGTTACTGCTGCTGCCATATTTCTCTAATTCGAAGAATACAACATCTGGCTTTATGTAGCTTTTCTGTTTAAGGATCTATCAGCCTGTATGCTTTCGAACTATCGCAATTACCCATGTGAATCAGTTCTTCACTTTTGGAGTCCCACTTTTTGCGTAAAGCATCAGGAATATGCTTAAATGCTCTACACCCAAACACTCTGACCATACCCAGATCCTGCTTTTTTCCACTCCAAGCTTCTTCTGGCGTCATGTCCCTGACTACTTTGGTAGGTGATCTATTTTTCAAGAAAACCGCAGTATTGACTGCTTCAGCCCAATACTTTTCCTCTAAACCGGATTCTTGAAGCATACTCCTAGCTTTCTCTGTTATCGTGCGGTTCGCACGTTCAGCAACTCCGTTTTGCTCCGGTGTATACTCTACCGTAAGCTGATGTACAATTCCATTCTCTCTTAGGAAGTTGTTCATCCTTTTATTTACAAATTCTGTACCATTATCGGATCGCAAACTCTTGACCTTCTGTCCAGTCTGTAGCTCTGCAAAAGTTTTGAACTCACAAAATTTCTCGAAAACTTCGCTCTTCTTTCTGAGGAAATATTAAAAACAAACGTTTTGCGTGTCTTATCATCTATAAAGGTTAGATAGTACCTATATCCACTGAGTGACTCGAACCTCATTGGACCACACACATCTGTGTGTACCAAACCTAATATCTGATCAGCTCTACTGGCAGAGTTTTTCTTAAATGGTCTCTTAGTTTGTTTTCCTGATAAGCAAGCTACACACTCTAGTTTTGCAGACTTACCAGAAAAACTTATCCCTGTTGCTAGTTTATCGCGTAACAATGTCAGGTTTTGAAGCCCTAGGTGTGCCATCCTCCGATGCCATAACTCTATATCTGCACACATAGTCGATGCTAAAGCTTGTTTCTGAAATGTGGATTTTGATTTAAAAACACCATTCTCTAACACGCCTGTATGGAAAACTTCTCCCTCAACCTTACATCCATCCGCTTTCACAACCTGACAACCATCTCTTGTAAACACCACAACATACCCTCTCTTCACCATCGTACTTACACTCAGCAAGTTACACTGAAGATCAGGCACAAACATGACATTCTTCACACTTAGGCCTTCACTTACCACATCTCCATATCCTTAACCGTACACCCTATCTCCATTTGCACATGCAATCACCGTTCGCACATTACTACGCTTATATCCCTCTAACCACTCTTTTAGCTTGTCATATGACATGATGCTCCGGAATCCAAGACCTAATCTTCTAAACAGGTCTGAGTGCTTGCGTGCCTGTTTATTTATCTAGCCTTTCGTGCCAAATATAAGCATATAATGTATAATTTTATTAGTGAATGAATAACTTATGTTAACGATTACAGATTTGAATCTACGCGAGCTTGAACTTATTGAACAATTAAGAAAGCAAAGGCTAAAATAAAGTTTTTAAAGAAGAGTGGAAAGCTCATCGTGTCTATCAAATTGTCAACTCTCAAAGGATATTATAATAATGACCTTAAAAAATCTAACTTTTGGACTACGAAATATAGTTTCATAACTAATCTGCACTAAATATTTAACTTATTTGTAAGTTAAATATTTAGTTCCTCATCCGAGTACAATGACCACAATAAATACAATCACTACAATTTTGCGCAATGGAATAATTTTCCAAAGGTACCAGGCATTCACCAAAAAGATTTAGCTTATTAAAAAAAAGTGCTCTTAAAATTTTCAAGACTTGTTTAACAATACTTCTGACCAAAGAGGAAATTAATATAGGGGAAACTTCTGACAAAGTAGAGGGCTGATTTGGGCAGTGGCGAGAGAAATAATTGTCAAATAGCTGAGTAAAACTACGTTAGAAGATAGAGGACTTAAATACGTCACTAACATCAATTGACATTTGACTTTGAAACTATAAATTTTTAAGACTTCTTTTTAAGTGAGATATTAAAGTGATGTGATGTCTGATGACCGTAAAATTTGTCACACAGACTATTTAAGATCACAGAGATATTTCGGTCAATATCAAATTATCGATAATTTTTTTCATCGATGATAGTTAATCGATACTGGTTAATCGATGCTAAAAAGAATCGATTAACCGAGTGACCTGTCAAAAAATGCCTATTCTTAAATAATTAAGGTTTCTGAAAATTAAATCTCTGTACAATAAAACAACAGTGGTTATAAATGGTCAAATTTATGAATACAGAACCTCGGAACAAGATATAAACTTTGTTTAGCTCCAGATATCTTTTTCACACTATCTTCTGTCTGTCATGTAGAATTTACATGAACATATCGATCCAGCACGCATAGGTAGTTTCATGAACTTTATAATCATCAAATATCATTAAGATATATTTTTATAAAAATTAATGTTTTTTACACATACATACATTTTAAATATATTGACTTGACGCTTGACACAGCTTGACAGACGTCAATGTAACAAATAATTTCAAATACCTTTGGAAAGATAATACAAAGGAGTATGTACCATTTTACAAAAGAGTATGTAATATTCGTTAGATACTCTTTTAAAAAACCTCTCATATTTTGGTGATGAGGCCTCTCATATTTTGGTATTTGGATGATGGAGTAACCTTTCATATTTTGGTATTTGGATGATCTGAGGCTGCGCAGACGACGAAGGGGTGGGGCGGGCTGGATAATTTTACTTCGAATAATAGATTAAAGGGAACGTGTACTGTCAACTAGGGATGGGATTCTATCCGGGTATACCTAATGGGAAAATATTTGGGAATATTCTCAATTATTCCACCCGAGGGGTATTTATTCGGTTAAATTAGTTTTATTAGTAGGTAATATGAACCTATTTGACACATATTGTGCCGTGTAGGGACGGCCGTAAAGAATACACTTCCCCACCTTCCTGTAGCAGCAGCGTCTTCCTGCGAAATCTTATAAAAAAAACTGCACTCGCCAACCCGCCTGCCAAGCCTAGCGAGTACTGACAATATGTAATGATATTAGTTTACAAAAGATAACTACAAACTAGGTAATTAAGAAAATTTTAACCTAGCCGTGAATTTTAAATTGCGTTATGTTATCAATACCCATTTTAGGAATATATCTGGTGGAACCATTAATTTCGAGCCGCCTATCTCTACTGCCAACGCACACAGTAATCAAAAGGACCGCGCCACCAGTACCCGCTAGTCTTGTGTCGGACATGTACGATGTACTAATAAGTAACGTTACCCGTCACTGTACTAAAAGTAACAGCACAGTACGCCTACTCTTAATCGGACAATTCGGACTATTAGTACACCGGTCTCACTTGACTCAAAGTGCTAAATGGCGCTGTGCCGCTGTGTCCGAGAAGTCCGAGAGCAGAAATGCGCGATATAATCAATGCAAGAGTAAGTGAGACAAGGCTACAACCACTCAAACATTCTGTTCAGAAGCGGCTTACAGCGTAAAAGCGCCTGAAAGTACTGTTGTTTATGGCAAATTCAGTCTAATAAAGCGCTAGCCGCGCTTAAAGATGAAGTACTGTCAACCAGTAAAGCGCTCTAAAGCGTCTAGCACTAATCAGTGCATCTGTGCATCATTCATTACCTAAAATCTGGTGTCCTAATAGTACTAATAAGGTGTACTAGTACACTATTCGAACTGTACTGTTACGGTGCGCACTGCCGAGTGTCCGAATAAGCACAAGACTAGTACCCGCTGTGGCGGCGCATCGTGACTGAGACTGTGGCTGCCCGCCGTGGACCGCATAAACCGGTGTGGCGTTTCTGAACGCACACAATTTCGCGCCAAAAGGAATCTGTCACTTTTGACAAGACGGGATTTCGTTTACTACTCTAAAAACTGATGTTTTTGCTGTTGGTTGTTTTTTCGCATTTTACTGTGTTTTGTAACTATTGCTTACTGCAAAGTAAATTTACATAAACCTCGAAGAACTGCCTTTGATTGATTGGGGACACCATCGGGAGGGGATCCCCGACATATACCAAAGAATCCCAAACCAGTTTGTTTAGATTTAACGAAGACTGCGGCGCGGGCGGCTAGCTTAGTCCGCACTTATCTCAGGAACGAACGCCTTGAGCTGACTGCTCGCTACCGCGCCGCCGTATACTTTAGTTCTGGGTATGGGGATCTGCGGTAAAACGCCTTTATTACTTTGCGGTCGAGAAAAAAACAGCCCACCTTGACGTCTACGCAGCATCTTAGTTACGCCCACGAAACGCTAGCACCGATGCGACGTAGCAGTACAGTTGAAGTGGATGCACGTCACCCAGAGGGTCTAGTGTGAGTGCCACAAAACCGTCGCTTGTCACTAAATCGATAGAAAAGTAATACACAAATGAACGTTTACTATTCGATCGTTGTATGCAAAGCGACCACTTTACAAAACTAGTAAGCCCACAGAAATTAAACGACACGTCTCGACGAGGATGTGGGCTGCATCGTCGACGAAACCATCCATTTTATCTTGCTTGATTTTTTTTCAATTTATACCTTGTCTTCAGGTTGCTTTCGTGAAATTTTATCTAATGTAGTTGTAGTAATTTCGGATGTGCCTGGACGCATGAAAGTAATTTATGTTAAAACTAAATTCAAAATTACTAGCCCAAGTAACCGGATGGCGTATCGTGTGCCGGGCGGTTAAATAAGCAAAGCGCAAGCGGGACGAATCCCGAATACCAATATCATCGAATATCCTCTATGTATCGAGCATATATATAAGTTATGTACTTGATGACCAATATAGACGATGCAGTCCACATAATTGGACAATGCAGTCCACATATTGCTTTCCTTGACGTTACACGCATGATGTATGGATGTCACACGGAAGGCAAAATTGATAGCATTTCTTCTATGATAATAAGAAAATTTAAAAGTGAAATAAGCAATCTGAAATAAGTTCTATCTTTCTTTTAGGTAAATACCTACCGTCGCAAATAGCATGGGTGGTCACTAGACCACCCGTGTGGATAAGAAATCTACTGTGTGTTTTATAAACAAGGTATTTTGATCTAAAAGTAATTAAATAAAATAAACCATTTTCCTTATTATTCCTTGTTACCGTTCTCACCAAAAACTATCTAGTGAATACTTATTCTATTCGTTCACATCATTTAATTTTAATCATTCAGTAGGTTGGCAGTTCCTATCAAAGATGCCTCTGGATGCCCTGTGGAAGCCACATATTAATTTCCTCTTGAAGCCACAACAGTTAAATAAAACTGTCATGACGTCTTAAGCTGGTGACAAACTGCGGCGGACGCAGCTCCGGACTCGTCTTGACATTGTGTGGTCAAGCGCTGCCATTGGTCTATCCTTCAGACAACTTCCGCCAGCCCAAGGATCGACCAATGGCAGCGTTTGACCTTACAATGTCAAGACGAGTTCGGAGCCGCGTCCGCCGCCATCTGTCACCGGTACTAAGAGTCGTTCTATTGCATCTGTCAGTGTCAAGAGGAGTTTCACCAGATGGTCATAGCGTCGTTCTATTGTTGCAGCATCTGTCCTGTCAGTGTCAAAAGGAGTTTCGATACAGGCTGGTTCAGCAGTGGCCAGTGTTCCTTTTTGAATAGTACTCACTCAAAGAGTAAAATAATATATTATTATAAGTGCCACCAGAAAAACTGCAATAATCGGAAAAGTAATTTAAATCCTCTGCGTTATTCATATTTATAGTTAATTTACTTGATCAGCGTTCACAAGAAGAATATTGATAATTTTGTTTTCACTGGTTTACCTGAGGAAAACGAAACGAACGCTAGCTAACGCTATGATGGTAAACAAAGGTAAAAGGAAACGTAAAACACCTCAAGATAGGATCAGGTTAGTCAATTAATATATTAAAATTAAAACACGGCCTTATAATTTAATATCAAGAAATTAAAAATATAAAATATACTTCGGTAACCAATGAGGAATAATCATCTAAAGGACATGAAGAAAAAAAAATGTGGTCAGGTCTCCTACGTTGGCACCACATTTGCTCGGGTCTAATAAATAAACAAATAAATAAAGCCTTTATTGATCCAAAACTCCCTAGTTTACATTTGATAAGTAGTGTGTTAGTATAACTTTTAACTAGTGGTTAGTAAAGTTGGTTTATCTTAGTTGGAGGTTTGGATCCCTTCTTGGGTGAAGGCCCCTTCATCATTTTCCATGCTTTTCGGTCTTTTCCCATTTTGATCCAATCTTTTCCTGCTATTTTTGAAATGTCATCGGTCCACCACGTAACAGGACTACCAACATTTCTTTTGCCTCCTGGTCCTTTCCATTTTGTGGTGTTAATGGTCACCTTTTATCCGTGAGCCGTGTAACATGACCTGCCCACTGCCATTTCAATTTCAAAGCATGTTGTAATGCATCAGTCACTCTTGTTTTACTTCTGATTATTTCGCATTTAACTTTGTAAATTTTTCTTAGTTTTAGGATACTTCTCTCCATCCATTCCCCTCTGACATCTCTTTAATCTAAATCTAGTATGTGAGACAAGGTAGCAGACAAGTATCCATTACTATTTTCTTCATATTAAGATGGTAGTCTCCTTTGAGGATTTCTTTATGAGACCAAAATTTCTTCCAAGTTATGTTAATCGTCTTTCTATTTCTTCATCGTTACACGTTTTCGTTGAATGACACTTGTTTGCCTAAATAGATGTAATCATTAACAAATTCTATCTCTTTTCCCCTAATATGGATTGGTCTCTTGTGGCTGTTAGTTATTATTTTAGTTTTGTTTGCATTTAGTTCCAAGCCCACTTTTGAGCTTTCCTGAGCAAGTGTGTCTATCAGGTATTCTAGATCTTTTGCGCTTTCTGAGAAGATAGCGATGTTGTCTGCAAATCGTAGATGGTTTAAGTAGCTGTTATTTATTCTAATACCTTTGTCTTTCCAGTCTAGTTTTGCAAATATTTGTTCTAATATGGCTATAAACAATTTAGGAGACAAGGGATCCCCCTACCTGACACCTCTTTTTATCTCAACTTTCTCGCCCCTTTTTTTTTAGTTTTAATCTGCTTGAAAAATGTTCATAGATTTTCCTGATGACATTGATGTATGTATCCTTCATTGATACCACAAGCTTTGAGTGCTGCCCAGATGGAGTTGTGGCTAACGCAATCGAATGCTTTGCTGTAATCAATAAAAGCTATGTAAAGAGGTCTGTTAAATTCTCTGAATTTTTCCATGACTTGCTCTAGTGTGTGGATTTGGTCTACAGTTGAAAAGTTGGTTGAAAAGCAAGGCTCTGTAATCCGCCTGTTCCACTGGTTGGTGAGAGTCAATTTTCTTGTTTATGCGTTGGAGTATGAGTGAACTGAAGAGTTTATAGATGCTAGGAAGTAAACTGATTGGCCTATAATTTGCAATGTCGAGTGGGTTCCCCTTTTTATACAGAAGTATGATATCGGAATTACACCACTGTTCTGGCACACTTTCTGTCTCGAATACCAAGTTGAATAGTTCCGTCAATATGCTGGTTAGAATAGTAAAGCCTAATTTGTTTGCTTCATTGCTTATTCCATCGGGGCCTGGACTTTTTTCAGTTTTTAATAATTTTATATGCAAGGACACCTCACTCTCATATATTGGTTCCATGCTATTGGCTACATCATATTCATAGTTTTATTTTGTTTCTTCGTTTTGATCTGAATTTTCTTCAACACTATTTTTACTATAGAGTTGTTTATAAAAAATTGTAGCACTGTTTAGTATGTCTTTCCTTGATGTTATTGATTCTGGGTTGGCAATCTAATTTCTGTATCCAATTTTTGTGCATTGTTAGCTGTTTGTAGGCCCTTTTTGTACTTCGGTAATTCTTAAGGTTTTTTTCTATTACACAGTGCCTGTGGGAGAGGTAATCCTTTTTGATTGACTTGCTAGTTTCCTTGTATAGAGCACTTAGTTCGATCTTCCGCTCCTTAGATTTATTTTATGTTTTTATTAGCTCCGAACGTTTTTTGAGGAGTGTTTTAGTGTTTTCAGTAAACATTTCTTTGCTTCTATTTGTCCTTTTTACAGCTGTCAAACTTCCAGTAAAAGCTTCCTGTAGCCTATCATGGTTGTGATTTCTGTACATCTGTATATGTTGTTCAAGACTATCTAGGTAGCTTCTAATTTCGAACTCTGAGATAGGAGTATTGGGTAGTTTGTAAAAGTTTTTTCTGCTTAGTTTAGGTTTAGCTAGCTGCAGTGTTCCGCGTAGCAATCGGTGACCTGACGTAAAATTAAAATCACTCAGCACTTCTATGTTGCTTATTAATTTAGGTTTGTTAGATAGTATGAAATCTATTTCGTTTTTTGTTTTGTGATCTGGGGAGCACCACGTCCATTTTTAGCTGGGTCTTTTCTTAAAAAAGGTATTCATGATAGATAGATAGTTTATTATATTCATATGCATAATTTAATAGTAGTTCACCTCTTTCGTTTCTTTCACCGTAGCCATAGTAGTTCCCCATTATTAAGTTTTCTTGCTGTGTAGGTTTGCCTATCTTTGCATTAAAATCTCCTGCGACTATTAAGCTTTTATCTACAAGTGCATGCGCTTTCCTTAGGTCCTTGTAAAAATTTTCAATTTCGACCTCGGTTAAGCTTTCTGTGAGTGCGTAGGTTTGTATAATTATAAGATTAAACGAACTTACCTTAAGTGAAGTTCAATCTTAATTATACGCAGCTGATTGTTTGAGATATATTTACGAGTAGTACCGATGTTCTACAACAGCGTCGGGTCACAATGTTTTAAAGCTGGAAAAGAAAAAACATTTATCCCTGCAAATGGCAACATTTGTTGGTAATGTCATTACGTTTAAAGACAGCCTTATGAGCAACCCTGTAATATACTGGGATAATACAAAGTATTAGTGGGTGGGTTTTTGGGACTGTCATATCTCAAACAATCAGCTGCGTATAATTAAGATTGAACTTCACTTAAGGTAAGTTCGTTTAATCTTATAATTATACTTGCTGATTGTTTGAGATATATTTACGAGTAGATGTTTGAAGTTCGGTTGCGAATAAGTTGCTTATTAGTTTAGAAAATGCCAAAAAACATTTTGAAAACTAAGTACAATCCGGAGACGTTTGATGGCAAATCAAAACAAAAAAAGGTACTTATATTTAATCATATCTTTTAAGTTTAGTGCTAAGGCTGAGTAACTAATGAATTCACGTAGAATGTCTGAAATTCTGAATGCGTCAAGAGTAAAATTACGTTCCATTTAGGTCTCACATAATATACTGCACAAGCCAGGCCACAAAATAATAACTAGTCTATTACGATAATGTTACATCACACTTTTTTTTTTTTTTTTTTTGTAAATATATTTTTATTTTATTATCTGATTATAACAACAATGTCCATTGTTAGCAAATTCCATAATTGAGTGATTAAACATCGAAAACAATTGTTCCTGAAGACCGGTTGTAAGACAAATATGTTGTTATAAGTACTGTAAATACTTATTTCAATAGTGTTCTAACAAAAAAAAAACAAATAAAAAGATTAAAATGAATATAACGAAAGGAGTATATTATAAAAAAAAAAAATGCAGGTGCGCAATCATAATATCTTAGCGTATGATTACAATTAATATTTTTACTAAAGGTGGCAATAATGATTAAAAATATTTATACTTTAAATGATAAAAGTCTTTGACTGCCACAAACTAGACACAATAGAAAATCTATTGTTTGCGGCTCCGCGTAGCGCTCAACGTGTTAACAATCAATTATTATATTCTTTTATTTTTTATCTCAGCTAAGGCCGGTAATCTATAGAATCAGTACGGGAAATTCCAAGTAACTGACCTATGTAATTAAGTTGGCATATTTGTTATTGTTGGGGGTTCATCCTGTAAAAAGTTTTTTTTTTTTTTTTTTTTTTTTTTTTTTTAATTGGTTAAAAACATTAATCGTTATGCATTATGCAACTTTTAATCTAGTCACTTAATGAATAGGTGACCGTTGTCAAACAACTTCAAGTTTAATCACTTTAGTCACTTATTGGATCAACCTCAGGTTTGGTCACTAAATGGATGGGTGACCGGAGTTCTAGAAACCTCAATTTTGGTCACAGCTGTACGGATGACCATAGTTAAGATACATCCTTATTGCTACCGAATGTTAATATTATGGAAATAATATTGCATAATTTGGTTGAAAATATCGATTGAATTCAATACGGTAGCTTATGCTTTATATTTAGCAAGATAGAGCGTATAATCGGATCATAAAACCAAATATTTTATCAGTTGATAATATTGTAAACTAACAGAAAAAAATGTTCTTTAACAGACTCAGTTATAGCTTTATTTGAATGCAGCAATGTAGGCATAATTTTAATAAATGTAACATTAAGTTATAATGTGAAAGAATGTGTTAATTTTTTTTAATTTTTTTTTTTTTTTTTTAATTAATTTTTTTTTTTTTTTTTTTTTTTTTTTATTTGCTATGGTAGAAAATATTATTGAATACGTTAAATGTATTTATCAGTTCGACATCTGTTTTAGCTCTATATTGCCCATCTCTTATTTTTATTGACTGTTATTGGGCAGTCAACGGGTTAAGTGTTTACCAACAGGGAATGGTTCTATCTGAGACATGTTTCTACATGTACAGGTTAATTATGGTATCTACTAAAATGTCTGGTTACTAGGCTTTGTTTTTGGAATTTACTTCCATATTTTTTATTTATACCTAATTGATTTAAATTAAGTTTTCTACATGAATTAATTATTTGAAGTACAATTATTCTTAATGTATTATTTTCCATCACACATTATTGTCAAGATTGTCATCTTCTTTAGTAATTAGTAATTACAAGAATACTTTGTTCAGAAATGTAGTTTCAATATGTCATATTTAAGGAAGTTCAAGCCCTGACATTATGTAATTTTTATCAGGACAACAGGTATTAGACTGTTCCTGTTTTAGTGACTTGAATGAAATAAAAGTAATCTCTAAGATTATATTTAAGGTAAAGGATTATTGGTATATCACAATAAGTACATATGTAGGGGTACCTACTATGTTCTTATTGTGAATTTATCTATTCTTAATTTTGAGAAATGTCTGTCTTAATGGTAATTTAAAAGGGATATTTCAATTTTAAGAAATTGAATAGGTATAATGATTTTGTTAGTTTATGATCAGAACTTTTGTGATTAGAAGCAGTTCCTTAGCATGTGATAGGGGTCACAGCGTTATTTTATTTTATTATCATAAATATATAAAAAACAAAAGATCTATTGAAATTACTAAATTAGTATTAGGTAAATGATCATCACATAGCCTTTATGTTAATTCAGCGGTTACAGAAGTCTACCTTAATAAGGTTTTATTACATTAATTTTTTATAGTCCTCAATTAATCATAACAAGATATTCAGAAGAAGGTCAGCCAAAGAAAAGATGGTTCCACACATATAGCTTGGGCTTGACTGGAAAAAGACTCAGCACAAAAGGCTTAATAAATAATAAATAAATAGTTATATACATATTACTAATCTTACAGACTTTTGTCCATCTTATACTTATTTCATATCGTTATGATGGAGGACTGAACAAATCAAGCGTTCCCAATAGTTTTAAAATGTATCTTATTTTGAATAATGGTACTTATGTAAGTACATATTTATAAATAGGTATTCTTAGTACATTACATTGTTTACCACAATGAAGTAAAGGAAAGGAATCTGGAATATCTAGGTTATTATTTAATTAAATAATGTAAGCCTAATATTTTAAGGGTTTTTATGGTACTTCCATAACACCTTTACTTTTCAATTTGTTTGTGGCATTAACTTTGGATTAGGGTTAATAAATTGTAACCTTAAGGATTACTATGCAAAAAATTTTAGACATGAAGTATAAGCAGATAAGATGGCATCTGATTTGTCACAAGCTGGATTTTATAAACGTTGTCTTGTCAAAATCCTTGTTTCACTGCAATTTTGCAGGACTATTTATTTCTTCCAAGAATTGCATAAGTGCAATAATACCTTTAAATACTAATTAATTAGTAAAAGATTGGGTTAGTTATATAATTTCTTGATAAATTATTCAGTAGTGCAACTTCATTATCTGACTATGGTAAAAACCAAGAAAGGGTTATTTTGGAGTTTTGAACCAAACAATGGATTCATTAGCGCAATGGCTAAGACTTTATAATAGAGATTTGTGATTTATAAGATGGCCAGTAAAGTAATCCATAGCTTTGATAAGTAAGTATCTGTATCTCTATTGTAACCTTCTTTCTTGAGGTAAAGGGCTTTTCACAATAATTCCGGTTTGAATTTTCTATCTCCATCCAATCCCTTAGGAACTAGTTAAAACCATCTATGTTTATTTGTAATAGTATTTATCAGATATTAGCACTATTGTCTGACAATAGTAATATTATAGTGTTGTGTTGATTTTGTACAATTGGTTTTTCAATTTTATATAGTATTGTTTCATACTATCATCACATCAGCTTACAGTGCAAGATTTCAAATAATTTGTTTGATTTTTCATTTGTTATGTATGTAATATAACACTAATTGCATAGCAATAGGTTAGTTAATATAACAAGTGAGCCTGCTTGTTTGTCCATAATTTGTTTTTATTCTCTTAGTATATTAGCGCTTGTTTAATAATGAGTGAGCCTGCCCATTTCTATATACTGTCTATTTGCTTAGTAACAGTAGGACTTGGTGTTTAAAAATGAGTGATCCTGCTCATTTGTCCATACTATTTGTTGTCTCATGATAGTAGCGCTAGTTGATTGAAATTGAGTGAGTATGCTTGTCTGTCCATACTATTCTATCCACTTGGTGGTAGCGTTAGACATCTAATATTTTTGTGTACTTGTTCAAATTTAATTTTCATGGTATTGCAACATATACTGTCATACTGTCTTCCCGCTTTGTGAAAGCGCTTAATGTCAGGTCATTAGTGCACCGGCTCAATTTTCAGTTTTCCTGATATTGCAACATACTGTCTATCCGCACTGTGATAGCGCTAGATGGCAATTAATTGGTGCACTGGATCAATTTCCATTTTCATGGTATAGCAACATACTGTCTATCCGATAAGTGATAGAGCTAGATGTCAAATAATGGGTGCATTGGCTCAATTTTCATGGTATTGTCTATTGCCCATTATGTATATACTACCCAGGCGTTTGAAGTTTATTTCAGTAGGTAATTTGTAAAGTTTTCTCAACACCCAGCCATTGCGTTTCCACTTCAATTTCATTGATATAGACTGAAGCCTGAGGAGGCTGCTTCAATATTTTCTATGTGAGTCTCCATACTTGTGTCATGGTTTCTTCATCTTGCTGTTTTCTAAATTTCTTAAGTTTTCCTTATTTTCATAAATTGTATATTTACTAGGTATCTTCAGTTTTGGGGCGAACTGGAGCTTAAACTTGATAGCTCTGTATTTCATTTTCAACTTCTATTAAGTTTTTTAGAAGAAAAAGTAACAAGATTATAATTTAAAAATGACTTTTAGGTTAGATTCTATCAATCAATTATACGTTAGGTACATAAGTAATTCCTTCATAGGAGAATATCTATAATTCACAAAAGGAAGTAAAGTATTTGATTGTACATACCTGTAACTGGAACTAATGAATACTTAAGTTGATTCCATTAATATAGCGTTAAAAAACAAACCATAACCGCGCCTGATTATGGCGCTCATCCCTTGTTGATTTTTGGCTGAAATTCACTATAAACCTTATTGTAAACACAATCCACATAGAGAACTGTATAATAGCATTCTAAACACTAACTTTTAAGCTACAAATAGAGTAAATAATAGTTATTTTACACATTTTATTGCAAGGACTACGTGCCCGCGCTGTCACAAACAATCGTAATGACATTACCAACAAATGTTGCCATTTGCAGGGATAAATGTTTTTTCTTTTCCAGCTTTAAAACATTGTGACCCGACGCTGTTGTAGAACATCGGTACTACTCGTAAATATATCTCAAACAATCAGCAAGTATAATAGAGATTGGCATTTTATCTATTTGTATTTTAAGCAGAGATACTCTTTCTGAGACTCCAATAAAATTCCATTCCAAATTGCACAGGTCTACTATCAATTAAAGGTGTAATATAGGTGTTCTCCGTAACCGTAACACTAAATCAAAAGCAAATTTGCATACCTAAGGCTATTGTGATGGAGATATAAAACCCTATTTTTAGCCCACACATCGATTGTACCGGCATCCTTGCAGAATGATTGATAAAATTGTGTGGGCCAGGGTAGCAAATGATTTTAGGTTATGTTTTGAGAGAAACCAGCTTGTTACAAGACGACCGCATTAAGTACTGCCAAAATTACCATTCCAGACTGATGTGACGGCCATTGTGACAGCTACAAACACATTCAATAACTACTACTGGGTCAACCTAGGATAGTTGGAGTAGGCCGCGGAAGATCGGAGTAACATCTGTATCCGATGCGGCCAGCCAGCCAGCCAGCCAGCCGGTCATAAGGCCGCCAGTTGCGTGGCCGCGTACAGCTGCTGCCTTTGTGCGGCGGCCGGTCGCCAGGCAAACCATCGCCTGGGAACGCAATCGTGTCCGCGACCGAAGATTGCCAGGGAGAAGTCCTCGATAGCCCCTAGAGCGCGTTCGCGTTAAGGAACGAGGACCAAGCCAAGGGAAGCAGCCGTTTACGGTGGCAGGACGCAGAGGTCCTAAAGTCTCCCAGGTGTCCAGGGGTGACGGCGACGTTGATGCCTCTCCAAAACTGGAACCGAGAGGGTTGCCGTCTTTGACGGACAAGCGCTGCCATTGTGGCTCATAGGGTGCTCTCCTATAGGTTTCATGAGACAGTTGCGCAAGAGGCAACCCGGGGGGTTATTACCGCGGGATTGCTAGCTCACGGCTAAACTCTGCGGGGGGGGGGGGGGGGGGGATGTGCGAGGCGCTAAAGGGTGGCCGCGGATCGGGCTGGGAAGGATAACCCCTTGCTGACCCGATCCGATGTCGAAAGAGGGGGGGGGAAGGGGGAGGCGTTTCGCCGAACTTAACGTTTCCCCTCTAGTGGGCTAGTGAGCGCGGGGCGGGGCCCCTTGCTTGCATTGCACAGCCTGCCAGACTGGGGTGATCCGGTGTGTACAGGATCACCTATATCCTATGCCTAAGGCCCGGCATGAGCCGTACGTAGGCGATGTATGTAGGACCAAAGGTCCCAAGGGCAAAGGCCCGCGCCAAGAGAAGTGGAGGCGGAGCGAGCTCATCTTGAGCTGAGCGCCCTTAAAAGTTGGCAGAGACGCCTGGCCGATAGCTGAGCTGGTCGTCGCACCGTGGAAGCCATTCTCCCGGTGCTTGAGGAGTGGGTGAGACGTCAACACGGTCGCCTTAGCTTTAGGCTGACCTAGATGCTGTCCGGCCATGGCTGCTTCAGGGCGTACCTCGCCAAGATAGGGCGCGAACCGTCGGCTGCGTGCTCACACTGCAGTCAATGCGACGAGGACACTGCGCAGCACACTCTCGCGATATGCCCGGCCTGGGCGGGGGAGCGCAGTGAACTTGTCGCAGTAGTAGGGGGGACCTCTCCCTATCGGCTTTGGTGGCCAAGATGATTGCCAACAAGGAAGCATGGCAGGCGGCGCTCACCTTCTGCGAGACTGTGATCGGGCAGAAGGAAGCGGCGGAACGAGAGCGAGAGGCCCTGGCTGACGCCTCGTCTATCCGCCGCCGGCCCACTGGGTGCCGGAGGAGGAATTACTTCCTCCACCTGCCCCTACCCAATGGCCCCGGCGTCAGGCACGGGGGTATCTAACGTCCGCTTAAGGGGGCCTGCGACGGTGCTGCGCGTGTTCCCGCGCGCCGCTCGCAGGAGACTGGGGGGAGGTGTCCCTTCCTTCTGAGCCGGATGGCTGTCACTACTTAGTGAGCCACAGCCGAGCTGGGACTACGGAGCATGCCTGTGGCCCGAGGCCTAAGGTGAAACCCATCGGTACCAACTCATTAAGGCACCGGAGGAACGCCGTCTGGTTTTTAGTGGGTATGCGAGCTCCTTCTGAGCCCGGAGTCTCACACACCCCTCCAGCCGTTACCCCGCGGCTGGAGGATAGTGCTGCGAGACAGCATTTTCCAGACGTTAAAAAAAAAGGATGGTTGGAGTAAGAGAGACTAAGTAGCACGCACAATGGCCCGATCATGAGGCTAAGTGCGGAAAAAGCCCAGCTAAACTAACTAACTACTAAGTGTGAAGGGATGCAGAAATAAGCGAAGTATTTCTGGAATGGCATGTTAATGATACTAATGATCTCGTAAAATATTCGTGGTTCTTGCATTGAAATGTAAATCAATCAGAAATTCTAATCTATTTAGGCATTACGAATAGCTCATTAAACCATTACCATCAGTACTTTAGTTTAAGAGAAAATAGGATTATTTAATTAAAGTCTGTTAAAGGTGACCAAGATTTAAATCATTTTATCAAGGATTATGAGTTATTTATTAATAATAGTCTTATTATTACACAAGGACAGAATTAGTTTTAACATTTAGCTGCTTGATTCCTAATTTAAATGTAGAGTGTATTTCTAGATAAGAATTCAGTACCTTGCATGTTAGATTATGCCTGGAATGCCCCAACTGACCGGCAGCATCGTCAGGGCTATCCTACACTGAAGATAGGTGATCCCACATAATAAAGCAAACTAAGTTAGTGGGTTTAACTGATTTATTTACATACATTGTGTGTATCACTAATAAAATCACAATTAACATGGAAACAGGGATAGATTTCACAGAAAAAGTTGCTTCTATTATGACCAGTCGTAGAATGAGCTTCGTTTTTCTTTCTTCGGACGGACCTATCGCTGGTAGCCTTTGAGAAAGGCATCGTCAGCTTAACCGGGCAGTTGTGGCGTGGGCTGAGGGCGCACAGCCTTGGTCAGCCCCACTAGCGGTCGCCGCGACCCGGCCGAGTGGGGTGTGTAATATATAATATAACAACATATCGTATAAAGATTAGAACATATACAATCAAATAATATAATTTTGTTTAATATAACACTTTTTTAATATAATGATGGAATGATATAATTTTAAATTACATAATTCTGAAGAGTATAACAAACGATTGAGCTAACATCATTTGATATAACAACCGTTTAATATAACATTTACTTGATATAATAATTAAAACAAATAACATTTATTTAGTATAATAACATTTAGTATATCATTCATTTACGATAACACTCTTTTAATTTAATTTAAAACATTAATGATTACTTAATATAAACTCCAATTCATATAATATTATTTAATATAAAAACAATGACAACAAATACAAAATCATTCTTTCATTGCTATTAACGGATTACCAAATTTAAATTAACTTAACAATAATAATATAATAGCTAACATGCAAGCAGGCATGCAGCATGCAAGCAGGCATGCAGCATGCAAGCAGGCATGCAGCATGAAAGCAGGCATTCAGCGTGCAAGCAGGCATGCAGCATGCAAGCATGCACTTAGGATTTCGTGTGCTTCGGCGCTACGGGAAGACAGCCCCTCCACCCTGGCGTAACAAGCTACAGGCGCCCACGCTCTCCTTCGGCTTTTAGTGGGTAGCCTCAGCCGCTACAGAGAGCCCGGACACCTGTGACTTGTTACAGCGGGCGGGGGCTGCCTACCTCCGCGCCTCCGCCTTATTGAATTACACTCTAGGGGTAACTGTGGCAGTTGGTGCGTGCTCTGCGCCATTCTAAAACAGAGGTGGTACGAAATTAGGTCGCTAGGTTAGGAGCAGGTACCTCTGTTCAGTTCAGTGTTCTTCTTTGCGGTATTTCTTGCTGTATCACAAATATCACAATACACACTTTACACAACACAGAAAAGAAACGCGTGAGTTTTAATTTATACTTAGTGCATTATTATAAGAAAGACAGGCTTTAGTAGTGATGATCTATAACGAAATGAAACCTAAAATTAATTTAATATCTTTCTGCACGAACAAGCTAAAAAGCGTCACGCGCAAGTTTTTGTTTTTGTTCAATCCAGATCTAATGACATGCTTTATTGTATGTTTTTATTGTCAAATACATAACATTCAAGACTTACTTTAGAGGAATTCTTCTTTTTTTTAGTTTATACTAAAACAAATATGTGACCATCGTGACAATAAATGTCCAATGTGACCGAGCATTTATCATAAATGACGGACGCTTATAGCATATGACCGCCAATTTACATCATTTGGTTAATAAACGACAAAGGTAACGCGTTTAGTTCCTTTCGTAATTCAGTAGCAGCTGTAATCGTCAGGTGTAAAACTGGTGAGGCCAAGGGTGCGGTGGGCGGCGACACGTCGGGTCGGCGGGTTCTACTCGGTTCTGATGTTAGATTATGCCTGGAAATCCCCATCATACCGGCAGCATCGTCAGGGCTATTCCCCACCGGAAATATATATCCATCGTCCCACAGAATAAAGTAAACTCAGTTAGTTGATTTAACTGATTTATTCACACTCACAATAGTTCAACTGATTCACATACAGACAGTAATCTCTAATAAAATCATAATTATCATGGAAACGGGCATAGGTTTCACAGAGCAAGTTGCTTCTATCACGAACAGTCGAAGAATGAGCTCCGTTGTATGTATCCGTGTTGTATTTGCCACTATTTATTACGGTAATGAAATATTAACCCCGACCCGAGAGTAACAATACCTTGATTGCCAGGGATCCCTCCAAAATGAATAGTTTGGCCTCTCAGAGGCAGATGTAATAAACTCACTCAAATGCAACTGGGCTATAATCCCTGGCACGGATCTTGAGCGCTCGAGGAAAGAGTGGGAATCTCTTTGCGCATCTGATGAGGCGATCATCGTATAAGAGACGCATGTGCGCGGAGCAAGCAACCAATCCAAACCAACCAAATCGCTGCCGGCCGATGGTGCGGGCGCGTCCCGCGACTGGCCAATCACGTAATCGTAATGGTCTTCTGCGCATCTTTCGCCCAGCCCTCAAGATCGTTGCCGCTAGTTGTACTACTAGTACTCCCATAGAATATATGTAAAGGAAATCTCTACTGGGATTGCAGAGCACTCCTTGAATAAGTAACAGTGTTCATGTTAGTAATAAACCTAATTTTATTTTTAAGAGCATCAATTGTTGACTTGGAGGACCTACCTCGGGGGTTACCATTGGAGACTCCTTTGGTGCCCCCTAATAAAAGGCGCGGTGTTTTAACACGGTAAGTAGTTACATATTATAGTTTGGTATCCATAAATTATAATATACATAATTCCTAATTCCTAGTTATGTACTTTTTAGTTCTCAACTTAAACAATCAGTCACGATGGTACAAGCTGTAAAGCCCGCGGCCGATGCTCATCTGCCCTCGCCTGCTGTGTGAGTTTGCAGATAATTTAAAAAATGCATATTATTTAAATTGTTGAAATTCCTTATTCCTAAATTTGTACTTTTTAGTTCTCAATGTGAGCCATCAGTCACGGTGGTCCAAGCTGTAAAGCTGGAGGCGGCTGATGCTCATCTGCCCTCGCCTGCTATGTGAGTTTGCAGATAATTTAAAAAATTAATATTATTTAAATTGTTGAAATTCCTAATTTCTAAATGTGTACTTTATAGTTCTCAATGTGAGCCATCAGCCACGGTGGTTCAAGCAGTAAAGCTGGAGGCGGCCGATGCTCATCTGTCCTCACCTGCTATGTGAGTATGCAGATAATAAAAAAAAAACATATTATTTAAATTGTTGAAATGCCTAATTCCTAAATGTGTACTTTATAGTTCTCAATGTGAGCCATCAGCCACGGTGGTGCAAGCAGTAAAGCTGGAGGCGGCCGATGCTCATCTGTCCTCGCCTGCTATGTGAGTTTGCAGATAATAATAAAAAATGCATTAGTATTATTTACATTGTAGAAATCACCAGCACTCGAATGCATAGAGTTAATTGTGGTGCCGTCGCCTGCTATATAAGTCCCTTTAATTTATTTTCAACCGCCATCAAAAAAGGAGAAGTTTCTCAGTTCGATTATCTTTTTTTTGTATGTATGCTATGCGATTAAGTACTCTGCCAATTATTAACCGATTTTGATCATTATTTTTTGGTTTGGTATATCATACTTCCGAGGTGTTCCCATATAAATTTTATCGAAATTGATTTAGCGCTTTTTGAGAAAATAACAAAATATATACTCAGATAATGTTTTGGTTGATGGTCCTTGGATCTATGTTACTCAATATCTTTGACAAATGTGAACCGATTTTGATGATTCCTTTTGTTTATTGAATAGCTTATACTTCAAAGATACCATATTATCACCCCTAAGGGTGGAAAATAGGGGATGTAATCGTCGTTCAGCAGTTAATTTTTGTTTGCACTCTTATGATTTGTTTTTTATTAGGATTTATCACTAAAATAGATGAAATTAGTAAATTTAATTAAAAAATAACGACTTCACAAACTAAAAAGCTAAAAATAATATTAACACATAAGTACCTAATCATTTACTTTTGGAATCGGTGCCAGCCAGCCGATGAGAGTTTGAATGTTTTCGTTAGCACCGACTCTAAAAGTAACTCTAGGTACTTGTGTTAATATTATTTTAACTTTCTAGTTTGTGAGGTAGGTTTTTTTGTAATATTTTTTTTCTTATACAAGGTGTCGTGTAGGAACGGCCGTAAAGAATACATTTTCCCACCGCCAGCAGGAGGCGTGTCGTAAGAGGCGACTAATTCCTGTAGCACGAGACGGGCAGCAGCAAATATTATAAAAAACTGCGCATGCCAACCCGTCTGTCTAGCGTGGCGAGTATTGGCAATGACAAATATTCAATAACGTCTCCGTGATTAACAGGGTGAAAACCGGCAGTGATCACCGCATGGTTAAAGGCATATTGAATATTAACGTCAAGCTGGAAAGGTTCCGTTTAATGAAGTCTACGCTCCGACCCTCAAATGCCTAAATTGACTGCCCCTAGAGCTTACAGCTCGAATTGTCTAATCGCTTTGAATGCCTGGAAAACTGCGAGATTAACAACAGGTTTGTAGAAACTGTCCAAGCGGTCGTTGTTCAGGAGACTCCGAGGCAGTCGATTTGTCGCCGTGCACAAGAACTCGACCTTTCGCAGACTTCAACTTGGAGAATTTTGCGTCGGGACTTGGGCCTGCATCCGTACAAGATCCAACTGACCCAAGAGCTCAAAGTTAATGACCATAGACAACGCCGTGTGATCGCTGAATGGGCTTCGGAACGCTTCGAAAAGGACCCCGATTTTGGCCAAAAAATAATCTTTAGCGACGACGCACATTTTTGGATGAATGGTTTTGTTAATAGGCAAAATTGCCGTATATGGGATGAACACAACCCACATGAGCTTGACCAGGTGGCAATGCATCCACAAAAAGTTACTGTTTGGTGCGGATTTTGGTCTGGCGGCGTCATTGGTCCGTACTTCTTCGAAAACGACGTTGGCGAGGCCATCACCGTTAACGGCGAGCACTACTGATCAATGATAAATAATTTCTTTTGGCTTGAATTGAACAATATGGACGTGAACGACATGTGGTTCCAGCAAGATGGCGCTACTTGCCACACGGCGAACGACACAATGGACATTCTGCATGAACGGTTTGAGGGTAGGGTTATCTCTCGCAGAGGTGACGAGAATTGGCCACCAAGATCGTGTGATGCCACCAAGATCATGTAATTTGACTCCGCTAGACTTGTTCTTGTGGGGTTTTCTGAAGTCGCAGGTCTATGCCAATAAGCCACAATCGACCGTTGCCCTGAAAGCCAACATAACGCAGGCCATCGCTCAGATTCAGCCGGATCTATGCAGCAGAGTCATTAAAAATTGGACCTCTCGGATTCGTGCCATACAGTGATGCCAGATCTACTGATAAAGCAGTAGATCTACCTGATTTTAGAGATATCTACTGACTTATTTCCAAAAATTCGAGAAATCTACCTGCTTTTTTCAATTTTATGGATAAATCCAAGCTACTAAATATACAAAAACGAATTCCGTCTATTCAAAAACGTGTCTGTTAATAGTCATTGCCTACTCTGTGGCAGCGACGTTTCCATCAGTCGAGGAAACAGAATGTTTATAGGTTTGACATACTTCTGGTAAAGCAGCAGCCATGTTATTATATTCCCGAAGTTCAAGACTGACGACGAATGAACAACACGCCTAGCACAACAAATGTCAGAAGTACCTATGTCAAATTGGTAGATCATACTTCAGACGTTGTCCTATAATTTTTTATCAAAATCGATTTAGCACTTTTTGAGAAAAATAGCAAAATATATACTTAGATATTGTTTTAGTTCGTGGTTCTTGTATCTATGTTACCAAATATCGTCGACAAATGTGAACCGATTTTAATGCTTCTTTTTCCACATAAATTAGTATGAAATGACAACTTCTGCCAACCCTCGCCCATACAAATACAGATACAGATTAAAAATAGCGGAACATTTTGTTGAACAAATCATAAGACATTTCCAATCTATAGCCTAGGGCAGGCCTGTCCAACATACGGCCCCCGGGCCACAATGTGACCCGCATTAGTCCTACAATCCGGCCCGTGACGACATCAATAGATATTGCGCAATATTAGTTAACTCGATCATCTACTTATCTATCTTCTTTCGGCCCGCTATGGTTACAAAAATAGTAAACCTGGCCCTCCACAAAATTATGTTGGACACCCCTGGCCTAGGGTATGTGCTCCATTTATTTAAGATATTTTAATCTAAATACGACAGTGGTAAGTGAAAAATATTTTCTTTTGGTGTGACAGCAGGCTTATGTGTATGTTACTAAGACTATTACATGAAATTACTGACGATATTTATGACAACAATATCAACTTTTACTGTCCACTGATTTTTTCCTGAGTCTACTGATTTTTTTTCTCAATTTCTACTGCTTCTTTCGGATTTCATCTGACAACACTGCCAACATACGAAGCCGCGGCGGACATTTGAACAATGTCATATTCCATCCATAATGGCATAAATAGGCCTTTCAAATAAAAAATAAATTTCATGAATATCTCACACACATCTTGTTTTATTCAATTTTAACATCGACCCGTCCTTGTTGAAAGACCCTTTATCTATAAAACCACCCCCTATTGGAGTCCTAACCCTCCCTCTTGGTATGGCCGTTTGGACCTCTTCCTTTTTTAAATCAGATGTAAGAGTAAAAAATTGAGAACCTCCTTCTTTTTTGTAGTCGGTTAACAAAAGTAAACTTCTGGCAACCCTACTTGCATATCTGACGTTTTGCAACAAGAAGCGCGTGTACAGCATACGGCGCCATCTGACACAAATTTCTGATAGTATGCGAGGTCTAGTACAAAATATATGGTAGACGGGCCTCTCAAGAATTCTGATGACGTTTCAATCCGGCGCGCATTAGAACCGGATGACCGGCAAGAAACATTTCTTACAATAGTTACAATATGCGGGTTCTAGTACAAAATGTATGCGCTAGAATGTTTCTATTAGAAGCTTCGGTTAATATGCGACCGGTCTAAATCTGACATTCGATTCGAGAACGACATAAAATCTCTCATTTCAGTTAAGTTGCCGAAGAATTCTGAATCAAAGCACTGATGACTTAAGTTATTACATAAACATTTTATTATTATTTGATTGCGAGTGCGAGCGTTTAGTAGTAATGTAGTTATTTTTAGTGCCTCTATGCGACATTAGTTACCACCAAGGATATAAATATATAATACATGGGGCACACTAAAAGTTTTGCACTTCTAGCTAATCGAAACTATTTGAATCCCGAATGTTATATTTTTTTAAACGTTGCAACCTTCTTAGTAATAAAAAAAAACAATCGGTGGGAAATGATTTGTCAATTGTTTTTATCACACATCAAAGTTCTACGTACGCAACGAAAATGGAATTAAGTCGAGAAGATTTTAGAGCGTTTATTCTTTTATGATTTTAAAAGTTCTCTCTCTCCGCAAGACTGTGCCGCTCGTCTTCAAAATGCTTTTGGGAGAGAAGCACCTTGTTTGGCGATGGTTTGCTGAATTTGAGAGAGGTCGAGTTTCTTTACATGACGAATTTCGTGAAGGGCGGCCTTCAACTGCCGTCACGAAAATAATGTGGCTACTGTTAAGCGGCTAATTGAAGAAAACCCGCGGATTACCTATGAGACAATTCGAGGACTATTGGGGATTGGTATGAGCCAAATTCAGAAAATTTTACACGAAGAATTGAAAGTTCGGAAACTTTGCTGTCGTTGGATCCCTCATGAACTGACAGCGGAGCAGAAGCGGGCTCGCGTGGAATGATGCTCACAGATGCTACTGAAGTACGACCACGGACATTCTAATGCTGTTTATGACATTGTCACAGAAGACGAAACGTGGATTTATTGTTTTGAACCCGGAAAAAAACAGCAATCTTGTAAATGGGTGTTTGAAAATGAGAACAGGCCAACAAAAGTGAGGCAGGCGAGAAACGTTGGTAAAAAAATGATCGCGTTTTTTTTCTCAGCTTCGGGTCCCATCTGTACAATTCCACTTGAAGATCAAAAGAGTGTTAATGCCGAGTGGTATTCTACCATTTGTTTACCCAGGGTGTTAGAAAAAGTTCGCGAAAGACGACCCAAAAGCCGCGTTCTCCTACATCATGACAACGCTTCTTCACACACGGCCAACAAAACAAAGTCATTTTTAGCTTCCGAAAAAGTACAAATCGTCATCCATCCTGCGCATAGCCCCGACCTAGCACCCTGTGATTTCTGTATTTTCCCCAAAGTCAAAGATTTGATGAGAGGTTTTACTTTTACCAAGTCCGATCTTCAACTTCGATCGCATGAAAAAAATTTTTAAAATGTAAAGTAGAGTATTTTGAAAAGCAATAAACATAATATTTTGGTTATAACATGTTGTTTTTTCAAGTTACGCAAAACTTATAGTGTGACCTACGTATACTGGATGACTTCTATTTCCACTAGGTAGCACTTGTGGCATGTTTTTTGGCAACTAACAGTACCATTACACAAAGTAGGTATGGAGCCAAATGAAATTTTTAAAACTCCATACGCTTGGTATTAGTTAAATGTTTGTGTACCGGCCTATTAATAGGTACAATGAGACCTCCTCTGTTTGTGGCAGAAAAAGATCTGGCCGTCCACGTAGTGTTCTTACTAAAAAGGTGGTCAAAGCAGTAAGGGAAAGAATTCGAAGAAATTCTGTCCGAAAGCAAAAGATTTTATCTCGGGAGATGAAGATAGCACCTAGAACCATGTCGCGTATTTTAAAAGATGTCTTTCGCAAAGCGACGGTTACGGCTACCTACACCGCGCGCCGCTTTCGATCGCATCGCGAAGGGATCGATCGTTGTTTCGCGACACGCACGGACGTGTCGACTCCGCGTTTGCGTTGAGTCCCATCAACCGCCGAGTTCGTCGGACCGGACTCTCCCACTCACATCCCAACCAACCCTAGACACAGAGCCGATGTGTAAAACATTGTGCTTACTAAAGCCTTTCCAAGCTCAATCGCTATAGAGGTGCTGTATGACCTAAATACGCAGCACCTCCCAATCCTTATTACAACGGACTTATTATCTGAAACGACTGCACCAAGAACCTTATCAACCAAAATTAACTGGGAAGCATACGGCGCAGCCCTACAAGACCTATGTATCGGCCCTCTGACTACCCCAGATGAAGGGGAAAACGCTGCGAGAATGCTCACTGCGCGCATACAGGCGGCTAACCGCCGCTACAATCACATGCCTTAAGCCCACACCGCCGGAACGAGCTCCCGGCCCACCTACACGCACTTCTGCGCCGAAAGCGCGAACTACGCCGTCTGTGGGGTCTCTATCGCTGCCCACGAATAAAACATGAACTCAATAACCCTCACCACTCGGCTGTCTGAAAGCGTGAAGGCATGGCGTGGAGCCACTTGGGAGGCACGCATCGACCGTGTATCCGAAAATACCACTGACCTCTTCCGCTTAAACAGAGAGTTAACCAAATCACCCACGCCCGGTGCTGGATAGCGCAGGTAGGCGTTGTTACGCCGCTATTGACCGGGCCAACATCCTGGCCGACCACTTGGAGGTCCAATTTACCCCCCACCCGGCAGCTGCTGCCGCAACCGAGCACCACACACAAGTGGAGGACCGCGTGGAAGATTTCCTGATGGCCTGAACCCCAAACTTTCGAGGAGAACTATTTATCTCTCCCGTCGAGCTAAGGACCGGCCGGCCGCCCTTCGCTTGCCCAAGCGAAAGACGCCAGGACCGGACGGAATCCCGACTACCGCACTCACTCAGCTACCTAAGAGGTATCTGGTGGCACTTACCAGGCTCTAATGGTATTCTCCGCACAGGCCACTTTCCAGAGGTATGGAAAGAGGGGCGCGTCATCGTCCTCCCGAAACCAGGTAAACATAAACGTTTACACGAAAAAAACATAAAAATAATCTCCTAAACTAAGCAAAATCGTAGAACTCCTTAATATAAGGCACCTAAATTTTAGCTTTGAACGTCAACTCCCCGGCCACTCTGTATATGGCCCCCCTTTATTTACTTTTTATTTATTTCTGTTGTAAATATTCAACCAAATATTCTGTAAATATTTCAAGCGTCTACATGTTGCCTTTATTAATATCGAACAAAAAAATCACGTTTGTTGTATGAGAACCCCCCTTTAAATATTTATTTTATTTCAATTTAATTATTTATTTTTAAAGTGAATATATTACTTCTGTGAGTATTTCAAGCGTCTACCTTTTGCCGTTATTAATATCGAGCAAAAAACGACAAAAAATCACGTTTGTGGTATTGGGGCGGGCTCCAATACCACAAACGTGATTTTTTGTCGTAAGTATTTATTTCAACAGAGTACAATATTCAACAATAAATTTTATTAAAAAAAATAAAACCGACTTCAAAACACTAAAATGCTAAAAATAATCCTAACACTTAAGTACCTAATCAGTTACTTTTGGAGTCGGTGCCAGCCGATGAGAGATTCAATGTTTTTGTTTGCACCGACTCCAAAAGTAACTGATTAGGTACTTAAGTGTTAGGATTATTTTTAGCATTTCAGTGTTTTGAAGTCGGTTTTATTTTTTTTAATAAAATTTACTTATTTCATCAATTTTTTGTGATAAATCCTAATCTAACTGCTGAACACCGATTTCATCCCCTATTTTCCTACCCTTAGGGGTGATTTTTATTTTGCAAACTTTTATCATATTATCTTTGAAGTATAAGCTATTCAATAAAACAAAAATCATATTTGTCGAAGATAGGTAACAAGAACCACAACCAAAATATTATCTGGGTATATATTTGTTGATTTTCTCAAAAAGTTCTAAATCAATTTCGATAAAATTTATATGGGACCACCTCTGAAGTATGATCCACCAAACAAAAAAAGAATCATTAAAATCGATTCATAATTGGCGGAGTAATCGCGTAACAAATATACAAAAAAAAAAAACATACAGTCGAATTGAGAACCTCCTCCTTTTTTGAAGTCGGTTGAAAATACATCATCTGTGAAAAGGTAAATGGGCATTTTGTTCGGACGTGTCACCCACCAGTGCAGCGACCACTAATGAAACTATGTAGTTACAACTAGGATAATTATGTTAAAGACTATGAATACTACCCACCCAATGATATGTCGCATTCGCAAATATATTTTTTTAGCAAAACAAGTATTAATAGTCTTAGTAATAGGGCAATTTACACTTTGGATACGGAACCCTAAAAAGTAACGTGATTCTACTCTTTTAGGTCTGTCAATATTACTGCCAGCAGCAGCCCAACCAGTACCCCCACAATTAGCAGCAACCCCACAACCAGCAGCGCGTCGCGGCAGTCAACAGTGCTCTCACGTCAAGCTCTCTCTGGGCAGCAAATCGACGACGCACTCATAAGGAGGATGAGGCTAGGTAAATAGATATTTTCAAGTCTAACCACATCTATATTAAAAAAGCGGATTGCTAAGTAAATATCTCTTTTTTTTTCTCAACTAGGAAGTGAGGACGAGTCTGAGGTCAGCGATCAAGAGGACGATAGCGTAGGCTGCGTACGTGTTCCAAGGCAGACCCAGCTCCTCATGGATACTCCCGTTGATACAGCACTGGAAACTACCTTATTCTCTCGTCCTCTCCCCGAGGCTGCTTCTGCTGCTGCGGCTGTTGCTGCTTCGGCGTCACCTGATTCGGACACTACCGATGCTTCATCCTCTGCAGCTGCTTCATCATCAATTAATTTTAAGCCAAATAACTTCTTAGAGTTTGAATGGAGACCGTTTCCTGAAACTCCAACTCCACCTGAGTTGCGAAGGGAAACATTCTCGCAGAGCAACGGTGCGACCACGCCGCTCTATGACCCGTATGAACTTTTTATAGCCATATGGGATAAAGAGTTTCTGTCACAAATTGTGACAGAAACTAACCGGTACGCAGAACAGACTGTTGCTCGGATGATGGCCCAAAATAGTCTTCGTCCAAGCAGCAGAATTTGCGAATGGGTAGATACCAACGGCGATGAGCTATATACGTTTTTCGGGATTGTTATAGCTATGGGGGTTGTCATCAAGTCTCAAATAGTCGAGTACTGGAATGTTACCAAACACATTTTTGCCACTCCCGGGTTTCGCGTGCACATGAGTATTCGCCGTTTTCAGCTACTGTGTAGCATGTTACATTTCAATAACAACGAAGACTTGTGCACGCGAAACTTAGATGCGACCCAAGCGAAATTGTTTAAGGTGCAGCCATTATTGGACCATTTGAACCAGAGATTTTCAGATTTGTATTTATTGCGACAAAACATTGCACTAGACGAGTCGCTACTCCTGTGGAAGGGTGGGTTAGATATTAACCAATTTATTCCAAACAAGGCCGCTACCGTCGGAATAAAAAGCTACGAACTGTGCGAGTCTCAAACAGGCTATTTATGGCGGTTTGAAATATACGCGCACCAAAGGCATGATGATGTGCTCAATGCTAGTCTCCCTGTACAGTTGCAAGGCTCTACGGCGACACTTGTACTGCGGCTGCTAGATGGCCTCGAATTCAGGGGCCATACCATCTGGATGGACAACTTCTATAACTCGCCAGCATTAGCAAGAAAACTTAAAAGTATTGGTTTTGACTGCGTAGGAACTCTCAGAACCAATCGACAGCTTGTTCCTGCAGAGTTGTCCGATATGACGAAATCCAGTATGAGGCCCGGGCAGCTTTCAGGTTTTACCAGCGGCGATGTTGATGTCATGGTATGGAGAGATCAAAATCGCGTAGCGATGATCTCAACATACCATGGGAACGCCGTCTCCGCTGATAATGGCGTTCTGAAGCCCATTCTCATACGGGACTACAATATCTGCATGGGGGGGGTCGATAAAAAAGACCAAATGCTGGCGATGTACCCAGTCGAGCGCAAGGGCAATAAGGTGTGGTACAAAAAAATATTTCGCAGACTTTTAAATGTGTCCGTACTGAACTCATTTATTATACACAAACAGTCTTCAGCGGTCACTAAACTCAGCCACCGCAATTTCCGCATGCAATTGGTCCACAAACTACTGCACAGACACTCCACTCCACACACGCCTTCAGTTTCTAAGCCTGTTACTTTTAAGGATGCTAAATTTCACTGCCCTGCAGAGCACCCATTTTTGCCGAATGGGAGCACACGTCTTCGTCGGGTATGCGTCGTGTGCAAATCTCGTGTAGCTACTTTCTGTAATGGCTGCGACAAGTCTGTGTGCCTCTTCAAATGCTGGCGTACTCTCCATACGGACGATGGCCCAAAATAGTCTTCGTCCAAGCAGCAGAATTTGCGACTCCAATGCTCCATAAGGACTGATTTCCTGAACGTTTTATGTATAATATAATGTATTAAAACTTGTACCATATCTTTGCGCTTTTTTTATTTTATTTTTTGGTAATAGGGTTGCTCACCGTGGTCTCTGGTAGGCTTATGTTCAGAATAAGACTTTTTTTGTTTTCTGTCCATTTAGGCCTCCCCTTATGTCCAGCTCTGGGCTTGTCGTCGTTGGGTAGGCTTTTGTCCAGCCGTGTATTCCTTCCATTGAATGTTTTAGTACTCCATCGTTCTGTCGCATTACATACATTTCTTAGGGATGGATTGACCATAGGCTTTCAACTTTTGAATGATGTCGAAACAGCAAGACTTACTTGCTATATTTATAGTTTGATATGTGTTTACATAGTAAATGTATTTTTCATTATTGTAATACTCAAAATAGAAACAAACTTGATGTCCCGAGCCTCAGCTATTTGAGGCTCGGGACATCAAGTTTGTTTCTTTATATGATAAAGTTGATAATTTTTAGGGACATATTTAATTTGTCAATATACTTTATGAACGACCTGTTTATAAGTTTAAAATTAACATTATTAATCCTTAAGAAAAAAGGATATTAAAAAGTAGACGATCATTTAAACGACAAAAGCTCATCGGCTTTATATTTTTCCCAATTCATACTTACAACATGTCGTGTCTTTTTAACGTTCCTAAATTGCATTCATATCTTGTAACTGTATTTCCTGTTTTCAGTTCGATCATAAAAAGTGGCGGAGTTTGTTGCCATATCTTCTTATCACCACATAATAGGTAGTCCCTGAAACGCCTTTGCAGGATCGTCACATGTACTTTAGCCTTAAGATTGTCAACTTACTCCTACGTGCCACGTTAATTTAAGTGTTGAATGAACATAGGCAACGCACATGCCATTTGAATTCTTTTATTTAACTTAGTTCATTAATTTAAAAATATATATAATTGTGAAATAAGATGTTTTTTAATAATTTTCTTAATGTAGATACTTCAATGTTATGATGATTGAAAAACCATTGTAATAAATACATTATAATTATGTTACTCATGTAGAAGATTCAGTTTTAAAAAGTTGTATCTTTGTGATATGTAAACTAAACTTTATAATCTTTGAGTATCTAACCTATGGAGATGCCGTAAAAGGACTTAACCTTGCACGAATGTTACAAATCACTAAACTAATTTTAAAACTAAACAAAAATTTCGTTTAAAATATCAATGTGTACAAGATTCGCGGTCATCATTTCAGCCATGGGACGTCCACTGCTAAACATAGGCCTCCCCCAGTGACTTTAGATTGGCCGGTTGGAAGCGGCCTGCATCCTCCTGCAACCTTTACCAGGTCGTCTGTCCACCTTGTAGGTGGAAGTCGTAAACTGCACTTGCCGGTACCTGGCCTCTATTCCAGAACCTTTCTGCCCCATTGGCCGTCAGTTCTCCGTGCTATGTGCCCCGCCCACAGCCATTTCAGCTTGCTAATCGCTTCGCTTGGCGGTAGGTACTTTGAAAAATTTTTTAGTATTTAAGTTACATGATATATTAATTTCCACATCCAGTATTTTCGCCAGAAAACTTGTGCAAAAACACCTCTTTTACATGTATTCTCCTTACCCTTCGCCTTAAATCCGATGTATGTACTTAGCATGTATATTTTTTTAAATGCTTATTTTAGTTATATTTTTATTTTAATCTATTAGATAGATACAATGGCTGAAGAGAAAGCCTTTCGTTGTTTTACGTACTCTATATCATTAGCTTAAGATAAGCTCTTAAAATACTAATATTTATGAAGTTAAAAATAAAATATAAGTTTTTGTATAAAAAGAACACATTTTTAGTCCTTTGTCCTTTAACAGATTTTTCTTTAACTCGCCCTGTATAGTAACACAAAGAATACAATGTCGAAAGTAATATGGCGAATAACATGGTGCGGTGGTAAATTTTACCATATGCAAATTAAATTCTTTATTTGCAATAAAACATGGTATTACAGGTGTTACTTACATATTATAAAGATCTATGACATGTTTTGCCCAATATAGTTGGGCATGCAAAGTGACAAATTAATTTATTTTTATTTTATTTTTATTTATTTTAGGAAGATTTACAGTTTCAATAATACAGTAAACTAGTACAATATACTGTGGTTCAATACTAATTACAAATCTCCACATATGAGTAACCAGACGGGTAAGGATAAGTCTAAGTGAGGCAACTAAGAAATAAACAATATTAACTTAGTAATAATAATAAATGTAACAGGCTATTGTCAAAGTTCGAGAATCTCAAAATATGTCCTTGTCATTTGTCGCTTTATCGAGGCAATGCTGGTAAAGAACAAATCAATATCAATAGACAGTTTAGAAAAACTACGAATTAAAAAGGCATTCTGTCTGTAGTTAGTATTTGCAGCGGGTATATTAAGAATCGGGCGCGATCGAAACATAAGCAGATTAGTGTTTAGTGAGATCTTGGATAATAAATCTGGGCTATCTGTCATACCAGTGGCTATTTGTGTCAAAAAACATATGTCACTTATGTTGCGTCTCGTCTCTAGGGGCAGAAAGTGGTATCGTTTACACCGATGTTGATAATTAGTAGGAACACACGATTATTCAAATTCAAAAGAAATTACATCAAATTAGTCATACCAAGGAAACATACAAGTCCAGTTTTTTTAATCTAAGTAAGTCATTTAGATCATAGAAATCATTCAAGTGTAACCATTCATACAGTTTTTTTTTAAATTGACTACCTTAAAAATGCTTTTACTCAACGCCTTCGTGCCTAATATTTTGAAATAAACTATTTAAGATCGTTTGATAAATATTTTTTTTACACCAATAGCCGGACAGTTTTTATTGTATTTTCGTAGTTTTAGTTGTATTCTACAAGATTTAGTAAATAATGTCTAATATCGAGTATTATTAAGTTATTAGTTCTTATTGATAAATAAATTGATCTGCTTAATACAATGTATTTTATTCCTTTTTCCGAAAACGTGTCTTAAAAACTAATTCGGCATGCCTTTTTCCCCTGGATGGGTTTACATACATTTTCTCATATTTTTGGTCTTTTACTTATATTCAATTATATCAAAAAGTCCTGATTATATTGAACTACCTGTATTCTTAGTCATTTATTGCGTCGACAAATAAATGAAAAGAGGCCACGTACTGGAAAGCGCAGCGTAGTTCTATCTATTTTACCTTAATTCTATCTTATAGTTCTATCTTAATTTAATATTTAATCATTGATTTAAATAGTGAACAAATCACTACACGTTTACCATACAAGACACACTAACGCCATCTATTAGAATTACCTTAAACTGTGTCGTAGACGATTATTTATACAGCAACACACCATGCGTTGCTTTCTATTATGCCAAACGTTGAGATTAGAGGTGGGTTATACTAGGTAAAAGTCAATATCTGTTATCACTGTTACTATTGCAGAAAAATAACAATTCCAAATATCTGTTAAAAATTGCATGATATTTGGTTCACTGTAAGAATAATGTGGCTGAAATATGGCTATCTTCTGCAGTGTTTGATAGCAAGCCTTACAGAATATACCAGAATACTCCACAAAACTAAACCAACATAAAAATATCTTTTTATATGTTTTTTCTATTGAAATAACTTGTTTTTCATTTTATCTTGAGACAGGAAAATCGGAACACAAATATCTCAAAAAAATATTAATTTTTATCACAAGTCATATAAATATTCATAGTTTCATAAATCAGATCAAGACTGTCTTCCTAAAATATTTTTAGTTCAAGTTTAATTACTCTGAAAGATTACAGACAAAACTCGATATTATTCGCAAAAGTTTGTAACTTCAGAATGAAAAAAAAGGTCAAAAAATTTTTGAACAAAGAACATGTACATCAATGAATGAATCACTGACCTGTAAAAACCTGGACTAGCCGCTGTCAAAATAAAGTCATTCCTACTAGACGATCGCAATTTTGGTGCCGAGCTACAGTTTAAACAGATGCGAGCGAACCATGAAACTAATTTAGTAAAGGACGCAAGATAGGCAGTCTTATGCAGTATTCTTCAAAATTAGTTCTCAGCACTCTCACTTTGTGACATTATAAAAGGGTGGACCTTTGGAGCTCCTTTGAGCTCATGGTTTATGGTATGAAACACTAGGTAAATCAATTAACACATAGGAAACGAGAACAGAACATAGCGACATAATTTTAGAGCTTATCTATATCCTATGGTGCGGTTTGGTGTGTATCCGAATGAAAAAAATAACAGATAACTTTAGTCTTTTCACACGCTCACATCAAATTAATTTACGTAAACCTCATCAAAGGCGTTTCAAAGTTAAACGAAAGGTAAACGAAATTACCTTTCGTTTGTCAGATTGACTATTTTGTCTTTGAAGCTTATGTCGAGCTCAAGTAATGTCTGTCTGTATTATGCTATGTGTATCCGAAATAACCTGAATGAGAAAACAACAGATATTTAATGCATCTAGATTTAGAAGTCTCGTAAGCATAAAACTTGACATTTCAATCTAGTCGTATAAAATAACAGATACACAACCTTTCCAAATTAGGAAGTCAATAGTTGCCTAATACACTTATGATTTTATATATCATTTTAATTTAGTAGCTTGAAATATCTGTTCCTTCACCTTTCTAAATTACGAAGTTGGAAAGTAGCCTTTAATTGCACTACATTTAGATACATTTTAATTTAGTAGGTTGAAATATGTGTTCTTCGGGCGTAACAGCTGTAACAATTGTTACTGTTGTGACTGCTGTTACTTGAGTAACACTTGTTCCAGTGGAACAACTGGGACTGATGTTACTTCAGTAACAACTGTTTCGTTGGAGCAGTTGTAACTTCTGGGACTGCTGTTACTAGAAGTGAGGCGTATTTATCTAAACAGGTATTTAGAACAGATATTTTAAAGTAACCAGCAATACTTGTTATCTCATACGCTAAATACTCGTTACCGTCGGTAACAGCAGCAACAGTAGTAACAATTGTTCCAACATAACAATTGTTACTCAAGTAACAGCAGTCCCAGAAGTAACAACTGCTCCAACGAAACAGTTGTTACTGAAGTAACATCAGTCCCAGTTGTTCCACTGGAACAAGTGTTACTCAAGTAACAGCAGTCACAACAGTAACAATTGTTACAGCTGTTACGCCCGAAGAACACATATTTCAACCTACTAAATTAAAATGTATCTAAATGTAGTGTAATTAAAGGCTACTTTCCAACTTCGTAATTTAGAAAGGTGAAGGAACAGATATTTCAAGCTACTAAAATAAAATGATATATAAAATCATAAGTGTATTAGGCAACTATTGACTTCCTAATTTGGAAAGGTTGTGTATCTGTTATTTTATACGACTAGATTGAAATGTCAAGTTTTATGCTTACGAGACTTCTAAATCTAGATGCATTAAATATCTGTTGTTTTCTCATTCAGATTATTTCGGATACACATAGCATAATACAGACAGACATTACTTGAGCTCGACATAAGCTTCAAAGACAAAATAGTCAATCTGACAAACGAAAGGTAATTTCGTTTACCTTTCGTTTAACTTTGAAACGCCTTTGATGAGGTTTACGTAAATTAATTTGATGTGAGCGTGTGAAAAGACTAAAGTTATCAGTTATTTTTTTCATTCGGATACACACCAAACCGCACCATAGGATATAGGATATAGATAAGCTCTAAAATTATGTCGCTATGTTCTGTTCTCGTTTCCTATGTGTTAATTGATTTACCTAGTGTTTCATACCATAAACCATGAGCTCAAAGGAGCTCCAAAGGTCCACCCTTTTATAATGTCACAAAGTGAGAGTGCTGAGAACTAATTTTGAAGAATACTGCATAAGACTGCCTATCTTGCGTCCTTTACTAAATTAGTTTCATGGTTCGCTCGCATCTGTTTAAACTGTAGCACGGCACCAAAATTGCGATCGTCTAGTAGGAATGACTTTATTTTGACAGCGGCTAGTCCAGGTTTTTACAGGTCAGTGATTCATTCATTGATGTACATGTTCTTTGTTCAAAAATTTTTTGACCTTTTTTTTTCATTCTGAAGTTACAAACTTTTGCGAATAATATCGAGTTTTGTCTGTAATCTTTCAGAGTAATTAAACTTGAACTAAAAATATTTTAGGAAGACAGTCTTGATCTGATTTATGAAACTATGAATATTTATATGACTTGTGATAAAAATTAATATTTTTTTGAGATATTTGTGTTCCGATTTTCCTGTCTCAAGATAAAATGAAAAACAAGTTATTTCAATAGAAAAAACATATGAAAAGATATTTTTATGTTGGTTTAGTTTTGTGGAGTATTCTGGTATATTCTGTAAGGCTTGCTATCAAACACTGCAGAAGATAGCCATATTTCAGCCACATTATTCTTACAGTGAACCAAATATCATGCAATTTTTAACAGATATTTGGAATTGTTATTTTTCTGCAATAGTAACAGTGATAACAGATATTGACTTTTACCTAGTATAACCCACCTCTAGTAAGGACTAAAAGTCACCAAAGTTTGAAGAAAGTGCGGGTTGAAAAGCGCGGGAAACGTTGGACGCGACGGGCGCCTTTTTTGCTTCAGAGTTTTTGAAAAAAATATTTTTCACTGTATAGATCAGTATCGTATAGTTTTCTTGTAAATTTATTGTTTTGTGTATATATTTTATTTAGTTAGTGTATTTATTTTGCTGCATCGGTAAGTTTGCACAAACTTTTCTCGTTATGAACGACCCACCTGATGAACCTGATCCAGGGGATCCTGATGTTCCTCCAGCAGCAGATTTTGTAACTGTAGCATCCCAAGAATCAGAAACAGATTACTCAAATTATTCAACATCAGGTTCTGCTCCCCCTCGCAAACGTAGTCGAAATAAAAAAAGTCGGAGACATCAAGAAAAAGTTGAGCGCAGACACAATTCTAATGATTGTGAACTTGTTGATTCCCCGGTGCCCTCGCAACAAGAAGACACGATTTTATCTTCTAACGTTTCAGATTTGCCTCGATCCAATCCTACTCCAATTGCACGTAATCTCTACAATGAATCTGATAGTGCCCCCTATGTAGTTCATGTTCAGAAAATTGAAACAAATCCTAATGAAGGTTCTTCTATGCATTCACTTACATTCGGGAAATTTCTTAAACAGAATTCTTTTCAGTGCATAGTAAATGGTAGCGTGAAACAAATAGGCCGTAACAAAATTTCCATATCATTTTCTAACTTCAATCATGCTAATTTGTTCCTGACACACAACAGCTTAGTATCCAATAGTTACAAAGCTTTTATTCCTACCTTCAATGTCACAAGGATGGGTTTAGTTAGAGGTATACCAGCTGATTGGTCCCCTGAAGAGATAATCGAAAACATTACAGTGCCAGATGACTGTGGGAAAATTATTAAAGTTAGACGGCTTAATTATAAAACATTTGTTGATGGTGCTCCAATTTGGAAACCATCACAGTCTATAGTACTAACTTTTGATGGCCAAGTCTTACCAAAACGTATATTTATATGTTACAATGCCTTGCCGGTTGAACTGTACATATTTCCCACCATCCAGTGCTATAATTGTTGCCGCTTTGGACATACCAAGTTACAGTGTCGGTCTAAGCCACGATGTTATAAATGTGGCCAGAATCATGCTGGTGATACTTGTCAAACTGATGAAATCAAAGCTTCATGTTGCTTATGTTCAGGATATCATTATGCTACTAGTAAAACTTGCCCTGAATTTCTTAGGCAAAAAAATATTAAAACTTCAATGGCTACAAATTCAATGTCATATGCTGAAGCTTCCAAAGTACATCCACCAGTATCAAAGTCATATGCTGACATTCTTGTTTCTAAACCTGATAAGCAAGTTAACTCAGAAAAGACACCTAACCCTAGTGTATCTTACAATAAAACAGTATTTTTAAAACCTCGTTCTCCTCCTCGGCTCAACAAGGGCTATGACCAAGAGGCTCATGAGGCAATAATTAGGGAAAACTTAATGCCTTCCCCATCTAATGGGTGTGCTCTAAATTTATCAGATAAACAACATCAAGATTCACAGTGTTCATTACCGGAGTTAATAGTTGCATTAATTAATATAGTTTCAAAGTCTAACTTAAGTTCACCGTCCCACGCTGCCTATATTATAGAAAAATGTATGAGAGTCATTCAAGATGGCAATGCAAGCTAAGCTGCTACAGTGGAACTGTTGCAGCGCTATTAGTAAAAAAAGCGAGATTATTTACTTGATAAACAAATATGAGCCATTTGTCTTTGCCCTTGCTGAGACATGGCTCAAACCCATACATAATTTCAAATTGCATGGATATACGTCTGTCAGAGATGACAGACCTGATGGGTATGGTGGTGCTGCACTGCTAATAAAAAATTCAGTGCCATTCACTATAGTCACACTACCTGCTCATAATGTAAATATGTCTATTATAGCTATTAATGTATATAACATCTGTATAGTTTCTTTGTACATACCCTACCCATCTGTAGCTATTTTAAATGTAATTAACAATCTATTTTCCATCATTCCTAGGCCCTTTTTAGTATTAGGTGATTTCAACTGTCACCATCAATCTTGGGGCAGCTCTGCCACTAACAGTTTCGGAGAAGACTTAATTGAAATATTTGATAGACATAACATTTGCTTATTAAATACAGGAGCACCCACCCGCCGTACACCACCAGGCCATAATAAAAGTGCTGTTGACCTCTCAATATGTCCACCTAATTTAGCCTCCACTCTGTCCTGGGAAACATTTGTGTCTACTTTAGGCAGTGACCATTTCCCAATAATCATTACTTTTCCATTTAGTAGGGCAACGAAATCTAATCACAAACCTAGATTAAGATACAATCTTCCTAACAGAACAGATCACTTTTGGAATAAATATAGGAATTGTGTTGAAAGTAGAGTGTCTTCTCTTCCAGCATTAAATTCAAGTAACCAAAATGTATGTGTAGAGTCATTTGCTAAAATATTAATAGATGCTGCCAATGAAGTTTTTCCCAAAAAAAACAATTCTCCTACAAAAATTCCTTCTCCACCATGGTGGGATAGAGACTGTACAGCAGCAATAAAGAAACGTAAGGAGGCAGAAAAAGCCTATAAGAATAATATGAACGATCACAACTTTAATATATTATCTAAAATTAACGCTGACACACGAAAACTTTTTAAAAACAAGAAGTTCGAAGGTTGGCGGAAATTCTGTGACTCTATATCACCAAATACTCATCCAACCTTAGTATGGCGGAACATTAAACGTTTTAGATCGGCTATGTCTAATTCGTCTTTCAACACAATCCCTGAATCCCTTGCTGATGAATTTCTGAATAAATTAGCTCCTCCCTGGGTTCCAGAAAACATTGACCTATTCCCTTCGCCTTCAGAGGAACCTACTGGTTTAAATTCTCCTTTCACACTCAATGAACTTAAAGGTGTCATTCGTAATACCAAGGATTCTGCTCCTGGAGCAGATGGTATTTCATACTCATTTTTTGTAAATATTTCTGATGATATTCTTTGTTATTATTTGGCCATTATCAATGACATAATGTTGACAGGTGTCATTCCTCCATCTTGGAAATTTTTTTTTTTTTTTTATTTGGGTTTTACGGCTCTGGGTTCCAGCCCTTTTAAGCCAATCGTTGTTTTCATACAAAGAGTTAAAAGTTTAAACAGTTCATTTTTAGATAAAAATTATCCGCTTGGAAGTGTGAATATGTTCAATGTTTTTCATAATTATTGTTCAATCATTTCACTGAAATTCACTTTTTCACCGAACGAATCACAGAGTACCGAGAGATGATACTATGAATTTGTAGAGAGCCTTGAAGAATTTGGGATCACTAAGAAGTACGTGCAGATTCTGAGGCACAGCCTTACACACTTCTTGAAGGTCGTTGATCATTACAAGTCTTTGTATGCCGAAGCTTCTACATTTCATAATTATGTGTTCTAAATCAGCTGCTGGTTCTTCATTACAATGTGGGCATTCGGCACTCGATATCAGGTTAAGTCTCTTCAGGTGAGTGGGAGTATGACAATGGCCAAATCTTAGCCTATTGATGATGGTTATATATTGTCTATTATCAATATAATCATTCTTGCGATGGTACCAAGGTTTGGCGGGCGGGCCATCTTGGAAATCGCAGATAGTATTGCCAATTTTAAAACCAGGTAAACTCCCCTCTGACGCATCTGCTTACCGTCCAATAGCGTTATCATCGGTATTACTTAAGTTAGCTGAACACCTAGTGAAAAATCGTTTGGAGTGGTATGTGGAAAGTAATAGTTTTTTGGCAGACAGTCAATTCGGCTTTAGGAAAGGTAGATGTACACTGGATAGTGTAAGTTTATTTATTTCGGATATTCGGCGCGGCTTTACACTAAACGAATCCGTAATAGCTGTTTTTCTCGACATAAATTCTGCATACGATAATGTTGTTTTATCCGTTTTAAAAACAAAATTGGACGCTTTGGGAGTTCCCTACCTATTAAGCAATTTTATTTTACGAATTTTATCTGACCGATTTATAGTACTCCCTGTTCCTGACTTTAATGAAAAGAGATCTGTAAATAGAGGCCTTCCTCAAGGGTCGGTTTTGAGCCCACTTTTGTATAATATATACACCCACGATTTGGAATCATCTTTATATAGTAATGTTAACATACTGCAATACGCAGATGATCTAGTATTATATTACTCAAGCCAGTCTATCGCAGTAGCTCAAAATACACTATCAAAATCTCTGAATTTTTTAAAAATTTGGATGGATAAGAATGGCATGAAACTATCAGTGTCAAAAAGTGCTGTGGTTATTTTCTCAAGAAAGCGTATTTTACCATATCTCCAGTTATACTATGATCATAATGCAATCCCTATAGTTAATGAGTTTAAGTTCCTGGGGGTAATATTGGATTCAAAATTAACAGGCGTTCCGCACTGTAACTTTGTCTCGGTGAAGTGCGAAAAACTTTTAAATTTGTTAAGATGCCTCTCTGGTGTTTGGTGGGGTGCTCACCCCTACTCTATGAAATTAGTTTATAATGCATTAATTCGAAGCATATTAGATTATGGTACATTCCTCCTAGAACCTGCCAATATTTCAGCTCTTAAAAAGTTGGATCTTATTCAACATAAAGCCTTGAGAATTATTACTGGGGCGATGAGGTCCAGTCCTATAAACGCCCTTCAGGTCGAAACCTGTGAACCTCCACTTCATCTCAGACGACAATTTTTATCTGATAGGTTTCTATTTAAAGTTGTCCAGTTTAAAAATCACCCTCTTATTCCTAAACTTCAGGCACTTAATGAGATGATAACAGATAGTTATTGGTTACATAAACCTTTACCGTGTTTATTGATAAGTTATCATAAGTTCTTGTCTCTTTCATCTCCCACCCACCGTTCTAATCATCTACCCCTATTTTCCAACTCTTACGAAATTTTAACTTTTTCCCCTACGATTCATTACAATTTGGTTGACAAATCAGATCCTAACATTAAGTGTAGCTTCAGGTTTGTTTTAGATACAGAATTCAATGATTATCACCATATCTTTTCAGATGCATCTAAACATACCCCTTCTGGCTGTGTCGGTGTTGGAATTTATCATGCTCAATATAAAATAGTTCAAAAAGTCAAGCTTCCTCCCGAGTCTTCGGTCTTTACTGGAGAATGCTACGGCCTATTTAAAGCTATAGAATATGTCCGTATAATGAAATTGAAAAAGGCTATAATTTTTTCCGATTCAATGAGTGCCCTTCAGGCCCTTGAAAAATTCCCATTTCATCTCAAATCATCTTATCCAATTATTTTTGACATAAGAAAGGTCGCTTTTGAATGTGCACTGAACGGATATTCTATTCATTTTGCTTGGCTTCCGGGTCACTGTGGGATACATGGAAATGAAACTGCAGATTGCCTGGCGAATCAGGCGGTAGACTGTGGTGATATGTTTCCCTACAAAAATTTTAGTCACGACTTATTATCATTACCAAAAATTTATCTTTATGATACCTGGTCTAGTTTATGGCAGTTATCTAGCCAACGTAAAGGTAGATTGTATTCCCTTATTCAGCCTCAAATCCCGCGTAAACCATGGTATTTTAAAGCTAAGTTCAGCAAAAATGTTACTTCGATTTTAATCCGAATGAGGCTTGGTCATGTGTGCACACCAGTACATTTGGCCAGGCTTCATATTATGGATACCTCTATTTGCGAGTGTGGGTTGGACGAGGGTGATTTGAATCACTTTTTCTTCTCTTGTCCCTTACATGATCACTCCAACTTTCTTAATAGCCTCATTTCCTGTAATATTCCTCTTCCTACCAGCATAATTTCTTTATTACATTCAAATGATCTTAATATTTATAAAATAATTTGCAACTTTATCAACGTAAATAATTTAAAACTTTAAAAATATGTAGTATATGTACATAAGTTTTTTCTTAATGTAGTTTAAAATTTTGTTCATGATAATATTAGCAGCCATATATATTAACAATTGCCATATAAGTATTGTATACTTACCTTTACAAACTTTCCTGATCTATCCTTTTCTAAATCCTTTTTCTCCGCTTTCTGTTCCGTTGAGTATCCTAAATACCCGTTTCCTCGCTTTTACCCGACACTGGTAATGCGCAAACCGCGCGAGCCATATAAAAAAAATAAAAAAAAAAAAAAAAAGTGCGGGTTGCAGAGAGCGTGTCAAAGGTGATATGATTGGCTATTTCAAGGACAAGCTTGCATTAGCCCCTCCCACCGTTGCAAATAGTGTTGGGGCATGCATGTGATTTTGACAACTGACAGTCGATAAATTAAAGACAAACTAATATTTTTTAGATTTTAATATTATATGTATTACTTACTATTTACAATTTTCTTTTATAAAGCAATTCTATTTTATTTATTGTAGGGGAAAAAACAATTTAGTTACATTAAAATGTACATGTTCATAGACGCAGTACAAAAACGAATGTCATAAAATAGAAGTGATAAGGAAATAAGAAAAAAATAATATTTTAATGCGAAAGTAGTTCTATCTGTTTCTCTGTCATGTATTGGACATCAAGTAAGTCAATATTTTCATGGCCAAATGACTGGTTCAATTTTTATGAAATTTGGTGCGAAGAAAGTTTGGACCAAAGGGAAGGATTACGGAGGACAGTTAATATGATCTTCAATCCAGCATCTTAATTATTCATTATAGTGTTTGGGTGTAAATATATGTGTAGTAGTTATAACTCCTATAACCTTGCGGATTTTGTCCTTTTTAAGTCTGATGAGGTTGCAGGTAAGCTTATTTGATGCTACCGGAACTGCATTTTTTGTTTGCCTGCATCCTTCACTGTTTCTCCATTCTGTTAAATGCGTTTCTCTAGTTCATTCGCGCAGCCATGTTTTAATTTGGGCTTGAGGTAAGGACAGTAGTGGTTCCGGTCCGTGAACTACTGCCTTCGATCCTCGTTTTGCCAGTTCGTCTGCTGCGTCGTTACCCAGTGAGTTTCTGTGTCCTTTGATCCACTGCAGAGCTACTTTGTTCTCTTTCGCAATGGATAAGAGTGCGTTGTGGCATTCCAGTATGAGGACCGAAGTTATTATATTGTTTTGTAGGGCTTGAAGCACGGATGCACTGTCTGAGATAATTTTGATGTTAAGCTCTCGGACATCTCTGGCTGCAACCGCCTGTGCCGCTTTGGTGATACCAATGCATTCCGCTTGGAAGATTGTGTTCAACTTGTCTAAGGTAGTTGATATTCTTATGTTTAGGTCATTCGAGAAGACGCCGGCTCCAGTGCCGTGTGCAGTTTTGGAGCCGTCTGTGTATATCCTCACTTCATTTATGCCAGAGCTATCTTTTGATTCTTCCGTGAGTCTGATATTATATCTTCGATCGAAGGTGTGATGACACGGTGTTCTGTCCATGGGCGCCTCAAGAAGTGGTATTTCCTTAAGGATCCCCTGCAGAACTTTTGAGTGTGTTGTTTCTATGTTTTGCTTCCATAGTCCGTTTGCTCTTGGTCTTAAGGCAGCTGCCTATGCTTCCTCCTGTATGACGAGATTTAGATCTCTTAGGGGTCTTAGATTTAAGAGAAAATCGAGCGCGGCTGATGGGGTGGTTCTCATGCATCCAGTGGTTGCTACACACGCTAAGCGTTGTAGACTTTGGAGTTTTGCTTTCACTGTGGTCAGTTGTGTTCTGGGCCACCATACAACCGAACCGTAGGTTAGAGAAGGTCTGTTAACTGATGTATATAGCCAAAGTGTAATTTTTGGATTGAGACCCCAATTTTTACCAGCTAGTCTTCTACATTGACAAAAAGCTATACAGGCCTTCTTTGTTGTAGCTTCAATGTGACTCGCCCAATTTAGTTTGTTATCAAGGATGACGCCCAGATATTTCACTTGAGTGGATAGCGAGAGTTCGGTGTTAAATAATTTTGGTAATTGTAGTTCTGGTAACTTCCTTTTGTTGGTGAAAAGGATTAGTTCTATCTTTTTCGGATTTACTGACAGTTGATGTTCATCACACCATTTTTCTACAATCTGAAGGGCCAACCGCATAATTGCGCAGAGCATATTTTCGGCGTTCCCATTTATCAGTATTGCTAGGTCGTCTGCATAACCTGCAAAGGTTCAACATTTGATTTTTGTAGGGCGTGGTTGATGCTGTTGTGCATAGTTTTGTCAAAAGCCCCTTCTATGTCTATGAAGGCGGCAAGTGTTGAGGCTTTGTTTGTAATAGCCGATTCTATTTTGTGTACCACCATGTGTAGTGCCGACTCTGTTGATCTGCCTTTTCTGTAAGCGTGTTGTTGGGGATGAAGTGGTTTGCTTTTAAGTGCTCCATCCCTTAGGTATCGATCTACCAGTCTTTCTAGAGTTTTAAGAAGGGATGATGTTAGACTGATGGGCTTGAAAGATTTAGCGTGCGTGTAGTCTTCCTTACCTGGTTTCGGTAGGAAGACTACTTTTGCCTCTCTCCATAACTTAGGTATGTATTTAAAAGCTATACAGGCCCTGTAGATTGGTGGTAGGTGTCTTATTACCTGATTGGATTGTCATTGAAGGAGTGCTGGGAATATCCCATCCAGCCCTGCCGATTTGAATGGTTTGAAGCTGTTTAGGGCCCATTCCATTCTGTTGGCAGTTACTACCTTGTTTGAGACTTCCCATTCTTGGGCTGTTGGTGTGCTATGGTGTTCGTCTGACTACTCGGAGTCCGATGTGATTTGACAGCCGGGAAAATGTGTTTCCAGTAGTACTGCACTGGTTTCCTCCTCTGTGTTTGAGTAGGTGCCGTCTGCCTTTTTGTAGTGCTTTTGCGCTGTTTTGTATTTTTCCTAGTCCTCAGTGGTTCTGGTATTTTTAGCTCGGTTGAAAAGTGTCCTGAGTCCCTTGCGTAGTCGTTCCAGTTCTGGCCCCCACCAGGTACTTTTTTCTAGGCGTTTAGGTATTACTGCAGGGCATGCCAGTTCATAACTGTCTGTAAGAGTTTTAGTTAGGAACTGTACGTTTGATTCTATGTGGTCAGTGCTAAGTGTTACCTCTGTTGGTTGTGTATCACCTAATGCTTTGGTTAGTAAGTTTGTGTACCTTGTTATATCTGTTTTGCGGGGGTTGCGATACGGAACAGGGTCTCTTTGCTTGTACTGTATTTGGAAACACACGCGGCGATGGTCAGCAAAGAATGGCTCGTTCGACACATGCCATCCTTTAATGAGTTCAGCCGCCGCGTGTAATGTCAATGATAGTTTGATACCTTGAGCTTACAAAGGTAGGTTCCGTACCTCTGTTCATGATGTTCAGGTTTGTTTGGTATAGGTACTCGGCTAAGGACTCACCCCTTTTGTTTGTGTAAAAAATGGTTATGTAAATAAATAATCTATTTATATAAAATAAAGTCGGGTTAGTTACACCATTTCTAAGTCAAGAACAGCTGGACTGGAAAATTTCACGAAAAAAAAATTATGAAGGAGCGGCACAAAGTTCGCTGGGACAGCTAGTAATCAATATAATAAATTAATATTGGACAACATCGCATACATTGTTCTGATCCTATGATAAGTAGCTTAAGCACTTGTGTTACAGAAATCAGAAACAACGACGGTACCACAACACCCAGACCCCGGACAATATAGAAAAGTTATTTTCCTACATTGACGGTATGCTCGCCTCTCGGCTACGGAGGTCGGACATTGAGGAAATCTACAATATTTATTAAAAATAATTATTAAAGTAATAAAATTATCGACATATTTTTAGGAAATAGTTAAGACACTAGCTTTAAAGAAGAAAGAGACAGCGTTATATAAAAATGCAAATGAGTGAAAGAGACTTTTCAAAAAGACATCAACGCGTGCTTGTTGGGATTATGCATGCTTACTAAAAAGAACCATTATAACTTGAGCTCTTCTTGACTGATCAACGCAAATGTATTTACTTACCGATGAAATGTTATACCATCATTTTTGAAATTTGATATTCTTGTCGACTTCCCACACCATTTCACGGCACAAGTGGTCATTTTGATTCACATTACTTGCTACAATATATTTTAAGAACTTCAAAAATACGCGTAACGCACAGGTCTAATATCTGGACGCTACTGAAATGGCAATCCGTATTGCCGAGTAATGTGGGTGCAAATGCACTCACGACGTGTGGTGCGCGTGGATTGCCCTATAAGCGGAATCTATTGGGGGTACCTAATCAATGCCATGCCCTAATCACAACAAAAGACAAACCATTTGAATTTATTAACAATGTTAAACAATGAATTTATAAGTAAGTACTACACACACCGATATTAAATATCATTGGTACTACAGTACTTACAAATGTTCGCGTTTCCATTGAGGGACCACATTGGAGTTTTGAGTTTTGAATGCCTTTAGTATTAGTTCTTAATAATTGTAATTTGAATTTACAACCGATCAAGTACTTTTACTAACTCTCACTCATAAGGAAATTTCAATTAATATTGGTTTCCACTTAAATTCACTCAGTGTGAACTCATTGCGATCGATTGAGGGACCACATTCTACATGCTACTTCTTTTTATTCAGTGAACAGGAAGGAGTGATTATTAATAAAATTCGATTTACAAATCTTTTACTGAGTAGTCATTTTTAGAAATTGAAAATTTCAACTTACGATGAACTTAATGGTTACCCTACAAAGTTTTCTCCTATGAAAATTTAAAAATTAGTTTTCTTTTATAGTATGGCATTTAGAAGAACGGACGATATGTTATATTTTAATAAAAAATAGTAAAAAACTTATTCTTATTTGCGTTAATCTATGAGGTTGAACCTAGTCAATAAAGCCAAGGGCTCTCAGTTCAGACGTTTTAGTGAAATTCGACTTTAATTTACTTTCTAACAATTAACTTTTGTGTGATTATTTCTTTTGACTAATTCACATAGGTATCTAAGTAACATATATTAAAGTCGTATTTATGTGTTTCTTCAGATAAATTCTTATTTTGCAGAATCCTCAGTAAAAATGGGCTCTCAATCCAGATGCACATTAAAAATTCCTTGGTGTGAAACGAGTTTGAGTACGTTAAACCAGTTTCTGGCTCAAATCGTAGTTGTACTTGATCAGTGTGGATTTAACACAAAGGATTGAGTACTTCTAAAATGTTAGTAAAAGAACTTACACTTTAGAACTCAGCAATAAAGTTTCATTTTGTTTGATGTAACCAAATTGAGGGACTGCCTTGAGTGAGATGGAAAAGGGGAGGAGTGTGTCTCGCTTGCACAGTTGCCATTATGAGTAGTAGACAATCTGTTGATCGATCTCTTTGAATCAATACAATAACGTGACTTGATAAAATTTTGATAGGGAATTAACAGTTTTAATGCGTTTTGCTTTTTTTAAATAAAAAACTATAATTGATTTATCATCAAATTTGTCAACGGTGTTGATAAATGATTAATTATTGGGCGAGCGGGGTTATTCTACGGCTAAATTACATTAACTTTTTCTATGGGACAAACATCAAAATCTCAAAAAAAAAATTGACTTTTCCATACAAACTGATGCCAGCTGGTCGCGTTTTAGTATGGGAAAGTGTTTTTTTTTTTTTTTGCGAGTTCACCTTTTCGTTACACTCTGTATATCCCACAACTCATACATTCTTGTGGTACACTTTACAAAAAAATGATCGCACCTATAGGGTTGAGCTTTAACATAGTAATTTAATGTTATGTCTAGATGTGTTAAGCATCATTAAATTAGAATTTTATGAACAAATATATAAAATATAATTATTAATTCGTATCAACTAAAATGTTACTGAACTACCACCCCCACCCCCACTAACAATGTGATGTTGTCCAATTGTCCAATATATCTTTAGGTTTATTAGGTAGATCACACTGAACATTTTTAGAATAGGCCAGTAAGAAAAGCAGCTAATTAAAAAAATAGGTATTAAAATTTCGATTATGGAGCAAGATAGAGCACGTTAGAAATCGGTTGATGTTGGAATTCTTATGTTTGTTTTTGCGAATTGGCGGAAATCTATGATGTGTCTCGTGCGTCGAAATTTTTTGCTCAATGGCTGCGGTCAATCCGCTCCCAGTAACATTACTATCTAAAACAGTATTCTCGTGAACCAAAAAAATGCAATTATAGTAACAGTTGGCAATGCGACAAAAAATGGAAGAAACTAAAATAAGTTTTTTATTGTTTTATTTTTAGTCCTATTGGGATAGTGTTGATAATTTAGAATATCGTTTTAGATAGTAGGTAATGTTACTGAGAGCGGATCGGCATTGCAATGCGACTACTGTTAAGTTACGAGAATTGTGCTTCTGGTTTAATGAGTTTAAACGTGGTCGAAGCAAACTCACTGATGATTCCCGAGAAGGACGTCCTTCAACGCCGACTACTGAAGATGATAACGTGTCAAACGTGTGTGCGGTGTGGGTAATGATAGACGCTGATAGAAGGGTGACATATAGTCAATTACAAAAAGTCTTACATGATCTTTAGCGTCAATAAGCTTTGTACTAGTTGTATACCTCATAATTTGACAAAATATGCAAAACGCCATGGATTGGTTCCACTCACTCTCACCTCACTATGGACGGACGGGGCATTTTGGAACAATTGTCTTAGACGATAAAAATACTGTTATAGCAGATTAGTATGTCAGTTATTGTTTACCAGTTCTCTTGGAAAATGTTAGACAGGAAGAAGCGAGATCCTCCTCCACCACGACAACGATCCAGCTCACTTCGCCAGACCGACTATCTAGTATTTGTCTATTGAAGGTGTGGAGTTGATCATCCTCCTTACAAAACAAACTAGCACCTTGTGACTTTTATTTAGTTACAAAAATAAAAGAAAACCTGAAGGGATTCCTTTTAAAACCCTGAAAATGCCGTGGCAGCGTTTGAAACAGGCCTGGAAGACATACTAAAGAAGAGTGGGCCCACTGCCTTAGACAATAGTTCCATCGCATTGGACGGTGCTTAGAAAGGAACGGAGACTACTTAAAAAAGCAAAAAATACTAGCAGGTTTCTACATCATTCAGTCTTGTATATTCTAAAAACTTTTAGTGTAACCCTCAAAATGGATTGAAAACTGATTTTTCAATGGAGTCTTATGTTATGTCGAAGATAAAATTTGTAAAAAACGTATAGTCCCTCTGATCAAATGCCACGAGCGATCGTAGACATTGGACAATAATAAACTTTTATTTATTTGTTTATTTCCAAGCTTACATCAATTTTTACAGAAAACCCAATACAATAGAAAAGCAACATAGAACTACAATTAATACACAATATCAATCAATTGCACAGAATATACAGTGTTACCCTCGTGAATTCACTCAGATAACAGTTAAATATGTCAATCTTTTCCGCAATAAGCGGGTGCAGTGTGAGCGTCAGCGCCACAGCGCTGGTGTTGCAAAACTCATGCATGTTACATTGTAAGAAACGAGAAGAAATCCGTATGAGGAATTTTGCAATATGATAAAATAAAAATATATTTTAATCGTGTTAATTGTTTATAAAATAATATTTATAATCCATACATTAAAAGATAATCCTATTAAAAACACGGTCCTCAAAATTATTACTAGGTAAACAATGTTCGTGAGCCCTCGCAAAGCGGTGCTTTTTGCTAGTTACGTATTATTTTGAGTGTCATCCCTGAACTTGACACAGTAGCAAAATGTGACACCATTTTTTTTTTGTCATGGTTGTCAGTTCATTTCAAAATCAAAATGTGCAAAATGGTAAAAGTTTGTTGTTTATAGGGTTGCAAAAGTGAAAGTTAACGAAATTGTGGAATAATTATCCTTTCATAGGTATGTCTTTGAACCTGTTTAATTCTAGTAAAAATAGTAAAATATTAAAATAGAATATTTCACGTGATGTAAGGTGACCATAATTTCGAACTTTAAAAACCAAAGATATAAAAAACCGCCAAGTGTGAGTCGGACTCGCGCTCCAAGATTTCCGTACACGCGTAGACACTATATTATTATAACTAACGGCAAAAAATCACGTGGTTGGAGTATAGGAAACGGGGCGCTATGTGGCACGTCACAGAAAATTTTTCGTTGATTTCATATTATGGAATATATTGACAGCCAAATTTCTGAAGTATAATAGCACAGATTAACATATGTCTATTAGCCTATTAGTATGAAGCTGGGACTTGTAAGTTTTTCACTTTTCCTTACCCTTGTGTCGCAAAGGGGGCGCGAGCGGCGCGACTAGTCAAAACTTGTCAAGGATCATCTAATTCTGGTTCTAAAATTTAGAAAATATTCCCATAAAAAATCTGCAAATATCTCAGTAACGGTGCGTCGGATCCATAAAATAATGAAATTTTGGACCCCTTTCAGAACCCCAACCCGAACGGTACCCGGCCCATAATATTTTAACCTTTAAAACGGTCAAGTGTGAGTTGGTAGTTTCTCTCAGAAAAATTGCAAAAAAAATTGTCCCAGCTCCATACAAAAAAGCGGCCAAGTGCGAGTTGGACTCGCCCATGAAGGGTTCCATAGCAGCAAGAAAAATAATATAAAAGTTCTAAAGAGCTAATGAAGCAAATTTTTTAATTTTATATTTGAGTTGATTGAATGAAAGGTAAATTTACGTTTTATAAATAAAATAAATAAAGGTATTTACGGTTTACGATTTATGACGTATTAAAAAAAACTGCTTACTAGATCTCGTTCAAACCAATTTTCGGTGAAAGTTTGCATGTTAATGTACATCATGTATTTTTTTTAGTTTTATCAGTCTCTTATTTTAGAAGTTACAGGGGGGACACATTTTACCACTTTGGAAGTGTTTCTCGCGCAAACTATTCAGTTAAGAAAAAAATTATATTAGAAACCTCAATATCATTTTTGAAGACCTATCCATAGATACCCCACACGTACGGTCGTATTTTTTAAAATTTCAGTTCTAAGTATGGAGAACCCCAAAATTTATTGTTTTTTTTCTATTTTTGTGTGAAAATCTTAATGCGGTTCACAGAATACATCTACTTACCAAGTTTCAATAGTATAGTTCTTATAGTTTCGGAAAAAAGTGGCTTTGACATACGGACGGACAGACAGACAGACGACGAATCTATAAGGGTTCCGTTTTTTGCCATTTGGCTACGGAACCCTAAAAACGATCGAAAATTCGGCTATGTCAATATTCCATACCTGGAGCACATACCCTATAGAGCAGAAATGTCATTTGATTTATTTGACAATTTTTTCCGCCATTTTAAATTCGTATCTGTACTGTTTTTGTATGGGTAAAAGTTGACAGAACTTGTCATTTTATTACTAAATGTAAGTGAAAAATCACTTACTAGTTTCGGAAAAAGATGGTTCATATAGCTGCTTTATAAGGTATGTGCTCGATGACCTACACATTCTAAGAAATTCAATGTAGGTATATAACTAAAATTCAGTAAAATGGAGCCCTTGATACCTACTTTTATAAAATCATTTTTACATACCGCCCCTATTTTGAATAGTTGTAACTTATAAGCGACCCTTTCAGCTAACGATCTTTACAATTCAATACACACACACACATAATATATATAGAGTTACAATTTGGTCACCCTATTTAGAAAGGGATACAATCCACTAGTTGTTTGTCTCTGTTGGCACGATTTTTTCGCACACTGCTCAATCCTTTTTTAAAAAGAGTGTTAAATCCATGGTGGGTGGATAGTTTCAAATGTCAATGTCAAAAAGGCCATAGGTATTTTATATAGTAGCCATGCTGGCTGAGTTTAAACATAAAGATAAGTAGATCCTTTAAACTAAATGTTTAGCAGTGATGATGATGAAGTAAAAAAATAAATGTAATTTTAGGTTTTAAAAAAAGATAATGCTATCATTTGACGAACTGGGCAGCGTTTTCACATTTTCCTCTATATAAAAAATAGCAATGACATTTTGTATGCCTTGTAAAGTATCTAATTCACAGATTACTAAATATCTAATCTAATTCCTGAAAATTTTATGCACGTGTGTGTGATGTGATTCGAAATAGTTTTGTAAAATATAAATGAATGTTAAAGAAAAATGTCTCGATTAATAATTAAGAACCTTCCCAATAAGGTAAAGTATATCTTTCATAATCGTAAAATTATAGTGGGTGTAAGTGCGTTAATAACTTCGTTCGGACTTTCAGGTAACTGTTGAGAACCTAAAAGATATTTTTAGTGAAAAAGGGGAAGTAACAGATGTCCAGCTGAAATATACGAAAGATGGAAAATTTAGAAATTTTGGATTCATCGGCTATAGAACCGAGGAACAGGCTCAAGCTGCTAGGGAGTATTTTGATGGTACATGTGTGCGATCTATGAAAATAGAAGTTCAAGTTTGTGCCAACTTAGGTGATGAAAAGAAACCCAGAGCTTGGAGCAAGTATGCGCCAGACAGTACTGCTTACAAGAAAATACATAAGGACGGAGACGAAAATAAAGTTGTGAAAAAGCAACGGAAAAAAATAGAAAAAAATAAGGACAAGATCGTAGAATTACTTAAAAAGGTACAGTTTATCTTTTTAAAACATTATGTACTTAACCGGCAAGGACCCGTAACTTTAATTATTTGATACTTTTATGCCATATCTTACTGCAAGTTGTGTGGTGCAACTCAAACCACGGCCACCATCTGAAAATCAGCGATGTGACGCTAGCTGTGACTTATGCTAAGACGGGGACCTTTATGCTGCTGCAACACTGCTTACTGTATTAAGAATGTGTAATACTTTTGTGTTTATTATGTACTGTGCATTTGTACTATGTTTTGTGGCAGCGAAATGAAACATTATTCATTTATTCATTCATTCATAATTGATTCAAGGGCTTGCTACTTCGGTTGTCAAGTTTTCATGTGGATCCCTCCTGCATAGCTCATGAAGTCTGATTCGGTGAGGAAGGCAACCCACCGCAGATATGCAAAGGGCTTGGTGGACTCGGCGATTCAGCAAGGCAAGGTGGATGGCCAAGGACGGCGTTAGAGGGCAGATAGTAACGTCGGCCAGACACATCATCTGACCTCTCTTCCAGTCGTAGCGGTTCTCCGTTTCACTGAAACGAGTGCGTGCGCCTGCGTGTGCGCGATCGCTTGCGCACCCAAATATATCCTGCGTATCTGTCTGCTTCCGATTAATGGACTCCGATAACGAAAAGTCCTGTGGCGATGGGATGAAGTAGAGAGGTCTGGCTTGATGCAAGCTAGGCTTTGTCTGATTCCTGCATATGGGCGGTCCTGGGGGTGTGAGTACACGCCGTGGTCGCTTTCACACTGCAAATTTGGGGCGAGAGTGTGGATTCGGCAGCACCTGAAATGACAAAGCAGCCCTGTTTAGGGAGGCACTGCTTTCCCCGCTCAGCCAGGGAGGGGGCTAGAAAAGGTGCCCTAAAAAAAAACGCTCGTCCCTACTTGAAAGGTGGTAGTAACCGCAGGTGCCATCGCATCACCCTAATTCGTGGTCGACGTAAAAATAAAAATATCATGAAAACACCTGTGATGACATTAGGCGCATGGAACGTGAGAACGCTTATTGATCGTGATGGCAACGCATGCCCTGAACGTAAAACCGCCATATTAGCTCGTGAACTTCGTCGCTATGACGTAGATGTGCCTGCGCTCAGCAAAACTCATCTTGCAGATGAAGGGGAGCTGGTGAAAGATGGAGGCGGCTACACTTTCTTTTGGAAAGGTACCGCTTCCTCGGAACATAGACGTTCAGGTGTAGGATTTTCCATCAAAAATCACTTAGTAAAGCGACTTGAGGAGTACCCTGTACACATCTCGGACCGCGTGACCACATTGCGCCTTCACCTGGATACAGACAATTTTCTTAATATCATCAGTGTTTACGCTCAAACGCTAGACAAATCTGATGATATCAAGGATAAATTTTACGAGGACCTATCTCAATGCCTGGACAGCATAAACGCCAGAGAGCAGGTTTTGTTGCTAGGCGACTTCAATGCCAGAATTGGTCACGGACACGGAGTTGGCAACATGAACAGCAATGGTCAGTTGCTACTCAGTCTTTGTGCTCAATACGAGCTTGCAATATCGAACACTATGTTCAGACTTGCCGCCAAGCACAAGACAACATGGATGCACCCAAGATCCAAACACTGGCATATGATCGATTATGCTGTCGTACGGCAAAGGTATATTAGTCAAATCCAAATCACCCGCGTTATGCGAGATTGTTACTGTTGGACTGATCACCGACTTATTGTCACCAAGCTGCGACTCCGCCTCCGTCGACCACGTAGATCTCAATTTAAAAAGCCTGCGTCTTTTAACGTGATTAGGCTGAAAAATCGCGAGGTTACGGAGAAATATACTGAAGCCTGGTCTGGGAAGCTGTCGTCACTTAAAGAGATAGATGATGTCAGTGCTGCATAGGGAGCGTTGTCTTCTCATCTCGTAGAGACCACGTCAATTACTTTAGGCACGAAAAACCGCCGTAATGAACACTGGTTCAATAAGAATGACGGGGCTCTCAAGGCAGCCTTCGAGAAACATCGAGATCTCCTGCGACATACTAGACGCGGTGGAAGCGTCGCGGTGGTCAAAAAGAGTGACCTTAAATTGTGCAAGCTGTCTCGACAGATCAAAGACAGGTGGTGGCAAGACAGGGCCTGTCACATTCAGTGGCTTGCTGACACAAGCCAGCTTCGGGAGTTTTACTGCGAGGTACGTAAGCTGATTAGTACGTCCTACCGAGCAAAAGTGCCTCTTAGGCCTTTAGACGGTATGCACTTGCTGACAAGCAAGGAGGATGTATTAACGCGCTGGGCCGAACATTTTAACACTTTGCTCAATGTAGATCGATCAGCTGACCTACGTAATATCAGTTTAATGCCTCAACTCCCTAAAGTCACCGAGCTGGATGAGCCTCTGTCGCGTGACGAGGTTGTGTTTGCCATCAGACAGCAACAAAATAAGCGGGCGGTTGGCATTGACTTCATACCAGGAGAGCTGCTTAAGTACGGCGGTGAGGAACTGCACACGTTTGTTTGGGAACTATTTGTTCGCATGTGGGAGGAGGAGCGAGTCCCGGATGATTTTAAAGTGTCTCGCATAAGTGCCCTCTACAAGAACAAAGGTGACCGTTCCGAATGTGACTCTTACCGTGGTATTTCACTCCTGACAGCCCCTGGAAAGGCCTTTGCAAGAGTTCTTTTAAACCGCCTGAAGGATTTATCCGAAAAGATCCTGCCCGAAACCCAGTTTGGCTTCCGACCTGACCGAGGCACCTGTGAAGCTATCTTCTCTGTGCGTCAACTACAAGAAAAGAGTAAAGAACAGAGTCGTCAGCTGTTTCTCTGCTTTGTTGACTTGGAGAAAGCTTTCAATAGTGTGCCTCGGTAAGCTCTCTGGATGGTGCTAGGAAAACTAGGGTGCACTGAAAGGTTTGTAGGGCTTCTGAGACTCCTGTATGACGACATGCAGTGCTGCGTCTTTGTTGATGGTGAACAGTCAATTTTTTTCCCCGTAACCTGTGGGATTAAACAAGGGTGTGTCTTAGCGCACACACTGTTCGCCTTGTACTTTGCGGTTAGTAGTCAAGGAGGTCCTGCAAACTGTTTCTGAAGGAGTCGGCATCCGCTTCCGCACTGAGGGTAGTCTTTTTAACTTGGCCAGACTTAGGGCGCGCACTAAAGTCTTATACGCATTGATCACAGAGATCATGTATGCTGATGGCTTGTGCTTTGTAGCGGAATCCCCAGACCAAGATTAATGGCCAATGTCTCATGGTCGTGAGACATTGGCCATTAATCTTGGTGAGAATGTGCTAAAATCATCAGATCACAGGATCAGATGGTCCGACCGAGTACGAAATACCGAAGTTCTGCGACGAGCCAATGTCGGTGGCATTGAAGCCTACTTAATGCGCCGGCAACTTCGGTGGTGCGGTCACTTGACACGTATGGCGGAGGAAAGAGTGGCGAAGCGATTCTTCTATTCTAAACTAGAGGAGGGTAAGCGAAAGCATGGCGGACAACTCCTCCGTTACAAAGATGTTCAGAAGAGACACATGAAAAGATGCAACATTGAGCCCTTTCAATGGGAAACTTTAAATAGCAGCACAGCGCCCAGAATGGCGTGGGATTGTAGAGAGACAAGTCAGCGAGTTCGAGGAGCAGCGTAAAGCTGACCTCGACGCTAAGCGCGATGAGCTAAAGGCCCGTCCTCCTGCCGCCATCAACTATAAATATGTAAACGGCGTACTAAAGTGCCTTCATTGTGCACGGGAGTTCGCTGCGAAGATCGGCTACATAAGCCATCCTCGGGTGCACCAGCGCCCGTCCGATTAGGAGTCGAAGTGGTCGCTATGGCCGAAAACGTTCGGAAAGATCATCATCATCATCATAATGGATATTGTCACAAAAAGTTCTTAGTGTGCCTGCTTTAGAAATTATTTTCTCAGTATATATAATAATAATAGCTTAAGTATAGTGAATGATGGGCGATGGAGAGGGCTAAACTGTACATGAATGGTTTGCTTCGAGAGGTCTGGTTTGGGAGGAAGGAAGTAAGTGCCCCACCCCTCAAAACCCTTACATTCGTGGACCAATAATTTACAGTTCTAGCATGTAGGGTATTTAGGTAGGTAGGCACCCATTTCTTCAGGTAAACAACCCATGCTATGTTTGGTAAAAAACCCGAAATTTGGATATAAATTAGGTTTTGACCTCAATTGGGTAAATACTCTTTGTCGCCCAATGCTAAATATTTGTTATTTTATAGCTAATTTAATCTTAATATGTCTTATGTAAATAAACAATAAAGCCAACTTTAATCCTTAGAATATTGGTGTGATGAATACTATATATTTAATAACATACCAATTCAGTTTGATATTTTTGTTTCAAAAATGCTGAATTTGTATACTTTTGACTGCAAATTTTAATCGAAGTTATTAATTTTTAACACAATTCCAGCACAAAGACGACCCATTGTTTGCAGAATTTATAGAGGCTCATGTGAATGACAAAACAGCCTGGATCAAAGAAGCATTTAACAATGCTGCTCATAGCGATGATGACAGTGAAGTGGAAGATAAAAAACCCAGTGCCACAGAAACTTCCACAGAAGTTACTAAGGAAGATACTAATTCTAGAGTTACTAAAGTCAATGAAGAAAAAGTTGCTGATAACCAAATTAGTGACTTAGAGGTAAATTATATTAGGTATTTAGGATTAGTATTTTTTGCTGTAGACAATACTCACTAATGTGTCAAAATATACAGAATGTACCTACCTAAATTAATTAACAGAGGGCGTTTCAACCAGTTTATCTACATCATTAATAGATGACAATAAAAATATTAATTTACAAAAATAAGCTTATTTTTTTGTAAATTATTTGTGAGAATAGGACATTTTGCGAATAGGACATTCTGCGAATAAGACGTTTTGCGAATAGGACATTCTGCGAATAGGACGTTTTGCGAATAGGACCTTTTTTCGGCAGGTGACATTTTGCGAATAGGACGTTTTGCGCCTAAACCCTGATGTGCATCATACCATACATCATTTTCATCATTTCAGCCATAGGATGTCCACGTCCACTGCTGAACACAGGCCTCCCCCAATGACTTCATCGGGGGGATTGCCAATACTCACCACGCTTGGCAGACGGGTTGGCGAGCGCAGTTTTTACATTTCGCACGCAGACTCTGCTGCCCGTCTCTTGCTACAGGAATTAGTCGCCTCTTACGACACGCCTCCTGTTGGCGGTGGGGAAGTGTATTCTTTACGGCCGTCCCCACACGGCATACATGATACATCCCAACATAACTAGTAGGTCAGCAGTGCAGATGCATACTAAGATAACCTTTGAAATGTTTAAATTTTCAGTATATGAAATTACTGATGAAAAAAGTACATGGACCAAAGCCAGATACTGAAAATGAAGTACAGGAACAACCGGTAGAGCAGATTGAAGAGAAGGCAGTAAAGAAGATTAGAAACCGTCAATTATTCCATGTAAAGGTAAGTCATCTGTTTGTGCAAATGCCAGTCAACTTCAGTGATGTAGTACTCATTTAACAAAGTTTTCAAAACATGGCTCAGCATTTACCTACATTAAGTTCATGAAAATGTAAGCAATATTTGCGTTTTTTAAAACCAATTTAAGTCACATGTCAAAACTACACTGATGTCTAAGGGGTATTATAAAATTCAAGACTATCTTGATGACAAGAATGTATGGTCAGTCCAGCCTGCACTAAACTGATGTACCTACCTGTTTATTTTGATTTATATTTTTTGTGTGGCAGCTAGTGGTGACTGAGTTTGTTCCGGCGTTTCTTCTCAGCACTTGCCAGATTGTCTGTGTCTTGTCTCGAAGCGCTAGTAGGGCCCAAAAAATAAGGAGACATGTTCTGGCCCCCTAAGGGCCTATGGCAATTTTGTCCTGAATTGAATAAATGATTTTTGACTTTGACTTTGATCAAGTAAAAGTCAACACAAATCCAATAGCCTAAGTAAATGGGTTTAAAAAGATCGATTCGATCAAGAATACACTAGATAACGCCGTGCTTATTAAAACAGTACTCAAATATGGCACCGTCTTTCTATATTACTAAAAAAAAATTGTTCTAACGTATGCCTTAAATCGCAATCGTTAAGGTGCAGTTTTGTTTGTGTCGATATTAACACGCGTTCGTAAAAATCCGGTCGCATTCATATATACAACTCTTAAGGTCTAAGTAATAAAGTACAGAATAACTTATACAAAATAAGACCCCAATTTGAAGAGTGGCGTTATTTACTAGGCCGTTTTTGAGTAGCTGACCGGTTATCTATTATATTCTTGATCGAAGAAAAGAACAACAATATTATATTTGTAGTGATTAAATTTAATGGCTGCAAATTTAATTGGTCTCTTAATGCGCCAAGGCTATATGAGCCATATAATTTAAATTAAAATTTAACTAATTATATTCTTAATTCAGTTACTTAGCCTATGGAAGTGGAGTCAGCCCCATGTATTACGACCTCTCAAAGCCTACCTCTTTCTCTAATAAGAAAAACATTTGAAGAACACGTTATTCTTCTCCAGCGCGTCCTGGAAAGACTTTGCAGTTGCAAACCTGTCAATTTATTAATCTCGAAAAAAGTATTTTTTAAGAAAAAAATACTTATAATCTACATACTATTTATTTACAGACAGCTTATTTAAACGAAATTATAAGGGTTTTTGTTTTTTTAATTTAGCTCTGGAATTTTTAAAAAATACAATAAGTGGAAGCAACTAAAATCATATAATTAAAAATAGAAATAGTATATATTGCATAAAATATGGTAGTACATACACATATTTAGTTATACAGTTGAAACAAAAATGTCTTATGTTTGTTATAATTTTTCACAGATAACAGGATTACCCTTTAAATGTAAGAAGAAAGATATAAAAGAGTTTTTCAGACCTCTAGTACCATACTCCATCAGACTACCACTAAAAGCACAAGGCAAAAGAGTTGCAGGATTTTGTTATGTAGGTTTTAGAACTGATCATGAACTAAAGAAAGCACTCAATAAAGATAAGTTATTTATAGGTAAGTTTTTGTGATATAATTTAATATGGAAAATAGACGCTCTTAGGGTCTCTGAGACGGGAGCTTCTTCGAGGGCTCTTACTTACTTATTACTTACTTATTTTATTACTGGCTTAAACTAATTGCTAATTATTACTGGCTAAAAGCTTTTTGAGAGTGGTGTGGTTAATCACCTTAACACAGCGATGGGTCGTAATCCATCATCAATACATATTTGCAGCACTGTCTTACTGAACAAATAGGTATCATACATAATCATTCCATACATGGCAGTGCCTAAGCATAAAAATGTAATTTGTAATCTGTAAGTAAGTGTATGTGTAATTTGCAGCAAATCATCGTATACATGTAAGTCTATACGAAGATAAAGCAAAAAAAGCTGCTGAAGAAGAAGAACAAAATAATCAGAAGAGAAGGAAAGAGGTACTCATTTGATTTAAATGATTATGTTTAAACAATACTTTACTATTACATATATTATTTAATTATTCATAAAAAACAAGAGCACCGATTAAGTATTAAAAAACATATTTTGCCTTATACATCATTGCTTATTGGTCCAATTGAGCCTAAAATTGTAAGATTTTCTATGTACATTATAATGAGACATCAATTAAATAAAATTAATATTTCAGCAAGAAAACAATGAAGAAAGTATAGGTGAAAGTGGAAGCATATTCGTAAGGAATTTGCCATATGTTGTCTCGGAAGAGGAGCTCACTAATTTATTTGAAAAATTTGGTGAGTCAGTCCTTTAAACCGAATTTCGAAAAGAGAGTGAAGAAGGGAAGGACTGACTGACTGACTGACAACTTTATACAGATATCTTAAGGTTAAAATTGTACTGTTCTCAGAAAGTTGATGATTTTAGTTTAAACTACTATAAAGTTAGATTTTAACATAATACAAAATGAGGCATTTCCTCGACCTATTTTCATCCTCAAGTCCAACACATATATATTTCAATATTCATTGAGAAAATTTGTTATTTTGTGGTAGATCAATGAGCTATTGAATGTACAGTCAACAGCAGGTCAACCTACCCAAAGGTTAAGTGTCACTAAGCCAACTTTCAACTTTAGTCTAAGACATAGAGATCAATATCAGTCGAGAAGATTATACATTCTGTGGTAGGTTGACGAACTTTTGTCTGTACTACATGAAAATTTATGAAAATAAGTGAATATTTCTTTTCTGTCTGAATACACTATAAAATCGAACTCGGTAACCGACAAGAGTTTTGTGTTCATCTATTTTGTGTTCTTTCACTTGTAGGTCCACTAGCGGAGGTAGACATGCCGATAGACAAGATTCTCCGTCAGCCGAAGGGGTTCGCGACGGTAACGTTCGTGATGCCGGAGCACGCCGCGAAGGCGTTCGCCGCGCTGGACGGGGCGGCGTTCTGCGGCCGCATGCTGCACCTGCTGCCGGCCCGCTCGGGGACACCGGACGATCGCGACGACGGTTATTATGTTCACTTTAGAGTTGTCTATCGATAGTTTACGTCGTGTCAATAGTGTCGATAACCTATCGGTAGTGTTATACAGGAATATTATTGATAGTATCGAAACTGTTAGCTCCGGTAGTATCGATACTATTGAAGACCAGCATGTTTAGGAACAATACTATCGATAGTATCGATAGCTCACACTATCGATGGTTTAATAAATAGTGTGATACTATCAAACTATCAATAGTATTGAGAGTTTTTATGATTTACTAGCTTTTGCCCGCGGCTTCGCTCGCGTTAGATTTGATTTTAAGTGAAGTATGAATGTCAATCTCAGTAATTTAACAAACTACAAAACTTCTTTATAGACAATATTTTTTAGCATGACTATCAAAACACGATATGATATGATATAATATTATAGCGATTTATCAATTATAGGATAACGCGGGCATACATCAAATGCAAAAATAGAACCTTTGTGTTGTGATCACGTATTGCTGTCTGTCAGTCCGTCTGTTACAACCGATTAGCTCCGAAATTACTGGCCGGATTGAATTGCAATTTGGCACAAATAATTTCAAGAATTTTTATGTTCACAATATTCAATTTTAAAATCAAAGTTCCAAAAAACCATAAAATCTACACCCATATTGATAGACATTTCAACCCCATCGCATCCCAACAGGGGAGAAGGAATTTCACGTCCGCAACGTTAAATTTTAAAATCGTTGTTGTTTTCGTAATCAGCGACCCGATAAACCTTCTATGGTTTATCGGGTCGATTACACTACGACAATACCCATGTTGATTTTCAGACTTAGTCAGCCCACTTCCCCTTTTTAGGGGTTGACTTTTCAAAAATCTGAAACACATGTTTGCTCATTTATCGTAAGGAGAACTTACTCCTGTGAAATTTTGAATAAAAGAGTCTGACTAATCTTGTTTACCCATACAAACTTTGGATCCCCATTTCACCCTTTTAGGGGATGAATTTTGAAAAATCCTTTCTTAGTGACCCCTAGATTTTATAAGAAACCTACGTGTCAAATTTGGAATCTCTAGAACCCGCGGTTTAGGCTGTGCGTTGATACATCAGTCAATCACTTTTGCCTTTCATATATGTAAATAGATTAATTAATATAGAATGGAGTAAGGTGCTGCGCATACAACGCAGTGGTGCGGTCTTTTTGACCGTGAAGCAATAAAGACCGCGTCTGCTCATCGATGCCCGCGGCTGCCCGCGCCGTGTACTCACCGTGCACGACGGTCAGTTCAGGACAACCATTCTAGTAGAGCGCGCGACGAAGACTAAGCTAGTCGCCCGCGCCGCCGTCTGCGTTAGTGTATACAAACTGGTTTGTGCGATCTACGGCGGGCAGCCACGGACATGCCGCGGTGCGGGGCGGGCACTGGCGGCGCGGTCTTATTGACCGCCGTGTGCGTTGCAGTATACGATTGGACCCTTTGGTCTATTGTTCGCGGCAAAATTGTCCGGCCCGCCCTGCTACGTCGTGTACGCAGCGCCTTGATATCTCGAAAACGGTGTGTCCTAGCTCAAAATAAACAAAATTTGGCCCCCGTAGACCCCAGGCGACGGCTCTGGAACACTTCAACAGCATTTAAACTAATCTAAAAGCAGACCTTCATCGAGGGTTGAAATCAGGTAAGTAGCATTCAAGATCAGAGTTCCCCGCGTAATTCCTATGTCCCATGGGAATTCCGGAAAACGATATGCTTTATGTCACTTCCACAACTGAGAAGAATCTCATATGATGAAATATATCTCTAACGGCTTAGGCTATAGAGCGTGCCAAAAACTTATAAACACACATACATACGCTCGAAAAACATAACCCTCCTACGGCAGCCGAGTGAAAATAACAATGTATTGAGTAAGTTTACTATAAATATAAGTTTAGTGATTATAACTTTAAAAATAAAGGACTTTCAAGACACAACTTAATATCCTTTTTCACCCCTTCAGGGGTTAAATAATCAAGAATGCTGTAATACATAAATTTATTTTCAATCGTCACCATAATACAAAATTTGAAAATTATTATTTGAAACTGATATGCTTTCATTAAATTTTCATCCCCGATTTTACCCCCTTTGGGCTATAATTTCCAAAAAACCCTTTCTTAATGGATGTCTACACTGTATAAGGTAAGGCTGTGCGTTGATATATCAACAATTAGTCAGTTTACCATTTTATATAAATAGATAACTGAAATACAAAGTTTATTTCCCCTTTTCAGGTAGTTAAGGGTTGAATTCAAGAATGTTTTATGTCCACAATATTAAATTTCCAAATCGATGTCATTTTCGTAATTATCATCCCAAAAAACCATAAAATCGACACCCATATTGATATTTAGACATTTCAACCCCATCGCACCCCAATAGGGGGATGATAATTCACGTCCGCAAAGTTGTATTTTAAAATTATTGTTGTTTTCGTAATCAGCGACCCGATAAACCATAGAAAAAATACCCATGTTGATTTTCAGACTTTGTCACCCCTTTTACCCCCTTTAGGGGTAGATTTCGCAAAAAACCTGAAACACGTGTTTAATCATTTATTGTTAGGAATACTCCTGTGAAGTTTCGAATAAAATAGTCTAACTAATCTTGTTTCCCCATACAAACTTTGGGCCCCCATTTCACCCCTTTAGGTGAATTTTGAAAAACCCTTTCTTAGTGCACCCCTAGACCTTATAAGAAACCTACATGCCAAATTTGGAATCTCTAGCACCAGCGGTTTGGGCTGTGCGTTGATATGTCAGTCAGTCAGTCAGTCAGTCAGTCAGTCAGTTTCTTCTTTTATATATATAGATTACAAAGATACTATCGATAGTATTGATAGTAGGTACATGTCAGTATCGATAATATTGCTTTTAATCAATAGTATTAGTTAATTTGTGATATTGGTTTTATCGATTATCGATAACTAACAACAACTCTAATTCAGTTATTTGTTGATTTATTTTTTTAAAGTACGAGCTCAATTTTAGTCTCTCAGAATCGTGTCTAAATAAATATATTAGAGTAAAAATCCATAAAATATGTTACGAATCAAGTTCAGAGAAAACATCCAAAAAAGTCATATTTTAAAATCCCATACTAAAATGGTGTATACATACAATTTTTAAATTGATTATATTTACGTTGATTATTGTATTAAATATTATGCGTTACACCGGCCAAGTGCGAGTTCCACTCGAACTTAGCCGGTTTTCGAAATTCCTTTTAACGTAGTGTAGAAATAACCACGTGCCTCCCACTCTTACATGCAGTGCGAGTATTAACTACTTCGTTGACTCCTCACTCAACAGCCGTCAGTTAACCTGTAAGCATCGAGCACATACCCTTTAATGTCCTCTATGCCCTTAAGGCACAGCATGAAAAATCTTTTTTGTTTACGACCTTATAACAAGGGATCAAAGTTCAAAGTATGTTGGCTACTGTAATCACCAGTCTTGAAAAAAGTTATAAATGCGTTGAATACATATTATATTTGTTTTGTTTAGACGGCCTTTCATTCAAAGAGAAAAAAGCGAGAAAACTAAAAGCTCAAGCGAAATCGTCACACAACTGGAATACGTTATTCCTGGGAGCGAACGCCATCGCCGATGTCGTGGCCTCAAGCTACAGCACTACCAAGGAACAGCTACTCACCGACACCAACAAAAGTAAGTTAAGGTTACACGATCAGTGTTTCATCAGCCTTGATTGACGCCAAAATGATGCATCTTATAATCATAATATTTTATTTGCGTAAGAACATGGTTTATGGATGTAACATTATAAAAAAGGTGCACATGTATTGGCAGAATTATTAGCTATCATCATACATATGTAACATATGTTTTAAATGTCTGCATTTACACGCTGTTCTATGCTGATAAAATATTCAAATCTATCGTTTCATTGTGACTAAGGAAATGCGTATTCATTAATTATTCAATTGACTTTTAAGATACAAGTGCTGCCGTGAGATTAGCGTTGGGAGAAACTCAACTAGTTGCTGAGACACGAAAATTCCTTGAGACCAATGGAGTGTATTTAGACGCCTTCAGTAAGGTAATTAATGTCAATTTAATTGCTAGTTTAATTAAAATATGCCTATTCATTGATAATTTATTTTATGTATTACATTAAAGAAAATTACTTTGCTAGTATTTTAAATTACCAACATATTCGACGACCCAATTGACGTAAAGGCGCGACCACTCGCCTTGAACGCAAAGGGTCACGGGTTCAATTCCCGGTTTGGATCAATTTAGAAAACGAATTGAGCTAAACTGACTCGAGTTTGGGTGTGCTGGGATACGCTCCCAGCAAAATTCACTGTCTGGTACCTCGTAACACAAGTTACACAAAGATGTTTATTCCTTTCTACTTTGAGACTGACAACAGGTGTGCTGTCTGGCGTAAAATCACATTAAAAAATTCAAGTTCAAATCCCGATATAAGAGATTTAGATTTTTATATTAAAATTTGTATTATATGTATAGATAATTTCTACTTTTAGCCACCTAAACGAAGATCGAAAACTTGTATATTAGTGAAAAATCTACCAGCTAATACAAGCGAGAGTGAAATAAAACCGTTATTTGAAAGGCACGGTCATATCGCTAGGTTTTTGATGCCACAACATGGTATAACAGCACTAGTCGATTTCATTGAGCCCTTCGAAGCTAAGAAAGCCTTCGGAAAACTAGCTTATTCCCAATTCAAGTCATCGCCATTGTATCTAGAATGGGCGCCTGAAAATGTGTTTATAAAGTCTGCTGAAAAAGCAGTCGCTGAAAATAATGAACCCCTCCAAGACGCTGACGACAGTCTCGAAAGTAAGAAACAAGTTGCAGTACCACAGGAAAAAGAAACACTTAACCAGGACACCAAAGATAGTATGGACGACACTGAACCATTAGGAGACCCAGAAAATGATACCACTTTGTTCGTTAAAAATCTCAATTTTAAAACAACAGAAGAAGATTTGAAAAGGGTAAGTGATCGCGAAATGAGGATGTTTTTTTTTTTTTTTAATTTATTTATTTCAGGACAACCAACAAAGCATGCACCTTACATTCTACAATATACAATATTAAACAACATAGTGATGCCTTAATTAAAGGCTGCCACGACATGCACAGAAAAATGTATGTTGAAAACAAACTATGACTAACGTAACACATTTTTTTAAATTTAAATAACAATTTACTACGTTTCTACTATTGCCTACACAGGCTCTAAAAACGTGTCACGCGGTCGCAACATTGAGTCGATTTGTGTTCTTCGTATCGGATCTGATGAGGCGGTGTCTAAGGCACCCGCAGAAACCAGAGTCGTGGCCTAAGCCCTGACTAATGCTGAGCTGGAGACCTTTTTGCACCGGCAAACTTGATAAATTTGTATTTGTAAATTCAATTTTTTTTGGTGCCAAAAATAAAACTTTGCAAGTGCTAATTTACATCGGTGGGTCGATTTTAGTCCTTGCCTGCATGCAACCAAGGACCGGAACCGCTTACCAATAAAAGGGTTTTTAATTGGGTATTTCATACTTGTTTCCACAAACCCTATTCAATTCCGTAAGCATATCGTCGACTTACTCCAACGAAAGGCTAACCAAATGAATACAGTTAATTCGGGTAAGCACTAACCGTATCTGAAAACCCTATCGAGGCTTACCCTATGAAAGGGTTTTAAAAGCGCTCAAGCCATTTAAATCTCTACGTGCACACCATTCGACTCATTATTGTATAACCTTTTATTGTGTGTGGCTATCGCCCCGGCGAACGTGCCGCCGATATCGCTACGTCAGATGAATGGCAATTTCATTATGTATGTATGTGTATATCTTTGGGTAACCTTTTAATAGGGTTTCCCTAACAATCAGCGTAATCAAAAATAGGGGTTTTCCGGGCCTTGCATGCAACTAGATTTGTCCCTGGATTTTTTTAGCTCTTCAGTTGATGCCAGACATGGGCGATTGCCCTTTAACAATGGAAATGGTCGACAATAATTGATAGGTTGCTTTGATTAGATTCAAACTATAATTAATTTTCTGGTACGGTTGGACCGATGACTGTTTCATAACGTTTTTGCCAATTAGGTATAATAATATTACAAAGTCCCTCTTTTTCGCAGCATTTTTTGCAAGCTGGAGAAGTGCACAGTGTAACAATAGCCAAGAAGAAAGATCCAAAAACACCTGGTCAGTTTCTGTCAATGGGTTACGGTTTCGTGCAATACTATAGAAAACTACAAACTAATGAAGCTCTCAAAATGCTGCAAAATTCTAATTTAGATGAAAAGACTTTAGAGCTGAAGAGGTCGGAGAGAGGAAATACGTAAGTTATTTTAGTGTAATTCCCAAAAATAAACAATTGACATAAGCAAAAATAACTAAACTGTAATAATATTATATTGCAGAACGGATGTCCATACTTCTAAGAAAACTACTAAAAATTCATCACAAAACGGCACAAAGATTCTTGTACGCAACGTGCCATTCCAAGCAAACAGAAACGAGCTCCACGAAATATTCAGGTAATTAGTGGTAAAAATTTAATCGCGCTTGTTTGATTAGCAGTAAAATCTAATGACGATTGGCCCGGTTACTATGAAAGGCTTATAAAATCTTATCTGGCAGCCAAGCCAAACTTGTCTTAAAGACATGGACGCACACATCACAACGGTAGATCTGCTTCGACGACGCGTTACATTCATGTTATTGTTGACACGCATTGCATCTAGCTAGGTTATACAGGGTTACAGGAAAAGTCGTACAGAATATTGAAGGACGTTATTATTCAGGTCATTTCTGATAGAATTGATCTTATAATATGGTATCCGAAACCTAACCGTTATGGAGATTTTGAATTTTAAAGATATGTTTTATAATATTTTTTCTTTTGGATTTTCTATCGATTTTTTTGCGATTGGTGCTACTAGGGCCCAGTTTTTTTATGTTTCCAGTTAGAAGACATTTCAATTAATAAAAATGATCAACAAAACTGAACCTATTACTAACAGCTTTATAAAACTGCTCGACAACAGTTGAAATTAAAGAATTTTCACTAATTGTTTTTAACTTTGAAGACCTTTTTAAAAAAAAAAAAATATGGTACTTATCCTGCAAGTAATTTTAAAAACTTCTACGTTTTTTTAGCTATTCGAAAAGGTATAACACTTGCTATTAAATAGGCCAAACATTGACAAAATAACAGTTAAGGGAGCAGAGGGTACATTTTTAGTTTGAGATAAAAATTGCTAAAATGGTAAATAAAACAAAAAAAATACAGTAATACTTTTATAATTCGTGTTCCACATGTCCGCCATTATTTCTTACACACATTCTCATTCTATTTCTTAAATTACTTTTTACAACAGAAGTTCGCAGGTTCTCGCGGCAGACGCGCGATTTACTGCTTAGCGTCAAAAAATCGTATTACGTACGTACGTGATCGCTGGCTAATCGCTCGCTGGTGATTTGAATTAGTGTTGCACAATAATAGCAATTTAACTGTCAATCGTATCGATTGTTACATTACAGCAATAGTATTGATTAAACTCAATACTATCGATACTTTTATACTTTCGTTTGATAATATTGCAACAACAACAAGTATTAGTCGTAGTGATGAGACTAGTCAATCGAAATAGTTTATTGTATATACAGTGTGTGGCCTGGAACCGGGGATAATATTGATAACAGAGACTCTATAGGTCACTAGTAATTGAATCATTATGGTCCTAACTAATTAAAATCAAAACTTTACTTTTTGATTTTTTCTAACAAACTTAATCAATGTGATGCAAACAATGCAATAGTTCCGCTCAACTCGATCGATTGAGTTTATTCTGCATCGTACTTTTTCGGAGCTACTCGGAACGTTTCTTTGACAATTAGTTGACAACGTTAGCGACCCGCGGTCTTTTACGAAGGGTCGTCAGGGAAATTGTTACGTTATGTCTATTAAATTATTCAATAAGCTACCAGATGCTATGAAAGATCTATCAATTAAAGAATTTAGATATTGTTTATATAATCTTTTATGTGATAATTTTTTCTACAGGGTAAATGAATTTATTCAATATAAAATCAAACTCTAATTAATTAATGAATTTATAATAATTATGCCTACAATTTTAATGTTATTAATAGAATAATGATGATATCCTTTTTGTTTTTATTTTTTTTAATTATCTTATTTTATTGTTATTCTAATTCTTGTTTTAAATTCTTGTTGCCTCTCTCTATATTGCATGCCAATTGTTTTAGGCTAGATGTGAGATGCCAAACGTTTGTTCCATCATAATGTACCACATTTATTGCAATAAAGTTTTATTCTATTCTATTCTAATATTGGTTTGCAATAATACACTGATTATGAATCGAAACTTTAAATTCTTATTGTGTGTAATGCATGGGTTTTGATTAACTATACCTTTTTCAAGATAAGAAGAAACTTGTGGCACATCACGTGACTTCCCTGTTGACACAAATAGTGATGTGCCCTAACGAAATCCAAAAGATTATTTTTGAAAATCGAGAAAGTTGAATCGATTTTTGTTCAAATAAACTTATTTAAAATAAGAGATATATTGCAATGTTCTACTGCCAGAGTTACAGCTACAGCTTTTTGACAAGTCTTTTTTCCTTTTTTTGGCATTTTACCAAATAAAAGTAAAACAATAACGAAAACGTAACGCAAAGTAACAAAAGTCAACATAGGAACTATGCGAAAAATAACGATAACACAAACCGCATACAAGGCAGACGCTCTCGTACTACTGACGTCATCGCATAGGTTTTCACATGACGACCGAACCGATTCATCGATTAAGTTCCGATTATGTATTGTCAATCCCTATAAGTAATCGTTCCGTTCTACTACGCATCAAGTATTTGAAGAAAATCCTATTAATTTATTTGTTAAATCATTAAGATATATTATTAGTTTGCAATTTTTGCTTAGATTTTTAGAGGCAATGATTATTGTGTTTTTGCAATGATATAAATTAAAATTTTAATTTTTTTTATATTATCGTACATAGATGGGCCAAATCAGTGGTATGGGTGAAACGGAAAATGCCAAGTGTCATAAGTATCTTCTTATCTTGAAAGGACTATAATATCCATTCAGACAAAAAAAAACTAATACTCTAGAGAATCTCGGTTTTCAATATAATCCCCGGTTCTAGGCCACACACTGTATATTATATTTTGCTTACTGCTACGCACACTGACTGATCAATGTTGTCACTAAATAAAAACGAAAACAATCTATATTCTCGGTATTTCATACCATACCTGTGCACTGCGACTGATAAAATACAGTCTACAATCGATAGTTCAAAACTATCGATAGTATTGATAATTATTGTATTAAACTTAACAAAACTATCGATAGAAAGATACTATTGATAGTTTTATTGCTATGATGGAGCAATACTATCAATACTTTCGATATTATTGCTGCGTATCAATAATAGTAAAAGCAATCGATAGTATTGGTACTATCAAGGAAAGCGGACCCTCGGCTCCAAAGCAATGGCTTTCGACGCAACCGGGATGAACCGTATAGATGATGAAGAAGAAGAAGAGTGTTGGTGCTGTCGATAGTGCTTTCGGCAACATTAGTTTGAATGCACTTTTTGCCACAGATCAAGTAAATCGCGACGTGAGATCTTTTGCTACGACTCTAGCGCCAAAAACAATTTAGTACAAACAGGCACTATTGGAACGTCTGAGGGGCAGAAGCTAATTTATAAGTTGGCGCGCCCTGACCCTGGGTCAAAGCGGCACAGGATATTTCCCAGTGTCGCTGTGTTAAAGACCCTGGGGGCAACCTGTTATGCGAGGACCTCGCGGTGAAGGAGAGATGGCGCTCTTATTTCCATGAGCTGCTGAATAAGCAGCACAAAGAGGTGCAGCCACCGGACCTCCCTTCGAATCAAGGACTAGTACCACCGGTAACGCCTGAAGAAGTCCAGTTCGCTCTTCGCCGCATGAAGAATCGTAAAGCTGTCGGAGCCGATGGAGTCCCAATCGAAGCCTGGAAGGCGATGAGCCCTCTTGGTGTGGACATCTTAACCTACCTTTACAACCGCATACTCTTAAGTGGGCTAATCCCAAACCAATGGAGAATGAGCATTATTACTCCGATCTTCAAAGGCAAGGGATCGGTGCAAGAGTGCGGCAACTACCGCGGTATAAAGGTCATGACCCACACCATGAAGCTCCTTGATCGGATTGTGGACTCCCGGATCCGGCAGGAGTGTAATGTGTCAGAAAGTCAATATGGGTTTCGTCCTGGCAACAGGGCCGCTGTTGGCGACACCAAACCGTTCCCCATCACCGTCGGAGTACACCAGGGTTCCGTCTTCAGTCCGTTTCTGTTCAGTCTGATATTAGACGTTGTGTCAGACAGCATCAGAGACTCACATGAGCAGCCACCATGACTGCTAATGTATGCTGACGATATCGCACTGGTGGACGCGGATAGGGGCAGGCTGGTGAGACGGGTGAACAAGTGGAAGCAGTCGCTTGAGAGCAGTGGTCTGAAACTCAATGTGGCGAAGACCGAGTACCTGGCCTGTAACTCTACAGATCCAACGCCCGTCCGCATAGGCGGAGACAAAGTCGAGCGCACGGACCAGTTTAAATACCTTGGATCTGTACTTCACGCGTCGGGAGACATCGATTGCGACGTCAAAGCATGCATTGCTATTGCTGCTACGTGGGCCAAATGGCGAGAGGTGACTGGTCATTTGTGACCCCAGAATGCCGGTTAAGCTTAAAGGACAGATCTATAAGTCCATCATTAGGCCTGTCCTTTTATATGGCAGCGAAGCGTGGCCGCTACTTGAGCGACACAAGCAGGAGCTGTGTGTCATGGAGATGAATATGCTGCGGTGGATGTGCGGAGTCACGCGAAAGGACCGCGTGAGGAACTCGCGCATCCGCGGTAGCCTTCGTGTCCGTGACATTGCAGACAAACTGCAGGAGAGTCGCCTACGCTGGTACGGCCATGTTTTGCGGAAACCGGCAAGCTACGTAGGAAACAAATGTCTGGCCATGCCGCCACCGCCAGGTCCTGCCAAAAGGGGTAGACCCAAGAAATGCTGGCTTGACGTCGTTAGGGGTGACATGCGTGCCAATGATCTCACAACTAGAGACGCTCAAGACCGCACGAAGTGGAGGAGTTAATCAAGGAAAGCGGACCCTGGGCTCCAAAGCAATAGCTTTGGACGCAACCGGGATTGACCGTATAGATGAAGAAGAGGAGGCACTATTGGAACGTCAAACAAACGTCTCGTCAGATTTTTCAAATGAAAGGATAATGGGCAAAATTGACCTTAGAAAAGTTGACATGTGTAACTTAGAAGTAGAAATTATTAGTTTAGAAAACTCGTTTTTATTTGCCGTCATGTTTTAAAATTGCTGTCGCTTTGCCGTCAGAATTTATAGATGTGATGTTGTCCAATATTTATTTTATTTATCTTTCTGTAACTAGTAAATATGTTCCGGTCATTTGATCACTGATGATTAATGAGAATAGTACATACTACAGTTTAGTACTCGTTAACAATAGCATGATTGTTATGACATCACATAATGTTTGTATGTAACACCATCATTACTGATCAACTGTATAGGCGTCCGCTTTGTGATCAGTGATATCGATAAAATAAAGTGATTATTTATGATAATTATCTACTCATTTGATCGGCGAGTCCTTATCTGTTAGTTTAATTAATCGTGACCGACTTCGCATGAAATATGAATGAACAGTCACAAGCAATTAAATGTATACTCTTTAGAACTTAATTCCTTGTAAGTTGTAATAAGGTGTGAATACCAATAAACATTTATTTATATTTATGCTTCTGACTACATAGGTCCAATTCCTTGCAGCTACTCTCAAAACCTTATTTAAGATAAGCTTCTGTCCTATGTCCATGATTTCGTCAGCTTTGACGTCAGAATTAAGACAAAGAAATGAATGAGCTAAACGGAATTTGCTTTAATAAGGCTAAAGGCGGAGTTTAACATGCTAGGCTTCGTGTCCCTGACGAAACGCGTTCGTCAGCTAACTGTGTAAAAAATATATGAATTGTTTTGATATATAATTCAATCATGTTTGAATAATTTAAATACCTATTATTATCTTGTTTAATATAGTTGTGTTCAATGTATTAAGTAAGTATAAATATATAATTATTACTTTCAGAGCATTCGGTGAAATAAAAACTTTAAGACTTCCAAAGAAATTAACTCCAGGATCGGATCAGCACCGTGGTTTCGCCTTTGTAGATTACCACTCCAAGGCAGATTCTAAGGTTCGTATAAAATTGGTTTGTTATAAATTATCTATAAAATACGAGGATGGATTGAAAAGTTCGCGGCCTCAGAAAGAAAACAATATAAAATATAAACAAAAGTAATTAAACTTTTCCACGTAATCTCCACTTAACTCAATGCACTTCTTCCATCTGGTTTCCAACGCCTGTATGCCGGTCATAAAAAAAGTTTCTTCAAGGCCTTCAAAAAAGTCACCCACCGCAGCTTCGACCTCCTCATTTGATGAACATTTTTGACCTCCAAGGTGTTTTTTTTAGGTTTGGGAATAAATGAAAGTCTGAAGGTGCCAAATCAGGGGAATAGGCGGGATGAGGCAGTAGTTCAAAGCCACAATCACGAATTTGAGCCATAGATTCAACAGACGTGTGAACGCGTGCATTATCCTGATGGAACAACACTTTCTTGCTGAGTAATCCTGGCCTTTTCTCTTTGATTGTTTCACGCAAACGACGTAAAAGGGTGCAGTAATAAGTCGAGTTTATAGTCTCACCTTTTGCAAGATAGTCCACCATGATGACACCCTTAGCATCCCAAAAAACTGACGCCATCACCTTGCCAGCTGACAATATTGTTTTGGCTTTTTTTGGAGTCGGTTCATCCGGTTTTTTTCCACTGCTTGGATTGCTGTTTTGACTCTGTAGTGGTGTACCTAGGTTTTATCCACTGTCACAAATTTGGCCAAAAAATCTTGTGGATCAGCCTCAAACATTTCCAAACAGTCGCGAGAAATCGTGAGCCGTATTCGTTTTTGTTCAACTGAAAGCAATCTACCCGTACCCACCGCGCAGAAACCATAGAAAATCCAAGTTCATTGACTATGATGTTTTGTGTTCGTTCATACGAGATACCAATAGTGTCTGCAATCTCCCTGATGGTCAATCTCCGATCTGCCAATATCAGATCACAGATTTTCCCGATGTTTTCTTCAGTCGTAGACGTCGTAGGCCGGCCGGAGCGAGGGTCATCTTCAGTACTCTCTCATCCGCGTTTAAATTCTGCAACCTATTTTTTCACAGTCGTATACGACGGAGCAGATTCCCCCAATGTTGTTGACATTACTTGGTGAATCTCTTTTGGAGTTAGTTTTTTTTTAAACAGGTATTTGTTGACCGCACGTTGCTTAATTTCCTCCATTCTTTAAAAGCGCTGCACTTAGGCTCACAAAATTCAGTCTAATTTAAAAACAGATAATGCTATTGCGATAGAATTTTACAATATGACAACCAGAGAGTAAACAAATCGAATGAGGTCAGTTACATTAAAATAGTTCAAGTATTTATGTGCTAGGCCGTGAATATTTAGATCCACCCTCGTTTAATTCTATATACAGGGTGGTCCAGGCATTCTTGAGCATAAACGATTTCTTTAAAGTAAGCCCACACAAAAAACAAATTTTTCTTCCTAGTTAGATTTTCGAAAAAATCGTAACTTTTTTTCTGGTTCGTTAACATGAGACTTTTTTTGGCAATTGAAAGAGCATAAGTTGCTACAGTTTTTAAAAAATCATGAGTGCTTTGAACCGCTTTTTTAATTTTTAATTGGAGTTTACAAAAAATCTGTCGATTTCAAGGAAAGTAAATAATCTTGCATTGATATGAAATTAAATGCACTTCAAATTTGCAGATCAATCTGATTTTTTTTTCTGAGAGAGTGCAATGTCTAAGTACGCACCTAAAATAAATAAATAAATAGTTTTTCATTTTAAAAGTAAATAAAAAATTATTAAAACATTAAGTGGTGAAGTAAGCGGCTGACAAGCGATTTTTTTCCTGGCGGGTACAAATAGGTCCTTAAGCCGACTACCTAAAAAAAAATTAATATCCATCTGGCCTGGACCACCCTGTATATATAACTATGTATACAGGGTTATTTGTAAAACATTAACAACCTCCTAAGGGCAGATTCTGGTGCTCAAATATAACTTTTTCTATGGGACCATCATTGAAATTAGAGAAGGGCCGAGTACTCGGTTAATACTCGGTACTCGGCGTACTCGGCAGGTTTTTTAATACTCGTTCTCGGCCGAATAACTCGGTTTTAATTCCGAGTATACTTGGTTTAAGTAAAACAATATATTTTAGTATCAACCAATTAAACCAATTAAAACAACAGTGTTATTCTTTTGTATGTTTTATTTTAACATGGTTTAACATTGCCGTCGTAAAAGCCTTTCGTCCAACACCACTATGTGAAATCAGAGAATTGCATAAGGTACATTTCGCTTTGGTTTTAACTCGTCGTAAAATCTCCAAATTCGTGATCTTTTACGTGAACTCATCATGTCAACAATCACCAGGTACTACACACCTCCTACACACAATCTTGTACTTGTTTACGCGCCCGAAACAGGAATTTGATTAAACCGAGTTACGCGCCGAGTACTCTGTTGGAAAAAATATATATAGGTACTCGTTACTCGGCAAAAGTGCTACTCGGCGCATCTCTAATTGAAATCTTAAAAAAAAAAATCACTTCTCCATACAAACTGATGTCAGCTGGTGGCGGCTTAGTATGGGGAAGTATTTTTTTTTTTGTTAGATTTCAATGTTGGTCCCATAGAAAATGTTGTTGTATTTGAGCACCAGAATCTGCCCCTAGGAGGTTGTTGATGTTTTACAAATAACCCTGTATATATGTATTTACAACACCTGATCAAATAATCACGTTTTGTATGACGATGAATAAAAACATTTGTCAAACTCTCCTGGGCTGGCTTTATTAAGACAATCCGATTTCTACCCCTAGACCTAGGCAATTTTTCCGTGTCTCTTCTACTAGCATACTCACCACACCGTAGCAGTATTTTATGAATGATTATAATTTGATGTATAAATTATATTAACAGCTTGTATGGTTAGTATAATTCATACATCAAAAAATAGTGTTTAAATAATGCTCTAAGGACAGAAATAATGCTTATACTTACGAAATTATAGCTATAGTCCGGTAAGTACGCTAGAAAGAGCTTTTATGCCTAGCGTACTCACCTCCGTACGCGCAAAAAAATCTACATACAATACCAAACTATGGCTATAATTTCGTAAGTATAAGGGAACAATTTATTTCCTTTAGGCAATATTTAGGAACCAATTATTGGCATTATGCTAGTCGAAGAGACACTTTTCCGCCTTTAGGGGTGAAATTATCTTTTGAAGTTTAAACCACAGGCAAACTGTTAGATAAAATAAAAATCAAAATCGGTTATCTCCCGTTTACGGAGAAGATAATATCTCGTAATAGGCATACAATAAAAACAGTCGAATGTCTTCTTTTTTTTGAAGTCTGAAAATAATTATTAGAATGTTACTTAAAAATCCAAATACCTACCTAATACTATTTTATTTTCCTCAATTCATTTACGATGTTTCCCTTATCAAGTTTTGTAACATACCTACACAAACTGGTTAAAATTATTAGGCACCTACAAATAATAGGTTTATAGCAACTTAATGAATTAAGGTTTTGTAAGACTAATTTACATTTTATTGTATTTCAGAGTGCATTCGAATCTTTGTGTCATTCGACACATTTATACGGAAGACGCTTGGTATTAGAATGGGCTGATCAGACTGATGAAAATGAAGATGTAACTTCGTTAAGGAAAAGGACTGCTGAAAAATTCAATGCTAAAATGCCTGGCGGCAAAAAATCAAGAAAGGGTGCCGTAGATGTTGAACTGTTTGTTGACGGCGATAAATAAAATGTATTTATTGAAAATCTATGACGTCTTTTTTTTTCAGATCCTTAAAATTTATCCAAACCAAGAGTAACCTATATAGGGTTAATACGCTAAATCCTAAAGAGCCAACTAACAAAAACCGGCTGCTTCATAATTAAAGTAAATAAAATTATTATTTCATCCATCTTTATTTTGATAACTTTAATACACAATGTAATTTTAATAATAAGCTGGATGGCATACAGAGTTACATTTGTCTATGTACGATAAATTGTCTTAACTTCTTGACAATTTAATCATAGTTTATTTGTATCATTACTTTTCATTCCTATAAATATTTACAATAAACTAAAATTTAATAGTTAAGGAATTATATGTATACTTATAAACAGATAAGTATCTCCAAGTAAACCCTGGAATCATCATAAAGTAGCAAGCTTTCACAAAACTAGATAAATTGAAAGATAAAAAGGGAATTTGTACATAGTATATTGACAATATCTAATGTACAGATTTTATTAAATCTAAGAAATATTTACATGGTGCACACAAGTTTATTCTATTAAGACAGTTACCATCATAGTTAATTAAAAACTTTTCAGTTTATTAAATCATTAAAATGTTAATTTTATAAATAGAACATTATGATTATTAACTAAAATACCAAAACATAATTATTTTACAATAATGATATGAAATTTAACACAAATTACAAAACATTCACACACACAATATTGCTACTAATAATTATTGCATGCAATCTTATACAATATTACAAAAGCTGAAGAAATCTACCTCAATAAAAAGAGTCATATTTCTACTATCAATACTATTGCCTGTAAATACATATTGATGGATTAAGGCAAGAAGAGCGTAAATGAAGTAAGAAAAAGAGGTGTATTGTATTTTAATTAGATTTAAGTAAAAGTTAGTAGTGTTTTGCCTTGTTGAATTGTTTCACATTTGGTAAATCTAAACAAATACCTACTCATTTCACGATATCATTTAATTTGCTTTTCTAACTTTATTACATCAGTGCGTTTATACATCATAAGTAAGTTAGGTTTTTAAGGAATGTGTCAAAATAAACAATTGTAACGGTTGTTTACCCTTCTGTGAACCGTACGTACCTGATGAGGAATTACAAGATATCAATAACATCAGGTTCCAAACTAACAAGTTTTCTTATATGTAAAGACAGTAACATAATGAATGATTAAACAATAATAATGTTAAAATAATCAAAAATGAAATTCACATTTATCTACGGTTCAATAATGTCTATTCATTTGGATCACCTCAAAATAAAATTCTTTTTTTTTTTCAATCAATCTTAACAGTTGAATATATTTTTCTGACAAATAAACTTGTGCCCAAGTAACCAACAGTACCACATATTATTCCAAGAGCCAAACTGAATAAAGCCATGTAGCCAAAGTAGAAAGTAGTTTGGAATAAGCCATACATCTTTGTTTTAAAAACAAAGTAATAGAAGGAATACAAGTAAACATAGAGAGCTGTGCTACCTGCTGAAAGGAAGCTAGTCCATTGCCAACGATAATCCTCTGCATTAAGCAAGAAATAAGTGCAGACAATAGTGACACAGACAGTTACTACCATCAAAATCAAAAAAACTAACAACATAAACCCATACACATAATAGATCTTATAAGCCCAGAACGAAGTAAAGATGAAGTACATCTCAATGAAAATAGAACCAAATGGCAGGATTCCTCCCATAATTATAATAACAAAAGGTTCCATGAACCACTTCTTTTCTGGTATTGGCCTTGGAACTGCATTTATGCGACAGGGATAATCAGGCTGTCCAGCTAAATTACGACCTAGCACAGTGCCCACAAGGGTCAAAGGCAAAATAACAAATGTACAGATAGACATAACAGCAATCATACTACCAATAGGAATTGCCCTAGAAGTATGGAAATACATGGCAATGAAGTTAATGAAGAATGCTGTCCCACAAACTAAAAGAGGCAATAAGAATGCAGATAACAGCATTTGCTTTATCCATAATTTTCCACCCATTCTAGCATAAAGAGAACCTCCAAAGTATCCATTCACAGGAGATGTGGCTGCATATATAAATATTGCAGTTGACAATAGAGAGCCTCTTTCAGTATAAAGCTCCCCGAATATTGTAAAAATAATGACTGCCAAAGTCACAACAGTCAGTTGATAACCAGAGCCCACAAGCGCAGAAAATAGTGCTAGGTGTGGTACAGGTCTAAAAACATCGCCATGCACCTGCTTCCATCCATATTCATCCCCTAGATCTTTTTCCAAATCATCAAGATCATCATCTTTAGAATATCTAGCATAATCTTTGCGAAGTGTTCTCATAAGGATCATAGATACAAGACCAACTAAAAATATGACCATCATAAAACTATTGAAGATACTGAACCAATGAATCCTATGTTGGAAAAAGTTAGGATCTAAATATTTATCAAATCGGTCTTCAAACCGAATGCCGCTTTTTATCCAGTTAATTTCGTAGGTGAATGGAATCTTAGCATCAGGTGTTAGACGCTCCTTGTTTTCAGCAGTTATATTTACTTCTACGATTCTGTTTCCATTGTAACCAATGTCAAATTTCTTGTGAGTCCAAATGTAATATTGATCTCCATCAATTTCGCCAACGATGCCCCAGATAGGAAGATCGTCAATATACATTTGATACCAGTAGTGGTTCTTCACAGCGTACACTAGTGCCTTATACGATTGCTCGTTAAGTTCTATAGCACAAAATTGTTGCGCCGGTACATTATCCTTGAATGTAATGTCGAGGCCACTAAATTCGAGCTCGACGCCCTGCAAAGCCTCTGACAACGTCTCATGGTAATGCCCAATGGTTACCTTTGTGCCAACGCAGAACGGTAGCGAAAAATATGCATACGTCTCTTGTCGGTTGTGGTATGGGCCGACGGTGTTCATCCAAAGCACCACTTGTTCTCCATCTTTATACATATGCGTATGTTCGTCACATCTTGCTATAGTCCACAACGTAAATAATAAATAAAGGAACTTCATTTTAATGGAGCTATACAATAATTATTTGTTACGTTCGAAAATAAAATAAACATACACGTATGTAAAACGCCGAAGACGGACATTTAATTGGTGTTGCCCTGTTTCAGAGGAAAATAATATATGGACCCTGTTTACTTGATCAGCAGTGCCAAAGATCATATAATATTTTTTTAACCTAGTGTTGCCACTCCTTAGGTCATTAAAAAAACATTTAGCAGCGCGTATTCACAGCTGGCTGTGCGCATATCATCAAATGAGGCACAGCTATACAACCCTAGATCTAGACTAAATGAATGCTCTAGCTAGACTGAATTTAAAACATTGTTATCCTAAGATCGCATGTTTTTCAGTCAATCTTCTGTATGTGTAAACCATGAAGTTGTAACATTATTCATGATGGTGCATGGTGTAAACTAAGGTGTAAACCTTTGACTATTACTCAAACGTCTAAACAAACCAAGGAATTCTTCTTCTTTTCTTAATGGCGATGTGTGTTTTACAGCCACACAGTGAGACTGATTTCGGATTTGAGGACATTGGATTTTTTTGTTATATAAGGTCTAACAAAATCAACTACATTCCTTTTAATGGGGGTATCTGTACATGGAGCTGAGCAGGCTCACCAAATTTGAGCCAAAAATTCAGGCTAGTTACGGAGATATTGATCATAACAATCTCATTCCGTAACTACGAAAATCTACACCCTTTACAGCTGTTTACTACTACATTGACACACTACCCACGCACACAAGCAAACGTGACCCAACATGCACACACTCAAGATAACCACAGAATACCTAATAGTACTACCGGCGGTGCGGCGACGGTAACTCAGAAATACCAACATGAAAGAATTACCCTGATTTTAGGGTAAAATAAAGTTTGTGGGTTTTCTTTTATAAGGATTTTTTTCACTACGGATTGGAGTAAAATTATGTGTTTCGCAATTAGAGAATTAGGAATTAGGGGTTTTAATTGGTTGTTGATTTTTGCGGTCACGTAACCGAACCGACGTCGAGAGAATCAAAAGTTGGCGGTACTTCATAATCGATCAAGATACTACGAACAGCTGACCGCAGAGTGCGTTGTTCGCGAACTGACCGGAGAGTGTGACTGTGTTGTTGTGACCTAATTTACGTAACAAAACTTCAACGACTCACTAGTTTTCGTAGTAACCAAAGCCATATTCACATATCATTTTGAAAGAACGAAGATACCGCGGAGACAACGACAATTTCGATCAATGCTCTCGTCTATTCAGCTTCAATAAAAATGGCTGTACGACGTTACGTCTAACCGTTCCCAACTTCCCACCACGGCTGTAAACTCGTCGTGTAATGTGCTATTAAATTAAATTTTACAAACAAAACTACAATCGAGTTGTTTAAACTGAAAATAACAAGGTCATTAAAGTCTAATTTCTCGCCTTCTTTAATTCTACTTTATTTTTTAATTAATTTTGGGGGTAAAATTATTTTGGAGTTAGCAAGACCAAGTTTCAAAGGTGGCCCCGACAAAAGTACCCCGCCGTGTTTGTCGGTATCTTGGATAGGGTGACAAGCATTTTGTTTAGCTAAGATAAGATCGTAGGTAATCGTAAGGAAATAAAACATTTTGCTATTTTAGGAACTGAAATACATTTTACTTATTATTTAAGTTTCAACATTTGAGATATTATTATTGTTTATAAGGAAAATTGTTGGAATAAAAGTCTAGTCTAGTCGTCTAGATAATGAAATCGACACCGTAAAAGTTGATATTAACTTGACAAACCACGGGACAAACTCATTTCAAAAAATGCTTTAAAAGTTACCTAGAATTTAACTCCTTACCGGTCGCAATATTACAATGAGAAAAGTATTAAAATGTGATATTTGGTTCAATTAAACACGATTATAATTGTTTTGCTAAAAATAATTAAATAAAAAATGATATGGATTGTTTTAATAAACCTACTCAAACATTCGTGTAAAATCGTAATCCTAGTCCTAGATATTTATTTAACGTGGAAGCCCTACCGTACTCGCAAACTGCTGACTATGCCGCTCGAGCCGAAAGGCCGGTGTCGGGCAGGTGTCGGGCGGGGTCAATCAAAGTGTGCATGCGGATAGATAGGGATGTGCCACATTTGTTCTGATTTCTAGGCTCATAGTTTTTTACGAGATCAGATCATTCATTCATTACATTACTAATTAAGATTTTATTTTTGTTTAAACTAAAATTTGATTTTATTTGATTTTAACTAAGTTATTGAGACAATAACAATGTTTTATGAGTTTCGAAAAATAGTCTTATCAGCGCATATTTCATATTAAGTGGTAAGTAAAACATGTTATTAGTGTTTTGATTTCTCTTGAAGTTGTTTCCTTTTTGCCACTTACAGTAACTCAAGTAAGTACTAAGTAGTTATGTGAATAAGCATTTTAAAAATACATATTAGTAATTTTGCGACTGTCAGTTAAGAAATAACTGCTAGATAAAGTACGATATGTCCGAGTTTAAATGCTATGGCCTAGTTAGTTCGTTAAAAATAATTCTTAGTGACTTTTTAAATTCAGTCGTTGTATGTTTTATCAGTCGTTGTCTGTCTTAAACTGACACTTTAGAACATTTATTACCGGTTTGGACAAAATAATTTTACTCTAAAAACAAGAGTTACACTTAACTTGATTGGCGAGTTGAAAGCTAAGGTACAAAAATAACTTGTGTCGCACTCACGATTTCGTTTTAAGTACCTAGTAGGTTACCTCGCCATAATACTTAATTAAATGCGAGGTGTCAGTTCCCAATTCACGATCAGTTATCCGGTATGTTTTAGTTTTTAGTATCCTTTAAATTATGATCCCATCTTAGGCGCATCCCTAGCTTGAGCCTTTTCGGCTTTTGCAGGACGACCGCCCGGGCGCCCGCGCCCGCGCCGCGCAGTCTCTAATTCGCTTCCGTGCGGCGTGCGTGTCCGACGCCGCAACGGTGTCAGTCCAGGGTTATGTGCTACCAGGATCGCAACTTTAATTTGTGCTAAAGCAGCGCGCCTTCACGCTGATATTAAGGGCGTTTTCGTGAGCGGTTCAGGGACTGGAGTGAGATTGTTTATGCCCGTCGGGGACCAGGGAAGGCCACGCCAGCCTGTTCAATAAGAAGACAGTGTGATGCAGATTTTTGATCGGCAACCCAATCGCAAGCGCGACTGATGCAGCGTCCGTCTTCGCCAAGCGCTCATGGGCGCAGGCGTCATTATTGCAAATTCTGCGGCGAGACGCAAGACGAGGGGCAGGCGCCTGTATCATTTTACACTAGTTCAAGAGCTGAAGCCGCATGACTTCACACTACGAGTCCAGTTTTGCAGAAGTCGCAGAAGCTGCAACATTCTCTGGACGGACGGCGCCTACTATTGGGCTGAACAGAACCCCCACCTAGTTCGGCCCGATCATATTCAGACTAGATGTAGCAGTAGCCTGAACATTTGGGCTTCCATGTGTGGGGCTAAGTGTAGGACTTAGTGTATTGTGAAGGTGATTATAACATTGAAAGTGCGACACAACTACGACAGCGAATTTTGTTGCAAACCGTGTGAACGCTTTAAAACATAAAAAGTGACAGAGACTGTTATTTCGCGTAAAAGTGCACGTCGCATTGCTGTGCAATGTTTTTTTGTAATGTGATTATGATCAATGTAATTTGTTGTAAAGATTGTAAACCTCTTAATGAACTTAAACACGCCAAGTAAGCGTAGATTAAGAGTAAGTGGTACCTAGACCTACTTGATTGATTTGTTTGTTTAATTTTTTTGTTAGTCAGATAAATTATTTACCCGGCAGATAAAATTTTTTACTACGCTAACCTACTTGTTAGTCCAAAGCCTGTGAAAGTGTGATAGAGTCAGTCAGTGTCAGAATTAAATTAATTAATGTTTTAAAACCGCTTTATTTTCCTTTATTTCTATCCACCTTGCCATTCTGCTAAGAGTGATTCTAAAGAGCTTCGAGAGGTAAATAACGAATTACGTACAACAACAATTACAAGAAAGTAAGTAAATACCTACCTAGTTCCTACAACTAAGATTTAATCTAACTCAAAAAACATAGAAATTATCTTTCCTTAGAGCCTTGAAGTAACAAAAAAACGATGTTGGTTATTAATTTAGTTGACATTGTTTGTTTTGTTTGTCATCGAAAACATTATTGTCATGAAAGTGCATTCTACACACACTAGTGTACTAACATGTGTGTATGAAGCTATTCTTCGTTGCAATTGATCTGTGATTGGTCGAAAAAGCCTAGCTGTGCCACTCGACCAATCGCAGATCAGCTGGTTTGACAAGGGTGATGCACACAACGATCTTTGGTAATAAAAATAAAAACCGACTTCAAAAAACTAAAACGCTAAAAATAATCTTAACACTTAAGTACCTAATCAGTTACTTTTGGAGTCGGTGCAAACGAAAACATTGGTCTCTCATTGACTGGCACCGACTCCAAAAGTAACTGATTAGGTACTTAAGTGTTAAGATTATTTTTAGCGTTTTAGTTTTTTGAAGTCGGTTTTTATTTTTTTTATAAAATTAACTTATTTCATCCATTTTAGTGATAAATCCAAATCAAAACAAATCTTACGAGTGCAAACATAATTTAACTGCTGAACACCGATTTCATTTCCTATTTTTCCACCCTTAGGGGTGAAATTTTTTCCAAAAATTTTTATTATAGTATCTTTGAAGTATAAGCTATTCATTAAAAAAAGAATCATCAAAATCGGTCTACATTTGGCAGAGATATAGGTAAAATAGATACTAAAATCAGTTGGCGTGGTACGGAGTTTATGCAATGTTTGATGATTTTCTTATAGATTCCATCATCAGAATTTAACCAAATTTATATGGGACCATTCTGAAAGTAATACCTTTCAAACAAAAAAATAATTATCGAAATCGGTCAACGCAATAACGAATGATCGCTGAACATACATAAAAAAAAAAAAAAAAAAGATACCGACGAATTGAGAACCTCCTCCTTTTTTGAAGTCGGTTGAAAATGCTGGTGTGCGCTGTGTACGTACACACCATCTGTGAACTACAGTTTGCATGAGTAAGAAAAGATACAGAGTGTTTCATTTTTGACTGCGTTTTAACTTATTTATTTTGTTAGAAAACATAACTTTTAAAAATGACTATAAAACAATACCTTATTTTTTGTCATCGCATTCAGTATGATGTATAGATACCCCCCTTTAAAGGAACGCAGTTGATTTTGTTAGACCTTGTATATAATTATTTTCCTTAAGCGAATAGATAATATTAAAGACGATCATTGGCATTATGGCAACTTTTTGTAAATATTTTTGTAAACTTTTTATATCTTTGATTTTGTTATATTATAACGTCACCTGATATAATAGTCTGGTTGTTAATTAATTAAATTAATATACAATTCATAATATTCATGTTGTTTCGTTTTTTTTATATAACTATTTGGAGTTTAGTAATAAAAAAATCCCTAAGAAAAATTTGAAAAAGTACTCAAGTTCAGCTTCATATATCTGGAAAACGGGGCAGTCCGGGACAATGTTATGTATGTGGCGTATATATATATAAACCGGTGACACACAGCTCCTCACGCGCGCGGCGTCCGTCGCCGTTTGTCATCAGCTATAAACACCCATAGATTAACCCTACAAAATATCAAGCTGAGATCTGCCAAGACTTGGTACTTAGAGAGCATGTGAGATATCGTCCCATACAGTTTTTGTTTAAATTAATTTTTTTTCTTAGAATATAATATTTACAAAAAAATTGCCATAATAACATCTGATCGCCTTTATTAGGGCTATCGATTTGCATAAATAAAATAATTATATGAAACAAAAAAGTCCAATGTCCGCAAATCCGAAATCCGTCCCACTGTGCACCGTGCTTACACTGTTTCGCCAGTTTTGTTTTTGTACGTTCGTAGTACATATATATTTTATATTAATCCTTGAAACAAACAAATTATATGACATGACCTTTGAGTATAGGATATATGATCTAAAGCCGGTGACAGATGGCGGCGGACGCGGCGTCGGACTCGTCTTGACATTGTAAGGTCAAACGCTGCCATTGGTTGATCCTTTCGTCAACTTCGCTAGCCCTTCAGCAAGACTCCGCCTCTTCCTGTTCCGAAACTGGCGTCCGGCTGCCGTGTGTCACCGGTTTAAAGACATGACATGTCACGAATAATGCCGGTGACAGATGGCGACGGACGCGGCTTCGGACTCGTCTTGACATTGTAAGGTCAAACGCTGCTATTGGTCGATCCTTGGGCTGGCGGAAGTTGTCTGACGGATAGACCAATGGCAGCGCGTCCGCGTCCATCGCAGTTTGTCACCAGCTTAAAGCTGGTTGAAGACGCTTGACCTCACAATGTCAAGACGAGTCCGGAGTTGCGTCTGCCGCAGTTTGTCACCGGTATTAGTCACTGATCAAGTAAAACTCTGTGGTAAAACTTAGAGTACTCTGTGTTGTGGCTGTCTGTCTGTCAGTGTCAATCCGCTTGATTGTTTTCAATTTGCGAGTGCTTAGGCTCGGACTACAAACATCCGGAATTTTTCAGACCTCTTTATAAAATGTCTCCGGACAAGCCGGGATTCAATCCTTTTTGTGTATCATCCATCATCATCATCACTTCAGCCATAGGACGTCCACTGCTGAACTCAGGCCTTCCCAAATTATTTTCACCGGGGGGGATTGCCAATACTCGCCACGCTTGGCAGGCGGGTTGGCAAGCGCAGATTTTTTAATAATATTTCGCGCACAAATGCTGCTGCCCATCTCGTGCTTTTTGTGTATGGTGTTCTGAAAAATTATGGATGCATGTAGTCCGAGCCCTATTATTAGGCTAAGGGCCGATTCGAGTGTCAATGCTAGATGTTGACAACATGTCAGTTTCGAGGTGACAGGAGGGGATTTGACAAGTGACAACTTTGACATTTACTTATTCTCAGTTTAATATACACTGAAAAAGAGTTGTATCAACCATATGTCGGCTCCTTAGAGGTCATGCGTGTACACCGGTTCACTTAGCGAAGATGCGAATAAGAGAAAGCTCTTTAAGTGAATGCGGTTTGGACGAAGGCACAACCAATCACATTTTTTTCAACTGTCCTATAATTGGCTCTTCCTTATTCGATTTCCTCCCCAGAAGCATTCCTCGCCCAATTAATATTAAATTTGTGTTAAACTCTATTAACTCTCCGCTTTTAAAAACCCTAACAAAATTTATCATGACTAACAAAATTAACTTGTAGGTAGCTCGGTTCGGTGACAACAAATAAAACTAGATGTTGATTTCTTTTTTTATTTGCCACCCACCCACAATTCTTTTTTTATTTTTTACCTCATCCAACCGTGTTATTGTTTGTTTAGATTTTGTGTCATTTATAATTTGTGCTGTCATTTGTTTTGGTACGATAAAAAGTCCGCTTAGTTTTTCATTTAATTTTGTAAATCGTTTTAAACTTGTTCATTTATTAACCGTGTAAATACTTTATTCGTGACGTGACATTGGCGGAATCGTATACGACAAACGTCAAAACGCGGGTTATTGCCATAATCAAAAGAAGAAGAAGCAGAATACACTGTCAAAATCGCCCGTTTTAATATTTTTCATAGATTAGTGGTTGGTAGAATGAAAAATCAGCTTACTCTAGATTAAGCAGTGGTATACTCTCAAGTTAAAACTTACACCAGCTTGGTCGAATCCGGCCTAAGTCAATGTTAATGTAATTCTGTATTATATTGTTTTGTATCATTGTACCTATGTTTTGGCTGATGGTCCTACTGCTATGCCTTTAAATAAATTTAAAAAAAAACAGTGTCAGTCCCATACGATCGTCACATCGATCAAATATTATAACCTCTAAGTTTAATTTTTGTTTATCGACGAAAATCAAAATGGATTTAGATTTACCTAGTTGTATTCAGGCGAAGTTTAAGTCCGACACCGGTGTAGAAATCGGCAATACCTTGGACTTGCCTCTGAACGTCACTAAGGATCAACTTCAACTTATTTGTAATGCACTTCTTCAAGAGGTATTAATCATATGAATATAATTAAAATAATGATTTCTTACCAGTGTTTACGAATATTGCTTATTTTCAGGAGGAAAAACTATTCCTATTCTTTGTCAAAGACGTAGAAATAACTGCCAGTCTCAAAGATGCCCTGGACATCAAATGTTTGAACTCTGAAGCAGTTGTAGAGATCATATATCAGCAACAAGCAGTGTTTAGAGTTCGACCAGTGACAAGATGTACCAGGTAAGACAATAAAGCACCCAATGAACATTACAATTTGTTATGCAGGTAATTGTTTACAAATGCTAACTAATAAACTTTGATCTATGCAACACCCTTATAGGGTGTCACATGTGCTTGGGGTTTCCTGGTCCAAACTAGAAAAGCAAGATTTGGGGTTATATTTGTCTAGATAGTTTGCTCTAAAACCCAGACATATTGTAGACTAAGAAGCATGTTTAAAAAAGGCTGATCAAAAAGCTTAAATAAAACCTCAACTTTATATATTTAGGACAGATCCCTATAAAGCCAGACATGCCCAGCTAAAGCCAGTACCCGCCAACCTAATTACCTAACACATACTTATCATTAAAATAGTTAAAAACTACTATTTGACATGCAATAAATATATTTGAATTAAGTTGATATATCCTTGGTTGTATTTTAGTTCAATACCAGGACATGCTGAAGCTGTCATATCAACTAGCTTTAGTCCTTCAGGAAAACAGTTAGTCAGTGGATCTGGTGACACTACTGTAAGGTTCTGGGATTTACACACACAAACACCACTCCACGTATGTAAAGGTAATCTAAAAATTGAAGATACACTAGTCAACACATTATTTTATTAATATGCAATAAAAGTGGTAGGGTTTAAAATAAGTTAAGTATGAATGGATAAAACATTTTTGGCATTATTAGAATGTTTGTCTGTTTATTTCTTTAAGTACCAATTGAACACTAAAATCAAAATGAGTTCAGAATAATGTATTGTAAGAACATAAAATAATAATCATGGGCACACACACATGTAAATTTTTAAAAAGGTATTTTATTAAAAGTAAAATAATTTTACTTGAAAAATAATTTTAACTGCCTCTGGTAATATAATTTTAACTGGTGGGATTCGAACCCACGACCTTTCGCTATCCGGGCGACTGCTCTTCCAACTGAGCTACGGTGGACATAGCAATGTTGTGTTTATAGCTGTTAGTAAGCCAGCATGGTTTCATCAATGTCTTGGATTTTATACCCACAAACATCCAAAAGAAATATTATTGCAAATATTTAACAATAAGTTGAGATAAACAGCTTAATCAATAAATTTAAACTTTTTTGTTTTTTGCATTCACAATAGTGCTAGTTTATTAATGCTAGCAGCTATTAATAATGCTAGCAGTCGCCCGGATAGCGAAAGGTCGTGGGTTCGAATCCCACCAGAGGCAGTTGAAAAATTTTTTCAAGTAAAATTATTTTCCTTGAAATAATAAACTAGCATTATTGTGAATGCAAAAAACAAAAAAGTTTAATTTTTAAATTTAAATACAATATAGCTCTGGGTATGTTAATTTTGAGATTCTCAAAGGGTGCAAGTGCTCAGCCTGCACCCATGATGATAATAGTTGCAATGTTATCCAGGACACACAAACTGGGTACTATGTATCAGCTGGGCCCCAGATGGGTCTAAATTAGCATCAGCTTGCAAACAAGGCAGACTAATAATATGGGACCCCATCACTGGTAATCAAATAGGAAAGACTATGATGGGACACAAACAGTGGATAACAGCATTAGCATGGGAACCTTATCACAGGTAAGATGTTATTAGATTGTCTACTGCCACCATAAATATGACAGCAAAAAAATGTATCTTTAACTTAAAATATATACAGGGTTATTTGTAAAACAACAACCTCCTAGGGGCTGATTCTGGCTCAAATACAACAACTTTTTCTATGGGACCAACATAGTAATCTAAAAAAAATAATTCACTGCTTCATACAAACTGATGTCCGCTGGTCGGCGGCTTAGTATGGGGAAGTGTTTTTTTTTTGCGTATATAGTATAGTTGACACAATTGTTATTTCAGAAACCCAGAATGCAGAAAATTAGCAAGTTCCTCAAAAGATGGTGATGTCAGGATATGGGACACAGTCACAGGTCTCACAATTTTAAGCTTGACAGGACACTCTAAAGCAGTCACGTCTGTAAAGTGGGGTGGTACTGGTCTCATTTATACATCTTCACAAGACAGGACAATAAAAGTTAGTAACATTATTGCCGTTGTTAAGGAAAAGAAGAATGAAACCTCTTATGTATGGTCAGCACCAAAAGTCAATGACCACACTCGATTTTGACGACCTCCGTAGTCGAGAGGCGAGTATACCGGACTTGGTGTCGCTATCTATGAGGTCCCGGGTTCGATTCCCGGTCGGTCAATGTAGAAAAATAACTTTTCTATATTGTGTCGGGTCTGAGTGTTGTGGTACCGTCGTTGTTGCTTAAGCTACTTATCACAGGATCAGGATATCAATGTATGTGATGTTGTCCAACATTTATTTATTATTATCTTTATTTACATTCAGATTTTCAAACTCACTATACACCATATTATACCTAAGTCATTCAACAGGACAAGCACCAGAATTGGCCTTATTATAATTATCATTATTATATTAGGCGTTTAAATGATACAAGAAGATAAATTTACTTATATGATAATTATAAGGCCAATGATTATAATCATCCAATTCTTATAATTCTCACCATACCTTACACATTCCACTCATATTAATGTTAAGGTGAGGGGGGCGAAGTGCGCCTAGCGGCAAAGTGCGCCTACCCTGACTATATCGAAAACCTAAAAGCTCTTCGAAAACGTCCTTCAAACTTGTTGCAACTACCTATCGGCAGATTAACTATATTTAAGAAACATGTATTTGCAATGGCTATTAAAGTCTACAACGCGTTACCGGAAAATCTGCAAATTCTTTCTGCCCCTCCTTTAATAAAAAAAAAAAAATACATGAGTGGCTCATTGATCAGACCTTCTACTCACTTCATAAATACTTTTCGGTGTATAGATAATGTCGTAATAAACTGTGAAATATGTGTATAATAGATGTATTTTTAGTTTCGAATAGTAAATTAAAAATGTGATACGAATGTGAGTATAATAGATTTGTAATAGCTTACTTAAAATTATGGTTGTTTTTGCTAACTTAGTTTTAACCAACAGTTTAATAGGTTAATATTAAGTTCCTGGGTACACAATAAAATATGTACTGTAATGATGTTATTAACAATAACTATCATAAAATAATATTTGTATGCTACTATAAGCATATTTTGGTATCTGAACGAATTTAACATTTATTAAGACCCTAATGTGTAACCCACCCAAAATAACGCAAATATTTTGAGTTTGAGTTGATAGGATACTGGTAACGGCATCTAATATCGATACAACAAACTAAAACCACAGAATAGCTCTGGATCACGTGTACCAAAGAACCTCACCTTATATCAAATTTCATCTTAGTTTCAGTAAGGACAGTAAGACTTACCTACTCATGTAATTAAAATCTTAATACAAAACTTTTTTTTAAGGTTTGGAGAGCTGAAGATGGAATCCTTTGCAGAACTTTAGAAGGTCATGCCCATTGGGTCAATACATTAGCTTTGAGTACAGATTATGTCCTTCGGACTGGACCATTCCACCCTGTTACAGACAAACATGGATACATTAATGACAGTAAGACCAGTTTGTTTTATCCAGCATTTAGAATCATTCCTACTTTAGATTCGTGAATTCTTGACTCTCTATCCAGTTAACGTCATCATAAATATGACTATATAGATAAAATACATACATACATAAATATGTATGTATGTATTTTATCTATGTAGTCCATGTATTATATTATTTAGTCAGAGACTATCAGAATAACATAGACCGAACCTGTCAAAGTACCGAGTGACGGTATTCAAACTCATCTGAATTAACAAAGTCATCTGATTTGACTTACAGGGCGACAGCGTGCGCTACTAGGAACAGGCGTCACGAGACCTAAAATGTTTTCTTTAAAAAATGCCATCTTGCGTTGTAAAGAAGTGAAAAAAATGTTCTTAAAAGCAGAAACAAGGTGGATCACGGTGGATTTATTAAACATCTCAATTTGAAACACAAAACCTCAGTATAGGCAGGCCTACGACACTCCGCGTTTCGGTCGAGCTAAGTCCTCATTAGGTAGGTACTACGTTACAACATTTTTATACAGGGCTCTTTAACACTAATATTACGATCAGGGTGTTTTCATAAATTAATTGTATCGATATACCGAAATAGAAAGTAATATTTTCATTGAAATGATTACTAATTATCTAAACGCTATTACATGCGTAGATAGGTATCGACCAAATTCACAAACACAAGTCGCAGCCCTTGCGAGAGAGCGGTAGCTGACAGGACAAAGTAAAAAGAGCTCTCACTTGTGGCGTTTTGGTGGTTTATCGCTTGCAGTAACGCTTTATAGGCTATTATAAAATGAGAGTACATTGCCCGGTGCAAGCTAATTTGCTCTTTGTTGCCGCACATTTTTTATTTATTCTTATTTATTATTCTGTGGTATGGGCACTCTATGTTGCCACTATTACAGCAGCGCGTACTCTCCCCTCTTAATCAAATAGCTAATTTAAAATTGAAATTAATGTGATTCGTGGCTATTTTCTATTTGTTACACGACTGCCCAGAAAAATATTGTAATGTTTTTAGGATTAATTTATGTATGTGAGGTCATAGAAACATTACACCATTTTGTGAAACATTTATGAATATAAGAGGAACCCCAACATAGAATACACCTTTTTTGATTTTTATTTCTTTTCTTAGCAGGGTAGTCGATTTTCTAAGTAGATTTTAGAAATTAGAAATTCTTTATCTGCACTAAAACATGGTTTTGCAGGTGTTATAATTATAAAAAAAAGAGATCTATGACATGTTTTGCCTAATATGATCAAAGCACAGCAGGTGTAGCACAGTCAATATAGTCTACTTGTTAAACTCAAACAAACATTCTAGTCTCTTCCAGTCGTCCAGCTTTAATTGCTTAGTAATCTTTTACGTCATGGGAATTGTTTTCATTATTTATTTTTATTTAAGTCGATACTGCCGTACAGTCGGCCAAGAAAGTGGTCTATCGTCCTACTAGAGGTCTAAATTTTTTATTACCGAAGCTGTTTTCTCTGTTTACGAACTAATTTAACATGCATATTATATGAAATAATTAATAGAATTGTTAGTCGCACAATCGTTGAGGTTCTTCTTTATAGTCACAAGGTTTTTAAACTGAATTTAACATTACACACACATTAGTATTGGTGTACGTACACGGAGTTCACGAACACAGCGCGAACAACCTGGCTTCACTTGATTATTTTGACAGGTTCTGTCTATCTTATTCTGATCGTCTCTGTATTTAGTTTATAATATTTGACATAGATACTGTGTGTAGTTTATGCTGTGATTATATAATAATGTTCATTTTTGTACCGTCTCATATCGCACCGCCCACAAAACATCTCTGTTTAGCCTAATGGTCGACTGGTAGAGAATGCCACATGGCATTAAGTCCACCTTTTGAACGATTTTATTTTGTGCAATAAAGTTTAAATAAATAAATAAATTACCAAAGAACAAAACTTTAATGCCTGAAAATATTTACACTTTAATGTCTCTGTTTTATTTAGAAAACATTCTTAAGGAGCGTGCTCTTGAAAGGTATCTAGCAGTGTGTCCACAAGAATCAGAGCGATTGGTGTCAGGCTCAGATGACTTTACGCTATTTTTGTGGCTGCCTGAAAAAGAAAAGCGACCTTTGGCCAGGATGACAGGCCATCAACAACTAGTAAATGATGTGAAATTTTCACCAGATACAAGGTATTATAATATTATTATCAGCCTATTGTTATTTTAGCTATTTGTTTGAAAAACTGATTTTCTTAATGTTTTTTTGCTTCAGGATAGTAGCATCTGCATCTTTCGATAAATCAGTCAAATTGTGGGAGGCTGTAACAGGCAAATTTATCACCACATTGAGAGGACACGTCCAGGCAGTTTATTCTGTTGCTTGGTCAGCTGACTCCCGTCTTTTACTAAGCTCAAGTGCAGACTCTACTTTGAAAGGTAATCCAGATTTTGAGAGTATTAGATTAGAATTTAGGAGAGACCTTTGCCCAGAGCAATTGGAATATTGGGAAAATAAAAGCTTAGATTATTATTATCTACCTATTGTGATGATTTCTATGTGACTATGCCGTGAGGCAGGAGAAAGTCCGGAAGTCAGTCTGACCCGGCTCCGCAACGATGAAGACGCGTCGAGTATACTCCTTATACGCTGTAATAAGAAGAAACCCGGCCAAATCTGAGGTGGACTTCGCACCACGATTTTTCGTACCTACCATCATATTTATTTTTCATTTAAGTGCGGGAATTCTTTAGCGCAACCCCGACTCACAACTTAATCGGTTTTTAACTACGGTGCAATTTTATACCCAAATACCATAACAGCCTCAGTTGCAGGCCAGGCTCAGCTGAACTGACTGACGTATAGTCCCGTTTTTTTTTCGCCTGTCAAATATTCTTAACAATCTTGATACTTCCTTTTTTATGAAAAAGGAATGTGAATTCCCTTGACATGGCCTCGACGAAATGAGCTGCACTGCATATTACCCCAAAACCTAACCTGGTATGGCTACGGTTGATTGATTCTATTACCAAAATTACTCTGTTTTTAGTGTGGAGTATGAAGACAAAAAAATTAGAATTAGACTTGCCAGGACATGCTGATGAGGTCTACGCAGTTGATTGGTCACCAGATGGTGCCTATGTAGCATCAGGAGGCAAGGATAAAGTTTTGAAATTGTAAGTAAACAAGAATAAAATGTAAAATTATGTTAAGTCTACAACCAGTGAATCAAATTTGTGATGAAATCGTAACTTAGGTATATTTAAAAAACAATGTAGATTATTTAGTAATTTGTTTAACTGTTGAATATTGTTTATCTGACTCTTGTTGCTTTGAAACATTGGTTATTAAAATCGTGGCAAATATACGTGACCTAATAAAACAACTTTAGCAAAAAAATTATTGGGTTAGGAAGCAAAAGCATAACTTCTTCGCCGTTATATTGCGTAATAACGTCCGTTCTTATCTTAAATAAAGTCGGAAATCGTTTAGGTAAAGCCCTTGCTAAACGGAAGGCGGACTCCTCTTGCCACTGGACGAACCTTCTGTCTACTATAGTCAGCCCGCCCGCCAGACCCCGCCCTTTTCCTGTTTCCGAAGCAGGCTATAATCGATATTAGTGTTTTCAAACTTAATTCGGGTTTTAGTATGCTCAATCGAAATAAGAAGCGAAGAGTCGACGGTCAAGCAATGAGGAGGCCAGCTACCATTTCTCTGGTCAGCCCTCCTAGCATGACCACCAAAACACGATATGATATAGCGATTTATCGACACCAATTGTCGCTATGTGCAAAGTGGGTGGTGGGGGCCGTCAAATCGACCTCAGCATCATAAGTGTCAGAAATGTAAAATAACTTGGACTGTCATTTGTCAAATTGCTATATTTCCATAGAATTCCATACTAACGATATTAAGTATTTTTAAGTAAAAACGTTAAAATTCGCGATATGGGTCACAGTACGTGTTGTGATATAAAGTGTAGATACAATAGGAAAAACGTGTGTCGTTTGTTTTATTCGTTTCCAATATCAAGATAGAAATTGGAGCAAAGAAATAAATGGATAGCTGCTGTAAAAACAAAAAAAAGCTTGTAGCAAATTTGTGTCACAGACGTTTGTCTTATAATCACAGCTCTTATTATGTAGCTTTGTCCTTTGTTTCTTAGCTTTTCTTCTTCTTCGCTATGTGAGAGATCACATGCTGTGCTAATACAATTTTCCCCCTTTTGCACAGTTTGAGCTTGGGAGGTTATATCATGTTGTATCGATTCAAATCCTGTGCATTCATATTTTAGTTCAAGTAAGAAAGTCACTATAATAAGCAAATAATAAAAAATAAAAAAAAAGCACAAACTTTTTCGATATTTTCATCTAATTTCGAATAAAAACAATCCGATAATCATTCTTAAACCATCCAGTTGCCATAATTTCAGAGATCTAAAGTCCACAATTATTGTGGTCACTAGGGGCGCTGTCATCGCGCACACGGCGAATACAGGTATTTTTACCAGTGAAAATATCAATAGGGGCGCTAGCGGTTGGCAGAAAACGAGCGGTAGCGACGCGTAAATGTATCGTAGGACCAAATTTCGTATCAATACTTAAATAACTAATAATATGGGTGTCAATAATATCTGTAATGAAATTTATAATACAGAAAAAAATGTGTACCTAAAAAATTATGTTACCTTAATTTTAAGACAATTGTTTTCATATTTATATCAGTATTCAGTTCTTGGTTTGCGGCTAGGTACTTGATAAATAATAATTAGGATGAATTATAGTGATACAAATTAATTTCCTTTGTCTTATGTTAAACTAGTCATTCAGATTTTCCCTTAGCCATATTGATATAGTTAAAACTGACTAGTTTAATTTGTTTTGTTATTTCGGTTTTGGTTCAGTTTTATGTCTACATCTGTTTATGTAAGTACTTTATAGTGATGTTATATTTTATCAATCTATGCCTTCAGCTCAATTACATTCAGTTTAGTTACATCTATAGGTGTTATAAATTGGAACTAATAGGATAGGAAATAAAACAGATAATTATTGTAGACCCTAGACCCTGTTAGGCACAACAATAACAGACAGGTAACGCATGACGGTGATGAAATTTGTCTTGTATTCTGATAAAAAAAGTACTTGGTACATATTGTAAATTATTGTTTGTTTGTTACAGGTGGCAACATTGAAAAAATATATAATTCAAAATGATTATTTTATTATGAAACTAAAATGTTACATTGTTTTATAATAAATACATTTTAATATTCGACTTACTTAATTTTAATGCTCTTTTTGACATTGGCCTTTATACCTGATGCTTCTCCACCATACCTGGTTACTTCAGTCCTAGGTTCACGGACGGCACCCTTCCTCCTTATTTTAGCTTTCCTGAATTTTAGCTTATGTTTAACTCGGGGATTTCTCTGTTCCTTCTTACGGTGAGGGGTCAAACCTTTATTCTTTGCAATTTGATAAGTTATTTCTCGTTTGTCACTGACATCTTCAGTAACAATAACTTGCGAAGATGTAGATGGTTTATTTACATCAATCTCATTAGAGGTAGGCTCAGCATTATCAGAAAATCCACTTTCTTCAGATTCATCATTATTTTTAGAAAGACTTGCTGGTTTAAAATAATCATTTCCTTCATATTCATCTTCATTTTCAGAAACTCCAGTGTCATCACCATCATCTTTCTCTAAAATATTAATGAGTTTCAGTTTCTTGGCTGATGATTCAACAGCAGAGTTATCGGACTTACGTTTCTTTTTTCTTTTCATATCTGTTAGTTCAATAACATGTAACTGTAAGTTATCCTTTACAGCAGATAAGATTCTGACAATTTGTGGCTTTATAACTTCTAAATAAATAGGTTCCATTTTATTTAACATCTGCCTATATTGATATAACCTTTTAATTACTGGATGATTTTGTATGTTGATTCTTTGACTTTTAAGCAATAAATAGAAGCTTATGTTTGTACAGTAATTTAAAATTAGTTCATAGTTTGTTTTTACAAACTTAGAAGCAGGGCTTTTTGGAACCTTCCCATCTTTGACAAGTTTCAAAAGCGGGTGTAAATCATCTTTTGCAACAGTTAACTTTGTTTTAAAATCATCAATTAAACCAGAAAATTCTGGGCTTTCTTTTTCAATCAATTGCATTTTCTGTCTTTTGGACATCTGGCTTAGATCACTTTTTATTACCATTTCTTTTTCCTCAACATCTTTGATTTGTTTGTTGAAAAAGTCTAATGAAAAGTCTTCATCGCCGAGTTGTTCCAAAAGTCTTTTCTGGATGGTTATTGCTTCTTTTTCTTCCATAAGAGCAATTTCTTCATCATTTTGAAAACCTCCATAATCTTCATCAACATAATCTGTTGCATAATATGCTTGCTTTTTCTTACCCCAAGCTTTTGAATCCGGCAAATCATCATCCGATTTTTCTTGATTCTCCACATCACTGTCAGCCATTCCTAAATCTTCTTTCTTTTCCTCTAGGTCATCATCAGATTCAGAGAATGCATACATCTCTTCTTCACTATCAGTGTCATGGTGTTTTCTTTTCCGCACTTTATCAAGAAGTTTTTTCTCAGATGGTGAATATTCTTCTTCAGAATCAGAAGGCTCATAATTACCCTTCATATCGTATTTTGTGTGAATCCTGCAAGACAAAATTTCTTGGTATTATCAGTAACAGGAAGAAACTCTTTATAAAAAGATAATAAAAACCAGACCATTCACTGTTTCCGTTTCACCCAAAAATAAGTCTCAGGTTACACAAAGTAATATATAAGTCAATGCGTTAAATTTAAAAAAAATGTTACTGGATGTCGTATTCATCTAAGATTACTCAGTGCAGTTAAGTGAGGATTAATGATCATGATGAGGTTACTTAATTGAAAGGACAATAAATTATTTCTTACCTTATTTTATCGGCCATTATTCAGGTTTTAATTAAAATGAAAATTATCAGCACACCTAAAGTAGCATGTCACTTTTAGAGGTTATTATAGTAGAATATAATTTGATTTTAATGACAAAACTACGATAACTATTTACTCTCTAATTAAACACAATCAAGCAACAAATGCAGCAATTATGCGTTATTTTTACTAGGCTTTAATCGAAAATACCTACAAAGTACGAACCATCTTTAAACGCACAGATTAATAAACGTACTCACAGACACAGAGCAATTAACTTTAAGAGACAAAACTCCATAGAAAGTTTTTAACGACAAAATTTGTATGAACTCAGATCCAATTTTTCGACAATCGCTGATTCAACCACAGATTACGTAATTTAAAAAGAAAAACGTATTGACATTGACAGCAAGTTAGAGATGTTCAGATTTTATCGATATCGATTTTTGGACTAGGGAGGTAAAAATTCGATACTTTTAATCTTTAGAACCAATAGGTAGGAAATAATAAAATTAAAACAAACCACAAACGTATTAAAACGATTTATTTTTATTCTCAGACTTACATTAGCTAAAAACAATTTAAAAAAAACACTTTTCTTACCAAAGTTGTTAGTATTTTTAAGTATTATTTGGTACAATGAATGACAAAAACTTCGTGACATGAATACAAAGAACTTTTAATACGGATTAATAGTGAAATAACAATGAACTGTTCCTAACATTTTGAGTATAGTCGATGGTACCTAACTTCATATGACAGAATGGTAACATTAGAATATTACCATTCACGATTACAAGTAGCATCTTAGTTAGTGAGTTAGTTTGTCTGGGCTGTTTCCGCACTTAGCCTCCTGTTTGGGCCATTGTGCGTGCTACTTTTTCCTTCTTACTCCAACCAGCCTAGATCATCCCAGAAGGTCAGCAATCTTTTCAGATTTCTGCAGGCTGCCGGGAGAGATCCTGGTGATTGGAGGATCTGATGCCGTTGATCTGCCACGCTCCTACATTCCATAAGCACGTGCTGTGGCGTTTCTTCTGCCTCCATGCATCCTCTGCATGTGGGGCTGTCAGTCACACCTATGTTAAATAGGTGCTTGTTTAGAGGACAGTGACCGGTTATAACTCCTATAACCTTGCGAATTTTGTCCTTTTTTAGTCTGATGAGGTTGCAGGTAAGCTTATTTGATGCTACCGGAACTGCATTTTTTGTTTGCCTGCATCCTTCACTGTTTCTCCATTCTGTCAAATGCGTTTCTCTAGTTCTTTCGCGCAACCATGTTTTAATTTGGGCTTGAGGTAAGGGCAGTAGTGGTTCCGGTCCGTGAACTACTGCCTTCGATCCTCGTTTTGCCAGTTCGTCTGCTGCGTCATTACCCAGTGAGTCGCTGTGTCCTTTGATCCACTGCAGAGTTACTCTGTTCGCTTTCGCAATGGATCGCAAGATCGCGTGGATTCAAATCTGTAATCGTTAACATAAGTTATTAATTCACTAATAAAATTACACATTATATTCTTGTATTTGGCACGAAAGGCTAGATCCGCTAGATAAACAGGCAAAAGTGACCAATGTTGATTGTTGAAGGAAGGAATGGATTCGAAGGACAACGAGTTATTTATTATCAACTCGCTAATTGTCGAGTGCGGGTTAGATGCGCGGGTCTAATCCGGTAACTATGACTACTTAGAATCATATTATTGACATAATTTATTCTATGTTAAAGTCAAAAAAGAAATCAGGTGTTCCATATGAAGTTAGGTACCATCAACTCTACTCAAGATGTTAGGAACAGTTGATTGTTATTTCACTATTAATCCGTATTAAAAGTTCTTTGTATTCATGTCACGATACACGAAGTTTTTGTCATTCATTGTACCAAATAAGACTATTAAAAATACTAACAACTTTGGTAAGAAAAGTGTTTTTTTTAAATTGTTATGTAAGTCTGAGAATTAAAATAAATCGTTTTAATACGTTTGTGGTTTGTTTTAATTTTATTATTTCCTACCTATTAAAAGTAACCTAGTAAAAGATTAAAAGTATCGAATTTTTACCTCCCTAGTCCGAAAATCGATATCGATAAAATCTGAACATCTCTAACATGCTGTCAATGTCAATACGTTTTTCTTTTTAAATTTGTAATCCGTGGTTGAATCAGCGATTGTCGAAAAATTGGATCTGAGTTCATATAAATTTTGTCGTTAAAAACGTATCGCATGAAAAAAATTAAATGCTAATGGAAAAGTCGCAAAAAACGCCATCTAGGATTTCATCTAAATCCGTTCAGCCGTTTTTGTATGAAAGAGTAACATACTTTTAGCCAACCTTATAAATTTTCGTGTTTAAATTTTATCAGATCAGGTGTTTGGAATAGGTATATTTCGATACTAGTCGATACTTACCTAATCAATTAGACTAAACCGACTGAATAAGGCTAAAATGACTAAATTCGACTAAACTGACTAAATTAGACTAGTTAGTTTAGTCTAGTCAGTTTAGTCGGCCTAATCAGTCTAGCTTGTTAGTTTAGTCTAAACAGTCTTGTCAGTCTATTGTCTTTAGTCAATCCAGTCAGTTTAATCTAGTAAGTCAGTTTATTCTAATTTAGTTAGTTTAGTCAAGTCCGTCTAGTTCGTTTAATTATTCTAGCTAGTCTTATTAGTCTTGTCTAGTCATTCTAGGCTAGAACCGATTTTTAATCATAAAATAACCTAAAGACAATGAATCCATTTCTCCCCAATATAATTGCAATTGTTCAACACCTGGTATCATTACACACGCACAGAGACATCAATGACACCAGCTTAATATTCTCTCAGGACGTTCAATCCGTGCATCCCTAGTTAACTCAAACTCGGATAGCAAATCTCGATTAGTATGGAGTGGAATTCCGCAGGGGTCCGTATTAAGCCCAAACATATAGGTACACATACGATTTAGAGCCTTCTCTTATCAATTACATTAGGATGTTACAATATGCTGATGATTTAGTTTTATATATATCAGGTAAATGTATTCAGGAATTAAATATTCTTAAACACGTGCTCGACAATTTCTTAAAATTTGGTTAGATAAAAACTGATTAAGCATCTCAGTACCCAAAAGCTCGGTTGTATTATTCTCTCGGAAGATACTTATCCCACCTATTACAGTCTATTATGAAGGTGAAGTCATCCCAGTCAAAGTAGAAGCTATTTTTAGGGATAACATTAGATGGAAAGATGACTGGCCTCTCACACTGTTATGCAATTGTTGCTAAATGTGAAAAGCTACTGAACATACTAAGATGTCTGTCTGGAGTATGGTGGGGCGCTCACCCATCTTTTTTAAGACTTCTCTATAGTACTACTGTTAGGAGTGTCCTTGATTATGCCAGCTGCTTTATAGAACCTTGTAATTTAGTAGGCTTAAAAAAACTTCATATGGTTCAATCTAAAGCGCTCAGAATCATTACTGGTGCCATGAAGTCAAGTCCAATAAATGAACTACAAGCAGAATGTGTTGAACCTCCACTGAGACTGCGCCGTCAATATCTATGCGACAAGTACTTGTTTCGTGCTCTCCGAATTTTTTAACCACCCTTTACATAGTAAGCTTAATAGCCTTTCGAACTTCTCAAACTCTTCGTACTGGTCCCACAAATCTCCACCCTGTTTAGTTAGTAGTTTTAGAAAATTCTTGTCCATTCAAACTTCAGTTCATAGATCCTCATTCCTCCCAATCTTAAGTATAATTTTGAGTCTCATATTAATGCCAACAATTTATTTTAATTTAGACCTAAATAAAGATGACAGTAACACTATTATTAAATTTAGGCACATTCTAGATGAAATTTGGCCCAATTGGCACTATTTAAACTGTGATGCCTCTAAACACTCTTCAACGGGTCACGTTGGCGTTGGAATATAACACCACCAGTACCAAGTTTTGCAAAAAATTAAACTGCTCCCAGAATCATCTGTTTTTACTGGGGAATGTTTTGGAATATATAAATCTCTAGAATACTCTTTACTCATGAAACTCAATAACGCAGTAATGTTTTGTGACTCTAAAAGTGCGCTTCAAGCTTTACTAAAATCCCCTCTTAAGAGCAACACTAGTTATCCTATCATCATGGAATGTACGAAATTACTGTTTAAATGCTATTTACATAATTACACAAATAACTTTGCATGGATACCTAGTCACACTAACATTCTGGGAAATGAGAAAGCTGATAGACTGGCAAATGAAGCGGTGGACTGCGGTGACTTACATCCATATAAAAATTACTGTCATGATTTAATTGCAACTCTTTCTAAATCATATCTCAGAATTGCCTGGGAGGAGAATTGGGAAGTTACTACTCAAACTAAAGGAAGACATTACAGGCTCCTATAGAGATCTATCCCTAATAAACCGTGGTTTCCGAGAATTAAGCTTTCTAAAATTACTACTACCATTCTAATTATAATGACACTTGGTCATGTGTGTACACAGTCACATCTATTTTTCACTGATCCTAATAAATCCTTTCCGTTCCGATTCTTCCGTTATCCTATAATCTGTTTCCCTACCTTTTACTCTGTTGTGGCTAAACGCAATCCGCGCGAGATAAAAACCATAAAAAAATTTAAAAAATGACACCAGCTGAAGTGGTGACGTACTGTACTAGCTGTCACGCACGAAAGTTGGCCTGTTTTATTTAGAAGGATTCATACTGTTGCCGAAAAATCGATAGTTTTGCAATCGATAGTTAAACGCTAAATTCATCTACACGATCGATAGGACAATCGATAGGATCGAGACTAGCGATAGTATCGATATCTCTTATACTGCAATACTATCGGTAAACAGCAATACTATCGATAGTATCGATAGTTCATTAGTTGGCAGCGATTGAAACTATCGATACTATCGATAGTATTGCTGTTTACCGTTATTATTACAGTAAAAGAGATATCTATACTATCGATTTTCCTATCGATCATATAGATGAATTTAGCGTTCAACTATCGATTGCAAAACTATCGATTTTTCGGCAATACTAGATGATAGTTTAAGCCGGTGACAGATGGCGGCGGACGCGGCTTCGGACTTGTCTTGACATTGTAAGGTCAAACGCTGCCGTTGGTCGATCCTTTCGTCAACTTCGCCAGCCCTTGCTGAAGGGACTCCGCCCCTTCCTGTTCCGAAACTGACGTCCGGCTGCCATGTGTCACCGGTATTAAGAATGAAGATCAACATCCAAACGGCCAATACTCAATGACCTTGATTATAATATTAATTTACATTATGGTGTAATTACTTAAACATTGTTAAGGCCAAACTTACAGATAATGTAAGGATTTTTGTTCTTTTAATATATTAATTTGTACAAATTTTAAAATCGTTAAAATTAGAATAAACACCATTCATTTTCAGATAAAATATACAAATAAAATTCACAAATGTCAAACTTTATAAGTGTAACTTTTAAAGTATCTATTGCAAATTTTGTTCTTTAAAGTACCCTTTATCTATTGATATAGTCCCAGTTAGCAAAATGGGCATACGTCACGCGCGACAACGCGATGTCGCATTTGACTGACTTAAAAACCAATAATGTTATTTTGATCAAAGTTAAGCTAAAATAATGTTAATTTTCATTAAAAAGCTTTCGTCCTAGGCGGTCAAACTTGGTTGACTTGAGACAAAATTGACCATAACCTTTTATACACTCTAATTAACACAAAACATTATAAGACGGAGAGGGTTAATTCTAAAGAAAAAATTACCTAAAGGTAATATTTGGGTCCGGGTGTCGCAAAGGGGGTGCACTTATAAACATAACCTAACCTAACATAAACCTAACCTAACCTGAACCTAAACCTAACCTAACCTAACGTGATTATAGGGTGTGTAATGTTTCAAATAAATATTAGTATACGATTTAATGACATGATTTCATTTAATAAAATATTTTTTCTTATAACAACTCGCTTAATATATTGAACGTTTCATATTATCTTACGTTCTATAATATCATTTAAGATAACAATCATTAACTTACATAAAATAACAATTAAAAGTAATAAAGCTAATTAAGTATACATTTATATTACCTAAAAACGCAAGCATGCATTATTGTGTACACTGTAAGTAATTTCTTTTCAGTTTACAATGACAAAATTTATAATTAGAATCTAGCGCTCGCCGGCCGCTGCCGCGGCACGCTCGCTTCGCGCTTTATATGGTCACTGTTCTAACCTAACCTAACCTAGATGTTCTAACCTAACCTAACCCTGCACCCCCTTTCCTACACTCTAACCAATATTTGACTTTATGTGCCCTGTTAAGGAAAAACAAATTTAAATCAATTTTTCATTTAATATAATTTTAAGTTTATTTGTTTTCTACAAATTACACTCTGACCGGCTTAACCTAACTCGTCACTTAATGTATGATGAACACATTTAAAATGTCAATGTTTTGCAGTCGCATGTGACCACACGAGTTACAGCTGGTTTATTACTTACAGTCCACAAAACATTTACATTGTGTTTTCATGTTGTAATATATTCAAGCTTTGACGAGTTAAATATTTATACCTTAATCAAATTATATGTTTTCAGTTTACTAGATCTTGATTGACTTAAAATACTAAATCCTGATAGCAAAAGAATATATTTAAGACATTTGTACTCATTTCTGATATTTTGCCTTAAAGGTGTTGATGACTGATTGCAATCATGTATGACTGAACATGTACAAGGGATTTTAACATATTGTTCTTTGTATCCTTAAGCCTAATTACTTACTAATCAGTAAGTAATTAGGATTTCAGAATCATGATTTGAAGGATCCAAATTAGTTTTTTCATATTATTTGAACAGATCGGCTGATAAAAATATTATGATGACAATACCTCCAATACTTGCTTATATTTTCATTGCTTCTAAGTGCAGCAGGTATTCCTATTATCAAACCAATACCATTATTACACAGATAAGGCTTTGTGTTTTCTTATTGGGTCTTTTTTTTATCAATACAGTGCCTAATCCTAACCTAACCTCTAAAAAACAACAAACATTTTAAACATTATTTAGATAAGATATAACAAATTCTAGATTTTCTTGCTACCTAATTACAGAACGACTAGGTTCGGAATATCTTAATGTATGTTGTAAGTTGCAATTTGCAAACAATTCCTAACTTTTCTCGATCAGTACTAAAGTAACCTGTATGATTTTTTGAAATAATTTTACAAGATTTTTTTTAATTTTTTTTTTTATTTTTTTATTTTTTTTAAACAATGTTGAATGTTTATTGATAATACAATACTATTATATATACTTTATACAAATACAGCTTAAAACTAAATATAAGGCAAATAATAATATATTACAAAATGTACATAAAAGACATACAAAATAAAAAATGTATAAAATAAAAATTTATCAAAACCTAACATCGCCCATTCCCACAGAAATGTTAAAGGTGCCCAGAATGCCGGCTGCATTACCTCGTTGAATGGCCAAGCTTATTCGTTGGCCAAGGTAGCTACCGGCCCTCCGGTCACCAGAAACGTCAAGCGGGTGGATAGTTCCGAAAATAGTTTTTTTGCCTCAGGGCCCCAAGGTCCCAGCGTCTCCACTCCAAAAGGCGAAAAACGGTAGCAGCTGTCTAGGCAGGAGTATTTCCTTTTTTTTATAGCCTCTGCAGAGGCAGCTGCAGCACCTGCAGCCTTTGAAGTGGCAGGAACGTGGGTGGGGGCCAAAGTGTCCACGCAGGTCGCATCCCAGACCAACGCACGGCCATTACTCCATGGAACAACAGTCATTCCGTCGGGCCTTTTGCCATCATCCCGACAAATGCCCGAAGGTTCTAGAATTGCCGGGATTCTAGCAGATGTGAAGGCCCTGTGGAGAATGGCGTTAAGGCTAGCGTGGCGTGGGATACGGCCCGCGCTTTGGGCACAGGACAAACCATGAAGTCCGAGACTATCCACTGTGACCCCGCAGAGACAACGGTGGGGATGAGTGATGTTAGTACCGAGACGTAAGCATGCAATAATAGAAAGAGATGTGTTGTCGATGAGAGTCCCAACGTTGGCAGAAGGCAAACTATGCAACCAAAGTCCAGACTCCCATTCGGCTACGGCAATAAGACGAGCACGCTCTGTATCGTTATTACATGAAACAAGAAGTGAATCGTAAGAAAGTTTACAGAGCGGCTCGTCCCATTGTTTTTGAGATGATAATAAATTGGGTGGGTTAACATTGCAAAAGCTAGACCAGGCGTTTCTCGCATCCGCCAAGCAGAAGACCTCAGCATCGCTAAGCGACGGATTCAAAATAGAAAGGAAGAGGTCATGGGTGCTATAGACGGACGAAAGAAAGGCAGGTAGAGCTACACTTGAAATTTTACGAGTGCCCAGACCACCAAATCGAACTGGAAGAGAAGCCTGGGCCCATGAACGGTCATTTAGTGGACAATTTAGGATTTCACAAAGTAGTTTTTTCAGAGTGTTATCTAAAAGTGCTAAATGACTATTAAATTTCCATAGAGGAGAGCAACGTAAAACATATGTAAATTTAGGAACAAAGGTACAATAACGAATAAGGTATAAGGCCATGTGAGAATTTATACTTAGAAGTCTGCCAAAAGACTGCTCAAATTTGGAATTTTTGTCCGAAATAAAACCAGGAATACCTTCATCGAAAATAGGGGCACCAAGGAGGCGAAGTGATTCTTTTGATTGAATGATTAAATTGGGTGCCAAAGCAGTAAATTTGGAGATGATTTCTTGCTTGTAAGTCAGAGGCAGGTGATCAGAAACAAAAAGTTCACATTTTGAAAAATTTAACTCTAAGCCAATACCTTGAAACTCTCTAATTAAAAACGATAAATCCTCCAAGACAGTAGTTGCTTCACCACCAATGGTGCCGTCATCAAGGTACCATACGTTTAAATTAGAATTTAGGGTCGAAATTATAGGGTCAATAGCCAAACTAAAAAGACCAGGACCTAGAGGGTCACCCTGCTGGCAGCCGACTGAAGAGAAAATGAGGTTGTCTTTATAAACTAATTTTGACTGTTCGCTGTAACACTGCCAAATATAATTATATAATGTGTTACAGCGATTTTTTATTTGAGTCAGCAGGGCCCCTCTGTCGACAGAATTGAAAGCGTTTTTAACATCAACTTTCAGCAACACGTCGCCACCGTTGTGATGCAAAAACGTGCTGACAGCGTGAACGGCGGCCTCATACCCACCTTTCGTGCCAAAGCCAAGCTGGCGAGGCTGAAGTTCGCGAGGGATATTCGAGGAAGATGTAATATGACGAACGCAGATTTTAGAAGCTAAGCGGCGGACAGTAGAGCCAATAGCAATTGGTCTAATGCCACCATCTTTTTTCTTTAGTGCAATTAGATTTGCGCCGTATAGTATATCTATGATTCCCTCGTTAACCTTACCGGAAAGCATAAGGTTAACGAGGGCGGTCAAGTTAACAAGTAGTGAGTTTGCCGCAACACCAGACTCGGAAGACACAAGGTCCTTTAAGTGCTGGGGTGTGAGCCCGTCGAGGCCACCTGCTGAACCATTTTTAAATGAAAATATAGCAGCCGAAATTTCTTTTGTGGAAGCAGAAAGGGTGAGGTTGGTCGGAAGTTGTGGATCTGGGAGGCGAAGCGCAGCTGAAGGAAGAGGATGTTTGGAAAGAAGTGCTGCAACAGTTTCCGGATTATCTGGAGCAAAAACATCATTACAAAATAACAACTGAGCAGCACCCCTGATATCGCCATCGCTTATTTTGTTTTCGACTTTTTTTGTGCAGTTTGGCAGTCTTGACAAATTTTTGGTTAAACCAGAAGCAGGAAGATACGAAAGGGGGATCAAATTGGAGCAGTTAGATTTGATTTTCTGAGTGAGCGAACCGTCATTATTATGCTTACGCTCGATATATAAAGTTCTGTATGCGAATGTGAGCAAATGTTCCCAGCTGGTAATGTTGTTATATTTTAATACCTGTGAAATACATTCAGAAAGAGCACGAGCCACCGAAATGCGAGCGCCTCGAGGAATTCTCTTGACAAGAGGACGATTGCGCTTCAGTGAGCTCAATCTCCTCCAGAGAGGCACATCACAGGGGACAGAAGAAGAGGCAATGCTTGATACATGGGACAGGAAGGGAGAAGCCGATGCTAATGAGTCTTTGTGGCAACGGCTTTGATGTATTTTTAGGCCTCTAGAACCCTTAAAATAGCGAGGCTGGGAACATAACTCACAGCGAACATCCGAACCGTGAATCACGGAAGAAGGAGAAATAACATTAGTATTACTCATTAAATGGAAACACTATACACAAAACAATTAACTACCTACCTACTTAAAGAAATACAAAATTCATACGAAAATTCATTAAAAGCAGTTCAAACACAAAAATACACGTCAGCTACACAGTTGAATTCAATGACATGAGTGACGATTGACAATGACCCAAAATGACACCACACTGACACACTATCGTAGTGATTTCTTGATTACTGATAGACACTACGACTTCACAGCTCCTTGGAAAAAAGCGTAGCGTATTCGAAATCAACGTAAAATAGCATGGTTCCATAGCAACGGGCGACGGTGTTTACGCGTCCTAAGCAACTGTCAATATTGACAAAATAACATTGAAAACAAATCAGGAAAACCTCGGACAGAGACAACTTAGAAGGAAGCCCGCATGTGTATGGTGGCAGACCGCAATAAACTACACGCAAAAACAATCCTAGAGCTGGAAACTCAGTGCACCATTTTTAAAATTTTTATAATCGCACAACGTGCTGATACTCAACCACCACTGATGACAATTTGATATTTTCTTGCTGCCTTCCAAATCTATTCACTAGTATATAGTGAATAGATTTGGAACATCTTATTAAATGTCTTAAGTTGCAATTTACCGACTTTTCTCACCTTTTTAACGATTTTCCACAATGTTTCAGAATATAACCTTTAAATGCCCAAATAAAAACGGAATCAATAAATAAATGGTAAAACAAAAAATATATAATTATATGTCAAAGTGACGGCTTAAAAGGCACAATTCTTGTCTTATTACTACAGATGTTATTAGCTGCTGCTGTAGGATTCTGTGACAGACGAGGTATTATTATAAACAATCTTTTTAAAAGATGGTTTTAGCCTTAATAACGATTTACAATATTAAACTTAAAACCGCTCTTCTAAGTTTCCCTTAATTTCAAGGAAAATTTCATAAGATGGTAGTATTTTGAGATGCACTTTTATCTACGTCGTTTCGTTTTACGGTCCTAATAGGAATCCTTACTAACTACTTCCGGATTTGAAAAAAATTTAAATGAATACCGTAACTCGCGCTACGGTAAGAATACTCTTTCCTACATTCTATGATAAACATGCTTTGTTTTATGTAGAATGGAAAACGCTGTGGCTTGGGTATTGTATAATCTATGATTTTGAAGAAACTGACAATGACAGATTCACAGATTATACAGCGAAGAGAGGAGAATTTAATAAAGATAAACTTCGTGTGTACCTGTTTTTTTTTTAATTCTACGTACAGAGTAAAAAGCACTCCACTATCTAGCTGTCAAAATGTATGGCGCTTGCTTCCACCCCGTGGTATGCTCCATCTAGTTCTAGACAATTTATCATCATTGTCTGTGAGTGAGCGGCTTTGGCAACCTGGCACCCCGTTTTTGTAAGATATCCAAAAGTTAACTTCAGATAAAAATACAAGGACAGAAGAAAAGGTACTTTAAAAAAAAATGTATATTCAGTGAAAATAGAAAATAATTACTTACCTGTTTATGAAATGCCAACACCACTTCCAATGAAGGTGCTGGTATTTTGTTTATTTTTTATTTGTAATATAATAGATGGTAAAAAAACGTCGCTAAATAGATTAAAAACAATAAATAATCTTAATGAATGCCAAAGATGTAAAGTTTTGACTGACTCTTTCAATTACTGGCTTGATAAAACATCAAGAGGAAAATATGAAGGAGGTGATGCAGCCTGGGAAGAGTCAAAACTGAAGTCTTACTCTCGCAGTGAAATTCGGCTGGTAGAAATACAGGAGGGGCTATGTTCAGAATTGAAAAAACATCAAGATTATTGCTATTCCCTGGCCGAAGATGCAGAAACTGTTCTTGAGACATGGTGGTTTCTTGACAACCCACAATCTGTAGACTTGTATACATGGCTTTGTGTTGAAAATCTCCAATATTGCTGTCCAAAGAACCATTATGGTGAATCTTGCAGTCTTTGCCCACTTTTAAACAACCAAATGTGTGGTGGACATGGTCATTGTGATGGGGAAGGTACTCGAAAAGGAAATGGTACATGTTTGTGCCATAGAGGTTACACAGGGAAACACTGTGAAATATGTGTTAGCAACTTTTATAATACAACTACAGGTTGTGAGCCATGCCATAAATCGTGTGATGAATGCTCTGGAGAAGGAGATAGTTCATGTAAAAAATGCAAAACTGGATGGGAAATGGTAGCCAATGTATGTACTGATATAAATGAATGTTTAGTTTCATCTGTCTGCAAAGTTGGGGAATATTGTGTGAATGAAGAAGGCTCTTATGCATGCAAAATGTGTGATATATCATGTAAGACTTGTATTGGTGAGGGAAAATCTAATTGCACAACTTGTGGCCCCAATTCTGTGCTGTGGACTGGTGCATGTATTGATGATAAACTAAAAAGTGATATTTTGAGAAGTACTCTTAGAAGAGCAGCTTTGTACTTAGGTTTACTAATAATAACATTTTTTGTGTTACGAAATTCCAAATCCCTGGCATCATTAATTATGCTAATTATTGCAATTTATATGTACTACTCTGAAAAAGCTTTTAATATGACTATATTGGATGTCCTGTTAAATCTCTACCTAAACTAACATTGTCATACTGTGTAATTATATAAAACTGGTAGCACAAATAAATATTAAGTTAATCCTGAAAAATAACTTGTTCATATCTTCTGTAAACCCAGAGAAAGTAATTACAATAAGCAAGTTACTTTAAACTTTATTTCTTGGAAATATACATAATTTGGATAATTTCTTTATGAGTAAATGGTGTCTTATTGTAAGAAAGGAATATGACTTTAAAACAACAAAAAGATGTATTAAAAATACATTTTATTGGGAAAGTTACAATAACTACATTTTAGTGTCAATTATATACAAAAATTAAATACATTGTTTCCATAATAATGTTAACTAAATTGGGTAAATACTCTATAATACAGCAGGATTATTATCAGCATAACTATATTTAGAATCAATAAAATTTCTTAAAAATCTTACTTTTTCTAAATAAAATGCAGAAACTACAAGGTAACATTTCAAACTTTGCATCACCTATTTCTTGCAGCATATAGCTGCTAGTTATAGTGCTGAAGATATAAATAAGCTTTACATTGTTGGGCGCGCAGTTCTTATCTTGCGTTCTTATATGTGTGTATCTTCAGATTATCCTGTTTAAACTATTTCACTTCATAATACTCAAAATAAGTTATAAAGGGGGTCCAAAAAATTGGTGAAACAATTCTGAAAGGTATCTTGGCCCAATTCCTACCAAATAAAACAACTGACATAATAAAGTTGCATGACTAATTTATCATACATACTTAAATGCAAAGCTTCATTTTTAACTACAGAACTATAAACATTTTAACAAGATTCGTTTTGAATAATAGGCTCTTAAGTCTAAATAAACAAGTTTTTCAAGAAATGTTATTGGCAATAGTCAATTTGGCAGCAGTAAGCACAGGTATACTCTCTCAGTCTGAATAAAGGTACTCCTATATAATTAAAAAATAATGACTCAAAATATTTGCAATGTGCAATAATTGCCCTTATAACATCTAAGTGATTTGTGATGCCCCATAAGCTATTAACTAGTTGCAATATGTTAGCAAAAATATTTTATAAATGGGTATCTTATTCATTATTTAAATTAGAAGGCAAAATATGAAAACCTCACCACTTAATTTTCACTTTCTAACAATAATTGCATTACTTTCAGGTTTGAATTTTCGTCATTGATTAGTTTCATTATTTACCTACTTAAAATAGTTGCTATTTAAAATATGTGGTTTCTTTGTTTTAAATGTTGAATCCACTGCAATCATACTATTAGTGTTAACAGTTTTACATAATCTGTATAGTAAATAGCTGATCCAAAGAAAGAAATACATTAACAATACTCGACAATTTATACTCTGCTTTAGATGAGACTTTTTAAGGTAAGCCAATGTTTCGTTTGGTGCCCAAACAATATAATAATATTCTAAAGATAGCCATCAGTATATTATACATATAAGTGGTCTTTGGTGAAGAAAAATCATGTTTAAGTTTGTAAAATAATGGTGTTCACTTTAACTATGCTATGAATATATTATTTAACAAAATTAAAGTTGTAATTAAATGTTTGTCTCAACAAAATCAACACAATTCATAATATGAGATTAACTTTGTTCTAAGTTGATTTATTTGGTAAAATTTCACAATTTAAGTACTAATAATATAACACCATAACCTAAAACTACTTGTGAATTAATCATATCCATCCCTAACCATAGCGACTCCTTGGACGAAGTCACAACTACCATCGATGGGGAGTATACTATAAGTTCTAATATAATGCGGTGTGCTAGAATAACATAAGTCTAAATAATATTAACACACGACTAGCATTTAAAATGCTATGTGGACAGAGCCTGCCTTGATATTTTGTGAAAAAAGTACATTTTTGTGTATACGTACACCTATTTAAAATTATTTGTGTATATAAAGCAATACTCACCAAAATAAATTAAATCAATCTGTTTTGATCGAGATGCAATTCTTATTTCGAAAATAAATACTAATACTCATTTTTATATCAATATCAGTCTGCTCCAATTTATTCTAATAATTTTATGAATTATAATTTCGGTCCCTTTTATAATACTCATCCATACCATTTCTATCCTGCCATTTTAGTTATTATGTTAATTTTCACTCTACGTACGACTAAATATCTCTACGATCTCATAAAATAGTAGTGTAGATGATAAAAGAGTGATGTTACAAAACTGTATATAAATTATATCTGATGTTGCCAAATGTTTGTTAATTTCGTGTAAATGATTATTACATTGTTCTAATTGATACTTCTATAATCAGTCTATTATTTTATAATTATGGAATGTATAAGGTATTACATACAATATAAAGTTTGTATGTGGCACAAATGACAGGGTATCAAAAGATTATTTTAAAAAAAAAACATCAGTGTTACAATTACATTGGAAGAACACTTATAGTAGTTTTTATAATATTCAGACCACCTACTAATGTCTTTTAAATGGAATTTGTAGTGGTCGGCGCCCCTGTATTATTTACGTCAGCAAAACGTTTTGAAAGTGTTTGATAATTACAAGTATGTGTACGCCAAACTAAAGCGCAAAAGAAGAATACTTGTAAAAAATCTATTTTAAATGCAGATATTGGATTCGGAGAACCAATGAGTTTTTTAAGCGGAGCCGAACAGTTACCCGAATGTATGAAAGTGGAGCCATGTTGATAGGATTACCTCTCGCCGCCGCGGCCCGACTAGTCTAGCAGGGGCGCGGTGCGGTGGTGCGACGACAGCTGCGCGGCGAGCTGCCGCTGCTGCAGCAGGCAGTACAGGATGCCGGCCTAGACACAACAACATTATTACTTTATTTGGGAAACTTGGGCCTAGACACAACATCTTTATTGGGAAAATGTCGTTGACATTAAAATAGATTTGCGTAAGAATTAAACATAATTATAGCATACAAAATTTTCTTTAAGATAGTAAAATAGCTACAAATGTTATCATTTATGTAAATCTGTTTATAGCACTCTAATGCCGTGGGTACACTTCGGTAGTTGTCCTATGCCGCGTGTAGAGCTATAATAGAGCGATAAGTTTCCCAAACTTTTAAACCTCTAGTTTAAAAATAGTTCTTGTTGTAAAAAGATTATAACAATTGAAAAAGTTTTTTATATTGAATTAATTAAGATGAGTCTAGTGGCAACGTGGCAAGTGGCAATAGTTAGTAGATGAAATCCCATCCCCATTCTCTGCCCTAAAATGAATTCCTGGCGTACGACCTTGATACTAGTCAGTGCCAAACGTAGGTATAATGAGTATGACACATGGATGCCAGCCTCCTCCTCCGGTATCGCTCTTCGAATGGACCCTTCGCTTCTTGAGCATACTTCGATTTACGTTAACTGAAACTCGAATAAACGCGAACTAAGTTTAAATACTAATACCGATTATGGCCAATTTCGGAATGGTTTCTATATAAGAAGGAGGGCGGGGTCTGGCTGGCGGGCTGATGAAAGCGGTAGGAGGGTCTTCCAATAGCAGCTGGCGTTTAACGTCAAGGAAAGCAGTGTTGAAGCAATGTCAAGACGAGTTCATCCTCCGTTTAGCAAGTGCTTAATGTGTCACAATGTGTGTAATGCTTTGCAAAATCGAATCGGAAATGAGGGAGCCGCAAACGAACAAAAGTCGTTGATATAGCCCAACGGATTAGCAAGCTGAAGTGGCAGTGGGCAGGGCACATAGTACGCTGAACTGACGGCCGATGGGGAAGAAAGGTTTTCGAATGGAGGCCAAGTAGCAGCAAGCGTAGCGTAGGACGTCTACCTACAAGGTGGACAGACGACCTGGTGAAGGTTGCAGGAAGCCGTTGGGTTCAGGAAGCCTGCTACAAAAAACGAAATACGATGTTTCGGACGAAACGAAAGACAAACGATAGGCTTGCTAACTATGTAACACTTTTCTTTTGTAAGTAATTAGGTTCTACTAAAGTTTATTATTGTTAATTTATATAATCTAAATACACGTAAGAACTCTCGCCTGAAGCACAGATTCTACCTAGTTCAGGCAAAATTTCAATTTTTTTGCACTGTTTAGTTTTAAGTTATACCAAATGTAACTGCTTCCTATTATTTAATAAACGATTTTATTATTATTATTATTTGTACGCTCTAGGAGTTCACGGGCCAAAGGTAAGTCCTTTATAAGGCTTGCGTGGGGATTATTATTATTACTTTTGGATGTCGATGTTTTAATCGGATGCGACATATTTTCGGAACGACTTCTTGAATGAATGAATAAAATGTTATTTATCGTATTATTTCAAAAAATCCGAAGCGTTTCGTAGTAAGCAATCCGAAAAACGATTATCGTATTGACGGATTTCGTTTTTCGTAGTAGACCTGCAGGTCGCTTCCAACCGGAGAATCTGGAAATCAGTGGGGGAGGCCTGTGTTCAGCAGTGGAATGTGAACCTGCGCCATGGCGTCCACGGTGCCGGCGGCCAGCAGGTCGGTGCGCAGCTTGGCGGCCCCGCCTGCGCTGGCCGGCCGCAGCAGCGTGGGCCCGAACACCGTGGCCAGGTTGTGCAGCGACATCTTGTTCTCGCCCTCGTGCTGATTCACCCTGACGACACGACGTTTACGGTTACTTTTTTGAACAGTTGCCAAATTTTAGGCGAATTGTTCATCTATCGGGTCAATATACAAACGAATGCTCTATCTCGATTATAAAATATTGTAAAGAATAGAGCAGCAAAAAATATTATTTCAAAACATGAATAATTATGATGTTAGTAAAAGTAGTTAGTAAAAGTTTTGTATAGATGACCACACCTATGTTATACTATAGCCTATTCCTCGATAAATAGACTATCCAACACAAAAATAAACTCTTCAGCTTTATATTACTAATACTTAAACACAGTAGTTACTTGACGAAGTGGTTGAGGAGGAAGTCGATGCAGTTCTTGTTGAGGTCGGGCAGCTGCGCGTAGCACTTGAGCAGCGCGTGGCGCCGCGTGTGCGCCGGGCCCGAGTCCACCGACGTGCCCGCGCCCTGCCGACGCAACCACCAACGATTACACACCCTCGCGTTGCATCATTAGTACACACACACTAGAATATGCACAATAGAATATACAACAGCACGTCAACCTACCACAAAACGTCAAATTTTCTTAATTGATGATCTCTACATGTCGGACATAAAGTTAAAATTCGTTTCAATCACCTTTAACTTTTTGGGTAGGTTAAAATGCCGTTGACTGTACGCGTCACTTAAAAAAAAAACAACATGTTATAACCAAAATATTATGGTTATTGCTTTTCAAAATACTCTTCTTTACATTTTAAACATTTTTTCATTTCATGATCTTCAAGTGGAATTGTACAGATTGGACCCGTAACTGAAAAAAAAAACGCGACCATTTTTTTACCAACGTTTCTCGCCTGCCTCACTTTTAATGGCCTGTTCTCATTTTCAAACACCCATTCATAAGATTGCTGTTTTTTTTCGGGTTCTAAACAATAAATCCACGTTTCGTCTCCTGTGATAATGTCATAAACAGCATTAGAATCTCCGTGGTCGTACTTCAGTAGCATCTGTGAGCACCATTTCACGCGACCCCGCTTCTGCTCCGCTGACAGTCCATGAGGGATCCAACGACAGCAAAGTTTCCCAACTTTCAATTCTTCGTGTAAAATTTTCTGAATTTGGCTCATACCAGTCCCCAATAGTCCTCGAATTGTTTCATAGGTAATCCGCGGGTTTTCTTCAATTATCCGCTTAACAGTAGCCACATTAGTAGGCAGTTGAAGGCCGCCCTTCACGAAATTCGTCATGTACAGAAACTTGACCTCTCTCAAATTCAGCAAACCATCGCCTCACGGTGCTCAAACAAGGTGCTTCTCTCCCAAAAGCATTTTGAAGACGAGCGGCACAGTCTTGCGGAGAGAGAGAACTTTTAAAATCATAAAAAATCATCGCTCTAAAATCTTTTCGACTTAATTCCATTTTCGTTGCGTACGTAGAACTTTGATGTGTGATAAAAAAACAATTGACAAATCATTTCCCGCCAGTTGTTTTTTTTTTTTATTACTAAGAAGGTTGCAACGTTTAAAAAAATATAACATTCGAAATTCAAATAGTTCCGATTAGCTAGAAGTGCAAAACTTTTAGTGTGCCCCATGTATTAAGATCGCGATAATTCCCGTTTTAGTGTGTATTAACAACGTCCAACACCATACATTAAGGGCTTTTTAAAACAGGACGATTTGAGCAGGACGTCACGCGTCAGTCGTGCATTTGCAGCTTCGCACAACACAAATGTTTTCGAACGCAATTGTCATACAATTTTCCGAGCCGTCTTGCAAACGCACGACTGAGGTCCTGCTCTAATTATCTTAGTCGCCCTAAAGCCCTTTAGCTTCTTACCCCGAACTAAGCAAAGCGTGTACTGATAACCAGGTAACGGATACAATCATACTTAAATACAATTATAAACATCCATGAAAGGTACAAATGCTAATGTGTTACGCAAGCCTAGTATATGGATATTGCCTAAGCAGCCCCCATTTATCGATTGCAACAACCAACAACGAGAAATGATGACACCGCTCCTCGTGTGCTGACTGACGTCAATCACCGCATCGCCTAATTTTAATTGTTATATTTTTGGTTCATTCTTATACCTAGCATCGGTCGAATCACTAGCTCTTATTTTACTCTGTAACTTTTATTAATTAAATTTATTAAATAAAAATATTTTTTTTACATCGTCCGCTGTGACCATATATTTTTATGTACTCCGCTGTCTGTTTGTCCGTCTGTTACAGGACTGTATCTTTAGAACTATAAAACGTAGACACTTGTGTGTCTCTGGCTGGAATAACAAAAAAAAAAAGATAAAAATACATGTAACGTGTTAAAAAAATGTACGTTGGTACGCCAGATGGCCTGTTTTATGTTCATGCCGCGTCGATGGTAACTGTTGCAACCATAAACAAGGACGCAGTTCCATCTTTACCATAAGGGCACACGGGGCTTGGCCCAGGGCACCAAAGCACTAAAACAGGTTTGTAAACTAAGAAACACTGAAACTGAAAAAAAAAGAAAAGCCAGTCAAAGCCTAGATAAAAGAAGGGAACATTTAAAACTTTCTACCGGAGATAAGAAATATTTTTTTGGAAGACATAAATTCTTAACAGACAGTATTTAATTTTTGCTTTGCAATAGTGCTCCCAAATTTTTGACATGCATGCCAATGATCTCACAGCCAGAGACGCCCAAGACCGTGCGAATTGGAGGAGTAAATCAAGGAAAGCGGACCCTGGGCTCCGAGGCGACGGCTTTAAACGCAACCGGGATTGACCGTAGACATGATGATGAGGGCCCCGGGGCCCCGGGATATGTTGCCCGGCCCGCAAGGATCTGTTTACCTGCGTGGCGCCCCACGCGCGCAGCAGCTCGGGGTAGAGTGCGTCGGTGAACAGCGCCTCGGGCAGCTCGCGCAGGTACAGCTTCAGCACGCCCGTCACCGAGTGCACGTCCACCTCCTTCAGCAGCTGCTCCGCTTCGTACGCGTCTGCAAGTCGACCCGGCATTACCACACGACACCCTTTTTTATTTAATGACGACGTAATGTCAATTGGGTGGTTGGTGTGAATTACACATACGGAATGCTATTACTAGTTATATCTAAAGTCAGTTTTTCTTTGGTTGGAGTATATTGTAAACAATCTTACAGTGTCTTGTTACAAAAAATAATGTTGTAGAAAATCAACGAACTGCTAAATAAAAAAAGGATTTTGTGTTAAATGATTGATTGCAATAGTAGGTTTAAATTTTTGTGTATGTTTTACTTTAAAACAAATAATTTTGTTTAAAAGTGATGTCAAGATTATTAACAATATTCGACAAGCAGAGAAAACGAACTATATGTATTACAATGGGCTAGTTTCCTGGGTCAAAAAAATATTATTCTATTTAGTCCGTCAGTTAGATTATCAAAAAATATTGGACCCATATTTTGTCTTTTGTCAATCAAACAAAAAATGACGAAGATAAAGCGCATCAAAGTGAGCATGTGACGTCACGTCTTGCTAAAAAGTGTCGCAAGGCGTGACGTTATGCGGAACTTTAACGGGCTATATCTTCATCATTCTTTGTTTGATTCAGAAAAGAAAAAATACGTGTCCAATATTTTCTGTTAATCCAACTGACGGACTAATTAGATTTTTTTAGGAAACTAGCCCATTGAAAAAAAAAACGATTCTTATCTGAGGCGGTCGCACTATGCTGTCAGCCTCAATGTGACGAGACACGTCTGCTTTCATATGAAACCGCATTGTGCTTCGGATAGCTGCGAACCACATCGATTGACTGCATCTCCCCAATGCACTATGCGCGTTGCGGTGGGCCGCTTGGGGCAGTATAACCGACGATACGGCGGGCCGGGCTAGCTGGATGCCTCGTCGCATAATGAGTTGTGTCACTGGTGGGTTTAGGACTCTAGCCGTATGCGAGTGATGTCAGTTATGTCAGAACACTGAAACCCGCAACACGAACGGTTACGTCGCCACGTCGTTTGCATCATCTATTCTTTTAACATAAATAAGGCTGCGCAGCAAACACCGGGAAACATGTGGGAAGACTTCGCGAATCGCCTGTCTGTTTAAAAACAGAGTCGTACAGTCGACTCCAAAATATACCTACATTTGACAGACACATTTTAATAAGAGTTAAACATAATCTGTACACAATATACAATATAATACCTGACTAAAAAGTATCTAGCAAAAAATTTAAACTTTCAAAGTGTATATTTAACAGCGATGCCGCGTGTTCCTGTGTTAACTAAACTGGGGTAAATAAAACAAAGCGCTCACTGGTCTCAAAGCTCTTCTTGAGGCGGTTGAGATCGGATGCGCTGCCGGAGACGCGGTACACGCCCACCTCGTGGATGCCGCGCCGCTCCACTTCCCGCACGCACGCGCTTATTATGAACGGGATGTTGCGTTTCTCTCGTCTGCACACATAATTGTAAGGTTATAAGAGCAGGCAGCTCGATACAAGCATAAAATATGCAACTGAATACTGAACGTTGAGGAGACGCGTTGTGTTTTTATACAAATGACAACCCGAGCGAACTTTGCTTTAGTTGTTATTGGTAGAAACCCACCATGGTTGTATACTCGTAACTTGAGCAGTCAGTAAGGACGGTAGAATGCTTATGGCAAGGGCAAACGTATTGTTTGACTGTACAAGTGATATGAGTGCATCGTTTAAACTTGCTTATGATTAGATTAGCCTTAATAAATAAGGAATACTTTAATAAATAAGGGTATCAATAATATCAGTACTTATTGAAATTTTACGTTACCAAAAATATAAATTGATGACGTCATACAGAAATAAATAGGTACTTGAAAATGTCTTTTACCAAATTTCAATTTTTTTACCCATATTCATACTACACCCTGCTTTCCTGTCCTTCTCGGGGCCAAAGCCAAGAAACTAAAGAAGGTCCATTGCTAAACCTGACTCCCGACCGGCTCTTACAGTCAGGTCCGCACATCTGCTCACGCAAAGACATTATCTCCTTCAAGTCATTGAAAACGCTGTCCCTGTGGCGGAGTATTGGTCACACAAAATACTTGCTCTTAGTTGCCTTCGACACGAGAAGAAGAATTCCCTGCTACGGGGAGGAGATTTCTGCTCTAGGTCCATGCGCGTAGACTAGTGTTGTGCTTACTTGGCGACGTGAGTGATCTTGGCCCCGAAGAGCGCGCCGGCCTTGGCGCTGGGCACGCGGCGCGCCGAGCGCTCGGGCGGCAGCAGGCGCAGGCGCAGCGGCAGCGAGCCGCCGCCCAGCATCACCGCGCGCGACACGCCGCCGCTCGCGCACTCCGCCACCCACTCGCGGGACAGCTGTCGGGGTGCACTTACTTATACGTGTGCTGAATACAGAGTACCGTATAGTAGATAATAATCACATGTGAAGTATCACACTTCTCACCATTAATCTATGGAGGGTAGAGGTAAGGAGAACTATCTTCTATAGGCGAAAAGTTGTAAGTGTCGCAACTAAAGCGGTAAATAACAGTTTCAAAATGGCGCTAGCGTAGGCATAGGGTATGGTATGAATGTAACAGTTATTAAGGGATTAAAGTATATGCCAAGTAATGCTAAGCTAGAACCTTTTAGTGACTTTTATAAAACTTTTTAAAACATTTCAACCATTTTGTTTATGTATTTATTTTTTAAATAAAAAAATATATCAGGCGTTAAGAAATGATAAGCAATTGATTATGTTTCTTCTTTTGAAAAGTGCACAATAACGGAGTGGAAGTTCCTCTGTCCTTGTTTATTTTCCTATCTAATAACTTTTGGCACTTTCTTTGAAATTAACCCTGTTGCTACTGTGGCGCCACCTTAATTGAATGCAGTTTGACGGACACTTTTTCACAACCAAGGTAGTACTCCTCACCCAGGGGCGTGCATCCCATATAGGCTGTTATGCAGAGCCTACCTTCATAAAAACCGACAGAACAGCTAAACATAATTATTATTTACGTATTCAACAATAAACAATAAATATTCTGTAACCATTTTGTCGTCTACTTATACTTATTCCTTATTAAAGCGCGCAACTTAGATCGTTCCTGTGCAATTTAACCAATGTAGGCTGCCGCGAGATCGCCTACTGTATCACGCAAACTTACTCAATTTTCACTCACACTTAGATACTCGCTGCTTATATGTGAACAAACTGAATTAAAAAAAAAATGAAAGTCGCCTAAATTAAAGATTACACCCTTTTCATACATGACAATCGGACGGAAGGAACATTCCTTATTAGCAGCATAACCGGATATAGGCTCGCCTACTTCGATCATTTACACTTTAAATATGTCGTATTTTATTAAAACTTGACAGTGCAAGATATTGAAATGAATATTTAAAATGATAAAATCGTAATTATATTTATAGAAACGTTCGAAAATAATAAAAAAGGGTTACAGTTCCTTGAAAGGTAATGCAGGACATTGTTTTGATACAAAGTTTGCGTCAGCAATTTTTTCCATTAGTTTCATAGTTTGCCGCCGGCGGCTGTCATCTCGCGAGTTTTGATAAATCAGATTATAGTATTACTGATCTTTACACCTTTTTTGAGTGCTATCTTTGTTTTCGGGGTTAAGTGTTGTGTGGTTGTGTGTTATTCAATGGAAAAACTGCAAAGTGAAGTATTAATGCGAATTCTAGGTTAAATAAATTACGCGCCAATCCGAAGACAATCAAATGTGGATTTGTGTTAGTTGCAAAAACAAGACATTATCAACAGATTTTTCGTACATAGCCATTACGGATATCAGATTAATGTCTTGTTTTAATTCCATTCATTGTTTTGATATTTGTTGTGGTAAAATAAATCAACGACCCCATTCACCATTTTGCAAAAAGAAATCGACATCTGGGTAAGAAATTATCATTTATTAAACAATGCAATACCATGTGAATTTCGAAGTACCTCTTTATAATTTAGTGGAAAATCCTAAGGGTAAAATTAAAGTTTTTATCATTTTATTTTTTAAAGCTCCATCTATTGAGTTTTTCACATAACTAATCATTACCCTGCTTTAGCAAAATCCACCAATTTATTAACTTATTCCAATGTAATTACCAAGATGGCGCTTGTTACGTGAACATGTCAATTTTATTGTGTTTTTTATTTAGTATTTACATTTCCTAAACCGCGAGATGTGGACGAGTACAATTTATATTTAAAAAGCATTAAGACGCGGTCCTTACTGTGACGTAGATATAAGTGAACAAAATACAGGATTAAATTTAATTCCAGCGATACCAGAAATAAATGTATCTAGCATTTATTTAAACGCTCAATATGAATTACGGTTTAGGCTTTCGTTGTTCACTGGCTTGAATTGTGTATGTACCCAGCCTACCCCTATCTGAAACCAATGCTCGCCCCTGTCCTCACCTTTACTCTCCATACAATAATAATTGAGTAACCACACTGCAATTTAACCCGATAGGTGTGTCAGATTGTGGTTGGCCTTGCCATGTGATTATTTGATCACTGATTTAGTGGTTCTGTCAATGATTAAATAATCTTTACGTTATAGGATCTGTTAAGTTGTCAAACGTGTGTAAAAGTTGCGTCAAATAGTCTGGTTACCTATCTTATGTTCGAAAAGTAGTTTACCGAATTTTATTTCACCGAAAACTTTTTGACTAATTTTGTTTCGCCTTTTTTCATTTCATCGAAATGATCTTTGCCACTGTATCATTTGACCTATTATCAATTCGGTTTTTATTGTTACCCTGAAGTTTCATTTGTCCAAAAAACTTATTACCGAACTTGGCTTGGCCAAAATAACATTTGTTCGAAGTACATATTATGTTTAAGTATGTATTGAGTATTTTATTATGTTACATACAACATTTGCCAAAGCTAAAAATTTAGATAGATGATATGATATGATGTAAGATGATTTAGTTTTCAGTAAAATGATTCCAATATTATAATAATTAATCCTTCATCATTATCCTTAGAATTTATCCTAAGTTTTAAGTCAAGTGTGTGTGGTCACTGTTCTAACCTAACCTAACCAATTTAGTCTTTCTGGTAAATGAAAAAAGTTCAAAAGAGACTTCGGAAAACAGTAAAAAGTTATTTTGAAAATCGATAAAACGTAGTTCGATAAAATGATACTTATGTCAAGAGATATTTCGATAGACTAAAAATATGTCAAATGATACATATAGCAAAAGAAATGTCGGTCCGTCATTTTCGGCCAACTGAAATTCTGTCAAGTAAAATACGGACAAGTAATCGATTACCACATAACTATATTAAGTAAATAAACACAATAATTATATCTTTGTTTAAAACGATGCCTCTGTGTATTGTTAAAGTAATTAGCAAATACATTTCGTGTTTATTTAATGAGAAAAAAAAAAAACACTCATTGACATTAACGTGGACATTGGTTGACATGACCCTAACGTAGTGGTTACTTGATCAGTGACAAGGCCAAACACGCTGGTACCATCTGAGATTTGCATTGCCTGTGCTTCCCCATTGACAGTACCATCTGAGATTTGCATTGCCTGTGCTTCCCCATTGACATACTTTTTATGCGGTGTCAAAACGTAACTTTTTCAATATATGTAATTTGTATGGCGATAGCAAGCTATGATGTCACTGTTTACCTAACACATCGAGCACATGGGTTATAGAGCAGCAACACGAACCATCTTTTTCCGAAACTAGTTAGTGATTTTTCATTTACATTTAGTATGAAATGACCACTCCTGACAATTCTTGCCCATACAAAAACAGTACAGATACAGATTAAAAAATGGCAAAAAAAATTACCGAACTAATCATATGACATTTCTACTCTATAGGGTATGTGCTCCATGACCTAACACAACTGACTAACTTTTTATTTATTATTATACTAGCTGTCCCGGCGAACTTTGTACTGCCCCTTAATCCTTTTTTTTGTGATTTTTAGCTAGCTATCTATCCATCCAGTGTGTATGTGTGTGTGTGTGCGTGTGCGTGTGTGTGTGTGTGTGCCTATCATCTCTTACAGGGTTAGGACTTAGAATAAAACGAATCATTTTATTAAGCTTATGGACTGCGGTAAAATGTTTTGATTTTGGTTTGCAGACGTTTGTCTATCTTATGACAAATAGGCACAGCACAGCATTTTTCACAACTTACCTTCAGTGTACACTTGCCCCTAAGCACAGGCCTCGCAGCGTCCTCGTAGAGCAAAAGGCGCAGGTTCTGGGAGCCCTCGAGGTCGAGCGTGAAACTCTCATTCCACCGTGGCTGCGCGCTTCGGCAGACTAGCTTAGACTTGGCCTTGCGGAAATAGTGCCCGTAGGAATCCACTTCGATTACTACGTAGTAATCTGGAGACAATATGAAGGACTATCTTACTAACGTCGTAAACGGCTACTTATATCGAAAAAGTGTTATTGCAACCTGGAGTTTTAAAAAAGACCTATTATCCTACATGATATACGCAAATAAACGATCACTTTTTTTTATGATTTGTTTGTATTTTTTGTAAGACGACACGGATAGACGGACTGGAAGAAATTATAAGAGTTCCGTTTTTGCCACTTGGCTTCAGAATTCACCTACATGTCACTGCTTGTTTGGTGAAATCTTATGTAGGACAAACCTAACTAAGGGTGCACTGGGTTCTTCCTTATCGGTTTTCCAAAGTCACAGCAACTTAGTGATTAGAAAAGTCAACCAAACCAAAATAAAATGCCTTTCGTATACTAGAAGCTGAGTAGAAACTAGAAGTTACTACTCAGTCATAAATGATAAAAATAAAAATTCGTCGTATCTTCGGTCTTTAGTACAGATGATTACAGCACCCTCTATGAATTTACAAGAAAGAAACACAAGAGCCACCTAGCGGACGGACTAACTCTCTTTACGTTTGGTCGCCGCCGAGTCAACACTAGCCTAGGAACTGCACAGTGTTTCTTTGTCAGCGTAGTTATTACTTTACAGTGAATTGTTCTAATAGATTTTCTTAGAAAATACAATCAACTACAAAATGTGATAAGGAGTTTCTCCTATTGCCCGTACCCACTCTGTGCCCACACTTTGTCGGATTCAGAACCTCTGCCCGAGGAATCGACAAATATTTCAGCTGTTATACATATTTTTTTACACTGATGCATTAAAAACGAAATTTTCAAAGATTTTTTGCCCCAACGTGAATTCTTAAAATATATTTTTATAAGACTGGTTAACATACCAGCTGCAGTGTCTAAAGGCGCGGTCATGCCGCCAATGTGCAGTTGCAAGTCGCCCAGCAGTAGCGAATCGTCGCGCCCGCTACGCAGTAAGTACGAGCCCATGTCGGTCTGGAGGTAGCTTCGGCAAGCGGTCACCCACGCTTGCAGTTCCAGCATAGACACTGTGTTCGAGCCGGCTGGCGGCGCAGAAGATGCCTGTGGAATTTAGTTTCGATGTTTAACTGTAAACTGGAACCATATAGCTGATATCGGGGCGTTAAAGAAGAAAGAGGAGAAAACTTTTGTCTCTTTCCCGCTCTCGAAAGATATATTTTTATTTCCCCTAAGTTTCTGATTTAACTCGATATTGCTAGCTACCTTCAACACCATTGATTCAATTGTGTTTCATGTTTTACAACGTAATGAATATCAATCGGTCAATAATTCGGTCTTGGTATATTTTTCCAGCAGTGTATCATTTATTAAGCTGACGGCTTTAGAGCGCCATTTCTCAAGTTTATGCATCCTAAGATACATGTACATATTAGAATTAATAAATTTAATCCTGAACTATCCCATAACGCCGTAATAAACATCATTCTATAGCTGTCAGTTTGTATGACGTTGACAGAGACAAAATGATGCCTTATTCCGTACTAAACTAATCCGGTGGTGCGCATGTCCACCTAACTTCCCTCACGTCCGTTCAGTTCACGTAACTACTTGTCTTACCTGCAGTGCGTGTATGGAGTCGATCCACTGCGTGCGCTCGTACTCGGAGCTGAGGAAGAATATGTGCTGTCGCTGCAGAGCGGTAGAGCCGCTCGGGGCTCGAGCGCCGATACGGAACACGAGGTTCGGCGATGCCAGAACTAGCTGCCCTTCCAATTCCGCTAACTTTTTGCGCTGCTTTTCCACTGCACCGCGGCCCCCGATACGCATTTTCTAAACAAATATTGTGATAGGTTTAGGTAATGTCTTTGAAATATTGAACATTACTCTTGTCGAACTTACTCGCTCTCGGCAGTGTTATTACGTCTTAGCGCTTCTTAAGCAATTTATATATTGGCTATTAAACTGATTTTTTTAATTAGTTTTAAATTTTTTTGGATGTCCTAGAGAGTACGCAATGTCTTTTTTAATCTGTTTAAAGTCTACTATGAAAATATTGTTTTGCGATGTCAGTTCCATAACTCAATGGGGACGTGCTATTATGGCGGTTGACGTTTTTGTTAAAGAACAATATAACTAATTACATTTTGAATTAACATAAGATTATAACGGACCCGTAATACTAAGATTACTTATAAAAATCAAACCTTATCGTCATGGGCAGCTCGTTCCTCCGCCAATATCTGATCCCGCACGGTTGAAGCCTGAGACTTGAGCGCGACGATGTTGGCCGGTGAAGTCTCGCGCGCGTCGTTCGTGTTCGCAACCACTGAGTCCTCCTCGACCACAACGATGTCCGGCAACGGGATGAACCACTTCAGTTCAAATGTGAACTTATCACGACCGGACGCCTAATACAATGGGTTCATATTATACAACGAGTATAATTAAATACGCAAAACCTCTTAGCGGCTGATTCTGGTGTTAAGCAAATCCCAAAAACAAAATAGATGTCTCTTATTAAGTTCTCAGTCACGTGATATCATTTGTAGAGTAAATATTGTTTATTTCGAAATTGATCCCATAGAAAAAGTTGTCGTATTTGTGCACTAGAATCAGCTGTTTATAGGTTATGTTGCGTATTTAGAATAAGGCGTAGTATTTAAAAGTGAAACTGATCGCTAAAACAAAACTACTAGAAAGTAACTTACTTTATATTTGGCACATGCAATAACATCATTGAACAGAAACAGATGCCTCAGTTTTCTATGACCATCCGATAGCTCTACAATGAACGAATTTTTAACGAGTCTCCTTTGCGCGCGGTCAGCGTTCTGGAAGAACGATTCAGTATTAAACACGATTCGTTGCTTTAGAGCAGACAAACAGAATCTATGAAGATATTTTACCTAAAAGGAGGTATTGGTCAATGTGTTTATAACAGTAACTATATTACATGAAATAAATGATTTGATTTGATTTGATTTGATAGAACTTACAGGGAACATGGATTTAGTTTGGATTATATTAAATTCATCAAGGAAGTGCTGCGTCATGTTAAGGGCATCCGTTAACATTGCATGATCTGGGTGACTCGCTGGTGTATATTTAATGAGATCCTGAAACAAGTTATAAAGCCAATTTATTCTCCACTCGCGCTCATTACTAAGAATATTAATGTATTTATTTGTTTCAAAGCTGATTACAAATACAACAGAATAATAAATTACAAAAATAATATTAACTATCTGTGAGTATACTTCTTGTACTTGCGTGGAGGAGTTTTTCAACCGACTTCAAAAAAGAAGGAGGTTCTAAATTCGACTGCATGTTGTTTTTTTTTTTGTATGTATGTTACGCGATTACTTCGCGAATTATTAATCGATTTTGATGATTCTTTTTGTTTGGTAGATCATACTTCAGAGGTGGTCCCATATAAATTTTATCGAAATTGATTAAGCAGTCTTTGAGAAAATACCAAAAATATACCCAGATAGTATTTTCGTTCGTGATTCTTGTATCTATGTTACACAATATCTTCGACAAATGTAAACCGATTTTGATGATTCTTTTTTGATTGAATAACTAATACTTCAAAGATACTATAATAAAATTTTTCGGAAAAAAAATTACCCCTAAGGGTGGAAAAAAAGAGGATGAAATCGGTTTTCAGCAGTTAGATTAGGATTTATCACTAAAAATAGATGAAATAATAAATAAATTTTATTATAAAAAAATAAAACCGACTTCAAAACACAAAAAAGCTAAAAATTATATTAACACGTAAGTTCCTAATCAGTTACTTTTGGAGTCGGTGCAAGTTGATCAGAGTTTGAATGTTTTCGTTGCACCGACTCCAAAAGTAACTGATAAGACACAGACAACGGCAGGTCAACCTACCGAAAAAGATAAAGGTCATTGAATAGGCTAGTTTCCTAGGTCAAAAAAAGATTATTCTATTTAGTCCGTCAGTTAAATTATCAAAAAATATTGGACCCATATTTTGTCTTTCGTCAATCAAACAAACAATGACAAATATAACGCACATCAAAGTGAGCACGTGACATCACGCCTTGCGAAAAAGTGTCGCAAGGCGTGACGTTACGCGGAACTCTTACGGGCTATATCTTCATAATTTTTTGTTTGATTGAGAAAAGAAAAAATACGTGTCCAATATTTTCTGTTAATCCAACTGACGGATTAATTAGATTTTTTTAGGAAACTAGCCCATTGATTTTTAACTTTAAGTCCGATACGTAGAGATTAATATCAATTGAGAAAATTTGACGATATGTGGAAGGTTGACGTGCTGATGTCTGTACTTACGTGTTATATTATTTTTAGCTTTTTAGTGTTTTGAAGTCGGTTTTATTTTTTTAATAAAATTTATTTACTATCATATTTTTTTAAATCCCACCTTGAGATGGATATTGTCTATCATAGTGCACATTTTTATTCAGTAACTTACGTGTAATACTAGCGCGTTCTTTTGGACCCTTGCGACTGGTTTGTGCAGTAAGTCGTCGAGCGACATAGGTTGCCCTCGGCACGCGATCTGTCGCGTGAGATCTGCAAACCGCTGCGACGTTGAGCAACGACGACGCACCGCGTCTGTCGCGCGACCATAGTTGTGAAGGAACGCGCCGTATATGTTTATGTTCTCAGCCTAGAAAGAATATTATAGGCTTTAGGAGAGTAGTAACAATAAAAATATTAAACAAATAATTCAATAAGAATAATCTTACCATCTTTTTAAAGTGACTGCCAACTGAGAGAGGCTCTTCGTAACTTGCGATGGCTGCCTTCAGCCCTTCCAAGAAGTTTTTGTGGAGTTCATGCAACTCAGAGATCTTGTAAAATATTGTGTTAAACTCCTCCTCAGTAATGACCGGCTGAGACGTTGAAAGAGTAGCCTTTATTGCATTCATGTACTAGAAGAAGTTATATAAAAATATATTGCAGAGAAAGTAACTTGACAACAGAAAAGTAAAAAACTATACGAAATAATGTTTAATACCTTCTCCATAACGTACAAGCATTCTACATAAACTGTTTCACTCTCTACAATACTAGAGACAATGCATCGATGCATAGTAAGTCGCTCTGCTTCTTCATTGTTGCCGTTGTTTGACTCCTGAAAAAAAAAAGCAATGTTCACAGAAGGCGCGGCAAGGTTGGTTAAAGGTAGGTACTAACAAACATGCTCATAAGAGCATGCTTAATTGTACTGACACACATGCTCATTAGTTGCCAAAAAGCATGCGTGTGAACACGCCTTGCCAGTAATAAGCATGATTATTTTGATCATGCTCATAAAACAACCGTGGTTTGATTTTTGAGCAAGCCACCTGTTGCGCGGGTGGAGGGGTGCGTGTTTTGAGCACGTCTGAACACCTTTGCTTTTAAGTATGCTTATTTCAATGGACAAAATTAAATTTTTGGGTTAGGTGCAAAAACTTTAAAACCATTCCAAGCTTCTCGGATACCTAACACGTTAAGTATTTTATTAGATTTTTGGCCTAAATGTTAATTGAAAACGGTGTTTTGGAATTATCTATTAAGATATCCGCCATCATTCTGTTTCCGAGCGCCGACCCGAGCGGTTGTTACTTTGTAAGTGCGTCGCTCTAACGTACTTACCGCGTTTCTCGACCAAGTAATTCGAATCCATCCGTTTAATCGTTAGTTATTTTCTGTTAATTCGTTTGCTCTATTGAAAATAGACGTCTGTAATAATTAACTGGACTGTTATTTTGAGTTTTCTGCCATGTGAGACCCACCTGATACCGAATCATCCTACCCACCGTCTTCAGATATATCAATTGCGTTGCAAACAATAACACTGTTTTATTACGTCTGTACGGATAGAACTGATACTATTATAGTAACTCTTCTTTTATCTTATATCGTAGTAATTCTAGAGGTGCTTGTAGCTCACTAGCAACAGCGCTCTTTGATAGTGATTACTAAAGGTAAGCCACCTACGCTGCAATTGTGATTGGATGTGTGACCATTCCAACCATAAACAGTGACATTTATTATAAGCATCTCCGTGCTTCGGAAGGCACGTTAAAAGTTGGTCCTGGCTCATATAGCTTGATACTAGGTCGTAAAGCCTACGGGCGGCTTAATAACATCTGACAGTAAGGTTTAGTTACTGCCAAGCGGCCTTACAACACCCTTTCACCAATCCGCACTGGGCCCGCGTGGCGGAGTTCGACCAAAACCACCACATAGTAGTGGTAAGGCCTGTGCCCTGCAGTGGGGCGTATAAAGGCATACTTTACTTTTTTACTTTATTGTACAGAACCACTAATTTTATTATATTTTCATGCGTAGCTGCCATTTTATCCGATAGCTTGATAGCTTTATAGCACATAACCCAAAAATGGAATGTTGTCAATTGAAATAAGCATGCTTAAAAGCAAAGGTGTTCAGACATGCTCAAAGCACGCCCCCCTCCACCCGTACAACAGGTGGCTTGCTCAAAAATCAAACCGCGGTTGTTTTATGAGCATGCTCAAATGAAGCATGCTTATTACTGGCAAGGCGTGTTCACACATGCCACTGGGTAGCAATTGTTACCTAGTGGCATGCTTTTTGGCAACTAATGCGCATGTGTGTCAGTACCATAAAACTTCAAACGTGTGTAAAAGGCTAATCTCATGTTTTTACAAGACATATTTAACGAGGGTGCCATGTTTGCAAAACGGAAGGATGGTCAGTTTTTAGGACACCGGATGTCACCCGTGTTCAGCAACATTGTCATTATTTAAGGCGCTTCTTACCGTTAGATGTTCAGTTAGCAAACATTTTTGAATGTGGAAAAAATATGTAACATTAGCTGTCGCCCGCGACTTCGTTTGCGTGGTCTTGCTAAGTTTAGTTGCAAACATAGTTAGTCTTTAGTTTAGTTTAGACTAACTATGTTTGCAACTAAACTTAGCAATACCACGCAAACGAAGTCGCAGGCAACAGCTAGTACTAATATAATATTAAGCACATAAGTGCAATAATGTAACAAGCCTGGACTGATTAATTAATTTTAAATATGTCGGCGCCTTAATATGATACTTATCTATAATCTTGCCGAGATTTATAGGCTGCGATTAAAGTGCCATATACAATATGCTATCTTATATTTACCCTCTCAAGCTGTGTATAGTATAGTATACATTGAATACCCAAAACGCAATATTATTAATCCTATTTATTTTTAGCAAAACCTTACAAACTAGGTCGTCAACTGTGGATTTCAATCTGCCTTGGTGACGTAGAGGATAGCTTATAGAATTATTTCATTAATATTAAATAAATTAGAATTTAATTAATTTAAAACCGACTGCCAGACACGAAGCATGCCTTTGCCTTTCTCCTCTAACCTCAAGGCCCTAAAGCACCCCCGCGGAGATCCATGCTTAGCCCTCGTCCTATGTGTGTGTAATTTGACGGCCTAATAGTTCTCTTGTGTCTTCAATTGACAAACTTTAATACAAAAGTAATTCCCTAATAAATTATTTTTTATAACTATTAATCCGGAACTTACAAACACGTTACCATTTAGTAAGTTTCTCTGAATACATAATAGAATATCTATACTAATATTATAAAGCTGAAGAGTTTGTATGTTTGGTTGAACGCGCTTATCTTAAGAACTACGGGTTCGAATTGATAAAACATTTTTGTGTTGGATAGTCCATTTATCGAGGAAGGTTTTAGGCTATATAACATTACGCTACGACCAATAGGAGCGGAGTATCAATAAAAATGTTGCAAAAACGAAAAAAAGATATTTTTTTTCCGAGAGCTTCCTTTGCGTGCGCTGCGTAAACAATTAAAGTTACACAAAAATTATGTATGACAGAATTGTTCCCCTTTAAAAGTTCAAAAAAAAGTCCGTGACAGCATACAGGGTTACATTGCAAAGGGTGCCAAATCTTTAGGTGTGGCTCAGAATCAGTTTCTTAATCGAACTATGCTAAAAACAAATGTTTTTTTTTTTTACATTTAATTATTCCTATCCGCTGTTAACAATTGTACGCGAGGATAATTTAACTAATTCATAAAAAAATAGCACCGTATATGCATAGCGTAAGGTCCTTGTTGGCTCGCCGTACCTATACCTCTGATGAAAATGACCGCGCGGCTTTCGTAGTCTCACTATTTTCTTTATTTTTGGATATTATAATATTTTTTTTCGTAGCATACGATTATTAAAAATAAAAACGATTAAGCCGCTTCTTTATATTGTTCCCTAGATCTTTTTTTTTAAATTTTGCACCCCTTTGCAATGTAACCATGTATCTTTTCGGGTTGACTTACTATGTATAACCTTTTTTATGGTAAGTAATCAAATTTGTTCTATAATAATGCATTGGTGCTAGCGTCGTTTTTTTGAGCTGCGAAGTGATAATTGACTTTAAGTGACCAATCGAACTCCATGCGGGCGCAGCAATAGACATTAGGTCCTTACTTAAGTATTTGCCGTTCAGTATCAAAAAAGTGAATCAACTTTTTTTAATGAAATTATTATTTCATCAACCGTTGTTATCGATACACTTCTGCCATTTTATAGGTTGATCATTGATCTCTTTGGAAAAAAAATCTATGAACTGTTTGAAGGCGGTTTTTAGTGCCTCATCAGATTTGTTTTTTTTTTCCTTGTAAACACTTATCTAAATTTTGGAAAAAGTGGTAATCGGTTGGGGCAAGATCTGGAGAGTATGTTGGGTGACGCAAAGGTTCCAGTCGCAGCTCCTCTTACTTGGCGACCGTTTGATATGCAGTGTGTGGTGTAGCGTCATCCTGAAGGAAGTGGGCTAGAGCAATTCACCAGTCCCAATTGTTTAATGGCGAGCTTTTCCATCATTGTTTGCAATTGTTGGCAACACAAGTCTGCCGAAATCGTCTGGCCTGATCTCAAGAAGCTATAGTGGATAACATCTGCACTGGTCCACCAAACACTAACCAGAATCTTCTTTTTGGTCAGTTTTCACTTAGGGCAAGGTTTTGCCGGTTCTCCAGGGTTAAGCCATTGTGATGATCGCTTCCGATTGTCGTACAGGATCCATTTTTCATCACAAGACACGATACGGTTCAAAATCCCCTCATTATTGTGACGATTGAGCAAAGAAACGCAGCAAGCGACGCGTGTTTGTTGGTTTGCTTCAGTCAATTCTGGCCCCCTAGGGGCCTATAATGTTGTTATTGACGTTCATAAGTGGCAATTTTGTCCTGAATTGAATAAATGATTTTTGACTTTTGACTTTGACTTTGAATTCGTGCGGTACCCACTTTTCGAGTTTTTTGACTTTTCAGATTTGGCGCAAATGGATAAGTATCGTTTTGTCACTTTCGCCGAAGACTGCCGTTAATTCAGAAGTGGTTTGAGATGGATCCGCTTCCTCTATCGCCTTCAATTCTTTGTTATTCACTTGAGTATCAGGTCGTCCACAAGGCTCATTGTGTAAATCGAAATTTCCAGAACGGAAACGTTGAAACCAAAAACGCACCGTTCGTTCGTTAGCGGTGCCTGGTCCGTACACGTCGTTATTTTCTTTGAGTCGTTTCTGCAGCACTGGCGCCACGGTGGAACTCGTATTCGTAAATATCGCGAATTTTCAATTAGTCCATAGTTGTAGCAATGTTGAAGATCAAACAAATGATGTGAAAACAAATGAAATACGAATTTTAAAACATTTTGTTGGCTTTATTTTGAAATAAATTTGAATTTGGAATTCCTAATCAAACGCAAGATATTTGATGTTAAAGTTGCCAGAATTGAGTATCGGCAATTTCATATGTATGGACCTAATATACCTTTTATATGAAAACTAAATATGCATAATTCTGAATGTTGTAGGTAGCTAATGATTCAAATTAACAACACATAATACTACACACACAACACAACGATAATATGTAATACAACACACGATACGCACAATGATTGTTACAGCTCTGTGTTTTAAAAAACAAACACTATAAAACAGTGGCCGTTTAGAAATGAAGTTTTAATGTAGCACCATTTTCTGTGGGACCCTTCATTTACGAAACTCGAGCCATGAGATTCGTGTTAATTTTTCTTGGAATTTTTCTTCAAAAACGGATCAGCTGCCATGATTCCGATAGTAAGTAAAATCATGTTACATTTTAGCAACTGAAAATAATTTACTTGATTAATTCTATTTTTTCGTTTGTTAGGCACTGAGGTAAATCATACTGAAGTTACCCCTTATTATGACACAATCATATTCAGCGATGTGTTAGATATTGTCAATGAACTGAATAGAAACTCCGTAAGTATTAAAAATTAAAAATACTGAATGTATTAGTATTAAGTGATGATGATGTAACTAACAAAAATTACAATTGCCAAATATTCGCATTAGTGTTTCAGCTTATTTCAACAGCTGAAACACGAGAATAAACTAGCTTGCAATAAACAATATAATATTTTGAAAATAGTCGTAGTTAATTTTGTTTCACTAGAATATTTTAAATTGTGATGAAGAACAAACCCATCCCTTTTTAAGGTGATTTCTATACTTTTAAATTATATATCCTATGAATGCCGGTTTAATTTTAGCCTTTTATTATCTTAACTAAACTACCCTGCACTAATTATTAATACAATTTTAACGTCAAATTTCTTGATTTTACAACTAAAAGGAAGTCCAATTAATAGGTATTAGTGTCCTCTATCACCTGACGCCCGCTGGTACACCCTTCTTAGGACAACCTGTATATTTATTAAAATTAGCTTTCGAATACTAATTTTTAGCAGTCAATAAGTTTTGTGATGTAATGTTTGCACCAAAATAAAGGCTTACTTACAGACTAAAATTAAATAAAGTAGTCTAATTTTGGAAGTGTCAAAAATGGAACAGGAACTTATGTTAGGGTTAAACAATTAAGAAATGACCTCCGCCTATTAGATTCGATACGTACATTATATGGCTAACTAGCTCTGTTTAGCTATGCATATACCTAGTTACTTTTAGAAGTTTTTATTTGTAAATTGTAGTGTTCGTTACATCTAACATTACTAAAGGAATTGTCCCATATCACGATATATTATACATATTTAGATAAAGCAACAAAAAATTTACATTTGTTGCTCAATCAAGCACAATATAAACAAAATTTTAAAGGCCTCCGAATTTAAGGAAAAATATATTTAATTCAACTTTTATATCAGTCAGTAATCATTACACAATTGTAGAGGAAATGGCGTTAATACTTGACTTAAATAGAAAAATTCAAGTTTTTAAAATAAGGCTGTATAGCTCTGTACCGTCGACTTTCAGATTATGGACAAACATTACTTCCACTACTGTCAGATATTATTGATACTGTCACTCATGTCACATGTGACTGTCAAAATTAACTTCTTCTTTTGATTATGGCGAAAACTTGTGTTTTAACATTTGTCATACACGTTTTCCTTTTTTTTACCAAATCCCGAACTGCTTTTACAAAGAATTGGGCAGTCTGACAGTTGTTAGCAATGTCAATAACGTCAGACAGTTGGCAGCACAGACAAAATATAATAAAATAAAAAAGAACTTTGTAAACTTATGTAATATATCTCATCATCATTTCAGCCATAGGACGTCCACTGCTGAACATAGGCCACAGGCATTGACTTCCAGATGTATCTACTAACATTTAAATACATATATTTTTCGCTGAAACGGAGGTGTTTAAAATTAATATTTCTGTAGTTTCTTGTGTCATATTTTTGTAGCTTTAATTATATATTATAATTTCAAAGTAAGTAAAATTTACTCTGAATAAAAATCAACCTTCATACAAAAAGCGGAAAAGTCCTTTGTTAGTTAAATTGTTTGTATTATTAATTAATTAATGACTTTTTACTGTTGTGTTGTAGCAATTCAATGCATTTACAAACAGTGATAGCGAAAGCGAAGAAAACGTAGAAGATTTACTGTCAGAATACCAACACTATTTAGACAAAGCACACGAACAAAAACGAAATTATCTAGAAAAGATAAATAAAACCAAAAACAAAGTACCGGTGTTACGACACGACACTTTTGTTAAAACAAACCTTCCAAGAAGTTTTGAAAAATATAATAATGAATATTACAGCAGCAACAACTACTACAACCCAGGCGTATTAAAATATCCGCCTGCAGCATTCGGTGGCCCATTAGATTTATTTATTCCGAATATTCCACCACTTTCATATAATTTGAATAAACCTGAACATGACACTATGGTTTCGAGAAAGCTATTTGATGGTGAATTATCTAACTTTGATCGATCACCAGGAGACAAAAAATCACATAGTTTACCAACTCTGATTCAAAACCCTGCTACAAGTGAATCAATAAACAAAATAAATAGAAGACCATTTCATCAAAATTCTTTACTTGGTGATCCTATCATTCAGGAACATTTATCAGATGATATGAGTAATACAGCTAATACTTTAAATGTTAAAATCAAGGTTGACATTCAGTTGCCAAAAATGCTGAACGGTAAGCAATTGAATCGCGACAGCGCATTAGAGTATGAAGATAACTCAAAAGAACTAACTTCAAACATAAGATTACCAACGACCTCTTTTAACTTTCCCATCCCTGTTGATATGTTTGCATACAAAAGACCCTTAAAAATTAATAGGCATGATTCCTCGCCTTTTCGCAAATTTATCATTCATAAGAAAAAGAGGCAACGTTCAAACACCAATAATAAGAAGCACCGAAAGAAACTCATAACTTTCCATAACGTAAAACTTTCTCCAACACAAACCCTAAAATCATTAGTTAGGGAACATCACACTAGCATAAGAAACGAAACAATCGAAACTTCGAATGCAACCGATCCAATGAAAACACCAGAAAAAAATAACTTTAGTGCCTTTAATGACAGAAAGAGCCAAATCAACGACAGTTAATCCAGATATTAAAAATAGCACACAGTTTGAAGAAGGTATTTACTTCACGGTTAATATATCTAATAACAATGAAAACGATGCTGAAGAAGCTCCTAAAACTGGCAATAGCATTGAGCTTGACTTTAAAACTAAACCAAACATAAGTACCGCATTGAATATGCGTCAAAAACGCGATTTACTCAAAGATTCAACTAACAAAAAATCAAATTCTACGAAACCGAATAACGTCACACAAAATCGAATAATTTCTGAGGACCAAAAACTAGATGACAAAATAAAAAAATCTTCCGAAAAGGGTTGGTTTTCAGATGCGGAATTACTATATTGGCCATGGACTGCCCAAACTAATGATTCAGTTACTAAACCAAAAAATATTACTGATATAATTCTTGAAAGAGAATACAAAAAAGCCAAACTAAATATAACTAAAGAGACAATTCGACATAATCGCACTAAAGCTTTAGAACAAGCAATATTTGGACAAGCCGACTGGGATGACATGGATACTGTGGCACCGACTTTCATATCTTTTGTGGGTAAATATATAAATGGGATGATAACTTTTTGCTCATCAAATATATGTCATTCTATGAAATGTGCTGAGAAGACCTGTATTCATAGAACCTGTCTCCCAGGCAACAGATTTAATCATATTGGTCACTGTTATGGTTCTAACAAAACTGGTAAGTAATAAAATCACAAATATTTTTTCCAAATTTAACTGTCTTAGTCTTAGAGGTGCTTTTAGTTTAGTGGCACTTTGGTAGTGATTACCAAAGTTAAGCTACCTACGCCGCGTTAGTAGGTGGATGGGTGGCCATTCCAACCACATTAAGTGGCATTTATCATAAGAATCTCCGTGCTTCGGAAGTCACGTTAAAAGGTAATCCCGGCCAATATCGCTTGGTCGTAAAGCATAGTCAGGGGCTATGGCTTAATAACATGGTAGTAAGGTTTAGTCACTGGCCTTACAACACCCCTCTACCAAACCACATTTGACCCGCATGGTGAATATAGCCCATACCATCTCATAATTGAGGTGAGACCTTTGACGTGCAGTGGACAAACATAGGCATACTTTTTTAAGCATCAAATGCTATCTTTCAATATCAATACGCGCGCGCGCACGAATACACTTACTCACTTTCCTTTATACTCATAATTATGTTGATGTGTTTTGCCAAAATTAGAGTTTTGTTTTTAAAATTACGTAATCGTACATAATGGATGAACAAACAGCTGAGTGACGGCCGTAGGAAGTTGTGTATACAGTGTGTCTCTAAATAAAATGCAATATCGAAACAGGTAAAACTAGTCCATAATTATCGAATAAAAAATAGTATGATAAAGTAAATAGTAGTTTAAATTCATAAATTGTTTTTTTTACTACTTATGGGCCTTGTTTTGTTAGTTAGAACGTAGCTTTATTTGTTATTTAATAATAGCTGATTTGTTTTTCTAGCTTTACCCCTTTCGGGATTGCATTTTATATCGAGACACGTTGTTTATTATTGCTATTAGGAGGTTGATCAATCCGCGCATTGTTTTTTATATTTTGGAAAATCCCTTTTTTATATCCATAGCCTATAATTTATTCATCATGTCTTCTGTTGTGTTATTCTATCCAAATCAAATCAGGATTTTTCCAAAATAAAAATATAAAAACCATGTAGGTATCTGATAATGAGTTTTCGTGACTGAGTTTTAAAATGACGAGTCCTTTTAGCCATTCAAAATTTGGCAAACGATGCACCAAACAGTCTGTACCAATATCTACATCGTTAAAATGACTAAAACAGTATTTTTATTTCAGATAGCGTAGCTTCAATGGAATCCATAATGGATTTGCCTTCAAATGTCGCATTCGAAATTGTAGACATATTGCAAGATAAAATGTTAGGAAAACTGCATGGTAAAGTAACTTTATGCATCAGTTTAAAGTGTATCACTTTTGCAGCATCAAAGAAAAAGTTCATAAAATTCAAATGCATCTCTAAAAACTTAAATGAAACGGGACATTGTCTTAGTATTAAAAAGTCCTAAATTTAGGCTTATCGCGGACTTAGTAAATTTGTTTACAAAAATAAGTGCACAACATGCAACACTGTAATATTTATAAACAAGGTTCCGATAAGCAGGGTGGTGGTTTAGTATTGTAAAAAATTAGGTAATAGTGCCGATCGACATTTCGAGATGGAAGTGCATGTAATGGTCAAATTAAAATTCATAAATGCAACTGCAATATTTATTGTTTTTATTTGGTTTCAAAGGTTATCAAGTGATGTAAGTATAATCTTTGTTTATGGGTTACCCATCACCTTCTATTTTATTTTAATAATAATAATCAAATGTATTTCTATGACCAGAGAATCGAGGAAAATTATTTGAATCCATGGCATAATATCAACAATCATGCTCCAAAAATAATTAACTTTGCCTCTAATGGAGATGTTTTACAAAAGCGTGTAGCTCTGAGGCGTTTTATAGACATAAAAAGAATAATAGCAGCAGTGAAAAAGAAGGTACAGATGAAACAACTTATCCTAAATAGCGAAGACCCGTCATCATGGAATTCTAACAGTACAATTAAGGCAATAAGAAAGATTATTGTCGATTTGTACAACTCGATCCAGAAGCATAAGAAATTGAAAATATTTACCAATTGCTATAAAGAAAAAGCATTATGTAGATTCTTAACTTGTCCTGACATCAGAGATCATTGTATACTTTGTGAAGTTCAAACAAGCGAACACCACCAAAACTCGCCGACAAATTGCCAGAAGTTCTCTACAAAATTTTTAGTAACATATAGTCATGTCGACTCAGACTCAGACACAACAAATGTTACTACAACTGAAAATACTGTGTTATCGGATATATTCAATTTGTAATTTTTCAAATACATAGGCATAAACTAATTATCATAAACTTTTCATCTTTCTATTACTATGCTTTTTAGAAAGCAAAATAAGCGCTTGTGTACTTATCTTGTTTGCATTTGAGATACGAGATGCCGGGTAAAATTAAAAGGCTATTTGGTATGGTCGTTTCTCGTTTGTTACTCATTAGGTAAACATTCCCGGCTAAGTGTTATCTCGACACAGATAGTTGCATACCTTGCTGTGGTACCTATTTAAGGGGATGTGGGAACTGTTTAAACATTTATTCCATAAGAAGTGTCATAACCTGAACCATGTTCGTTTCAAAGTGTTTCATTTCGGTTGTAATTGTATGTATAGTGCACGAAACGTTAAGCAAGCCAACAGAAAGTAAGTAAGAAAATGTTTAGTGGTAATTTAACGAACTAAGTGTGCTTTATTAGAGTTTTTATGACGCATTCATTAAAGATAATAAAACTAACGCCATCGCTTGCAGGTGCATTAACACAAGGCCGCAGTATAGGTTCCACAATATGGGGATGGATTACATATCCTTTTTCGGGGTGGTGGAATTCAAGTGAAAGCGAACAAACACCAGTCAACGATCAACTAATTGCATCTACGACTTACGGACCTAACGATAACATAGAATTCGGGAAACATAACGTCACGGTGTGGTGCAATGAACAAACATGCACTACTATGAAATGTAACAAAAACGGATGCAAAAATAACACTTGCAATATGTACGATACATATTTGGATGGGGAGTGTCGAGAATATAATACTGTTGTAGACCCTGATAAACCTATGACGCCTCTCGAACTGACGACTACTTCAAATCCCCCTCCGAATAACGAAGCAATCGTTATAACTACAGAAGCGGCAGGGCAAACGACAAAGACATCTGAGATTACGCCCGTATTAACTCAACCTACAATTCAAGAAGAAAAACATCAGCTTGAACGCAAAGAAAATATAGTAGATAACAAAGCGCCTATCGAGAAAATTAAAACCACAGCTGCGCCTTACAATAAGGTTAGTCGTCTGTTTTCTTACTAAATAATTTGATGTTCAATATTCAGCATTCATTTATTCGTTTAAAAAATAATCGCTATAATATCTAATACTAGTACTGTTATATGTAAGAAACGGTTGCAAGTACACATCTTGCAATATTATCAATTTCACTGATGCATAGTTCTAATCCTCCTCAGATGACAGAAACTCCTACTTTTGTAGGGATTTCTTTAAGGGTGAAGGAAACTACAAAATACCATGAAGATCTGAGTGAAACGACTAGAAGTCCTCGATAGTAAATAGCCAAAACGAATAATTAAAGGTACGTCATCTTCAACTAAAAACAGAACGAATTTCGACAAAACTTGATACTGCTTCGGATCCGGCTACTACGATGCTATTAAGGCAGTGATTCATATATTTAAACAAAGCTACTTCTTACTAACGTTTACATAATACAACACGTAGGGGACGCATAGCATGTTTTTATGATTCCAAAAAATTCAATTTCCTTTTATTTTCAGATGTGAACGCAACAAAACAACCAGGAAACAATATTTCTCTTTTACGAGAGATAAATATAAACATGTTGAAATTTATAAAGTCTATATTTGAACAATTTACGACAAGGCTCACAAATAACTTAATTAGTAATTTAAACATTAGTTCGTCTTGCGTAGATGGTGTTTGTTATTATTACACAACCTGCCAGTATACCAACTGTAACGCCGCCCTCTGCAATTATAACTTATTGACTGGTGTCAAGGAATGTTCATTACCACAGCCTCCAGCAACATTCAGAATTAAAGCAGAACGTAGTAAAATACAGATAGAGCGTATCATCGATGAAAACCTGTTGAAGCCTAGCGATAACAAAGAAGACAATGAAGTTAAAATAATTACTAAGATTTTAAATAAATAATTATGTGAATAGTGTTATATTATTGATGTCTCTAGCCTATGGTGTCCCACATCTGGGCAAAGGTCTCTCCCAAGTCCCACCATGTTTCTATGTTGAGGGCCAAAGTCTGCCAAATCCTAGTGTGGCTCTCCAAATGGTCACGATTGTTCAGAATTTTGAATTGGGAGATACCTTTGCCTAGCAGTGGGACACAATAGATTAAAAAATGTCTTTAGTCATAGTGATAATTACGTAACCGTCATAAATTTAATCTTTGGGAGCAATGTACTATCACGGCCAAATATAAAATGAATTCAAATACAAATTACAGGTATCCATAGTTTTTTTTTTAACTAGAATAAGAATGCCTGCTTTAATTTCTAATCTGTGTTAAAAGTCGCAGATAGAGCATCTGTTCTATTATGTTCTTAGGTGACCAGTTCTAGACTCTAGTCAAAGTAGAGGAGAATCCAAAGCTTTCAAAACATTGAATCATGGACAACATGCTATACTCTACTATAATACTGTCCTCTACTATACTAAGGTTTATATAGCATAATACAGTAGCTGTTATAGTACTATAAGCAGTAGCAGTTTGTCTTTTGATTAGATGCACCAATTTGTAACGACCCTACATCTAATAACAGTTGCAGGCTCATGGCAAGACCCATCTCTTCCCTGTCTTTAATATTTTTTTTTATGCATAGTCTGATTTCAGAGTCACAGTAATAAGGACGCGGGAAAAAAATACTTTTGGTGAAACCTCTCCGCGGTTCATCGACGTTGTGGAAAAAAGGCGGGATAATAAAACCGATGTATAAATAAATCTTTTGAATCTAGGTTATTTCGGAACCCCTCTTTAAGGCCCATCGAGCAAATACCCTATAAAGCAGCAATACAGACTCTCTTTCTTCAAAACACGTTAGTTCTTTTTAACTAGCATTTAGTATGAATCGGCAAGTCCTGTCAGCTCTAGCCTTTAATAAAACAGTACGGTCACAGATTAAATAACGGCGAAACTTTTGTGGAACAAAATAAATGTATTTTCTATTCGATAGGTTATTTGCCCCATGATAGGGCAAAACAAAACAATACCGCTGGAAACCGTATACGTAAAACAGTTTCGATAAACCGTAAGTGCACATTCACACAGCAGCCTGTTTTCCAGGCCAATTTTATCGTTTACATTTTTAATCGGCGATGCCGTATGTAGTTGTATAAGCGAGTTGTAAACAGTGTTCCTGATCCAGTAAAAAATACCGATCCGACAAAATGTAGCGGTCCCTTTTACAGGTCCGTATTATTATGATAGAGTTCACACTAATAACGTTATTATAATACTGATACGTTTTATCGGATCGAAGCTGCGCAGAGCGTGGCGTGGAGGTGCTGGGCCTTCCTTTGATGCAAACGCAGACTACGAACGATGGTGCCGCTACAACACGAGAAAGTCCATCCCTTGTAGAAAGTTAGCGGTACACCAAATGATGAACCCTACCTACAGTAACGACAGATCTCTTAAAACGATCCTACAAATACGGACTTTCTGTGTGAACGGGGTGCGACTACTTCTAGTAGCGACGGATCCGTCAAAACAATCCTGTAAATACGGACTTTCTATGTGAACGAACCCCAACTCATAGACATACCAACAGTTATAGATAAGTAGTATACATATTTTTAAATTATATACCCAGCAATTCCCAGCGCCTACCAAGAGATGGGGACATGCGCGTAGCTCGGAGGGGGCAATCCTCTTTACCCACCCTAGAGTTCTAAAGACTACATTATTAGTTATTACTAGGCGTCACTTCGCCCTCGTTAAATTATGCTTAGTTTAGCTGGACAGCAGTTTAAGGACAGATATTTACAAATCTTGATCGTTCTAGCTCGCTTCGCTCGCGGATTATTTGTTTACTGCATTGCATTTAGTCCGCCTTTATTGCGTGTTGCTATAAAAAATAATTGTGGTTGTAATCGTTTCGTTGGCAATATTTTTTTGATCCTCATGTTAAAATAAATTCACCTTTTATCTAAACTTTGATAATTAATATAAATTATAAGTGATTTATTTTATTCAGAATACGGCAAAAGTGGAGGCATAAATGTATGAAAATAAAATTTTACCACATGGCTTTTATACATTCTGTGCAGCTGCTGCTGTCGCAGTAGCTGTTGGCACTATACTTATTTATAATAAAATACTTATCTTTAAAACTTTAAAAGCGCAAAAATACTATTTATAGAATTTTAATTCGCGTAGGCAAATAATTGTAGTATTTCATTAATATTTTCTCGTTCTCAACTTAGTGAGCCGAGAATGGCAGCTATCGACTCGTCCTTTAAACAGGGTATACAAAAGAATAGGACACTCCTTAAAACCACGTGATCAGGCTCATAAACAACTATTTTTTCTATGGGAGCATTAGCAACATCGAAATTGAAAAAAATAAAACAATAAGATGATAAGATATGGAGCATCTAAATAAATTCACGATTTCGATGTTGCTCCCAGAGCAGAAAGTTGTTGTATGTGAGCGTGGTTTTAAAGTGTCCTATTCTTTTTTACTCCATGGATAAAAAAGGGCCCTTACACTCGGTAAGACATTAATACGGTGTACTCTTCTTTCTTACGCGACATGGCTATTGGTGGAATAGCGACAGTTATAGCTAGGTATGGCAAAATTCTTGACTATAAGGTTAGTTACTAGCCTGATGCTGCAGTTTTCTAAGAGCTGGGGGTGTGGCGCTGACTTCTGTGTCAGAAGAGATCGTCCTCAGCAGCAGCGGGGTATCGCTGGAGTCTGCAAGCTCAGTACTCGCTTCACTCGGCTCTTGGACTTCACCCGCTTGCCTAAATTAGAAATTTTGTAAATACATATTTGATAAAATATTTGGACTTTACATAACTGACAGATAGATTACAATACGACAAAAAATTAAAAAATTAAAACTAATTATTAGCAGAGCCGCTGGATGCAGGCCTCTTCCAACAGGCCAATCTGGAAATCACTAAAAGAGGCCTGTGTTCAGCAGTGGACGTGCTATGGCTGAAATGATGATGATTAGCAGAGATTAGCATAGTAACAGTTAACTTCGTTAATCGTTAGAACGATATTTTTATGGAAAGATGCGGAAAGCGTGGTGCTCAGTACTATGCTCGATGTGTTTAGTAAAGCAGAACCGGCACTCACTGTATTAATATGTGTATGTTGAAGTAGTCGGGTGCGGATAGACATCGCCAACGCGTCTTTAGACATCGCCAATTTAACACACTACCGTGGGCTTGCATCAGGCCGGCTTTAATCCACCATGGTGTGCCTATATACCTCAAGCAAATAATAGCCGACTATCGGGCTGACCGAGAGGGAGTATGCGTAAACCAAGATGGCGCCTTACTCCGTCAGAGGGCTACATGCGGTGTTCCACAAGGGTCTCCACTCCACTCCTATGGAATATTGGGTATGACTGGGTCCTGCGAGGGCGTCTTACGGGGATTGGCGTCACTTGCTACGCCGACGACACCTTCGTTACTGCCCGCGGGGATAAGATAAGATAAGAGATATTGCGGCGTGCAACAGCAGGCGTTGCCATTATAGTGAGGAGGATCCGCGAGCTTGGGCTGGAGGTGGCGCTTGAGAAGTCGGAGGCTATGTGCTTTCACGGGCCTCGACAAGCGCCGACTACTGGGTCCCATCTCATTGTAGGAGAGGTGACGACGGACGACGGTATCGAAGACCCTTAAATATCTTGGTCCGGTCATAGATGGGCGGTGGCGTTTCGAAGAGCATTTTAAGCGCCTAGTGCCAAAGCTCCTGGCCACAGCAGGAGCTCTAAGTGGACTACTACCGAACGTTAGCAGGTTGTCCACCTTATATGGCGACTGTATATGGGACTGTCGTTAGGTCCATGGCCCTATATGGGGCCCCGGTGTGGTGTGATGCCATGGCATCAAAAAATGTTACGCTTTTGCGGAGGTAATGGCCATAAGGGTCATCCGCGGATACCGCAAAGTCTCGGCGGACGCGGCCCGCGTGCTTGCCGGATGTCTGGCCTGGGATCTAGACTCCTGGGGGCAACGACTTGCGCAGCGCGGAATTAAAATCGAAAGGGCGGACCTAGAAAAGCTGGCATTCTTTCTATAGTCGGTCCCTTATCGGCTGAGGATCGTGATCATCCATCATCATCCATCTATTTAACTACCACCATCACCCATTCATTTATTTTATTTCATGATGATGAGCCGTCGTGACGTGACCTCAAGTGCTTAAATACGCGTTTTCTACAGGAAGCTAAAGAGCAAAATCGAGGTCAAAAGTCTTTGTGCAGAACCTGGGTCGAAGCCATCTGACGAAGTAAATGAACACTCACTACTTCAAATGAAAAAAATTACATCTTTAGACCGGAGATTCTAACGGAACAAACCCCCCCCCCCCCAACATATGGTTGAGAGGATCATACACCGAAAAGCTGCCGGAAGTCAGCCTAAACGAAATTGAAATAACACTTCGACAGCTTGAAAACAGCAAGTTGTTCACGAATGCTCTGGAGGATATGTTTAAGATTCTAAACTGGTAATTTACGGCATTAGTATTAACGGCGAGTACATCTCACACTTGCTATTCGCAGTTGATATCATCATCATGACCGAAACGATTCAAGACCTACAACACATGTTAGACGGCTTAGCTGAATCTTTCTAACGCATCGTCTCCGGATGAACCTTAGTAAAACCAAGGTTATGTTCAATGAACATGTTACTGTGGGAATGATAGCTTTCAGCGGAGTTGCTCTTAAGGTTATTCAAAAGTATGTTTTCCTTGTGCACACATCGCAGTCACGTAACAAAAACAACTTCGAGAGAGAAGCTGGGATTTCTCTGAAGGATAAAATCTTAAATGAGGTAATCCAACAGAAAACTGAAGTAATCGATATGGCTCAAAGAATAAGTAAACTGTATTAACAGTGGGCTGATTACATTTACCGTAGAACCGATAACCAATAGGATAGACATTTTCTTAAGTTGAGACCGCGACTAGGCAAGCGCAGCGTGGGGTGATAGTTGTAAGGAGTACTTTTATTTAAAATGGGTAATTTTCATCTGTCTATCTGGAAAGCCTTAAACAGGCTACAAACCGACCACTGTAAGGAAGAATTTCCATACATTTACGAATCTTTTACTACTACCGAAAATACCGGAATTCCGGTACTGATAAAAAGTAATACCCACCACTATTTTTACTTATTTTTACTAAAACATTGAAAAAACAAAAATAATTATCAACACGCAAATGTCAAAATCATATGGTGAACTTTGAACGACTCAGGTTAGGAAACATGACGGCAAAAGTCTGAACTAACTCTTTTAATCTATGGCGCGTACTCTGAAGTTTTTTTTGGTATGCGATAGTCGGGTGTGAGCATGTGTCTCTGTCCTATGATTTTTGAACGCGACGTAACGTAATCATGACGTCAGTGATGTGCCCACCTAATAAATCAGTAATTTATTAACGGTGAACGGGAGCCTGGCGCTTGCCACCTCACAAGTTAAGTGAAAACGTTAAAATTCGCGATATGGGTCACAGTACAGTGTTGAAACAATGGGAAAAAAAGTTCGTGCATGTTTTATTCGTTTTCAACATCAAGATGGAAATTGGAGCAAATAAATAAATAGATAGCTGCTGTGAAAACCGTGTGGGGACGGGCGTAAAGAATACACTTCCCCACCGCCAACAGGAGGCGTATCGTATGAGGCGACTAATTCCTGTAGCACGAGATGGGCAGTAGCGTCTGCGTGCGAAATGTAAAAAAAAACTGCACTCGCCAACCCGCCTGCCAAACGTGGAGAGTATTGGCAATCTCCCCCGATGAAAGTCATTGGGGGAAGCCTGTGTTCAGCAGTGGACGTCCATGGCTGAAATGATGATGCTTTGAAAAGATAAAAGTTTGTAGGGAGTTTGTGTCACAGACGTTTGTCTTATGATCACAGGTCTTATTATGTAGCTTTGTCTGTTAGTTCTAAGCTCTTCAACGTCTCTCACATGCTGTGCTAATACTATTTTTTTCCCTATTTGCAGTTTGAGGTTGGAAAGTTATTTCCTGTTGTATCATTCAAATCCCGTACATATTTTAGTTCAAGTAAGTAAATCATTTAATATAATATGCACAAATATTTTTTATATTTTCATCTAATTTCAAAAGAAAACAATCCGAAAATCATTCTCAAACCATCCAGTTGCCATAATTTAAGAGATCTAAGTCCACAATAACTGTGGTCACTAGGGGCTCTGTCATCGCGCACACAGCGAATAGCTGAACCGCACTCACTGTATGAAGTAGTGTATGTTGACGTAGTTGGGCGCGGCGGCGCAGGGCGGCGAGTCGGGCGCGCGCGCGGCGGGCGCGGCGGGCGCGGCGGGCGCCGAGGGCGCGGAGGGCGCGGAGGGCGCGGAGGGCGCGGCGCCCAGCGGCAGGGTGCTGCTGCCGCTCGACGCGTCCTCGGCGCTCGACCCAGTGCCGCCTTGCGGAAACATACAATAACATAACTAAACCATAAGGAATATGCATGGAAAAATATATTGTTTTTACTATATTTATAGAAAATTTTATTTAATTATAGTGCTAATAGTGAAAACAAATTGATTTTAGGTAAAAAAATACCGTAATACAGTAGTTAGAAATTGAGGTATACCTGCCTCATTCCAAAACAATTTTTACTATGAAAAATGTATGGCGGACGTGTACTGTGACGTCACGGTACATATCGGATCTCCTTGTCTATCATGCGACTTTAATGGGTTGTAAGTTAAAAATATTTATCAATATTTTTCGAAAATTGTTTAAGTTATATTAATTATAATTGAGCCCAAATAATACATATTCATATTCCCCATTTGCAATAGGTATGACGACTGGGTAAAGAAAATGAAATTCTATTCAGTCCGTCAGTTACTGCCGCACTCAGAGACGTCAATTAACAGTAAAGTGTTGATTAACATTTTTGTACATTTAATAATAAATTTTCTTTATTCGTATCGAGTTTAGAACCACAGATTTTTCTTAAATAACGCTTCTGAGTGAGGCAGTTAGATTATCAAAAAAATAATGAACACCTATTTTTTCTTTTGTCAACCAACCAAAAAAAGACAAAAATAAAACGCGTCAAAGTTCTGGTGGAGGTTTGTCACGTTACTTCTAAGTAAAACATTGCAAGGTAGTGCCAAAGTAGTTTTTTTTTTAACTATGCTATACTTTTATAACTAATTAGCTGTCCCGGCGAACTTCGTACCGCCTCGTTTTTTTTCGTGAATTTTTCGATGTTTTAATATTCGGGACGGGGACATCCAAAAAATCATAAAACATAAAAAAAATCGGCCTAGCCGTTCTTGACTTATAAATGGTGTAACTAGCCCGACTTTCTTTTATATATAAGGTCATATTTTAGTAAGTGCAAATATTTACAGGATAAGTTCAATAAATTAAATAATTAATTTCTATGAAAAAAATAAAATTTTTTATACGCTAGTTTTCAAGGAAAACACCAAAATAAATTTTGTTAAAAAAGTAAAATAAAACATCTCGTGTATGGCAGAGAATTCTCGCTTCCGAACTTTCGGTGGTTATCAATGGAGCCGACAAGCGGCCGCAACGCGCGGCGCGAAGCTCGCACGTTGCCAGCCCGCTGCTACCGCGCCCGGCTCGCACGTTGCCAGCCCGCTGCTACCGCGCCCGGCTCGCACGTTGCCAGCCCGCTGCTACCGCGCCCGGCTCGCACGTTGCCAGCCCGCTGCTACCGCGCCCGGCTCGCACGTTGCCAGCCAGCCACTACCGCGCCCCGCCCCGCCCTGCCACCTCGGAGGCCGGTGCCGGGAGCGGTTCATCAGTTCGTTAAAAACATTTCACCGTGCTACGCGCGTAAGCGCGTTGTACTCGTATGTGCATTTTAAATACCTTATCATAAATATGGCCACCAGCTGCTATCATGACGCAGGTGAAATTATGTTGCTATCACAAGAAAGAACTGTACGCCCTGAGATTTGGACGCGTCGTTATCATTCGCACACGTCTCGAAAAGCACCGCAGACGCTGCACGTATTTTTGGAGTAAGCCAGTACAGGCTTCTGCGCAGCGTGGTTGGGCGGTTGGGCGCGGTAGAGTTATTCGCTGGCCGCCACGTTCACCTGACCTGACGCCGATGGCCTTTCATGTGTGGGGTAGGGCTAAAGACCTTGTGTATGGGAACGACAGCCATACAATTCGTACAGTGAAATAATTACGTGCACGAATTGCAAGTGCATTTGATGTCCAGTGAACAATAACGATGAATAGTCGTCTCCTATAGACATCGGTACACTACAAGCACTGATGTCGCGCTAGCGTCCCGTCGCCGTCGCGTCCCTTCGCCGTCGCGTCCCTTCGCCCGTCGCGTCCCGTCGTCACTGTGACCAAGGCTTTAGCTAGCCGCCTGCGCCACCGTCTGCTTTAGTGTCTACAAGATGGTTTGTGCGATCCATGGCGGACAGCCACGGTCATGCCGCGCCGCCGTGCACCTAGCGGGCACTGGTGGCGCGTTCTTTTTAACCGCCATGTGCGTTGGCAGTATACGATTCCCTTTGTACTATCGTTCGCGGCGAAAACTTGGCAGTCACACAGGCCACAGGGCGACAAACGTCACGCTTGTCAGGACGGAGAGGTGTTCTTAGTTTATATATTTTTACAACTTTTAAGTGAGATTGCCGTCGCCGTCGAGCCTTGCCGTCTGTGTGCCCAGACCTTAAAACACGCAATGGCACTAGATAGGAGGAACAAGTGGCGATCTTTGATGTTGGAGGCCAAGATCCATTTCGGGTCGCTGAGCCAACAAATGTGTGTATGGGTGCAGCTAAGGTACATATAATATAGTATATTCAACTTCAAATAGCTAGAGAACCACGGGATAGAATTTGATGCGCATTGGCACAGATAAACATGGATCTGATATCTTTGAAATAAAAGTAGTCCCATCTCTGGCGGGTCTGGGTGTGCTGGCATGCATGCATGCATATATTTTTGCCCACTATCATTTATGCATTATTTTGGAAATTCCAAAATTTATAAAATCAGTTGTATTTTATAAACACACTCACGTATAGAAATTGTTTTAGGTACAATATACACAGTTATTTTTTCCTGACGGTAACAAATGACATCCAGTATAGACTAGCTGTCCTGGCGAACTGAGTACCGCCTCTTTTTTTTTGTGAATTTTCAGATTTTTATTTTACTCATTCTGCTATTCGGGGCGGAGACAAATCTAACAAATGAAAGATCATAAAAACCGTTCCAGACTTTCCTGACTTATACATGGTGTAACTAACCCGACTTTCTTTTATATACTTATAGAAGATATGAAAAAAATTGAGTTTGTTTTTTACGTAGATCGATTTAGTTACTGATTCTGAGTAGTCTCTGAAAAATTGGCACTACCTTGAAATGTAACCCTGTATATTTCTGTAATATTTTTACTATGTGAAAAAAGAAAAAATACATGTCCAATAATTTTTGATAATCAACCTGATAAACGAATAAAAAAAGTTAGTCGTCGACCCTATTTAGGACATAACATCGTAAATGCTGGAAAATCTACGAATATTATAAAAATGTAATGCTGGTTATTTATTGTGTAAACTGAATTTTCTTTATTTTTAACTTTTTACTTTCATGTCTCATCTCTCTCATCATGGTGGTTAATGTCGTCAATGTAGTTAATTGATGCCGTAAATGTATATTACTTAATAAAATATAATACTTGTCAAAATCGACCGCCCAGGTGATCAAATCCACGTCTTTCTGCTAATTAGTTCACATCTTCGGTAGTTTAGTGGAAAAGCAAGCGCTCGGATAGCAGAGAGAAGTAGGTTTTATCAAGTGTTGTTATTTTTCAAGTGTTGTATTACTTACTTATAATTCAAATGTAATTAATAAATAAGTATATTACCAGCTTGAATATAAACATATTCCCCGTCATTGATGTCCACCGGTACTTGGTCATAGTACGGCTCGTCTTCCGCGAGCGGGACGGCGGCGGGGATGCTCTCCAGCGAGATAGGGGCCGACTTGTCCTCGCCCTCCGGCAGGTCGGGCGTGGTGGACGTCACCTCCTCGTCGATGGAGCGCGGGGTCGCAGCCCCGCCGGAACGCTTGCGCTCGGATGAGAGAGAGTTGATTGACTCGTAACTTTTTACCTACAAAAATTAAATATAATTTTATGTATAGTCTACAAAGAAGTGTATTTATCACCCTAAGGTCCACTTGCGCAATTCAGGATTAGCTAATCCCGAACTATCCCTAACACGGTATTAATAGGAGATTATAAATCAAGAGGATAAAGCACTAACATAGTGTGTCACGGGCGCGATTTTGAATACTGAACATAAAGAAGGACTCCAGATTTAACTCCCAAGCGTAGCGAGGATGATATGAGTTAATTCCTGAGCGAAGCCAGGGAATTAAGACTGAGTCCTGAGTGTAGTGAGGGATTCAAGCGCGCCTAAGACGACCGCTTTGTCCTCGAGGAGTATACTTTACTTTTCTCAACTTTTGTAAGACAATAAAAAGCAAGGCTTAGTAAAACAGCATTTATTTAATATTATTTCAGTACTTATCATAATAGAAGTAGGTTTAATTAGTACAGTAAATCACATGAAATCACAAGATTAGAATTTCATCTTTTTATTTTTATACCTACTTACGTATATTAGAGTGTTGCAAGACGTATTAGTATAGTGTCTTGCAACACTCGCGGCTTTTGTTTTACTTTAAATTGCGCAAGTTGGACCTAAGATTGAATACCACTTGCTCATAAAAAAAACTTTTAGGTAGGTATATATCCGCTTGCCTTTAATTACGTCTTAAGTGTCATTTATGATCATTTGAACTTGGAAGTGTAAGTCTTACAATATAGCTTTAGAAAATTATTATTTTACTGGGATATGTCATCAAAAATAGTAAAGCACTTTTGCAGTTACACATTATGAAACTTTTACACATGATTAATTCTGGCGATAGGTTAGTGGCATGATACGTTGTTCTTGTATGTGGGAAGTACGAAGGTTAGGTTAGGTCCGTCTTTATGAAATGATCTAAGAAATGATTTAGATCAAGTTCTTAGAAGAGCGCGAGGTGCAACAAACCAGTTACGTAACTTCTGGTTTCCACCAATTAAACGCCACCCAGCAAAAAAGGAAAGAAAGTATAAAAAAAATTATGTAATAATATAACCATTAAAAACCAATTTATTTCTGTTAATAGGCCTAAATTAAGCTCTTTCACACATCCCGATTATTTATTTTTTTACCCTACCACTGCTTGGGCTAGCGCCGAGAAGAAGCAGCGCAAGAAACTCGGTCACTATTGACAGCCTCTTTTAAAATAGTGTGTTTACATTAATTACAAGATAAAATGCACCTACCTGTGCGAGCACGGCAGTATTTAATTCCACACATTTTTATCATTTAAATAGTCATTTACAGTGTAATAAACCTTTTTTCATTAAAATCATCTTGACATGCGATTTAAATTTATGCATAGGCAGTTCAGCAATGGACTGCGGTAATTTGTTAAAAAAGCTAATACATTTTCCCATTAACTAACTACCCACTTTATGCAGTCTGAAATTTGGAATAATAAATAAAATTTTTAAGGGAGTTATTACAAAGCGTTTTTTTTTCGGCGTAGGCGAATAAGATTTGGAAAACCAGTGTTGTATTAGTATAGTTAGTTACCCACCCTCTCACTGATGGAAGGAGTAGAGGCCCGACTGGCAATGGACTCCCGGGACTCAGCATTGCGGATCCTCCTTCCGAGCGAGGAGGGCGGGCTGTCGTCGACGAGGCCCGACTCCGGCAACGATGCGCCGCGTTTGCTGAACACTTTCGGTGGAGGTCTAAAAGTAAAGTTAAATATTTTAAATTACATTTCTTTAACTCCCTTCTCACTGGTCAAATCTAACCCCGAATCATCGTGTCTCTTTAACACTGACATTGGCGGAACCAGTGTGCCTCAAATGTGCACAATTGCTGCCATTAAAACAGAAATTGAATTAAATATTTTAAAACAAATAAATACATTTGACAACCCGATTGGCATGGTAGCGCAGTAATTCGCCTTAAACGCAAAGGGTTTTAGGTTTGATTCCCGGTTCCGGTCAAAACAGAATTCTCTAGCTCAGGGGTACGCCCCTGGCAAAATTCAGTGTCTGGTACCTACCTCGTAACACAAGGATGTTAATTCTTTACTTCATTTATTTACAAAAACAGTCAAAAAACATTCTATTAAAAAAGTTTTTTAGATTTATACATACTTAGGTGGGACTTTTTTCTTTGCAATGGCTGTTGGATCAACAGAACTACTTTCAGAAGACTGTGGTGACTCTTCTGTTTTCTTAGATGCATTTTCTGCCACTTTTAGACCATTTACTTCGATGACAGTTACAAAATCACCTGCTTGTGATGCTGGACGGTTTTTGGCTTGTGTTGGACTTGATTTTCCTACTGCTGTAATAGAACAATGTTTTAATCAATCAGTGCTTTAAAAAAAAAATTAATTACTTTTATTATGTTTACTCAACCCCTATTTAAAAAATAAATAAATATTATATTATTAAGTACTTACTACTAATATCTCGATTACTTTCTGTTCTCTGAACCACTTCACTGTTACACCTTCGACGAGCTGCCTCTGCTGCAAGATTTGAGGAGAGTTCATTGATACATTGATTTACTGAGCTTCTTTCACCAATGTGTACAGGCTTATTTCTGAGCTGCACATCTTCACACTCCACTGTCTCAGATGTTGAGTCATCACTCTTATTACTGCTATCAATACTAACTTCACTCTTTTTCGATAATGAGTCAGTATTTGAACCCTGTAAAACAAAAGAAATATTCCATGTATAATATTTTTTAAATAATAATGCAGTCAAAACTATTGAACCACAAGTCCTTGATTAACATAAAAGTTTGGCTATGCATGTGATGTTTATTGAAAGGGCAGTGTCATGTAACCTTGAATGATAATTAATGGGTGGTACCAGGAATGGCAAATTGGCAAAACTTTTATGCATACACTATATCCAATTACCATGATATTGACTAATTAAGGCAATGACACACCCGTGTTTATAATTACTAAATGACACAACTGTTCTGAGAATAACTTAAAACTCTATTCTACACAGTATTGACTAACTGCTTTAGGGCCGATTTTTCAATACCCAGATAACTTTATTTTGAAGAAAAAGTTTGACATGTTGACAGTGTTCGTATAGAAAATATGTCGTGTCAATTTTATTCATCGGATAAAAGTTATCTGCCGTTTGTAAAATCAGCCCTTAATCACAATAAATAAAATAGTTTATTAAACCTATTTTAACTAATGCCTTTATTTTGTAAAATAATGCATTAGCCAAAACGTCTTTTAACAGACTAAGTAAGTTTATGAATAGGAATATCTATATATATAAAACAAAGTCAGGTTAGTTACACCAATTATAAGTCAAGAACGGCCGATTTTTATGATCTTTGATTTGTTGAATTCATTTCTGCCCCAAATAGCAGAATAACTATATAAACATGGAAAAATTCACAAAAAAAAATGTGTGAATGGGCGGTACGTAGCTAGTTAGTCTATATAAACCTATCAATGTATTTACACTCTTAATCTTATCGACAGACTACTCTAAGGAAATATACATGAGGTAAAGATATGACAATCTTATCTATAAAAGTTAGTCACTTTATTATATCACAAAGATTTTTTCATAATGTATTAATGATTATTTATTTTAGTAATAAAATTGCCATAACAAACTAGATATAGAAATGAAAAATGAAAATATGAATTATTAATTAATGGAAAACTAATAATATTTGGATATTGCAGTTTAAAGTCTGTATTTTATACACTAATATTTTTATCATCGAAATGTTATAATAAAAACAAATTTGTCCTGATTAATCCTTCGAGTGTTTATATCCCACTGTGGACTCGAGTCCACAGCAGCTGGCAGAAATTACGGGTAAGGAATCAGTTTCCTACCCATAATTTAAATTATGGGTTAACCTGTTACATGCTGGCTTGAGCCAGCATGTAACAGGTTAAATGAATAATTACAATACTAGTTATTTTTTGAGTATCTTATAATCAAATTGTTAATATCACCAGCAATGTAGAGATAGTACAATATTGGACAAGCAATGAAAAACATAACATTTCTACCTTTTTTTATTAACATTGTTGATAATATATTATCAATAAAAATTTAATTGTGATAGTATCTAACTGAATGCTATACTAATAACACAATTATTTTACACATGCATCAACATATTGACAGCACTAAATAGGTCAACATACATAAAAAAAAACTAATTAGAAATTAATTCAACAATTCCACATAATCTAGCAAATATAAATTACTAAAGCAGAATGTGTAGAATTCATTTTTCTGCAAAAAAATCTTAATTACAAATTGCATTTGTATTAACTGTTACTTTCATATGCTTCACAGATCAATACACAGTTATGAATAATTTGTTAACATAACATTAATATGGATTCCATGGTAATGATTATCTGGTCAAGAAAAAATACTTCCTACTCATAATACTCTGTATTAACAATTTTTTGTTCTTTTTGTATTACTGTAAATTTATGATTAAATAATGTGCCAACAACATTAGAAAGATGGCTAGCAGTAGATAGATGAAAAAAGCAGTAGAGTGTGCTCTTTGGTGCACTTTGGGGGCTTACATCCAGCAGTTGACTGTAATAGGCTGACATAATTATCACTGAATATGGGTTTAACTAACACTGTTCTGCACTGTATGAATGACTTAGTGAAAGGGGTTATATAACATTTTTTTTTAACTAAAAGATGATGATGATAATAGTTCAGTTTTTTATTACAAATAAACACTAAAAATAAATAATTAACAATATGATTGTTTAATTCTGATTGAGTTCATAGTATTGATCTAATTAAGATATCAGGCTCTGCAGTGCACATTTAACATTAGAAACCATGGATAATAATATGTTAGTGTAATTATATATTTGTACATTGGTTAGTCCTACTGATAAGGCACGATTATATTTAATATTATTGATAAAGAAATTTCGTTTAGGTTTCTATCTGCTCACTCATTAAGGTATACCAAAACAAAAAACTCGTAAAAAAAATGATAAAAACGAAATAGTAAAGTGACCGATTGCAATTAATGCAAGTTTAGACTCACCTGTTTGCTATCTGAAGTCTTATCATCAGGTTCGATCACGTCAGCTCCCGAGGGCGGAGCCCCTATGTTGCCTTGTGCTGCAGCTTTATGTTTTTCAACATCAGATAACAATGTTTCTAAGTATTCAACGTAGAATTCTTCCTTCTCCAGTTCTTCTCTGAGTATAGCCACTTTCTGTTTGTGTTTAGCCAAATTGGCCCTGACATCTTCCTCCCAAGCGGCTGGCAAAGCACTTTCTGGAAAACGTTGCACCCAGACACGCTGAAAATCTCCAAAGACGCTCATCTCTCACAAAACGATTTCATGACCAATTTATGTCACAGTTTATCGTTAATATTATTTACAAATAAAATATTTTCACAGTAAAAAACGTATCACAAATCCTGTCATCGTCGTCGCAATACCATTTTTTTTTTACCTTCTGCACAGATTAATAAAATGTCAACTACACTGAACAAGTAATATGTCTGCCTGTACCACTGATCAAGTAAAACTGGATAAGGCCGTCCGAAAAAAAAAAGACGTACTGCATGCTATACCGGTGACAGATGCCGGCGGACGCGGCTCCGGACTCGTCTTGACATTGTAAGGTCAAACGCTGCCATTGGTCGATCATTGGGCTGGCGGGAGTTGTCTGAAGGATAGACCAATGGCAGCGCTTGACCTCACAATGTCAAGACGAGTCCAGAGCCGCGTCCGTTGCAGTTTGTCACCAGCTTAATTCTTGCGGCTATTATTAATTTAGTTCCCAGTATTCTTGCATCTGCGTATTCGGTGGCCTACAGCGCTAAAATGGCGATAATCAATAGGCATGAATTTAATTTGACGGCGGCCAGTCCATTTTTATTTTTCATGTCAGCGAACCCAAGATAAAGCTGGTGACAGATGGTGACTGACGCGGCTCCGGACTCGTCTTGACATTGTGAGCTCAAGCGCTGCCATTGAGCTACCTTCAGTCAACTTCCGCCAGCCCAAGGATTGACCAATGGCAGCGTTTGACCTTACAATGTCAAGACAAGTCCGGAGCCGCGTCCGTCGCCGTTTGTACGTGCTTTAATACAAACAAGTAGCGTGTGCGCGCCACTGTTTCGTTTGTTTTCCCTCTCGCTAGGAAATTACTTTGACTAAATTACTTTGAATATAAATGTACAGACAACAGCACGTCAACATAGTATAAAACATCAATTTTTCTCAATTGGTATTGATCTCTATGGCCGATATAAAGTTGAAAATCGGTTGAATGACCTTTAACTTTTTGGGTAGGTTGACCTGCAGTTATCTGTACTTAAAAATTCCTTGCAAGCACGCGAAAGGTTCCGTTTCGATTCTTTCGATACAATCTATTGTGGCTACACGGAGTCCGTGGGAGTCAAAAACCATACAAAAAAAAACTACTGTCACAGAGAACATACGACTGCTAATGGAAAATTGACAATCAAATCTGTGATCATAGAACATTTGTTTATTCTCTGATCAAAATGAAACGTCACTTGATGACACTTTCTTGGATGGTTAAGTTTTGAACAAGAATTATGTTGAAAATAAAAAATGGATAAAAACTATGTGAAATCCACCTTGGAAGAATTAAAATCGACATCTTCAACTCGTGTACAGGAAACATTGCTTAAGATTAGAAGTAAAATAATCACCAATGATGAAGGTATCAAGCTGTTTCGACAGAGTGGTGGTTTGGATTATTTACTGCCACATTTGCGTAAGCCCAATGAGAGAATTCTAGATATTACGCTAAGTATACTTGGAAATTGTTGTTTAGAAGAAGAAAGCAGTTTAGCGGTGAGTTATACTTCAACTTTCAAATGCCTCTTGCTCCTTCCTTTGATGTTATAATAAATCTATACATCTTCTAACATAGGTGGGGAAATTAAATAGTTTTGGGCCGTTGGTGTCAATTTTAAAGACCGTGCGTCGCGATAGCATAGTGGGCAGAGCATGTCGAGTCATAGGCAACTTGGCTCAAAGAAATAACAATGCAGAGGGCTTGCATAATCATGGTACAGTTGCGGCACTTGTTACTCTTATTGAAGACAGAGACAAGAATACATCTTGTGCCACATTAAGTATGGCCGTAAGAGCTATAAGGTAAATTAATATTTACTACTATGACATTCTCAAAGTAGTTGAACTAACATATTTTTAACTTTTGAAAACTTTTAAGTTTAGATAATTATTCTAGCTTTAGGTAACCACTAAATAACTATAAACAATAATTTACAGGCAACTATGGATGGTAGCAGACAAAAGAGATGAAATGCTTACCCAGAATGCAGTGAGGAGTGTTGCTATATTGCTTACAACAGAGTGTGAGGCAGCAGGCATAATAAAATCTACTAATAATGCACTGAGAGAATCTGATGGTCTAAGGAAAAGTCAAGAAGAACTAATTACAGGAATACTGAAATGCCTGGGCTATTTTACAACTCATTCATCCATCCAATGTGCAGAGCAGGTAATATTGAAAATGCACTAGGCAAATTAACGCATTGCCATTATCTTATAGTAGAGAATTTACATTCTTGTGTAATGAAGTAGATAACAATTTCTTTTTACCAGGGGTGTCTTGTAGCACACCCAGATAAATGGTATAATAAAAAAAAAGCCATACCTAAATATTATTACACTTAGTTATGTTAACCTTCAAGCGGGCGCGCGGTCATTTGTAACGGGAGCGCGCGCGTAGTCGAAAAGACCTATGGGATGAATCAGAGAAATAAAGCACTAATTATTCAATAATCATTTATTTTTTAGTACACAGATAGATTATCAATGTCTAATTAGTGAAAACAAGTAATTAAAAATATAAAAAGGAACAATTATTAAATCAATTAACATAACGCATATATTCTTTGGATCAACAATGGAACACAAAATATCAGTCTTTGATATATCTCAGTCAGACTTGTTTATATGTATATCTAGCTAGTGAAACAAATAAAAATACAAAATAAGAACTAAACATAACTAAATTTTAATTAATTTTCATCAGGGTCGGTCTCAGAGCCTTGGTCGCTGAGCTCTGATTCACTCTCTTCATCGTCTCTTTCTAACTCATCAAGTATTGCACCTTGTGATAACGGTCTTCGACTCATTTTAAAAAAACAAACAATATTTCCAGCTTAATTCAATAACATTAAATGATAGCCGAAGAAATATTACGTCGCGTTGAGCGTCGCGCGTAACCTTTTCGACGACAGGCGCGTGTAGTCCTTTCGACGACTGCGCCGCGACTAAGACCATCGCGATTTTTGGGGCGGGGGGAGCGCCCCGCGCGTCAGTAAACTCTTTATTTTACTCCCAAGGACATAGCGACAGGCTGCTAGCAATGAGAAATATTTGTGATGGGTAATAATAATAATATGCAAGAAAATGCATTAAGCGCGGTCGAATCGACTACGCGCGCCCGCTTGAAGGTTAAACAATCCTCTAAGAAAAAGTTAGTTTTGAGCCTCAAAAACGACATAAAAAGCAAGCATTTTAGAATATCACATTCTCATTGCAGATCCAAGGAGATGGGAGAGGTTATCAAAGTTTGGTAGCTCTCACAAAGTCTTATGAGAGTCTGGCGCTAAAGTGCCTTATGAACCTTTGCTACTTATCCTCTTGCAGACCACTGCTGGGCACTGCTGGTTTAGTGGAATGTCTTGTAGCAATATTGAAAAAGTCTTCAGGTACAAATTATATGTTCTACTATGACACATTTTATTTATTCTTTATTGCACAAATTAAACAAGATAGCTTTGATTTCATGAGGTATGCTGTTGGTCACTAATGAATAATATACCATAAAAAGAACTTATCCACAAATTTTATCTTAAACCTGTTAATGTTTATTTTTGTGAACAATTTGTTAAATTAAAAGATCACAATTAAAAGGTCACAAGAAATTTATAAAAATAAATACCACATAAACATTTTAAGATAGTGTATTTATCTATTTTTTTGTAATATTGATCAGATGTATCATGGTGGCCAGAAGGTGCAGCAAAAGCTTTAGCTCAGCTCAGTGGGGAATCAGTGAATAGGTCCAGATTGAGGCACTCTGGTGGTCTGGCTCTGCTAGTTGCTGCAGCTCGCGTCAATCCTTACGCGATGCATGCCTTGTTGCAGTATGTGTTTGATGATACAGGTAGGTTTAAAAAAATACACACACACCACCCCCATAGATAGAGGACACCTACAACGTTATGCCAAAAGGCACACAGAAACAAGTGACAACACTGTAGCAGTAAAAAATTTTTAAAAATCAAAATTATTTATTATAGTAACGTAATTACACAGGACATTTCATAGGTTAGAATCTCCTTTTAAGCAAGGAATTGCTTGTGTTAGGAAGAATGTAACCTATTATTGTTTTGTAAAATGTATAAATAATATGTCAATAATAGATATCATGACTGATGTTTACGCCGATGTTTAAGGTGCTCTTGTGTATGCAAATGTGCATATGCGAATTTAGTGCGATAGTTTACATTGCATAGGCAACATGGCATACCAACACAAGTAGTCTTAAGAAAAATACATTTATCTTTTATCTAAAATATCCTACTTCTTTTCAGCATTTCAAATACTAGTAAATGAAGGACTTATAAGCCTACTGACTGATGAACTCACAAAGTACTTAACAACTATGGATTTTGAACATAATAATATGGAACACACAGATATATTGAGTGAAGCAGTAGATTTGCTAAAAGTTAAAGAAAAACCAATATGCGTCACAAAAACAGATCTTACTATACAACAAACTGCAAGTACCAGTAATACAGAAGCTAAAACTTATTTATTTACGCGCCGCAAAAGTCAATTATCATCAAAGAATGAAGATGAGCTAAAAGTAGTAATTGAAAGAGATAACATGATTGTTGGATTTGTCGATGCTGTAGACAGTGATGCGAGTGACGACAGCCTCAGTGAAGAAGAAAGCTCATTACCAAGACGTAAGTCCCTAAAAAGAGCTAGGTCACAAAGTCCTAAAGTTGCAAAGAAAGTGAGTACAATAGTTATTGTTTTGCAGAGATCTTATTCTGGATAGTAATGTATTCTTTGTTATTTCGCAGAAATCACAGCTTATTAAAATGGCTAGCAAGGATTGGTCAGCTGGTGTTTACTGGGAACCAAAGAGCCCTGAGTGGCCATCCACTATTCAGCCGTCGAGTTCATCGCGCGGTCCGACGAGTCCAGATAGAGCCGACCAAGGGCAGTTGTCTCCTTACTCTGATGGGAATCAGTCTGGTTTCAGTCCGGAATATGCTGGCGGTTCTAATAATAAGAGAGCTAGGTGGGATTGGAGCCCCGAGTCGGGCGTTAGCAGTGGCGATACGAGTCCCTACTGGAACAACTATCAATGGAGCCCAAGTAGCTCTGGTGGTCCCACATCTCCTTTTAGTGTAAATGAAGGTAAGAGACTTTCTCTCTTTCTTTTTACGCTCTCTCTGTATTGATTTTTTTTTAAAGAAACATTTTAAAAACAATATGAATAAAACCAATTTATTTCTGTAAATAGGCCTAAATAAAGCTCTTTTACACGTCCCAATATTTTTTTTACCCTACCACTGCTTTGGGACTATATTGTGGGCTAGCGCCGAGAAGAAGCAGCGCAAGAAACTCTGTCACTATTGTCAGCCTCTTAATAATTGATTGCAGATAGTTCCGATTCAGAGATATCAGGGCGGTATTCGCCTGTGTGCAGCGATACGGAAGGCGATTCTGTTGAAATGACGGTATGCACAAACGCCACAGCGGAGCTAGACGCCGCGCAAGTCGCTCAAGACCTGGATGAGCTTATTATGGAAGACGACGAAAGTGTTGACGGGGAAACACCATTAGAAGGTATATAAAGATTGATAATAATATACTAAATTATAATAGGATTCCCAAAAAAAATTGAGTAACTTAAATCATTGTAACACCATCTTTGCGTTTAACACCATCGTTAATCAGGAAGCACTAAACTCAGATGGCGCCAGTGCATTTGGTCTTGTCAAGCATTGTCCACGTAAATGGAAATGTCTGATTAAATCTTTGTGGTTGTTAAATAATTAATTATAAAACGTATTTGATAATGACTATAACTAGTAAACAGTGCATCTTTTAGAACAGAGATACAATTAGTCATAATATTGTAACGTGTTTGACGCAAGACAAACACAAAATACGACACCTATCGGGATAAATATGTTATTTAGAACATTTGAGTTTATTCAGTTTTGAAATGGGATAAATCGTGCAATCTTTTGTCTTTTTATTATGACAAAAAAATACTATTTGATCACAATTTTTGCAGTGCTTTAATTTTAGACGATACTGAGCAAAATTTGAAAGCCTTTTTTGTTCAGAATTTAACATTTATGATCTCGAATAAAAAAAACGTATTAGGAGTAGGTTTTAACAGTCATCAAAGTCAAAGTAAAATATTTGTAGGTTTTATTTATTTAGATTGCTACCTAAGCGTCAAACGCTTCTGTCGTCTAAAACTAAATGACAATAAATCGAGACGCCTCGCCGTAGTAATAATTCCTGGCAGTTAGCATTGCTCCATAATATTATGATCTACGGAAATAGCAGAGGTGCGACGCTTCTCATAATCGTTAAGCATTGCTGCGCCTAACTTCAGGCCAGGCACCGGACACTCCGCCTGGCCGCTGAATTAGTGACGCCCTGCACCATTAATCCCGAATGATGAGATATTTAGCAGGGCAGATGCACTGTAAACTGAAGTTATAAGTGTGTTGGACGCCTACGCCCTAAAGAAACAAAAATATAAAACTTTGTTCGAAGTGTCTTTTTTGTCTACAAAGCAGGCGGTTGCCAGGGTACTTAACAGTTCGCAAACCGCTGGGGATCTAGGACCCCCACTGTAAGTCTCGAGGGTCTCAAAATTAAATTAAAAATAAATATTGGACAACATCACATACATTGCTCTGATCCTAAGGTAAGTAGTTAAAGCACTTGTGTTATAATATAGAAACAGAAACAACGACGGTACCATAATACCCAGACCCGACCCATCACAGAAAAGTTCTTTTTCTACATTGACTCGACCGAGAATCGAACTCGGGACCTCAGAGATGGCGACGCCCGGTGTACTCGGCTACGGAGGTCGTCGATTCATATCTTGCCAAAGACGTTTATGTATCTATGCTTGACTAGTACAGTAAGGAACTGCGCATACGACGGGGTGGGGCGGTCTTCATGACCGCGGAGTAATAAAGATCGCGTCTGCCCGACGATGCCCGTGGCCGCCCGCGCTGCGTACTCGACGCACACGACGGGCTACCATTCAAGTAGAGCGCGCGCCGTCTGCGTTAGTGTATATAAACTGGTCTGTGCGATCCACGGCGGGCAGCCATGAACATGCCGCGCCGCCGCGTACCCAGCGGGCACTGGCGGCGTGGTCTTCTTGACCGCCGTGTGCGTTGCAGTACACGATTCCCTATTCTATCGTTTGCGGCGAAATTGTCCGGCCCGACCCGCCCAGTCGTGTGCGCAGCACCTAAAACCCACAAATAGACTTGAATATCTGCTATATCTTTTGCAGAAGCAGCTACGAAATTAGAAACGAACACAAAATCGTCTCGCATCGCGTGCGTGCTAGTGCTCCTGTTCCGCGTGTCGCACGGCGCGGGGGGTGCGGGCGGCGCGGGGGGCGCGGGGGGCGCGGGCGCGGGCGGCGCGGCGCGCGAGGAGCCCGTGCCCAACCACACGCTCGAGCTGCTCACCGGCCGCGAGTGCCTCAACGCGCTGCTGGACTACGTCGAGAGGTGCAAGCGGCCGCTGGGCAGAGCCGCCCGCATACTGGCCAGAGTTCTCAGGTATACAAATAGAAATAAGTGTATTTAGAAAATGGTTACTTCTGCACTTCGTCTAATTTAAATTAATGTCCTTAATTTACCTAAACGACGACGACTCTAAACGTGAACCGTAGCGTCTCACGACGATAAACGTTGCTGGTGTCGAATTAGGACTACATTTTGCTTATACTTTGTGAATAATGTGTATTTTGTCACTGTTTCTTTACCCAAGTAAATTTAAAAAAATATATAAATACGTTTACTTAACACACATAAAAGAAGAATACATAACAATTAACTACAAAGGGTATCTGATGTGTCAAAAAGGTTCCCGCTCAGCATTTGTCGTGACAGCCACTGACTTATACGACGCTATAATTTATTTAAAAAAAAACACCTGGAGACGTATTTTTGAAGCATTAGAAATGAATCTTGAATTCGAACACGAAAAAAATTCGTGTATGAAAATAGTTTCTATTGCTTCCGATTTTACGCATTTTTGAATCACTCGAAATAGGTGTCGCTATTAGATTGAAATCTTGTAACTATTTTAGTTTCACGCAGAAAATATCATAAACCATAAAGCAAAAACTCACTAACGAACGTAAATAAAAAGTTATCATGTCAAATTTCTGTCAAACATACGTTTACTTGTCAATGTAATTCTTCCGGACTTTCTTATAGTAAATATTGGACAACATTACATACATTGCTCTGATCCTATATTAAGTAGCTTAAAGCACTTGTGTTACAGAAATTAGAAACAACGACGGTATCACAACACCCAGACCCGAGACAATATAGAAAAGTTATTTTTCTACATTGACCGACCGGGAATCGAACCCGGAACCTCAGAGATAGCGACACCAAGTCCGGTATGCTCGCCTCTCGGCTACGGAGGTCGTCATAGGTCATAGGTCGTCATCAATAGTGGAAAACAAAAACGAGTGGTCGTTGCAGAATTCACGGAATGAATTTTCAAAAATAGTGATTTTAGGAATTCGCATTCGAATTTTGCGATTTCGTATTCGGATTGGAATTAGCATGATTCAAAAATACGTCTCCTGGTCTAATACTTCGCGCTTCGGAGTTCGGACTACAGACCAATCTTAGTTTAAGGCTAGCTAATTGGTGTGATTGTTAAAACAGTATATTTATTTTGTTTTTTTACCCGTTATCTAGTCGCCATAGTACAAGTGTTTCTTGGTTTGGGGATCGATAAATAATTGGTGTAATTGCTTAAAATACTTAGTAATGTAAATAATACACCAAATACTAACGAGAACGAAATTTCCCACGATTTTTGTATACCATAGGCTTGCGCCCTTCACACTGCACATGCAAATACATAACTTTCTTTAATCTGTCAAGCCAAACCACCCACATGTGGGCGTGTAACAATAAAATTTCCATTGTGTCTCGTTTCCATAGCCTGTCGAGTAAAGAAACCAACATTAAAATCGCGAAAAAGAATTCACTTTCTCATACTAGTAGCCAATCAGTTTATTGGGTTGTATGCATGGGAAGAATAAACTAGTCGTATTAGAGGAGTAGAATCATGAAGGAAGTTAACTAATAAAATAAGGCCTTGTAATTTTTTAAAATAAACTTTGCTTCGCTAGGCCGTCATTTATTGAGTTGATATTGTACGGCCACATTGTACCTACTTCTTTTTTATTCATACACATTTATCTCTGTTCACAAATTACAAATTAAAATAATAAAATATTAATCTTTTGTTGGTTTTTTCAGCAATGCATTGTGTTTGATGAGTATATTAAGACACAGACTAGCTCTTCGATTGCACAATATGTCTGTTACTTCCAAACATCCACCAACTAAATGTCAACAGTGCAAACAAGTGAGTTGTAGAACAATTATTTATTGGTGCCATTCAATTTTTTTAAGATTCTATATTAAATGCATTTTTTTATTTCAGATAGCAAGATTAAGTGCAAAATTATTGACACAACTTACTATACTAGCTGAATCTAGTTACGGTATTGGTGAAATCAGTTATCAACTGTTAAAAGGAAGCTGTTCTATGAAGCAAACATTGTCACTAACACTACCGTACATTGTAAGGTAAGTAGCTCATTTTTCAAATAATATCATAATATATGAAATTCAAATTAAAATTGTAAATATGTAATATATGGTTTTATAGTTTTACAAAAAATATCTTATTTTTATCTTTCAGAACTGAAAAACCATTGAAGAAGTACTTTATTGATTGTAGTGCTCTAAATTATTTATTTACCATTATAGCTGATTCTAAAGAGAATCTACAAGATTGTGTTACTGCTCTTGCAAAACTTGCTACAAATGTGCACATAAAGGATCCAAAATCCTTAGAAAAAAGGTTTAAAGACCATATTTATGTAAGCTATGACCCTATATTAGACAATCTTTCTGCAGATGAAATAGTAATATTCCAATTAGATGATTTGAGCACAGTAAAGGCAAATAAATTGTTCCTGTGTCAGAATTCCGAATATTTCAGTGCCATGTTAATGGGGTGTTTCAAGGAATCAATTGAAAAATGCGTCAAATTAACGGATGTTTCAAAACCAGCTCTAGAATATCTACTTACTCTTTTACATTGTGGTATAAATAATCCAAAATGTGAAGTTCAGGTGTTTCCTATGGCTGAAAACTTGGAAACTAATTTAGAAGTGCTTTTATTGGCTGATAGATATTTGTTTGACAAACTCAAAGAATTACTTAGCAGTGCTATTTTACAGTTTCAAATGATACCAGAAAATGCTGATAAAATTTACATTTGGTCTCTGAGTAAAGGAATGGGATTTTTGTGTGTAGAATCAGTAGCTTATTTATTAACTGGCAAGATGTGCGAGCAAATACGCACTCAGTCATTCAGAACAATATTAGGTCTAGAGTACAAAGATCAGTGGTTGGACGACATTAAATCTATGATTAGAAGACAATTAGTTAAGTAGGATCTTTTTAGTTATTGAATTAAGTGCCTAGAGGTTAATAGCTTAAATTTATATGTCATAATTTTGATGCATTTGTGTTTTTAATATTATTATAACTATATTAATATAGTATTTTCCCCAAGCCACTTCTATGTTTATGTACATACACCATGAAATCTATGTAACCTAAGCATTCCTATGCAAACACTTTGAGCACATGAAATAAATTAAAAAATACTGAATTATGTAGGTACTATGTATTGTAAAAGTTAATTTTAAGTAATTAAAATTGTAAAATTGTAACTACTTAAAATTAATATGAATTTTGTAAAGCTGTTCTGCATTTTCTTAGTCAGTAATTGATGTAGGGTCGCCAATGTGGGCGGTGTACCAGTTTGTATAGTTAATCGCTTAAACGCTGCCCCGAGTGCCCACCCAGCACACCCTTATAGTTCCGCTAATTACTACCGCTCGTTTGTGTTTAGAAAGTGCGTACACATACCAATCGCGGCAGTTGTAACCACACAGTGAGACGTTCGCGTGGAGCAGCGTTCAAGCAATTTACACTACAAACTGGTACACCGCAAAAATTTGCAACTATGCCTTTTCAATATTTATATGTTAAAGTATCTGCCACTAATCCATTTTACCTAAGCATTTATGTACAAGCATTTTGCTAAGCACAAGAAATCACAAAAGCCTTTTTTACTGGATTATGGACTAAGTATTGTTAAGATTTGGATTTTTCTCAGTGAGTAGATATGTTTAGGCGACAATTTTGTTGTGTGCAAGTTTCTATGGTGAAAATTTAATGCTGCTCCACGCGCCCGCCAGGTACTATCAACAAAATCGACGCATGACTACCATACATAAGGATTATATTTATCTGCAGTGACCAGAGCCAATCCTGCCATAACCGTTTTGACCAATAAGCACTTAAAATGACGATCGTTAAAATATTGCAACGTATTTGTGCAAAAAGTTATTACAAAATTTTGACCAAAACACAAAAAACGCTTTTACGGTGGGCAGCATTGTGGGCGCCACCCACTGGGCTAACTTGGTCTAGCCAACGAAAACATTTTCAAGTGAACATGCGTCTATATTGTGATATTACATCTCCATGCGGCCACTACGTTAATGTGTGCGCGCGTTTTTTCTGTTGCACATTGCACTGCCATTTAATAAACATTAATTTTAATTAGTTAGTTACAATATTTATCTTTTGGGTATACATATTATAAACATTGTTCAAATGTAAAACCATACTATATTGATTGAGAATTAAACAAAATTAAATGTATACATCATATTATTATTTTTAATTATTTCATTGGTCCAAAGTAAAATTTTAAAATATTTTATCAATATCCTTTTCTTGTTGTTAATTTTAACTTTACATCTTGATTTGGGACAAGTACTTGTGAAGTGATAGCAGTCACTTCAGTAGTATTTTCACTTGATAATTCGAAATTATTTACTATCTGAAATAAAAAATAAGAAATTCATTAATTTAAGTTTCGTATTTTTATAATCAATCAATTAAATGCCTACACATATATCAATCATGCGTATTTTACAAATTTTGCCAAAATAAGCAAATAGACAGAAACGCTACTGGATACACGCTCGTCGTCATAAATTGCATCAGCTAAACTGCTAAAGGAAAGTATCTAATGTAGGTAGTACTACTTAGTAGGTATAAATACTTTTATTATAATGTATATTATTCTTTGTCGTCTATTGTTAGGGTTCTGTACCTCACTAAGATAAAAACGGAACCCTTATAGGATCACTTTGTTGTCCGTATGTCTGTCAAGTCAAGACCCTTTATTTTGGAAACGCGTAGAGGTATCGAGATGAATTTAAAACAATATGTTCAGGTTTACAGTCCTTCTAAGCTGTGTAAAAAATCAAACTTCTAAATTAACGTTAAAAACAGATACGGCCGATTATGCCGCAAAAAAGTATATTTCGACACTCAAAGTAATCAAAATTTACTGGGTACTTTCTATTGACCTAGATCAGTGGAATTCGGCAAGTAATATTGTACTTACTCCAAGAAGTACAGGGAATAAAAAATATAATTTGTAATTATTTCTTTTTAATTAATTATTTGTAATTAAACTGCTAGACTATTTATAATTTGTACAGAACCCTCGGTGGGCGAGTCCGATTCGCACTTGTCCGGTTTTTTATATAGTTTGATTAATTTATTATTACCCCTGTAGGTCACATTGCAAAGGGGTGCCAAATTTAACCGATAAGATCTAGGAAACATTATAAAGAAGCGTCTTAATAGTTATTACTTTTAATAATCGTATTTTATGAAAAAAAAAAACTTTTAAATATCCGAAAATAAAGTCAATAACGAGACTACGTTTACGTTTACGTTTATCAGAGGCGTAGGTACGGCGAGCCAATAAGGACCTTACCCAATGCACATACGGTGCAATTTTTTCATGAGTTAAATTATCCACGCGTATGATTTTTAACAGCGGATAAGAATAATTAAATGCGAAAAAAAACTTGTTTTGTTTTTTGCTTAATTTGATTATGCCACCTCTGAAGATTTGGCATTTTGGTAACCCTGTATGCTCAAGAAAAGCACTAAATATTATACTGTTTAAATGAACATGCTGAGTGCATTATTATCTGACATACCTAGTTTAATAAAAAATATTGATCAATAAATACATAAGTATCAGTAATTTTATAAGTATGTAGGTACTGTTTTATTCATTCAACTACATTAATCTAGGTCTTATTTAAAAATATCTGTCGATATGCGAATTTGTCGAGGTGCGTGTCTGACGAGTTGAGTTCCTGTTTTGTGATCTGACGAAATGCGTATTTGTCTACCGGCGTATTCGATTACATGCTGTTGCGTGTAATCTATTTCAAGGGAATACAACATACCAAAAATAATACCTGATTTAATATGTCCGTGAGTTGAATCATAGCTATCTTTTTTCCTATACAAGATCTTGAGCCAAAAGCAAAAGGCAATGATGCAGAATGGACATGATTGAGTAGCTCCTTTTGTCTAGGATCTTTTCTATCCCAGCGATGTGGCAAAAAAGCATTTGCTTGACTAAAGTAATTTGTATCACGACCTGATGTATATATGGATGCTATAATTGGAGTCTGAAAATCAAAAATTGTTTTTCATTCAAATATTTAACAAAAGTTTACTCTGTAAAAAAATGAAAACAGGTACATATCAGTACAAGATTATTTATTGACTTTTTTTCGGTATAATTCTATCAAATGAATGTCTGATTTCTTCTTTAATATGGTTATAAGGATCTTCAAGTTCGCTTGGTGCTTCTGGAATCCCTAACTTTCTTCTTATGGTAGGTGAAATAAGGATTAAGTTTTGTGCAAGTCCAACACCACTTGATGTAATCCAGTAAAGGCACATGCAAGAAGGAACACTGGCTGCCACAGGTATCATTACTATTGAAAATACTCTGAATACATTTGTAAACACATTGTACATTTTAGAGGGTTTTCTTAACTTGGACATCCTCTGTATTTCAATAATGGAAAGATTTGTCAAACCAAAGGTAACTGGTAATATCCACGAGTGATCCGGTTCAGTTAGGTTAGGAATCCAACCTATACCACCAGTAGACATCTCCATAAAGGTGACCAAAGCAGCAGCATCACCAGATTGCATATAAACTAGATTTCTAAGTGCAAATGAGATGCACACCCAGATAGGGATTTGAACCCAAATAATTAAACTGGCTTTAAGCGGGTGGCAGTTGTCTCTCACTACTAAGTTATGCCATTGCTTTTTTAGGGATCTCTTGTAAATAGCTACTGCTTGCTTGTCAGTTAATTTATACATCTTTTTGGCCATAGCTGTTTCCTTCTTTAGCTCATTGACCATATCTTGCAGTTCCAAACTAATATTTTCAACTTTAGCCAATATGTAATTCTGATAGATTGTAAGAGGTAATGTCATCAAAGAACGAATCAAAATAGTTGAAGTAATTATTGTGGCCCACCATGATAGACCTGTGATTTCGTGAAATGATAGCAACCCATCTTGAATGAAATGAACTATGCTATTATTAGATATACTAGCATAAGCTTCTTGTTGCCAATTTACGATTCCTTCCATTGAGAAGTGTTTGTGTTGTTGTAATTTTGGGGAAAATATTTCTTTTTGTAAAAAAATTTTTGATGTTCCCATTTTGTATTTCCTTATATCTTCATTATTACACAAGACACTATAACTCCGAAGTTTTGGCATATAATTATTTATTACTGTGCGTGCTAATTTATGTGAATACATTTTATTCATCACAGATTTAAAGTTTACAAAACAATAAATATATCCTAACCCTATATTAATTTCTTCTTTGTCCTAACCTCTAAATCTGGACTTGACGTTGACGTGCGTGGAGTTGACATTGACAGAAATATTTTTATTTTACCGATCTACCGCTGGTTTGTCAATGTCAAGAAAGTCAAATACTACATCCGTTTCCGCGTAAAGTACGTAAAGCTACGGTTATGTATATTATTTATTTTTAACTAAAATAGATAACTGCGAAATAATTTGGTTGGCTTATTTGCGGTTTTATTAACGTAACAAATTATTATAACTGAGGTACGCTGGAGGAATAATTAATTTACTTAACGGCTTGACTGACTCTTGACGGTACTCACCCCTTCGCTTAATTTATAGGGTCCCAACAAACTTTCTTTTGGTAGTATTCTGGTTAAAAATGGAGCCACTGGATATAATCGCATTGATTCTTTAATTACGTTCTTGGCTTTTGTTGGATCCTTTAGTAATTCGTGAGTCACGGCTTCATTTTTTGAAAGTAATATTAAAGTCCAGAGTGTTGTGTAAGCTGTCTGTAAAGTTAAGAAATATTAATGTTTTTTGAAAAACAAACGAAAAAATTGGGAACGAATTTTTCCGTGTGTTTTTAACGATGCAGTCCAAAATTATCAACTTAGAATTTAAGGGCTTACAACTGTTCAGTTTGAGAGGCTTACTATGTTGACGGCTGTGCGATGTCTCTTTTCATTCACAAATGGGATAAAAAAAGTGTACTGACATTATCTTGGAATCGAATGCACTCACCCACCTCTATACATAGTTGCTGGTTCTGCTAAAGTCTGCAGATGCTAAAACCATCCAGCGTTTACATGTTGAAATCCTCCAACAGGTAAATAATACTACTCATTCAAGGTGTTAATAAAATAACGCCAAACCTTATAACGGTTGATTCTACTGCTCAAATACAGCAACTTTTGTATCGATTTAGTATCGGTATTTTTTACAAATCTCATCGAAATCGCAATAAATAAAGCACCACCGGGAAACATCAAATTTTTTTTGCGAATTTTATGTTGGTCACATCACAGATAAAGTAGTTGTTTATGTCTACTGTCTAAGCATCAGAATCAGTCAGAGGTTGTGCGTTACACATTAAAACCTTGTAGGTATATTCAATGGCAATATACAATTAGGAACGCCCGTCTCAAAAAAAAAAAAAGAGGGTCATGTTTTCCCTTTATCTTTTAAAGACAACATAGGTAATAAGTTCTGTGACAAGTTCAGGACTAGATTTGAACGAAGATTTATGCGTCGTATCGTATCATTTTTGCGTCAATATTACAAAAATTAAGCCGTCTATGATACTAACCGTATCGCCAGCAGCCATTACAAAATCAGCAACAATCCTCGTTATAGTTTCATCGGACATGTTATCCTGTCGAAGTTTAGGTATTAACCCTTTTGTATTTTGTTGATTGTTCAATATTTCACGTACAATTTTTTGAGCTAAAAATATAAAAAGCATAATGTTATAGTTACACAATCGGAAGTATATTACATACATAGAAAAATAATAAAACTTTATTACCTACCAAGAAAAATTGACATATCCACAGATTCCTTAAAGTTTCTCCATGCTTTCGTATTCAGGCGCTGGCACCAAACTACTGGTAGCCCGTATAGCTTTGTTGTTGTATGAAATATCTTTTTTACGGATTCCGCAAACATAAGAAGTAGCTCTTCGTTATGTTTACTTACAGTAAAAGATTCACCGCCCAGAAGAACACTAATTAAAACTGTAAAATCGTAACTAACTGTTTTTATCCTTAAGGATGTAGGTACTTAAATAAAAGTTATTCCCTGGTTCTGAAGACTGCAACCGGTTGCCGAGTAGGTACTAGATACTTAGTTCATGGATTAAAAGTCTACACAAGTAAGTAACTACTTAATTAAAACGGTTTTTTACATCAAAAAATATCTACTTATGTACTAGCGTCGCTACTGCTATTTGTTGCTGCTGTAGTGCTGTTTGATGAGCCTGAGAGGATTCGACCACAATCACGGCAGATACAAATCAATCAAATTATTAGGAACAACACTAATTTTAACTAAAACGTTTATTTGAATGAAACTTTTAATAATAATTTGATAAACTCTTTCAATCTTTAACTTACCATCTATAGAAAGTTGATACAAATCAGATTCTAAATTAGGAGTGAAACTGCCATTTTGAGCTTTTCTCTTCCACTTCTGCACAAAGTTGTGTATAGTAGCTTTTATGGGTTCCTCTAACCATTTATCGGAGTTCTCTCTTAACAAATGTTTATTCATGATTCTCCGATTTGTCAGCCATTCTTCGCCATCCATAAAAAAGAGGCCTCTTTTGGACCCATACAATCGTTCATATAAAACCCATGGATCAGGTAAAATATGAGAAGGATACTTTCCTTCCAGTTTTAAAAATAAAATTTTCATCAAATCGGGGTCGTTTATAAACACTAATTTTGCACTACCCCCTAAGATCTCGTAAAATATTGGACCAAATTGCTTATGTCGGTTGTCTATGTATTCATGTAACCTGAAATTATTAAAATATCAGTTTATGTAAAAAAGAAACATGTTACTTACTACAATTATTATTGAGCTAAGATGATCGATCATCCTTCAGTCCATCCTACCCATTACTGATAATGTGCCAATATTGCTTCTGTGGGAACTTACATGGAAGCGAGCAGCCGAACAGAGTTAGATATCGCAGTGTTTTTTGTTTTGTTACCTAATCATCACTTAGGGCCGATTTTTTACCAGCCGCAGATAGCTTTTATTCTAAGAATAAGTTTGACATGTTGACGGCTTTCGTATAGAAAATGTGTCTAAGTTTTGCTTTTATTCATCGGACAAAAGTTATCTGGCGATTGAAAAATCGGCCCTTAGTCCCAAAAGAACGCGTAATTACCTAGTGAAATGACATCTTTGTTCCCACAAGAAGTGTACTTTGGGCTTGCTTGCTGGTTCCGCTTTTTGTCTTTACTTTAAATGCCGAAGGTAGTCTATACTTAAGTTAATAAATAGAAAGACAAAGACAAAACCCATAATATACTACATTCATCATTATCATTTCCCTGCCCTGTTCTTATAAAACCATAAATACATGAAACTTTGCCAACAGTAGTAGTTTACATTACCTACCATTACTTATCTAATAAATGTACCTACCTTAGTGGGTAGTTGTTATTGTTACAAAAAAAATACTTACTTCGAGCCGCTCCCTGCTGCGAATAAGTCCAGTTTGGTTCCAATGAATGGTAAACCTTTTGGATGCGGCATGTCGTTGATACTTAAACCCGTAGATTTTGTTACATTGTACCTTCTAAAATACTCGTATGATAACTTCTCTTTGCAAATACGTTTAGCTCCACGAAACATAATAATCTACCTGAAATACAGTGAGTAATTTTAGTTGTATCGTAGATATTAATTCATGATCACGATAGGTACCTAAGTACTTACTATTCTTATGTAGGGTGGTCTTACCTCGGTTAAATGTGCAACTTAATAACAAGAAAACAAAACTCATGGAACACTACCGTGATCTACCAATGCTTAAAACAGACTGATATAATAAAGAGTCAACTATCAAGTTGCAGATCCATTGCCCAGGTAAGCAAGTAGACGCGATCCTGTTTTCGATATGCTAAATAATGGTGAGTTATGCGAACCCAGCTACCTACCGTTGAGGATCGTCCAAACAATATTATAATTTCAATCTTTGTAGTAAGTAAGTATTTTTTTCTTATTGTATAAATTGCTAAGGTTTGCATTTATTTATAACAGGCATAATACATAAATCGTGAGACCGCATGTTTCGAGGCTCCGAGCCGGACAAAAACGTAAGTTATGTAACTTAAATCATCAAACAAAACTCATAGATATTTTATTTTGTTCTTTAGTCTGAAATGGTTCAGGTATTGAGATAGGTGAGTAGTATTAATCTACAGCCTAAAACGAACTGAAAAACGAAAAAAAAGAGAGGAAAAAAAAACAAAACAAATGAGCTTACGTTATAAAAATAGGTAAGTTATTGCGACAACAAGCCCTATTGGTTGGCTAAGACGTGTTTACGGAGGTCAAGCTATAATACTCATTAATACTCATTTATTCAGTATATAGGCCCTCTTCCGGGCACTTATACACGTCCCAAAATAAAGCTTTACCCTACCACCGCTTCGGGACTACATATCGGCTGGTGATGAGAAGAAACGGCGCAACAAACTCAGTCACGTTTGTCAGCCTTTTTTACAGGAAATACAGTTGCAAGACATGAAGTAAGTGCGAGCTAAGCAGGTTAAGTCCATGCACTCTTGTCGTTCAAATAATCGTCTACCTTATAATACTTACCCTTTTTTTCATAAGGTGTGGTGGAAATGTGGATTTTGAACTCAGGTAGTTCAACAAGAGTCTGTGGAACTTTTTAAAAAAATGTAATACATTTCCCCAAGAATGAATTACCAACTTTGTGTAGTCTGAAGCTCGGAACGGCAAGTTTATTTTTATTACGAGTATTATAATGATGAAAATCACTTTTTAAGCTAAACAAACTTAAACAAACGCCATTTGGCGTTGAGACTTTTGGACCGTGGGGACCGAGTGCAAAATTACTTTTCGGAAAAATAGCTCCAAAATTAATTTCATTTGCAGAAAATAAAAATGCTGGCTCGTTCCTCGCTCAAAGACTTAGTTTAGCCATTCAGCGTGGGAACGCTGCTAGCATTCTCGCCTCTTTGCCTCATGGACACGCTTTTATTTTTGAGTAGGTAGCTTTTAGTTTTAGGTTAGTTTATTTTTGTGTTATTAGAATTTTAATTGTTATATTCGAATAAATATATATATATGACATTACAATTTAACTACATTTAATTCAATACAATTATTATTAACAAACTTAGATTTTTTCGAACGTACATAATATTTTTAAAAATGTATTGAGAGGCTACCTTTAATATATTAATAGCTTTAAAAATCTCCCTCAGGGAGTCACGAGGTCCAAGACAGTATATTGTACGTACGGCTCTTTTCTGCAACACAAAGATTGATTCAATGTCAGCAGCAGAGCCCCATATCAGTAAACCATACGACAACAAACTATGAAAATAACTAAAGTATACTAGTCTTGCTGTTTCGACATCAGTTAAAAGCCTTATTTTCCTCACTGCATAAGCCGCTGAACTGAGCCTTCCTGACAGGGAAACTATATGGGGACCCCATTGCAGCCGGGAGTCTAATGTAATTCCCAAAAATATTGTGGAATCGACTGCATCTTTACGATCGTCTGAGATATTAATATGCGTACTGACCTGCCTCACATTGGGCATAGAGAATTTAATGCATTTAGTTTTATTTGCATTTAGTAACAGGTTGTTAGCTGTAAACCAGCGTACTACTTGAGAGAGAGCACTATTTACATCGTCAAAGGCAGCTTTACCTCTGTCAGTTTTAAAAATCAATGATGTATCATCTGCAAACAATACTACCTCACAAAGATCTTTAGTCATTTATAGACCTTAAGGTCATTTATATAGATTAGGAATAATAGAGGTCCCAATATAGAGCCCTGGTACATGCTCATGCGTTGTGGAGCTCCAGAAGAGTCAGTTCCATTGACATTAACTTTTTGAATTTTATCTGTGAGGTACGACTTTAACAATTTACCTAACTCTGAATCTGAAATATAGGTAGGTATTAAGCTTATAATAGTTAATTGCAATCAAAGTTTACAAGAAACCAAAGATTGAGAGATCGTTACGTATTGTTTAAGGTTAATTAATATTGTATCGTTCTGTCTTTCAAATTCCAAAAATTTCTCAAATTTCTCTCTCCAAAACTAAGTTAGAGCGAGTAAGAATGATGATTCTTCTGTCTTTCATGGCATGATAATTAAATAAATTTCAGTCTCTTTTACTGTAGTAGGTACTCGCATTTTGTATACTAAAATCAAACCAGACTCAAATCTTCTTAAAAAGAATGTGTACGTGTGTAATGTGTAATGTGTGGGTTTGGCCCAAGCGAGGGGGGGGGGGGGGGTGGCACTATGCGGCGCGGGAAGAGATAACGAATAAAAATAAATTTTGGCTGCCGCAACTGCAGCAAGAAAACTACCCTCAAATCCTTATCAAGGTCCGTCTGTCGGAGAGCACACTCTTTGAGTATATTGGTTACATACTTAAATACTTAAAATGATTTTGGCCCATATTTATAAGACTTGTTCTATGGAGTGGTGGAGCAGTAAACACTGTATATAGGCGTTCCCTGGCGTGAACCAACGTTTTAAAACGGTTGAAATTTCGAAATGACGTTGAAATTACTTTGGACAAAAATAACAACCGATGAACCGACCCCAGATACATAAGTATGACAAGGTTCAAGCAGGTTAAAATAGAACCCAACTAGGTTGGTTAAAAATAACCTATTGAAAAAAAAACCTTGTTAAAACTGTTAAAAATATTTTACAAGATCTTTTGAAAATACTGGCTTGTGTTGCGCAGATTTTTATTCGACCGTTTAATGCCTTTGAGTATGTTGAAATACTTTTTTTAATTTTTATTTTTTATTAATTTAGTTAGGTAGGTATTTGTAATTGGTCCATGTGTTGACTTGACTTGAATAAGCATATATATATATATATATATAAGATAGTTACTCAAAGGTTTTAAGCAGTTAAGTACTTTTTTATAACTGGTTTACACATTAACTAAACTGAAGTCAAGCAAGAAGTAAAACCACGATGTGACAAACGCGCTGCGCAGGTCGTCGCTCGGGCATTATTATTTTTAGAAGTTTTTGAATTTTTGTTATAGATCACACTGACGCTGTCGCCGTCGTGACTTGTCAAAAATTGAAAACTCATGAAAAGTGTTTGTACTGCGAGTAACTTTAGATAATTTTCAGTTTATATTGTGCTAAAGTGTTTAAATATTATTAAAAATGACGGTTAAGAATAAGACAGAAGAACCTAAAAAGGAAAAAGCAGAGCCCGTGCCGGCGCCGACTGATGATTTGGTAAAACAATTTACGACAAATGTTTAAATTTTTTGTTTGCTAATAGTAATATTAAATCTATAATTTCAGTCAGAAGAAGATAAACGGCTTCAAGAAGAGCTTAATATGCTGGTCGAAAAACTTAAGGTAATTTAATTTACACTTAAGTATACAAATGATGTCTTGTCATGATTCTAACCTAATGCATTCTTTCAGGGCAACGATGTAGATTTATACTTTCCAGCCTTACAAATGCTGAGTAATCTTATCAGAACATCAACAACATCTATGACTTCAGTTCCTAAACCTTTGAAATTCCTAAGGGAGCACTACCCGGCTTTGAAAGAAGTCTATGACAAGATAAAAGATCCCAAAACAAAGAAGTTCTGTGCAGATGTTGTCTCTGTGCTTGCCATGGGTGTTAGTGGATCAGTAGTATGTATTCAGTTAGCATTAGCATATTATGCCTAAAAAAATTGCTTATACAGTGTTTACTTTTTCCTTTTTGACATAAAAACTTGTTTAATATGTTATCATTTATTTTAGGAAGCTGCTGAGAAAAGAGAATGTCTCAAATACTGTTTGCTTGGAACTATGTCAAATGTTGGTGACTGGGGGCATGAGTATGTCAGGTAAGCTGTGCACTAATTTAGCCCATTAGGTTCGTAGCCCTAGTACAATCCAGGTACAATAGTAAACTCCTACCAATATCAGGAGTTTAGGGCTTGAAGAAGGTTAAATTATTTGTCATTGTTATTTGCTAACAATACCTAATAGTCTTTTTTATCTTATATTTTGTAGTGCAATAAAGGTCAATCAATAAAATGTGCAGTAAAATTTAATTTTGTGTTATTTACCTTGGGATTACTGTAGGCAATTAGAAGGCGAAATTGCTGAAGAGTGGAATGTAGAGAACATGGACACACTCCTAGCACTGGTCCGTGATGTTGTGGCATTTGACATGCAGCACTCGGCTGAGATCCAAGCCTGCGATTTGTTGATGGAGATTGACAGGCTAGACCTGCTCACTCAGCACATGGACGCTAGCAATTACCCCCGAGTCTGCCTATATCTCATTGGGTAAGTTGCAAATTGTTCTACCTTTATTTATCAAATTTAAAAGTATTTGGAAATTATTTTAAATTGTAATTATAAATAAAGTGTAAGAAATCCATGACTACTTTCAAATTCAGCTAGTTTCTCTTTATGTTTTATTTCGAAAATAAAATTTTACCTTCTTAAATGCAATATAGTTGGTTTGTTATTTTAGCTGTGCTAGCTATGTTGTGGAACCAGAGTCAACACAGATCCTTCAAGGTGTGCTGGACACCTATCTTCGTTTTGGGGAATACCCCCGGGCACTTTTGGTAGCTATGCAGCTGCATGACAAAGCAAAATCTGAAGAGGTTTTTAACTCCTGCACAGACCCGTAAGTATGGATACTTACATTTGTGAGTGTCTAAATATAAATACGTTTTATTGGTAAATTTCTTTTTCGCCAGGAAAAAAATCTTTTGTCAGCCACTTACAAGATACCTATGTTTTTTTATTTATTTTAGAAATATTACCACTTAATGTTTTAATAATAAAAATTAAAGGATCATCTGAGTCCACCAGATCAGTCTGAATTTTTTTTTTCTGAGAGAGTGCAATGTCTAAGTAAGCACCTAAAATAAAAAAAAATAGAATTTTTCATTTTAAAAGTAAATAAAAAAATGTAAAACAAAAAGTATGTTGTATGTAGAAATATCACCATTTCTATAATTTAAAAAAAACATATCTTGTAAGTGGCTGACAAGCGATTTTTTTGCTGGCGAATACAAATAGGTCCCTAAGCCGACGACCTAAACAAAAATTTATATCCATCTGGCCTGGACCACCCTGTATTCACAAGGGTGTCAACTTAAGAAATCAACTTATTAAGAAAATGCAATAACAAATTATTTTATTTTATCCTACTTATTTTTCAGCTTGATAAAGAAACAGCTATGTTACATGCTGGCACGACAATATGTGCCCCTGGAATTAGAGGATGAAGATCTTCGCACAATTTTACTCAACGCACATATTAATGATCACTTCTTGAGTTTAGCTAGAGAGGTAAATCTTGAATCTTGCAGAATCTTAAATTTAATTTTGTTTTTGAAATAACATGCTAATTATAAGGGGTTACATTGCAAGGTAGTGCCAAATTTTGCGTCTATCGTTTTTTTTAAAATGTAGATCAATTTAGTTACTGAATTTGAGTCATGGAGCACATACCCTATAGAGTAGAAATGTCATATGATTTGTTCGACAAAATTTTCCGCCATTTTTTAATCTGTATCTGTGCTGTTTTTGTATGGACGAGGGTTGGCAGGAGTTGTCATTTCCTACTAAATATAAGTAAAAATCACTTACTAGTTTTGGAGAAAGGTGGTTTGTATTGCTGCTCTGTAGGGTATGTACTCGATGTTCTGAGTGGTCCCTGAAAAATTGGCACAACCTTGAAATGTAACCCTGTATAATACTACAAAAGCTTTTCTCATCTTAACTACCTAATTGTTAAATATTTGCAACAATATTTCTATTGAATGTAGACTATATCCAATATGCATAACTGAAATACGATAATGTTGGCTTTAAATGGGACAAAATCAAAATATTTGACAGTTAACCTAGTTTCCTTCATAACTCAGTTCAGCAGTTGCCTGAGGTGGTAGATTTTTGCAGGTAGATAGATAGATAGATAGATACTCTTTATTGCACACCATACAAGTAAAATACACATGATTTTTACAGAAAGATGTACAATTTAGGCGGTCTTATCGCTAATAGCGATCTCTTCCAGACAACCTTTAGGTAGAGGACAACCATTAAAGAAAGGGGAAGGTGTTGCAGAGTTCTTAAAATTCTTAACTGATACAAATAGAATTGCATAAATTTATGGCATAAACGTATACAAACAGTAATAAATAAATAAAAATAAAATAAAATAAATACATAACAATAATTATACATACATACAATAAACATACATACTACTTGATATATGCGAGGAGATGTCGAAACTAACAGTGACCAGTAATATTCTAAGATATAAAGGCAGTTTGTGTCAAGAAGAAAGAAAGTGTGCTTTAAGCCGATTTTTAAAAATAGCAATCGATTCGGATTTTCTGATTGTTAATGGTAAGGAATTCCAGAGGCGAATGGACTGGACAGTAAACGACTGCGTATAGTAATTAGTAGAATGGGGAGGAAATTGAAGATGTAGTTTTTTGGATGACCGCATGTCATGACCCTGTGATGACTGCAAAAATTGTGTGCAGGTGTGTTATCATAAAATATTGTTTTTTAATTAATTATTATTTTAACTTATAGCTTGATATTATGGAACCCAAAACTCCTGAGGAAGTGTACAAGACTTGGTTGGAGTCGGCAGGCTCAGCCCTTCGCCCCTCACTTCTGGCTGAACATCCAGTGGATTCAGCTAGACAGAATCTTTCAGCAACATTTGTGAATGCTTTCGTCAACGCCGGTTTTGGACGAGATAAGCTTGTTACAACTGAAGACGGAAACAAGTGGATGTACAAAAACAAAGATCACGGTAATTTCCGTATCAGAGCGAAATAATGATGCTTTTAGTAGATTGAAATATTATTGAATATATTTTTTATTTCCAGGAATGTTGTCTGCTGCGGCGTCCCTGGGAATGATTCACCTGTGGGATGTGGACGGTGGACTAACCCCGATCGACAAGTACCTGTATACTGCCGATGAACACATAAAGGCCGGCGCTCTCCTGGCACTGGGCCTGGTGAACTGCGGCGTGCGCAACGAGTGCGACCCCGCGCTCGCCCTGCTGTCCGACTACGTGCTGCATTCCAGCTCCAACTTACGGATTGGCAGTGTTTTGGGTGAGCTATTCATAACATACATAGATAGATACTCTTTATTGCACACCACACAAAAAAAACAAATTCAGGAAAATAAATAAAACATCTCATTATTATCTCTAGCCTTCTTACACCAAATTGATTTAGACTACCTTAAACCCCTACTCTTCGTTTTATTTTGAGTCCTTCTATCGCATCTAGAGACTGCTAGCTGGTTGTGCATTGCTATTTAAGTTTTGCAGTTATCTTCCCTAAAATATGTATAATAATGATACTTTACTTTATTTTCTAGTTAGTTTCCTGCTGATCTCGTAGATTTACTCCAGCTGACAGTGACCGCCTCGACGAACAGTGTGCTTTTTTATACTTTTGGTTGTCATCCTAGTTTTAGCATCATTTTAAAATGCATTGTGGCTAGTTGCAAGCTAAATTCATTTTTTATAAATTTAAATCTAAACTTATGTTAAGAATGCAAAAATGAAATGTAAATTAGGCTTATACTATCGCATTGGGGTTCTCCTGTAATAGTGTAGTAGTAAAGTGGTGGTGGTTAATAAATAAATGTTGATTGTATAAAATGTTTCATAGGCCTGGGCATAGCATACGCGGGCACCCAGCGCGAGGACGTGCTGTCGCACCTGCTGCCGGTGCTGAGCGACGCGGCCGCGCCCGCCGAGATCTGCGCGCTCGCCGCCATCTCCTGCGGCCTCATCGCCGTTGGCTCGTGTCACGGAGACGTATGTAACACCATGTAGCCCTGTAGTGTCCAGCTTGGGCGAGCCCAGCGCGGGCACGTGTCACAGCCAGGGCTTGGAGCCGGTACCAAAAGGTTATAGGTTACAGGTTCTGTATCGGTACTTAACGGTTCTTGACACTTGGTCCTGAGCACCGGACTACCGGTTTCAGACTCCCAATGGGGAGTCTGAAACCGGTAGTCCGGTGCTCATCGGTACTGGTACTTGTAATGACAAGTACCGATACCAAATTTAGGTACCCTATGAATAATTTTTAATATCTTTAAGCTCAAGGAAGCCCGCTAAATTGAAACTGATAAGAAAGTACCAGTACAATTATTCCAGATCACACCTAGGCCAATGGTAACGGTTTCCAAAAATACCGGTATTTGAAGGCCTGGCCACAGAAGTGATTCAAAAACGGCTACCGTTGCTGAGCGACACGACTGCATCTGTTGTGTGTCTGAACGTATCTAAGGGCTGTAGGGCTATTACAGCTCTCCTCTAGAATAACATAAAAGACGCGTACAGCATTTGATGGATCAATGCTTCTGTTTTTTAGGGTTTCATGCCCAAATAGTACCTATAGGATACAATCACTACACTGACGCCGTCTGTAATTCTGTTTGTCCTTCCGCGTGTGTTCCTAATTTCAATGTCCATTCACAGGTTACCTGCGCCATTATTCAGCGACTGATTGATGACAACAAGGACTTGCATTCTTCTACTTACGCGAGATTCTTACACCTCGGCCTTGGACTTTGTTTCTTAGGTAAAATAAAATTGCAAAAGCATGTTATTCTGCACCAAACGAAAACTCTCACTATCGCAGTATTTGAATCGCGCCGTGACTTCACATTACCATCATCATTTATACCAGCCATAGGACGTCCACTGCTAAACATAGGCCTCCCCCAGTGACTTCCAGTTCCAGATTGGCCGGTAGGAAGCGGCCTGTATCCAGCGGCTTCCTGCAACCTTTACCAGGTCGTCCTACGCTGCGCTTGCCGGTACGTGGCCTTTATTCTAAAACCTTTCTGCCCTATCGGCCGTCAGTTCTACGTGCTATGTGCCACGCCCACTGCCACTTCAACTTGCTAATCCATTGGGCTATGTCAGCGACTTTTGTTTGTTTACCGATCTCCTCATTTCTGATTCCATCTTGCAAAGAAACACCAAGCATAGCCCTTTCCATAACACGCTGTGTGACCTTGATCTTTCTTTTGAGGCACATAGTAAGAGGCCACGTTTTAGTTCCATATGTCACTGGTAACACATCATTACACATAATATGTACTTTTGCTTGTTGCGTCCTCCCGCTCGTTTTCCTTCACCCGCTAGCGCCACCTAGCACCCCGCGCTTAGGCCCCGGAATCCAATTCAAATAATTTGAGTTCAGAAATAAAATAAGGTTTTCAACCGACTTCAAAAAAGGAGGAGGTTCCCAATCCGTCGGAATCTTTTTTTTTAAAAATAACTATCCTTCTCCATAGACGGTCACTCGGCGGTTAAGGATCGTGACCCCTTCTACTTAGTCGCGAGCGATGATGAGCCGTCTCCTGTCATTACGATCCTGCGCCCGTCTAAACGCTTCGTGAAACGTCGTTTCCAGGGTCTTTACAAGAAGGTCCGACCACCCTGTTGGTCTTCAGTCACGTGGTCTTTTGTTCTGCTTTTTCCCGATGAGGATAGTAAATAACTGTAGAAAGGGTATATCGATAACCACACCAATTAGCTAGCCTCAAACCACACCATTTTCACAATCACAAAAATTAGCTAGCCTTAAACTAAGCAAAGCTTGTACTATAGCGACTAGATAACGGAAAAACACCTTAAGTACATTTAAAAACATCCATGACTTAGGTACAACTGCTCGTGCTCATCACACAACACATCACACATTTGCCTTATGGGATTCGAACCCGCAACCTCCGGCTTAGTAGACCGGAGCGCGAGCCGCGAACCACTATAACATCATCATCATCCTGTCAGCCTATTGCATTCCACTGCTGGACGTGAGCCTCCTCCGAAGAGCGCCAAAGAGCTTTTTTCATCCATCCACTGCCAGCCATCTTCCTAAGGTCGTCGGTCCATCGAGCTGAGGGGGCGTCCTACACTACGTTTACCGAGACGTCAAACGAGGCCCTCTAAAAGTAGTGTATTCCCGCAGGCTGCAAGGAGCGCACAGAGGCGACGATGGCGGCGCTGGAGGTGCTGCCGGAGCCGCAGCAGTCGCTGTGCCAGACCACGCTGTCCATGTGCGCCTACGCCGGCACCGGCGACGTCCTTGTCGTCCAACAGATGCTGCACATCTGCTCCAAGCACTACGACACTGATGTCAGTATACTTCTTGTGACTTCTTTTATTTTAACGGCATAATAGGGAATATGCTTATTTTTTGTGATGGCAACGGTTGCCTGCGAGTACCTGTCGAGTGTTCCCTGTCGCATATCGGCTTAAGCGAATGGCGCCATAAGCCAATAGGCGACTTATTTGACCGGTGTTTGCAGCAACCGGGGCCTCCTAAAAAAAATGTTTTTTTTTCACTATTAGCACTATAATTTCATATAAAAAACACACTTTAGTGAAAACGAATGTATTATTTTCGTGCATATTCCCTGTTATGTGGTTGGTACCTAATGCAATCCATTATGTCGAACTATCAATAGTTGAACTTGAAAATCGATATCGATAGTAACTATCGATATGCAATATACAAGGCTATTTTTGTTAACTCTGGTGCTCAAAGACTACAACTTTTGCTATTTAAAAGTAAATGTTTTCTTTCTTATACAAATCAAAACACCTGATCGCGGTCATTCACTATTGTTACGTGTCGAATAGACGATCGTTATTTCTTTATTGACGGACTGTTGATAGGCATATGGCATCACTAGTGTTGGGTAGCCAATACAATATCTTGGTGAGGAGTAATCAGATCTTGTCCGTGAATCTGTGGCCATGAATTCGGCATTTTTAATTTATTAATAACTGTATTTTTGCTAATATATATTTTTTGTAACAGAACGAACAATCATCGGCTGAAGATACAGCCTTCAAGAAACAAGATAAGAAAGACGCTAAGGAAAGTTCTACCAACGCCAGCGGCAGCGGCAGCGGTAGCGGTAGCGGCAGCGGTGCCACTTCGGGAAGTTCCAAGGATGACAAAAACAAAAGTACATAATTATAAACCTTTTCATCTCATAGCATATGTAGTTAAAAATTAGCTTTTAATACTCGGCAAGCATGCGAGAGGGAAATACAGCTTTCAATTTCGTAAATCAAAAAAGGACTGTCATTCACTATTTCTAGAAAAAGTCAAATGACTCGCTGTGTACGTGTCTGATGTATTCGAAATGTTCAGGCAAGTCATCAAAGGACAGCAAGAGCAAGGAGAAAGAGAAGGAAAAGGAGGCCAACAAGGAGTTGTCCTCGGTGCAGGCCGTGGCGACGCTGGGCGTGGCCGTCATCGCGCTCGCCGAGGAGACCGGCGCGGAGATGTGCACGCGCATCTTCGGCCAGCTCGTGAGTACACGCACGCACACGCACACACACACACACACATACACAAACGCTGTTGCTTCTGACATCGATAACAAAGTTAATGAGGTTATTATTATTAAAATGCTGGTTGTCAGTAAAACTATTATTAATGCAGCCACAAATCAGATTTTGATAAGTACAAACAGTAAACGTGTAGGTCGCCACCCAGCTCGATGGGCCGATGACCTTAGGAAGATGGCTGGCAGTGGCTGGACGAAATAAGCGGTAGATAGTGCTCTTTGGGGGAGGCCTAAATCTAGCAGTGGACTGCAATAGACTGGACATGATGAAACAGTAAGCACGAGTCGCTTATTGAAAAAAACGTATGATTTTTACGGGCTGTCTTGAACTTGAGGTATCTGTTTAGTGGGTATTTATTATTGGCAGGCAGTTAAAACAACTGATAGCAGCCAGCATCTCGTTGTCATAGTTTAGAAGCGCTAGTAGGGCCCAAAAAATAAGGAGATATATTCTGGCCCCATATAATATATATAATAATTTTCTGTCCTAAACTGAATAAATAATTTTTGACTTTGACTTTAAGTATTCTTTTCCTCCAGATACTTGTCTTATCTGTTCTTAAACTCTAGCTGTATTTGTTTGTTTGTTTCATTGCCGCAGGGCCGCTACGGCGAGCCGGCGGTGCGGCGCGCGGTGCCGCTCGCCATCGCGCTGTGCTCCGTGTCCAACCCGCAGCTGGCCGTCATCGACGTGCTCAACAAGTACTCGCACGACTCCGACAACGACGTCGCCTACAACGCCATCTTCGCCATGGGGCTAGTTGGCGCGGGCACCAACAACGCTAGGTAAGAATCGGCGAATCATTCAGGGAGCCCATGATCGGCATTTAGGGCAAGGCAACAGCTCTAGCTCCGGGGTCCCTACAAAGATGGGGCCTCCGCAAATTCACAATCCGTTTTTTTTAGATAATAAAATCTTTTGTGTGTCTATCGAAGATTGAAAACTGTGAAAATAGTTTTTTCATCTGTTCTATCATTTATTTAAATAAATAAATATTGGACCACATCACATACATCGTTCTGATATATGATAAGTAGCTTAAGCACTTGTGTTACAGAAATCAGAAACAACGTCGGTACCACAACACCCAGATCCGAGAAAGTATAGAAAAGTTATTTTTCTACATTAACCGACCGGGATTCGAACCCGGAACCCCAGAGATAGCGACACCGAGTCCGGTATGCTCGCCTCTCGGCTACGGAGGTCGTTTTCTGAAAAAAGTTTCCGCTGTTGCCCCCAGACTGGCGACGATGCTGCGCGCGCTGGCGCTGTACCACGGCAAGTCGCCGGTGCACCTGTTCATGGTGCGGCTGGCGCAGGGGCTGTGCCACGCCGGCAAGGGCACGGTGACCCTCAGCCCGGCGCACGCCGACCGCCGCCTCGTCAACCAGCCCGCGCTGGCCGGCCTGCTCGTCGTGCTCACCGCCTTCCTTGACTGCAAGAACAGTCAGTATTCATCGTAATAGGAAATAGGGATAACGACTAACTTTTTTTCTTCGTCTATCAGGTAGATTGCAAAAAAGTATTGGACACGTATTTTTTCTTTATTCACATAATCAAATTATTACACAGATATATTAATTTAAAATGTCGCATGACATCACGCCTACAATTTTTACTTAGAAACGATGTCACGAGCCCCCACACCCGCTTCGACGCGTTTTATCTTTGTCATTTTATGGTTAATTGACAAAACAAGTCCAATTTTTTTTATAGCCTTACAGACGGAATAAAATTGAATTTAATTTTCTTTACCCAGTTGTCATCCCTATAATACTACCTTAGATTAACCAGTGATCGAAATAGGTGTGACTATATTTACCTAAACTTTGTAACATAAGGGTTGTTAAAACCACTAAATTTCCGCGTTACCCTAAAAATACCAAACATAACTTTTTGTACTATCTAGTTTCTAGTGTAATAATTACCTGTCTTTGTGATCAAGATTCACAAAGACTAGATATTTATTATTGCTAAGGTCCGACCCGCACAGTGGTTCGCGACCGAATTCCTTTCTTGGCTACATCAGCAGAAATAATAATATTCAGTAAATGCATATTCGCTGTGTGCGCGATGACAGCGCCCCTAGTGTCCACAATTATTGTGGACTAAGAACTCTCAAATTATGGCATCTGGATGGTTTGAGAATGATTTCGGATTGTTTTTCTTCGAAATTAGATGAACATATCTAAAAAGTTTGTACATATTATAATAAGTTATTTTCTTACTTGAACTAAAATATAAATGTTATAATACGTACGGGATTTGATCGATACAACATGATATAACTTTCTAACCTCAAACTGGTGCAAAAAGTGAAAGAACTAGTATTTGCACAGCATGTAAGAGACGTTAAAGAGCTTAGAACCAACGGACAAAGCTAATCAATAAAAGCTGCAATCATAAGATAAAAGTCTGACACAAACCCCCTACAATCATTTTTCTTTTCACAGTAGCTGTCCATTTATTTCTATGCTCCAATTTCCATCTTGATGTTGGAAACGAATCAAACATGCACGAACTGTTCTTCCCATTGTTTCTACACTTTATAACACAACACGTACTGTGACCCATATCGCGAATTTTAACGTTATTACTAATATAATACTTAATTTCGTTAGTATGGAATTCTATGGAAATATAGCAATTTGACACATGACAGTCCAGAGTTATTTCACATTTCTGCCAAATAGCGTGCTGCGATCGATTTGACTTCCCCCACCACCCATTTTGCACATAGCGAAGCTTTTAGCCAGTTGTAATGAAACTTCTTTGTAACTGCAGATGATATTTGTATATGAATCCAACATTCTTTTTTTAGTTATCCTCGGTAAATCGCACTATCTACTCTACGTGTTGGCGACCGCGATGCAACCCCGTTGGCTCGTGACCCTCGATGAAAACCTTCAGCCTCTGAACGTGAGCGTGCGCGTTGGACAGGTAAAATAATTCGTTCAATATCTTAAGGCTGATTTTTCAATACCTAGATAACTTTATTTTGATAATAATTAAGTTGGACATGTTGACAGTTTTCGTATAGAAAATGTGTCAAGCGTTAATTTTATTCGTTAAATAAAAGTTATGTAGCGTTTGAAAAATCGGAATGGAAAATGTTTTGGAATATGGATGTAAGGCTGTTTTTTCTGATTGCGGAAAGCAGGAGCAGTGCCACGACACATTTATTGTGTAAAAGGTACCTTATACGGAGAAAATATGATAAATCACTGTCTCCATCGAAAGTAATTTTAAAGCCGCGCCGCTACACTATCGCCAGAACCAACCGTTGTAGTCTAGAACACCAAAATTTTCAAACTTTTTTATCATAATTTCATGTCTCCTCAGGCCGTGGACGTAATCGGCAAGGCCGGCACCCCGAAGACGATCGCCGGCTCGCACACGCACACCACGCCGGTGCTGCTCTCCTTCGGCGAGCGCGCGGAACTCGCCACCGACGAGTACATCCCGCTGTCGCCCGTCATGGAAGGCTTCGTCATACTAAAAAAGAACGAAGACAGCGTGATGGCGGCTGTGCAGTAGATAGATTCGTTTCCTTAGCGCTATATTAACACTATTGTATTATTGATCGATTTTTAATAAATAATGTAATGAAAATAAAAATATTATATTATTTATACCAAGGAAAGCTATGCTTCGTATCACCTGAAAATAAACTAAAACATTCAATTCTTTACCATAAGTATCACAATGATGTATGTATGGTTGCTTGACGGTACTGTAACCGTAATAACGATATCGATGCATCCCTAAGTGCATCCACAACTTTACTCCAAACTATTAAATATTCTGTGCTCCAAGTAATCATTCAGATCCATTCAATTTAGCATTTGCAGTACATTCAGTTGAAATGTAGTTGTCACATAGTACTTTATAATATAAGAAAGTAGTTGTTTTCTTTATCACACTACACAACACGTTTTATGGTTTATGCAATGGTTAACTGGAAGAGAATGCCATGTTCAATGACTACAAATTTCCATAGGAAAGTAGGTGTGTAGGTTAAAGATTTATATTTGCAAAGAGTTAAATAGTGTTAGCTACTAGCTACGTTACAGGGCACTCACTTAGCCGTGTGGTATATACTGCATCTGCTGATACTGTATCAAGTGAGTACGTTAGCTCGCAGCGTTACATTATCAGATCCATTACATGATACACGGCTAGGTGGGTACCCTGCTATAGGTGACAAAAAATATGCTGGGTAAAAAAATATATTTAAATTCTACTACTACCTTCTTTTACACGATAGTGGAAACTGGAAGTCATGCTGCATTTAAATTACCTAAATCACTTACCTACTTAATTTTTATATCAATTATTTAAAATGTTGGGACTTTGGCAACTTGTTCTTATTGTGGTATTGTTCTTCATACTACTTGTGATTGGGTTCGTATAATAAATATATTTTTAGCCATTATTTGACGATGAATACAAAATAATGTATGCAATAGAAAAAAATGTGTGTCTTACTATAAAATGTGTAGTCTAAACTGGGTTAAATAAATGAAGAGAAAAATGAAATGTTTAAATGAAGTTATATACTTACTAAATGTTATGTTGAGCTCAAGGAAACAAACATGATAACTAGTTTGCCTCAGCTAAAAAAGATAATAACACAAAATGAAAATTTTTATCACAACCTGTTAATACATTTCAAAGACTACCAAAAGCCAATCAATAAAATCAATTATATGAATCAAATATCTTTTTTAAAAGTTAATTTTGAAAGCCAGAAAATAATGGCAAGCTGATTTCTCATTCTATATTTACTTGTCTCTTGTTTTACTCTGCATATTCTTGATGTATAAATATTTTATTTTAAAAACTACTATAATTATTAATTAATCATGGTATTTTTTATAGGTATACCTTAATATCGACATTTGTAACATTATGTACGCAAAGTAATGCAAACTGTTGCGTCGGCAGAAAAACTTGGAAGCAAATGCCTACTTGTCAAGAAAGTAAAGAACATGTATTATCCATATCCATGCCATCAATACCTTCTCATTTTATTGTCAATGAATTACAATATGATCACTTTTCAGCATCAATTTAAAAACATATTAGGTAATACCCTATGGTTTACTGTTAAAAACACTACAATATCTGTATCAAAACATACTTATCAAACTCTGCTGGTTAAAACATTTTATAAATCATTCATTATCTTCACTTTTAAAAAAGGGAGTAAGCAAGTAAATTACGTATAAAACATAGTTATGTTTAAAAGTTTATTAAAAGCTTTTGTGCTTATATTAAAATGTCATAATTAAATATATTTCTTAATAAATATAATGATCATCATTTATGAACAATTCTTGTTTTTTTGTTCTTTGCTATTAATATCTTCCTTTTCTTCCTCTTCTTCATCACTACTATTGTCAGACTGAGATGAAATTGACTGTTTTTCATTTTCTGTACCTGGTTTTTTTTTTTTCTGCTTTGAATTTTTCTTTTTCTTTATCCTTTTGGCTCTTTTCTTAGCAGTTTTTTCTTCTGCAAGCCTTCTGTTTTCTTCAATTTTTTGGTGATATGCATCATCTAGTTTTTCCTGTAAATATTAGCTTATTAGCTTCAGACACTCTTCCTCTGCAAGATACTAGCTACTGGGGGGATACAATAATAGTTTTGCTTTTGTGCTTACTGATTGACAGGTAAGTAAAGAATTAACTAGCCTACTGACACCATAGTAACATGGTGAATTAGTTAGCATAAGTAATCTAAGTTTGTTTTTCTTTATTAATATTGTAAACAATCTTAACATTTCTTTTTAACGAAATAATTCATTTAAAAATAGATAGCCACAAAAATAATAACCTACTATTGTTTTAAATTTATCATTTTATACTAAATCTTTTTTGTAAAAATAAAAACACTTTATTCGCAAACAAAAAAAGGATTGTACTACCCTGTTGATATTTTAGGAGTATCATATTAAATACTATCTATTGCCTGCTACTTCGTTCGCATGATTTTTAGTTTATCCTTAACTAGCTTTCCCGGCGAACTTCGTACTGCCTTCATTTTTTTTTGGGAATTTTCTGATGTTTTAGTAGTTATTCAGCTATTTAGGGCGGATACAAATACAACACATCAAAGATTATAAGAAACGGTCTGGCCGTTCTTGACTTTTAAACGGTGTAACTAACACGACTTTTTTTTATATAATATGCATCTATTATACATATAAACCTTCCTCTTGAATCATTATGTCTATTCAGTCTATTGTTAAAAACCGCATCAAATGTGTTGCTTAGTTTGATGGATAGATACATTTTACATTACCTTTTCGCTCTTTTCTTGTATAAATTTCTGTCTTGCATACTCCTTTCTCCTGAGGTGACGGTAAACGTGAAACTCTCCGGAGCCAGCGCCAGCACTAGACCCCATTACATTCCGCACGAAATCGGGTGGAGCTGCTAATGACTTTTGTTTTGGTGGGTCAGGAATCACCACTGGTTTCTCCTGAGTTATTATAAAAAAATATTAGGCGTGGAACATGTATTAGAAATTAAAAGAGAAATAAATTATTTAAAAAACGAAATAAAATTGTCTTACGGGGTTTTTCATTAGTTTTTCTAATTTTAATCTTTGCAGGTCAGTTGCATTTTTAATTAAAACTGGCTTCTTCTCTTCGGATTTTGTTTCTTTATCACTCATTTTTTAAAATACGTAAATATATTAGCGAAATTAAACAAGAAAGTGTTTACATTCGACGAACGAATGACTGCAAAACAGTCGCTAATTGTCAGTTGTCATAACAAGACTGTCAGTGTATGTCACTGTCACGTTTAGTGTTGTGCAATTTTAATATCTCGACTGTAACAATGCTACAGTCGGTTTCACGATGAGTAATATTTTTTTAAGATTATGGTTTAATTATTATACTGGGTTGGGTTAGGGATCAGAATCGGATGATCGGATCACATTTTATTCACATTACACCTAGTCGTTGTCGTCGTCGTCGTCCCGCCGTAATCGTCAGTCAGGTTAGTCAGCAATTCAATACGAATGGATAGAACATCTTCAATTTAAATGAGGATTTAGGGAAGCACACTGTACATTTAACTCGATTAGTGGTGTACAATGTGTTTGGTCTTGTTGTCTTGTCTGTCTTTAAGTAGTTATTAGATCACTGACCTAGCCTTACCTATGCTTCCCCAATTAATTCCCCATTGATTGCGAGTGGTGAAGGCGAGAAGGCACTGATGGACACGTATTTTTGAATCATGCGAATTTAGACATTATATTAATCCTGTGTTCCAATCTAAATACGAAATCGCATAATGCGCATGTGAATACTTGTTATCACTATTTTAATATAAAAATTCCGTGAATTCTACTACGGCCTACGAGTGGTCTTACCAACTCGTTTTTCAATTTTCGTTATCTACTAGTAGAAAGTATTGATGAAACCGTTTGTTTTATTTGATTCCGTTTTAAGCGACTCATTACCTATTTAAAAAAAAGTATTAATTGGTAGTTTCCCATAGTCGGGTTTTTTCCGGGTAAGCGCCCATCTCTGCAAGATTACAAATTACAATCAAAATTATCTTCATTCATGTGCACGGTAACGACACTAGTTTCACCTTGCAAAGGTCAAAAACACATTTTGCGAGTTGGCGGTGATTTAACAAGAGAAAATAAATCGGATTATTAATCTTTTTTACCGGTAAGTTTATACCCTAATTTTTAAAGATATTTTTCTTGCCCCTTTTAAATCCCTTCGTATTAAATTTTACGGGAATATATGAATAGGTACTTTGATTTATGTAACATTAAAGATTCGAAATATTGCCCGATTTTCGAGATGTTTTAGATGATTACCTTTTATAATTTATGTTAATGACAAAATCCTTTCTTGAAAATTTTCGTTGTACTTATTGAGACCGGTCGGTAGCATCAAAATCATTGTAACAACCTTAATCGACCTTGCAGGTTTCTGGGAAAAATTTATTGTACTTACAAACAAAATTCCATAAACTCTTGCATTTCTTCAAAGCTGAATTGAATTTCTTGTTTTACAACAGATTTGTGAGACAAGAAATGCAATTCAGCTCTTTAGCTTAAAAAATAGGTATGGAATCTATTTAGGATTTCGGTCAGTGTAGGAAAGGGTGCGCAGCACTTAGAAAAATTTTCGTCGAAAAAATTTACCCTATTTATCACCCTTTTTTTATTATGCCATTGGGTGGGGGACTGTTCTCTCCCTGGCTCCACCTCCGCAACCTTAATGCGACTGTCAACATACAATATTTTATTTGGGTAAATCAATCAATCAAGCCAAATCGATAAAAAAAAAACACTTAAGCCACCCTTTATTCAACAGGATCTATTCTACTTCCCCAAACAAGATGCCGATCAAATCAATCAAAGCTCGTCAAATTTTTGACTCTCGTGGCAACCCCACTGTGGAGGTTGACTTGGTTAGTACTATCATAATATGCTATTGCTTGTACTTACAGGACAAATACATAAGTATTAAATTCTCAAGTCCGATTCCGAGGTCCCATTATCCCGGACATCACAGGCACATAGTGGCACCGCTTGGTTTACTCGTTTTTCTATTATAATTTTATTTTATTACTCCTTTTTCTTTTTTTTGTTTGAATTTTAATTATGTTTTTGTGTCATTTACTATTTGTGTATGATGTCCAGTGTATAATAATTGACTATTCTTTCTTTCTAAATTAAAATCTGCCTTAAAATACAATACTACTAAGAAATATTAGTAATATGTGTAACCTTTTTGTACCCTAGGTGACTGAATTAGGTTTATTCCGGGCAGCCGTGCCTTCTGGAGCCTCTACTGGTGTCCATGAGGCCCTAGAACTGAGAGACAATGTCAAGGGTGAATACCATGGCAAAGGCGTGCTCACTGCCATCAAGAACATTAATGATACCATTGCCCCTGAGCTGCTCAAAGCTAACATTGAAGTTACTGAGCAGAGAGAGGTAAATATTTATCAATTAAGTACATATCTAATACTATCATAAATTATGTAAAGTAGAAGATTAGATAAACTCCTATGTCCCTGACCTTTATAAATAATATAACTTAATGTTTTTAGATTGATCAGCTCATGATCAAACTTGATGGTACAGAGAATAAGTCTAAATTCGGTGCCAATGCCATCCTTGGTGTTTCTTTGGCTGTGGCCAAGGCTGGTGCTGCCAAGAAAGGAGTTCCTCTCTACAAACACTTGGCTGACTTGGCTGGCAACAAGGACATTGTCCTACCTGTGCCTGCTTTCAATGTCATTAATGGAGGCTCCCATGCTGGTAACAAGCTTGCCATGCAGGAATTCATGATCTTACCCACAGGTAAAAATAAAAATATTATTTTAATAATAAATTAATTGTATAAACACAAATCTGAAATCATTGTCGATTGTCTGAAAAAGTACTCAAACCCTCTTTTGCGAGCACTGCTGGGAAATATAGCAACTGGCAGGTCGAAAAGAATACATAGAAATACTTTGACTGTAACAGGTTATTAAAAGGACTCAACCCTTAACACCAACCTCTGTCAACAAATCAGCTAAAAGTCGTGATGACTGATCGCAGATCACAATAGTTCAACAAAAAACTAACACAAATATTTTATGCAGGTGCATTGACATTCAGTGAAGCCATGCGTATGGGATCAGAAGTATACCATCATTTAAAGAAAATCATCAAGGAGAAGTTTGGCCTTGACTCAACAGCTGTTGGTGATGAGGGTGGCTTTGCTCCTAACATCCAGAACAACAAGGATGCCCTTTATCTTATTCAAGACGCTATCCAGCAGGCTGGATACACTGGAAAGGTAATTTAATAATACTCCAACTTCAAAATCCCCAAAAAATACTGCCATATCGCAGACCTAGATAAAGAATAGCACAACTCGAAATAATACAAAATCAAGTCATTTTTCATTGTGACCATCATTCAGTCATTGCAATTTTCGGAATTTGCGACGAATCTACATGGACTCCAAATCCAAGACACCCGTGTACTGTAGTCGTGCTACTCTTTAATATGATCTCGTACTACATTAAACTCCAAAGGCACAAATTGATTATTTAAAGATCTAGGTGTTGATTGACTAACTACAAGATAAGCTGTTATGATTTGCAAGGGAAGATGTGATAATTTATTTTGGCAACCTTGTTAATATAGACAAGATATTGTTTTTTGCTCTTCTATCACTTGAGAAGAATTTATCGAATTAAATAAGTTACGGTTGTATAGATACATGGAGCACACACCTTTTAAGCCTTGTATCCACTTGAGCATGCTCGGGCGAATGAGCCGCTCATTCGCCTGAGCATGCTCAGAGGAACTAAATGAATGTTTTGGTCGAACGAGCCTCAACATTGAAAAAGCTGTGCTCAGGCTGCTCAGTATATGCTCGGCTCCGTCATGTCTTCACGTGTCCGTGTAGCTGCTGCTGCCTTTATAATCATTCACTGTGCCATAAAGAAGAAGAGAAAACCACCAAGGTGGTGGATGAGAGAAATGTATCGTCATCGAAGAAACAACTCTGCTATAAAAATATAATTCGTGAATTGACTTTCGTCCACACTGAGCGCCGAGCGAATACTGAGCGCCTTTGAGCACGGACAAAAACCGACAGATGCCGGCTCGCCCTGAGCGCGCTCGGATTTGCTCGGGCCGAGCGTGCTCAGGCGTCTCCACTTGAGCGGCTCGGCCAAATGAGCCGCTCATTTGCCTGAGCATGCTCAAGTGAATACAAGGCTTTAGAGTAGATAGATAGAAATGTCGTATAATTTGTTCGACAAAAATTTCCGCCATTTTTTAATCTAACAGGAGTTGTCATTTCATACCATGGATGTTTCATACTAAATGTAAGTGAAAAATCACTAACTAGTTTCGGACAAAAATAGTACATATTGCTGCTCTATTGGGTATGTGCTCAATGGTTGTATACCACCACTTCCACAATTTGTATATTTTTACCCAACTAGATCGAAATTGGTATGGACGTGGCTGCATCTGAGTTCTTCAAGAATGGAACATATGACCTCGACTTCAAGAACCCCAAGTCCAACCCAGCCGACTACTTGCCGTCCGACAAGCTTGCCGAGCTGTACCTGGACTTCATTAAGGACTTCCCGATGGTCTCGATCGAGGACCCCTTCGACCAGGATGACTGGGCGGCGTGGGCGAGTCTCACGGCACGCACGCCCATCCAGATCGTCGGCGATGACCTTACGGTAAGTATTTTAAAAAAAGACGATGTGTACGCACTTTCTCATTGCCAGTTTTATGGCATCTTTTATTATACATACAATGTGTATTTTCGATACTTGATCAAACGAAATGTGCGGATACTAGACCCAAAATGATCGACAAAAAAATAATAAAAATTTTTTTTTTTATAAAAATGATTTTTTGACAGTTTGTAAAGTAAATCTTGAAGATTAAGGAAACATACAAAAAAGTACACCTCAAGGACCTAGTTATAAAGTTACAGATCAAAAATGAAAAAAAAGCAACTTTTTTACACAAATTCTAGAATTTTTTAATTTTTTTTAAAAAGTTTTTTGTTAGGTATGGCTGTTTTTTTATCTTATTAGCTAGATAAACTGTTTAGCTTTCAAATGAGACTACTTTAACTTTACTTCAATAAAAAGAAACGACGAAAAAATGAAAAGAAGAAATTTTTATTGAAAAAAATATATATTGCTCGGTTTTAAAGATGGGTGACAAAATATTTTTTTATTGATTTTTTTGTCGATAATTTTGGGTCTAGTATCCACACATTTCGTTTGATCAAGTATCGAAAATACACATTGTACGAGGGCGGCACTGAAAATTTCGGGAATCAAGGAAGTGACACAACATTACTATTTAAAAATGTATTTATTGCTTTTCAAAGTATTCTCCGCGAAATTTGACACATTTTTCCATACGACGGAACCAATCATTGAAGCAACCATTCCATTCGGAAGTTTTAGTCTCCAAAATGGCCGTTTTGTAGGCGCCCACAGCTTCTTCAGGTGATGAAAATCTCTGACCACGCAATTTATTCTTTATTTTAGAGAAATATAGAAATCATTAGGGCTTAGGTCGGGGCTGTACGGTGGATGGTCTAATAATTCTATGTTTTCTTGCTCTAAAAACTCTTTTGTTCTGTGCGCGGTGTGAGAACTCGCATTGTCGTGATGGAGGATGATGCGGCGGTTGCAGTTCTCTTTACGGAGTTCAGAAACGACCTGTGGCAAACAAATGCTAGCATACCATTCTGCATTAACCGTTCTTTGTCCCTCAAGAGGAATAGTCGCAACATGGCTGGTTTTGGAGACAATTTTTTTTTGGTTGGCTTTAACTCATTTTCGAACACCCAAACTCGTGGCTGGTTTTTTATTTCGGGTTCGAACGCGTATATCCAGGATTCATCACCTGATACGATGTTGTATACAGCATTTGAGGATCCTGCGTGGAATCTTTCGAGAGTTCTGACGCACCAAGTAACGCGAGCCGCTTTTTGCTCTTCACAGAGCGAGTGCGGTATCCATCGGGAAAACAACTTTTTTACACCTAATTGTTCATGCATGATTATTTGTATTTGACTCATGCCAATGTCTAAAGTTGCCTGAATTTCGCGGTATGTCACATGTCGATCTTCCTCAATCAGCTTACGCACAGCATCAACGTTTTCTTGGGTGACTGCAGTTTTTGGACGACCATGACGGGGATCATCACTGAGCTTGACACGTCCACGTTGAAATTCAGCAAACCAGCAATAAATTGTGGTTTTGGATGGGGCTTCATTACCAAATGCAGAAATCATCCGGTCAACACACTGTTTTTGTGTTAAACCACTTCGAAAGTCATAATAAATCATCGCTCTTGAATTTTCTCGAGTCAATCCCATTTTCTTAACGACTAAACAAGTTTGACAAGACCTTGTGATAAGACCGAGAATCTTTTTTAAAATAAATAAATGGTATTCGATTTTTAAAACCAAGGAGTTTGCAATTAAAAAGATTTTAATATGACAGGAACAGTGGAAATATTCCATTCCCGATACTTTTAGTGCAGCCCTCGTATAGTCGTAATTAGTTTCATTAGATGAAGAATAAAATGCAGATTTTGTTAATGTGCATTTATAGATCGCGTCCGTCCGGAATGACGTCAGACTCGCATATGGCTTAAATAAACTTTGAAATGCAATCGTTTTTCTAGGTAACCAACCCGAAGCGTATTGATACGGCGGTGGAAAAGAAGGCTTGCAACTGCCTGCTACTGAAGGTCAACCAAATTGGAAGTGTTACGGAATCTATTGACGCCCATTTGTTGGCTAAGAAGAACGGATGGGGAACCATGGTCTCCCACAGGTGAGGTGTTTTTCTTCTTGTTTCTTTTAAGGATTCCCTACCTTCAAAGGAAAAAAATAACTCCTTTAGGATCACTTTGGTTTCCGTTCGTCCGACTAGCAGTCTGTTTGTCAAGACCCTTTATCTCGGGAACGGAGATATCAAGTTAAAATTAAAACAATATACTCAGGGCTACACTCTCTTACGTATATTTTGACACGCTCAAAAATAATAGGGTACTTTCGTTGACCTAGAATCATGAAAATTGGTCTTATAGCACAAGTAAAGGATTCTGTGGTAAAGGCAAAAGTCCAAAACCTTTATAATTTTTAGTTTATAAAAAAAATCGTTCGACTCGCACTTGGCCGGTTAATCAAAATTAAACACACTAAGACTGTTCCCTGAAGCCACTCTCATAATCTATATCTCATATTCGATTTTTTATAAATATTATTAATTTAAATAAAACAGATTGACTGATTAAAACTAGTCCACTTTTTCTGCATTTTATGTACCTCATAATATGTCTAACAACTCTGCTTCCATACTAAATTTTACATCGTTTAGTAGCTTGTTTAAAAAAAAAAAAAACATAATTTTATAATAGTAAATTAATTTTATAATTTAGATAAATCATTGATTATAAACACACCCACGCTGTTAAAAAAATTGGGTTGCTGGCTAATGTTAAGGGTGAACAACACTGTGCAGTTCTTGTGCCGTGCCCACCTGGGTTAGGCTAAGTTCAGATGACCGCGCGGCAGTGCTACCGTAGCACTACCGCGCGGTCATCTGAACTTAGCCTAATGGTTCAGGGTCATCTGACGGTGCGACATCGCATGACACATGTTCGCGTTTAAGAGGCCGCCCTAGAAATCGTCGTATTTCCGTACATTTTGTTCTCTGATTGTAAAGACTCAAATGATTATTGATACAAAATAACACGTGATTTTAAAAGATTTGTATTTATTCTTGCATGTAGCGCGAAAATAAAGGTAAATCACCAAAAGATATACCCTTATTTCAGAAAAATTACGTTCGAGTTCGTTTGAACATCGGTTTACAAGAGACTACAAGTTATCCTGACAATTCGATCTTAGCATTTAATTGAAGAGATGGTCTACTTGCACATAGGTTGAATACTTTTTTTACTTTCTTACAAAATATAGCAGAAAAAAAATGCTTAAATAACATAAAATTTTAGAAATTTCTATTCAAATATAATTTATTTTTCTATCGTTATGAACAACTATTATAAGATTTAAACACTACACAATAACCTTCAGTTATACTTTTAAAATAATATAATTTTTATTTTATGTAAAAAACTTTCTTTTTTTTTATTAAACCTAAGTCAAAATTAATTATAAAATCAAGCGCGCAAAACCGATCGTTTTTCAAATCTAGGTAGGACGTCCACTACCTAATAAATTATAAATATTATCTTGAAAAGGATAAACATTGTTGACGCTTTATCCCGCATCATAGACGCACACAAGCATAGAACTGTATTTCAATTTTGCACTGAAAAAAGGTGCACGGCCTCTTAACTACTATCTAGTGAGACTTAAAAAGACTCTCTTTAAAGATTGACGCTGCTATTTAAATTCTATTTAAATCGGCCGCTAATACGACAATGTGAAGGGGCTTTAATAATGTCCTCCAAATTGGCTTATGCATGCTAATTTTTGACAGCTGTAAGCCCAATAATGACTGATTTATTAATAACAGGTCTGGTGAGACGGAGGACACGTTCATCGCCGACCTGGTGGTCGGGCTGTCGACGGGTCAGATCAAGACGGGCGCGCCGTGCCGCTCGGAGCGCCTCGCCAAGTACAACCAAATCCTGCGCATCGAGGAGGAACTCGGTGCCGCCGCTAAGTACGCCGGAAAAAACTTCCGTAGACCCGTCTAATTCCACAAGAGATTAATAATAAAGCATTTTATATTATTAACGCCATGAAAACGTATCCCTATTGGACTTAGTTCAATATTAGTGATATGCAGTTGCATATGTATTCAAGAACACAAGAAACTATCGCATTTGAAGTATATCAAAATCTGATAGTTTCATAATATTCTGGTAAAGCTTGTGTGTTGAATCTAAGCACAATATGACGTGTCTAAAATAAGTATAATTATCTATGTTTACATTTATTTATAAGAAAAAAGATTAATAAAAGGCTGTAGCAAAAATGATGTGTCGTATTTTGAGGATTATTTATTTGATTTTAGATCTTATTTTTATCATTAAATAAAAAATTATTCAACATATACATACCTACATAGAAAGTATAAGTGTTCACCTGTTCAGAATGTATAACAGAATAAATGTTTATCACTAAATGTATTTAATTTTTCATAACTTCTGACCTGTTCAGAAAAATTTAAACAGGGTGTGAAATTGAAGGAAAAACTTCGAAAATGATAAGTCACCGCTTTAGATTTGGAGATTCACTTTGAAGTTTTCCTAACCTCACAAATTCCGGTATTTCCGTTGTATACCGTCCACTGGGACGGTATACGATCCTTTTGCTGGTGGAAGTTGACTGAAGGATAGACCAATGGCAGCGCTTGACCTCACAATGTCAAGACGAGTCCGCAGCCGCGTCCGCCTCCATCTGTCACCGGCTTAATACTGTAGTATCGGAAATTCGGAACTAAATTAGTGATGTCCTTAAGTCTTTTTCTTTGACTATCTATGTTTTTTTAGATCTATTATAGATTTTTTAGTTCTATAGGACTCGTCTTGACATTGTAAGGTCAATCGCTGCCATTGGTCGATCCTTGGGCTGGCGGAAGTTGTCTGAAGGATAGACCAATGGCAGCGCTTGACCTCACAATGTCAAGACGAGTCCGGAGCCGCGTACGTTGAAGTTTGTCACCAGCTTTAGTTACACACTGGCGACAAACGGGGACGAACGCGTCTTGACATTGAAAGGTCAAACGCTGCCATTGGTCAATCCTTGGGCTGGCGGAAGTTCACGGAAGAAGCGACCATTGGCAGCGTTTGACCTCACAATGTCAAGAACTCGTCCGTCGCCGTTTGTCACCAGCTACAGTGTGACTGTCGGTGGTTGCCTAGAATCACAGTTACCCTCAGTGCCTAGAATAGAATACCCATTTCCTGGTAGCATCACAGATAATCTCCGTGCCTAGAATATAATACCCATTTCCTGGTTCGATAAAATATACAGGGTGCTAAAAAAAGTCTAAGCCAAATTTTAGGGAGTGGTTTATAGTCAAGTCTAGAATACAAGAAATTATTTAGAATCCTATTTTTTTTTAATAAAAAACGATGTGATCATGCCCGCGCCATAACGAACGTTGGATTCATGATTTTGATAGTTTTTTTTTGCTATAATAATTACTGTAGGTGGTAGACAATGGATTTTATCTGTATAACTAGTAGACTCGGTTCGGATTGTTATTAATTCAATTACAACTAAGACAGTAAATTATTGCAGCCAGTCGTTAGCCTGGTTTTAGTTTGTATTAAGTCAAAACTTTATTTTAAAATTATTGTATAACGTTAATGGGCTAGTTTCCTGGGTCAAAAAAAGATTTTTCTATTCAGTCCGTCAGTTAGATTATCAAAAAATATTGGATCCATATTTTGTCTTTGTCAATCAAACAAAAAATGACGAAGATAAAGCGATTCAAAGTTAGCACGTGACGTCACGTCTTGCTAAAAAGTGTCATAAGGCGTGACGTTACGCGGAACTTTAACGGGCTATATCTTTATCATTATTTGTTTGATTGAGAAAAGAAAAAATACGTGTCCAATATTTTCTGTTAATCTAACTGACACGGACTAATTAGTTTTTTTTAGGAAACCAGCCTATTGTGCCTAGATAAGATTTCGTTTTCCCAATATTTTTGTTTTATTTTTATTAGAAAAAAATATTTTTAAACCGTTATATCGCCTTATTACCTTCCTGTACAGCCGAAGTTCCCCTAGCTAGGAGGTCCCCACGGCCCAAGCGTCTCAACCCCAAAATGCTCAAATATGTAGGTACTACTAAGATCTGCATGTTTGCGACGTTTGAGGGACTCCGCTAATGCAGCAGCAGCAGTGCCAACCCCTGACGAGGTTTATGGAAGATTAGTCGGTCGGAGCCAGTGTATCAACACAGGTCGCGTGCCACACTAGGGGCCGACCCATCTTTCACAGAACCAAGGTTGTGGAGATGGGAGAGTGAAGCCATAGTCCTTATTCCCATTCGGCCATGGCAAGGAGACGAGCCCGATCTGCAGGACTAGTGAACGTGTTTAATAAATTATTCCGTACTAGTCTACAGAGCGGCTCCCACTGTCTTTGTAAAGATACCGACGAAGGAATATCTTTGGCGCATAACTGTCTCCAAGAGTTTGGCCTCGGCTTGATAGGCAATTGCTGGGTTACCAACAAACTTGGTAAATATTTTAGTAGCCAGCAGTTAGGTGCCAGGAACAAAGGTGCCAAGAAAGCTTTCAGAGCAACACGTACCTATTACAATGCCTAATGCCTCCAAACCTGATAGGAAGGGAGGCCTGGGTCCACCAAGTTACATAATCACAGGCATAGAGGTTGTGTTTGTTTTTTTGTAATGTTTTTAACATTCTGTTGAATTCAACCCTTCAGTCAAAACGGCAACAATATGTGAATTTTGGGACTAAAACCGGTGACACACGGCAACCAAACAGACAGTTTCGGAACAGGAAGGGGTGGTCTTGCTGACGCGGACGAGCTGGCGAAGTTGTCGAAAGGATCGACCATGTCATCGACCGCACAATGTCAAGATGCGTCCAGGGAGGCGTTTGTTGCCGTTTGTCACCAGCTTAAAAGACAATAGCAAAGCAACAATTATCTGTGTAGGTGAAATGAGTATTAATTTTGACAATACGATCCGAAAAAATATTAAAACTATAATTTTTCATCAACAAATCGGCCAATAGATTCCTAGAATATTGGCATCCCATGGAGACGAAGAGATCCTATAATACTATCTATAGGATTATGATTTTCTCTATTATAGATATATTCTAATAAAAAAAAATAAACATCGGATTTGTGTCAAACAAAATGTCAACTCAATCAACCAACCAACTGTCAATCATTCGCCTGTTCTGTCAATTTGTCAAAAACTAAATTCATTCAGTCAAGCAAAATTATCTGAATTACTAAAGATTAAAGAAAAATACTTGTTAATTTCCGTTAAAATATCATAATGGTACGAGTTACAGCAGTACTTGCTCGAATCCCTGTGATCAAATTCCGTAAAGGCAACGCAGGGAGGCCTGCGGGCTCGCCGACTGCGCCTCCTGCTGCCGCTGCACCCGCAGCTGCTCAAGTAGGTTTTCGAGTTATATAAATACCACAGAACCTAAATACTGGTATTACGAAATGTTATCGTACGCTGCGACCACACAAACTAATTTAACTGCTCAGCAGAACAGACCAGTGGCATTTTTTCTCTAAATCTAGCTATATAGCTTAAACTGAAAAATGAGTAGCATTGTTGTATGTTTGTGTAACCGCTAACTGCTACTAACTAATCTACTTGCTGAATTTTGTTTGACTGATCATTATTATAAGGATTATATGTGTTAGAAATGCATAAGGTTAAAATATAATTTAAAATGCCTTTGTGAAGCAGTAGCACAGGTTGCATCCCAGTCTTATAACAAAAAAAAAGTGGGTTTTATACTTGTGGCAACTATTCTCTTTAGTTTTGCGGTTCGTGTGATTCGAAGAATATTGCAAAATGAAATACCTATTAAGAAAAAAGGTGATGTTTTTTCTAAACTATGCTGAATTCATTTTTTTTAAACCTGTTTTTCGTGGTGACAATTGGGATTTTAATTAAATAAAGTTGATAGGTTTTTCGTGAATTAGTTTTGATGTTTATTTAGTAAATCTCTCCTAGAAAAGGTTTCATACTCCCTATAGGTATTCTCTCCCTTAACATGGCATGGCATACTAATGACTTCTAAGGTTTAAAAATTAATATCTATATTAGTAAACCATAGTGCAAACACAACATGAGGCTATGCATGTCTTGTGACTAAGACAAAGGCTCGTTTGTATGGTTCACTATTAAAGCAAGTTATGCTAGAACTTTAGTTTTTATTTTAAAAATCTTCGTGTTAAACAAAGCTTAAACCTATTTTTATTGTTAAAATATTCAAAACATAATTTCAGCCACAGCCCCAGCAAAGCCAACCAGCAGCGGCCATGAGCACTGGAGCGATCCCAGACATAGACCTACCTGCACGCTATCAAAGACAACCACTCTCACAGGAAGAAATCGACCATATCAACGGCGGTGGAATCGTATAGTCTCTCAACTTACAAATATTGTAGATACAGTAGACCTTTGAACTATTTGTTAGTATTTATTTATTTAGTTTCATAGTGACAATCCCCGGCACGGATCTTGAGCGCTGACGAAAAAGTGGGGATCGCTTTGTGCATCTTACAAGACAATCATCGTATCAGTCAGAGGGGCGTGTGTGCGGCGCGAGCACCCAATTCCGGCCGGGGCAGTGCGGGCGCAGCGTATCACATAGTCGTCTTCTGCGCATCTATCGCCCAGATCTCAAGATCCGTGCCGCTAGTTGTAATATGTTGGTCAGCTATTTGTTTGAACATGGGTGGCATTTATAACATTATCTATGATGTAGACGGTTTTAATTATAATTACTACTATAATTAAAGTATATATTTTATTAAAAGAAATTTTGTCCAACATGGAGTAAGAGAATATAGCAAAGTTTATCATTATTGCAGAAAGATCCGTCACAAAAACTACCCAAAAGTACTCCGCGAGCTTTAGCCGTGATCAAAATACCGCGCGGTGTTCTCGTAGAGACAGGCAAGAAGCGGAAGCAAGTAATGTCCTTAAACATTGTTTTACAAAAATCGGAAAAGGAATAAAACAATAAATAACACAAATTTGTTTTAAAATCGATTGTTGCGTAACTATATTTTTTATAAAAAATATTAAACTTTAAAAAATATTTGCATTCTTCTCATTCCTGACTATTTTTTAGGAGTATAATCAATATACAAAATATATATTATATACAAGAGTGAGACTGCTAAGAGCACTCTAATAATACCTAACGTTGAGTTTTTCGCTTGAGATGGACCACACCTGTGCAGCCGGCCCGTCGTAAGCGGCATCATTGTTACGTTCAAACTTTATAACACCAAACTTGGCGAACTTTTTTTTCCAGTTGGGCGTTTGGGAGAAATTCACTAATGTATGGGTAATTGCATCCTTAAGCTTACCTGAAATAAAAAATATATAAAACTATAGTATTTTAACAGCAACCAATTGATTCGTTTTACCAGGCTATGCGATAGCAAAGACCCGATTATGTTTTTCACGCGTATCTGGGTAATGTAATTAATTTATGTTATTATGTAGTTGCTTAGGGTATGACCCTAAGGCCTCGAAGCATCCCAACGGCTAGATTCAATCAAATGGAGGCGCCATTTTGGAAAATTTGGAAAATTTTGGAATTCAAGTGGATGAAATTTCCGTGTCCTCGAATGAAATCATTTGTATTGGTCCCTAGTACTATTGTGTAAAGCGGCTTGCTTTCTGCATAAAATGCAGCTTCCGATGAAAATATCGCCGTAAGCCCTAAGACTAAAAAGCTCGCCATTAAACAACCGAGACTGGTGAATTGCTCTAGCCCACTGCTCCATAAGGAAAACGCTAGACCACACACTGCACATCAAACGGTTGCCAAGTTAGAGGAGCTGCGACTGGAACCTTTGCGTCACCTACCATACTCTCCAGGTCTTGCCTGAACCTTTTACTTTTTCCAAAATTTAGATAACTTTTTACTAGGAAAAAATTTCAAATCAGATGAGGTAGTCAAAATCGCCTTCAAACAGTTCATAGACTCACGCTCCCAGGATTTTTTTCCCGAAGGGATCAATGATCTGCCTATAAAATAGCGGAAGTGTATCGATAACAACGGCGCATATTTCGATTGATTAAATAATAATATCATAAAAAAAAGGTGATTCACTTTTTTGATACTGAATGGCAAATTCATATGTAAGGACCTAATAGAAGGCCTGCTTTTTCATAGGTACTTCTTATCTTTAATAAGTATGAAATCTTAAATTAGTATAATTCCAGTAAGGAGTGGGGGGGGGGGGTATTCAAAAACAAGAATATTTTCTAAACTATTTAAGTAATAAGCTCAGAATACCCAGAAGCAAATTATAAAGATCGAAAAAAGATGACGTAAGAGTCATCAGATTCATGTTTTACTTATCTTGCTTGCTTGCTTTTTATTTTTTTAGTTCTATTTACGTACCATCTAATTTTGCGTTAACCACTATCGGGTAAGGAGGAAGACGGCCAAGTGTTTCTAAAAGTGTAATGTCTTTGCCTCCATCTTGCATAAATTTTTTCGAATACAATAAAGTGGTAGAATCCACTGCAGCCCAATCAGCTTGCTTCGATAATACCATTTGGGCTGATGCTAAATGTGAACCAGATCCTGTAATCATAATAATGTACACTAAGTAATACCTAAATACATAATAATAATAAGTCAATAGAACTTAACATCCTACTATCTCAAATAAATCAACCAGCACAATAGATAAGAGAACATACATACTCAATAATGACCCGAAGAATGAAGCATTTTCACCTTTTTCTTTCAAAGTTTTCAAAACAATTTTGCTTCCGCTAAGGGATTCCTCATCACTGTATGCAAATGTGCATCCGCGCAGGTCTAATAAAGTATTTACGTTGTGGGCTCTGTAATTTAATACAAACAGTACCTAAGTCTACAATAAAATGAATCTAACAATACTCCGATAAAACAATATTAGTTATCTTAAAGTAAATATGGAATAGTAGAACCACTGTTCTTATCAAAAGCCAATGACATGGCTGATGATAACATTTTTATCAATTCCTTTTGGAGACATAATTCTTAAAGTTACCAATAATATGTTAGTTCCTAATAAGACTACGACTGGTCCAGACACCAGTGGTCTGCGTGCGTTCTGACTACAGAGACAGCGGTTGCGTGTTCGAATCCCGCAAGGGGTGAATGTTTGTGTGATGAGCACGACCATTTGTGTCATGAGTATTAATAAAGTATGTCTATCTGCTATCTTATCGCCACGCAACACACATGCGCTAGTACATATTTTGAGGGCTTGTAATTGTCAAAAAAATATTTATTTATTTAAAAACTTACGTCATGAAGCTAGAAGTTTTGTAACACTACGATAAATTCATGTTCCTGCTCTAAATGTAAGTGTACCTAAGTACCTACTGTGTATTTATTACAGTTTCTAAGCATTTGTAAGTCCCTATATGTATAGGTCCGTAATAGTAATACCTTTATAATAAACTTGAATTTGCATTGCTTACTTTTTATCGCTATGGATAATAACGTCGGAGAAGTACCCGGGTTTATTTTCGACGTTCATTTGATGCGCAAACACCGGAGTGACGGGTAATAAATCAATGGATTTAGTTTTCATCTGTCGAAGTTTCATATACGCTGCTGCAGTCATAAAGGCTGAAACAATAAAACGTTTCCCTTGATTATAGCCACAAAAGTCATTGTAGATGCAGCTCCCCAAGGCCCCGGTACTGTTTTGACTTCATATTACACTGAGGAAGTCAGTTACGATTACGAATGTTTTCAGTCGAGTACCTACCTATAATGGGTGGCCGGAGAACTGATGTTTAAAGGTTTTTTTTTAAATATCTTATTCAATATTTCCGAATCACCCAGATCTTTTGTAGATTCTAACGGTTTTTTTATATCCTCGGCAGTCGGCCTGATCGGGTTTATTTCATCTTTGTACTTTCACGCAAAATAATTCTAAACATTAATGCAAGTTACAACATTTATAACTGATTCCAAAGTAAAGAATTTTGTTTCTTCCTTGCGGAGTCCTTTTTAGGTTTAAATAATTATAGTGTCTACCTCTAATGGACTCCGACGCCTGTAAAATATCTAATAAATTTGACTTTCATTTCGTAGTTTTTTAAAGTAGGTTTATACCTTTGAAGTCGATCAGACCAGTGAAATAATAAAAATAAAAATTCAATATTTTTATTTTATAGCTAATTTATTTACCTATTATTTATTATCTACCAAACACCATCCCGGACAAATTAGGTAGCTTTCTTTAAATAAATTAAAACGGAGTCGGAATCTGTTCATCTATTTGGGAACCCGTCGCCTATTAGTAAAAACTTTTTATTTTATTTTTTACGGGTTTTATATAATTTTATTTTATCATGAATGACTCTGAAGTCTCACACACAAGACTAACTCTCTCAACCCATAATTTATGTTATCTGCTATCTGCGCGGTCCAGTCAGTTTACTTTGGTATTATAGTTTGTGCTCGTCAATTAACATCGTCAATTAAAATACCTAATATCTAAAATCGTAACGGACCATTTGGGAATAGCAGTAGGCAAGTAGGAAGAAGAGACTAAATCTATAGATACATATAATTTAACATACTTAAGATAACAGAATTAACAGATTAGAATCCGTACTTATCTAATAACGTAGAAAATTATGTTGCTTGTACCTACCTAAATCCGCTTTATCCGTAGTAAATGGATCAGGACGATCCATAAATGGTCCCGGAGTCCTACTTTCATACTGCAAGCTCGTGTAGCAACCAAGGGTTTCTTCCAAGAGTTCCATTATCAGTTCATAAAGTTGCACTGGATGAGTTGGACACATGTAGGTAATGATGCGAAGATCTGCTATTTCTTTCGACATTTTGTAGCAATGGTTTAAAACAACTGTTCGACAAGATGCATGAAATGCTAATAAGAATAAGTAGAATAATGTTCTTGTTTATTTAAACAACATTAATAACATTTATTCTTTATTATCGATGAATGCACGCTGCACGCTTCGGTCACGAACTAACAACTAGCCAGTTACCTAGTTATAGTGAATGTTCTGTTGTAACGTCACGAGCACGCCGCGGGGGCGTGCTCTTCGGGTCTTAAGCTTCTAAATAACTACGTTAAGTATTTGTCACGCAAGTGAGGACAACCAAACAAAATATGACGAATAAAAGCCAGTCACCCTTAGCAGAATACAATTTTTGTAATGAAGGAGTTTCTCGAGTTGCCTATTACCTAGACTGACCTACCCCCGAATACTGAAACATTCTCGAAGTCTCCGTTATCATCCTGTTATCGCGACATAATTATAACGTTAACCTGACCGTCGCTTCGTAAAAAAATAAGGATTTATGAACAAGGAGACAAGGACAGGGAAATAACGGCAATTCAACTTTCATTATTGTTACTAACATTAAAGATTACGAAATAAACACGTTTTTACTCTCGATATCTGTAAATACTTACGGACCTACATTAGGTTTAGGTCTTACCTATCTTTACTATTAAGTATTTGTGCTTAATACCTTCTTAGTGCTTTTTCATATTGGAGAAGCAATGATTTTTCCTTTATAAGTCCGTCGTACAGAGTGGAACGTGGATAAAAGAAATTTCCCCGAGGGCCTAGTAAGTTTTTATTGAATGGGTTTGGATGAGAGAGAACGCACCTAAACGCGGATTTGTAAGAAAAAAAAAATGGATTTATTAATGTGGCGCAGGGCGCCATCCTGAAGCCTATACAATTCATATTTACTTTTCAATTGAAATGATACGTCGTGTGCCTTGTTCCAGTTAGTGTGTGTTTTATTAATAAATGTTTTTCTATAGACTTCTAAAAAGAGGCTTACTACGTGATAGAACTTTGATCTGTTCCTAAATTCGTGAATGCATGTTTGCTTTTTCTTGATAAAGTTTCAATGTTAATTAATTCGATAGATATCTATCTATACAATAAATAATGATTTAAGGCTATAGTAATAAATCCAAGGCATTTATTTATGCATGAATACTATGAGATCAAAAATTATGAATGTACGTTTTGCAATAAATAATACTACAATATGGTGTGTGTACATAAATTATATTATTATTCAGATAAAAAACAGCAATACCTATTGTACAGACTACAGCACGATGATTGACTGTATGTCGGACACGTCGAGCACATACCCTATAGATTATGTGCTCGATTTATAGATTATTTATTTATATTTATACAAGTCCTGTCAACTCTCGCCCATACAAAAAAGTACACATACAGATTTAAAAATGGCGGAAAATTTTGTCAAACATATCATATAACATTTCTACTCTATAGGGTATGTGCTCTATGGTCGGACATAAAGTTGAAAATCAGTTTAATGACGTTCAACTTTTTGGGTAAGTTGACCTGCCGTTAACTGTACTCCACTATTCATATAAAATGGTAGGAATACAGGTTGTTATAAAATTACCCACCATGTAATACACCATGCTTTTTTAACCGTCTTAAATATATTTACAGAACATTCTCCTAAAGAACATTAAAAACTAAAAACCTTTTCTATTTTTCTGAGACTAACATCCTTATCACAAAAAAAACTTCTCAATACAAACTGATTTCAGCTGGTCGGCGGTGTAGAATGAGGAAGCGAAAACGCGAAACCTTTCTTTCTGGAATATTCCTGGCTTCAGGAGGTGGTTCCACGTACTTTAGCCCGATTGCTATACCCAGCAAATGTTTACAGACTTGCTAATCAGAATTGTAGGACAGTTACATCTACTGGTTAACCTAGCAAAGACAAACGCCCAAACACCTTTCTTGTTTGTGACTTTGTTCCGATTGTAATTTTTTTTTGTCTAAATTACGCATTATGTAAGTAAGTAAGCAGATACGCAATTAAGTAAGAGTAGAAAAGCTTTAACAAACCTTGGCCCGGTTACAGATTCATCGAACAAACTCAAACCGTTTATTCGTAACAGACATCGTAAAGAAACGCCGCACAATAGACACAACTAACCTTTATGCCTCTTAAGATAGAGCTGACTGAGAGGAGCGCGTGGCATAGGTACGGCCAAGGGCTGCACAAGCAGCCCTTGGCCGTACCTACGCCGCTTGCCGGTGGCGGTTGCAGTGCGGGGTGCGGGGTCAAAATATAAAGCGACAGTCATTTTAGTTTGGCAACAATATATTTTAGATTCAGGTTGAATAATTTAAAATCACTAAAGCTAATTAGAACAGTAGTTTTCGGTATTAAGTTTACAGTTTTATTGAAACAATATTTGGTGAGCATTTATTCATTTTAAAAAGCAAAAAGAATTTATACACAAAACGTACAACACACAAAACGTACAAACGTACAACTATTCTGATGTGTTCCTCGGTATACAGTTGGTTCAATTTATATGAAGATAATTTATTTAATTTGGTACTTAGACTTAAGTGTCCAAAAAATTAATTTAGAGATTAAAAATTGTACCCTTTTCGGTATATGCCGTTGTTGTTAACGCTTAGCACGAGGGTTGGGCTGAAAACGTCAGGCAGGCCCCAGCCCCAGCGAGTTGCTGCCATTCGACTTTATAGCGGTACATTGAAAATAAAAGCAGAACGTATGCTCGTCACTTCGTCAGATAAAGTAGATTTGATTAATACATATAAGCCACAACAGCATCCGTTTCGAGGCCGAGCCAGCCTGATATACGTGGAAACTTGGTCAGTCTTGATAAACATGATACATCAAGATTATCTGTATGTGGAGCTAAAATTATGCATCTTGGCCTCCATTTGCAAGCTTGGCCAACGTGGCCAGCCTCGATTTGCCTAATAATTGAGTATAGTTTATTGTTATTTGTGCTAAAATCTTCAGAGTTAGATTCAATTGGAAAGCTTGGCTCGTGGCAAACCTGGACAGGCTTGACATAGCATAAATCACATCAGGATTAGTAACTGGTGCTAAAATCAGCTAACTTGGCTTTAATCGCCAAGCTTGGCAATGAGATAGTCTATAAACCCAAATTATATTAAGATTTATTGTTATCTGAGCCAAACTCCCCCAACTTGGCATCATCCAACTCAAGTAAGGTTGGCAACGCTAAACTTGGCGAAGTCCCGGGCTTGACCTCGCCTACTGGTGGGCACTTCCCCTTATACTGGTGCACTAAGCGTAAATGCTTGACTGCGTAGTGGCGCCATCTGTACGTGCGGGAGCAGAGCAAACAGACGTAGGTTCGAGTGCTGTGGCAGGATTGTTTATGCATTAGAAGACTGTTGTTTGATTTAAAACTTGCGTTGCATTGGTCGCACTGGAAATTAAAAAAATATTACATTATCAATATTATTTATAAGTTAGCTGCATGGAGCACATTATGTACCTTTATTTTGTTTTACGAAAATTCCGCAAATTTATATTTTCATCTAAATGTCACATACAAATCGATACGACAGCTAGAAGTATGTTTAAAACGACTTCTAAGATTCGATTACATAGTTATCTAAAAAAAAAAATAGCTAATGGTCGACTGGTAGAGAATGCCTCATGGCATTAAGTCCACCTTTTGTATGATTTTTTAATCTGTGCAATAAAGTCTAAATAAATAAATTAAAAAAACGAAAAATAATAATTTAAAACAAGCTTTTATTATATTTATTAATTGTGGATAATATCTAGGACAAGTGTCCTTGTCAAAACCAATAAAACGAGCCCAAACTCTATATGGGTTGCGTCGTTTTATTACAGAGTACCAATAGCCACCTTTCGGCTCGACCATCAGCTCCATGTCATAATAATAATAGCATTGTCGTCTGATTTACACTTGCATGCAAAATTTCAGCTCAGTTGGAAACCGGGAAGTGGGTCAAATTTAATTTTCAAGATTTAATTACAGACCTGTATCGTCCAGATGAAACTAAATAAAAACTTGTGATAAATGTGTGTAAATGAAAAGGAGAGTAACTCTGAGGCGAGTAGTGCTCTTAAATTAGCGAATCGACGAATGTTAGTACGAATATCGCACGAAAACCTATCAACTTTAAAGAACTGTAGTATGTAGTTTCAATTTGTCAGAAAAATATTAAAAAAATATGCTAAGAATTGGCAAAACCTACACAACATTCTGAGCATAACATTTGTTTCTAGTACTTAAACGTCACGAGAAAAAAAATAACATCGAAAAAAAAAACAGCAAAAAAGGTGCTATTTCTCTTTCTTTTTTTTAAAAGTTTTGTGACACATCACGTGACTTCACTGTTGACAGTTAAGTGATGTGCCCTGAAATCCAATCGATTCTGTTTGAAAATCTAGAAAGTTTATAAAGATAGTTAAACGATTTCTATTTAAGTAAACTTTTTTTAAACAAGAAGTATATCGGGTGTAAAAAAAGGCTTAACGAAGCCGAATACCACATATTCTACGTATTATTACGATCTTTTTTTTCTTTTACACTATACTTGGGAAATGACGGGTTACCGAGTTATTGACAGTCAAAGTTACAATGTTTTTTCATAGATTTTTACAAAATTGACTTCTGTTTGATAAGACTAAACTTTTTTACAAAGAAACATGATTAAAGTTTTCAGTACTTCTTTCATAAAAGGCCTTTAAAGGGCACAGCCGGCAATGAATCGTGCGCACGCACACAACTACGCCGTCTTTCAAATGTGCATGCGCGCTCGCTGTATGCCGCTCACTCGTGTGCGCGCGATCAGCTGTTAGCAGTTATCGAGTTCAATGACGCCTTGCCTTGTACTGACTCGCCCATAGTCTTAGGTCGATTGATTTAATCCATCTTATGAAATTGGTCGAAATAAGGAATTTTGTGACTGGCAAATCATTATCAGTTAATTAATTAATTAATTAATTTATTGAATAACAACAAATCAAATCAACATATCATTTTACGTACATAAACAATTCGAGAAGAAAAAACAAGTTTAAAAGATTATGCCTCTGCTGGTGCATACAACACTTTTACATTAGTAATATCGACTAAGAAAAAAAACTTTGTAAGTAATTAACTTTTACACAATACAAATTATTTCAACAATCCAAATTTGTGGTAGGTTGATGAGCTGTTGTCTGTACATTGAAAGGTCTTAGATTTGAGACGTAGTCCGCTTCTCCTCATCGTGTGGGCTGCAGAAACTCTGATGTTAGAATTTAAGCCTCCGTAGGAGTCTGCCATGACTTCTGTAACGACTGCTGCCAGAAGAAGCAATAGCCAGGATCCACGCCGAAGCACGAAATCTTGTCTTATCTATCAGATAATCGGGTTTATTTAGGCATGTATTCAATTCTAACCAAATTTTATTATTATTTTGTGTGCCTACTTGGAAATCAAACGCAGGACCTCCGGATTACGAGCCCACACTCTAACCATTAGAAAACTGAAGCGAGCAGTCTACTACAAACTCTTCAACACAAGTTGTTTGTTTTATTTTCGAATAGCAATTAAACGTACCGAAAATAAGCCAGTCAGATAATCGAGTCTAATATTCAGGCCTGTAATCAATATTCTAACCAAACTGGGAACCACCTGACCCTGAAAAAGTATTTATTTCTAACTTGTGTGCCCACCTAAGAATCGAACGCAGGACCTCCGGATCCAGAGCCACCACTCTAATCATTAGAAGATTTAGAAGACAGAGGAGTGCAGTCTACTACAAATTCCTAATCACGAGTTGCTTGTTTTATTATCGAATATTAATTAAACGTACAACAATTTATTGTTTTAATTGTTGAATACGGCATTAGCCATTTTACGATAAGTACCCAAGTTAAAATCTCACTGGCAAAGTAATAAACGTTCCAAATTCTGTTGATAAAAAGCCCTACAAAAAAAAATTGCAATTCTTTATAACGGATAAATCAAACTAATTTCTTTTAGTTAGGCTCGTACTTTCACATATCGAGCTATAATCAAGAAATAAAAAAAGCTTCATGGCATTTCCTGTTGGAATAATAATAATTTTAAATTTACTCATCATAACTTACTTTAAAACATTTAATTTTTTGAGCACGATTTAAAATAAACGTACCTTTATTTTCCCATAAATTATGAAAAACGAAGCGCCTTATAAAATCTTCACAAAGTTTTTTGTAAGGTCCCCGTTGTTTAGTTATTCAATGGTTGAACTCCCAGACCCGGAGGTTCTGAATTCGATTCCCAGGCGCTCGCACACAAAAGCATTAAATTTATGGTCTTCTTCTTCTCTTTTAAGCAACTCTAGTGCCATAGGCCTCTGACACGACTCATGTAACGACTACTAACGACCGATGCCAGAGGCTGGTACTGCCTACTGTAGGACCAGGACCGACAGCTTGTCGTGCCCTTTGAAGCATGGAATCATCTCATATCGGACAATCTGATTGATGGATTCAAGCCAGTAATTTCTAGATTATAACTAACCATTTTATTGGAAACTTACAAACTTTGCGTTCCCACTTTAGAATTGAACCCACTATCTTCCAAAAATCTAACCACTAAACCACTAAGGCGTAATTGGTCGCGGACCCTAAATAAAACATTTCAGAAAGAATTGGCAAAGCCGATATCATTGTTTTCAAAAAATCGTTACGTTGACTTAAACATTGTGGCAATACCTACAGAAAGTTTTACACCGAGACCTGTGAGGCTCACCCCCGTCCGTGATGGGGCGCGGGGCGCGGGGCGCGGGGTACGGGGTACGGGGCGCGGTGTGCGGGGGAGTTTGCGCGAGCGGCGGCGGCGAAATCAAAGCCGAATAATAATAATGCAATTTGTGAAAATTTAGTTCGGTTTCCAACTTCATCTAATGCGCTTATTACTTGTGATTTTTACTGTTTCCTCTTACAGTTTGTGTTGTGGTGGCAAGTAGTTGAGATTGGTGTGATAGTGGAGTGTTTGTGAAAATGCCTTGGCATCAGTTTAGTGCTCGCGAGTATGTAAACATGGTTTACTGCTACGGTATGGCCCATGGCAATGCTTCCGAAGCATTGCGTATTTACGCAGCTGAATATCCTGATGCGCATCACCCTCGTGATCCGCGAGTGATCACTCGGGCTGTTCAGCGTCTGCTGGACAATCAGCCGATTGTACCCGTTTCGGAGACAGGGCGCGGGTCAATACGCTCTACCACGGAACAAGCCATTTTAGACGTCATGCGGGAAAACCCACGTTTAGGCGTGCGAACAGCTGCTAAAGTGCTGCGGAGAAGGCGAGTTCATCGTGCTAGGCATGTTGTGTCCCATACCACTGTGCACAAGGTTTTAAAAAGGGATAGGCAAAGACCCTACAAAATCCATCGCATACATGCTCTCGTGCCAGGCGACACTCGACATCGCATGGACTATTGTAGATGGTTGCTGAAGCAGGACCGAGGGTTTGTGAGAAGCGTCATTTTTACTGATGAAAGCACGTTTACCAATAACGGAATGTGGAACCGCCGAAACGCTCACTATTGGTCTTCGGAAAACCCGAATCAAACTCAAGAAACTGGCTTCCAGGCACGATGGAAGCATAACGTTTGGGCAGGCATAATCGGAAACCAAATCCTTGGGCCAATTTTTTTACCACCAAGAATGGACGGGGCTGCTTATCTTAGCTTAATTAACGGTTATGTAACAGAGACTTTAGAAGACATGCCACTAGTCCAGCTGCGAGAGACGTGGTACCAGCATGATGGAGCGCCGCCTCACATCGTGAGACCGATTCGAGAGCGGCTTAAGGAGTTATTTGGTGACCACTGGATCGGGAGGTATGGGCCTCACGCGTGGCCTGCGCGATCACCTGACCTAACTCCCCTTAGACTTTTTTTTGTGGGGTTTCGTCAAAGACAGGGTTTTTGACCGTCCTTGTGAAAATAGTGCTCAAATGCGTCAAAAAATTATCGACGTATTTAATGAATTAAAACAACGATCAGTGCGTGAAGGGAATTTGGAGCGAGTGCATCAAAACACGCTATACCGAGCGCGTGTTTGTTTGGAAATGGGAGGTCGTCAGTTCGAACCAACCACCACTGATTCGTATGGAGAGGCCTGATCTGGACGACACTGATTGAGAGGTTAGTAGCTAAACAATTTACAAACATAAGAGGTACCTAATTTAATTGAAACATTTGATATTCGTTAAGTTGTGTTTTTTAAGTAAATTTATACTCATTTGGCGCACGCGCCGTAATCGGGCGCAGTGCTCTCGCGCCGCCCGCTCGCCCGCCGACCACTTACACACACAGGCATAGCCTGTGGCGTGCGCGCTATACATTGCGGGTTAGAAATAAGTTATTTTTTTTGATACCGAAAAATAAAAGTCATTTCCCAGCAATTTTATTTTTTGCAATCTACATGTTTTTATGTATAGAATTCGTGGTTTTAGGCTTCGTTCAGCCTTTTTTTACACCCTGTATACTGCGATGTTCTACCGCTAGATATACCGCGATACAGTTTTTTGACAAGCGTTTTACCAAATAATAATAAATACAATACTCAATAATACAGACGACAGAACCGATTCATCGATTTAGTGTCGATTATATTATTTATTGTCAATCCGTGTAAGTAAACGTTCCGTTTTACGCATTAAGTATTTAAAAGAAATCATAATCATTAATTTATTTTTAAAATTAATAAGCTATATTATTGGTTTGCAATTTTACTTAGATTTTTAGAGGATTATTGTGTTTTTGCAATGATACAATTTTAAAATAAAAAAAATTTTTTTGTAAATATTATCTCAAACCTATTATAGTATGGGTGGAAGTGTCAAAAATCCCTTCTTATCTTGAAAGAAGTATAGTTTCCCTTTGGCGACTATACTCGCCTTAAAGAGCCTCTCGGTCCGGTGCGAGTGCGCGTGCTGCGCGAGCAGGTAGGCGGCGTGGAAGCGCGCGCCGCACGCGCATGCGAACGGCTTCTCGCCGCGGTGCCGCCGCCCGTGGTTCTGTACACCAGAGACGACGCATTCTAATATTATACACCGTGTAACTCTAATATGCAAAACCTCTTAGGGGCTCATATACAACAACTTTTTGTATGAGACATCGACTAACTTGATAACGTTAGTATCGGTATATGGATGAAAACGTATTTTTTGCCATTAATGACGAAACAGTGACGTAACAGTAAGTGCACTACTGTCGCGAAACAGTGACGCACCAATGTGACGAAACGTTATAAAGGTCAATACTTCTTTCTTTCTTTCTTTCTTAACAAACTTATAGTTACAGAGAGAAATTTTGCTTTGAATCAAAAGTTCAAAACTAAGAAAATTATTAAAGTACCTAGGTGTTATACATATTTACGGGTGTCGTTTGAGCAAATTATTTAAGACTACTTTTTTAAAAAATACACATACTTCATCATCATCATCATTTCAGCCATAGGACGTCCACTGCTGAACATAGGCCTCCCCCATTGACTTCCAGATTGGCCGGTTGGAAACGGCCTGCATCCAGCGTCTTCCTGCGACCTTTACCAGGTCGTCTGACCACCTTGTGAGTGGACGTCCTACGCTGCGCTTGCCGGTACGCGGCCTCCATTCTAGAACCTTTCTGCCCCATCGGCCATCGGTTCTACGTGCTATGTGCCCCGCCCACTGCCACTTCAGCTTGCTAATCCGTTGGGCTATGTCAGCGACTTTTGTTCGTTTACGGTATTCCAGTTGGGTAAATCCAATTTTGAGAAAGAGGTCAATCGTCGAATCCAACTCGGCTGGGCAGCGTTCGGGAAACTACACCACGTCTTCTCGTCCAAAATACCTCAGTGCCTCAAGACGAAAGTCTACAACCAGTGTGTGTTACCAGTGATGACATATGGAACTGAAACGTGGCCTCTCACTATGGGCCTCATAAGAAAGCTCAAGGTCGCACAGCGTGCTATGGAAAGGGCTATGCTTGGTGTTTCCTTGCGAGATCGAATCAGAAATGAAGAGATCCGTAAACGAACACATACTTATTGCAAAAATATTAATTAAAACGTTAACTTTTTTTAATTAAAATTATGTTCTTTTCGTAGTTTCTATTAAAAATTCAATCATTCATTAGGCATAGATATTTTTTTAAACTTAATTAAGTTTAAGTTCGAGCGCTCAGCGACCTGCTTGCCATGGTTACGATATCTGTATCTAAGCCGCGTAGGCTGGAGTCTGGATCCTACGTACGTTTCCCGCGTATAACGCAGCTTTACGCGGTGGGCTAACTAGCGTAAGTATTTTGGCTTTTGTATGGGAGTGATGTATCTTGGTAACTTGTCTAATCTGTGCAAGTACGCCCAATAACGATAACAATAACAAAATTCCTGCGCAGGACATAAGACATAACCTATCCTATTATCTACCACCTAATTTTTTCATAGAAAAAATCTTCTTTTTACATAGAAAAAACATAATTTGTTAAGTGAGCATTAACGACCTTTACACCTTGATGCAACAGTGCTGCGTCACGGCTGCGATACATTTGTGATGAAACAGTAGCGCACCAGTGAAGAAACAATGACGAAACAAACATTAAAATGGTGATAACTCGATGAATACAGTGAATATATTATCAGAAATTAATGCACTACGTAGTACTAAACACATTTGGCACTATAAAACAAAGCCTTATCATTTTCAGCTTAAAAATTTCAACCACTCCATTAAACACTGACCACGTCGAGTTCTCTCGGAATTCACTTCACCACTAACTCAAAATGGCTCATTTTGTCGTTAGATCCCATTTATCCATTCATCAGATAGTTTTGCCAGCCCAGAAATTAAAAAGGGTCAGATAATTGTAATAATCAAATCTAAAATTGCGTGATGCAACAAAATTTGACGAAACAGTGACAGTTAACACAAGATTATAAAAGTAATAATTTAGAACGGTTTTAGTGGTTGTTTTCTTACGATATCTATGTAAATAATATAGCTGACAATACTGTATTATATTTTTTACCGTGAGGAAAAAATAACTGTGTATTTTGTACCTAAAACAATTTCTATACGTGAGTGATTTTATAAATTTTGGATTTCCAAAATAATGCATAAATTTAGAATACATTAGTGCATGTGTATTATATTAAACTGTAGCGGGGGCGCAACGCGAAAATCGCCCGCACCTCGTGTGACTGAAAGAATTGAATGTCGTTTATTTTGATTCCTTGCAGAGCCAGCGAGACAAAACTTCGCGAATGTTTTCTGTCTTATTCATTAAATAAATTTAAGGTTTTCAATCTTGCCTTCATACTTTTACGTGCTTAGGACCGTCGAAGATGCAGTAGTTATATACATTTTGTTAAGTTTGTTTGTTTGAAAAAAAAATGTTTAAAAAATCTTAAAAGATATTCAAAATTAAGCTCGAATGTTACCCCTTCAAAAAAGCCAACGATTTTTTACCCAAAATTATCCCGTTTTCAAGACATGAAAACAAATTACTTGAAAATATAACTATGTAATATTTAATAGCGATACTAAGTAACATAATTTTATAACGTTAAAAATAATGTTTTATGATAAAAGTGTCGATACTTTCAACGTACATTTTTAACGATTTTTAACGATTTCTTCCTGCTTCACTCGTGGCGATAGCACTGTTGCCATTCCGTGCACTTTAGGATCGATTCTGCAGCATTGTTTTAGCCACACCTAAATTGTGTTTTTCGAAGTGAAAGATGCGAAGAAACGAAATTTTGAAACTAAAATGGCAGGTCCGCAAAATTTCATGAAAGGATTATAGTTAGATAGATGACGTCGACTCTTAAAACTGGTGACAAGCTGCGACGGACGCGGCTGCGGACTCGTCTTGACATAGTGGGGTCAAGCGCTGCCATTGGTCTATCCTTCAGTCAACTTCCGCCAGCCCAAGGATCGACCAATGGCAGCGTTTGACCTTACAATGTCAAGACGAGTCCGCAGCCGCGTCCGTCGCCATCTGTCACCGGCTTAAGACTTGGACTGAACTAAAACTACTAATTAATGATAAATTTACTAAACTTCATTGTCATTTGTCAATACCGTTTTAGATAGTAAAGTTACTGGGAGCGGATCGACACTGGATTGCGACTAATGTTTAACTACGGGAATCGGGCTGCTGTTGTGTATATGTTGTGTTGTTGCGCCTCACTAGCGGTTGCCGCGATGCGGTGTATGTTTGTTTGAAATTAAACTTACGCGCATGGCTAGCTCGCTAGCGGCCTGGTAGTCGCAGATGCCGCACTTAAACTTCTCGTAACCATGCTTCGCTCGGTAGTGCTCGTTCAGACGGATCGAGTTGCCGAACTTCCTTCCACAGTGCTGGAAATTAAATAAATAGTGAATAAATAAAAAGTATAGCCCGCAACTACGTTTGCGTCTTCTGTATATGAAATCAAAAACTTTCCTATATGAATTTATTTTTATCGGTTTAATTTTTATGCGCGGATTAAAATAAACTATGAATGGCGTTATCCTCTTCGTCCTATTATTGTTGTGCCCAACAGGGTCTATAATGATCTGTTTAATGTACATACCTATTTATAACACCTATGTAATATTATAGAACGCAATAAATATTATATAAGTACATTGAATGGGCTAGTTTCCTAAAAAAATCTACTTAGTCCTTCAGTTGGATTAATAGAAAATATTGGACACGTACTTCTTCTTTACTCAATCAAACAAGAAATGATGAAGATAATTATAGTCCTTTAAAGTTCCGCGTAACGTTACGCCTTGCGACACATTTTAACAAGGCGTGACGTCACGTGCTCACTTTGATGCGCTTTATCTTTGTAATTTTTTGTTTGATTAACAAAAGAAAAAATATGGTCCAATATTTTTTGATAATCTGACGGACGGAAAATATTAACGGAAGGAGACGGAATTCTATTTAGAATAATCTTTTTTTGACCCAGGAAACTTGTCTTAACCTTTAATTCTTTTCCTAAAATGAAAGTATGTAGCTACCTGCCAGTGAAAGTCCCGTCAAAATCGGTCCGGTCCAGTCGTTTCAAAGATTAGCAAAAAAAAAAACTTTTTTTTTTATATACTTTCATATGCATTTAGTAAAAATATGTTATTTTGACATTACAAACAGACACTTTAATTTCATTTATTTGTATAGATATACATGGTGTTACGTTATTATGACTCTTTAAAGCCGAAAAAGGTGCTTACGTGCTAACATATGCATAAAATTTCTGACTTCACCATATCATTTATTCATTTATATGCATATGTTAGTACATACCTTTTTCGGCGTTATAGGGTCATAATAATCTAATATCCTGTAGATAAAATCTAAACCTGTGTGTTTACATCGGTAATAGCAGATATATTTTTATGCAAAACAATTTGCGATTAGCGATTTTTCAGGAGATTTATTAATCAGTGCGACGCGAGCACGCCGCGTTTATTTTTTTGACTAAAAATAGTCACATTCGCCTGTGCGGTAATATCATGCAAGATTTTATCGTCTCCTAAGCAAGACAGCTAGAAGTATCTCTTCGTATGAATCTATCGTGTGAATAAAGAAAGCCGATAACGGTAACAACCGCTAGAAAGAGCTGACTCTAAGTATAAATTATATTTTCAATTTCAATTTCAAAATGTCTTTATTTCATTATATAAGTATACAGTTAAACAGTTCCAGTGTACATTTTTCCTCCTAGAATGTTATAAAAATTAACTTTAAATTCGTTTATTAAGCTGTTGCGCTTGTTAAAACTTTTGAAAAATATACATTGACACCTATCTACGAATCGTAATCTACGTCTATATAAATCTGTATGAAGCAGTTGACTATGCAAGCTTTAGTTTAGCATTACATTTGTTACCATAATAATCTGATTTTATAAGCAAAATGGAAAAAAGAATCCAGCAGATAGGATTATTGTGAAGGTAAAAGCATAAAGCAACCAATTAGTGGATACAAAATAGCAAACGAAACGGCAACAAAAGACCGGTCGTAGGCAAGTAAGCTCGTCAGAAAGAACAGTGGCCCGCGCAGGACCCCGCACTCACGCGCACGCACAGCGCACGTCATTCGATCTATAGCAATGAGAATAAGATCGAGAAAAGCGCGCACGGCACCCGCACGACTAGCCGATACCTCCGCCGGCCACAGTAGCTTAGCTATACATCATCGCACTCGAGAAACAAGTGATGGGGTAATTTATATCGATTGTATTTATCGATAAATAATAAGTTTTTCTTTCGTGTTTTGCCGATGTTATTAATATATTTGTTTTTACTATGTTGATTTGTGTGTAGATAAAATTTCTTTGATAATTTATAAATGAATTCATAGAGGGTAGGAAATTTAATTTTAATGTGTAATTTCTGTAGGTTTGTTCGAAAACGAGTATTAAAGGCATATTTTAATGCTTTGTTTTGTACAATTTGCAGCCTGTTATAATTAGTAGGACATGTACTGCTCCATACTGGACATGCGTAGGTGATGCAAGGACGTACCAGTGTGCGATAAATGCTAAGTTTAGTCTGGCTACTGAGACAAGCTTTCCTGTTCAGGATAGGACATAAGGCATTTAATGCTTTAATGCCTTTGAGCCTCAAGTTCAAGGTATTATCGCTCCAGTTAAGTTTCCTATCCAGTATAATACCTAGGTATTTCACGGAGTGGCTCCACGGGATCTCATGTCCTTCAATTTTGAGGGTTCGGAGGGGGAGGGAACGTCTTCTCGAAAACATTATTGCTTCCGTTTTGGAAGCATTGATTTTTAATTTCCATTTGTTAAAATATGTCGTTAATAGGTCGAGCGATAATTGGAGCCTATCAATTATTAAGTCAATGTCTGAGGAAGAAGTAAACGAAGCTGTATCGTCGGCAAAACATGCAAGACTAGTTCGTGTTTGTATGGGTATGTCATTTAGGTACAGTAAGAAGAGCTGCGGGCCAAGAATTGAACCTTGGGGTACGCCTGCTGGGACTAATTTAGGTTCCAAGGATGTGCTATTTATCTGTACTTTGAAGGAACGATCTGTTAGATAAGAATTTATGATTTTGATTAACAATAAAGGAACGCCAAATTTAAGCAGTTTGTGGATGAGTGCTTCATGCCAGACCGTGTCAAACGCTTTCTCAATATCGAGAAGAAACATGCCAGTCGATTGGTTCAAATTGAGGCAATGGGACACTGATTCGGTCACTCTTGCTAGCTGCTGGGTAGTTGAATGAGACTCCCGAAACCCGAACTGCTCGTCAATCAGAATATGCTGAGTGGCCTGTCGAAGGCGGCAATATATAATTTTCTCAAAAAGTTTGCCTAAGCACGGTAGTAGGCTAATTGGGCGATAACTAGCGGGGTCAGTCGGATCCTTACCGGGTTTATGAATGGCAATTACTTTTGCTATTTTCCATTGATTAGGAAAGTAGGCCAAAAGTAAGCAGGCGTTAAAGATTTTGGTCAACAAAACAATGCATTTTTGTGGCAGCCGTTTGATAAGATTATTTGAGATTGCGTCTGGTCCAGCTGCTTTGCGTAACTTGAGGGTGGAATATATATAATATAAATTATATTAAATGCTCACCTCACACACAGGCCCCAGGCCTTTGTGCTTCACGGCCTTATGTAGTCTCAGACTAGATCTTTGCATCACTTTTTGACAAACGTCGCATTCTGTTAACTCGCGACCCTAGAAACACGTAATAAATAAATAAATATGCACCGAACAAGACAACACACCAAACACAGACGACCCGATTGGTGTAAAAAAACTTTTAATAACATCTGTTACTTAGCATTCGTGACTTAAAAACGAGCAGTTGTTGATGTACACTAACGATTCGTTAAATATAGGAACGGCATTGGTAAGGTGTTGTATTTGAGCACCAGAAACAGCCCCAAAGAGGTTTTGCGTTATTTTAATACCAACTTGTATTTGTGCCAACCTTTTGATAAGGCTTCCTCTTTTTCTTAGCGGTGCAGGTGGGGACGTGTTCTACGAGGTTCTGTCGATCTTCGAACTCAGTCTCGCAGTACTGCAACCAACAGTTTAAGTCATGTAAATAAATAAAATAAAAATAGCCCAGACAATAATAGGGGTCTCTAAAATCCATAAATTACGTCTCACGATGATGATGTTTCACGAAGTGTGACGTTGTGTGCCAAGGGGTTCGAGGGCTTTTTCGTGAAATTTAGTAAAAATTGTAGTAGTGTAGTATCTAAAGGTAGACTCGAACAGCTACTATAATTTTTCAAATTAAAAAAGAAGCTGGTGGGACAATAATCTTCGGATTACAATCAATTGTACCACTTTTATTGGATAAACTGTTTGATATGGGAATTAGAGGTGTAGCACATGATATTTTCAAGAGCTATCTTTCAAATCGCTCTCAATGCGTCATCATTGATGGCTTGGTTAGCCAGGACGCTACACAAACTTTTGGTGTCCCACAAGGCAGTGTGCTTGGGCCTACGCTTTTCACTATATACGTGACAACCTTTGTAAACGCACACTACCTAATTGTAATATCATAACCTATGTTGATGACACGGCCTTACTTGTCCATGGCGATGACTGGTATGATACCCGCAAAAATGCTGAGTCTGCGTTAACAGTCATTATGAAATGGTTTCACATGAACCTACTAACCCTAAATGTTGATAAAATAAAATATATTACTTTTGCCCCTAAGTCGACCACCCTTCCACCTCACTCTTTCTGCCGTTTTGCCCACAAAATGAACCCTTCAATTTGCCACAACTTTGACTGCATGCAAATCACTCGCACGTCTCATATAAAATATCTTGGCGTGTATATTTATAGTCTCCTCTCTTGGACTGAACACATTAACGGTCTTGTTGCTCGTGCTAGGAAATTAATTTACATCTCTAGAAATCTTAGATCTACGAGTATTCTTGACTAAAAGACGCTCAAAACTGTCTATTTCGCACTAGCTCAGTCAATACTATCGTACTGTATTTCAGTATGGAGCAGCTCAGAGAAAACCCTTTTTTTGAAACTCGAAAGAGCTGAAAGAGCAATACTTATGGTCATGTTTTCAAAACCCATCCTCTTCCCTAGTTGTTAACTATACAGCATAACGGACATTTTGACTGTCAGAAAAATGTATATCCTACAGGTTGCTCTTCGAAAACACGCTCGGATTCCATATACGAGCAGTGTTTCTAATAAGCCAAAGAGACGCAGAACAGACAAAATATGTGTACCTAACTAACTACACTCGACTTGCTTTGGGTAAGCTGCAGTTTTATTATATTTTACCTAATCTGTACAATAAAATAAATAAAATAGTAAACATTTTCCACTTAACCTCGCCTTGAACATAAATCTCTAATAACTGTATGGCTTAAGAACTTAACATACTCTGAAACGGAAGAATTTCTTGGGGGTTGCCTGTGAAATATTTTACATACACACAACTCACAAATACACAAACACACTCGCATACATACACACACACACGCACACATACTCTCATCCTTTTTTTTTTCTATCTTTTTAATGCTTGTGTTAATTAATGAATATAAGATAAGATAATTTCTTAACTTTAGTTGTTTTGCTGTAATATTGTATAATTCTGTAATGTTGTGTAACTTCTGTCATTGTATTTGGAATAATTGTTCATTCATCCTTAATTGGGGTGGGAGTTAATGAGCGCGACACAGTTTTTCAAACTATATGCGGACATTACCGAACACTGAATTTCTGCAATTGAGTTAATTTCCAAATAAATGAATTTAAATTGAATTTGAATCCATTCTGAGGGTAAGACAAAAAAACATTTTTGCTGTGGGTCAAAAGTTTTTTTTTGCAACCATTCCTTTCTGCCTACTTTTCGACATCACGTCGTTTTAATGATTTGACATTTGCCTGCTATGTTAGCTAAACTTAACATTTTATGTTACTGTGTTTCTTGTAAAATGAATAAATTAATCTGAATAGAAAAATAAAAATAAACAAAAACCCTTACCCTGCACCTTGGATTGCCAGGCCCGTGCATAAGCCGCAGATGTCGATTCATTTTCTCTCCTGTAATTCGACTATCGCACAAGTCACACTTTACCTTGCTCTCGTTTAGCTCTGGGTGACAGATCTCAATGTGGCGGTCTATGCTTCTGTGAAAAAGTGGTTTCTTTGAAATAATAATAAATTATCTTTTACCTACTTATAGTTTTTAGGGTCCCGTACCTCAAAAAAGAAAAAACGGAACTCTTATAGGATTACTTCGTTGTCCGTCTGTCTGTCTGTCAAGACCCTTTATCTCAGGAACGCGTGAAGGTATCGAGTTGATATTAAAACCATATACTCAAGATGTCAACAATCCCTTGAACCTGAGAAAACATGCCGAAAAAACTTATATTTCGACACTCTCAAAGGAATCAAAATTTATAGGGTAGGGTTGATTGGGAACTATGAAATTTGGCAATAAATATCGTCATATACACTGTGTACTACATGTACAGAGGAAAATCTGAGAACTATTAACCTAACTTTTTAAATTAATTTGTAATTAAACTGCGAGACTGGATTCCTGAACTATTTATAATATGTAGCTCTAAATTTGTACGGAACCCGAGGTGGGCGAGTCCGACTCGCATTTGTCCGGTTTTTTCTATTCAATCAAACAACAAAAACAAGTTATTAAAAAAAAACGACTTCAAAACACTAAAAAGCTAAAAATAATCCTAACACTTAAGTACCTAATTAGTTACTTTTGGAGTCGGTGCAAACAAAAACATTGAATCTCTCATCGGCTGGCACCGACCGATCCATGGGTATATATTTTGTTATTTTCTCAAAAACTGCTAAATCAATTACGATAAAATTTATATGGGACCACCTCTGAAGTATGATCTACCAAACAAAAAAAGAATCATCAAAATCAATTCGAATCAATTAAAAAAAAACAGTCGAATTGAGAACCTCTTCCTTTTTTGAAGTCGGTTGAAAAAATAGCAGAAACTTGATTTTGTAGATGTCAGTTACTCAATATCAGTATTTGTGCCTGCACCGCAAACTATCCAAAGTAAAGCGTAGCGTATTTTAAGTCTATGATCCAAAGTACGAACATTTAGCTGTGAGTTTTCATGTAGGATTTCTAGAGGGTGTATGTTAAGGGTGGGTCGGTAATATATGGAAAAAAAATATATTTGCGAATATACTTTTTTTAATAGTTATATTATGATGACCTGCTAACAGGTAATGTCAAATCAGGTTTTTTTTATTTCTATGTAGTCGCCTTCATACCGCTCATCTAGTTTAAAAAATCGAAATTTCACTTAATTTACCACCTGACTGTACGGCAATTTTAATTATTACAAATCATGTGTGCATCAGTTAAATATAAAAATTTAAGAAATTGAACGATAGGAAATTGTTTTTAATTTAATCAGAAATTTTTAACTAAAATATAAATAAAATACACTTTTAGATAGCCTTAAAATCTTGTTTGCTTTCAAATTTAGGCATGCGTTTTCGACTCTCAATTTTTGTTTTAATCAGTGATTCCCTGGATTTTTTATCACATAGCTGTAAAGATGCTCCTGTGACAGTTTTTACTGCCCTCTCCACTGCTTGTGTGTGACAGGGAAGTCGTAGAAAAAGGACATCGTCATCGCCTCCAGACTCCACCAAAGACAAAAGAGTTTTACTTGGAACGTTGCTGAGAATTGGAGGTTGAAAGTACCTTTGTTGCCAGTCGATCAAATCAATATAAGACGAGGCATTCATATTAATCTTAGGTACCTCAAACACCCGAAGCTGTCCCGAATAAGGCACTTCTCTAGCCTTTAAGATTCGTCTACCAGCGAGTCCTCTTACGTGTTTCTGATCATCTGACAACATGGATAGTAGGAGGTTTTCAGGATGTGCAAAAACTGCATTGCGCTTCAGTACAGGATCGATTACATTCTTCAACTCTAGTGGAAGATATCTGGACCAAGATATTAATCTCCAAAAATGTCTAGCCCCATCTTTGCACGTTGGATGTCTCTTGATCTCAAACCAAACCGGGGCGTAAACTTTAAGCACATACGTAGCAAGATGTATCAGTTTTTCACTTTGTTTATTAGTTGAGACATATAATCGCAAAATTCGGTTGGCTTTGGTAAGCCACCTGGCGTGAGACATTTTGCCCGGGCTTCGTAATCGTAGGCTAATGCCTAATCAGAATGACATTCTCCTCTCATAACTGCTGACGTGATTTCGTACAGATAGCGTTGGTCTGCGCTGAGTTCTTTGGCGTCTGATATGTCTGGTAAAACGCCCTCAATTTTTTCAAATGCCACAATGTTTTGCTTTTCACAGTCATCTAATAACTTTCCAATAACTCCAGAATACGTTGCAGGTCCTGTGGTGGTACCATCGAGTTTCGAAAACAGGTGTCTCAACGGCAACTCATTCATGTGTAATAGACAGACAATCCATTGAAGTGGTCTATATAAACGTTTTTCTGACAGCCGAATGACTCCGCCATATTTTCCCGTATTTACGACAGTTCCGTCACAACCAATAGCAACTGTATCATCCGAAGATATATTTAGATGGCTTATTAATGTCTCATGGATTGCGCCAATGATTTAGCAGTTCCATCATGACTTGGAACGGCATAACCGATATAATTCGAGCCTGATTCCTTAAAAACATTTATAATAAATGAATTTCTTAATAATGTCATCAAAGTAATAAAGTGATGTTTTAGGCTATTTTCTCAAAATTGAAACTGATTGCGCGGGTAATTAACGGCAAGAAAAATAAAATTAAAAAATACTACGGTATTAGTTATGAGCTGGGTCACCGTTTCCGCGCTATTAAAAATTAAAACAATTTTTTTTTACGTTAATGGCTTAATAATAATGGTCTTAAATCTTTAGTACAATTTCCTTGGCGACAGAAAAAAGTGTTGGTCTACCCTCCAGAAAAAAAACGACTATTTTAAGTTTAGATTTAAAAAATATACAAATTTACATATTGTTTTAATTCGCATAGTTTTATTTAAAATGAATTTTAATGTATTATTTTGACTTGACACATTTTTTTAAAAATTTATTAATATGACGATTTACTCTAATGATTACTTATTAATATTATTGTATACCATGAATGCAATTCCCTTACAGGGTCCATGAGTATGGTCTCACACAATGTAATAACACCTTAATGTACACTTATAAATGAATATGAAAAAATATGAATATATTAACTTAGAAGTTTGATTTTTCCCCCCAAAGAACGCCAAAGAGCATTTTTTATCCATCCACTGCCAGCCATCTTCCTTAGGTCGTCGGTCCATCGAGCTGGGGGGCGTTACGTTAACCAAGACGTGGTCTCTACTCGAGAACCCGTTTATTCCACATTTCATCGTTTCTGCGATAGATGTCGTCTGACATCTGTAGCAGAACCGGTAAAGATACCGAAACCGATGAAAAGACCTGAGTATACAGGGTTACATTGCAAAGGGGTGCCAAGTCTTTTTAATTATTCCTATCCGCTTTAAAAATCGTACCCGTGGATAATTTCACTCATTCATGAAAAAATTGCACCGCCGTACCTACGCCTCTGATGAATGACCACGCGGCTTTCGTAACTCTCTATTGACTTTATTTTCGGATATTTTAAAGTAATTTTTTTTCCTAACATACGATTATTAAAAATAATAACGATTAAGACACTTCTTTATATTGTTTCCTAGATCTAAATTTTTTTGCAATGTAACCCTAAATAGTTTTAAATTCAACTCGATACCTCCATGCGTTCCTGAGATAAAGGGTCTTGACAGACAGACAGACGGACGGCAATAAAAATCTTACAAAAGAGGACGAAGTTTTTTGTCTCTAGAGCCCAAAATAAATGTAAATGTATTATTTGTTATTATGATTTAATTAAAACAATCCATAATAATGAAACCAACACTAATCCTGACTTAGTTGCTGACATTTTAATTGACCATTGACACAAATAACTACCATTACAAATCTTGATGACACCTTACCTTGAATATATAATAGGATAAATCCCTTAAGTATGCAACAACAGCTCCAGACAGAGCATATTATTATACCTACATCCTTGTGACCCTGTGAAGACTATTAAAATTATAGGATCTATGAAACCGACCCAAGCAGTTGGATATGACGAGTAACATACAGTCATAGTTAGACAGAGCTTATACTATCTGCAATATAGTATATATTATTATCACTAGTAAAGCCGATTTTTAATAAAAATTATCTAATAAACATTAATAATTAACGACCAAATTACCTCAATCCCAATATTTTTTAAAATATTTAAAAAAGCCATGCACTCCAGATTAGCTGAAGCTGACAAAATACACGTCTACCTATAGGGATTATAAACTTGGAGTTCCTCAGGCCAGTGTATTGGGGCCACTCCTATTCCTTATTTATATCAATGACCTGCTGGATATAACAAATTATCAGTGGACGCTCTTGACGATGCCTCTATAGATATGAGTAACGATAATATTGAAAAACACAAATGAAGTCAATAAACAATAAATAAATGTATAAACTGGTTGACAGCTAATAATCTGAAAGTAAATGTTTGAAAACTATATTTCTTTTAAGATAAGAATTCAATCACATCCAAACACTCTAGCCAGAGACCTTCTGACACACCAACCGACAGTAAGGACACTGAGAAGGAGCAGGGTCCTGGACCCAACAGCATTACGCATCGCGTTTAAGGTGCCTCAAAGGACACACACCCTCCTAAAGCCCTACTCACAAACTTACAATGTCCATACTTGGATAGATTGCTTATAACGCAGTTGATGTTTTTGTTTTATGAATGTTTGTTTTTATAAGCTAAGTTGTATTTAACCAGTTGCGCTGCGCCAAATTTCACTTTAAACATAATATGTTTAAGTTATTTTATATCTCATTTTAAGTGAACTGTAATAGGTAAGTTCTTATGAGAATAAATTCTTTAAACCTAAACCTAAACCTAGAAATGGTATTATTAAAAAAATTGTTGAAATAAAATAGGCTTGATTAAATAAATCAATACACACCTAATCGATAATTCCTTCTGGCAGACATTACAATTTACTCTTTGGTTTTTGTCTTTTTTATCTACAATTTGGTATAAACTCTCATCTTTCTTGTCAGTCTTTACTTTCTTTTTAGATTTTATCCTATGAACTTTATCAAGGGACACATCTTTAACTAAATGTGTTAACAGTTTATCATCATTGTGATTGTTGTCAAGATCTACATAATCAATGGTTTCATATTGAATATCTTCTTCACTCTTATCTGTAATACCAAAATCTGAAGTCTCGTTTTTAATTATTAATTCAGTTTCTGTGTTCAAGTTGTCAGTATCAAATTCACTTTTTATTTGTAATAAATATGATTCCACATCCTTGCATTGTTTACGAAACTTAATAGCATTGTTTAGACTGTTAATGCAAATCATGCACATATTTTGAGGTAACCCATCACTAATTTCGACCTGGAGAGTAAAAATATTAAGTATAACAGCTGAGAGATTTGATAATTTACTTGAAAATTTGTTGGATTTTATTTAATAAGATTTTTATCATTATTAAAGTTAGTTATAAGTATAAATTTTTTTAAAGTATCTTTTTAATCATTATATTAATTATGTGTTTTAAGATACATTTTTAATAATTAACATCGAGATAGACTGGGTAAAAAAAGGTTGTCCATAACTTTTGAATTATATGTTACTACCTACTTCTTAATTATAAATTATTCCAGACATTTAGTGTTTATAGTGACTATATAAATTTACCTTTAGCCCAGCTATCATGAAGATTGAGATAGAATACCGCATTTCATGATTTTGAAAAATAGGATTCAGTTTGTCTGTTCTTAAGCAAGTACGGCAAATTGCCCCAAAATCCACTTTTTTAGACATCGTTCTACTAAAACCTGTAACCCTAGGAAATATTTATTTTTTGCTGTCTTGGCTAATGTTTCCTTCTTCTTCTTGTTCTTTTTGATGGCGATGAACGTATTCACCACTGATCAAGAAAAACTACGTGAGTTACGTGAGTAATTACGTGAGTGTTCACAAGATTTTTGTGACAAACAAATTAGTTTTAGTACATTTGTAGTTTAGTTTTTGACGTGCGTGACATTCACAATTTTTATTTTAAACTTTCACGGCTTTGGAGCTATCCATACAGCCAATCCTTCATTGAAGTTGCCATCATTTTAATAGAGATTATTTCACTTTGGATAATTTAATCTTCTTCCATAATCTTGTCTAGTTTTAATAACCATTTTTATATATCTTGGAATGTGGACATTACGTATTCGTAGGTATCAGTGTTCTGAAGCAAAGATGGCAGGAGGCGGGGTATTTCTTTATCTTATATCCTCATTATGCCATCTATTAAAAGCAGTCTTTGCATACTAAAAGCCGGGCATTGCAGTATTAAATAATCTAGTGTAGCTTGTTCACGCGAGCAAAATTCACAATGGTCCGAACTGATGATATTGATTCTTTTAAGATGAGCTGGAAATTTTCCGTGGCCAAATCTTAATCTATTGAATGTGGTAATAAATCTTTATAGAAGGTGCTTTAAGTATTGCATGCCAGGGTTTATTTGGGATCGTTTTTTGTATCTCAGCGTATCACTTTCCTTTCTGATGTCTTGTGATTACCCATGCTGTATGCCAGTACTTATACATCCGGAGTTTGATTAAGGGATAGTAATCCGTTAATGGAACAGGAAGTACTAAATATTGTGTTGTGTTAATGTGAGGAGTTGGTATTTTCATTAACTTGTCTGCTACTTCATTTCCTGTTATTCCGCTGTGTGATGGTACCCATAAAAATTCTATCTGCTTGTCTGTATTTTCATGTAAAATTGTCTGATCTTTGTTATGTATACATTGTTCTTGTACGAAATGATAGGATTCTCAAGTGAGCTCAGTACGCTTAACGAATCGGTAACAATGAGAAACAAGCATGTGTCTGTGCTGCCAACAAGATATTGCAATGCGGAGTTTATTGCATAAGCTTCAGCAGTGAATATGGATGTATTCTGGTCTAGCCTAAAGCATCTGCCAAAGTTCTTTTGAGAATCTTAATACGCTGCTTTCGTAAAATTGTCAGTCTTTGAGCCATCTGTATATATTTTTCTGTATCTTTTCTTTTTCATATTTACAAAATTGAGAAACTCTTGATTGTTAAACACTTTCTCTTTACAAACAACAGGTTTAGTGATTTGAATACCTAAAGTACTTAACTCCCATTTAATATTATGATCTATATTTTTGCAAACTTCATTTAAATCATTTGTGTGTTCGGTTTGTACAATCATATTATTCTTATATCTATTTAAATAGTTTCTGTTAGATAAAACCTTAATATAATACTTTTCAACTAAATATTTTCGTCTAATAAAGATCGGTGGAATACCTGCCTCTATTTCCAAGGAATTAATGGGTGTTGAACAAAATGCGCCTGTAATTACTCTAAGCCCTTTGTTTTGTATAACTTCTAACTTACGATATGGATGCTGGCTTAAGAAGTTATCATACACAATCAAACCATAGTCATATAGTGACTCCTTACAATTGCTTTCTAAACAATATTAAGTAGTTTAGGGTCCATTCCCCATGTAATGCTAACTAACGATCTCATTATATTAACATTTTTTTGCATTTTCCGTACAATGTTTAAGATGTACGAGTTAAAAGTAAATTTAGAATCGAATATAACACCTAGAAATCTTTTTTCATGTAGCTACAATATCAATATTTACAGAGCAGTATTTAAGTTTATTATTTACAGTATTATAATCCATTTTATTACTAAAAATTAGGGCAGAGCTTTTTTGAGGATTTATGTCTAGTTTAAGCTTGACTTTTTAATATAAAAATAATAAGTCAAGAGATTCATTTAGGGTAGGTACTTACAGCTTGTGAAAAATTCTTATGTGATGTATACAAAACAATATCATCTGCATATTGTAGGATAGACATATTCGGCACAGAAACATATTTATGGATTAGAGAAATATATAATAAATAAATCAAGGGCGATAGTGTAGCTCCTTGCAAAACCCCTTTGAATGCTAATTTTGGCCCATGTAAACAGTTATTTAATTTAACAAAGACTTCCCGAGAATAAAATAAACTAAAAATCCAGTGTACTTTTCCAGGTATATTAAAATAGTCATGTAATATTTCAACTAATGTAAATAAATCTGTTGTCAAAAGCGCCGGTAATATCTAAAAAGATGCTAACTAAGTTAATTGTTATTAAAAAGAGCTTCCTGAATATCCCCTCAACACTGTAACAAACTATCTGTAGTACTACAGCCCTTTCGGAATCCAAATTGGTCATGTGGTATTATACATCTGGACTTAACATAAATCTCTAGCCAGGTATTTATCATATTTTCGAAGAATTTACCAATACATGACGAAAGTGAGATAGGTCTATATGACACTGCTAATTTTGGATCTTTTTCGGCTTTTAGTATGGGAACTACAGCTATAGATTTCCAGGAGCTGGGAATAACATTGTCTTGCAACAATTTATTGAATATATTAAGTAATACACGCTTGGCAGAACTATCAAGACGTTTGATGACAATTTATGGAAAAGTATCAAGGCCAAGAGTAGTGTCTTTTTTATTATTATTTAAGGACATATTAAACTCTTGTTCAGAAAACGGTAGATTTAAATGTGCATTGCATCGTTGTTTTTAAAATAATTATCAAGAAGCTCAGGGTCAGCTGCAGATTGAAGCAAAGCAATTTTATTTAAAAATTCATTTACAAAGCAATCCTCCTTCCAGACATGACTAGTGCAGGTATTCCTATCAAAACTAGAGAACTAAGCCTGCCAATTATTTTTCTTTTGTTCTTTTATAGTAATTTTTTTGGCTGCATCAATTTTTTTATATAAAATGTAATTTTCGATAGTAGGGTAGCATCTATAAGCACGTAGTGCAAGCTTACTTTCGGCAACTGCATTGGCACAAGTTGCATTCCACCAGGGAACTGGCTTGTGACTTTGTTTGTTATTTACAGTTTTATGTACAGGTACATATTCATTTCTGAGATCATTTAAAAATTGTCGTAAGCCAAAAGAGGATTAATCTCATCAGTAATTAAAAAAATCATTAAAAAAATCTTAGGATTTGTTTGTATAACCAAACCAGTCAGCCTTTTTGTATATAATTTTTTCATGACTTTGCGTATTCTGATATAAATCAACAATAATATTCAAGTTTACTATTGTAGGGAAGTGATAGCTGCCGAGAGTGTCTTCAGAATAAACTAACCATTCCGAAGAGGTAGCTAAACATGGTGAAATAAAAGATATATCAATTGCTGAAGGCGATTGATTAGGTCGGTTGAGTGTTGTAGTTGTACCAGTAAAAAAATTTACTGGTAATCTGGCGGCGTAATTTAAAATCTGGCGGCAATTCCGCAAGGATGTCGTCAGATGATGACGACAACAGTTTTATAGGATTTTCATCAGTCTCGGATGCCGTGATGCCGTTTGCTGTGCCTCTTTGAATCCGACATTGGCGAAGTTATCGGACCGTTCTCGGACGGGCACGATCATCGAACGCCATTAAAAAAAATTGTTTATTGATTTTTAAATTAAACTAATATGATTTCTTTCATACAACAGAACGTTTGCCTATAGGGAATGACAATACATAATCGCCTACAATACGTAAATCAGTATCGATGTCGTGGTCAGATCGTAAAATTGATCATTTCATGATGTGACCGATCATTTCATAAAATGGTGGTATTTCATGATAAAGAACAGAACACGCTGCCTACATCATGATGTGGTCTGACCAGATCAATGAATACTCAGCGTTTCACGATATAAACAGCTAAACGCACGTTTCTTTTATAGTAGTTGTATTTACAGGTACTTACGTCATTGTATTTATTACACAATCCTGTGTATCGATTATGGCTTTCAATACTTTGTCGTTGTTAATTACATCAGTAAATATGTCTCTGTCAGATTTAAAAGTTTTTTTGTTTTGTGTTGGCAATGGAGAGTTTATTGCTGCTATCTTAGCTTAAGTTTTGTCATGTTTTGTTGAGTGGTGGGAAAAATGTTCCTAATGTCTGTTTATTCATAATTTTTGCTTTATTATCAATGATTTTTTGCTGCTTTATCAGCTTTGTCTGCTTTATCAGAGAGCAATGTGCTCTCCCTTGCAGTTTACACAGTGCGGCTTGTCAGTTTATGTACTAATTTATAGTGATGGGATTGAGAACAAACCGAACACACAACATTTCTTTTGCAGTATTTGGTGGTATGGCCAAATGCCATACATTTGTAGCATTTTATAACAGGTTTTATATATTGTTCAACAGGTAGGATACACAAACCATAATTTACATGAGCCGGGAGAATTATATCTGAGAAAGTGACTGACACCGTCTGCAATGGTTACAATACCTTCTGGAGTCCTCTTTGTAAATCTACGAACAGACAGAATTTCCTGAGAACTTATCAATTTGTCAAAGAGGTGTTTGCAACTTAAGTTTGTGGGGATAAATTTGATCACTCCAGTGGATTCTCATGTAGATGCCGGGATAAATGCTTTATCTTCATGTGATGATAAGAATGTTGTGTTGGTCAGAAGAGAGTTGGCATTTTTCGGATTATCAAATAATATGGCATAACGCAAAGCATTAACTCTTTTTATTTCTTTCACTCCCTTGTTGTATCGACTGAATATTGAATTTAGGTATATAGGATCTTTGTTACCAAATTTAACTGAGTCATTGACACTTTCAATCTAAACAGGAAAGAAGTACCAGGTGAATTTATTGGGTAGCTCCATATATGATCTTGCTTGAAATAAGGCGCAAGTAAGTTTTCTTCTTCTTCGTCAGACATATCTGTAATGGGTCCAGCAGCTCTTCGCTTCTTTTTTGATGAAATACCACTATTACCGCCACTGTCGGTACTCATCTTCGAAGTTTACTAGTTATTTACTTTAAATTTAACCAAAGAAAAATTTATTTAAAGCGCAAGAAAAATTAAGTTAAACCTTCTGCCTCGAGGCACTTGTAAAAAAGGTGGTCATCCTGATCCAAAAGTTACTAAATGTAATTAAAATTTGAATTTAAACATCATACATTTTGCAAAAAGGGCAGATTTACTTCGAATCATACAGAATATACAGATTTAAAACGAAAAATGGAAATTAAATCAAAGATAGAATGTCTCATAAGCAAAAAAATTTAATTATAATCGTTACTAAATAGACAAACTTTAGTTACAGTTCTGAAGAAAAACTACAATTAGAATAAATAGTAAATAATGAGTTTAAAAACTCAAAACTACGTTTTACTGGATTTCGAGAAACGCTGCGCCGAATCATAATTCAATCCAGCAAATTGTGTGAGGCGTCTGAAAGAATCGGAGCCGCGCAAGGCCAGGTTGACGCAACAAGGCATCGGATTCTGCGCGCGCAGTGAGATGTCCCCCAACTCAACTACTGCTCCGTACTGCTACTGATCCGTTTTGTCCACATAGTCACAGAGCAATTTAATTTATATGAACTTATTTATTTGCTAATAATACATTAAAAAACCATTAACATTAAAAGAAAAATCTAAATATACAAAATGTACGTATTATTATCCTACACTACACACTACACATTTATACAGGGTGTCCCAAAGAATAGTGTCAAGCCGAAGTCCAGAGGTAGAGCATCAGAGGTAGAAGTAGAGGTGATTCGGATAGCCCTAGTAATGCTTTAACTCTGGACTTCGGCTTGACACTATTCTTTGGGACACCCTGTATTTACGCAGTCAGATATTTTAATAATAGAAAGAAACCTATAAATAAAATATGTAAGTTAGATATTATTAATAGTCTGTCTAATGCCGGTGACAGATGGCGACAGACGCGGCTGCGGACTCGTCTTGACATTGTGAGGTCAAGCGCTGCCATTGGTCTATCCTTCAGTTAACTTCCGCCAGCCCAAGGGTTGACCAATGGCAGCGTTTGACCTTACAATGTCCACACGAGTCCGGATCCGCGTCCGTCACCGCTTGTATGTGCTTATAAAACGCTGTTTTTAAGGAAAGGTGCCCAAAAGGCATGAATAATGTAATACAAAGTTGTACTTGTTATATGTGCTCATTATAAAAAAAAAGAGGATTTATCTGATTTTATTATTAAGTGTACCTTAAAATAATTATATTTAACTAAGTTGAAACCATTATATGACCAATTTTTTTAACATTTTGTGTGGATGTTGATGGTTGATTGCTCAAGTAGAAAAAATTTAACAGATAGGGCCGATTTTCAACAGCCAGATAACTTTTATTTAAAGAATAAGTTTGGCATGTTGACAGTTTTCGTATAGAAAATGTGTCAAAGCGTCACTTGTGTTCGTTGGATAAAAGTTATCTGCCGATTGAAAAAACGGCCCTAAATTTAATTAAATTTATCCTTTTAAATTTTTTAATGTATTTTTCAAAAGGTTTTTTTTTTTTTGTTTTTATTTTGTAAAATATTAATTCGACTATTTTATGGTTTTTGAAAATGTTTTATCAATAAAATGCTATAATAATATGTTGTTTTATTTAAGTAGTCTACTTTTCGCTCCTGCAAGTCGCTTTCAACGAGCAGGAGCGAAAGTAGTCTGCCGAATTATTAATAACCGGTAAACCGGTACATTAAGTGTACCGGTCTGAATACCGGCAACCTTGATATAATCTGTGGTTGTATGTCAGCGCCATATTGCTACACTAGCGCTTGTCAAAGTTGTCAGTGGTGGTGCAAAATTTGAACTGTCTATATCGTCGAACCAATCATAGGGTCGCTTCCAAATACTTCCAATCTGTCTTTAGACATATATTATTATTAATCTGTGGTTTATTGGAAGAATTGTGTACTGACAATAAACGTTTTTCGGTTTTCTATTTCCTTCAATTTGTGCTGTAATAATAATAATGGGCAAAGAAGATGTTGCTGCGAAAAAGCGTCGGAAATTGAATTCAAATTCTACTGCCAGTGATAGTAGTAAACAAGGACCAACTGATGTGTATAAGGTTAGAATTTGCAGTGTAGCTTCATGGCTTTCGTAAGACGATGACTAAACTGTTTGTGATCTAAATTAATTACGTTACAAAATTGTTGTTACTATTTATTGTTACAAAATAACCATAACAGCTGGGTAAAGGGCTCCTCCTCTTCAGATTCTAAATTTACTTCCATCTGATTTTATTCAGTACAATAGTGCTTAAATCTAAAATGTTATTTTAGCGCGTAGTGGAATTTGAGGAAGCAGAGGCACAGTTGCGGCCGGCCGAGAAAGATGCGCATTTATTTAAAAAAATATGTCAAGATATCAGGCATATTTTTGCTGAGATAGCAGAATTGAAAACTAAAGATACAGATGAGGTCAGTACATTCACTTTAAAAACAATTTTGAATATGTATTTCTAAAACATTACTAATTACATCCTTTAGATGGATATCTAAGAAACTAATATATTTTTTTAAAATTTTGTAGTCTAAGGAGAAAATAAATACTAAGCGAGTTGAAGCTTCTTTACATTTGGTAGCTCTGAAAAAACTCAATCGCTTGGAAAAAGTACGAACTAGAGCTGGTCGTGATGCATTACACAAAGAAAAGCAAAGAGTAGACTCTACACATCTACATCTACAGAACTTGTTGTATGAAGCTGATCACCTAAATAAGGAAGTCACTAAATGTCTACAATTCAAATCTAAAGATGAGGAAATAGAACTTGTGCCACTTGATGATTTTTATAGGGATGCTCCAGCTGAAGTATCTCGTCCTGTAAGTAATCTCTTGTCATTTAAGAATGTATGTTTTTAGGTTTATCATGGAAGCAATAAATGATTGAGTGTATGTACTGTACAGGTCCCATATCTATTCTGCTTATTTTTTATAATCCTTATCATATTTTTACAGGATATTACTAAATCAGATGAACATCAACTGCAACTTGCGAGACTTGAATGGGAATTGCGTCAGCGTCGTGAACTGGCAGGTGCTTGCAATGAGCTTGTTGCATCTAAAGAAAGAGTGGCAGCGGCCATTGCTGCTGCACGCTCCAGGCTTGATGCTCTTTCACCTCATCTTCGAGATGTTCTCAAAGCAACTAAACCTTTGCAAGAATGTTTAGCTCTGAGGTTGGACGAAAAACGTGATGAAGCTAGAATAGCTTCCTTACTTCCTCCACCATTATTTTTACTCTTTGCCAATGCTAGTGCTTATTCTGATGCACTTGGAGCCAAAACAGTTACAGTAGGTAAGTGATAGTTTCTCTTTTTTTTTTATTGAAACAAAATTTACTGAACCAACAATTTAGGTTTTTTTTTAATGATCACAAATGCCAGCCAGAAATAATTAAAAAAATAAATAAATGTGAAGTACTTTATAACACAATGGATATTTAGACAGTTGTGACATCACATAACAGTACATTAGTCTGCTTGTCAGTAAATCCGAAAAAGACAGAACTAATCCTTTTCACCAACAAAAGGAAGTTACCAGAACTACAATTACCAAAATTATTTAACACCGAACTCTCGCTATCTACTCAAGTGAAATATCTGGGCGTCATCCTTGATAACAAACTAAATTGGGCGAGTCACATTGAAGCTAAAACAAAGAAGGCCTGTATAGCTTTTTGTCAATGTAGAAGACTAGTTGGTAAAAATTGGGGTCTCAATCCAAAAATTACACTTTGGCTATATACATCAGTTATCAGACCTTCTCTAACCTACGGTTCGGTTGTATTGTGGCCCAGAACACAACTGACCACAGTGAAAGCACAACTCCAAAGTCTACAACGCTTAGCGTGTGTAGGAACCACTGGATGCATGAGAACCACCCCATCAGCCGCGCTCGAGTTCCTCTTAAATCTAAGACCCTTAGATCTCGTCATACAGGAGGAAGCACAGGCAGCTGCCTTAAGACTAAGAGCAAACGGACTATGGAAACAAAACATAGAAACAACACACTCAAAAGTTCTGCAGGGGATCCATAAGGAAATACCACTTCTTGAGGCGCCCATGGACAGAACACCGTGTCATCACACCTTTGATCGAAGATATAATATCAGACTCACGGAAGAATCAAAAGATAGCTCTGGCATAAATGAAGTGAGGATATACACAGACGGCTCCAAAACTGCACACGGCACTGGAGCCGGCGTCTTCTCGAATGACCTAAACATAAGAATATCAACTACCCTAGACAAATTGAACACAATCTTCCAAGTGGAATGCATTGGTATCACCAAAGCGGCACAGGTGGTTGCAGCCAGAGATGTCCGAGAGCTTAACATCAAAATTATCTCAGACAGTACATCCGTGTTAGAGTGCGTAGGCGATCCATGAGTAAATACGACAATATTTGAGGACGATGTTTATTCAACCGAAGTTCGAACACGAATGAATCAGAATACAGACGGCAGGCCTTTTTATAAGGCGATCAAAACAAGTGTCCGAGGGGAGGGTCGGTGCAGGTGCAGTGTTGTTTATCGGTCGACTGCAGGTGGTGTTTTGATCGCCTTATAGTACAATCAATTAAAATAGTAAAAATAACTAATTACGACACAAATTAAGTAATAATATTATTAATTCATTTTTAGCATATTGTTTAAATTATAATTAGATTATTCATTTGTTGGAATATTTCTAAATTACAAAAATCAGTTCTTAAATAATTAAACCGCTATCACGGCCATTCTGATGAAAAGCTCGTGCTCTGAGCGGAGATTCATTCAATCTGGAAAGGAAAGATAAAAGAATTGTGCAGACTATTATTTATTTTTAGTTGATTCTAGTAAGTTCAATATTTTTAATGATTTAAAGAATTAGACCATTTGAATAAATCTCACGTCATATTTTATAACAGTTTTGTTTGCCCAGTTATCAGACTAAATCGCTAATGTGATCCGTGCAGATAAGTGGCAAACAAAGTTTAAGTTATTTTGCCCAGTTGCCAGACTAAATCACTAATGTGATCCGTACAGACAAGTGTCAAACAAAGTTACAATAATTGTTAGTTTCTGCCCAGTTGCCAGACTAAATCACACAGTGATCCGTACAGACAAGTGGCTAATTTTCATCATCTGTTTCGGTAACGCTATCACGGTCATCTAAATTTGGTGTTGGTACTGCTCTTACTTGTTCATGTGACACAACAGTGCTCCTATCATTCTTTAAACTTTTTACCTCATAGCGATCATTTTCTAGTATTTTTGTAATTTGATACGGGCCTAAATATTTGGGGCCTAGTTTGTTGTTTGACCATTGGGTATCTTTGCATAGAACGAAGTCGTCTTATTTAAAAGGAATAACTGCAGCGCATTTTTTATTAAATCGATCTCTATTTTTGTGAGACTGTTCGGTCATTCTGATTTCAGCTTCCTTACGGATCTCGTCACGGTCAGTATTTGTTTCTATAAATTGAGTAATTCGTGCAATAGCGGGGGGGGGGGGGGGGAGCGCGAACTTTACCAATCAATAATTCTAAAGGGGAGTGTCCAGTTGCTTTAGATTTTGTGTAATTGATAGAAAGTTGAAGTTCGCCAAGCTTTGTAGCCCAAGCTCTTTTTTGAGTTTGAGCTACTGCACTGAGGTGATCTTTAATAGTTCGCATTAGACGTTCAATTTGACCATTTGCTCTTGGTACACCTTTAGCGATAGCATGATGTTCAATACCCCCGGATATAAATAGGTCTTGGATTTCTTTGCCCATTATTGCCGGTTCTCTATCCGAGATTATGCGTTGAGGGGTACTAAAGAGATTAATTATTTCATGGAAAGATTTAAGAATGAGACTTGAGGTGTTATCTTTTAGTGGGTAAATAATAACAAATTTCGTGTAAGCATCAATCGCGACAAATGCGTAAGCTTTTTGCATACTACCCGTTAGATTTCCTATCAAATCAACATGTATCGTGTGAAAAGGACCATATGTTTTGTCAATCGGATGAAGGTTGATTTGCTTTTTACCTGATGCTTCTTTACCGACTTTACAGTTTAAGCAATTATCGCAAAATTTTCTGACTCTCTTTGACATGTTTTTGAACCAAAATTGTTCTCTGATTTTGTGTAAAGTTCGTTCCCACCCAGCGTGTAAAAGGGTATGGTGGTATTCATTTATAAGATTACATACAAGAGCATTTGGTATAACAATTTTACTAGAGGATCTGCCTTTATTATCTTGGATTTTGATAGCTAATATATCATTTTTTAATGTGTATTTTTTGTCATGGTCTTCTTTGTTAACAATGGATTCTCTAATTTTATTTAGACTAAGATCTCTTTTTTGCTCTACGATAATCCAAGATGTATCTTTTGTCAACATATTAATTAAAGGGTTTCTGCTTAAAAAATCAACATGTGACATATCCTCACCTTTTCTGTATTTAATATCAAATTCAAAACTTTGTAAAAAGGACCACCATCTATGTACTCGTGGTGTTAGTTCCTTTTTTGTTCGACTTGCCTTAAGGGCATTGCAATCAGTAACCACCGTGAATTTTCTACCAAAAAGAAAATGTCTAAAATGTTTTAAAGCTTTTACAACAGCGAGAGTTTCCAATTCGTAGGAATGATATTTTGATTCTGGTTCAGTTGTTCGTAAGCTGTAATAGCCAATGACTTTGCGGCGGGAATTTTCGATTTGAATAAGCATTGCTCCGTAACCAAGAGAGCTGGCATCGGTATGAACCTCAATAGGTAAATTATCATTAAATATAGAAAGTATTAGTTCCGATATAAGGTAAGTAATAATCTCTTGCCTAATATTTTCGTGAGCTGTGGTCCATTGCCATGTGCTATCTTTTTTTGTTAACTGATAGAGGGGCGCCATTTTCTGAGAGAAATTTGGTATAAAACGACGGAAATAACTAGCGAGTCCATTAAATTGTCGCAACTGCTTAACACATGTTGGAGGTTGAGAGTTTTTAAGAGCATGAGTTTTGTGTGGGCTGGGCTTAACTTCACCATTTGAAATAATATTGCCTAAATATTCAACGGATTTTTTCAAAAATTTGCATTTTGTAATGTTAAGTGAGAAACCTGCGGCGGACAATCTTTTGAGAACTAAATCTAAGCGGTGCAGGCCTTCTTCCACAGTTTCGGACGGAATAAGGACATCGTCCATATACACAAGGGCAATAGAATCTTTATAGTCCCCCAGGGCCTTATTGATAGCTCGCTGATATACAGAAGGGGCATTGCATAACCCAAAGGGCATTGTTAAATACTCAAATTGCCCATCGGGCGTCACAAAAGCTGTTTTTTCTATAGATTGTTCGTCAATGGGGATTTGATGAAAGCCAGATTCCATATCTAGACTTGTGAAGTACTTAGCTTTACCTAATTTGTCAATTTGGTCTTGGATCAAAGGTAGAGGGTAATTGTCTCTAACTGTATTCATGTTTAATTCTCTATAATCGACACACAGACGGTCTGTGCCATTTTTCTTTTTAACTAACAGAATAGGGCTTGAGTATGGGGAACAGCTATCTCTGATAATGCCTTTATCTTTGAGATCCTGAATTATTTCTTTCACCTTTTCTCGTTCAATAGGGGCTAGTCTATATGGTCGTCGTTGAACTAAGCGAGTGGGGTCTTTCAAACGGATTGACAGGCTTCCAGTTGTTATTTTACGAACTTCCTCTTTCATACCAAAACTATCTTGGTGTTGTGCAATTATTTCATTAAGTTGAGTCCGGTGATTGTCAGTCAAGTCAGAGTCAATAAAATCAAAAGAGTTCTGAGAGGCGAAATAACAAATGTTCAGTTCCCTCTCAACAGCTATTCCATTATTAGTAATAGTAATTTTAAGACCAGGTGTTTTTAAGGTGTCTATACCAAGGATAACAGAATACGGTAATTTTTCTACAACATGTAAACTGACGTCAAATAATACTCCGTTCAAATTAGCTACAGTATGAATAACTTCGTTGGAAACCAAAGGTTGATTCGTAATACTACGCAAGTTAAGTACTTCAAAAGTACGTTTTCCAGGGACAGATCCGGCTACTTTTTGTGAAATAAGGGAGCATTCGGCACCAGTGTCAATTAAACAAGAAAGGAGTACATTACCAATGCTGATTTCCGTGCTTCCAGGTGATTCGCGCCGAACCAGGTTTGCTTGAGGTTCTCCTTTATTAGATGTCTTCCAGGTAGTTGGCTTGGAGCGACAATCCTTCGTGAGATGACCGGCTCGCTTGCAGAATTCGCAGTAGATGGATTTGCAGTCTCGTGCTCGGTGTCCTGGTTTTCCACATTTCATGCATGTGAATTCAATTCGTGGTTGTTTTGCGTTTTGTTCACTAGTCGCTGAAAACTCAGCGGGTCTTTTTCTATAGTTACGTAGATTGGCAATCAGTTCAGCTTGTGATTTAGGTGCTGATCGCAGCAGTTCTGCTTGAATAAATTTCGGCCGGATCCCTGATATGACGGCTTCAACCATTAAATCTTCGGGAGCATTTGGAGAGATTCTTGAAAATAGACGCCAAGCTTTGCTGACGTACTCAGCGTAATTTTTTGCGTCATTAGATGTATATTCACGAAATTTGTTGACAAAATGGATATAACGAGATTCCGCCATAAACTGTGTGTGTAACTCGTACTTTATTTCGGCCCATGTTGCATATTTGTGTGCATTAGTATCGGCCCACAGTTTAGCGCGTCCTCGTAGGCATGACAATCCCTTCATCATTGCAGTTGTCACAGAAAATCCTCGAAGATTGATTAATGAATCAACTTGTTTGCACCATTCCTCTACTGTCATCCGACAATCATCAGGGTCAAAATCTGGTAAGTAGATCTCGCTTAATTTCTGGCTTGCAATCGTGGTCTGAGGTGTTCTATGTTGGCCAAGAAGTTGTTGTAGCAATTGAACTTGAAGTCGTAACAGTGTAAGCTCGTTGGATTCTTCATTGTTGATGATGCGGGTATTATTTGTAGATAATGATGATGGTTGTGAAGGTTCACATGGTTAAGTTGGAGAGCATCTTCCAGGGTTTGGGTTAGGGGCGTGTTCATCCGCTTCTTCTGATGTTAGAGTGCGTAGGCGATCCATGAGTAAATACGACAATATTTGAGGACGATGTTTATTCAACCGAAGTTCGAACACGAATGAATCAGAATACAGACGGCAGGCCTTTTTATAAGGCGATCAAAACAAGTGTCTGAGGGGAGGGTCGGTGCAGGTGCAGTGTTGTTTATCGGTCGACTGCAGGTGGTGTTTTGATCGCCTTATAGTACAATCAATTAAAATAGTAAAAATAACTAATTACGACACAAATTAAGTAATAATATTATTAATTCATTTTTAGCATATTGTTTAAATTATAATTAGATTATTCATTTGTTGGAATATTTCTAAATTACAAAAATCAGTTCTGAAATAATTAAACCGCTATCATCCGTGCTTCAAGCCCTACAAAACAATATAATATCTTCGGTCCTCATACTGGAATGCCACAACGCACTCCAATCCATTGCGAAAGCGAACAGAGTAACTCTGCAGTGGATCAAAGGACACAGTGACTCACTGGGTAATGACGCAGCAGACGAGCTGGAAAAACGAGGATCGAAGGCAGTAGTTCACGGACCGGAACCACTACTGCCTTTACCTCATGCCCAAATTAAAACATGGTTGCGCGAAAGAACTAGAGAAACGCATTTAACAGAATGGAGAAACGGTAAAGGATGCAGGCAAACAAAAAATGCAGTTCCGGTAGCATCAAATAAGCTTACCTGCAACCTCATCAGACTAAAAAAGGACAAAATCCGCAAGGTTATAGGAGTTATAACCGGTCACTGTCCTCTAAACAAGCACCTATTTAACATAGGTGTGACTGACAGCCCCACATGCAGAGGATGCATGGAGGCAGAAGAAACGCCACAGCACGTGCTTATGGAATGTAGGAGCGTGGCAGATCAACGGCATCAGATCCTCCAATCGCCAGGATCTCTCCCGGAAGTCTGCAAAAATCTGAAAAGATTGCTGACCTTCTGGGATGATCTAGGATGGTTGGAGTAAGAAGGAAAAGGTAGCACGCACAATGGCCCAATCAGGAGGCTAAGTGCGGAAACAGCCCAGACAAAATAACTAACTAACTAACTAACTATTAGTCTGCTTTCTCGCAGGCTAAAAACGTAAAGATTAAAATATATTTTTTATAAATGTACTATGTACTTAGATGACATTTCTTTTAGAGTCATAATTATCATAATCAGCCCACGGCTATCAACTGCTGGACATAGGCCTCTTCCAATGCTAAAGTACCTAAGTTCAGCTTCATATATCTGAAAAATGGGGCAGTCCGGGATAGTGCTATGTATGTGGAGCTATGGCCAAACACCCATAGATTAACTCTATAATATCAAGCTGATATCTGCCAAGACTTGGTACCTAAAAGCGCATGTTAGATATCGTCCCATTTTTTTTAAATATTTACTTTTTCTCTTATAATATAATATTTTAAAAAAAAAAGCCATAATAACATCTGATCGCCTTTATCGCTATCAATTCGCATAAATAAGTAAAATATTTGTAACAAAAAAGTCCAATGTCGGCAAATCCGAAATCCGTCCCACTGTGCACCGTCGGAGTTAACCCTTTCAAACAAAAAAATAAATTTTAAAATTGGTTCTTATCTAACGAAAAAGCTGTGGTCACCATTCATGCCATCATCAAGTCATTATCAGTAGATTCTCTCGGTTGACCGATCTGTTAAATTCTAGTAACAGTCCTTCTTATATCTTAAACAGCCAGAATTCACTTGAGATAGTGAGATAACGATTATCGTCAATTAATCATGATCCCTACTTTATATGGAACTGCATAGAAAAGAGTGTTCAAGCTGTTTTTTGCTTAAGCGATGGCGATTAGATATACCCTAGAATGTAAGTTGGACTTTCTACTTTTAAACAGAAATAACAAAATCAAAATCGGCCTAGCAGTTTCCCAACCAATAATTTCAAATACAAAACAAAATTGAATTGAAATTGTTGAAATTAAGTAGGTAATTACATTTTGTTATTTGTATTTCAACGCCCAAAGTGGCAGAATATGTAGAATATATCTAGCTTTAAGACCCTAATAGTGTAACCATATTCTATGAAATAAATGATTTGATTTGATTTGAACCTATAGGTAACACACATACACACAGACTAAAAATCTAAAAAAGCGTTTTTTGGACTCTACTGATTGATCATAGAGAAAGCCAGGGGACTGTTGCTTTTTTTCTAATTAATCTTTCTTACACAGAAGAAGGTAGTTAGCTATTAACTACATGTATATTATTACTTTAGGTTCATGCATGGACATCTAATAATAAAAAAGAAGTTAAATAATAAGTTAAAGACATGAGAGATGTTCTTAATTACTAGGTTGTGACACTCATCTAGGTTAGGTTGCATTAGAACAGTGACCACAAAACCAGATCCAAATATTTTTTATAAAATTAAGTTAAAAAATAGGGATGTTGAGGTTCAGTTTTATTAATTTTCATTAATTCATATCTTCTAACCTAAGCATTTCCGAGAGAGGGGAGTGGTACCGGGGGTAGCCCTACTCCCCCCATACCTTCCCCTCACCGCCCAAATCGGGGGTGACTAATCAAAATATTTTACTACAAAATTACTTGCCTGTAAGTAATCTGTCCAAAAAATTATCTAAAATACCGCGTTTGGTACGGCTTCGCGTAAGTATTGGTTAGAAAATAGTTATTTTTACAAACTAATAGTTTAACTACTAACTTTTTGTAAAATTACCAATTTGGCAAACGAATTATTTAGTTATGTGAACATTATTAAAATAATATTTTAACAGTTGAAATATTTCCTAAGTAAAACATTTGCGAAACATGTATTATGTCAAATGATTGTTTTTAAAGTAATACGTTTGCGAAATGAAAGTTTGTCAAATGATTAGTTTTTCAAACGTTGTTTGATCATTTTGATCTGATATTGACAAAAGATCATTTTGATCTTTTGTCATACGTTTTTTGTTAAACAATAGTACCTAAACCATATAAATTATATGGAATTTAAAGGGAAAACTATCAGCTAGCCATATAGGCTTTACAAGTTACCGAGTTAACTTTTAAAATAATGGAAAAGAAAATGACTTCTAGGTGATGAAGTTAATTTCATTATTTAACCCATTTGACGAGCGTCTAGTCTAGTGTCTCGCGCACCGGACTACAAAGCCAGATGGTTGCGGGTTCGAATCCCGCAAGGGGCATGTTTATGTGATGAGCACGAGGATTTGTACCTAAGTCATGGATGTTTATTTATAACTGTTTATAAATCTATGTATGTTTATGCGTTATCTAGTCACCATAGTACAAGCTTTGCTTGATTTGGGACTAGATAATTGGTGATAGATAGGTAGATAAAACTATATTCCATGTCTCCATTGCCTACTCATTTAACTATTTGTTTCTAAATTCCAGCAATATCTGGAGATGAAGATGAAGCACGAAGATTGGAACAACAAAATAATGTAGATAGTGAATTAGTCGCATCTAACGATTCTGACTCAGACCAAGAGAATAATGATGAAGATCAAAGAGAGAAAAAAAAGCGACATCATAGGTCTTCTAAAATAACCAAAGAAGAAAAGGCAGAGGCCAAGAAGAAAGAGATTTTTCGGAAACACCCATTACATGTGCAAGTTTCGGTTATGGTGCAAGATGGAACTGCGTTAAACTTAATATTCTCATATCTTTTAAATTTAAAAATTATTGTTGTGAAGTTTACAGTTTCTCTATCCAGACCAGTGACAGGCGTGTCTGCAGCTGATGTTTTAAATGGTCTTTGTATTTTAAATGAGCTTTATCCTTCAGACACTGGAAATGGTTCTCCACACCCAGCCACTGCATATCTTCTTAAAGCTGCTGGAATAGCTGAAGCATTTCAGCATTTCATTCCAGAAATTGGTCGCCCATACATATGGGCGCAGAGAATGTGTGGTTTGGATTTTATGGCTACCATAATGGATGATCAAAAAAGCATGAAAGTTGCCCAAACTTGTCCTACTCTAAGTGTAACTACTGTTGAAAACTTCATTCTTACATTGAAGAAACGATTGAAATCTAGAGTACAACTTATGAATGAGTTACAAGAGTTGGAATCTGGCAAGATTTTACCTGCAAAAGGAACCTTATGGCCTATACGGTTATCTGGGTCTTTAACACAATGGCAATCTGTAGGATGGCCTGAATATACCCAGTCGCCATCTACTGCGTTTTTAATTTCTGAAGGTTTAGTAAATAGCAATGACATGCTTTATAGAGCTATTATCACTAGGCAGTCCGCCAAACTAGTAGCATTGGTAGCGCTTAGGAGTGATTATCCAAAAAAAGCTCCTATTTTCTCACTGACACTTCATTGGAATGGTACTCACCATGCGGGTATTAACGACGATCTAAGAGACATCGAAAGAGTAATTAATACGGACTGGGGAACTGAAGAGGGTAAATTACCAACTCTTTCTACACAGATGACAAAACTTTTGACATACTTGGATATCTTGTTGGAAACTACAGGTTCCTCAGAATTTCCACCAGACAAGGTGATGTTTACTCCGGTGAGAGGTCGTAATAGAATTAAGCCATACAAGTTTGTGAAACAGGGGACTGGAGTATTTGTTCAGTTTTAAATAAAGTTTTCTCTTATTTTGAATATAGTTTTGTATTTTACAAATGAGGTTTTTCGCTTCTCCCTTTCGAGAACCAGAACGGTTTTCCTTAAATTAAATGTTCATGTAGTAAGCCAAAATCTCTCAATTGAGGGCTGTACTGTTAAAAAAAAAAAGATTTCTTCGAGTATTTGCTATCTCCATTATTTAGATTTATTCTTCATTAGACATCGTAGCCATACTGTAGAAAATACAATACTTAATCACGTGCAAAGCATTTGGGAGCCCGTAATATACTAAACGCGCAGTCAACGTGTAGATGCGACGCCCAATCATGGGGCTAACACCCTTTGATCCGTGTTGAAAAACGGAAAACGTGCTGATCGCCAGCCAATGCGTTGGCCAATGTTCCAATACCATGGCCAACACTACAACACCACACCATCTATACCTTAACCAGCACTACATTCGCCAATTTGTCGAGAGGACATTTCTGTAAGTAACCAAAAGTCATAGTGTGTAAATGGTTCTGTTACATACAGCTCGTTAGAGAATTTCCCATAGTATATCATGCGTGTATAACATTAAGGCCATGCTCTTTTAAAATTAAAATTTTGGTGACGCACACTGAGCTTGGCTAAAGTTGGGTTGGATTAGGTAAATACGATACCTATTCCTAGTACTTATTTAAAAATCATCATCATCATTTCAGCCATAGGACGAACACTGCTAAACATAGGCCTCCCCCAATGACTTTCATTGGGGGGCATTGCCAATACTCGCCACGCTTGGCAGGCGGGTTGGCGAGCGCAGTTTTTTATAAAATTTCGCACGCAGACGCTGCTGCCCGTCACGTGCTACAGAAATTAGTTGCTTCTTACAACACTCTTCCCGTTGGCGGTGGGGAAGTGTATTCTTTACGGTAGTCCCCACACGGCACTATTTAAAAATATCTAATCCAAATACCGATTCTGATATTTATGTACTGAATTGGATAAAGGTATAATAAGTACCTACTTCGTACGTACGTACAACACCAATTCCGCGTGTAGATGTACGAACTTTAGGTCCAGCCAAATCAGTGGTGCCGACTTGTTTATCTGGCTTGTGCATGCGACCTCTGGCGCCTACGCGGCTAAAACAAATAGTCCGAAGAATAGCCCGAGTTTGAACGGTCAGGATTTTTTGTACGGGATGGGGGCATCTATATAATACCAAATCAGTGGTCCACCTTTAAGGAAGAGAACGTGTTCATCAATAAAAACAGCTTTTACAATGGGGTCAACATCGAAATCATGAAAAAAAATCGCTGCTCCATACATTATTATTAAGGTAGAGCGTTAGATTGTATAGCGAAACCAAATAAAAAATAAAAAATATGCGATTTCCATGTTGGCCCGGTAGAAAAAGTTGTTTTTATTCATGAACACATCAGCCTCCTTAGGAAATTAGCTAATTTGGTTGCTGTACAAAGCAACATCCTGTATATCATTTTAATTTCACGTGTCTTTAGGAAAAACGATATTAAAAGTAAACTAGATACTAATAGTGTTATTTAAAATAAATCAAAGTTAATTTTAATAACATTAAATTATTTAATGCAAAAATGTAATGTTAACTGCCCATGGTAATCTAATATTCTAGATTTGCGTTGGTGACAATAAAGCTTATTAAACTTGAAACTTACCGTCAAAGACTTATGATAAGGTGTAATATCTTTTGAGAAATTTATATTTTAAGCAATACAATACCTAATACTTGACGCTCGGGATTAAAAAAAAAATCTAATTCGATATTTATGCTTCTAGATAAGGCTCCCGAGGTTTTAAATAATAACACCTAGACAATAATTGAGTACATTTTAAATGTAGTTCTGGCTGTCTGAGACACCTGTCCTACAGAGTTCTCGCATATCTAGGTAGATAACAAATCGTAAGTGACGGCAATCTACCAAGGTTTCGTCGTTTGTGACGCAATACTTTCCTTGAAAAGTGATAAAATGTTGGTTCAGCCAGCTAGAATTTGACCTTTTCCGACACTTTCGATTTCAGCTTCTTAAGGGTTTTAGGGCCCCGTTTCTTAACAAAAGGATGGTGACGCGATACGTGACGGCATCTAAAGTGATTTCGTTCATTATGATGCAACATACTTCGAGAAATCTTGAAAAACGTGTCCAGCTAGCCATAAATCAGGCTGGCTGAACAATTTATTTTTCTGGATATTAAACGAAATATCACATTTTGGACCGATTTTTATATATAAAAGTCTTGTGACGCGAGGTGTGACGGCTCTCGACCACATTTGAACCTCCGTGACGCACGCGTGTAGGAGTTATTCTAAAAAAACTTGATGGTTCAGCTGTAATTTTCTGGCTGTCTGAACCACCATTTACTATTACTTCCAGCTGTTCTACGTAGCTGGAAACTCGTCTAATCTTAGGTGACGGGGACGGGGAATACGATTTGTCGTTTGTGACGGCTCTAAGTGCCAGCAAACCAAAGTTATAAGTATTTTTTTCCCATACATTGGTGCAATTACACCAACCAGGGTGACCACACTGCCCTTTTTATAGGAATGCGAGGACATTATAGTTCAAATCTAGGCAAAATGTCCACGTATGATGATGATTGATTCCTATAAAAAGAGCAGTGTGGTCACCCTGGTTGGTGTAATTGCACCAATGTATAGAAAAAAAAAGATCTCTGTAGGACAGGTGTTTCAGACAGCCAGAACTAAATTTTTTCTTTCGTCGTTCATTTGAGTTTAAAAAAATACTTTTGACTTATTTATAAGTATTGCGCACCCTAAGTTTATTGTAAAAGTTGTTCTTGAAACGAAATAATATGCCAATGTCATGATGTTACAAATAAGTATTTATTAAAAACAAAACAAAAAATTTATAATACAACAGTCTTTATTCTTATTTCAATAAAGCATTGGACATTATTTAGGAGGTGGAAATACATAATATAATAATCACAATTTGTCAAAATAAGAGAAAATAATGACTTGAGGAGGACAAATAATATGATTATAACACTCGTTTAGTATTTTCAAATCAATATCAATAATATTTAGGTAGTCTTATTTTCTAAGAAATGCTTGTATTGATTGGTCAATGAGATCTCTATAGCAATATGTCTATATTGAGATATAACTTTACAATTTCCATTTCACATAATCAACTACACACAGTAATCATAAAATGGTTAATTTACCTATGCGACTTATTTGGAAACAATACTACTGTTCTACATTTTTTTTATTTTTTTTTGTTGGTATGTTTTATGTCTAACGTGATTACTGAAAAGATATAGATTATATTTTACAAGATACTGAAACTTTGTTGTACAAGGCCTAGCTTCCAAATCGATACTTGTACTACATTTCAAATCTTAGGAATACATACAACCATTTCCTTCAATAGGGATGCAAGACACACACCTAGTCTAAATTGTAATAATTTCGAAGCGGTTACTGAATCTTAAACCAGTGTTAAAATGTTTATAGATGACTAATATTCTACAACTTACATAAACTTTTTGCACTGTACTGTACATAAAAAAATAGAATTCACTATTGCAATCTCTGGTAATCTTCATTCATTTCTAAACAATTTGTATACAGCGATTTATTAATTGTTATATTTCACTTACTCCTTTTTACATTTTTTTTTTATAATATTAAATTGTCCCTCACTGAGTCAGTTTTTAAGAACAAAATAAAATCACTTCTCATTTTGCGTGAGTGTGCTTAAGTCTATGTGGCTAGCTGCTTATTGCATTATGAGATCCCGGCCTCGAGCTTCACATCCATGATTTTGCGCGGCCCCTTGAGGCAGTTGAGCCGTCTTTGTACTGCGTCTCGGTCTGAAAACAAATAACACTAATAAATAGACGTTTAAACTGTAGAAAAACCGGTCTCCTATTTGAAATTATGTTATGCCGTTCCCTGCCTTCGGTAAGAACCACGCGTGAAGACGTTTCTACTGGTTTTTGCGAGTGGAGTGAGTGCAGCAGCACCTGCGCCGACACGTATCGTATATGATCTGGTATGTGGTATGTGGTACTGACACTTGGAGAGCGTGGAGCGGTGGTGCGGGTGCAGCGGGTGGCGCTGCACGAGCGAGTGCAGCAGCACCTGCGCCGACATGTAGCGCCGCTCACACTCCTTCACGTCGCCGAACAACTCCTCGATCGCCGCCATTTGACACTGCAGTCAGAATACATTACTTTATCTTTGTTCTGTTCTAAACAAAATACACACATCAAAAGTATCTAGACATCAAGTAAGTTTTAGAGTATCGCCGCAATTTAGGATTATTATTGAAAGTTGTAACTTTTATAGATCGTTATTTATTCTTTTTAGAGAAATTCACAATTTGAAAAAAAAAAAACTTTAAATGTTGATTAAAAACAAAAAATGAACTGTCAATAATAGAGTTTTTACAAAACTATTACAATTTCTGCATCGCACTTGAAAAAAATTGCATCGATATGGAGCGACGACATAATTTGACACGAGAACAGATGATGAGAGCCGTCGGAATGTTGCAAGCTGGTTCCAGGCAACGTACTGTGGCTGTCGCTACGATGTTAGCTACAAGGTTCTACAGCTCTTCAGGCTTGCTGATAAGCGACCAAACCATCCGAAATCGTTTACGTGAAGTGGGTCTGGGTCTGGTCCGCTGAAAGTTCCACCTAGCACCCCACAATCGTTGGGCCCGTTTACAATGGGCTCGCGAACACAAATATTTGGAGGAATACTGGCGTTGTGTTAGTTTTTCCGATTAATCTTGTTTCGGTATAAGGCAAGATACAAGACGTACTCGAGTTTGGCGGATCTCTGGACGTCAAGAACGTTTGAAATTTAGTTAGGAAGTTCATTCATATGGAGGGGGTACAATAATATAAGATAAGATAAAGATAGATAAAACTTTATTCTGTGTAAATCTTAGCATTAATTTACATGAAAACTTATAATAATGGTTTGAGCCGGTATTTAGATGAAACCAATCTCATTTGGATCAGGGACAACCTTAATGCTCAGATTTATGCGGAGAGGATTGTTTCAGATGTCATCATTCCTTTGCGAAGCCGGTTGGGTGATTTGTTTCAACTAATGCACGTCCACACACAGAGTCGTAGCATGCACTCTTGCCGATGCTAGCATCAACTTTCTGCCGAGGCCTGCTCAATCGCCCAGAGCTACGCATGGAATATGCTCTAACGAAGAGCTCTGCCGAGTATGGATGCCGTGCATACCCCACAACTTTTTAACTTGTTAGAAACAACGTAGGAGTGGCCGCTCAGGTATCTCCTGAAAGTGTTTTGATGAACTGATTTTAAGCATGCCTAAAAATCCAATTTTTTGTCTATTTTTTTCCTTTTAATTGATGACATTACTAGGGTTTATTTCCTAAAATTTTTTTTTTAATGATAGTTTAAGAAAATATAAGGATAAGTTCAAAACTTAAACATAGGAATCAAAGTAAGAAGTCGGTCTGGAAGACTAGATTTGGTTATTAATTGGTCAATTTAAAAATGTACTTGATCCCTAGACACTTTTGATGTGTGTATTTGCAAAATCCCAGTGTTTTTAGGGTTCCGTAGTAAACACGGAACCGTTATAGTATCGCCATGTCCGCCCACCTGTCTTTTTGTCTGGGCCTTAGCGCAGAGTATTTAGTACTAGTTTTTTTTAGCCCAAATAAGTTATATCCTCTTTTCGTTGAATAATTTGCTCAACTTCACAGAATCAAACACTGAAAAGGTAAGGTATAGAGGATTAATCTATTTAACGATTCAGCTAGAAACCCGACGTTTACGCGTTATCCTTAAAAAATAGGAACCGGTTCCAGCGTAAGCTTCACTTTCGTTTCGTTTTTTGAAACTGATTGTAAAGACGTGAATGATAATTGAAACAAAATAACACGTGATTTTAAAGGTAACTTCTTATTCTTGCATGTGGCGCGAATGGATTTTTCATATCATTTCAAAAATCAAGGTAAATCTTCAAAATAACTACCCTTATTTGAGTTACGTTTGAACATCGGTTTACAAGAGACTACAATTCTGACAATTCGATTTTAATATTTATAACAATACTTTTAAAATAATAAAAAAAATATATATATGGAAAAAACAAAAATAAAAGTAGTAAACCTGAGTCAAAGTTAACCATAAAATCAAGCGCGCAAAACCGATCGTTTTTCAAACCTAGGACGTCCACTACTACCTAATAAATTATCAATATGTATTATCTTGTAAAGGATCAACTTGTTGACGCTTTATCCCGCGTCATAGACGAAATTAGGTGCACGGCCTCTTAAACCAGCTTTTTCGGTTCCTACTCCTTGCATAACAAATAAATGACAAGAAAAGCTATTGTCTGGTCTGGTGAACCGCGCTCCGAACAACGAAGCCAAATGGTTGCGGATTCAAATCCCACAATGTTAGTGTGATGAGCACGAGCATTTGTACTAAGTCATGGATGTTTATATTTAATCTTTATCCGTTATCTAGTTGCGATACGAGGGCGGCACTAAAAATTTCGGGAATCAAGGAAGTGACACAACATTACTATTTAAAAATGTATTTATTGCTTTTCAAAGTATTCTCCGCGAAATTTGACACATTTTTCCATACTACGTAACCAATCATTGAAGCAACCATTCCATTCGGAAGTTTGGGTCTCCAAAATGGCCGTTTTGTAGGCGTCCACAGCTTCTTCAGGTGATGAAAATCTCTGATCACGCAATTTATTCTTTATTTTAGGGAAAGTATATAAATCATTAGGGCTTAGGTCGGGGCTGTACGGCGGATGATCTAATAATTCTATGTTTTCTTGCTCTAAAAACTCTTTTGTTCTGTGCGCGGTGTGAGAACTCGCATTGTCGTGATGGACGATGATGCGGCGTTTGCAGTTCTCTTTACGGAGTTCAGAAACGACCTGTGGCAAACAAATGCTAGCATACCGTTCTGCATTAACCGTTCTTTGTCCCTCAAGAGGAATAGTCGCAACATGGCCGGTTTTGGAGACAAACGTGACCACCATTTTTTTTTGCAACACTCCGTGAACGAATAATTTTTGTTGGTTTTAACTCATTTTCGAACACCCAAACTCGTGACTGGTTTTTTGTTTCGGGTTCGTACGCGTATATCCAGGATTCGTCACCTGATACGATGTTGTATACAGCATTTGAGGATAGTTTGTTCAATAATTATAAAAAAAAAAGCTGAAATTAATTCGTACAAAAAAAAGGTAAACCGAGTATTGGTTGTATCCGAGTGTAGTAAGTAATAAAAAGTGATGCAAGTAAGTAACTAACCAGTTCAATGGCGTGCTCGTACAGTATTTTATCACAGACAGCAGGAGTGACGCCCGCTTCGTGGAGTCTCCTCGATTCGTTGACGATGCACTTGTATTTGCTGTTCATGAGTGATACAACTGCAAAAACGAAATAAGATTATATTTATTATATCCGTTGACTTCTACAAACTATTAGTTAACATCCCAACACGCTAGATAAGGTATGCTTACAATAAATTGCTAAAAAATTGCTGAAAATTCTATTTAGTTAGCGTCCTTTCTTGGGGAGGCGTAGGGATGGCGATTCTTCCCAAAAAAGATCGTATAAATGTAGGTCAAAAATCGAGGCCTAGAAGATTAATTTAATAAAAATAATATTCAATTTTTTTTTAATTCAAGAAAAATATTTTATCGGTTTTAATAGCAATTAAATAAATGATTAATGCCATCTGACCATCTCCTTCCTCAGAAAAAGATGGTCAGAGAAGAGACATTAGAATAAAGTAGCTGGAACAATCTGGCAAAGACTGGCGAGAGATCGAGATGAATGAAAAAGCTTGGAGGATGTGTCTGTAGAACGCCCGAGTCACAAAAATGCATTATGCATACCGATCAAATTAATTGCTAACCAGACATGTATTCTTTGCTGACCAATCGTGAACCCTGCTGATCAAGTATGTACTTATTTTGCGGATAGACTGTTTATTTGGCGAACACATATTATTTTAAGCTAAGCGCAGTAAGACTATTTATGATTAAATTACTGATCATTAACAAGATTATTTGCGAAACAAGGATTGCCGATTGTTTATTTTTCTTGCATACAAAATCTTTGAATGCTGACAAAATGATTAAAATACTGTTTTTTTTTTTGGTTAACCAAATTTTATTACGGCTGACCATTTAACTACTTCTCATATTTATAATATGTAAATCAGCAAATGAGGCTAATACGGGACAGGATAAAAAGCTGGCTGTAGTTAGCTAGGCTTAGGTAGTAGTAGAACTTTGTATTTTAATCATCAATATTGAAGCCAGCTGTTAAATCTGTATTAGCAATCGATAAGTTTAAAGTTAATTAAGTGAAAAACTGTCATCTTTGATATTATGAGGTTGTTTCATTTTTTACTAAAACGAAAAAAAAAACGAATCTCGATTTCCAAGCGGCCGTTTTCAGTGGATCGATCGATTGTTTAAGATTTTAAAAAAAAATCGATTTTTAGAGTAATCGATCTCCGATCGGCAGCCCTATCCATAGAGTATGTAGGGCTGCGTGCTCTCTGCCGCCGTCGCGGATTCTTTCATTTCGGCCGACACAGACATGTGGGATATATTTCAGAACGAATGAGTTAATGTTGAATGTATGGTTTCTGGAGGATGAGTAAGCAAGACGGAAAGGTGTGTAAGCGAGAAGTATGATGTTCTTTTCAAGATAGCCGCGTAAATGTGTTCTTCAGTTCTTTTCCTACGACGTTACGAGAATAAAACAATTTCAGTGTAACACCAAGATTCATCTTTAATTTCAAAAACCTCGACACCACAGACATGTATCTGGCTGTGTTTCTCCTGTCCACCCTACGGACGACGGCCCAAGCCGAGGTCCGACCCTACAGAGGCGACCTCGAGGCCCGAGTCCGACTCACCCCCAGATCGGCCCCGCTAGACAGGAGCTCAACAGCGGTCCTGCCCGTTTCGGCAGTCTCGGTCCCGTCGGCGCCACAACTGGCGGGTTCGCCGCTCGGTACGAGTGGGGTGCCTTACGCGCTCGACACTCACACTCGGCCGGGTCGCGGAGACCGCTAGTGGGGCGGTCCTAGGCCGCTACAACTGCTCGGTGAAGTAGGACGAGGCCTACCTCGAAGGCCGGCAGCGACAGGTCCGTCCGAAAATAAAATAAAATACGTGCTCACCGCTGCGCACTTGCGGCGTGGGCTGCAGCGTGCGGTTGCGGTAGTGCATGGCGGCCAGCCGCAGCCCCGCCGCCAGCGCCTGCATCGCCTGCACCAGCAGCCCCAGCCGCACGCTCTCGTTACTGCGCTCTGCAACATATTCAATACGTTTACATCTTATTTTCGTCAGGAAAACCAGTTCATCTTTGACTATTTGTTTTGATTTTTTTATCATTAAAAAAGTTAGACGACTTTGGCAATACAAATTGTCATAATTTAAATTACTATGATTGTATAAAATAAAAATTAGGTTTTGACGACATAATGTGTCAGTGATAAATTTTTCTTTCAGTATATAGTGACGTTACCTCACACCTTTTGTCAGAATGTGTGATTTTAATAAGTTTGTGTTGTATTTATTGAGGGTAGAGGTAAGGAGTACTATCTTCGTTATGAAAAAGTGTCCGTCAAACTGCGTTGAATTATGTTAGTTGCTTTTAAAAAACGCCAAAAGTTATAAGACAAAAAAATAAACAAGAACAAAAAAACTTCAGCTCCGTTATGGAGCACCTTTCAAAAGAAGAAACAATAAATTGCTTATCATTTCTTAACGCCTAATAAATTTTATATTAAAAAAATAAAAAAACACAAATAAAATGAGGGATTTGTTGAAACGTTTAAGTTTTATTAGTCACTAAAATATTATACTTCGACATTACTCCGGCTTACTTCAATACGCCAACAACTGCTACATTCGTACCATACCCTTTGCCTACGCTAGCACCATTCAGAAACCCTTTTGGAACTGTTATTTATTGCTTTAGCTGGACACTTTTTCAACTTTCTGCCAAGAGATAGTACTCCTTACCTTTACCCTCCATAGTTGTATTCAAGTAGGAAGCTGAAGTGTGAATGTAACCAGAGTGTGAGTGAGTGAGCTCGTGCCTACCGTCGGAGGCGTCCATGAGCGCGGCGATGGGCGCGCCGCAGGACACGGCGAGGTCGGACAGCAGCTCGGCTAGCATCAGCACGAAGTTCAGCTGCGAGAACACTTTGCTGTGCTCCTCCTGTCAACCAATATTCTTTCATTATCTTATTATTCATTGTAGTTTAGGACCTTCTCGCAAAATACCTTTGTAAATTCAGTTCGCATAAAAAATAAAAGACATGGGACTATATATCTTTGGGATCTGTATACTCAGCGCAAATATAAAGATAAAGCATATCCTGTATCATATTGAATGTTGTGCAAAACTGTTTTCGTAGTGGAGTGGTGTCAGTGGAGCAGTGATGTATACATACCGCGAGTATGGTCTCCTCCTGCAGGTTGGGTATGTAGACGGGCGGCTCGGGCTGGTGCAGCTTGAGGCCGCGCAGCAGCGCGTCGGGCAGCACGCCGCGCTTGGGCGAGCCGGCCCCGGCGCCGGCGCCCTCGCCGCTGCCCTTCAGCGTCAGCGACACTGGCGGCGAGGAGCCTACGCGTCAATGCGAGCCGTTCAGACAAACGCACTTTGGACACGTTTTTGTACGAATGATAGCAGTACCACTCAGCGCGATAAGTTCTCGCATGCTGTCATTGTATTTTTGAACGCATTCGGACTGCTTACATTTGCACAAAACGTACCCAAAGTGCGGCCGGTCATAATGCCCGTTTCCTGTGGTGACGGTTACGAGTCTGTGGCCGTCACCAATAACATATTAACAGAAAAAATACGGCAGATATTGAGTTCAAGAATAAAAAGTAACTGCAATCAAAGAACTCTAAATAACTCTATATGATTATAATGGGAAAACACACTGCACATTTATCTCGATAGGTGTCGCTTTGTGTCTGATCCTGCCATAGTGATCGAAATGATCACTACGATAAAGGTTATGCTAAGTTGTAAACTTGTGTCAAACTAACATTACGTTGACATTGGTTGACAATGTTAACAATAGTTGTCAAAACCAAACAAGCTGAGCGCCATCTGAGATTAGCTTTGCCTGTGCTTCGCCATTACATGCTGCGTTTGCTATGTCGCGGTCATCCCACGCGGTCTTAATCTAAAAGCAAGAATATACTTGTTGGTCTACTCTATGTCGTCAAACTTAGTAGATCTACTATGAGTTTACGGATTCGGGCTTGTTTGAGACGTTTTATATTTGTTATTTATCACAAACCTAAAAAAAATAAATGCGCCTAATACTCTATTCCATATTTTTTGCATAAAATGGGTTTTTTTTTTTCAAATAAAACACTATAAATACAAGACATTGCGGACTCGGTACTCACCTGATCTGCGCAGCGGACTGGCGTTGGTGGGCGAGACCTGCCACAGGGAGGGCGGCGGCGAGCTGCCCGAGTTGCTGCTGCGGCGGCGGCTGGAGCGCGGCGTGCCCATTGTGAACGCCACCTGCCGGCAACGCACACCCTATATTCGCTGTCTCGGAACTGGCAAGGGCCTCACTGATTCGAACTAGGTACAGCGAGGTACATCTTTGGCTTTTCCCCCAAAGGGTTCCCATCTTGTCGCGATGGCGATGGGATTAAGACACAGAGACACCCAACATGCGCGGCGAGCCGACCCGCGCACGCCGGCTGTTTATTGGCCATTTAAAAGTATGTTATTAGACACGCCGTGCTCGCGACCCGACCTGTCGCCGTCTCGCTCACGTCTTGTGTGTGTTACGCTTTAGAGCGGCGGCGTGTGCCGCGGTGAACTAAGAGGAACCCAATGTGGAGAGCTCCCGGCAGTCCCGGTGGGCTTAAACATGGACGGTAGTTTCGGGGAAGAGTGCCGCTATTGCCGAGCGGCACAAAAAAATTTTTCCAAGGGAGAGAAATAGAAGGAAGCTTTGCCGTTAAAATTTACAGTCAAATACATGATGGCTAGAAAAGTGACGTCAAAAAGGAAATTAAATCTATAAAGATCTATCTAAAACACAATCATATACATACGCGGCTAGAACACATTATCTCATCTTACTGTATGAATATTTTTACTTTTTAGGGAGGTAAAGACGATGGAAATTTCTACGAGATTTCCAATGCTGTTAAATAAAATGTCAATAAAGAAACAAGCAATTGGTTGTATACTAGGATGTCAGTGTTCCTACTTGTTAGAAACAAACATCAAACTGACTTAGATATAATATGTGTTTGGAGCAGCAGGTACCATTACTTGATTGATTTTAACCGATTTGCACGAGACATAATTGTAGTTTAAACGTTGGGAAGGATGAATAAAGTAGCTACATGTGTTACTCACAGGTGGTGAGAGTGATCCAATGTTGGTCGTGTTGCGACTGTTCGTTCGGACGTCGATGGGCTGAGATCGCGGTATATCTTTATTGGGTACCATGTTGATGGGGTTCTGCAATATAATTAGTTTAGTCACTACATGTTACACACTATGTGCGTAGCTAATGATAAATTAGGGCGTTAAACATATACATAGATGACCGATGAAGATCGTAACTCGTGTACATATTACGTGCATATTACTTGTATTAAAAATAAAGAAAAGATGGAGATAGAGGTGACAATGGACAAGCAGATGTATGATAGAGAGTGATAGTGGATTAAATTCTAGTAAGCCACTCTCATAGCGTAATTTAGGCTCAGATGTTTTTTCCTCTGAGTAAATGAAAATAGACAAACATTATATTATACACTAAGTAATACACCTATTTAGTTTGAAGGCTGTAAGCTATATCTTTTATTAACAAAGGAAAGAAAGAGATGTACTTATGACTTTTATAGAAGCCAGAGTTCTTGTAAAGAAGAAAAGATGTTTTAATAATACAAATTGCATAGCATTGGTCAGCGAAAGTGTTATAATATAGAAAAACAACAAAACGATTCATTAATTTTATTAGTACTATATGAGATATTTTAAAGACTCCCGACTAGACTCACCCGAAACTGCAAGGCGGTGGTGTCCTGTGCAGGCGGCGGCGCGGGCTGGGCCGGCTGGGGGGGCGGCTGCGCATGGGGCGTGTGCGGGGCGTGGGGGGCGTGCGGCGCGTGGGGCGCCTGCGGGGGCGGCGCGGCGGGCAGCGCGAGGCTGCGCGGGCGCGGCGCCGCCTCGGAGCCCGACGAGGCGCCCGAGCACTCGGCCGAGCCGCTGCCGGCCGCCTCCACCATCACGAACCCGCCCAGCTCTTCGTCCGCCCAGGTCGTGCCCGACGACTCGGCTGTGAAATGCCGACCGATTGATATAGGGTAAAATTTTACTAGTGTAAAATACTTAAAGAGTTTCTCGCCTGAAGCACAGGTTCTACCTAGTTCAGACAAAATATCGTCTTCTGCACTTAGTAATCTGGGGGCACGGCAGTGCCCCCGCCAAGTCGAGCAAAAAAGCGGCACGGCCGTATCTTCCTTTTCTCGAAGCAGTTCGAAGTTATTCAGTATTCAATAATGTAATTGAGTATAATATGTAGGTATTACTAGTAAGATACATTGTGTTTTCATGCGCGGTTGCGAGGTGGTAGTTAATTTCCTAGGCAAAGTTGTTCGTTATCACGAGTATAAATAGTGTTTTACACTAATACAAAAATCATCCTTTATAAATAAATAAATATTAGACAATTAATATTAACAATAATGTTGGCTATCTACTGACAAACATCGACCGAGAGGTAGACCTTGAAAGCGATGGCGTGATGACTTAGACAATTTTCTTAAAGATCGGCAAGCCCTACCATCCTTTTAAGGTAAGAGGAGAGGTTTGGGGGAGGCCTTTGCCCAGCAGTGGAACAGAAATGGCTAAATAAAAAATGAATATTGGACAACATCACATACATTGCTCTGAGCCTAAGGTAAGTAGCCAAAGCACTTGTCTTACTGAAACAACAACATAGAAAAACTCGGGACCTTAGTTTGCTACACCAAGTCCAGTGCTCGTTTCGGCTACGGAGGTCGCCAATAAAACCAATTTATTTCTGCAAATAGGCCTGAATTAATCACTTGTACATATCCCATTTTTTTTACTCTACCGCTGCTTCGGGATAACACCATGTACACTACACGCACAGTATCTGCGTAGGGCGATGGGGGATATTTGCCCAGGGAGGGAATATAACCAATATGGATAAAAACAGATTTCTACCGCCTTTTTTGGTAAATAATAATAATGCTTTACTTCAGATACAGGATCCATATTAATAAGTACAGTGATAGTAAAAAAAAACAGTCAATACAAACTGTAGTACTAACTTGTAACAAAAAATTAAATTAAAATTAAATACCCAGGTAGAAATGGGTAGAAATAGGATTTTTACCCATAAGGGGTCACGTTTTTATAAGTTGCTTTGCTGGTAGCTGTACTACAATAATATACTGAACTCTATAATTTAAAAGATATATATTGAAATATAAATAAAAACTTTTTAAAGAGAGAAATTTTGTTTGTAACTTAACAATTCATTACTAACATGACACAAAAGATGTCTTCATGTATGTAACATTTTAACTACTGTCTCACCGACAAAGGCAGTCATTTTCTAGTATAGTTGAGTCAGTTGATTTAGTTAACCTATTTAAAAACAAAAATATGATTAGTATAACTGATAGCATTCTGATAATACTGTTTTACTTTTATGTTATAGCAATTGTTAGGTATAAAACCAATGCAATCTAGGTATATTTTTGTACAAGTGATATTTAGTCGACCAATACATTATTACTTCCTAAAATACATTAATAAAAAGACTTGCTCATAAAAATAGCAAAGCTGACAATGATTTATAGCGTCAATAAAATTGATTGAGCTCACTAGGTCCCGAAGGGCAGGTGAGGTCAGTGAGGGTTATCAAATTTATGTTTTCATTCCACATAATTTATTATTGAAAGCAATTGCTAACTCTTAACGGTTTATGACCCTTTACTGAGTATTTATCTTGAGTGTTTTTTTTAGTATTTTGTAAAAATCATATCAATGCATTTATTGATGAATCAAATAAACCTACATTTAATCAGCATGCGATACCGAAGAAACTAACGTGATACAAAAGTACCGTGTAATCAACAGCTTTTTAATGTAAATCTTATCTACCTAAAGATTAGTTTCAACAACATAAACAGATATTTAATGTTCTATTGTTAACTTAATACACATTTATTGTTGAATCTTATTTTATTAATCGACTTCATCAATTATTAATATATCAAATGCTACATACGTGAATTAATAGAACAGATTTATTATTTATGCAAAAAACAAAACCAATACATCACAATGATTATATGATCAATTGTTTTTTTTAACACACATATTTTTGAATGATGTTAATTTTTTACGATGCTGTAAAAAATACTTAATTTTACTTTTTACGAAACATTTATCATTTAACTTGGTTAACATTTCAAATCCAAGAGGACATTCAAGAGTTTTTGAAATATTTGAAGAATCCCGGCCAATTGGGCATAAAATAAAGCTTTTGAGAAGTCGATTTTTGTTGTTGTAGTGTATTAACGGCTTTGGAGATAAGTTCATTCGTCCAATAGGGATGATGACAAACTTTTTAGATTTAGATTTTAAATTTAAATTCAAATTAAGATGGTGGTAAAAAAGTATTTCTGTATTGATTTGTAATGTCGCATGACATCACGTCTAGGTAGAACTTTTACATAGAAGTGACGTCACGAGCACCCACTCCCGAATTTTGACGCGCTACTTATAGCTTTGTAATTTATTGCTTGATTGTCAAAAAATAAGAGTTCATTATTTTTTGATAATCTAACTGACGGACTACATAGAATTTCATTTTCATTATCCGTCGTACTCTTTCGTCATCTCTATTGTTCAGTTTGCCTTGCATAGGTGTAAGTCGACGAGTCTTACCAGAAGAGGTGGGCTGTGCCTTGCGCTGCGCGGGCGGCGCGTAGTGCGGCGCGGGCGCGGGCGCGGGCGGGGCGCGCGGGCCGGCGGCGGCGCGCGCGCCCATCGCCGCCGCGCCGCTGGTCGCCGCGGCCGGCGCGTTGCTGCCGCTGGTGCCAGCTGGAGATCAATCCGACGTAGTAAGAATGCTTGTAATGGATACGATTTTAGATAAACTGTTCCATTTTGATCTCGAGACGCATTGATACCTTAATTTTTTCGAACAAAATTTTACTTAAAAACTTCTTCAAAAGAACAAGTGAAATAGTACTATTGAGGGAATTTGAATGTTTTTTTTATGCTTAGGACTTAATATCAAACATATAAACTTATAATCAAAATGCTTTTTATATTGTGTGCATGCATTTAAAAAAAGAAAGGGAGAAAAGTGACGACCAAAAATTTTTTTTAGGTGCCTCGTGTTGTGAGGTATCTGAATCACCCTATGAATGTTCTACGATTTTTCGTAATTTTCGAGTTACGATTTTTTTTAAAATAGCCTATGAAGTACTACTTTTTTTTATTATTATAATGAAAGCTTAGAGTCTAGCGCATTCTCCGAAGCTATTCTTATTAGATTTTAAATTTTAAGTTGAAAATTTAAACGATAACTTCATCATCATCATTATTGCAGCCATCGGACGTACACTGCTGAACACAGGCCTCCCCCGATGACTTTTATCGGGGGGGGGGCAATACTCGCTACGCTTGGCAGGCAGGTTGGCGAGCGCAGTTTTGCTGCTGCCCGTCTCGTGCTACAGGAATTAGTCGCCTCTTACGACACGCCTCCTGTTGGCGGGGGGGAGTGTATTCTTTACGGCCGTCCCCACACGGCAACGATAACTTACTTAACATAAATTCTTAACTTTAGGTCATTTTTTAACTTTCATTACAGGTTATCAGGCTGTTTATTTTATGCATTAATGCACAGTTCACAGAGATTTAGCTGCAAGAAAAAAAACCTTTTTGCAATTTTTTTAAACTGATCCGTTTGCATAAATTCATTAAAAAAATCGTAACTCGAAAACTACGAAAAATCGTAAAACATACATAGGGGTGATTCAGATACCTCTCAACACGAGGCACCTAAAAAAAATTTTTGGACGTCACTTTTCTGGCCACCCTGTATAGCAATATAACAATAATTAATATTAACATTAAACGTGGAGTACCAACACAAAGCTTTGAACTGTTGCAGCGGTGTGGTAGCTGTATAATTACCACCGAGTCCTTGGATTTTTTAAAGTATGTGATGTGATGACGTGCGGTAGCCGTTTGTGTTTCAGATAAACGAACCACATATTTCTTTATTAAGTTGATAATAATGAAGCCATGCCGTGTAAGTAATACACAATAGTTAGGAATGGTCTTATAGAAAACATTTTATTGAAACCCTTACAAATCGACAACACTATGCAAACGTTGTTTGAGCACACCCCATGCAAAAACAGATGATTGACTGTGACTTAATAATTCTGATATTTGTATAATTTAATTGTATAAGTACCCTGACTCTGCCAAGACTCTTCTAGGAAACAATTAGTATCTGCACGGTCTTCGAGATCACTTTCCATAATGTCGGGTAGGTCCGAGTCCAAATCTAAACAATATTTACATACTGTCACCATCTTTGAAAGAAGATATACTTATCTAAACAAAGACTAAGTATCTACATTTATAAAAAAGATATCCTCCTTCTAACATACATTTATTCGAGTGACGTGGGTTGAATCGATAGGCCTGGTGAAATACCTACATTTAGTACCTATATTACGCTACTTAATAGGCGATAGGTGCAGTACGGACTGAACAGGTTTTGTTAACAATATTTCCTACAGCTGTGTCTAGAACAGAAATGTCTTGCGCAGAACGGGGAGTGCATAATTTACTTGGCATATGGTTAACATCGCAATGTTAGTCTGAAGTGTGTCGTCGTGTTTGCAGCCGGTGATTATTTTACTATCTCTTGAAAAACAAAATCTATATCGACTCTTTGCAAGTGTTCACCAAATGTGCCGTGTTTTTTTTTTTGAGTAAAGTTCATACTTCGTTTCTTAGCAATAGGGGTTGTATTTGAAACAAGAAATCTTAAGAGTTCACTAGTGTCAAGTGACGATAGAAATTAGTAAAGACAGTAAAATAACGCAATAGCACCTAGTTTCGAAATCGAAAACAATGGAACGTGTCGCGGTGTCATCAATAAGGCTACTAACTCAGGTGGCGGTATTTTTCGTGTTAACGTATCGACTATTTATAATCCAGCCTACCTCTGTGCCAATTTTCATCATTATCATCATCATTTCAGCCATTAACGTCCACTGCTGAAACCAGGCCTCCCCCAATGACTTTCTTCGGGGGAGGGGGGGGGGATTGCCAAAACTCGCCACGCTTGGCAGGCGAGCGCAGTTTTTTATAACATTACGCACGCAGACGCTGCTGCCCGTCTCGTGCTACAGGAATTAGCCGCCTCTTACGACACGCCTCCTGTTGGCGGTAGGGAAATGTATTCTTTACGGCCGTTCACACACGGCACTTTTTTCATAATAAAATCTAAAAACTAACAAAATAATTAAGAAATTACACCGTTTTCATCTAAAAATAATTAAAGTCAGACAAGTATGACAATAAACCATAGATTACATTTTTTTTTAAATATGTGTTTTATGACTTGACTTCAAAATTATAATTTGCTTAGTTATGCGGATTTTTTAAAAGTTATTTTTACGGTTTTTAAATAGATAATAACGTCTTTCATGACGGTCTCGGTATGGCGAGAAATAAATCTATAACAAAACACCGGTTCAAACTAAAAAAGAGACCTATTAGTGTCGTCAGTCAATAAAATAAAATAAACTAATTAAAATCTACTGATAAATTATAATTATCTACCGGATAGACGCTCCTAGCATGTCTATCAAGTAGGTAGATACAATAGTTGCGTCCGCGAAATAGATATATCATTATGCACGTAGACAGTAGTGGTATCGAATTAGATATTAAACAACTTACTGGATGTGTAACGCGGGCGCTGCAGGAAGGGGTGGTTGAAGAACGTCTCAAAGGGCATGCGCTCGCGCGGGCTTCGCCGTAGCAGCCCGATGAGCAGGCTGCACAGCTCGCCGCTAGTACCCGCCGGCATTCTGTTAACACATTATTTAATGTTTTTTTACTAACATTTTGTTTTGATCATTTAGTTACATTCTAGTAAAATGAATATATGATAGCCTGTTTGACCTTGACAATTTATAATTTTTTAGTCTGTCTCTTTTCATTCGGAAGTTAAAGTTAAACTAAAATAGAATCGAAATTAAGTAATAAGTGTTGCATGGAATCTTCCTTTTGGCAGTACATTTTTATAAGTAATCTATAAATAACTTTGTTCATCCCATGTTGATTTCTATACACCGAAGTTTTAACAGGTGACGATATAGTAAAATAAACTAAAATGTAAAAATATGCAATGACATTCAGGCAGTTAAGAAATTTGATTTATTTAACACGGTAACCTATTTTCGCTATTCAGTCGACATCGGTTAAACGAAATGTAATTAAATCGAAGGACATTTGTATCATCTACATATTATGTACTTACTTAGGTTGAAGGTCTACGCTATTTTCATAGAAAGCCTTTAACTCGTGTGGTGTGGTAGCTTGGAACGGCGCTTTTCCTGTTAGACACTGATACACGATTGTGCCTAGACTCCACAGGTCAGCCTTGGCATCATACTTCAACGACATTATCACTTCAGGTGCCTGTAGAAAAAAAAAAAACTATAAATAAAAGCAAAATCAAATAATTTAGATAAGGGTGTATTAAGAATTAGATGATAGCTTACCATGTACATTGGTGAGCCGCAGAGTGTGACGGCCATGTTTCCTTCTTCAAGAAACCTTGCAAATCCGAAGTCAGCTGCACGGAAAGAAACGCTTGTTAAATACATAAATTATGTTAATTATTTATAATAACATTGTATTTTTATTTACGGATCCGCAGTCTAACACAGCTAGTCATATGCTTTTAAGCTTCATCTGAAAGGGAAATATATTGTACAACCATTACTTGGAGTTATACAATACTAGTAAATCTTTAAACTTTAAACATTAAAAAATCAATATTAAATCTGCGGCATAACGGAACAGCTCTAATTGACCTTTGTTGTTGCTATATTAACAGTTATCAAATAAACTATTCTAGTCTAATATTTTGTTTGTGTTAGTTGATAAGCGATTAAATTCATATTTGAAATGATATAAACCAGTTACAGCATTAAGAAAAAGTTAAACTATTAGCGTTAATGATAAACGTTTAGATGTTAAATGTATTTTTACTTTCGTCTGTTTTATTATGATGCTGATACTATCTTCGTATTGATGATTGTGTATCGATTCTGATACAATAACATATGAAGATAATAATAATTCCGCTTTTTCCACTTACCAAAGGTACGGAAGCCTAAAACACCAAGATTCCCACGAATCTCTTACCGTTTTTTGGAAAATCTATCAAAGAGCGCGTACCTCTTTACAGAACTTTGTATTATTGTTTACGCTATCGAGTTAAAAAGACAACGATTTACGAAACCAGCGCGCATTTGCTGATTAGATTCTTATGATTCCTATTGTAAGAATATAAAATAAACAAATAAATTCAAATTCAAATTCTGTAGTCTTACCAATTTTAAGTGTAATCTCAGCAGGATGAGGTGTACGTGGAGGCGCCACGTTGTGTGTGAGAAGGATGTTCTGTGGCTTGAGGTCTCTGTGCACGATCCCCTTTGCGTGTATGGCGCGCATCGCTTCCGCCAGCTGTCGCAGGAACAGTCGGATTGTGCCCTCACTGAGCAGCCTGTTGGTCTGCAAGTAGTCTGCCAAGTCGCCGCCATTGCAGTACTATAACAATTGAAACGAACATTTATATTCATTGCCATTCAATATCCAAAATAAACTAAAATTGGGAATAATAACATTAATTAAGAATCTATTTAAACGCACTTAAATATACCAATATATGTTTATTCCGAGTTATTCGTTGATAATGTGATGGTGAAATAGACGTCTCAACTGTTTTGTGGAAACAAATGTGCGTGATTAAAAAAATCGCGTAATTTTAACTCGAGTCAGATAATAATTCCGTGAAGCGAGTGTCTATTTTGGTATGCGGTGTGATAAATGTTTGTTTATCTTTAAATATTAATTTAAGAAAAGCCCTTTCTTATTACAATATATTGCTTGTTAGTAAATGCAAACTGAAATCTAACAGTTGGTTTTGGCGCTTATTACACTGGCACTGTAATGTAATTTACATAGGTGGTTTTTCATTACGCGTGTTTCAGAATTAGTGCAAGACGCGCAAATATCGAGAATCGACTGAACTAAATAATTGTACTTCTTTCACTACAAAGGCATATTGTAATGTATATTAGTCGATGTATACCTACTAGAAGTTGTAGTACCTACTTAGGTTTACGTTCGTGTTTCAGGAGTTATTGAAAATCGTTTCCTATATGTATAATATTTTCATTTATGCAGAGTTTGTTATCATCGGACTTGATTCGCGATAAGCTGCGCCATGCTGCTAGTAATCTTATCATTGAGTGATAACAGTTATAAGTGTCAGTGAGTTATGTGCTCTTCGCATCGTTGGTACTTGTGCCACGACAGGTAACAGCTCCTGGGATCAGTTGGCACGTCTTACAATAGTGTTTGCTTTTGCGAGTGACCATGACGCCGAAACATTTTTACATATTGTTGCTGGCTCTTGTTGCGTAAGTATTTTAATTCTTTATTCAAAATATACATTAACTTACGTACTACATAAAACGTTACGTTTTACCACAATAAAACAGTGTTATATGAAAAGTGTTATAAACGGATCACTCAATAAACAAGATACTAAGATATTATTTTTTAGTGATTATGATAAACAATCATAAAGTTAAGTTAAAGCTAGGTTTTAAAGAAATAATAATTGTTTTTTTTTTTACAATATTCGAGTTACGCCCTTGCGTTATCGCAATGTTTATCTTTTACCTATAAGAATTTTACGTCACTGTGTCAATGATTTGATAGTATATTATCGATATTGTCACGAGTTTTTAATGCACAAAAAACCTTTTCAGAGTTTTTTCAGCTGCAGCTCAGAGCGAAGATGAGCTACAAATTCCAGTCGAAAATGACAATCAGTTTCCGCTCGATAAACATTCTGATGTTATAGAAGGTAGTGGGTTTGGGGTTATCGAAGGCCCAGAGGAATCCGTCCCAAAAACAACTGAAGTTGTGCCACCTGCAATAGAACACTTTGAACCAAAGAAATTATTAGATGAGTTAGGAGCTGGGACGCCTCCCGAAAGCGACGATTTATGTCCCAAGCCGTGCGTTTGCCACATTGAAGGAACTTCCAATGACTTAATCGTCGACTGTTCTGGATACAAGTTAACTGAATTTCCGACACCGATTAACGATAAAACTACCGTACTCAACATACAAAATAATAAATTAACAGAAATACCTAAGGAAATATCAATACTAAAAAACTTAAGAGTTTTAAATGCTAACGACAATAGCATTATGAACGTCGCTTCAGGTGTAAGTCTAAATTAAAAGTTATTTCTAAAAACTAGATTATCTAATATATTACATATTACAATACTTAATTGAAATTTAGATAGTAAATTAAACTTGTGTTTAATGTTGTTTTTATTTTTCAGTCGGTTAGTGAGCTTCCTGCATTAGTCACATTGAAGCTTGGGAACAATAGATTGATTGAATATCCTAACGACCTGAGGAATAGTTTTGGATTACTCAAATTAGAGGAAATTGATTTAGGAGGCAATGACATGAGAACGGTAAAGATATTTTAATTATGTTAAGTTTAAGTTTATTTTTAAAAAAACAGCCAAGTGCAAGTCACAATTTGCTTTATAACACAAAGTTTGACTGTAGTATATGTACGGTTTTACTTCAGACCCCATTACAAAAACGGTTTAAGGGCGCCTTCAAATCTAAAAGAAATTACTGCAGTGCTTCGTTATGCTTCTTAGTTTGGAGGTGCTAAAACTGACATCTTTTATTAAACAAAGTTTAAGTAACTTACAGATAACTAAAAATACATTATTTTCCGATTTTTACCTTTACTTGTCCTTTTTTCATTTTGTTATAAAATTTCGATGTTGTTACCATAGATGAAGTTTGCTCTATGTGAGCAGAAGAATTACCACTTAAAATTTCATATTAAAAATATAAATTTAGCAAATATAAATATATATAGCAAAGCTTATCTGGGATAAAACCCTTTTTTTCATGATTGTACGTAATGCCATGTTCTACTAAAAGGAACCAAATATCTTTAGTTTTTTTTTCTTCCTTATCTTCACTACTGGCAGTAGGATCTCGGTCCATATTGTCGATTATCACAATATTTTAATGTATTAATAAAATTGCTTATTGTGATTTTTCAGCCATTAACATCAGATCTATTTACAAAATTCGAATCTTTACGAAAAATAATACTGCCAATTTCGACTACGGAGCTACAACAAGATTTGTGTAAAGCGCTACCGACAAGTTTAGAAACAGTATGCACAGCTACATGTGAAAATCAATTGTTTGACTGTCGTGAAGCTGATGACGATAAAATTGACGAAGATTTACCCGTATTACCAGGCACGTTGATGTTACCCAATGACGATGAAGAAAATGCTGATCCAATTATAAATACTCCTAAAGAAAATACTGACACTAACGAAAACAAAGAAAGCAATACGCTATCAAACAATGTTTCGCCAACAGACGCCTCGAAAACTACAGTAAACACCAATTCCCCTGCAGAGTTTTCTTTTCGATCTGCAGTTAACAAACAACCCAGTGATGTAGCGCCATTTAATTCCATAGTGGAAGCACCTAAAGACAGTCCAGCCTCTTCCGAAGCGCCTGTAAAAGTTGGTGCAACAACGTCGGACATAAATACAGGAGGAGTAGACAAAAGTATAATTGGTTTAGTTGTAGCCGGCATGGTGATAATAGTAGCCGGAATAACAATAAAAAAGAACTGGAGCTCTATCAAGAACCGTTTCAGCTCTAGCAGCCGAACACCCAACGAGCGCAACGGAGTTACTGCAAACGGCGCGACACCTGAAGAAGTACCACTACAGGATAAATCACCTGTTTAAAACAATAAAAGAAGTAATTCATATTAAGACATATTGATGTGCCACCAAACTCGGTGAGAAGCAGTTTTGATCTGAGAATTATAGATTTTTTTGACAAAAGATTTTTTTCTTGACCGATGTTCATGAATGTTAATGCAGGATTTCATTTGGTTCGGGCACATAATATGTGTAGGGTTTATTTTAAAACATAGCATACACTAACTATCTTCTGACTGTCGGTCAGTCAGTTCTGTCAAATTGATAATTATTTTATAATTTAATGATTAGAAGATACAAGATGGTTTATTAATATAAATTAGAATTAGGTGTGAGTAAAGGTTACACAAAAACGTTTTTACATTTTGTACTAATTTTACGTTTAATAAGTGTGTTCTTTGTAATTGCAATAAGAAAAATTTATTTATTTTGTTTGTTTGTGCGGAACTATTTATTGTTAATTTTATGTTGTGATAACATTAAGTACGCATACCTGAAGACAGAACTCGTTTGTCAAATATTGTTAAACTTCAAATTTTATATTTGGGTTAAGACCTACCAACCACATAATAAATGGAGACGTAGTCAAAAGGTCATTTATTATGTACTTATTCTCTTAAAGTATTTTAATTTGTCAAAAAGTATATACAGGGAGGTAGTTTTTGTGATGGGAGTGGATGGCCAAATCCTTAACTACACGAAATTTAGAAACAAAATATTGTAGGAGTCACGCACGAGCAAGATTTGTCTAAAAGTGATAGAACTGCATATTTACGTTATTAAAAAAATATTTACTATAACTTTAGCCGGGCCCGGGTTTGAAATGGAACTCTAGGGATATTGCATAAAAAATTGACCCTGTATTATTGTCCTAATCGATAGTGTCGCGAGGGGAATGGCTTATTTTTTAAATTTTGCAAATATTAATTAAATTAATTATAAAACATTTACTTGAATTCCTTACTCAAAATGACACAATGTACGTTTTGTAGGTCTCTTTAGAATTTTAGATAAGATCTACGAGTACTTACGTAAAGATTGATGATTGATCTCTTTAGAACAGTAAATTCGATGTCGTATGAAGTGGATCTAAATCTCAAAAGATTGTTTTTTTTTTAATTCTTTAATATAAATTAAAATCAAAATAAATTAATTTTATAAAATAAGAAAACACGATAAAAAACCGATCGAGTAAATAGATAAATATAGCATGTAATTGCACAAAATAAAATAGTAAGCAGTTTGGATTTTTACAAAAATGGAGCTCGTAACTCACCTGGTACACACACCATTTGTCTGTTTCTCGTTACAGATTTGGTCATCCACTCCCATCTTAAAAACTCAGCATGTACATACTCATATAAAGACGTTGAACTTGTTTACTGTTGCTCTAATAAATTGATAATAATAGTAAATTTCTTAATATTTTTTATTACCTACGTTTTATTATTCAAAAGTTAAACATTAGTGATATGACCCTATAAGATGAAAATGTGATCAGTATAAATTTTGATATCATTATTTAAACCTCGTAAAAATAAATATCTTTAAAAATCGGATTAGTAATGATTTAACGCATTTTGTTTTTTTAAGTTTAATGTCAAATTATCTATTTAGGAAAGTATTTCCGATTGTAAAGCACATTTATCATTTGTAAGTTCACTAAAGTACGTAATACTGCAGATTAAACAACAGCTTTTACTATTAGAGCACCATCAAATCGCGAAAAATACAGGATTTTTCTTTTGGTTAGTTTTTTTTTTCAATATGGATTATTAATCGCCGAAACAAATAATGTTCATGAAAAGAGCTTTCCAATGATGTTGGTTTTTTGTCGTTGTTGACAGCAAAGCCAGGATGCCCTAACTCCGTTGAGTTGGAAAATTCCGGATTGCGAAAAATGCGAAAACATATCCAGTACGCACGACTGGTTAGCATTTAATATACTTATTTACAAGTTATTTACAATTAATTTTATTATAACATTATTAAGTGCTAGTAAAGAATTCTGTAGAGACAAGCTAGAGAGCAAGCAGGTCACCAGAACATGAGAAGGCGCTGTAAGCAGGCGGATATTGAACGTAAGGTTGAATACCTGCCTCCAGCCTGCCTGACCTATTCTGCGTTATTCCGTTAGATGACACGGAGTACACAGACTGACTTATCACAGTGACGAATTGACTGGTTGTCTTGGATCTCGTTTCCAAACTTTGGTCTCAATTTTACCAGAATCACAGTTTACGGCCATTGACTTTTTAGTGTGACGTCGTAGCATCGGCTATTTTACGACACATGCAAACAAACAACGCCACGACGTACGCAGTTAGTATTTTACTTTACTTATACAGATATCAAATATGTCTGCAAAGTATATCTACTTGTTAGCCTTTTGATCAACGACACGTGAGATATGACTCAAGTGCAGTGACCCGGTTTCATTTATAACTTTGTGATTGTTCTGGAAATTCATTGACCCTATTTGCCAGAGCTTTTTTACATCATTACTTATTTTTAATTGAAGTTCCTCGCCGTGTTTTTTGTCGTCAGTTCAGTCTTACACGCTAATCTTTTAAACTACTCAAGAGATTTTGTGCAGTTTACCTAACCGATATACTGATTCAAGAAGGTTTGTGTAGGTATATAATGTATAACGTAAGTAAGTATCTATATTCCGTCCCGTGCAAAGCCAGGTCGCTAGTGATATTACTTATGTAATACATCAAAAATCATATACTTTCATAACAAAACCGAATTCGTTTAGAACTACATCAGCGTCTGTCTAGTGACGAATCTACCAGATACATAAATAGCTCAAAGATGCATCATACACCCAAAAAGCATTGCAACCGGACAAAATATGTTAAAACTATTCTTTTTAGGGTCCTGTACCTCAGAAGAAAAATCGGAGCCCTTATAGAATCACTTTGTTGTCCGTCTGTCTGTCTGTCAAGCAAGACCCTTTATTTCGGAAACGCGTGAAAGTATTTAGTTGAAATTAAAAGCATATACTCAGGTCTACGGTCCCTTGAAGCCGTGAAAAAATCAAAATTCTAAGTTAACGTAAAAAAAGTGACGACCGTTTATGCCGCAAAAAAACGTATGTTTGACACTCTCTAGAGAATCAAAATGTATCCTATTTTCGGTTGACCTAGAACTATGAAATGTGGCAAGTAATATCGTCTTATACTACAAGTCAGGGAAAAATCTAAAAACTATAATACATTTGTGATTAAATTTCGTAACTGAACTGCGAGATTCCATTCCTGAACTATTTATAATAATATGTACCTACAATTTTTTTCCAGTGTTTCCAGTTTTTATATAAAGTTATCACATAGTATATAAAATAAAGGTTACATTGCTCTACCTAGTGTATAATATCCACTCTACATTATTATTACATAGTAGATGTAGACCGTGACTTCGCTCGCGTGGTCATCAAATTAATTAATAAAGCATCGCACGCAGCGAATCATCAGTTTCAGAAAGAAAGGCAAAATGGGTAAGAGTGTAGGATATTTTTTTTAACTTATTCATACATAAAATATATTACGTCACAAAAGAATTCGATTAATGACGGTATGTAGGTATGAATGACGGTATAAATATTTAAGATAGCGTATCTATCTTGATATCGCAAATTTGCAAAACAATATACTCGTATACTGCCGTAGAGGGAAAGAACTACCGACACCTTTGTCTTTAGATACATCGAGTTATTCCGTGAGAACAAAGCACCGTAAGAAACGGTTCTGCCTGATGCTGTATCTCATTGCGAAAAAATTCTAAAAAGTTTTTCATACTTACGTAAATATTTTACAGATTAATATTAATAGATTTTTTTAAAAAAGGGATACATATTGTGTACATGTTGGTAAATTTTGTATAGATTGATGTCATTTTCTTTCTTTTTTTAATAGACTAACAAACACTGGAAAAATGAAAATGCGTATCCGTGTCAATATAATTTGAAAAGCATTAAGCGGACGGATAGAAAGCTGTGGTTTCCGCCACCTCACTTTCAAGCTCTGGGCTTGGGCGGAGCGCGCGGTGCCAGCCCGGGAGAAACCGGCCTGACGCAATCACGCACGCCGATTAGTCTAGCTAGAATGGCGAACTGGCGACGCTCATGGCATCATCATAATATCTCTTGACACGCGTACTTTGCAATTTAAACATGACTCGCTCGATCATTTCGATTCTATCATAGCCATACTAAAATATAACAATAGTGTCTACTCTACAAATAGTGTAGTAAATCTGAACTATTCTGAACTAATTGTCGTTAAATAAATGCAGATGTACTGTGTTACCGGTTTGGAACAAGACTCGGTCTGATGACTGCCGTTAACCATTAATTGCATTAGAGTAGGTACGTAGGCATACTTTCTTACATAAAAAGTACAAGCATCAGTTTTTTAAACCGTTGTTTTATGTTGTATGCAGTTTGCACGATATGTAAATTTCCACTGCATTGCTTTACTTATTTTCTAGCTACAATACAACATATAGCTTAATATCCTACCTAATAAAGTATCGGGAATGGAATATTTCCACTGTTCCTGTCATATTAAAATCTTTTTAATTGCAAACTCCTTGGTTTTAAAAATCGAATACCATATATTTATTTAAAAAAAGATTTTCGGTCTTATCACAAGGTCTTGTCAAACTTGTTTAGTCGTTAAGAAAATGGAATTGACTCGAGAAAATTCAAGAGCGATGATTTATTATGACTTTCGAAGTGGTTTAACACAAAAACAGTATGTTGACCGGATGATTTCTGCATTTGGTAATGAAGCCCCATCCAAAACCACAATTTATCGCTGGTTTGCTGAATTTCAACGTGGACGTGTCAAGCTCAGTGATGATCCCCGTCAAGGTTGTCCAAAAACTGCAGTCACCCAAGAAAACGTTGATGCTGTGCGTAAGCTGATTGAGGAAGATCGACATGTGACATACCGCGAAATTCAGGCAACTTTAGACATTGGCATGAGTCAAATACAAATAATCTTGCATGAACAATTAGGTGTAAAAAAGTTGTTTTCCCGGTGGATACCGCATTCGCTCTGTGAAGAGCAAAAAGCGGCTCGCGTTACTTGGGGCGTCAGAACTCTCGAAAGATTCCACGCAGGATCCTCAAATGCTGTATACAACATCGTATCAGGTGACGAATGCTGGATATACGAACCCGAAACAAAAAACCAGTCACGAGTTTGGGTGTTCGAAAATGAGTTAAAGCCAACAAAAATTGTTCGTTCACAGAGTGTTGCAAAAAAAATGGTGGCCACGTTTGTCTCCAAAACCGGCCAATGTTGCGACTATTCCTCTTGAGGGACAAAGAACGGTTAATGCAGAACGGTATGCTATCATGTGTTTGCCACAGGTCGTTTCTGAACTCCGTAAAGAGAACTGCAACCGCCGCATCATCCTCCATCACGACAATCTCACACCGCGCACAGAACAAAAGAGTTTTTAGAGCAAGAAAACATAGAATTATTAGACCATCCGCCGTACAGCCCCGACCTAAGCCTTAATGATTTCTATACTTTCCCTAAAATAAAGAATAAATTGCGTGGTCAGAGATTTTCATCACCTGAAGAAGCTGTGGACGCCTACAAAACGGCCATTTTGAAGACCCAAACTTCCGAATGGAATGGTTGCTTCAATGATTGGTTCCGTCGTATGGAAAAATGTGTCAAATTTCGCGGAGAATACTTTGAAAAGCAATAAATACATTTTTAAATAGTAATGTTGTGTCACATCCTTGATTCCCGAAATTTTCAGTGCCGCCCTCGTATTTTATGTGCGTATGAATGTGTGATAATATTGATGTATGATGATGATGATGTATGTTTCAGTTGGTTTATTTTATGCGATTTAATTAATAAATAATACGGACATATTAGTATTTACAGCAGCAGTCATGGTAAAACAAGTTTTAAGTTGTCGGAGTAAGTGTCGGCGGCACGCCACGTGCGGCACGGCGCGGGGCGTAGGGCCGGAGCGCTTTGTACTGTTCACTAACTAATGCGACCACGAGGTCACCAGCTGACTGCTATCTGCTGATGTGCTCGCAGCGCAGCTCGTGTATTCCACCAACCTAACTAACGAATGTAGCAGAAATGACGCTGTAAACTGAGATCTCTAATTAATTACATTATGCAATTAAATACCAACACATCGAGAATAATGTACCTACGTTAAATTATATTTTTATGGTGAACTTTGTACGTTTCATTAATCGTACACGTATCCAAGAGGCTAGTTTCTTGGGTCAAAAAAAGATTATTCTGTTTAGTCCGTCAGTTTGATTATAAAAAAATATTGAACCCTTATTTTGTCTTTTGCCAATCAAACAAAAAATGAGAGAAGATAAAGCGAATCAAAGTGAGCACGTGACGTCACGTTTGCTAAAAAGTGTCGCAAGGCGTGTCTTTTTTTGTTTGATTGAGAAATGAAAAAATACGTGTCCAATATTTTTTGTTAATCGAACTGACGGATTACTAATTAGGTTTTTTTTGGGAACTAGCCCATTGTACGCATAGAAGAACGGACGGAAAGTTCAAATAAAATGGAATTATAAGAAACTATCTAAAAATAACAATATTGTCTTTATTAAGATCGCATGCGTCGGGTATTGACCCAGCTTGACCGAGTTTTGTTATTTTTTGATTAACCACAGGGGTTTGCATTGTATTATCCAAAAATAATTTCTATTTCTTTATTGTTTTGCCCAGTAGTAACATAGTGCGCAATCACAATCACAACACAACGCTAACCGGCACGACCACCGCGTTGAGCGTGAGCCAAAACATACACCACACGCTCTCTTATCGGGCATAATCATACATTTGAATGCTTATATTAAATTATAGTTTACTTACACTACTTACGATAGTCCTGCTAGTTTTTAACACAGACTGATGTTGGTAGCGAACTTTAGCGAAATGACTAAGAAACCAGTTTTTTTAAGTGACGGGACGCACATAACACACCCAAAAATTATTCAGGGTCGGAAAACTTAAATTATTACCCGACCGCGGCAGCCATCCATGCTCTTTTGGATGTTAGCGAAAGGTTAAATACTTAACAAGATATTTTTTAGATAGTAATTTTTTTTATTTTTTTATTTTAAACACTAACGCACGTTTGATGTTTGAGGAAAAAATAGTCAATAACTAATAAAATAGTAGTAAATAGATAAGTTATATATAACAGCAGTCAGTAGGTTGCTAATACTAGCAGTTTAAGTTGGCTATGGCTACAATACAACATTGCTTCAAATTCCAGTCTTTTAAACATCAAACACAGGCGTCATCATCATCAGTTGAGTAACATGGTAGGTAGATTCAGCAGTCGCCCAAAGCCGGTGCGGTACTTCACAACACACACGTGTAGTGTAGGTACCTACATATTATTATGTAGAGATTATTAGCGACGCAATTGCAAACTCTTCCGTGATGTTTTTTATTTAACGCGGTGCTGTGATGTGAGATAATTTATGAATTCATTCGCCACGTGGAGCTCTACCTACGATACATACATTATTTTACAAGTCCATAATTAAGTATATTTATCTGACAAAAATAATACACGATTGTGATTTCCTTATACATGCTTACATGGTAGGTTCATTAATTTAGCATCGTTAATTTTACCTTAGCTATAAAGTTGGTCTTCTGGTATATGTAACAGAAAAGTTTTTAAAAAGTACCGACTGAAATAGTAAAGCTTCGGTCAAACCATCGCAATCAAGCTGCGAACACGTTTGCGGTCGCGGTACCGGTCGCGATCTGCTACCGCAATATAGTGCTTGTAGCAATATGTTCAACAAACCAACTAAATCTGCGATCAGTGCAGCGGTCGCACACTCGAGCATTGGACATTTAATTTAATTTTATATTTACTAGCTGCCCCGACAGACGTTGTTCAAAGACGCTTAGTTTTCCAAAATTTTTTTTTTTAAGAAACTCCATTTTTCTTTACATACAAACCTTTTACTGATAATCTCGAACACAACAAAAAATAATTAGCTAAATAGGTGCTTTGCAGCCGCTCTAAAATGATGCGCTTACATACATTCAGCAAAACATTTTTATTTATACGATAGTTTAAATATAAAATTTTACTTTTTATTTTTATTGCGGTTTGTCTGAAGCTCAAGACATCCTGACATAAGTTTTACAATACATTTTGAATTTTTTGAATAATTCACCTAATTGGCGAGGTCATGGGCAACAGGCAGTAGTTATGGCGACTGGCCATGCATAAGTACCACTGACTGAGTCGACCAAAAGAAAAACGTGCCAAGCCAATGAACTCGCCTGACTTTGGCACCAGAGCGAGGCATTGCAGATTTATTAATCTTAGACCTGTATTTTGAAACGACACTCAAGATTAATAAATTTAATCTTGAAATAAGTTTTTTTAAAGCCCGTGCACCTTTTTTCAGCGCAAAATTGAAATACAGTTTCATGCTTGTGTGCGTCTATGATGCGGGATAAAGCGTATAATTATTATTATAATCATAATAATAAAATAAAGGATATTATTATTATTATTATTACTTAGGTTTACTACTTAATCTTTTGTTTTTTACATAAAATAAAAATTAAATTATTTTAAAAGTATACCTGAACATTATTGTGTAGTGTTTAAATCATTCATAACGATAGAAAAATAAATGATATGTGAATGGAATTTTCTAAAATGTTATGTTATTTCAGGATTTTTTTTCTGCTATATTTTGTAAGAAAGTAAAAAAAGTATTTAACCTATGTGCAAATAGACCATATTTTCAATTAAATGTTAAAATCGAATTGTCAGGATAACTTGTAGTCTCTTGTAAACCGATGTTCAAACGTAACTGGAACGTCATTTTTCTGTAATAAGGGCAGTTCTTTTGGTGATTTACATTTATTTTTTAATGATACGAAAAATCCATTCGCGCTACATGCAAGAATAAGAACTAATCTTTTAAAATCACGTGTTATTTTGTTTCAATTATCATTCACGTCTTTACAATCAGAGAACAAAATGTACGGAAATACGACGATTTCTAGGACGGCCTCTTAATGAGTTATTATTAGTTATTTAAATGATAGTCATGATAATTAAAAACCTAATAGGTCCCTTTTTAATGGCGTTTCATGATTATACCCGTCCGAGAACTAACAGTCCAATAACTTCGCAAATTCAAAGAGGAGAGTAGTATAAAAACCATACTTAAAAATAGGATGAAACAGCCTTTTCTTAATGCTAATCAAACTATACCCTGCACCAATTAATGAATTTTAAACACTATACTGTTTATTTTTACTGTCAGCCTGTCAAGACGATTTTTATTAGTTACCGTTAGAGGTACCAATACTACCAAGTTAATATTAAAATTTCCGGTTGATCTGGTACCATAAAATTAAACATGATCTTACAGATATAAATAAGTGAAGCAAAAAAATATATATTTGCGAATTTGTAATTAGTTTTAGTTAACATTATTTTTTGCGTTTACAATGGCCAATTTTTTTTTATCTGCGTAGTATATTGATGTATAAAAAACGTTGAGGATAAAGTATTCTATGTAATTCTTGCGCTTACCCCTAAATGAAAGAAATTACAGTGTAACGGAACCCGCAAGTCCGACTCGAAATTAGTCAATTTTTTATCTTCGCCTTAAAGTTATAAATAAAGTTTGCAACTTAATAAAAAAGGTAATGATTAATTCATGTCGATGACCGACAAAGTATGTTTTGAAGTTCTTATTTCTACGTCAAAGAAATATTGTGAAACATCTCCCACTTATCTTGTTGACTTGTGTGTGGTGTGGTGGTGACTCATGGTGGGATAGATTATGTAGCTAGTAACTATATCAAAGACTAGTGCCTCATAGATCAGACGTCGAATTCTAATTAACGTTTGGTGGTCCAGGGTCATCAGCGCAATCGAAGCGTGAAACCTATTAAGTGACCCGAATGGTATACTATAGCAAAATATTAATTAACTATTGTTATTACCTTAGCTTAAAAGAAAATAAGGGTAAATAATCCTAAAATAGGCAAAAATAAAGTAAGTAATTAAATTATTTCATAAACATTACATTGATCAATCAAATCTTCTCTTTGGATTATATACCACTTATTGTAGGTAAGCATGTATTTATTTTGTGCAATCAAATTTTAATATTTGCCGTACAATACATTAACAGCTTGTGGTAAAGGAATTACTTCCCAAATTCATCCTAACGGTCGTTGTAAATAAAGCTAGGATAGACTGAGCGCTGTGTATAGATTAGGAATAGACTACACTACTACTGGAGTATGACGGGTCGCAGGATCACGCAAGAAGCACTATTATCAATGTACGAAAACCTCGTTTACCCAAAACAAGAAGAACGTTGAATAGAGGCAACAACGGTGGGCGATGTTCTTTACTCGGAGGACTTAAGTGAGCTAGAGCTGGAGAGCACATTAAGCGAGAATTTCAATATTTGTTGTTTAGGATTCTAAGCAGTATAAATATGTTTTAAAGGTTAATTACTTTTGATAGCCAAAATACTTATTAAATATTATGTGATGATTCAACCAAAACATGTTTTGTTTATGCCACTTTCTTTTTACGTAGTGAGCTGTTCAATTAGTGCGCAATAATGTAATCTAGATTCTGACTGCTCCTACAGACGAGGTGACGAGGCGGCTTTGGTGTGTTGACACGAGGCAGAGATACGTCGTGGGCTGTGTGGCTCACGTCATATCGGTCGCACACGCAACACGTGTGGGAGGAATACATAATACAGACATAGAGACGCGCGCGACCAAAACTCCTAATAGAACAAACATGCACATGTATGCTCTGGATGCAGCAATCATAACAACGAATATAGATTTTAAAAATAAACAAAATTGGATAATCATTTTAAATAAATGATCTGCCTACATAAACCACTATACATGTGCATAATGTGAGTTGAATGTTTGGTTATTCGCCGAGATAATTATAGCAATAAGATATCATAATATAGTTTAGTAGGGCAGCCTCGCCGTGTTTCGACCCCAGAAGTCAGCGTTACGATGACCACAATAAAGCTCCGTGCTAGATAAGAGTCATTACATTCGTATATTGTCTGTTCTTTATCACACTAATCTTTTCATTGATGTCCCCTTGACCTATTACGGCATTTAACTGCGCAATGAACATAGTAGGCAGCTGTAGACGCGAATTTTATTTGGATCGTTGGTGGTACCTACAGCAGACGGTGACAACGGCCGTCGCGGTCCGTTTGCCGGCGCACACGCAGCAGCAACGTGCTTGAAGGTTTGTGAGCAAGTTTATCTATAGCCACCTGACCTTGCCACAAATTCGCATGCGCGATCAAAACGCGGAAGGCGTTTATGATGCTGATGGGAACTATTCAGCATAAGTTTCATTATAATATAATGAAATTATCTTAAAGTGTTGGGCATGACGTCGGGCGGCAATAGCCAATAATAATAGTTTTACTTATACATCTGTAAGGGGTTATTATTATCAAATTAGAAGCTTTTTAGGTATGTTTCAATGATAAATCATGTATTTTGAATGTAATATACAACATCCTCCTCGTAGTATGGAACTATGGAGTTCATGCAATGTTTGATAATTTTTTATAGATCCCATCATCAGAACTTGACCAAATTTATATGGCACCATTCCAAAAGTATTCTCATTCGACCAAAAAAAATAATTATCCCAAAAGAATGATCCCGACGAACTGAGAACCTCCTCCTTTTCTGAAGTCGGTTAAAAATTGTTTTTTTTTGTTAAACTAAGTATATTTCCGCGTACTTTTCGAAAGCCTTCCCCGGTGTGCCTACAACTCACCAAACTTTTATCGCAATCGGAGAATTAACGTTCAAACAAAAATTCTTTTATTTGGGTTAGCATAAGTTTTGTAAATTTTGCGACCTAAACTTTTTAGATCTCTGTTTCCCAGTCTGTATTATTATCTATGTTTCCTAGGTCGATTATTATTATATGATCATTAAACAATCTTACATACATTTTTTGTACCATATATTAGGTTAAATACCCAACTTACACAGTCAGTCCATGAGTCTATACAGAATAGTTGGTAAATTAAATTAATATTCTTACTTATTGCGATGTCGCGTTATCGAGAATGGATTAAGGGCAAGGCCACTAGGTTACGGGCAGCTACACTTAATGTGAACGATTAGCAGTTTGAAGTTCCTGGTGATTGTACTACAACAGTGTACGCCAAATGAAAAGCTAAATAGCAGAATACACATTGTATGTTAATTATGATTCCGGGTCATCCGTGTTTTACTTATAATTTGTAGGTAAATTAATAAAATATTATGTACAAAAGACAAGCTTATATACCTACTTTATGAAATTACGTAGAATGGTCAGAGGGAATTATTATTAGTCATTGATCCATGTTATGACTATTACTGTTATACCTACTGAACTTATTGATAAAGTAGGAACCATTAAAGAACATAATATTTTTGCCTATTTTTGTACATATATACAGCTTAGCTAGCTATAGATGCTAAAATATTTTCCGGTAAAACCAGTATGTTTGCAAATTACCAACTTTTAGCCAATAAATTATTGTAATTTATAGGTACATGTATGTATTCGCATGTCCGTATGTTGATGCAACTTATAGATAGGTATGAAGAATTAAGTACCAACATATTTACATACAATGCATTGCTATTACACAAGAAACATAGAGAGGTACAGTTGCAGGCGTAGCATCATAGTTACATTACAACAACAAATACATGAAGTAAAAACCAAAAATGGCAATTTAAAAAAGTAATATAAATAGATATTGCAACAGACGACTTGTTATGTAAGTGTATTGTACAGACAACGGCAGGTCAACCTACCCCAAAAGTTAAAAGGTCATTGAATTGATTTTCAACTTTAAGTCTAGGTACACGTAAAGATCAATATCGATTAAGAAAATTTTACGTTTTGTGGTAGGTTGACGTACTGTTGTACGTACAGTAACATAGAAACATATCTTTTCAAACGGAAGAATTAAACATGCCTGATGCGGTCTTGTTGCCGAAAATAATTTAGATTGGCGGAGGGAGTGAAAACGGTAGTGTTCTTTTACGGGCAGTTATTTCTGGTTCGCCAATGTTTGGCAAACGCGTCACTTACATGGGTGTACGGCTTGTTCCACAAACACGCAAACGGTCTGGTTTAAAATAATTAATTGGGGAATACTTTATACGTGACCAATAAACGATGAGTATATCGCAAATTCGTAAATCGTTACACCTATGTAGGTGTTATGTTGGGTGTGTTTTTTTTTTTCATTTTTTGGTTGGCTTATTAAGTAGGTACATTAATCAAAACCTACTTTCGGTCGTCCTTGCAACATTTGCAACAAAGCCAGTTGACTATTAAGTCTGTATACTATTTGTGATAGTAGAGTATTTATTTGTAATACGCAACTAAAGTGAACATTGGGAAAATCTAGTGATAATCAAGATAAATATGTAAGTGAATGTAAAAAATATGGGAACATAAAGTCAAAAATAAATAATTAATAAAATAAAATAAAAATTTTTACTAAGCATTTAAATATGTATTCAAATAAAGCATTCACTTATTCAAGTATGCGGTAGAGCCATAAAGCTTATGTCATACCCTGTAAATTTTATATGTTAGTAAATATTATTTAAGTTTTATAAATAAATTGTTATGTTATATTCTTTTAAATTATTTGTTGTCGCTATATTAACTTCATTTTCATACATTAACTAATAATTGTTAATTTCTAATGTTTCCTTCATCCTTCCCTATTACACTTAAGTTGTTTGAAATACCTATTCAATTAATTCGCATTTTCGCCATCTACTTATTTTGTAATGTATCGGTAGTAGGTAGGTCCTTTAAGTGCTAGTTGTAACGATGGAAACGGCATTATTCGTTAGCAACCTAAGGCCTCATTGTCTAATTCTACTATCCATTTTCTATCGCAATCTGTTTTCCTTAACCTTTCTACACCAACCTGTTAAAATAAAGTCTGATAAAGTCGGCAATGGATGGTTGCCTCTACAAACGTCAAATTCAAAGGGATTGCAATAGGTGAACGAGTTACACAATACGCTAGTAGCAGGTTTCATAAAATGTTCTTTCATTGCAACTAGTTGAAAGCTGCGATGACACCTAAAAGGGATATTATCATTTAAGGAGCCTATGATGTAGCCAAGTATTATTTGTTGTTATAAAACACAATATAAAAGCTAACACAACGTCTTTAAGTATAAATGACTCACCTCCATGACGACGTAAACGTAGGCGGGGCTGTCCATACAGTCGTGCATGGCTACGAGGTTCGTGTGGTGCAGCGCAGTCAGCTCACGCAGTATTTTGATCTCCTTCACAAGAATCTCTGAAGCCTTTTGAATGCCTTTCTTAGTTACCACCTTTACTGCTACTGATTGCGACGTATTCTGTGAACATGAACAATACAATTATTTGTGCGTACTAAATAAACCACGAAATAAAGTCATTTGGCGGATTGTGTCTTTGTTCTCGAATTTATACAAGGTTAGATTATTTACTCGAACTCATAAGGAGTTCGAGTAAATAAGGCAAGCTCGCTCCATCACAGATCACATCATATACATTCTCCTTGGATAAGATCGTAATCAAGCCAGATGTCCATCCAGTACCAAAAAAAAAACATTCCAAAGCATAAGTCATGATGTCTTATTTTTATTTTTATTAAACACATAGATTTAATTGATAAATACAGCAATAATAGCCACATAATGAACACCTATTTCACACAATTACTAACAATGTTTCGTGGGACAAAATCTGGTAACACGTTAATTAAATTACCTGCACCAGCAATTCATTTCGCAGATTTAATACCTCTTACTTATTAATTAGGTAATACATACACACATGGCGCTTAAGCATAAATAACTTAGTGTAGTAAGCCAGGGTTTATGAATTGGACTAACGTGTCAAGTTAATTTTAGAGGCTTGGCAACAAAGTATTAGTAAATTTTAATGGTTAGTCGAAAGTTAACGAGGTATTGGAAATTGATACCATTTAAATGGAATTTAACTAAATGGCACTGATAGACACAACTTATTATCAGTTTTAATTCCACTCTTGAAATGCAAATCTTCTAGAATTATATGACTAATAATTGAGATTGAGACACGAGGCTTGCTTGTACAACTTTAACTAGGCACCTACTACCTAGACATTATATTTTATAATTACAAGTTGCCTTTGTAAATTGATAACGTCTAAGTGCAGCGAGCGTTGCATAAGGCCGTTGCAGGTAGGCAGGTATAGTACTCGTATGCACGCCATCCAAGGTCTCTACATCTTCTTCTGATAAGGGCTGTGCTATCGTAATTAACCTAATAAGAAACACTAAAGGAACTATATCAATTTTATCTTATAAAGATACTAACTAAGATACGCGACTGCCTCGGTGGTCCGGTATCAACAGTAAAGAGAGGCACCCCGGCGCCGGGCTAACATTAGCACAGCATGCATTTCTTCGTGTCGATTACAATAATTTGACCTAATTTCGTCCACACATTATACAGTTCGTTCAAGCAGAGATCATTTCAGATGTTTCAGCCCCTTTAATAATAGTTGGAGAATTTGAGTTTTGCATATTTATTTGGAACTAGGCAAGGGCATGGCTTTACAAGTTTTTTTTTGTTCGGGACCCTTAGCGCGAGCGCGTCTGACAATTGACAGGTTTTGTATTTGTTTTTTTTACTTTAGACACATAAATTTTGACCCTTATATTAATTTTATTACTGTCTTTAGGGTTTTGAACGTCCGAATGAAAAAAGAAATCCCTATAGGACCTCCCTCCTAGGTGTATCTGTCTGTCAGTTTGTCACAGCCAATTTGCGCCAATCAACTGGACCGATTACGTTGAAATTTGGTACACACAATATGCATTTCTGGGACCTAAACACGAACATTAACATAAACAAATAATATAAGTGTTACTTGTTAGGAGGAAATGAATAATTTATGGTTAGTGTCAAATGTTACATTTTTTAAATGTTTTTTTTTCAATTTGTTAATGAGCAGATTTCGATTTATGTAATAAAATTAAATACCTCTTTCGCCTCTTGATCTCTGAAACTACCGAGACAAAAAATAAAAAATAACTACGGAAAGTAGTTCTTTTTTACCTATAGATTTCAGGAAACTTTTAGGAAGTACGGTACCTTATTTACGCGAGCCCCAAATGATTTACAGAATTACCCTTAAACGATATAATTGTACATAGAAATCACTGTTCATCGTTCATCGATACAAATATTATTTTTTTACCGACAGCTCGGTTCGCCGAACGGTGTACCGTTTTGGGTGCATAAAGCATGCATAAACAAAATATTAGGTAATTTGCAACAATAATACAACAGTTACTCTAGGAACCGTAGAATTTTGTGACTTAAATACGACATAAAATTTAGTAATTTAGAACCATTACATGTTATAGAATTAGACTATTATAACTAAAGACAGTTTGTAGGTTTCTATGTTTGGGTGTAGGTGTAGGTGTAGGTAATCTCGGGAACTACTTATCCAATTTAAATAATTTTTTGACCAATAACATTTAGGATGAAACTTCAGGATAGACCTAAGCAAAATTGTATGTCGTATTTAAGTCACAAAATTCTACGGTTTAATTTTATTAAATAAATCGAAATCTGCTCATTAACAAATAAAAAAAAAAACATTTAAAAAATGTAACATTTGACACTAACCATAAATTATTCATTTCCTCCTAACAAGTGACACTTATTTTATTTGTTTATGTTAATATTCGTGTTTAGGTCCCAGAAATGCATATTGTGTGTACCAAATTTTAACGTAATCGGTCCAGTTGATTGGCGCAAATTTTATTTCATTTCACGACATATTCGACATAATATGTCGTGGCCAGATCGTAAAATTGGTCATTTCATGATGTGACCGATTATTTCATAAAATGGTGGTGTTTCATGATAGAGAACAGAACCTGCTGCCTACATCATGATGTGGTCGATCAATGAATACTCAGCGTTTGACGATATAAACAGCTAAACGCACGACTACTTCACGAAATGGTCAAACACTAGTGATCATATCGTAAAATCGTTACATTACTCGCCGGTAGAGGCGCTAATGTTGCTTTGTTTTTGTGATGAATAATGGAGGCGCACAAATATTTTATTCTAAAAGTGAATAATAATGTGTAAATTAAAAGTAAAAGTGCAGTGAAATATAGTTACCACACCAAACTAGGCGATTTTCATGAAAGTCATTAAAAAAACGATCGCAACGTCAAAAATTAAGAAGTTCGGAACGTAATTTGAGAGGTTAGTTAGCTATTCAAGTCTTTTTATTTATTAGTTTTGTTTAAAAATAATAACTATTTAAAATTATTAATTCATCTATCAACCACGACTACAAGGTTATTAACAAATTCAGGTAACTTGTAAACGTATTTTAATTTTAATGATATGGCCAAACGTGGATTGACATTTCATCAAATGTGGACGATATGGTTAGTTTTAGTTGGCCAGATCATGAAATACCTACCACCATTTTATGAAATGATCAGTCACATCATGAAGTTGTCAATTTTACGATCTGGCTACGACATATATATCAATCAATACCGCAAATGTGTTTTGACACACACACATAACTACTTCGACAAAAAAATATGTGCTTGAAAGTAGAACCAAAACAAGGTAGAGCAACATTATAATAATATTGCCGATTAGTAGAATCATAAAAGGTGACGAATACCGATTGACGAATCCGCTGTGCTCCGGCGTAATCATCGCATTTTTGTTGCTTATGCGCACCGCACGTGTCTAGTGCCCTTGGGGCTCAAGGTGCGTGTCACATTGTTCGTAAACGCTTTGTCTCTCTCCTAGGGGCAACAACAAAGATACGAAACCCGACCTAGAAGCGCAACTTGACCACTGACCATACTTAACAGACAGGATTGTCTAACATTATCTGTTCTGCTCTTGAGTATCATATTATTATATTATGCCCATGTCGGTCCACTGCTGGACATAGGCCTTTTCCAAAGCACGCCTTTTAAGTCCGTTCCTCAGCAATTCTTTCGAGAGACTGGTCTACGTTTGATGGCAATTTCGCAGCCAACTGGTCATACATACTATTAGTATAATAGATTTTTAAAAAGTATCCTATGAAACTGTTGCTAAAAACAACAATATTGATTTTGTGCTGTAAGGCCAGTAAATTATATATACTGGCGACACTGACGTTATCATCATACATGTATTTTTTTTAAATTTATGTTGACGACCTGATTGTTGTAGAGGCGCGGTGATTCGATTCGATTTCCGGGTCAGGTCAATTAAGAAAACGAAATTTTATAAAATGGCTCATGTCATGTCTTAGACTTTGGGTGCTGCTCAGAGATGCCCCTGACAAAATTTGTAAGAGAAGGATATTAATCCCACTTCGAGTGTCTTCTAGTGCAAATAATATATTTATTTTATATAAATACGCCGTGCCGTGTGAAGAAGGACGTAAAGAATAGACTTCCCCGCCGCCAACAGGCGTGTCGTAAGAGGCGACTAACTCCTGAAGCACGAGACGGGCAGCAGCGTCTGCGTGCGAAATATTATAAAAAACTGCGCTCGCCAACCCGCCTGCCAAGCGTGGCGAGTATGGGCAATCCCTTCCAAATAATAAGAGACAATGGGGGGATACCATTTTCAGCAGTGGACGTACTGTGACTGAAGTGATGATGATGATGATGATGATGATGATGATGATGATGATGAGTTTTTTCTAGTATACCTACCTAGTTTCATATTTTGTATATAAAAATGGGCGCGATTAGAGTAAATAAACTTGCCTAAAAGTTCTGGAAAAAAAAGAATCTGCTTTTTAAAGCTACTTTAATGTAGCTTCAAAAAGCAGATTCTTTTTTTTTTTCGAAAATGACCTTTTTTTAATTCCTACTTTGTATAAACCATATTTAGTTTTGGCATATACTGTACCTTTGTTGTGATTTATTATTTTGCATGTTGTTTTTAGTTTGATATTTTTAAAAAAAGATCCCTAAGAACATCTACAATGTTTCCTTAAGCACTTACCAAGTCTTTTAAACAAAATCCCAGCACAAAAGGAAAATCTAAGACATTGATTTTGGATAAAGTACCTAGATATTTTATTTAATAATATATTTTTTTACCCCACTGCCATTGAAGTGCTATGTTTTTTGTTCTTAATGTTGTCAAAGAAAACTACCTAGTCACAACAACAAACTATGATATTAGTAGAGTTATCAGAAATGCAGCATAGGCAAAATTTTCATGAAGGATTAAAATTATTTTAAAAAGGAATGGGAACTATGGACTTTGGGATCTATAAAATCATTTAAAAATAATTGTTTTTATATAATAATTGTTTTTACAAATCAATAACTAAAACAAGATGGGAGAGTGTAGTGCTAAAGGACACGAGTGAGTGTGAGGTTTCTGAAGACGATGTCAAGGACAGCAGAGCAAAGTGGAGAAGAATGATATGGAAGGCTGACCCTAACACCATATGGGATATATATATCCAGGAAGAGAGAGAAAGAGACAAATCAATTACTTTTACATTGTCCATCACCAAGTGTTTAATTTTTTTGTTGTTGCAAATGTCCTGCTTAAAACTTATTGTTTAGTTAAGAGATATATACGTTCCTTAGGTAACCCTATGTGGTCAAATATTTTTGGCATGATGAGTCAACATAAAATAATTTCATTATAACAGCAAAAATAAAAAGAGTGATGGTTACGCTGCTTGTTATTTTAAGACAATAATACAGAAGATGTAGTCAACAGCAGGTCAACCTACAGAAAAAGGTTTACGGCCATTAAACGGATTTTCAACTTTAAGTTCACTACTTAGAGATCAATAATTTATGTTTTGTGGTAGGTTGACGAACTGTTGTCTGTACTATTCGACTTGGTAAACTTACCAGTTCATAAATACTCCATAGGACAAAATTAATAATGGAAGTACAGAAATTTAAAATTAAACAAACAATGTTATGTGCTGCATGAATTCGCATGATTTTAAATTAGATCACTTTACTGCAATCTGCTTACTCAAATTATGATATATTTTACTACTTACATACTAACTATAATACAAAAATAACAAGTGTTTAGATAACACACAATAATCTATTGAAACAAATCTTGGCAGTAGGCACTATTTGTATTTCTAAAAATAAACAAAGTGTAATATCAGCTGATGTGGAAGGTAACATTGAAATTATTACATTTAAAAAAAATATTATTATCTAGATTTAACAGCATAATAAGCTGAAACTCAAGATCATGATCTTACGTTATACGAAAATTTTACAAATGTTGGTACTAGCGACGCATTTTAACATCACCACCCACAACGCCAGATAGAAGCAAGATCAATACACGGGACGAGGAAATCAAAACAATATAATTTTTTTGTCGAAAACATTTAAGCATTGGTAAAATGCTACGGGAAAAAACAGGTAGAGCAAGAACAATGAAATCAAACGTTTATTACGTACCTTTCTCTTCCTTCCTTTGTACACCATAGCAAACGCCCCATGTCCAATGATATCTTGTTTGGTGAATTCATATTCACCCACCTGAATAACTTCCATTTTCACCAGTTTTCCTTTAACCACAGACATTTTCACAGTTTATTTATTTACAGTCCAAGTTCAACAAAAGATCAATATTTTTAACTGAATATTATGGATTGGGAACTTGATTATGTGCTACATTCTGATCACAGTGAGCTCCTAATCACTTCCTAGTTTCCATGTATAGTTTTAGTTTCACTGAATCACTAATAACTATTCATTATTACAGACTATTTATTAACACAACACACAACGAATGCAAAATGTGTAAAAGTGATTTTATTTTGTGTTGATTTTGCGGAGTAGAAAACGATGTTGCCATTATATTTCGTAAAATTTTAGTAGAAATAGTAGAAACTATTTGAAAATACAGCAAGGCAGGATTTTGTTGGTGTGCAAATTTTTTCGCAACAAACACCAGGTGTCGTTTTTACGACTCCTATTAGACAAAATTGTGTTAAGTTATGAAAATCTCTTTTTAATTAAATATTGTTTTTAAACTGGTAACATGAAAGTTGAGAAAAAAAAAGTTGTGTAAAAGGTATTAGATAGTCAAAGCCGAATTCAATCCGATTTGTATGGGGTTTTGAAAAATTCCGGATGCTTGTAGTCCGAGCCTTATGCCGGTGACAGATGGCGACAGACGCGGCTGCGGACTCGTCTTGACATTGTAAGGTCAAACGCTGCCATTGGTCGATCCTTGGGCTGGTGGAAGTTGACTGAAGAATAGAATAATAGCAGCGTTTGACCTTACAATGTCAAGACGAGTCCGAAGCCGCGTCCGCCGCCATCTGTCACCGGCTTAAGTTCATTTATTTCACCATAACGACTAGACGCCTTAATCGATTTTGATGTATCGTTAGAATTCTGGATAACATGGGCTATATGCGAAAATATACTTTCAGATGACGAATTGTTAAAGAAAAATAAAATAACAATAATAATTTAAAAAACACAACGGTCATCTTTACGTCTTTCGTCGGCGGGGCGTTGCGAATGTGACTGAGAAGCATTTGGTCGGACGGAACAAAGTTTGCACTCGTTCCAATTTGGTTAAAGCCAACCAAATCGGAAGCCGACCACGTCTGACCTGTATTAATAATAATTAAGCTAGGCCATTGAGCACATACCCTACAGAGTAGATGTCTTAAGATTTGTTCGACAAAATTTTCCGCTATTTTTTTATCTGTATCTGCGCTGTTTTTGTATGGGCGAGCGTTAACAGAAGTTGTCATTTCATACGAAATATAAAACTGGTGACAAACTGCGACGGACGCGGCTCCGGACTCGTCTTGACATTGTAAGGTCAAGCGCTGCCATTGGTCTATCCTTCAGTCAACTTCCGCCAGCCAAAGGATCGACCAATGTCAGCGTTTGACCTTACAATGTCAAGACGAGTCCGCAGCCGCGTCCGCCGCCATCTGTCACCGGCATAAGGCTCGGACTACAAGCATCCGGAATTTTTGAAAACCCCTTAGAAATCGGAATGAATTCGGCTTTGACTATCTATCCTATGGACGTGCCTTAGACAGGCTTACTCCTCTTTCAAACCAACCATATTAACATATAAAAAACTAGTTGACGGGCAAATGTCATCATTTCATGTTGACATTTGTCATTTGATGACAAAACCAACCAGCCAATCGGATTTTTCACAGAGGTTTGGTTTATGTCCAGACTTAATAAATATAATTTGAAGAAGACTGATAAATTAATATTATACTTTATTTAGGTCTTATTACAAATTCATTTTTAACAGTCATGCAGGTGTTTGTAAAATGTATTTTTATTCAGAGACTGAGTGTGTACATATTCGTTACAAATGTGACTATCTTTTTTGATCTCCTAGATCTTCAATACTGTCTTCATCAATCTGAAAAAAGTTAATATATAATTATATTTAATGTCTAACATCACATTCATTACTCTAATCCAAACCTATAGGTGCTTAGTGTTTTAGAAATCAGAAACACACACAACACCCAAACCTAAGACAAAATAAAAAGTTTGTTTTCTATATCAACATGGCCCAGAATCAAACCACGGAAATCCAGAGACGGTGAAGCCAAGTCGAGAGTCATAAGAGGGTAAGAAAAAGGTAAAACTTTCATCTTTTTAGTTAGATTCCTAGGTTAGATAAGCAAGACAAAAAGCTATTGTAATATTAAGATAATAATATAAACTTGTATGTAGATGTGCTTACTTCAGGCCATTTTTCAGGTATAATATCAAATAGATCATCTTTCACATCTCCCTGAATCACAATTTCATCATCACCCGTTACTGATGATCCACATGCAAATTTTGTGCCAAAAAACTTTGCAGCCACTTTCAAATCAATATCTGAAAAATAACAAGTGTAATTTATGTCTTAAATTATAAACTTTCTACAACTGTTTAAATTCAAACAGCATTTATGAATACTGACATTCATATAATTAAATGTAGTACATATAATTGTTTCATCATTTACCATACCAAAGGTACTTAATCCTGACACGACCGTAACAGATTTCTTCTTGCCACGGGGAGCCCTCGATACCTGCACTAATTTGGGAACATCTTCTTTCTTTTTCGATTTCAGCATACCCTTACCACCTCTCTTTTGACGTTTTTTTTCCTCTTCTCCGCCAGCGTTTTCTTCTTCGTCTGAAATGGATTCGTAATTGCAAAGAAAGATCCAGGGCTATCGAATGTTCAATACTTTATAACCTAACATTCCAAAAATGATCCTTTTTCAAACAATCATACCTATTTTCACTTTCTCAAATTCCGTAGGTAGATGTTTCTCGAGCCACTGTTTGCATTTATCATATTCAGGATAATATTCGCAATATTCTATTGGCATAGAACAATTGCCGCAATACTGTACCCTTATTGGATATGTTACTCCTTCTCGTGGGCCCATAGAAAGATCTCTATCAGCCATTATTAAAAAGTTTGGATGTTATTAAGTAACATTTATAAGATATTGCAGACGAGAGGCCAATTTTATCTGAAACTATTACCACAACTATTACGAAAAAACAATTAATGTCTGATCCACAGACTAATATATGTCTAAAGATCTGATCAATCAAGCAGCTAAGTCACAGATTAATTCTGTCAGTCAGATAAATGCACAGATGACAGATTCAGTGTTGCCGCATAGCCTGGTCTATAGATATAGAAATAACTAGACTGGCTGCTGACTATCAAATGAAATTCGTGCCTATTTAATTTTCGTCATTTTGGCGCTGTAGGCCGTAGTATATGAACTTGGAACTAAATTAGTGATGTCCCCAAGTCGATATTCGTAACGTTTTTCGGTCATCATTAATTATTAAGGTTACAGTGTGACTGCGGGTGGTTGCCTAGTTGGTTGATCTAAGATTGAATATACAGGGTGCTAAAGAAAGTATGAGCCAAGTCTTAGGTAGTGCCTCAGAGTCAAGTCTAGAATACAAGAAAATCGAATTATAAAAAGTATACATTATGTGATTTTCATTATAAAGAAATCTCAAATTCCTTCCTACTTTAGTTTTTGAGATAGGCCCCGGTAACAAATAGACAACGTTAATGACACCCATTTTATTATTTTTAAACGTAAAAAAATAAGATAAACCTCATATATAATGTTACGGATGTGGGTACGGGATTAGAAGGAAATGACAAATCTTCCAGGAAGACGCTTTATTCCTCTTCACGCAAGCCACACAGACGCAGCCCCGATGAGTGATAGAGTTCCGACGTAGCACTGACGTAGTCACTTTGTCTGATACGGTCCTCTTGACAGACACATCACCGAGTTGGTCCTCGACTGACATAGCCCCGACGTGGATCTCTTGACGCACACACTGACACAGTACACGGTCCTCTTCATGGACGTAAACCGCACTATACTGCTGTACTGTTGACTACTAGGCACTCAACTATTGCATTTTACCGACCGACCGATGACCGTCTGGTGTAGTGGTTCGCGCTCCGGACTACAACGCCATCGGTTGCGGATTCGAATTCCGCAAGGGGCAAATGTTTGTGTGACATGAGCATTTGTACCTAAGTCATGGATTATTTATGTATGTTTATCCGTTATTTAGTCGCCATAGTACAATCTTTGCTTAGTTTGGGGCTAGCTAATTGGTGTGATTGTGGAAACCATTTATTATTTATTTATTTTATTATTTACTTCTTTAATTTTTCTTCCTTTTTCTTCCTTCTTCCTCTTGTTTCCTCTTTACAAGACTTTTACTAACTGCCCGTTGTGCGGCTCGCAGCCCCTTATTTACCCCTTATGTTATTGCAAATAACATTTATTACTTTTACAGTGTGTTAGTTTAATACTAAATATGAGCGTCGTTTGGCAGAAAGGTACCACCGGGCATTTTAGTGAAAATGAGTTATAATGCCCATGGTGTTAGTTTTATATTTCTTCATCCTATGCAAAGACAAGCAAAGTCCTATCTATTACAGAAATCGAGACTTTAGTTTGTCAAATAAGACCAATTGCCATTATCGCCCATTTTCAACCGACTTCAAAAAAGGAGGAGGTTCTCAATTCGACTGTATGTTTTTTTTTTTGTATGTTTGTTACGCGATTACTCCGCCAATTATGAATCGATTTTAATGGTTCTTTTTTTGTTTGGTAGATCATACTTCAGAGGTGGTCCCATATAAATTTTATCGAAATTGATTTAGAACTTTTTGAGAAAATCAACAAATATATACCCAGATAACATTTTGGTTGTGGTTCTTGTTACCTATCTTCGACAAATATGAGCCGATTTTGATGATTTTTGTTTTATTGAATAGCTTATACTTCAAAGATGCTATGATAAAAGTTTGAAAAATAAAAATCACCCCTAAGGGTAGGAAAATAGGGGATGAAATCGGTGTTCAGCAGTTAGATTAGGATTTATCACTAAAAATAGATGAAATAAGTAAATTTTATTTAAAAAAAAATAGAACCGACTTCAAAACACTTAAATGCTAAAAATAATCCTAACACGTAAGTACACGTAAGTGCAAACAAAAACATTGAATCTCTCATCGGCTGGCACCGACTCCAAAAGTATCTGATTAGGTACTTAAGTGTTAGGATTATTTTTAGCATTTCAGTGTTTTGAAGTCGGTTCTATTTTTTTTAATAATGTATGCCAAAAACGACCAATATTAGCCTCTGGTCTAGCTAAAAGACAAAATATACAAAAACTATTTTATCAGAAAGCGACCATTACGATGGTCGCTTTCTGCAAAATAATTAATGGTTTTTCCGATATAATGAGACCACAAATCAGTCGTGGTGGTCTATTTATGTCACAGTAAAATCGCGATTGCGACCATTCTTTATTTAATTTAATTTATGTTATTTATTTATGGTACAGCAACAGAATAAAAATCACTACTTACACCTATAAACATTAATACAAAATACATATTTTAAATTAAAAATTAATGGAGTAATAGTATCTAGTGTGAACTGTAACGTTAAATGACGTGATCGTTAGTTGTGTTGTTTAGGTCAACCTCATCATCATCATCATCATAATCAGCCCACGTCAGTCCACTACTGGACATAGGCCTCTCCTAATGCACGCCACTGATCCTTAGCTATTCTTTTCAATCCACTGTCAGCAGCCTCCATTTTGTCGGAGGGCGCCTCATGCTGTGTTTGCCTAGTCGCAGTCTCCACTCAAGAACATGTCTACCCCATCGGTTAATGGTTCTACGGTAAATGTGACTAGCCCACTGCCACTACAGTTTGCTAATTCTTTTAGCTATATCGATTACTTTAGTTTTCTGTCGGATAATCTCATTTCTACAGAGAAATCGCGACCTTAGCTCGTTCCATAGTTCATTGAGTAACTCTACCTGATGACAGGCAGTACTCACTCGTTAAAGACTTTCCCCTTCAGACTTTGAGGGATTGACGATAGAAAGACGCAAGTGTGAGGTGTACTCGCCGTTAATATTAATGCCGTTTCTATTCCAGTTTAAGGTCTTAAACATATCCTCCAGGGCATTTGTGAACAATTTTGGGGAGATTACGTCCCCCTATCTTTCTCCGTGATACAGGTCGACTGCTGTTTTAGACTGCTTGGACCGTCATAGTTGTAGCGTTATTCAAGCATCTGAACACTTGGATATATCGCCTTGGCACCACTGTAACGATTCTAAGACTAACTAGGTTTCTATATATTCAAATGCTATCTCATAATCCTCAAACGTTAAGCACAGGGGCTGATTATATTCTTTGGTCTTCTGTATAACCTGCCGCACTGTGTAAATGTGATCTATGGTGCCATATCCTCCTCGGAAATCAGCTTGTTCAAGAGGTTAGAAATCGTTGAGTCTATGTGCCAGACGATTTGTTTATCATCATCATCATAATTTCAGCCATAGGACGTCCACTGCTGAACATAGGCCTCCCCCATTGACTTCCAGATAGGCCGGTTGGAAGCGGCCTGCATCCAGCGTCTTACTGCGACCCTTACCAGGTCGTCTGACCACCTTGTGAGTGGACGTCCTACGCTGCGCTTGCCGGTACGCGGCCTCCATTCTAGAACCTTTTTGCCCCATCGGCCGTCAGTTCTACGTGCTATGTGCCCCGCAGACTGCCACTTCAGCTTGCTAATCCGTTGGGCTATGCCAGCGACTTTTGTTCGTTTACGGATCTCCTCATTTCTGATTCGATCTCGCAAGGAAACACCAAGCATAGCCCTTTCCATAGCACGCTGTTCGACCTTGAGCTTTCTTATGAGGCCCATAGTGAGAGGCCACGTTTTAGTTCCATATGTCATCACTGGTAACACACACTGGTTGTAGACTTTCGTCTTGAGGCACTGAGGTATTTTGGACGAGAAGACGTGGTGTAGTTTCCCGAACTCTGCCCAGCCGAGTTGGATTCGACGATTGACCTCCTTCTCAAAATTGGATCTACCCAACTGGATAACTTGTCCTAAGTAGATATATTTGTCAACAATTTCGAGAGTAGAGCTCCCAACGGATACTGGGTAGGGCGCAACATGGGCATTCGACATGAGCTTGGTTTTGTCCATGTTCCATCGCAGGCCTACTTGTTGGGAGACTCGAGTAAGGTCATTGAGCATTGTGCTGAGGTCTTCAAGCGATTCTGCCATGACCACAATATCGTCGGCAAACCGAAGGTGAGTGATGTACGTCGCCGTTTATACAAAAACGCTACCATGTCGGTCTGAGTACAGGAGCAGAGCACGAAGGCGATTCCTCTGCAGCGAGGCGTAAGACAGGGAGATGTTATATCTCCGAAACTGTTCACCGCTGCATTGGAAGACGCTTTCAAGCTCCTGGAACGGAAAGGATTTGGCATCAACATCGACGATTTGTTATGACCATCTAAAAGAGCTTATAGACATGGCTCAGAAGGGAAATTGGTCTACAAACGTTTAGAAAGATTTTATACCTCTTTTTAAAGAACAAAATGACCACATTTCCTTACGCCTTTGGAGTTCTTCCTGAAAAGGGAGCGGAATTAAATATGCATTGTAATTGTGTAAGAGACGGTTTTCCTCCTGTTTTTAACAGCTCCGTATTAATTCCATCCTCACCAGGTGCTATTTCATTTTTAAGCTGACTTTTGGCAGCTCTTCGGTATAGTGGCGAATCAGTGTGCCCCTCGGATCCTCATCGACATGTTGGGGGTGGAATGCTTGTGAGGTATATTATATAGCCTTCTGTAAAAAACTTCAACTTCCGCCAGAATCTCCGGCCTAGAGACGACAGTTTTCCCAATTGAAAGTTCTGCATGAAAACTTTTGACCCCCGATTTTTCTCTATAGCTTCCTGTATGGAACGCGTGTTCGAGCACCGGAGGTCACGTCTTGCCAGTTTTGTGATGTGTTGAAGCCCGCTGTTCTGTAGAAGTGACAGCAGCGTTTTCTCGTTGTCTCTTTATAAGCTGCAGATAATCTCGAAAGTTTACATTTTCTTCCGGTATGCCGCATCTCACAAAATTTGGATCCTTCTTCCCGGAGGATCTCCACCACATGTTCGAGTTCCTGATCAATGTCAACGTCTGTTGTAGTTCCAGATCAGCAAATCGGTTCTCTAGTTTTAACTGAAACGTTTCAGATCCAGCTACTCTTTGAAGCCAAAGCCAGCCAATGTTTTGATTTTTCGGAACATATGTACCCATTTATACCTCTTCTGGGCGTTAAGGGAAAAACAACTTGAGGAAACGTTTAACCACATTAAGATAGCACTGGATATGTAGCTATAGTCCAGCTATAGTAAGTCTAAGAATCTCGAAGGTCTGATGGCAATCGTTCTAATTGCAATAAGCAGATTTGCCGCATCTAGGATCATAGTCAAAGCGTACTCTGACTAGGAAAGAGACAAAGCGCAAGGAAAAAGAGAGAAAGATATTGTTAATTATGTAAAACAGCTAGACATCATCATAATCAGGCCTCTCCCAATGCACGCCACTGAGCTCGATCCTCGGCTATTCTTTTCCATCCACTGCCAGCAGCCTTGCGTACATTGTATAGTATGCAACTATTATTTATTTTTGTGGATAAGGGTTAAATTATAAAAAATGTCTTTGCAAATTAGGTACCAAATATTTTTAAAATAAATGATTAGATGCTATTATTTTTTGATAAGTGTATTTTTTCAATTTTATTTTGCAGAATAAACCTATCGAGTTGGCTTTGTATTTTTTTTTTCTTTTCCTCCATATCTCAATAAGCTAAAAGCGACTACGCTGGTGGTCGCATTCCGCTAAAACCTCTTTTTTTAAAACGTCAGTTTTACCTAAAATGACCACAAAATAATATTTTAATATTAACACATATTTATTTAACAATAAATAGTATTATGTATATTAGCTAGTTTAGCTACTAACACAAACTCATATTTTTCATTCATTTTTTTACAATTTTCGTCGTATATTTCAAGCAGTGGCGAAAATAACTAAAACTGCTCATATCTCGAAACTGCTTTTTTGGCGTTGGTCGCATTCTGCTAAACGACGCTCATATAAAATAATTTTAAAATATAAAAAGTTTATTTGAAGTGGTCTCCATTGGCTGCAATACAGTCCTTTAAACGTTGAGGCCAGTTATCAAGAGGCACGCACTCTTTCCATGGGAAAATTCTTCACTGCCAATTGTATGGATTGTTTTAGGGACTCCAAATTATCATGGCGTTTAGAGCAAGCCGTACTTTCTAAAACTGACCATAAATCATAATCAAGCGGATTAAGATCGGGACTAGACGACGGCCAGTCTTCAGCTCTGTAGAAGTCCAAAACGTTCGTTTCCAACCAAGACTGCGTAAACCGAGCTTTATGACCCGGCGCCGAGTCTTGTTGGAAGGACCATTCTTGGTTATTGAACATGGTGTTGTTAAGGGGCTTCAGTACCTTCTCAAGAATGGTATCTTGATACACTTGTGCCGATGTTTTGATACCTTTTTCACAAAAGTATGGCTCAGTCACTCCTTCATAGCTAATACCCCACCAAACCATCACTGAAGTCGGATAGTGCCCACGTTGCACTATGTCGACTAATTGGGAAGCTTTCTTAGAGCTTTGAGCATTAATACGGCCATTTTGTTTGTTAAAATGTTGCTCAATTGTAAAAAAAATCCGTAAACAAAAATTTTCTGTGACCTCCCTTTGCGTACCGCGTCAGTAGTTGTTTCGATTTTTACCACCCTATTAGTTTTTAAATTATCAGTTAAGAAATGACCAGTACGTCAGTTCTTTTAGTCTGATATAAGACCTCAGATCATAGAAAGAAATATTAATATTTTTATGATCTGAGTATAAGACAAAGAGTAAATTAATATAGGGACATGCAAATGCAATACAATAAGTCTACACTAACTAAAATGTCCGTAATCTATACAATTCCAAAATACGAGTTCCACGGATGTTGCTTACATAATTTCGTCTGTCAAGGTGTTTCGGCAGAAAAAGCCCTGGCAGACTTATATATTCCTGAAATGAGGGTTCATACCTACAGACTGGTATTGGTTTCAGGCTGGTATCAAATGGGTATTTTTAGGGGTCCCGATGGTCACCTTTGAGAGCGTCTGCCAAGCACTTCCGACAAAAAAAACTGACAGATTTCGCTTTTCTGTATCTACCAGTAAATTTCTAACTGATGCCATAACTATAATTTCGGTATGAGATGGGTTAGAAATGCCCCCTTTTTCGCACCGGAAATGGCTTTTTTTTTCATACTTTGGGCTAGTTCCGCCGTGGCAGGCTATTAAATTCGGACTTAGCATCACTTTTAGGGGAAACCATTGTGCATTTCATCGCGGTATCAAGTCGGTATGACATTTTGCGGTCGGCTCTCCTACTATGTGGTAATACGTTGTTCGGTCCATGAGTGCCTCAAGAAGTGGTATTTCCTTCTGGATCTCCTGCAGAACTTTTGAGTGTGTTGTTTCTGTTTTGTTTTCATAGTATTATTTTTTTTTGTCTTAAGGCGGCTGCCTGTGCTTCCTCTTGAATGACAAGATCTAAGGTCTTAAGTTTGGGAGGAGCTCGAGCGTGGTTGATGGGGTGGTTCTCATGCATCCAGTGGATTGCTACACACGCTAAGAGTTGTAGACACTGAAGTTTTGCTTTTACGGTTGTGCTCTGGGCCACCGAACAACTGATCCAAACCATTATAGGTTAGAGACGGTCTGATACTGACTAATATATATATAAGTAAGGTGCTTCAAAAATATCTGCAACGGCTGAAATGGGTAAAAGCATTGCTTATATAGATTACGATAATGAAGGAATTACGTGCCCCGGATCGGTAATTAATTATTTGCGAAAAGACAGTAAATAAATGGTTACTTGCTTCATTTTGCATAACACACTTCGTCATCCGCCCTTGACATTGCGCGGGAGCAAGAAGCAGCACGGGTCAGGTAAATCTATGAAATAGTGCTTTTGCCAACAAATTTAGTTTCGCGCAGAAACAGCTAGATACGTATGCAATGCCGAACACTGGTAGAATGAATACTCATTTTAAATAAAAACCAAATTGCACTTACCGAAAATAGGTACGAGTAACAACTGATTTCACGTTGGAAGGTGATAAACTCACATCACACTTACAACAGGCTTTGGGCTGTCAAATTAGTGTAAGTAAGTAAAGTTATCAGTGATTAAAAATAGTTTTTCTTTTAGTTACAATTTTAGATAAGGTAGGTTTACCGATAGTTAAAACACGTTTTTGATTTACCAATTAGAAAGTTCATCACTTTTTTACAAAGTGATACATACATACAAGACTCGGTGTCGCTATCTCTGAGGTCCCGGGTTCGATTCCCGGTCGGTCAATGTAGAAAAATACTTTTCTATAATGTCTCGGGTCTGGGTGTTTTAGTACCGTCGTCTTTTCTGATTTCTGTAACACAAGTGGTTAAGCTACGTAGCTGATAAGATAAGTCATAGGTTTAGAGCAATGTATGTGATATTGTCTAATATTTATTTATTTATATTTCTACGTTATATGTTACAGAAACGCTTACTTTATTGTACTCGTGTTTACTTCAACGGCTTAATAAAAAAGTCCGTAATTTGATAATTTGATTATAATAATTTCCTAATATGTTCAGTGATTTGATTCTATTACTAGTGATATAATTCTGACAGTTAAAACAGACAAAGCAAAGTTGCATTTATAAAACCCATTGCAGTGTTAAAAAAAAGTAATATTTGTGACTGTCAAATCTTATGTCTGTCCAATAATAATACCAAAAATCGTTTATTTCTTTCTGTTATTGATAGCTAGGGAATAAAAGGAGAATTTACGGGAAATCAGGGAAATCAGAGGCAGGATCAGGATTAGTGACAACTATATTAACCAACAGACAAAAAGAACAGGGAATTTAAAAGATATTACAAAAAGTACAGATAAAAACTATCAAAAAGGATGAATGTCCTCTCCTCCTCCTCCTCTTCTTTTTTAGTTGAGACAGATCAGTTTCTTCAGAGGCATTTTGAGCTGCCCAACAAATCAAAAATGGTGTTTACATCGGCTACTCGGGCAATTCCGTCTTTGCCCAGATAGAGCTTGTTGATTTTGCCTCTCGGCCACACGCTACAAGGAAGGCTGCCATTTGCTATTAGCACCATGTCTCCCACTGCGTTGAGAAGCGGTCGGTGTTCCACCATCGAACGCTGCCAAAACTCATTTCTTTAAGAGTGGCTTTTAAGGCTGTCTTAATACTGCGGACCAGACGTTCCCATGCTCCTCCCATAAAGGGTGCTGCGGGCGGAATAAACCTCCACTGGATCATCTCATTGGCTGCGAATGTTATGACTTGCTCGCCGTACAACTTTTTTAATTCGCGGTTGAGTCCGATGAAAGCTGTTCCGTTATCGGGATCTAACTGACGAGACACGTGTTACACGTGTCACGGTGCTTTGGCTTTAACTCAGCTTTATCAGAGGTAGGTATTTCGATCACAGATTCTGTTGGCCATTGGTCTATGTGATACAGAAAACTAGGACCAGGGAACCAACGTGACTCAGAATGCAGTGCTTCTCTATAATGACGTGTTGCATCATCTGCAACATTCATGTCAGAGGGTACCCAGCGCCATTCATTAACACTTCACCCAAAAGGTCGGCAACAAATGGTTTGAAACTACGAGCATCATTCCGAAGCCATCCTATGACATTCATAGAATCACATCAGAAAACACTCCTACATGTTTTATATTTATAACTTGCAAACTGTGTCTGCAAGTTGAACAGCGACCAATGCACCTTGTAATTCTAAGCGCGAAATGGATACGGGTTTGAGTAGAGCTACTCGAACATTACTTACTGCCTATCAATTACAACACTCATAGTACCATTTGAAAATGATACGCGCCAATATGTTACGGATGAGTATGCGGCTTCACTAGCATCACAGAATAGGAGTTATCTTTCGGAAACTTCAAACTCACTCAGGTTGTACCGACGTAGAATTTTTATGCGACTCCTTCCAAGCAGAAATATCTTCTTGAGTGAGCAGATGATTCCAATCGACAGTCTTTCGCCAAACGTTTTTGAATAGGATTCTCGCTGTCACGATGAGAGGGGCAAGAAACCCTAACGGGTCATACATTGACATCATATGCGAAAGAGCGTCACGTTTGGTGAAATGATCAATAACTACTTTATTTAAAAAAACCTTTAAAGTTAAAACCTAAACAGTCCTCGTGTGGTTGCCATACTAAACCTAAAGTTCTAACAGGCTTTGCAACACTACCTAAATCAATGTATACACTGGCTAGTAAGGGATCAAGTAATAAATTATTCGGCAGCTGAGAAAGAGCTTTTGGGTCATTTGACACCCAAGACCTCATTTTGCAGCCGGCGTTTTTATTTATTTATCAGCAGCGAGTTGAGCTGAAGGTTGACACAATGTAGTTTTCCATATAATGACTACTAAGGATTGCGTCAACAGCCTCAGGAAACTGTTCTTGAGTGATTCTTTAAAAAGTGTTTTTCGCGTCACTTTCATGGTCAACTTAAATTTTGCGTTTCTTCGCATGAATAAATATAGAACATAGAGCATGGATATCGGTTTTCGATAATATCGAGAAATCGATAATATCGGAGGAAATATCGATATTGAAATATCGGTTTTGAAATCGACTAATATCGATTTTTCGATATTGTAGTTTTAAATTTTTAGGCATTATACATCTCCTTAACTTTCATTCAAACTCCGTTTGCCTGATTGCATTAGACTTTTAAAATATTATTTCTAATTATAACTGTTATTGAACCAATGTTGTTACATTTAAGCTGCTGGTTTTTCTTGAAAAATGTAACAAATAATCAGCCCACATCAGTTCACTGCTGGACAAAGGCCCCAATGCCCCCAATGTGCACCACTAAGCCTGATCCGCGGCTATTCTTTTCCATCCTCTGCCAGCAGCTTTCCGTATGTTGTTCTATGTTTGCTGTTTGAGCGTATGCTCCTAAATCGCCTGACGCATATCGTATACTCAAAACTCGCCCAAGTACAGGCTGGCTTCCGTCCAGGCCTCCGATTCAGAACATTTCGGTAACAAATTGTTCACTGGTGAATCTCAAAGCCGACCTCAGTAAGTTTGCTGTATTCCCTATCTGGAATCGCGCCACCGTCATCGCCGCCATCGCGAGGTCCGTAGAGAAGTGGCTAGTTCCGTGGAAAGAACCAAAGCGAAGTATTGTTCGCGCCGCCCCATGTTCCAGTGGTCTACAGTTCCGCGAAGGCTTAAAAGTCATCGGAGATTCATGTCAGAGAGAGATCATCGAGAATTCTCCCCAATCCAGGATAACAAGGTGGAAAGAAACCCTCTAACTTATGGTGGATCGGAGAAAACTGAAGCTCCAGTCTATAGTTGATCTGACAGCGTGCGCGGAACTGTATGATTTGCGCACCTCTTGCGTAAGTATATTACGTATTAAAGGGCAATACAGCGAAACCAAGGCGCTAAACTCTTCACAAGAAATTCATTTAAAGGTCAAAGCCAGCTGACAACAGTGAAGACCGACTATGGCAGCATTTTTTCTTACACACCTAAGATTCTGAGAGAGATCGAAAGATTCTACAGACAGCTATATCATCATGTAAGCCGTCAGTCGAGTAGCTCAGGACAACAGAGCCAAACTCACCTGACATTATACCGAAGAAATTCGGGACATCAGCCTGTACAAGATTAGAGTGGCTCTAAAACAGCTAAAGAACAATAGGGCACTAAGCATGGACGGAATAACGTCGGAATTCTGGGAGCGGGTGGTAAACCGATACTTATAGGCCTCTAGAGACTGTTCAATTCCGTCATCCTTCAGGGCTCTATTGTAGGAGCGTCGTGGTGCTCTTCTTCAAGAAAAATGGTATAGCCTTATTGAAGAGCTATAGACCCAACTCGCTCTTAAGCCAGGTGTACAAGCTGTTCTTCAGGGTCATTACTGACTGTTGACCTCTTAAACGAGCTCAAAGTCACCCAATGTAATACGGATAGTCGAAGAAAGCTATGATTGGCGTTTTTTTCCGAGATAAGATAAGAAACGAGGAGATCTGTAAAAGAACACAGTCACCGACATAGTTTTTCGAAGCTGGTGGCAAAGAGCAGGAAGACGCAGCGTGGGTACGCCTCCCACTTAGTAGACTGACGAGCTAGTCAAGGTTGCGGGAAGCCGCTGGATCCAAACGGCTCTAAGCCCATTGCTGTTGCGTTCTATAGTTGACGGAGGCCTACATCCAGTTGTGGACTTCCAAAGACTGACGATGATGAATGACACAAGACACCAACGAGTTTTGATTATAAAATAAAGCCTCGATTTTGTTAAATTTTGGTTCTTTTATGTCAAAATAAGGATTTTTGAAAAAATATCGAAATATCGGTTTTTCGATATTTTTAAATCGAATATCGAAACAATATCGGTATTACAAAAATAGTTCGATATTCCATGCTCTAATAGAACAATAAAAAAGGCGTAAAAGTAAGGTAAATTCTGATTGAAACATAAAAAACTGCACATAATCTACTTCGATATTTAATGATGAAATTTTGGCGTCCACGAAAGTTATTTATGACTCCACGAATGTTACGAAACGTATCTTTTTCTAGCGAATATGCTAAATTTAACTGTTATTTTGATAGAAAATATAAAGGAGAACCATCCCAAGCCAAACGGAAAGTCGGTATGTAAGTAATTGTTATTATACCTGTCTTGCCATAAAAACTGAAACAAAAAAAAATCTATTGAAAACGGATTGGGTAATAAAAATTTTAGACCTCTAGTAAGACGATAGACCACTTTCTTGGCCGACTGTACGGCAGTATTGAAATTAAATAAACTAAGAAATAACAACCTACCTAAATCTCGAATTGAGGACACCTATAGCCACAGTCGACAGAGCCTTAATAAGCTTTTGGAGTGCCATTCTGTACATGTAGTAGGTATTATAACATTTTTCCATAAAGGATATCCACTTTCTCCTGTAATAATAATAACATTAAAATAACATAAAAATTTGGTAAAAAGAACTGTATTTTTATTGTATTATTTGTATTTTATGCATAAAACAAGTTTATGCAAAAATACATATGTGTGTATGCCCAATTTAAAAAAATATTGTCCATCCTCATATAATTCGATTAAGTGATAGTTAAATAAGTGGACAGTCCCTCCACATCGCTGTGTGCGCGATGACAGCGCCCCTAGTGACCACAGGTATTGTGGACTTAGATCTCTTAAATTATGGCAACTGGATGGTTTAAGAATGATTTTCGGATTGTTTTTCTTCGAAATTAGATGTAAATATCTAAAAAGATTGTGCATATTATAATAAGTGATGTTCTTACTCGAACTAAACTATGAATGTTATAATACTAACGGGATTTGAATCGATACAACATGATATAACTTTCTAACCTCAAACTGTCCAAAAAGGGAAAAAATAGTATAGGTACAGCATGTGAGAGACTTTGAAAAGCTTAGAACCAACAGACAAAGCTACTTAATATGGGCTGTGATCTTAAGACAAACGTCTGTGACACAAATTTCCTACAAACTTTATTCTTTCCACAGCAGCTATCCATTAATACTTTGCTTCAATTTAACGAATAAAACATGCACGAACTGTTTTTCCCATTGTTTCTACACCTTAAAACACAATACTAAAATAATAAATGCTCATGTATAATTAATTTAATGTTAGCTATATGTATTATTAAAATGCTGTATGTTTCCTTAATAAAGATAAATAAATAAATACGTACTGTGACCCATATCGCGAATTTTAACGTGTTTACTTAAAAATACCTAATAACGTAAGTATGAAATTCTATGGAAATATAGCAATTTGACACATGCCAGTCCAGAGTTATTTCACATTTCTGCCAGATTGCGTGCTGCGATCGATTTGACGGCCCCCACCACCCACTTTGCACATGGCGAATTTGTATACATTATTGTTTGGTAGATGCGACCCGCTTGCAAAAAATGCAAGAGTACCTAAGTATAGGTACCTAATTAAAACCTGTAACTGGAAATAAGATTTAAATTACTTGTTGATAAAAGTAGTCGTTTATTGAAATGAATGAGAAAGGAGAATTAATGGGTAATGTAACGAAAGGAGGAGTATTTTTATGATTTTAACTAAGTAGTAATAAAAAATAAGTACATACCTTCCAAGTTACATTTATGGCACTTTTTATTTTCTCAGACCTTATAAAGGGCTTAATCTCCGTGTTATGACATTGTGTTAAGTTCTTTGTAAAAGTTCGCAATGAGATCTAAGACTATAAGAACAATGAGATTCTAAAGACGGCTTGCCCATCTGTTTTTAGGGCAATTTGGGTAAGCCGCCTGCTGCTTCTGTGTCGGCACAATATGCAGCATATAAATAAAGCCAGCGGAGACCGTAATTACTCATAATTAATGAAAAATGTATGAAAATACTGTTGACAGGACTGACTTTTAGTAGTCTCATCACAATCACATATCAGTCTGCTTATAATCACTTTTTATGCACAAATTTGACGTATAAATAGCGACGAGAATACTGATTTTGATTTGGCATGTTCCATTTTCATTAACATCACGATCGCTTTTCATAGTTTGGCATTAAATTGCCAAACTATGAAAAGCGATCGTGATGTCATAATTTTAGTGTACGAGAATATCGTTTGGGAAGTTGATGCGATTGACACCGGATTATTTACTACTTTTAAATTACGGGAATTGGGCCCCTGACCTTACGTTTTTAGGGACTTTTGTCTTAGTTAATTGGCAACACTTACCTAAAATGTCAAAACTGGCGGACCACAATTTTATTTAATTGAGAATTAAATTTGTTTTTGTACTAGAGGTATGTACTCAGCGATGGTACGTTACTTTTTTATTTTTCTTAGGTCTTTTCTTAAAATTTCTTTACACTTTATTAGGACATATCACCATTTCCGACACCTCTATTTTGCCTAGCCGCATGTACATACGTCTCCAGTGATGGCAGTAAGTGACACTACAATTCTGGAAAGAGATTTATCACCCAACGTCTGGTACAATTTTTGTTGAAGCGTTTGCTGCCTCGACTGTCCGTCTAGTTATATACTTGATCGAAGAATTTAACAAAGAAAAAGACATTATTGGACTATTTTAATTTAAAAAAATGGGATTCTAGCTCTAACCGTTTAGTCGTCACACGTGTTTTTCTGGATCAATTCGCAATCAGGCAAAATCTATTCTAAACTAAATATTTCGAGATTCGTTCATTTTCGCTGAACATACATGTGGGTCCAATCGATAGGTATTAGTGTCCTCTATCACCTGACGCCCGCTGGTACACCCTTCTTGGGACACCCTGTTAGATAGGTCAAGTTAATCATCATCATGTCAGCCTATTGAAGTCCACTGCTGGACGTAAGCGCTTTTTTCATCCAGCCACTGCCAGCCATTTTGTTACGGTCAAGTTAATGCATTATTATTATTAACCATTATTAACATCATTTCTTAATTTTTGAAGAAACCCTACTACCGTAACTTAACTGATGAACTTTTCGAGAGTCCGACGTCACCCTGCCGCGGTAGTGTGACGTCGGAAAATGTATCGCCTGACTTGAATATAGTGAAATAGCTGTTACACGCGCGACTGACAGGACTCAACAGTGGCACTAACTATAGTTAGCTTAAAAGGATAGATTTTGTGGAAATGAATGCCGAATGACTGCCGCCTTTATGATCGCGCCGATTTTTACACCGCTTGCGTTCCAAGTGTTTCAACTACCATGACTTTCATATCGCGGGTAAAAAGTCTATTATGTAGTGGTCGTTGTACTAACTCTCGCTTTTTGCGGAATCCGAAGACGCTGACTGGTTTTTATCTATAATCCACATGGACTAGTCCAGAAGGTGCATTTTAAAACAAAGTATGTAAGACGATAAATGATTTATTTAATATTATCACGTCTTTGTTTAATTTGGACACAGAAAAATTGCAAATACCTACGTCTTGGTGTGTAGGTAAAATTAAAATGTGAATTCAGTGTATTGTATTATAAATTGTCAGCTTTATTTAAATAACGACTTTTAGCTACTTATCTCGATGGACGATATAGGTACCTAATATCATTCATTTAGTAAAATATTTAATTCAGTAATGAAACATAGGTACACAATGTATTTTTTACTATTCTGTAACAAATTATTAAAACGTAAAGTATCAAAAATCTAAATTCATCAAATTTTTCTAAAGAGGTTTTTACTGTTTGTTGTTTTTACGACTAAAGTGAGTAATTGTAATTTGTGTAACGCTACGCTATACAATGCAGTCAAAATTCTATACATCTATAATACTGTCATGTTTTTTATCAGAAGCTTTCAGTTTCTCTTGCATTTGAGTCAACATGTCCTGCATGCGTCGAATCTGAAAGGAATAAATAAATATTTTTCTCGTACGTGTTCGATAAAACATCACTTTTAATTTTACACTTCAAAGCAAAATTTAAAAATTAAGTAATTCGTAAAGGTTCTTTAACCTTCTAGAAACACTAGACATAGTATGGTATTGCCTTGACCGGGTTAACCTACCTCTTCGTCTTTCTGCAGGAGCAGGCGGTCCGTGTCTGTGATCACCACTTCGTTATTGTTGCCCATTGAATCTCTTTTCAATTTTCTGAAAGACATCATTTTCAAGTTATATCGTAGTCTGGTCGCTGATATAGAAAACTGACAAAGGATTTATATTTAAAGGTCATTTCTGATCGATTGGCTAAGATGACTAGAGATACCTTTGTATTAATCTGACTTGCAAAAAGTACTTAGTAAAAATGTAGGCTATTAGACATGAAAATGTACAATTTAGGTTTGGGGTCAGCTCTCCTGATACTTTTCCGCCACTCTTGGCGGTTTGCCGTCATTTCTGGCTGTAAGCCCATCGTCAGCATAAATCATATGGATGATTCGCGTCCAGACCATCAGTGGGCTTCCTCTACCTCTTTTACGGTTATGTCCTATGTCAAAAATTTCTGTTGAAGTACCTAAGTCTTAAGGTTTTAATTATGTGGCTGTGCCAACGACTAATGCCAAAATTTACGCATCATACTACCAAATTACCCTCGTTCTCGCATGGCGTGCTGTGATATCTGTGAGATGCATTGTGCGCGGAAGTTCTCGTAGTGCACGTCCTGCGTGACGTCTTTCAGATCTTGCATGTGGGTCGATATCAGCATTGTGCGCAGCTTCGTGAAGTCAGAGTGTCTGGGGTTCTCTACTGTTAAATAGAAATTATCACATAAATTCCAAAGTAATGCTATCGTGACTCGGGTCCTGTTGGTAGTAAATTTCAATAAAATTAAAACAAGGAGTTTAATTAAAATATAAATATTGATATGGTTACAAATAAATAAAATATGAATTCTGGTTCTTACTAATTTGTTTTTTTTCTTGTGAATCCTTGCGTGATGTGTTCCAATCAGTATATTGGGTTGCTTCATAAGTCTTTGGAAGTCCACTGCTTGACATAGGCATCCCCTTGAACGCCATATCAAGCGGCTCCAAGCCATTTGCATTTAGCAGCTTCCCGCCAGCTTGACGAGGTCGTTAGTCCACCGGGTTGAGGCCTGCTAATCTCGGGAACCTTTCTCCCCCAACGATGGTCAGTTCTGCGAGCGATGTGGCCTGCCCATTGCCACTTTAGCGTTTTAATTTTAAGAGCTATCTATGACGGTGACTTTTGGATATCCTCCGCGTCCTCGTTCCGGATCTTATCTCTCAAGGAAACGCCAATTATAGCTCTCTCCATAGCACGTTGACGTGACATAGACGCCAATAGCCAAGGCTCTCTCAGTGCCGTAAGTTATCACTGGCAGCACGCACTGCTCAAAGACTATGGTCTTCAGGCTCTGTGGGGTATCGGACTACAAGATACTTACCGTCGACTATGCCCCAGGGGTACTGCCGGCCACGCACACGCTTGCCGCCTACCTCCAGCACGGTGTCGGCGGCGACCACCGCAAACGGCGCCGCTGCCTTCAGCTCCCGGTCCTGCTGCTTGAAGTCTTCATCTTCGTCGCTGTCACATTCTGGGAACTGGTACACCTGTCCCAAGATCCAAATTCATTATTCCCAGAACACCAGACACACACATACACTGTGTCCCATACTTATGGATGCCAAAGATAGGCAAAAATGGCAGAACGTCGTTAGGCAGATATAGGCAGGTTTTCCCAAGGGGATATCTAATTAAGAGAGCTTCACATTCACGCGACAATCTCGCGAGAAAGCGAGAAAAACACGTATAGTGCCACATTTTAGTCGATTCACATATTCTAAGCAGGTTTACATCTTGTTCTCCGAAATTTGTCGGTATTTTGGCCCGAGAAATAAGATATCTCGCGAGCTCCGCGCGCGCGTGAATGTGCGCAATTTATAAATGTAAGTAATTTCGATTTAGTACTACAAGTTTAATACATTGAGAAAGATAACGTTTAACGTTCTGTAATGTGTATTACATTAGTAGATAAACAGTATTTTTGCATTTTTAAGATATTCTGTATTCATTGTCTTTGTACCTACAAGGATACAAAATTAAAATTATAGCAAATTTTAAGCAATAATCAAGATTCTGACTACATATGCAAATATAATAAAGCATTTTCTCAGCGACAAAAAAGGTTAACTAATGATTTTTTTAGTGTAGTTTTTACTCTGAGCCAGTCATCTACAAGTTACCTACAAGATGTGGGCTCGTACGGAAAATGGACTGCGGATGTTTAATACCTGTATTTGATGCTCCTCTAGGTCGTTTAGTATCCTCGACTTGAGCCGCTTGATCTCGACAGCCGTAAGGGAGTCCGCTTTCGCGATCACTACCACGATGTTTACCTTCCGATGCAGTCGCCTCATCATCTCTAGGTCTACTTGACGCAGGCTGTTCCAAGACGAAAAAAATGTTATGTTAAAACACCGGCAACAAAAAAAAACTGGAGAAGCGCGAGTCGGACTCGAACTCACGTATATAGATAGATACTGTTTATGCACACTATCGTAGACGTTACATTTGATATTTACAGAAAGATGTACAATGTCTTATGATATCGCTTCCAGGCAACGTACCGAAGCACTATCGTTTTTAGGGTTCCGTAGCCAAATGGCAAAAAACGGAACCCTTATAGATTCGTCATGTCTGTCTGTCTGTCTGTCTGTCCGTCTGTCCGTCCGTCCGTATGTCACAGCCACTTTTTTCCGAAACTATAAGAACTATTCTGTTGAAACTTGGTAAGTAGATGCATTCTGTGAACCGCATTAAGATTTTCACAAAAAAATTGAAAAATAATAATAAATTTTGGGGGCTCCCCATACTTAGAACTAAAACTTGAAATTTTTTTTTTCGTCAAACCCATACGTGTGGGGTATCAATGGATAGGTCTTTAAAAATGATATTGAGGTTTCTAATATAATTTTTTTCTAAACTGAATAGTTTGCGTGTGAGACGCTTCCAAAGTGGTAAAGTGTGTGTCCCCCCCCTGTAACTTCTAAAATAAGAGAATGATAAATCTAAAAAAATATATATAATGTACATTACCATAAAAACTACCAGCGAAAATTGGTTTGAACGAGATCAAGTAATTAGTTTTTTTTTAATACGTCATAAATCGTAAACCGCAATTTAACTTTCGTAATGTTATTTATATTCGGTTCGCATGCTCCTAAGCCCAAGCACAACTTACATACACAAATACATATATGTACTTGCTACTGGCATAAGTATAAATAAATACCTACTTATTTTATTTCCGCAGTAAATCCTTTGGTTTAATAAAGTTCTACTTTAATAGACATATCGCGTTTAAATATAAGTCTACGCGATGTTTTATTTAATGCATATTTCACTGATTACTCAATCATCAGAAAGAAACAGCTGCATGGGCATACTTTAGCTTATCGAGTTTTTATTGATCATTAAAGCAGGCGGTAAAATAAATAGGCCTATTGTCACCAATTCACCAAAAGCATTTAAAATATGATTAATGATTAATAATGATTGGATCTACATATTGAAGTTTTGTTTCTCAAATAGGTATTGTACCAACTCAATAAGTAGATACTTATTAAGCTAACTTACAAGCCGTGTACTATGTTAGGTATTTTTCGAGTTTCTTTCTGCAGCATTTTATTGACAGGAGAAGTACTTATATTAAACTATTACTGAGGGATACTTACGATTACAAGTTTTGGTAGATATATTATGTTTGAATGTTACAAAGGTCACTCAAATAAAGCTCGGTAACTAAAGGATAGTTAGAAAGTAAAGTAAAAGCAATCATTTTTCATGTATAATCTGCTTATGAAGACACACAAATATTAATTTAAAGCAATAAAATTAATCAACAGCTCCTAACCTAAACCTAACTAAGTGCCTAAAATGTTCTACGTACACGGTAATATAATCCAACAGCATGTCGCAATTTCTAATTGTCAAATTAACTACTTAATTAAATAAGATAGGATGCAATGGATGGGTTGAGTGAGCTACTAAGCATGACCTACTCCTTAGAGTACCTACCTTCGTAACTAATTGTACTAATCTAGTCACGTGACTTCTATAAATTTAACATGATATAAGTCAAAACATGATAGCTATGTTTGTTTCTACAACATTATATGATATTGGCTATCGCAATAGCCTTGACTGTTGTTAACCTATACCACTCCGAACACGTTCAATAGATATCGACTACATAACAAAGTAGTAGGTACCTACATAATCAAAGTAATTTCATGATTTCACTTTTAGGTACATACTCGTACAATTGTTATGCTTCTCCATTCCGTCTATGAAAGGAATAAAGAAAGAAAGGCTATTTTAACCGACTACTTAAGTATTTAGTAAGTAAGTATAATTCATGGCTTGTCTGGAGTCTAGTACTTACCTCGAGAAAGTGTTTAATGGACCGAGTAAATGAAAGGGTGAATGGCTATTTGCGTGGTTTCATGTCACTGCATCACTATCCACAATGTGGAATGCATTGTCAACCTTTTCCTTCGGACAATCAACAATCGCGCTTAGTACTGTTTCGAGAACATGGGGACGGGTCATTTTTATGATTACGGAAAAGAGAATGTTGTTAACCTAATGTCTTATTAGATTAAACATTAGCTAGGCCACCGTTGCATTGTTTATTTATGCATAGAAAAAAATGATTAATAAATATGTACTACTGACGGACGAGATGATAATGCACAAGTACCTTGTAATATAATATACCTACATACATACGTATATAAGTATTAGCTATTGGACTTTGTGGACCATTTGATATTAAAATGATATAAATGTGCCTAGAAGAACATTTTTACAGAAACAGAGTACCTATACCTAAGAGTATTTCTTAATAATTTTTTATTTAGATTTTGAATATCATCTAAAAATTCAAGGCAACCCCACCTGCACGCGGTGCATTCTTTGCATAATAAACGTGCTCAGCTCAGCTGGTATACCGACGGTAGAGCTTAGCACGAGCTAGCCTTTCCTGTTTTTACTGCCAAATCACTTATCTATCATTCCGGATATAAACTTCATCATTACTTATACCTAAATCAGATGAGACTGATGACAATCGCTCAACCAAAATTAATTATGCAACTTTTATCCCACAGACGACCAAAAAACCAGTAGAAAATCAGAATTTAATGTCATTAAATTAACATTGGGCAATTTTACCTGTGAGCCCACGGGGGCACGAAGTAAAGACAGCAGTGCACGCGGTTATCTTGCATGTGCCGCCGGTTCAGGCCGCTCTCATCGGTGAAGTACTGTCGAAACTGCTCATCGATGTACGCGGAGCAAACCCGCCACGAGTCTTCGCAGTTTATGGCGTCCCCAAACCCAGGCGTGTCCACTATCGTTAGCCTTAACTTCACACCGCGCTCTTCGATTTCCATTGTTTTTTTTTCTATTGTTGTTGTTTTTTCTATTCTATCTGTAAGTGGTAGGAAGGTAAAAATTACAAAAAAAAAATAGCTTTTCAAAACGATTTTACATTTCGAATACAGTTCTTGCGATAAGGGAACAAGGGTTGGCTTTACGTTAAATTGCTTGCTTCGCAATTAATAATAAGTATTTTTGAGTTTGAGCCTTATTCACTTAATGCCTTTCCACCTACCTTGGCCACTGTATAGGTATACCGTATACATATACGTATACCTACTCTTACTGTACGACTTACGTACATTTACTTTTTATTGAATTGCAAGAACTGAAAAGCGGAATGCAGAACGGCGTGCTTACGTCCAGTGCTGCGGTGGCGGAGGTATACCTATTATCGCTCCATGTATGCTATACGGTTGCATACACCGAGGTGATCAGTGCACAATTCTTTGCGAAGTTTTGAATCACCGTCACCGTGCACGCGACATTGCAGTTAAAATTTACACAAAGCATTAGATACTTGCTATTGATTTAAAAGAATTACGTAACACTTGCCTTGTGCATCAGGTATTTTGCGGTTTTTATAAAGGTCCCCAAGAAAGAGACTGTTGATGAGCGTAGATTTACCGAGTCCAGACTCGCCGACTACCATGAGCGTAAAGTCAAACCCTCTTTTCACGGATTTTCTATGAACTTGTTCAGGTAGAGTCGCAAACCCGATGTAATCGCGTTCTCCACGCTCTCGTTCTGTAAAATTGTTTTTTTTTTTAATATTCTCCTGCCTGGTGATTAGTATATAGTAATCTTAATTTAGTAAACATGGGTGCCTCATTGGCTGCCTCAAAGATGCTACAGGTTAGAATGGTTCAGACTAAATCTGATATGAGTTAAAACATCATTCTGCCTCTAATACTTTAAACAAACTAACGGATACCGAATGTAATTTAAAACCAGGTTTAAGGGATGTTGCGTGACGAAAAACGCCAAGCTCATTTCCTGTGTATTCATTTCGTTTTGCTTGAGTAGGCTCAATGACTTCGTATCGTAAGTAACTAGCAGCAAGTTACCTATAATCATTTTTCTTAAATGTTTACGCTACGTGCCTCTAATGGCTGAAGATCATATGATAGATAGTGTGGCTTTTGTTTGACTAAAAAGGAATTTAAAGGCTAATTTTTTTTAAAAAACGCGTTATTCTACATTTCCCTCATTGAATCAATATATAATCACGTCACTTGGCTGACTAGACTAGTAGACTAACAATGCACCTAGGATATGAGTGTGCCGGCAAGACGGCGAATATGTAGGCTCTCCTTATTCGTTGCGAAGGAGTGCTAAGCAGACTGTTTATCTAAAGGAAGCAGGGCATTGCAACGCACGCAGCGGAGTGGAACACGACAGGTTCCCCCGACACAGCGCGCAGGCGCGGCGCCCAGGGACGCGCGTGCGCACCTAATATTGAGGACAACTAGCGGAAGCGACCAACGTGCTCATTACTTGACCACATTGAACATAATTTGCTATTGTCAACTGTGGTCGAGCAAACACACTAATTGTTTTAATCGTTATATCAAGCCCGTTCTGCCTTTTTGTGCTATGTTTTAGATAGAAACATGGATTCCTTTACATATTTTAGTGAATTCATATGTGTTAGTTTTATCAGCATTATTCTAAAATTATTATCTGCTACCATGTACTACTGTTATTAACTCTGTTGGTATCATAATTTATTAAAATGCCGTTGTCGCACTTTGTAACACACTGTTTCGATTTTAACCAAGATGACCATTGATTGCATTGTGTTAAAATCGAAATTTATAAAAAATACGTTAACTCGATTATCATTATTTTATTAACCAAAACTCCAAAACAAATAGACCTCCAGAATCTAAATAAATACAGTATGGTTTTGAGCAGTACTTAGACAAATTTAAGGAGACGAATGCGTTTATCAATCTTAAAACAACTTTTTCTATAGGGTCAACATCGAATTCGCGAAACTTTTTTGTTTTTCCATACAAAGTAACGCTCTACCACAATAATAAAGTAATGGAGCAGCATTTTCTTTTAAATTTATATGTGTCTCTCTCTCATAGTAAAAGTCATTTGTAAATGAACACATTCGTCTCCTTAATTTTAGCTACTGCTCATAAGTCATAAGTCATTTATTCCATTAATAACAAAAAACATTGCTCAAAACCACACCCTGCGTAAACAAGTTTATCGTTTGATAATAAATCTAAAACATCAAAATATCAGTAAGCTACTTTTCAATTCGCAAGTCTTGATTTTTTGCACTCTTTTATAAGTTGCAATTAAGTATTTAAAAAATTCTTCTTTGTGTAAACCGCCAACCAGCTGACATCGTTTGTATAAGAAGTGTAACTTTTTAGATTTTAATGTTGGTCCCTTAGTAAAATTAGATGTATTTAAGCACCACAATCACCTTTTGGATTAAACAGGGTTCTCAGGGTTTGTTACACATTTTAAGTACATGGACTCATTTTCAATTCCCGCTACCAATGCGGTTGATACAGACTCAGAGTTCCTAAATATCATAGGAATGCGTCCCATCCCACACACGTCTTAACTATCTTGTAAAAATTTACTTGTCTCTACCCAAACAGAGCAGAGTAATAAAATTGTAAAAAATAGTTTCATAAAGCAAGATGTTACGATCAGGCTTTTCTTTCTCACGAGCGTAAACAATAGCCTGTGATGAGGAAATATCTTCGTTTTAAAGAAACATTCTACCCGCTCAAAAAATTTAAACATCATTGTTATTATTGACTGCTTAAAGAAAATATCTATTGTGTTTGAGATAGTTTTCTACATCGTGTGAGGAGATTAAACAATTAGGCACGCTTGCTGTTAAAATGAAATCCATTTATGGATCGGGTTTTTGGCTTTGAATTTTATAATGTTTTCAAATTGTTTTGCTTAAGTATATACTATATAAAAACATTCTAATTACAAAAACGTTAACGGAAAAACGCAAAGAAATGAGTAACTTTGACCACTTACAAATATTTTTTTACAAAATGTCTTAATTGTAAGTACCTAGGTACCTATTAAAAGAAATGTTTTAATATTTGCGTGCTCAATCCAGAAAATAATTTAATGTACAAAACTGGTACAAAAATAAAAATCCAAAGGCTCCTTCGCTCTATCCAACAACTACTATCGTTCAAATCGAGAAAATAAATAGTATTGAACAGTCTTTCAACTTAAGAAATTAGTAAAATAATGAAAACGGAAAGGTCAAATATTTTTTAATGTGACTGTGTACAACACAATTAAGGAACCACAATCGGCTGCACATTTATGTGGATAATCATAGCTATATGAGAACATATTTTCTGGGAACAAATTACTTTATTTAACTTTAATTAATCGTAATTAAACGCAACCATGAAAACAATTTTAATGTGTTCTTGTTTTAAAAACTGTTACAATAAATGTAGAAAGGATACTTTACTGTAATTTAAAAAGTTAAATAATATAATTATAAACAGTTGGTGCGTTTAAGTCCCCACATATTTTACAAAACTTACGAATTTTTATGACAGTCATAAAAGGAGACTTGTTCTTATTGTTTTCATCTTCAATTTTCTCTGTCTGGTCATTCATAGTTTTCTTTTCCTTGTCGTTTATGCTCACGTCTAGCATAACATAGGAGTTGCTCTTCTTAATTATAGCGTTATAGTGATCGTGGGAAGTACGCTGTAGTTCTTGCATTCCAAAGTGAGGATTGTGTAACCGAGGTAAGGTACCTAGTAATTTTGAGACTGTTACGAGATCCTATAAAAACGCGGGAATGTCTTTCGCTAATATCTATTGTGATCTAGGGAATGGCATGACGGTATCTGATCGCGCTGTTTTTTGATGGTCGTTTTAGGACAGTGGATGTACTACGTAAGCGGGAGCGTTGCGGAACGCGGTGCTAGAGGCGGCGCGTGCGATCGCGCGCTCTGCCGGCACCGAGCGCGCGAGCCAACTGTGCGCCCGCGCCGGTACGACTAACTCGCTTCACACAGGTAAAGGTTTGATATGTGTCACCAATTAACTGTATTTTATCAGTAAAATTAATTTAATAAGTTAAATGTCCTTCCGTTTGAAAGCACGTATGAAAAGTTCAATCTGTAAATATCAACACTGTTCAGGCGGCTGCTATTTCGTTTTTCACATTAGTAAAAAAAAGATTTAAGTAAATATTAAAATTTCTTCCATACATAAGATTTCAACGTCGTCCGTTTTTGTGTAGTTAATTACGTCTGAACTATAATTATTCTTAATGACATTACAAAAAAAAGCGATTACGATAGCCTTTGAGTAGACGATAGCCTATTCAACATTTACAAAGTCTAAAAGAAATGTATCATTATGATAAGTAGTGCGCTGCGCGTTGCATTTCTTGCCAATTGTTATGAATAATAGTTAAAGCATAATAACAGTTTGCTTGCTCAATTGAGAGATGCTGCGAGTCAGCGGAGACTCATCCGGTGACGCAATTTACCAAGTGTTCCTCATAGGTACATGCCATCATATCAACATAATTTGTCTGTCAGCCCGATTCGGTAGGTAGGTACTACGTACTACACGACGTACATATTTTAGTCTAAAAATGACATAATTAAACCCGAGCCACAAGGAGTTAGACGTCTCATTGAATCATCATTAAAGTGTCTGCCCTTAAAGATCAAAGTACACTTTGTTGCTTCTTGTTTAAAGTATGCAGGAGTAAAACGATAAATGATACACGGTGGCAGATAAATAACTTTGCTGATAATATTATTGCAACTTTATAGTTACTAATAAGATACCTGCATCAGATGCAATGAGAACCTTCCAATTTACGTCTATACCTACCTAAGTCATCATCATTCATCATCATTTCAGCCATAGGAGGCCCACTGCTGAACAAAGGCCTCCCCCAATGACTGATCATCGGGGGGGATTGCCAATACTCACCACGCTTGGCAGGCGGGTTGGCGAGCGCAGTTTTTTTATAAGATTTTGCACGAAGACGCTGCTGCCCGTCTCGTGCTACAGGAATTAGTCGTCTCTTACGACACGCCTCCTGTTGGCGGTGGGGAAGTGTATTCTTTACGGCCGTCCCTACACGGCACCTTCCTAAGTACTCGTACATAATTACATGGGAGTCCATACTAATCTTAAGGTTTGTTTAGAAGATTTAATAACATAATAATAAATTAAACTTACCCATAGTCATTTTTGTAGCTTAAAAAGTTATAGACCTGGCAGCTGCTAGACTAGCAAATATATAAAACCAGAAAATTTATATCAAATTTTCATATTGCTTCAAGTTTCTCTGTAAGTTTTTAGTTTCATCTTGCTTATTATTATGTTGTTTACTAGTGGTTAAAAAATAATGTGATAAAAATAACTAAACCAATCGATCGATTTTTTACACAGCGAATAGTCACTGATGTATATTAAATCCAAAAGTTCGATTTACCGAATTCTCGTATTTCACCTGTTCACTGTGTTCAATGCGCAATACTATCAAATCCATAAAAAAATTGTTTCACTAAAATATCACTGAGCTGTGGATAGTTGTCGACATCATCTTCTACACTACACATCTAAAACGAGAGCAAAAAAAAGTCGCGCGACACCTAAAATAATATCACGATACTAATCCTAAAAATTGTATAATCAAAAACAGTAGAAAAAGAAGAAATAATAAATCACATTGTTTGTGCGCCGTGCTGTGCGTGTTGCGTTACGTAATGTGAGGGTTCCCGGGTCGAGCTCGCGCCCTCCGAGGACGTCCCCTCCGCCCGCCCCTCTGGCCTCCGAGCCGAGGGTCTGCGCGGGAAAACTGCGATCCCACTCGGAGCCAGAAGCGCGCTGATCGATACCGCGCACCCGCGCATGCCGTCGCGCCTGCGTCCGCGACAACATCTATAACCCTTGTGTAGCCAAACGGTGACTTACACCATGTTATCGTGTCCTAAATGTAAATGGGACAAGGGAGTAGGTATGCGCGCAAGTAATTCAAGGTCATCGTGGGTAACAACAACAAAATAATACAGTGGAAATCAGCGGGCCTAAACTGACTGACGGATAAGTCCTCATTTATGCTAAAGTACATACCCGGAAATAAGCTGAGCTATCAAAATCAAGGGACTCTGTTGAGACTAATGGTGGGATTGTGTTTTTTGACAGCGAAAAAATTTTAATGGCCTTTTTAAACACTCACGTATCGTGCTATACTATAGTATATATACTACAGTTTACTATAGTATAGTCATAGTTTTAGGCGGAACGTCTTAACTAAATGACGTCTTATTTACCTATCATTGTATGTCATCTTAGGTTTTACAGGTTTGATGAAATCATTTATGACCCGCGAAGGCTAAATAAGCATCGTTATATCAAAGCAGTTTTTTTCCCGAATAGTCTTTGAACTATTACAGGCGAATACGATTCTGTCATTCAATGGGTCAAAAAAAAAGCAAACTTTATCCTATATTTCGAAATTTTCTGCTACTTTATTTTTTGCCGGGTTTTTTAGAAATCCTGAGTTTTGGACGTTTTTAAAAAAACATAATTTCAGCACCTACTTACTCATTCTTTAACACTTGAGTAATAATATGTCTCTTTCTATTTAAGCGAACGTCACCTTTCCGCGGTAAAAATCCTTCGAGTGAATTTTCCTTAACAGTTTCTACCGGCAATGTGTCCGATTTGGCTCGTATAAGTGAGCGTGCGTGGTTTCATACTTAAGATTGTAAAATAATTAAGAATTATTTTAACAATATTAATTATATTTGTAAAATGAAATTTAGCTCCCTTGGCTTTGGCGGCGAAGAGATTTGTGTGTGTTTAAATTATTTTCTTGATTTGTGACAATAAATACGATAGTTTTGCTCACATAAGCTGATGTGATCCTTTAACACTTTTAATATACCTATAATGGTACCCTAATAGGGTAACTTAGGTAGGTACTTTTAAAACTTTTCGGTTCAAACTTCAATTATTTGAAATTGAATCACGAATATTTATTGGCCGATTATTATTTTTTACACAGGTAATTTTGTTAGTCCATATACTTATTAAACGAATGTTTTATTATATTATACATTCCAAAACATAACGATTTTAGAAAGGAGGTTTTTTTTTTTAGATTTCAATGTTAGTCCCATAGAAAAAGTTGTTGTATTTGAGCACCAGAACCAGCCCCTAGGAGGTTTTTGATGTTTTACAAATAACCCTGTATAGGAGAGAATTTCAACAAAGTGATCTATGACGGTTTGGTTTTTCCTTTTGAGGCACAAAACTCTAAAAATTGACTTAAAATGCCGGCACGAAGAATGTATGTATTTCTGCAATGACATATCACACCGCTGATGCCGCGCCGCGTCACAACACGCCACGCGCAACCTGCGCCTGATATTTAGCAAGGCTGCAAGACCTACGAGCTCTCTTTTTGAAAAAACTAAAAACAAACAAGATGATGTTAAGATAGAGGATAAAATATGTTTTTTCGGCAGTTATTACAAGGTGATTAATTAATTAAATGTATGAGATGTATCGATCCCTCTTAAGAGATGATGTTTCTTTCTGGATTTAGAAGTTACTTGTCCACAAAATTACCACATGAATAAACAGCTGTTTACGTAATTTCAAGGCCTATTCTTTTATACACCCCGTATGTACACTGACGACCCGATTGGTGTAAGTGCGCAGTAATTCGCCTTGAACGCAACGGGTCCCGGGTTCGTTCCTGCTTCGGGTCAATTATGTTTTTTTATAGTATTTTGCTACTCTAGCACCTCCTGAGAGAATAAAAGTGAAATAAAATGAGACTAAATATATCGAATTTCCAATCATCCTGTAAATATATTTTAATACGATTTGATTGGAGGTCGCACAATGTACTTATTACTAAATTAGGCGCGCAAGTCACCGATGTGGGTCGACTGAAATATGTAAGTCAAAGAATAAGGCTAAGCGTATAACGCAATTCCATGCAGCGCATGGCATACAGCGCTCGATTTAGGGTTTAATTTAGGGTAAAGCAAGATACCTACCATTATGATACCCCTTTGCGTTTCTGGCCATTATGTCAACGAAGATCTCGAACGATTGACAAAAGTACTTAAAGGTAAGAACCTTTTTTTGGCCGCATTTATGACATCAATTTTACCATGGCTACTATAAATTAATAAATGGCAGATTGTAACTACAATTAAATACAATTAATTATACTACGCGATTTTCCATGTCACAGAAACTAGTGTCACCGCTGTCGACATTGCATTGTCTAGTGTAAAAAACACTATAATTATCTCAAAACTCCACTCGCTGCGCTCTCAGATTTTAGTTCGTCTTACATTGTCTTTTTCCACGTATTTAACCACAGATTTTTGCGCGCTGCTGCTGGTTTGTTTGGTTGCGATGAAATTAAAATACTTTTTACGAAGCGTTGTCTAAGAAAAAATTCGCTTCCCTCGCGCTTTTGAGTTGTTATATTGTAAGTTCATTGTTTATGCTACTTGCTAACACTAAATTAAAACTACTATAGTAGTATAATTAAATATAATTATTATAAATATAATTTACAAAATAACACATAAACTGTGATTGAAATGTGGCGAAGACCGAGTAACTCTACAGATCCAACGCCCGTCCGCATAGGCGGAGAAAAGGTCGAACGCACGGACCAGTTTAAATACCTTGGATCTGTACTTCACGCGTCGGGAGACCTCGATTGCGACGCCAAAGCACGCATTGCTGCTGCGTGGGCCAAATGGCGGGAGGTAACTGGTGTCATTTGTGACCCCAGAATGCCGGTTAAGCTTATAGGACAGATCTATAAGTCCATCATTAGGCCTGTCCTTTTATATGGCAGCGAAGCGTGGCCGCTACTTGAGCGACACAAGCAGGAGCTGCGTGTCACGGAGATGAATATGCTGCGGTGGATGGCGGAGTCACTCGGAAGGACCGCGTGAGGAACTCGCGCATCCGCGGTAGCCTTCGTGTCCGCGATATTACAGACAAACTGCAGGAGAGTCGCCTACGGTGGTACGGCCATGTTTTGCGGAAACCGGCAAGCTACGTAGGAAACAAATATCTGGCCATGCCGCCACCGCCAGGTCCTGGAAAAAAGGGTAGACCCAAGAAATGCTGGCTTAACGTCGTGAGGGCTGACATGCGTGCCATGATCTCACAAACAACTAGAGACGCTCAAGACCGCGCGAAGTGGAAGAGTAAATCAAGGAAAGCGGACCTTGTGCTCCAAAGCAATGGCTTACGCAAAGTATACGCGGTGAAAAGGTATTGTAAAAGTTTACAGTGAAATAGAATCTGCATTATACCACTTTTAAGTTTTGCAACATCTTTAAAATTTACGAAATTATTGTCTGGGCACACTTAATGGATACCAGTCGGTAAATTGGAAAATTCGGAATCCATGATTTAGGTAAATCGTTTTGGCAAAAATGGCTCACGATAGGTGATACTTTCGATAGGTATCGATGTAATTAGTTAGATTCTATTAGAGCAACACTATTATGAAAGAAAGAGACGACCTTATCGGCCTTGCACCTAGGTGAAAGTAAGATGCATAGATACGCGTCACCTAGCGCCTATTTCATGACCAGTTTAGCGTGACCCATTGCAAAATGGATGAGTTTTTAAATATTATATAATTATTGTTATTAACCGATAAAATGTGATTCCGTCTGTTTTAAAGTATGATGTCTTGTTGTTTTTTCCACACCATCGATTAGAAAAGCTGGCCATAATGAAAGTATTTCCATAATAATCTAATTTCTTTTGGATAAAAAGGGACATACACACAGGTCTATTGTTGGTCACCTACTGTCACTCCTAATGTTTTCGTGCGTGCAAGGTCGATAGATAAGATGGGAGTAAGTGAAAAATCACTAACTAGTTTGGAGATAGATGGCCAGTTATTACTACTCTATTGGATATGTACTCGATGACATAAGGTAACTCCCTCGTAGAGAAGATTTTTACAGCTCAAATACAGCAAGTTCCCCTAGGAGACCAGCATCAAGATCTAAAAAAGGTAAATTTATTAGAACTAACGAAATGATATTTTTTTGCGCTTTTAACGTCAGCCCCACGTAGAAGTAAGCCCAACTAATAAACTAGGACCTCTCACAGATCACAATTACCGCGAGCGAAGCGAGCGCGAATTTGTTTGAGATGGCAAAGAAATCTGTCTGATACTTGTTGTCTGGGCTCGTAGATGTAACGCTGTAAAATTTCGTGTTTTTTTTCTGATTAATTTATATTTATAATTTCATAAATTCCCCTAAAGTTGCACAAATGCCACAGCACACTCATCTACGTCCTACCTAGTACAAGCAATAGACAATTTTGGCAGGGTGAATGATTTGTATTATGCAGATAAGGATGACTAATTTAATTAAATGTTCTATTATTTTGGCACCAAAATTATGAAATCTAGCTAAAAAAAACATAAAGCTCGGTCGCTTACGCCTTACAAAATAACAAAATCTACGCCGTAAGGCACCTGCGTCTCAGCATACGCTCACTCGTAAGGTGTCCTAGTATAATATAGGTTTTAATTTTACGTTTGCAAGATGATTTGGGGGGGGGGGGGGGGGCTTGAGCCTTCTAGCCCCCCCCCCCCCCCCCCCCCCCCCGGATCCGCTACTGTATCAAGAGATCCACGTCGGGGCTACGTCAGTCAAGAGGAACACGTCGGTGCTGTGTCCATCAAGAGGACCGTGACAGACAAGGAGGCTACGTCAGTGCTACGTCGGAACTCTATCACTCATTGGGGCTGCGTCTGTGTGACTTGTGTGAAGATAAATAAAGTGTCTTTCCGGAAGATTGTCGTTTCCTTCCAATCCAGTACCCACTTCCGTAACAATATGTACATATTTTATTGTGTACGACGACTCGATTCGAAATGAGTTCCTCAATTTGGGCTGGTACTTTTTAACAGCCTGATGAAAGAGTTTTCCTAGCCTTTAAATTAGGGGCTAATGTGAAGTCCTTGGCAAAAAATTGGTGGGCAACTAGGGAACGTGTGGGAGTGAAATTGGAAACTTCACAAATAAAAATTATCTGCTCTAAAAATAAATACACTTGAGAAAACACTCGTCCTTTTTGCTTAACTAGTCTACTCCCAGGGGGAAACACGACCATGATTAAAGGTCGTCTTGTTCTATTAAAGGGTTGTAACAGTTTGACACTGGAATGGTACTTGATCATATTAAGCAACTTGTTTCACGCCAGCTATTTAAGTTATGTTACTCATTAGAATTGTTGCCTACACTACAATACACATTACACACACTTTCGTCTTCGTAACTATGTCACTTACTAGCAAGATGATTAGCCGGGAGCGGCCGGACCCGCGGGCCTGCGGTATCGAGTTAGGTTCTTCTAATTTTTACAGGTAGTGCTGTTATGAAGAGGTAATTTTTCTGCAGCAAGACATATTTATTCGTTGTACCTACATGTAGGTATTTAGCAACAATGTGATATTGCTGGCTTACTATGTTACGGATTTGATCACCAGGTGAAAACGAATTTTCCAATTGGTTTTCAGTGGTTGGACACTTTGTCTACTTTCGGACAAATACCTATTCTATTCGTCAATCGTAAATTTAATTCTACAATTTCGAAAATGACCTTTATCAGGTTGTAAAGAGCTTTATAATTAAATTAAATAATAATAGGTTCTTTAGGTGTTAAGAATTTTACCATTAGATACCTTTAATTTAACTATTCATCTTTTTTAAAATACGATAAGTTTTGTGCTTTTGGCTGTACTTAAATAGTACATTTTTATTAAACAATTCGACTCCTAAGAAATTCAACGAATATTTTAAAAGGTACATCAATAAAGGAACTGAGTTCGAGTACAGTTATTTGTTGTTCCAATAAACAAAATAACAATTAGCGAAACAGTTGCAGTTGGAGTTTTAATAGAATCGGCAAGGGTAGGAATATTTAAAAAGGTCATCATCACATCAGCCTTTGAAAGTAGGTACACTGCTGGAAATAAGCCGCCTCTACAGGGTTACATTGCAAAGGGGTGCCAAATCTTTAAGAATGGCTCAGAATCAGTAACTTATTCGAACTATCGAAAGAACAAAATTTTATCTTTTTCACATTTAATTATTCCTACTCGCTGTTAAAAATGGTATTCGTGGTCAATTTTACTTATTCATGAAAAAGTTGCACCGTATGTGGACTGCGTAAGGTCCTTGTTGGCTCGCCGTACCTACGCCTCTGATGAATGGCCGCGCGGCTTTCGTAGTCTCTATTGACTTTATTTTCGGATATTTTAAAGTAATTTTTTTTTCGTAACATACGATTATTAGGAATCATAACGATTAAGTCGCTTCTTTATATTGTTCCCTAGATCTTGTTTTTTAAATTCGGCACCCTTTCCAATCTAATCCTATAAAGAACGCCACAGAGAGCGGCTTTGGGCCGTTTGCATCCAGCGGCTTCTCGTAACCTTGGACTAGGCTAGGTCGTCAGTCCACTGGAAGGCATGCCCACGCTACGTCCCTCAGTTTGTGGTCGCCACTCGAGAAAGTTTATTCCCTAATGTTTATTAGTTCTGCGAGCAATGTGGCCTGCCTATTGCCGCTAAAGCTTATCAATTCGATCGAAGAACTATGTATGTCGGTGATTTTGGTTCTTCTACAGATATTCTCGTAGGACCTTATACTCCTTAGTCTTCCGAACAATATGGCGGAGCGTGTAGATGATCAAGGGTGCTATATCCTTTTACGAAATCCGGCTTGTTTGGGAAGCTGGAAATTTCACTACAGGACTAAAACTATCAGTTTACCTGCTTTCAAAAATTCTGTCGTTATTCCGTCTACGCCTGTTGCCTTGTTGTTTTTGAGCGGTCTTAGAACTACTTATCTCGTTGAATATTTTCGGTATAATACTTATTGGGTGAGCTTGGCTATGGTATCTTGAGCTACCTCGACTGACGGGCTAAGTAGGTTTCAGTAAAAGTTTTTAATGGGCTAGTTTCCTAAAAAATCTAATTAGTCCGTAAGTTGGATTAACAGAAAATATTGGACACGTATTTTTTCTTTTCTCAATCAAACAAAAAATGATGAAGATATAACCGTTAAAGTTCCGCGTAACGTCACGCCTTGCGACACTTTTTAGCAAGGCGTGACGTCACATGCTCACTTTGATGCGCTTTATCTTCGTCATTTTTTGTTTGATTGACAAAAGACAAAATATGGGTCCAATGTTTTTTGATAATCTAACTGACTGACTAAATAGAATAATCTTTTATTGAACCAGGAACCTAGCCTATTCAGTCTGATTTTTACTTTTGTGATTACTCTGGACCCTTACCATAAGCTTACAGAAAACCATTTAGTTTCCGGGCAGTTCAAAAGCAGAGCAATAGTTGAATGGTTAGAAGCCGTACCATAAGCTCTATAAAGGTGAACGACTTTTGCACTGCTAGACCTCAAGGTGAACAGTTATTCTTGTCTGTGGTCTGTTACATTGAAAGAATGAAAGAGTGAGACAACGTAGTGTGATTACTTGCTCAGTGAATGAGATGAGACAGAAGATTATCAAAGAAAAAGTATATAGATTCAAACTGTCCATTCTTTTTTCCCTTTAATAAAGTTAATTGCTCTGTGCCTTTAATTCGAAAATTAGTTTCTATACAAATTTCATGATGAAAAAGCAATAAACATGCACATTATTCAAAAATGAACGTTGAAAAAAAGCGCGGGAAACGTCAAGCGGTGTAGACGTCTTTCTTCGATTTTGTTAAATTTTATTAAATTAATAGATAAATAGGATCAGTTAAGTAGTGCAGTGTATATATTTTAAACTTATAGTTGTATATATCTTATTGTTTAATCAGTTTTCCACGTGTGTCTGGTAAGTTATCTCTTTATAATTTTTTTCCAATGGACGCTTCTGAATATCCTGGTGGAGGTGTTCCCAACGCTTCTAACTTTGTTACTATTCCAAGCTGCAATGTAAATATGGATACTGAAGGTTCAGTGGTAGACACGGACGGATCTGAACGTAATGGAATTAGTGCTGTTGCAAATCGTAAGCGAACTTCTGCCTCTCGTAGAGTTTGCAAACATTGTAACAAGAAAAGAAGACGACATAAATCGGGTAAAGTAAATGAAAGTGATTGTCAGTGTGAAACTTTAACCGAAAAAGTTGATAATTTTGACTCTAACCTACCTCCTTCTGTGCCAAAGTCTGTTAATATATCTAATGATAATTCTGTTCGTCAACCTATAGGTAGGCAGTGTTATCTGGCCACGGATTTAGCACCATATGTTATTCACATTCAGAAAGAGCAGACCCCAAACGAGAATTTAGCCTTGCACCCAGTGACATTTGGTCACTTTTTGAAAAAGAATTTAATTCACAATGTAATTAATGGCAGTTTAAAAAGATAGGAAGAAATAGATTGTCAGTTGCTTTTTCATCTCATGAAAACGCAAATTCACTCTTAAACAACAATAGGTACCGATGTAGGTGATATTAACCATATTCTTTTTTCCTGCTCGAAATATGATCGATCCTCTTTCATATCGTCTTTAATATCCCTTCGTGTCCCTTTTCCTACCTGTATAAATTGTCTTTAATTTACTAATGACCATTCCATATTAAAATCTATCTCTGTATTTTTATTAATAATAATAATAATAAAATCGTTTATTTCGGACAACTTAAATCCATATGGGTTAGTAACAATGAACTTAAAGATCTATGGTTAGTATTAATTATTATAAAAATATTAATTTATTTACTGCCGGGAAAATGCTGAGCGAGATCCGCAGGGCGCGTAAGGTCCCGGGATCACTCTCTGCACAAAACACCTCCAAAGCGGCGATGTGTACCTATCGGCTAAGGTCTGTAGTATGCTGTTGCGACTATCCCGCACCCTGCTGATCAGAGATACCGTTTTTTTGCGGATGATGGCATTGAATCCATCAGTTTGGTATTCCGCAAACATTCCCGATGCACTACAAAAACGAGGCAGTCCCAACAGCATCCTGAAGATATTATTATACTGGATACGCAGGGCCTCCAGCGATCTTTTGGTGTGGCTGGCCCACAGGTTTCCCGTGTATATACTCTGGCAGTATGCTTTAAAGAGAGTCACTTTTACTTGATCTGTACAACGGAAAAATCTGCGAGCCAACATGTTACCTCTAGCCGCTAGAGCCCTACGCTCCCTTTCAATATCTGCATCATCTTTAAGGTCGCTAGTAATAATATGTCCTAAGTACTTAAATTTTGTGACGCGTCTTATGCACACGCCATTAAGGGTGATACTACTTTCGCTTTTCGGACGTTTACCAGCGGCCTCAAAGACCATGAACTCGGTCTTATTTACATTATATGTGAGCACGTGCTTAGCCGCATACTCTTCACATACTCTCAACATTTCTACAAGACCCCCCACCGTCGGGCTAAGCAGCACCATGTCGTCAGCGTAGCTAATGTTGTTGACGCTAACGCCATCTATCCGACACCCGACACGCATGCTGCTCAGCGCCACGATGAGATCGTTCACATACATGTTGAAGAGCTTGGGAGACGTCAATCCCCCCTGCCTCACCCCGCACTCCAACACATACGCTTCCGAAAGAGAGTCTGCCCACCTCACAAAGTTGGTTTGATTGGCATACCAATACTTCAATACATTCAGAATTCTAATCGGTACACCCCTGTCACCCAGTTTCCTCCAAAGCACGTCATATGACACAAGATCAAAAGCCTTAGAGAGATCAAGGTAACAGGCGTACACCGGCGTTCTGCGATCGGTGTAGTAGCGGACGGTATGCTTAACACTTACGATAGCGCTTTCAGTTAAATAGTCCGGGACGAAATCCGAACTGTGCGTTGTGTAGATTTAAATGACTTTGCAAGTAAGAGTCAAGCAGGCCGTCCAGCACCTTGGCAATAGTTGTAGCCACCCTTGTCCGAGACATCCCCTGTCCTGTTCTTCACAATGGGCACCACAATGGTTTTCATTAGGTCGTGTGGTAAGTGAGAATGACTTATGCACAGTGCAAAAAACATGGACAGTACCCTCGGTAGGTGAACCCCCGCATGTTTCAAGTGTTCAACACTGAGTCCATCATGCCCAGGAGATTTACCGCCAGTCATCTTCTTTAGTATATGCTTAATTTGTTTAGCGGTGAAATGTACAGGCGGTCCACCCCCCAACCTGCCGGGCACAGAATTAATAGATGCGGTCGAAAAGCCAAGTGGCGAGCGCACCCTGAAATGGTCACCAAACATGTTGGCTATATCAATAGGCTCACTAAACCCGTCCACACTCACTGGGAGACCAGGCCTACCCTCATGTCTTCTTGTAGCTTTCCAAAATTTTCCAAAATGTTTTGCTGACCTATGTTTAGCCAAAGTATCCATCTTTAACTGTTCCTGATTATTTTGGCACCATTTCAGACGACTTTTAAAAATTTTTCGCGTCTCGTACATTTGTTCGTAGAAAATGCCAGAGGTAGGACGATTATATAAAACCCAGACTTTGAACTTAAGCCTGGCCTCCGCGTGAGCTTCACGAACATGCTTATTCCACCCACACAGACGTTTTCTCTGACCGTACTTACAGCAGCGCTCCCCACTTGTGTCCATAGCCGCGCTACATAATATTTGCACAATACTATTATATAAGCTGTCCAGCACAGATCTATGCTCGCTCAGATTACACGAATCGTGGCTACACTCCGCAAACTCCGAGGGAAAATCTATGTCTCGAAGCTTTTTGTTACATAATTCGCGGTACTTTTCAATTTGAGACTCGCTTCTCGCCCCCCATATAACTGAGTTACGGTATAAGCTCCGTGATGCTATTTTAGGCCTTACTACATTTAGGTTACATTCAATAAGTAAGGGTAAGTGATCTGACACAAAAACATCCTCTATGACACTCACTTTAACAACGGTTTTTGCGGCTGATATTGACGCAACGCAATGATCAAGCCACCGTCTGCATCCGAGGGCTTCACTCACAAACGTATAAATATCAGACTGCAACCCTAGCATTTCCACGTCAGCACAGACCCAGGACTGATCAGAACAAAAATTTATTAGTTCTTTGAAGAATAACTCGTTAGGATGAGCATTGAAATCACCCAAGACAAATATACTTTCAATATCACCGCTCGCTACAATTGCGCTAATTTCACCCAACACCTCAGCAAAAATCGGCAGGTTATCTAGAGAGTCGGTTGGCATATACACCGTCATAAAAACAATAGAGCGATCACCTAATGTAGCCCTAATTGCAGCCAGCCGGGCACTTTTACATTCTAGGATTGTAACATTATCAAAAATGCCCTTTCTCCATAGAATGGCTACTCCCCCGTATGGTCTTCCAACCAATAAACCCGCAGACGTGTCTACAGCAGATTTACCGGTATATTCAAAATTACTAGATATTGTTCCTAAAGTTGATATATCATGGGGGAGTAACCACGTTTCCTGAAGAGCCACTAGATCAGAAACTTCACAAATATTACGAATGTCATCAAACGAGCGTTTAACAGATTTACAATTGAAACAAATTAATTTAAAATCACACATAGGGCTTATAGACATTGCTCTTTATTATTTAGTAACTTTAACTAAGTTTTCTGACTTTGTTTTATACATATAGCGTACAAAACGCCTAAAAGTAATACCATTAGGCCAAAAGTTGTCATCAAGAAATAAATTTAATTTACTTTTAGAAACATATAACTTATAGGCATTATACTTTTTAACTTTTTTCATATTTATCATTATATATCATTAAAAAACAATATATATATATCATTAAAAAACGACATAAAAATTTAATTTATTTAAATATTAATATTGTTTATTTATTTGTATCTCTCATACTACTGTTTTCTCTCATATAATCCTATTATTACTATTTCTACCTTCCTGATCCTATCCTAAATCCTATAACCCGGTATATTCATAATACTCAATAATACTCAATAATACTCATTTATTTTGTACATAGGCCCTCTTCCGGGCACTTATACACGTCCCAAAAGTATAGCTTAGTCCTACCACCGCTTCGGGACTACATATTGGCTGGTGATGAGAAGAAACGGCGCAACAAACTCAGTCACCTTTGTCAGCCTTATTTTACATGAAATACAGTTTACAAGACATGTAGTAAGTGTGAGCCAAGCAGGTTAAGTCCATGCACTCTTGTCGTTTAAATAATTGTCTATTTTATAATATCCTTTTTTCATAAGGATTTTTTTAATGTGAATTTTGAATTCATGTACAGGTAATTCAACAAGAGTACGTGGTACTTTATTGAAAAATTTAATACATTTCCCCAAGAATGAATCACCAACTTTGTGTAGTCTGAAGCTCGGCACGGCAAGATTATTTTTATTTCGAGTATTATATTGATGAAAATCACTTTTTAGGCTAAACAAACTAAGATTTTTTCGAACGTACATAATATTTTCAAAAATGTATTGAGAGGCTACTGTTAATATATTAATATCTTTAAAAATCTCCCTCAGTGAGTCACGAGGTCCAAGACAGTATATGGCGCGTACGGCTCTTTTCTGCAACACAAAGATTGATTCAATGTCAGCAGCAGAACCCCATAACAGTAAACCATAAGACAACAAACTATGAAAATAACTAAAGTATACTAGTCTTGCCGTTTCGACATCAGTTAAAAGCCTTATTTTCCTCACAGCATAAGCCGCTGAACTGAGCCTTCCTGACAAGGCAATTATATGGGGACCCCATTGCAGCCGGGAGTCTAATGTGATTCCCAAAAAAGTGGTAGAATCGACTGCATCTATATGATCATCTGACATATTAATATGCGTACTGACCTGCCTCACATTGGGCATAGTGAATTTAATGCATTTAGTTTTTTTTGCATTTAGTAACAGGTTGTTCGCTGTAAACCAGCGTAGTACTTGAGAGAGAGCACTATTTACATCGTCAAAGGTAGCTTTACCTCTGTCAGTTTTAAAAAGCAATGATGTATCATCTGCAAACAATACCATCTCACAAAGGTCTTTAGTAAAGTAAGGAAGGTCATTTATATAGATTAAAAATAATAGAGGTCCCAATATAGAGCCCTGGGGCACACCCATGCGTAATGGAGCTCCAGAAGAGTCAGTTCCATTAACATTAACTTTTTGCATTCTGTCTGTGAGGTATGACTGTAACAATTTTCCAGAATCATTTGAAACACCATAATGCCGTAATTTCATTAATAATGTCATGTGATCTACACAATCGAAAGCCTTAGACAAATCACAAAAAACCCCTATTGCATCTTTCTTTCTTTCAAAGGCATCGTAGATATGCTTAATAAGGGCAACTCCCGCATCAGTTGTGTTTTACATATTATTCGTTTCCCTACCTATCACATCGTCGTGGCAGAGCACAAGCCGTGCAAGCCATAAACTTATAAAAAAATAAAAAATAAAGATCGTTGTTGTAAACATGGGAAATAGATTTAACACGGTAAAGCGATTCGAACGGTTTTCAGATTTAGTTTTGGCGCTAAATTTCTAATGCGTTGAAATACCTGTAATACCTTTTTGTAAGTATTATGATGTTACCCATGTCAGCAAAAAGATGGCACGACTAAAATGGCAATGGGCAGGCCACTTTTGCACGTAGTTTCACTGCATCAGTGGCGTATGCCGTAAAGACCACAGGTAAAGACGATAAAAGATGGTCAGAAGGTTTTGTTCAGGAGACCCGTTCAGGAAGAGGAAGAGTGAGCAGACCACCAGCCCGATGGTCGGATGATATTATAAAGACAGCATGCAGGCAGGACCGACCTAGATAAGAATCGCCGCATAAGAACAAGAGGCATATGTCCAACAGTGGACCAAACATTATGCAGAAAGTATGAAGATTTTTATAAACAACATAGGAAATGGGTTAGATAATTTACTCGCATTGTAAATTCTTACAAAAGAGCATAGCAGTAATTTATTCTATCACCTTGAATTTTGTGAATAAGGCTGATAAAGTTCACATAAAAATACATACAAGATTTATTAAACATTTTTTTAATAGTGTGATTTTATAAATCAGATCTTGATATAATTTGTTAAACTGTCCATTGGGTGAATTTGATGTTGCATTTTGTTATTTCGTTTGTTTTTATTGCAACAGTTCACCTGTAACAAGAACAAACAACAACAACAACAACAACAACATCCACTCCACAAGCACTGAAGATCATTGTTGTCTTTGTACCGGGCAACATGTTTAGCTCCCCCAGAGTATGCTCTTTTAAATGAATGCAGAAACATAATTGTTAATAATAAAATGATGAATAATAAGTTTATTGTTACAATAAGTTTACCTGTTTACCTGTGTTGAGAGGATACCGCTCCTTTGTTGCGTAATTTGTTTTTGTAGGTAATAACAACTGTAAATACTTAGAACTAGCTGCATTTTTATTAATTATATTCCTAACACCTAGCCACTCGTTATCCTATCTTTATTGGAAAAAAAAATATTTTTACCAACCTGCTAGTTGACACAAAACAAATATTCACAAGAACACCCACAAATATCACCCACTACCACTAAGCACCTACAATTGAACCACAGACACATGTTTTAAACAAATTAAAAATACATCCAAATATAGACAGCGATAAAAATTTCTACTGATCAAGAATACATTAACAAGACATGATAGAAATTCCATTGTTATGAGGTCTCTTGAGCCTGCTTGGATGTTAACTGGATAAATAATAATTTTAGGATTATTGGTAATACCTTCAAACATTCATAATTTATATAACAATAAAACGAATTGTCAACTTTTCATTATTGTATTTATTGGAATGAGGATAAGTACTATGAAATTCCCCCACCTCTGATTTTAGATTCAACTTATTTATTTTATAGATTTTTGCTATACTAACTACTTTCCTGTGATTTGTTTGTTTTGTGTGGTGTACAATAAAGAGTATCTATCTATCTATCTATCTATACTTAGACAATTTAAGGTAAGATAAAGAGTTGTTAATTCTTTATCTTATTCTTTATATATATTGGAGAACAAAACATTTGCACTTATACATATTACATTCTGTTCATACATTAGTAATTCTTGTTTCTTCCAGTTTTATCTGTAGTGTAGTAGTAAATTCCCTTTATTCATCTTACAATGACACTGTTTGTTCATAGGTTTATTAAGCCCGGGCACACTCTTTGATTAAGTCTTATCCAACATATTCACATATCTACAACAAAGAAAGGAATGTTAATTAAACTGCTGTTTTTAAGAAACCATCCATTTTATTTGGTAGAATGCTTACCAATGTTTGGTAGTGTATTAGTTACTACAAACGTTTTTGTAAGACACTAAAACGAAAACAAAGTGTATTCCTACAAGGTCAACTTTAAGTTTCACAAAAAATATTTATCAAAATAGTCTTAAATAGTAACTTTTTTCAAGATGGCAAAAGTGACATTAGAGACGTTCAAAAGACGCTCAGCTGCTATCGAAACGACTGTCATGGTACGAAAAGTCCATACAAAAGAAAGGTAAACGTTTTTCTAAACGTCAAAATAGCAGGCCTGCGGAAGTCCTGCTAATAACATGTCATAGTACGAATTAGCAGGGCAGTTCAAAAGCAGGCCTGCTATAGGAGGTTATGGTAAGGGCGAAGGTCGAATTTTTTTTAAATTTTTTGTATCTCAGACACCCGATTACATACATGTGCCAAAAACAAACTATAAATTCTGTTTTTGGTCGTCATATGAAATAAATAATTGCCTTTTTTTAAAACTTATTTGCGAATTTCTTTATTTATTTTAATTTTTTTCTTTATTTTACAAAAAAGTTGAATAAATTATATTGATGCATTCAATATAATTTATTCAACTTTTTTGTAATCTTCTTATGATCGGTTTTTAGATTACTCACCAATTGGTGCGCTAGTTAACTGGCCACCATATTTTAATGTTTTTACTAAATAAATAAATAAACAACGGATTGCACTCCGGGAGTGCCGGCAGAAGTGAAAACTTAAACATCAAACATGACAATTCTTCCTCTCCTATACGCCGCGCGTTCTACTCTCCCTTCGTCTTACGAATTTTCGATCAGGTCACGTGTCCTGACGCGAGTTAAAATTTTTGACCCATCCCAAAAGTGCACAACGCCGCTAAAATATCATAAATTTTACCTATCTACATACCTAGTGACATTATTATTTTTTCAAACAATAGTTATTTATTACATGGTTTCGTGTCCAACTCTTTTCTCCTTCAATCCACACGGCTCTGGAATACCCTCCCCGAATATATCAAAGCAGCTCCCAATAAATACTCTTTTATGATACTTGTACGCACTCATTTTCTAAATAAATTGAATTCGTCATCATGAACACTTGCTTCTCTACTTTTCAGAAATTGTCATCATATTTATGTAACTATGTATTTTGTCTATTAATACTGTGTGTAGTTTATGCTATGATTTTATGTTAGTTTAGTCAAATTATTGATATTCTCCAGGATGCCGTCGTCGTTATTTAATAAATATGCTAACTACGACTGGACCAATTTGGGAGACTTGTCGGACTAGAATTAATATCGTGAATACAAATTTATTGATGAACTATTTGCAGACACAAAAAACTATCAATTCCTACTACTAATTTGATTAGGATAATATGAGATATTGCAAAAAAAATAACATACTTAAATGACACATCAATAGATTCTTAATGATTATGAGTGTTTCTTAATGATTATGAAACAATGATTAACTATTATGTATTAGATAAAAATTGGTTCACAAGAACTGAGGTTGGATTCTCCTAACACTTGAGAGGTTATTCTCCCATAGTTTAAGGGAGAGTCGTTAATATTGATGATGTACCCCGTGTTAAATATTATTACATATTATGTAACATAGTTAAATCACCAGCCTCTAGAAGTTCACTGCTGGACATAGGCCTTCCCTATAGAAAAACGGCTACACCGAGCGGCTCTGGGCCGTTTGCATCCAGCGGCATAATTAATTTCTGTGTCCTCGAACTTTACTTTAATTAGAGGTTACTTCATGAAATATAAATATATTTTATTTTATTTTTATTTTATTTATTAGGATTATCAACTGCTGTTACAATGTTTTTTAAGTCTAGAGGAAACATGGTTAGGGAAAATTAGAAATATTGCACGACAGATTTATAGATAAACACAAATTGCACCGTATTTCGCACATGTATAGATTGTGTAGACAATAAATTATAATAAGAGAAAAAAAAAAGAAAGACAAACACTATGGTACACAAAAGTTTATGAAAGCTGTGTACTTTCTACTGAAAGGAGTAGAAAGGAGAGGGCCGCCTGGCAATGCTACATACGAGTAGATCTCAAGGATCTTATATTTTTCTTAAATCGGAAGATTGAATCCCAGTGGATATCCAAATGTTCATTGTATTTGTTGTATAGTTTGCAGAGACGTGGAATAGGCGAGCAGGCACCAAAAAGTGTCCTACGTTGTGGTGGGCTTAATGTTGTGTTAATTTTTTTGCGAGGATAATGGAGAGGCACTTTGAAGTTAAGTTTACTTAGAAGCTGTGGACAGTCGATCATATTTCTAAGAATTTTGAACAAAAATGTCAAGTCTAGTTCATCTCTACGCCCATCCAAGCTGGTCATTCTGAATTCGTTCAATCTGTCGTTGTAGGATCTAATAGTCTTCGCTTTGCCTTCTGCAAAAGCCAAATGCCACAAAAATCTCTTTTGGATTCGCTCTAACCTAAGCGTGTGACTTGCGTAGTGTGGTCGCCATACAACTGAACCATACTCCAATGTGCTTCGTACCAAACAGTTATACAGTAGGACTTTCGTTTTGTAATTCTTAAAAGTTTTTGCATTTCGAAGCACAGCAATATATATAGGTACTTTATTTTAGACCTTTTTATTTAAACCTCTACTTAAATAAACAAATAAATAAATTTTTATTTAGGACACATTAATCCATATCACAACAAAAGAATTGAAATAAAATTAAAATAATAATAGTAAATGCAGATACAAAGTGCACATACAAAATTAAATGCAAACACACAAACAGATTTTTCATTTTCAAGTGGTAATTTCTACCCAACGTCTGTACGTTGTTGTCTGAAGAAGTCTCTCCGCCAGACCCCTAATGATGATGTTATTACACGAGTCAACCCTGGACATGAAAGATGCAATCCTTTTTCGCTGTATAGCGCGAAAGGAATCGATCCGGGCCTTGGTATACATTTCAGAAGCGCTAATGTAGCGCTTCAAGCCCACCAAATGTCTAAAAATGTTGTAGGAGACTCTTATGCTATTAAGCGTTTTATTGGTATATTCAGTCCACAGTTGACACGTGTAAAAAGTCTGGCAGAAAGACTTACACAGTGTCAATTTCACGCCAGGCGATGACCTGCAGAACCTCCTAGCAACCATGTTGCCCACCACACATAAACTTAAGTAACAATTTTATAAACTTCTTCATCTTTTGAGTTTATTGCCAATCAGTCAACCAATTCTATGAGCGACTGAACTATTAGTTTTGGGAAATATATTTGATATTACAACATCAATAAATACATAATTAAGATTCATTGCATCATGCTTGCATTCAACTAGGAACTTTACGGAAACGTAGTCATAGTACGCCATCTCGTGGCACTGCGCCAAAACTAGATCGCACCGTTTGCTCTGTGGATTCTGTAAACGGCAAGTACTTCAACAAACCCAAAGTAGGTAGAGCCCGTTTATGAAATGAAATATTTACCAACTTACCGTAAATTATTTACAAAATAAACATCAACTGGAATGTATTACATTTAAAAAATAATATTACCGAATCGGGTCGCCTGTGCTAGGCTGTCAGTAGGTAGTCCGGATCGCGCACTACCAGATTCTCAGTCTGTAGACCAAGCAGCAATCAACCAATCAATCAAAAAATATAATTGTGCGCTAACCCTTCTTGTTGCAAACTAGAAGACCCTGCAAACATTGTACCGCATCCTCATATATTCTTTTTTTAGAATATTTTTTTGCTATAATTACTGCAATTCGGGCTGGAGACAAATCCTACAAATTAAAGATCATAAAAATTGGCCAAGCGGTTATTAAATTATAGATAGTGTAAGGAACCCGACTTTGTTTTATAACAGAAGAGATTCAATAGATAGAAAATGACTAAAGTTATTACAATAACAGGAAGTACAAAATTCGTTTACGTTGTTGCTATGTGCTACGAAAAGCTACGAATGCTACAATGAATTGTTTTTATTGCGAAACAATCTTTGCTACGTGACTACGAAGATTTATTATTTACAGTTCCCCAAGACTTTGTTTGTATTTAAATAATAATAGGCATGTACTTACGCGGTAAGTTTACACTCACACACGCAAGTCCCGTCAATGATGATGATTTTTCTACATGACTACGAACATTTGCTACGATATTTACATTGGATGATTTTGTTAGAGAAAAGTAATGCAACAAATAACTACAATCATTCGTATCCGATGAATAGCATCCAATCTAATTACCGAATATAGTTTTCACCGAATATGTATCAAAGTGATGTTTTGATGAGAGGACCCGTTGCGGACGTTTAAAGTACTGAGTTTTAATAAAAACGTTGCTATGTGTGATTCGTAGCAAGTCGGATTTGCTACGAATGCTACATAGGTCACGCTAAAAGTTTCCAGAATTGGACACTTACATAAACAATATTGAAAAAGTTATTACTACATTTGAAAATAGAACTCTTTTGCCGTAGTTAAAGGTACAATTTGTTTTATCGGACTGTCAATTGCTTTAAGAAAAAGAATATAATAATTTATTCAGAAACCATACTTATTACACGAAAGAAAATTAAAAATACGATTATATCTTAAAATTTGTGGTTCAGAAATGACCTCCACTCAGAAATTTGTCAAGGAGCCAGAAAGGTAACATAATGCTGATCTTCCGTGGACACCAGAAAAGGCACAAAACATTTAATATGCGCGCCAGCGCCGCGCTTGATTGGAGTAAATAACAGATTTAAACTAAGACCAGTTAACCCTCCATGCATTCTATACAAGGCTAAACACTGTTCACAGTTAATGTACAGGATGAAACACTCAACGGCCCGCACACACCTATGAAAACACACAATCCTGCCCAAAAAACCAATCTCAACCTGACTATGCTACTATTTTAGTTTTTTGATTGTGGTATCATTTTAAAAATTGCGTGATTACAATAAAATGGATTTAATTCGGGAAAATTGTCGTTGCATGCATGATTTTTTACGATTTGATGTCCAGTTTTACAATATCCACGTGGTATAATAGTGGTACAAGACCATTTATTTACCGGAAATTATTGACAAACTCCGAGAAAATAACGGTAATCGCTGGATCATCTTGCACCACGACAATGCATGTTCCCACACCGCCGCCACCGCCATACAGACAAATGAATTTTTGAGGGCGAAAAACGTACAACTTATGAGTCATCCTGCATACAGTCCTGACCTGGCACCGTGTCACTTTTTTCTGTTCCTAAAAATCAAGAACCAATTACGCGATCAACGGTTTTCATCACCAGAAGAGGCTGTCGAAGAGTTTAAAAAAACACGTATTTCACGTCATCACAGAGGAGTGGCACAAATGTTTTCAAAATTGGTTCAATCGTATAAAAAAGTGCATTGACCCAAAGAAGGAATATTTTGATAGACAATTAATAAATTTACATTTTTTTATTGATTCCGGAAACTTTTAGTGCGCCCTACGTACACTGATATGATAATGATAATGATAATTAAGCCAGCCTAGGTATTTGTGCGGCGAGTTCATTACGCACATAGTACATGTAGATAGTTCAAAATTTATCTGCTACGTAACAACGATAATTGGCTACGAACGCTACAGCCACCAAATTATTTTGTTTGAGAGCAGTAACTGTGTGCTTGTATTTTGTCATTACAATGTCGGTAGTTATTTTCGACGAGTTCTAAATTCTCTTCCGCAATTACAACATCCACATGTCGCGGACGTTAGAAATATTAAAAACTTTGATAAGTGACTACGAAAATTGTCTGCGAATGCTAAACTAAGGGCTAATTTTTCATCAGCCAGATAACTTTTATTTGAAGAATAAGTTTGTCATGTTGACAGTTTTCCTATAGAAAATGTGTCAAAGCGTCACTTTTATTCGTCGGATAAAAGTTATCTGGCAATTGAACAATCGGCCCTAAATTATTTTGTTTGAAAATAATTCAATTTGTTTGTTTCTTTCAACTGACTTCAAAACAAAGTGAAGTATCTCAATTTGTCAGAATCTTTTTTATTATTTACTAGCTGTCCCGGCGAACTTCGTAACGCCTCTTAGTTTTTTTTTTTTTTTCGTGAATTTTTCCGTGTTTTTATACGAGTAGTTATTCTGTTATTCGGAGCGGAGACAAATTCAACAAACCAAAGATCATAAAAATCGGTCCAGCCGTTCTTGACTTATAAATGGTGTAACTAACCCGACTTAGTTTTATATAGATTCAGGTGGGTGTTTCAGTGGTTAGTGGTATGCTGCTTCTAAGTACACAATTTCCTGTACCTTACTTTGATTATTTCGGTGTTGTTTGACTGGTCACATTTGCCGTAAAAGTGATAATGGTAGACGTGTTCTTGAGTGGACACCGCAATTTAATTTGGCCTTTCGTCTTCGATTCGTTTCGTTCGATTATGAAGACATTTTATTTTGAAAATTTTATATAAAATACCACATTTTTTACGTGTGAAAGTATAGTACCGACCACGGCAGGTCAACCTATCTAAAAAGTTAAAGGTCATTGAATTGATTTTCAACTTTATCCAACTCTTAGAGATCAATATCAATTGAGACAATTTATATAGGTTGTAGTTGACTCATTTCAAAATTAATTAATCAAAGAATTGTTTCATATAGTATAGTACTTTATTTTATAGTATAGTATAGTACTTTAGGAACCTAAATACAGTAAAACCCGCTTAAGACGATTTCTCAGGGACCCTACCAAAAACGCGTCTTAAGCGAGAAAGCGTATTATGCGGGATAGGGAAAATAAAACGTACTGCATATTATTATGTATTATGGTCTAATTTTGGTATATATGTATTAAATTATACATTTATAAATTACATTAAATACATAGTGTATTTATAATTACGTTATTTAAAATAATCACTTATTTTGGTTTAACAGAAAGATTTTGATGCATTAGCAATTAAAAGATTTTCAACATAATTCAACTTTTGCAGTGCGTCTTCGCTTTGATCCAAAGAAGCTACATAGCGTCTTAAATCATTAACAGCTGATAATGCCTGGGCGTTTGACAATACCGGAGTTGACTCATCATCTTCTTCATCATTATCACTTAGGGCCTCGTTTTGTGTGTTATTCACATTCTCAATAAGATCTTCAATTGATTGAATTTCATACGGTGCTACATTGTCATCAATGGAAGAATATCCAGGAAAACCCTGCAGTATCTCGGGTTCTTCTTCTTCCAACACGACGTCAACCACGTTATTTCTGAAACCTGCTTTCTTGAAACAATTTTGAATGGTTTCAGGCTTAATTGCTTCCCATGCCGCTGCAATGTTTAGAATCGCATCATGCACAGTCAAGGGTCGTTTGCTGTCAGGGTCTTCGATTTCTTGAAGATAGCGATGTATCAGTCTTGTCCTGTAACCTTGCTTTAGGACCTTTATAATTCCCTGATCCATCGGTTGTAATTTGCTTGTCGCATTCGGAGGTAAGTAAACAAGCTTGATATTCTTGAGTTCAACACCTTTAGGGTGAGCGGGACAGTTGTCAATGAATAGAATTATGCGTCTACATTTAATCTGGAAGTGATCATCTAAAGCTTTTAACCAGTCAATGAACCGAATGCCGGTCATCCAAGCTCGAGATTGTGCATCATATGTTACGGGGAGCGATCTTACATTTTTGAAACAACGCGGATTTTTTGCTTTGCCAATCACTAGCAAACGTAACTTTTCTGACCCATCAGAATTGGCACAGGCCAGGACAGTCAGTCTCTCTTTACTTACTTTACCATCATGACAAGTTTCTCCCTTGAAAACATAGGATTTATCTGGCATCAATTTAAAAAATAAACCAAATTCATCTGCATTAAAAATGTCTCGCGGTTCGTAATTTTGCAACAATTCGGGAAGTGTTGCCATCCATGTATCAACATCTTGTTGTGCCACTGTCTCCGATTCCCTACTGATTTGACGGTAGACAATGCCGTTGCGATTTTTAAAACGATTTATCCAGCCATTTGAAGCGTTAAAATCAGTGATCTGTAAGCCTTCAGCAATTTTACGTGCTTTCTCGCATATTATGGGGCCACTTATGGGCAGTTTTAAAGCTCGTGCTTGATGAAGCCATTCCACTAAAACTTTTTCCAATTTATCAAACTTTCCTACCTTTTGCTTTTTTCTCTGCACACCTCCCAATCTGTATTTTTCATTAATTTCTTTTCTATTCTTTAAAATGGTACGTAACGTAGAAACTGGTAAGTGAAGCTCAGCAGCTAACTGAGTTTGATTTGATGTTTGCGATTTTTTATCGAAAACTTTCAATATCTCAATTTTTTCTTGAAGTGACAATGCCTTTCGCTTAATTGTAGTCATATTGTAACAAACAAATGATGCACTATTACAAAAGAATCAGAGCGCGCGCGACACAACATGTCAAGTCAACAAATGACGATCGGCAAACGGCAAACGTGCGGGCGGGGGGCCTTTCTGGGGACTCGCGTTAGAGCGCTCGGTTAGATCTCTCGGCTCAGGCTCGGGCGTATTAAACGGGATGACGAATCGTATTAAGCGTTAAGAAATTTATGAAAATATGTCTCAAGTTGCAGGGACTGGCGTAAAGTGGCGTATTATGCGAGAAATCGTATTAAGCGTGATCGTCTTAAACGGGTTCTACTGTATATCGATTTCAATACTAAAAAGTAGAAGATGGCTGTAAAAATCTTTTTTTTTAAATCTATAATTTGAAACTCTGAAACGCTATCCGCCATGATCGCAACGTGAGTGACGTCAGTCTTATGGTAAACGATTAAATGTCATTTGAGTCTTTGATGTATTTTTGCATTCTCGAACGATACAGTAATGATAATTATCATATTTTTTGTGTAAACTATTAGAAATCATGTTTGATTAATTCAGGGAGGTTGTATTCGTAAAGACGTCTAAGTTGTTTGTTTGTTTACTAGAGAGACTACGTCATGGCACAGATAGTTTATAGAACAAAATGGCTGACAGCGTTTTCGTCTGTTTATGAAAATATTATTATAATATTAAAGTTTTGTCTTATATACTATAAAATTCTCGTGTCACAATGTTCGTTCCCGTACTCCTCCGAAACGGCTTGACCGATTCTCATGAAATTTTGTGAGCATATTGAGCAGGTCTGAGAATCGGCCAACATCAATTTTTCATACCCCTAAAGACCACGCAGACGAAGTCGCGGGCAACAGCTAGTAGTTTTATAAGTCTTAAAAAATACAATCAATTTATTTTCGGTGTAGTGGAACACTTATTAACAATTTAAATAAGACCTATTTAAAAAAGTGTCAACTAGCCTATTTAATTGTATTGCGCTATTATTGAGTGGCTGTATAGAAAGTTGCAACATGGTTCATTAGAAATGTAAAAATTGAACAAGTTTTTTATTTTTATAATTTGACACCTGTCAGTTGATTCTCCCTAGGGCTGAAAAGTATTACTTTCCACCCGCTCCTCAGGCAACTTCAGACCTACTTTCCGAGTATATGTAATGAAAAATACTTATCGTGTTATAAAAAATGGATTACTTATCGCCGGGAATACAATTTCAACGGACGCCTTAACTTAATAAAAACCAAACGCATTGTCTAAAAGGAAAGAACTGGGATTTTTTTTAAAACCCCTTGTACCGCTAGGATAACAAGAACAGATTTAGCAAATATTGCAGATTGGATCGGGAAGTGATTACTTACTTGATTTAAAACAAACACATTCGCCTGTTGAATAGTTTCGCGCTGGGTACCGTGACAACATGCACATGAAATTATAACAGCTGATAACTCTTGGTTACTACAACAATATGACTCATGGCCGATTCGACCAAACATAAAGGTATACCAGAATAACTATTACGGGTATAATTTTACACCTTGAATTTACCCTTGAATAACTTCGATTACGTTTTTCGAGCAATACACTATACTCGGTATTGTTATTCTGTAGTTCAAGAGTGAACGATCAACAAATTGATAAACCTACCAAATCCATTTCTTCTAGGTTGACTTGAAATGCCACAACACTTTAATTTTGTAGGATAATAGAGTGTCAATGCTAGATGTTGACAACATGTCAGTTTCGAGGTGACAGGAGTGGATTTGACAAGTGACAACTTTGACATTTACTTATTCTCAGTTTAATTTATACACTGTCAAAATCGCCCGTTTTAATTTTTTTCATAGATTAGTGGTTGGTAGAATGAAAAATCAGCTTACTCTAGATTAAGCAGTGGTATACTCTCAAGTTAAAACTTACACCAGCTTGGTCGAATCCGGCCTTAGTCCGTCAGTTAGATTATCAAAAAACATTGGTCCCATATTTGGTCTTTTATCAATCAAACAAAAAATTACGAAGATACAGCGCATCAACGTGAGCACGTAACGTCACGCCTTGCTAAAAAGTGTCGCAAGGCGTGACTTAAATAAAAATCACATCATCATTTCAGCCATAGGACGTCCACTGCTGAACATAGGCCTCCCCCATTGACTTCCAGATTAGCCGGTTGGAAGCGGCCTGCATCCAGCGTCTTTCTGCAACTCTTACCAGGTCGTCTGACCACCTTGTGAGTGGACGTCCTACGCTGCGCTTGCCGGTACGCAGCCTCCATTCTACAACCTTTCTGCCCCATCAGCCGTCAGTTCTACGTGCTATGTGCCCCGCCCACTGCCACTTCAGCTTGCTAATCCGTTGGGCTATGTCAGCGACTTTTGTTCGTTTACGAATCTCCTCATTTCTGATTAGATCTCGCAAGGAAACACCGAGACGCTGTGCGACCTTGAGCTTTCTTATGAGGCCCATAGTGAGAGGCCACGTTTCAGTTCCATATGTCATCACTGGTAACACACACTGGTTGTAGACTTTCGTCTTGAGGCACTGAGGTATTTTGGACGAGGAGACGTGGTACAGTTTCCGGAACGCTGCCCAGCCAAGTTGGATTCGACGATTGACCTCCTTCTCAAAATTGGATCTACCCAACTGTTTAACTTGTCCTAAGTAGACATATTTGTCAACAATTTCGAGAGTAGAGCTCCCAACGGATACTGGGTAGTGCGCAACATGGGCATTCGACATGAGCTTGGTTATGTCCATGTTCATCCGCAGGCCTACTTGTTGGGAGACTCGAGTAAGGTTATCGAACATTGTGCTGAGGTCTTCATGATGCCATGACTACAATATCGTCGGCAAACCGAAGGTGAGTGGTTTACTCGCCGTTGATGTTGATGCCAAATCCTTTCCATTCCAGGAGCTTGAAAGCGTCTTCCAATGCAGCGGTTAACAGTTTCGGTGATATAACATCTCCCTGTCTTACGCCTCGCTGCAGAGGAATCGCCTTCGTGCTCTGCTCCTGTCTCGAACCGACATGGTGGCGTTTTTGTATAAACACTTCAACACCTCGATGTACCGATAGTCAATATGGCACCGCTGGAGAGACTGTAGCACGGCCCAGGTCTCGATCGAATCAAAGGCCTTCTCATAGTCCACGAACGCCAAGCATAGTGGCAAGTTATACTCCTCGGGGCAGAATCCCCGGAGTTGATCCGGCTACCACCCCAAACAACGACTGGCCCTGGTAACATACAACGTACTGTTACACCCTGTAGCTGTAAGCATAATTGCTGAGCAGACATGTCTGGCGCTGCATCAGCATTTTAGTCAGAATCCGCTCGCCCGCTTCCCGGGCTCACCAGTCTCTTCCTACCACTCGCGCGTGACGGCTGCCATTTCTTAATAATTAATTAATTGTTTTATTCATTATTCCAGTTTAATTAAATTTCCTTTTTTAAAAACCTTGCAAAGGGGCCCGGTCTAACATTGGTGGCAGCTCAAGGGATTTAAATTCCGTAAATCCTCGGTAAACGTCTCCAACCCATAACCAAAGTGAAACTTATCCAAAAGTGACTATTTCAAAAAAAAAAAAAACGTGAACTTAGTGAACTGTGTCCGCGCCCCGCTAAAATATCACTGTTTCTCTGTGTCACTGTGCCCGTAAACTGTCTTAATACCATTCTACATCGTCGTCACCGCTTCACTGTATCCTGAAAGGAAGAAGACTCACCATCACCGCTGTATCTTCATTACTATATCCACTGTGTCCTGAAAAAGAAGAATCTTACAACTGTATCCTGATTATCATCCCCTCTGCATCCTGAAAGAAAAGAAAACTCGCCGCTGTATCTCGTCCCGACTATCTCCACTGCATCCCGAAAATTAATCCAGTTCAACATCATCGAGCCGAACTTAATTCCAACTCGCTATCGCCGTGCACCGTGTATCGCCGAGTCCGAGACGCTCCTTATCGCTCCGGAATGCCATTGCCACTTCCCGTCGCCGCGCTCGCCGTCTACGCAACATTGTTACAGTGAGTCTGGTCTTTGTTATTCGCTCTGTATAAACAATTACTTACAAGAATCCAATTATTCATTTCCCGTGCATAAATTATTGGTGTTAAACTTTTAAGCATTATAGAATTATTTTTGTGTGTGTTCTAAACTAATTAATCAAAATGTCAACGGACTCCAAGGTGCCTAAAGAATCTCTTACAATCCCTGCGGATCTTGATCTGCCAATATCGGAGGACGAAAGAGCCCCAAGCCCAGTCGTGGACGTAGAAAAGAAAAAAACAAAGAAACCTCAAACATGTTCAGCCACTGCACTGAATCTTGACCTAAATATACTGTTAAAATTCATCAAACCTTACGACGGAAGTAGGGAAACTCTGAATTCATTTCTAATTAATTGCAATAATGCGTACAACCTGGCAACTGAAACTCAAAAACACGCTGTTTTTAAATACATACTATGTCAACTCCACGGAAAAGCGGAGGTCGCGTGCTCTATAAAAGAATTTAATAATTGGGAACAATTAAAGGACTTTTTAAAAACACAATTCAGTGAGCGTAAGCACTACGCGCACCTACTCATGGACTTGCAAGAAAGCAAACAAGGGCCCAACGAAAACGTTAGCCAATATTCTTTGCGGGTGGAAACCTGCCTATCTCAATTACTCACCGAAATCTCTCTGTCAAACACGAAAGTTAGAGAACTCCCTGGCAGAACGGCTGCCATGGAGGACCTAGCTCTTCACCATTTCGTTATGGGACTTTACCCTAGGATATCAAATATAGTCCGATGCAGGTCTCCTAAATCGCTAAACGAGGCTGTCAACCTCGCCGTATCCGAAGAAAGGATACAACAAACCCTTAATAAAAAACCATTTCCCACAGAACGACCCAATACATCTAACAATCGGTTCGCGCGACCAAGGCCATTTCCAAATAACTCACAAGGTCCAAACCAACCCTCGTCCTATCAAACTGCTAATGCTAACCCGGCTTTGACCTGCCGATACTGCAAGTTCCCCGGCCACAGTATCGAAAACTGTAGGAAACGGGAATACAACAACAAGCTCCGTAATCAAAAGATTCCACTTCCTTCCAATTCTAACTACCAACCCCGCAGGGTCAACTTCACTCAAGACCAGTCGGAAGATGAGGGCCATGATGAGGTCGACCTTGATCCTTCCAATACCGATTTAAACGAGTAATGGACTCCCGGCGGTGTCCCGCGAGTCCAACGCCTCATACTATACCATTTCCATATCAAAAGACACCTACCAAATCCACTGTATCTGCCAAATCCGCTGTATCTGCTATATCCACTGTACCTGCCAAATCCACTGTATCTGCTAAATCCACTGTATCTGCCAAATCCACTGTACCTGCCAAATCCACTGTATCTGCCAAATCTACTGTACCTGCCAAATCCACTGTATCTACCAAATCCACTGTATCTGCCAAATCCACTGTATCTACTAAATCCACTGTATCTACCAAATCCACTGTATCTGCTAAATCCACTGTACCTACTAAATCCACTGTATCTGCCAAATCCCCTGTATCCACTACATCCGAGGGATGTACAAATTATACTAAATCCACAAAAACTACAAAATCTAATACATCAAAATCTCATTTGCCATCTCCAAAAATAAATAAAGAATCACAAATCTATGAAATATCTTTCGACCCCTCAAAGAAATCGTTGCCACATGTCGTAATAAATACCACAACTTCTGAAATACCCCTGTCCCTTCTAGTGGACACAGGCTCCTCAATTAGTCTTCTAAAAGAATCAGTAATCAACTCCAACACTCCGCTACGTAAAGAAACGCTTAAATTAAAAGGATTTAATTCCACTGATGATTCCGTCCCAACATTGGGCTCTCTCGATTTGTTTATGTACATAAATGATAAATACAAAGACTCTATCAAACACAAATTCCACGTAGTTGGAAACATCGATTTTCCCTACGATGGCATTGTAGGCAACGACCTTCTCAGCAAATTTCAAGGCAGTATCAACTTTACGCAAGAAACCCTAAAACTCGGGAAACACAATCTGAAATTGTTCTTCACAGATCCCTACTATATCATTCCAGCACGTACCGAGAAGGTAATAGAATGCTCGGTTTCCAACCCTAACCTCGAAGAAGGCCTCATACTAGATCAAAATCCATCCGATAACCTTCTAATTGCAAATTGTCTCGTTCAAGTTAAAGAAAACAAAAGAATTAACCTTACAGTTGTTAACACCTCTGAATCATCACTAACCCTGAAAACAAATCTTAATCTAAAACTTACTCCTGTTAGTGCTATTTCTCAACATTGTGATTCTGACTCAATTCCTATTAACCATATTAATCATACTAATTCCGCTGAACGAACTCAACAAGTCCTAAGCATGCTACGAATAGATCATTTAAATAGTGAAGAAGCTGACGCTCTTCTACAACTCTGCTCCGACTACTCCGATATCTTCCACCTCCCTAACGAAAAGCTCTCTTTTACTAACGCCATCAAACACGACATAAAAACTACATCCGAAGTCCCAATTCATACTAAATCATACAGATTCCCCGAAATCCACAAAAAAGAAGTCGACAAACAAGTAAACCAAATGCTTCAACAAGAAATTATAGAACCCTCTGTATCTCCTTGGTCCTCACCAATATGGGTTGTACCTAAAAAACTCGACGCATCAGGTGAACAAAAATGGCGCATTGTCATCGACTACCGAAAGTTAAACGACATCACTATAGGCGACACCTATCCCATTCCACAAATCACAGAAATACTAGATCAACTCGGAAACAGCAAATATTTCTCAACCCTGGACTTAGCTTCCGGATTCCATCAAATTCCAGTAAATAATCCCGAGAAAACAGCTTTCAATGTGCCTCAAGGACACTTCCAATTCACCCGCATGCCGTTCGGGTTGAAAAACGCACCCTCTACATTTCAAAGGCTGATGAACACAGCTCTAACTGGCCTACAAGGCATTCGCTGCTTCGTATATCTCGACGATATCGTCACATACTCGTTTGATCTGGTTTCCCAAATCCAAAACCTAGCGGAAGTATTCCAAAGACTTCGTGAATTTAACCTCAAATTACAACCTGACAAATGCGAATTCCTAAGACGTGAAGTCGCCTACCTTGGTCACATAATTACGACCGAGGGAGTCAAGCCTAATCCCGACAAAATCAAAGCAGTCATCGAATTTCCAACTCCATGTTCCCCTAAAGATATAAAATCGTTCCTTGGACTCGTCTCCTACTACCGCCGATTTATCCCTGATTTCTCCAAAATTGCTAAACCACTTACCTCATTACTCAAAAAAGATACTCCATTCAATTGGGAAAATCAACAACAAGTAGCTTTTGATTTTTTGAAACAAAAACTTACCACTGCTCCAGTCCTTTGCTATCCCGACTTTTCTCAACCATTCATTCTCACATGCGATGCTTCTAATCATGCCATAGGCGCCGTTCTATCCCAGGGTCCCGTCGGTAAAGACCGACCTATTGCATATGCGTCACGTACCCTCAATAAAAGTGAAACCAACTATAGCACAACCGAAAAAGAACTTCTGGCAATACTCTTTGGCTGCAAAACATTCCGACCATACCTATATGGAAGGAAATTCCAAATTATAACTGATCACAGACCACTCAAGTGGCTATTCAATCACAAGGACCCAAGCAGCAAAATGCAACGCTGGCGTCTAAAACTCGAGGAATTCGAGTACGAAATCATCTACCGCAAGGGTAAACTCAATTCAGCAGCTGACGCTCTCTCTCGCCATTAGTTAACCCTATAATTCCTACAGACCTACTGGATCAATCTGAAAATACCAGTAATCCTAATCCAGTACAAAACCCAAATCCAAGAACTCCATCTAGCAACGAACAATTACCATTCAGTCCCCTTACACTGGAGGACCTGAACGTACAACTTCCCACTGTTTCTGACAACGATGGTGACAGCATGCCGTCGATTGACATGCTGGATGACGACCACGAAATCATATTTCCATACAACACTGAATCTACTAACCCAACAAAATCCACTGAATCTACTAATCCAATACCTTCTATTTCCAATGAACCTTTACCTTCCACGAGTAAAGACACATATATAAATCCAAACCCTGAAAATCAAGAATACTTACCTTTGTTGCAACCCTTCACTGAATCTCCTGATATACAAAATCTACTAAATACCCCTCCTAATCCTGAAACACAAGAAACCTTACCTTTACAACATCCTCCGCTGGATCCGCTCATACAAAACCCTGAAACATCAGAAACACGGAGTCATCCGTTTAACTTATCATCGCAATCCCCAACTGATAATTCCGATCATACTTCTCTCAGCGATGACTACTCCAGATTCCATAGAGAAATTAACAACAAAAACAAGAACTTCAACACTAGAATCCTCGAACACAACCAATCTCTTTTAAAAACCCATTGCAAAACCATTCTTATTCCCACATCCATGGATTTAGACGAATCCAATGTATACATTCCCGAAATCGTAGAAAACCTCACTGAACCTAACGAATTCCTTCAAAAAGAAAGACAACTCTATTCATTCGACAAAGTTCCTGAAAGTAATAACAAATCTATTTACCTCATTTTCACAAAAGTCCATCACTTTGAAGACTGCACCTATCCTGAAATATTCTTAACTTTGAAAACCATAAGAAACCACATCATTTCAACCGAAAACGAAATCAATGAAATTGCTATATCTGATTTTAAAAATCCTTTCGAAAAACATTTCTTTGCTAAAATATATAACATACTAGTTTATCTTTTCCACGATACAAATATTACAGTAAACATATATCATAACAATATCACATATCCAAACCTCAATGAAATTAAGAAAATCCTGAAAGAAAACCACGATCTCCCAATTGCAGGCCACCTTGGCTGCAATCGAATGCCAAATAGAATTCAAGAACGTTATTACTGGAAAGGTATGAAAACTGATGTCGAAACCTACATAAAAAATTGCACCTCCTGTCAGGAGAACAAAGCCCTTAGAAGAATTAATAAGGCACCCATGCAAATCACTACCACTTCTACTAGTCCATTCCAAAGAATCGCCCTGGATATTGTCGGTCCACTCCCTGAATCGGGTCCTGCCAAACTCAAATACATCCTAACTATGCAAGACGACCTTACTAAATTCTCTATAGCTTATCCCTTACGCAGTGCTACGTCAGAAGAAACCACCGACTGTCTCGTTCATTTTATTTCCTTATTTGGAATTCCAAAATCCATCCTTACCGACCAGGGGACGAACTTTACTGCTGATCTCTTCAAGAAAACGTGCGACTTCTTAAAAATCAAACAAATATGGTCCACTCCGTATCACCCACAAACCCAAGGGGCACTGGAAAGAAGCCATTCAACCCTCAAAGAATATTTAAAATCCTACGTAAACGAGAACCAGGATGACTGGCCTCGCTACGTTTATACTGCCATTTTGGCCTACAATTCCGCCGTTCACAGTACCACGAACTTTACTCCTTACGAACTCCTGTTCGGGCATAAAACTTTCATCCCTGACTCCGTCCATAGCCAAGACCTCACTACATACCCCGATTACGTTCGGATGCTCCAACATAGACTCAAATTGTCCTGGGAACGGGCTGTCGAAAATGTACAAAAATCCAAAGAAAGATCCAAAGCTTATTATGATAACAGAACTCGTCCAGTCCAATACAAAGTAGGTGACTTTGTATATTTAAAAAACCACCTAAGGCTACGTAAAGCTCTATCGCCCATATGGAAAGGGCCATACAAGGTCATTGCTATTCACGGCAACAATACATTAACTCTGTTAATAAATCGACGCCATGTCAGACACCACTATGATGAGGTGAAACTAGCTGGCGTTTTTCCTAGTTCTACTTAGATAAGTTAATTAAGATTTCTTTCATGTTAATTCTAGAACATTTATTAGATAGGTTGGTAATAATAACAAGGCTTAAATTTATTCAGCATCACCTTTATTAAATTGTTTTATTTTCAGTGCGTCGGCTTCCGCAACGCCAAGTTTCATAAAACCAATCCCATCAAGTTCAGGCATTTACTTTGATTATATTGGAAAAGCTAGAATTATAAATGGCCAATTAAGTATATTAATTCCCGTAGATATTGCTTATATTAGACCACATCTACAAAACGTTAACTTATTATTAGACAAAGTAAAATATATATGCGAACAAATTAAATTGATTGACAATTCAGAGTGTCATAATGTCCTCCAACCCTTTATTGTCCGCTTTAAGGACATCATAAAGGAATACTCGTCAATAACTCACCTCATAGATAGTAGACTCAAACGCAACGCATGGATTGGTGGTATAGGTTCCGTCATGAAACAAATCTTCGGCACTTTGGACGAAGATGACGCCATCAAATACGAAACAGCTATTAACCATGTACAGGATAACCAAAAGAGATTAGCTTCCTTAATGAAAGAACATATATTGATCACTAAATCTGCCTTAACACGGTTTAATGAAACTTTTAATAAGGTTAAAATTAACGAAGATAATCTCAACTCAGCTATCAACAAGCTCTCATTTAAACTCAAAAATATAACTGAGACTACAAATAGTCTACTAATAACCTCAGAAATAAACACGATGTTTACCAACTTAGAATCATCCCTTCTGGTTTTATCTTTCCAAATTGAAGATATTACCAGCTCAATTCTTTTTAGCAGTGTTAATGTTATTCATCCATCTATTATAACTCCACAACAACTTTACAGAGAGCTTGCCGATAACTACAGACACTTACCAAATGATTTAGAACTTGCTGTAGACTTAGATATAAGTTTAATCCATGTTATTATGAATATAGGTAAATTAGTTAGTTATTATATTAATGATAAGATTATGTATGTGTTACAAATACCTCTAGTAAGTAAACGCCAATTTTACTTGTATAATATTGTTCCGCTACCTATTCCCCATAATGCAACAAGACCAGACTCATTCAGCGTAATAATCCCCAATTACAAATACATTGTAATTACAAAAGACAAATTATATTACAGCAACCTGGACTCCCTAGAAAAGTGTAAAAATACCAACGACCAAAATTATATCTGCGAAATAGTGAATGTGCTCCCCACAAGTGATAACCCCAATTGTGAAAGTGAACTTTTGTCAAAAGTGATAATAAACCTCCCTAATCAGTGCAGAACGGAATTTATTCGTGGTAACTTAGATATTTGGAAACCACTCCGCAATAACAAGTGGATATTTATTCAATCCACTTCAAGCAAATTATCCATAGATTGTATAAGTTCGGAATTATTAGAAATAAACATTTTAGGCACAGGAATTATAGAGATTCCACCATTTTGTAAAGCTTATTGTAAAGAAACCCTACTTTTGCCTAAACATACTGTCTTAAATATTAGTTTACCTTCCACAAATTTAGATTTTAACTTAATTAATGATTCATGTTGTAGTATTTCTAAATTTAATAATTTAGTGAATGATGTTCCCAGTATTAGTTTTAAGGATTTAGATTTAGATAAAATAGATTTTGCAAAAAATACTAACAATAAAATGATTACAGAATTAGACAAAATAATCCAAGAACCACATATCATAAGATACGGGGCACATTATTCTTCACTTACGTTATTTGTAATACTTACTATTTTGATAGTAATTTTGTCTTTATTGTATAAGAAACTTACCAATAAATCCGGCAGCATTCACGATGACGAACAAATTGAACTCCCAGTAATCGATCCTAAAATTAAGGTAACTGAAGTAAATGACCAACAGACAGACACAGAACAAACTGTAACAATATTAAAAGAAACCTCTTTTCCAAAAACGCGAAGAAATTTATAGACTATTAACCTTTTCCTCATCCATAAACTTAGAAGATTAAACCCCTAAGTTTAGTCTTATTGGGGGGAGGTGTTACACCCTGTAGCTGTAAGCATAATTGCTGAGCAGACATGTCTGGCGCTGTATCAGCATTTTAGTCAGAATCCGCTCGCCCGCTTCCCGGGCTCACCAGTCTCTTCCTACCACTCGCGCGTGACGGCTGCCATTTCTTAATAATTAATTAATTGTTTTATTCATTATTCCAGTTTAATTAAATTTCCTTTTTTAAAAACCTTGCAAAGGGGCCCGGTCTAACAGTACGCACCTTGAGGACTGACGAGAAGATCGTTGAGCTGGAAGATGAAATGGGTAGAATGCACTGGAGTATCATGGGGCTATCAGAAGTCCGACGAGACACGATAACCCTAAAATCCGGCAACCTACTCTACTACCGGGAGGGCGACCAACTGTCCCAAGGTGGTGTCGGGTTTCTCGTCCATAAGTACCTTCTTAACAACATTGTCACCATCAGCAGTGTGTCGAGCAGGGTTGCATACCTGGCCCTATGCTCGCATTGCACAGCCTGCCAGCCTTGGGGTGATCCTGTGTGTACTGGATCACCTAATTCCATATGCCTGAGGCCCTGCATAGCCGTACGTAGGTGATGCATGGAAGTCATACATTGGGTCCTCATGCATCATCAACATACGTTGAGGTGTACACCGCAGGTTTTTTAGTATGGTATGCTTGACAGCGACTAGCGCTGCCTCCCGGCAGGAGAGTCCTACATAACCTCTCGCTTACCCTGACACGGTTGGTATGCTAACGTATTTTCTCCTGCGAAAAAAAAAAAGGGTTGCATACCTGATACTCAGAGTATCTAATAGATACTTGCTGAAGGTCATACAGGTATATGCACCGACCTCTATACACCCAGATGAGGAAGTAGAGGCTATGTATAAGGACGTAAGTAGAGCCATACATACTAATAAGACCTACTTTAATGTTGTTATGGGGGACTTTAACGCGAAACTGGGCATTCGAGGCGATAATGAGCTGAGATTGGGGCAATTTGGGTATGGGCAACGGAACCCCAGTGGACAGAGGCTGGCCGAATTTCTAAAGAAGGAGGACCTCTTTGCGATGAATTCCTTCTTTCAGAAGCCGCCTCAGAGGAAGTGGAACTGGATGAGTCCCGACGGTTCCACGAAAAATGAGATTGACTTCATCATGACCACAAAGCGACGAATATTCAATGATGTCTCCGTGATTAACAGGGTGAATGCCGGCAGTGATCACCGAATGGTCAAAGGCACATTGAATATTGATCAACGTCAAGCTATAAAGTTCTAGTTTGATGAAGTCTACGCTCCGACCCTCCAATGCTTCAGCTCGAGTTGTCTAATCGCTTTGACAGCCTGGAGAACTGCGAGTCAGTGGACGAGATTAAGAACAGGTTCGTAGAAACTGTCCAAGCGGTCGGGTCAAAATTTTTGAGACCCCGTCGTAAAGACAAGCCGCAAAAGCTTACCGACCCTACCCTCAACCTCATGGCAGAACAACGTTCAATGGCACTGCAGACCTCCGTTGACGCTAAGCTAATATCGGCAGCTCAAAAGACGGATATGGTCTAAGTCTTTGCGACATGATATCCGCAACTTTAATACAAACGGTATTAAAGAGGCGATAAAGCGAAACCAAGGCTCCAAAGTTTTCGCAAGAGACATATTATGTCTATTGGGCAAAGCCAGCTGACGAAGCTGAAGACGGAGGATGGCAGTATAACGTCGACAAAAGCCGAAGTTTTGAGGGAGAAGTTTTATGGGCAGTTATATACATGTCATCCGATTTCTCAATTCATGCAAGTAGCACACCTACCCTTTTACACTATCGTTCTGATCTTACACCAACAAATCCAAACCTAGTCATATCCAAAAATGTCCACAACATAAGCCAAATTGATGCACTGAATTGTTTATCATCAAATCACTTACCACTGCTCTTTACCATTGGTGGCCGAGTTGCTCTTAGACCACCTGTAAGATGCTTTAATTACAATGATGGCAACTGGAGGCAGTTTCGTGCACATCTTAACAATGTCCTTTCCCTAGACTCCAGCGTCTGCCGTACACGTGAGGAAATTGATGCAGACTTATCTCGTTTTAACAACAGCTTGGTTGAAGCCCGTGATCTGTATATACCAATGGAAACTAGATCTCTTGATAAAAATAAAAAACTACCGTGGTATATACAGAGACTGATTAAATCTCGGAACCGTTTGCGTCGGGACCTCATTGGTACGCTTGATTCAAACGTCAGAAAAACGATTCGCCCTGAAATAAACTTTCTTCAAAATCTTATTAAATCTAAAATACAAAAGCATATGGATTATGTCTGGAATGGAAAACTGGCAAAAGTTGATAACCCAAGTTCCGATATATGGCGTTTAGTTAAATCACTAAAAACAAAATCAACGGTGACCCCTCCTCTTATAAAAGCGGATGGTTCGCTAACTAGTGACACCTTAGAACAATGCGAATTGCTTGCCGATACCTTCAAGTCGAATATGCTCCTAACTTATGACTGGCATGACAACGAGCTGTCTTCTAGAGTCAAAGATTCTATGAATACCTTGAATTCTCACCGTGAGGCCAGGCAGATTCCTCCTCTCATACGCCCCCATGAGATATGGTGTCTTATTCGCAAACTTAAAAGACGCAAAGCGCCTGGTGAAGATAACATCCATAATGCCTTGTTAAAAAACCTACCCCAGAAGGCTGTAGTCTACTTATCAAAAATCATGAACGGGTGTCTTCGTCTGAGTTACTTTCCAGCGGTTTGGAAGTCTGCCAAAGTTATTGCAATCAAAAAGCCCAACAAAAATGATAAAATACCTGTGAGTTATCGCCCAATCAGCCTCTTACCGGCCATAGCCAAACTATTTGAGGCAGCCATTTACACTCGTCTTCGTAAAGTATCAGCTCATGTACTGCCTAATGAGCAGTTTGGCTTCAGGACGGCTCATTCTACAAGCCACCAACTGGTCAGAGTGGCTGAACATGTCTCTCACCACTTTAACTTACGTCAATCCACTGGAATGTTCCTGCTTGACATAGAAAAAGCTTTTGATGCCGTGTGGCACGAAGGCCTTCTTCATAAGCTGTTAACTCTAAATATACCAATTGAATTAGTTAAAATGATACAGTCCTATCTTTCTGATCGGACCTTTAAGGTATTCATCGGGCAAGCTTGCTCACAACTCAGAAACATTCCAGCTGGTGTGCCTCAAGGGTCTATTCTTGGGCCCTTTCTGTTTACTCTCTACGTACACGATATCCCAAAACAACCACATACAAGCCTTGCCTGTTTTGCTGATGACACTGCATCTCTTACTTCATCTTCGGATGAAGATCTTGTCATAAGTAGACTGCAGCTGTCATTATATAATCTCAAATCTTATTTCCATAAGTGGAAACTCAAACTAAATGAGACCAAAACGGAAGCAATTATGTTTAGTCGCAAACATAAGGCACCTTCCAGAACGTTAAAACTAGGTGAGCACTCAATTCCTTGGAGGGACTCTGTGAAGTACCTCGGAATAACCTTTGACAGGAGGTTAAGGTGGACCAAGCATTTAAATGACCTTAAAACGAAAGGCATTTCTGCAATGAGTGGCCTAAGTCCCATCTTCAATCGTCGTAGTTGTCTTAGCCCGTTAACGAAATTGCGGATCTACACAACTCTTATACGGCCTTGCCTAACTTATGCCTGTCCCGTGTGGAACACTACCTGCCGAACTAATCACACGTCTCTGCAAGTGGTTCAAAACAAAGCCCTAAAAATTGCCTTTAATACTCAATTTCAGACCAATATTCAAAAATTGCACGAAGCGATACATTTTTTGACATTGCATAACTTTATTCTAAAACTTACATGTAAATTCTTTAATAATGTAAAAAGTCATAGTAATCCTTTAATTTCTAATATTGCACGTACAAAAATACGAAATTTGCCATATGTCGACACCTATGGGACTTACCGCTTACCCCATCACTACACGTGACGTCGCGCACTGTTCGCGCGAGCCCGGTCCTGCTAGCGTGTCCAGTTTACTTTGAGCCCGCGTCCTGCGTCCAACATAAAGCGCGAAAGGTCGCGAACTTTTGTCGCATATAAACTTTTGCTATTACCGTCAACAGTTATTTATTGCTAATGTATGAACAATAATAATTTATCACTTTTAAAATATGGACTTCACACTAAAAAGTTCGTAATATAAATAGATTAAGATGTTATATTAATGGTGTTAGTTATTGAAAAAAAAAAAAAAGTTAAAAAAAACAGTGTAAAAAGCTTTTAAAGGTATTTTGCCTCATAAAGTGTTTTTCGTGTCATATGTAAGTGTTACTATATTATTGGTTTTAGTTATAGTGTACTTGTACCTAAATGTATTATTTTAATAAAGAATTTTGAAAAGGAAAGGAGTTATATACATCGGTCACTAAACCTGTAAGTAGCTCAGCCGAAGATCCAAGAGCTAAGCTGACCCGACACTATACCGAAGATATCCCGGACATCAGCCTATACGAGATTAGGTCCCTCAAACAGCTTATGAACAACAAGGCGCCGGGTGATGACGGAATCACATCAGAGCTTCTGAATGCGGGTGGAACACCGATACTGAAAGTCCTTCAGAGACTCTTCAACTCCGTCTTGCTCGAGGGAATAGCGCCGGAGGCGAGGAACAGGGGTGTGGTGGTGCTTTTCTTTAAGAAAGTAGATAACACCTTATTACAAACTATGAATTACAGACCCATCTTACTTCTAAGTCATGTCTACAAGCTGTTTTCGAGAGTCATCACGAAACTTTTAAAAATATGGATGTTTCCCAAATGACTATTTTTCACATTTTAAACAGAAGCGTCGGTTTTAAATGTGAAAAATGGAATGAAAAAAGGAGCTTTTCAATCTTATCGTTTTGTGTAAGGTTGTTTTTTTAAACGAAAAGAAATACGTTTGAAATGGTCCGTTACCTATCCTTTTTTTTCTGCTGAAACCTTGTATACCTTTTTGCCCTACAGAAGTCAATAGGAATCGAGCTCAAATCTTGTAGGTTCTACATTTAGAAATATGAAAACGATTTGGTGATGCAGTCAAAATTGCATAGATTGGAAGTGTCACTTGACTCCTCACTTGCTATTTTGTAGGTTCAAGTTTAAAACAAAACACATGCCAAAATATAATATACATTAGACAGCATAAAATAAAAATAAATTTTATAATTAAATCTAAACCATAAAAATATTTTAGAAACTAAAAAGTAATTAAAATAATATTCTGCCTATATTCTTTTACACCAAATAAATAGTCTTCTATAATCTATAGGTGTTTGCCGACGCACACCTCCGAAACGGCTAGACCGATTTTTATGTTTTTTTTTATATATAGTTAAGTAATTGGTAGGTATGAGAATAGGTCTTACAGTAAGTATATTTCATAAGGGTAAAGTGGGAAGTTAAGTGAAGTGAAGTAAAGAAACAATTTCTATGGCGAAACGTTTTCGGGGTCAGATAGTTAATACAAGTTTAATGTAAAGTCGAGCAGGGCCGCAAGTATGAAACATGGATTATATTTTAACCAACTTCAAAAAAGGAGGAGGTTCTCAATTCGTCGGGATCTTTTTATTTTTTTATGTTTATTCAGCGATCATTCGTCGAACCGATTTCAATAATTATTTTTAGTTAAAATATAAGTTTGATCAAGTTCTGATCATGAAATCTATAAGAAAATCATCAAACATTGCATTAACTCCATACCGCGCCAACTAATTTTTGTGTCTATGTTACCCAATATCTTCGGCATTTGTAAAACGATTTTGCTGATGCTTTCATTATTTAATAGCTTTAAATACTTCAAAGATGGTATACTGAAAATTTTCGAAACAAAAAACACCTCTAAGGTCGGAAAAGTAAGGGATGAAATCAGTTAAGTTAGTTTAGCAGTTAACTTTTGTTTGCCCTCATATGATTCGTTTTGTTAAGGACGTAGGTATCACGAAAAATAAATGAAATAAGTCACTTTTTTATAAAACATGAAAAAAGTAAACCGACTTCAAAAAACTAAAATGCTAAAAATAATATAAACACGTAAGTACCCAATCAGTTACTTTTGGAGTCGGTCCCATCCGATGAGATTTAGAATGTTTTCGTTTAGAAATGTATTTATTCAAAGTCCGCAAATGGACCAATTACAAATTTCAAAATAATAAAATAATTTTGAAGTCACGTTTGAGTTAGGTAGGTACTGAACTGCTCCCACTAAGTTTTTCTTGACGTTATTTTGTTATTTTATTTTCGTTCAACTGACACTGATATGGCAGTAACTACTTTTTTCAACGGAAGCAGTGGCATAAATTACCGTCTTAAGTAATAGCCCTATACCAACTTTGTTATTAACGCTATTAAGTTTCACTTGAGTTTTCTCTGTTTACACTATAATAGATGGATACGATAATATTGAATATCTGCAGTCAAGAAAGAAATTCTATACGCGGGAAAAGTACACCAGATGAGACAACGCGGGAATACGACGTCACGACACGGGACCCTGGGCTTAATTGCGTTTTCTGAAAAGTGACCGTAGCTGTTACAGGGTAAGGTGGAAAATTGTTTTTCGCAGAGTTTTCTAACGTGTTTTTTCTTTAGTGAACCTTATTGCAAGGAAGTAGAGTTAGTTTTAGAGTAATAGCGGCGAGAGAAAGCACTTTCCGGTCGTGTGGCAAGTTGTATGACGCAGATGACGGCGTGGCCGGAGCGGGCTCCAGCGCGGGTGCCAGTCGGCTGCAGCCCGCCCGCGCGCTCGCTAGGACTGCTCGCGTCCCTGTTTTCCTGCTCCGAACTCTGCGACCAAATCGTGCTCATAAATGATATCAAAAAGTTTTGTATCTACATAACACGGCGATTACTTCGCGGTCAAGGTGAGCAGCTCGTACAAAAAAGTACATAACATTTTGATTTTGATTGTTTGACTAAATTGCATGTTATATTAAATAGGCACGATGAAACGTCTACTTATTTATTAATAAATTATTATTCGCTGTAAGACGCGGGCCTTAATTTTTATTGTGAACGGATATCTAATACGAGCAAATACTATTATGTTTTTGTTAAAATGTTTGCAATTTTTTTTCTAAACTTTCTTTTTCCATCTAACTAACATAAAGCGCCGACGAAATTGGATCGTTTCTAATTGTAACTCAACTTAAGTAATCTAATTTAGGTAGGTACTCATTTTTTGACCTTTACCTAATCAAGAAATCAATCAACCTATTACAGGGCAAGTTCTTATAAAAATACCGCTCACCCGCATACCTGTACTCGTATATTCAAATCACATTCGTTATCGTTAGGTAGGTACCAACTTTCACAGAGCAGCATTCTTGATTCCAGTCAATAACCAACCTGGAAAAAGTGTTTTATTGTTATTATGCTGAGCTAATAAAGCTCACTACAACTGGACTTCACTATCATAGACATAATAGACAATAGTTACATAAATAAGGAAAATACAATCCGATTTAAGATAGGGTTTATTCACTTTAGGTATAAAACTAATTAACCATCTAACTAAACACTTATCTAAAGTTTCTTTCATTAAAGTAAAAAAAGTGCTTGATAAAATAATTCATGCATTTTCCTTTTTTCTTAATTCTTATTCAATGACAGATCGTTACTATTTATCCAAGAATGTGTTGAATTTTGTCGAGGCAGCAGCGCGTTGAAGTCGTGTGTATGAGCGGTCACGCTACTCACCGCTACATCAGTTTGACGCGAGTGTTAATCAGCAATCACTGGCGCGCTTGACATATTCCGTAAAATATCCATCTCGCCGTTTTGAAAATGAAAGTTGACGTCGTTTAGCGGGACTGGGCTAATAGGGTCAATGTGCCAAAGCCAAATAGCGGAAGGAAAGCTTTAAAAACCGTTGCCGACTCGAGTTCACACGACAGCCGGTCATATCAAGGTGCTTAAATAAACCAGTTAACTAGGTACTATAATCTCTGGATCAATACATTTAACACGAAGAAACTATTTAAAAAGATCGAAGTACCTGCATAAACACTTATATTCACCATATTATAAAAAGTAAAAACATAACACCGTTAAAATCTTAACCGGTAAGTCTATAATATGGATGGAACCAAAATCGCGTAAATAAACCTTATCAAATTTGATTTAAAACAATCAAGCTTTATCTAAGTTACATTGACCTTTATGAGATTCCGAAGATTATTAATTGCCTATTATTATATTACTATATACAAATATAAATCACTAAACTTGATTTAGCCGATAATATTGACATTCTATATTGTCGCACCAATCAATACTGTTGCAAGAAATAAAAATAACTGGCATGTGTAAAATGAAATCGAATGGCTCGTTTTCACTATATCGCGAGATTTTTAAACAATACTCGAATGATTATTATTTGGACCTTGTCACGTTTACCTACTCTACTTCTTAATAGGAGCCGCATTCCGAAAGTGATCAATGTTTAGATCGTTACCTAACCAACCTAGGATCTAAAGAAATTCACCTATACAACGTGTAATTTTAAGTATAAGAATTAAGACAATGTTTAAAAACATTGACTGTTTAAAACGTTGCTTTCTTAAATAATATAAAAATAATGTATATTCTAATAAAATAATGTAAATTCAAAAAGTAACTGGGTAGTAAAAATAAGACTTTTATTCGTTGACGTTTGTTTGCAAGATTGGTACTGTAGGCAATACAGTGTCGATATTTTATAAAAGCAGGATTCGATTGACGGCTAATTCTACGGTTATTTATAAATAAAAAAAATAAATTATTCGGAATTATTCCTTTTTCTAAAAGAATAAGACTACCATAAAACCATAAGTTGTAATAACCGCATACAAATATTTACAGTGGTTTTGGAATTAAAGTACTTACACCTTGTACCTACTACAGACCGACAAACGCAGTTAAATGTACCTAATAAATAAATAATAAATATTGGACAACATTACATACATTACTCTGATCCTATGATAAGTAGTTAAACACAAGTGGTGTTACTCTATAAATTATTCTATTCTACAAAAAACAGAAACAACGAGGGTACCACAACACCCAGACCCGAGACAATATAGAAAAGTAATTTTTCTACATTGACTTAGCGACACCAACTAAGTCTGGTATGCTCGCCTCTCGGCTACGGAGGTCGTCAAAGTTTAATGTAAAATGTATGTGTATAATATACAAAGGGTTACATTGCAAAGGGGTGCCAAATTTAAAAAATAAGATCTAGGAAACTATATAAAGAAGCGTCTTAATCGTTATTATTTTTAATAATCGTATGTTACGAAAAAATATTACTTTAAAATATCCGAAAATAAAGTTAATATAGAGATTACGAAAGCCGCGCGGTCATTCATCAGAGGCGTAGCTACGGCGAGCCAATAAGGACCTACTCAGTGCACATACGGTGCAATTTTTTCATTAATAAGTTAAACTATCTACATATTTTAGCGGATAGGAGTAATTAAATGTGAAAAAAGATTTTTCTTGTTCTTTGCATAGTTCAATTAAGTTACTGATTCTGAGCCTAAAGATTTGATTTGGCACCCCTTTGCAATGTAACCCTGCATGTGTGTTTCCTACCTATATACTCAGTTATTACTCCAACGAAACTTATCCTTGATAATAAAAACACTGTCACAAATAACATTGTGTGGTAAAACCAGATTCTATTTTGGCCGTCAAAGACTTTATCCTCTTCCATTGAGGAATTGCGGTTTATATTGCATGTTGACGTTTTGTGCGTACCTACTATGTTCGTGCGTAGTCACATAACAGATAGGTAAATTAAAAGCCATAGGCACAATTTATGTCGGGAACGTGAAAAATAATAATAACTAAATGATGTAGTGACTAGGTAGGTACTAATTTTAATTGCTAAATTTATAATCAGTCATCATCACAATAGCAAACTGTGACCTTAAGTAGGTACCTAAACAACCATGAAAGTTATAAGTATTTATCTGACTTTACAATCAATTGATTTCCCATATTGCTTACAAGGTTGACACACATAATCATAATATTGTAACGAGCAGGTAATTTCATCGTATTAAAAAGTGCGATGCACCGTGATGGGATGGTCCACTAACCCAATGACCTTTGGTGCGCGACCGGTTGCGACCGCGCAACTAGAGCGTCCGCCGCTTCCAACAAAATACAAACAATGTCGATGACATTAAAAAGAAAGCCCCTTGTGGCATGTTACGAATATGAATAACGAAAGTGAAACAGCGTTCAACAAAAACTTGAGTCATCTACTACCTAACGTTACTCACACTAAAATATTATTGTTTTTAAACATATACCAACCTCAAACACTGGTAGAGAAATCAATGTCAGTTATTAAATTAAGCATTATGTACATTTTTGGCCTGAAAAATTGTTAAGATGTCTGTCACACAAAGGTTCCAAAATGTTAGGAAAGCGTTAGAACTAGGAATGATTTACATAATTTATTTTTATATTGTAGGTATATTGTACGTCTTTTTGTAAAAAACATATGTAATTGTACTTGTATGTTGCGCAATAAAGAGTACTATTTATTTAAATTTATGTAATAAATCTCGTTACCTACTTACCGATAAATAGCAAGTATTTTTTTCTGTCTATCTGTTAGTTCCGTCCGGCTAATTAAATCTCTGGGTTGATTAATTTGGGACTTTTACTGGCAGATAGCTGATGTTATAAAGAGTAAAAGATAAATAATTAGGGATTTGCGCAAAAAAAATAAGAACCTATGAAATTATGAACAAAATCCGATTTAAATTATATGAATGTTTTTGAATTGATGTAAGGACCACGCGACCGCAGCGAAGTCGCGGGCAACAACAGCTAGTTAAAAAAAGGCAACGTTTACTATGTAGTTGAATGATCAAAGGATAAAAAAGGCTAGTCCAAAAGAGACCAGAAGATTTCTTTTAGAAATCATAGTTCACTTTGGTACCAAAACAGGGCTAGCGCCATAAAAAAAAGCGGCCAAGTACGATTTGGACACGCCCGTGAAGGGTTCCGTAGCAGCAAGTAACATAATATAAAAGGTCTTATAGTTCGTTGTAACTTTGATCGATGTTTTAATAGTGTAAATTGCGGTTTACGATTTATGACGTTTTAAAAAAAACTACTTACTAGATCTCGTTCAAACCAATTTTCGGTGGAGGTTTGCATGGTAATGTACATCATATATTTTTTTTAGTTTTATCATTCTCTTATTTTAGAAGTTACAGGGGAGGGACACATTTTACCACTTTGGAAGTGTGTCTCGCGCAAACTATTCAGTTTAGAAAAAAAAAATATTAGAAACCTCAATATCATTTTTGAAGACCTATCCTTACGTGTGGGGTACGTATGGGTGTGATGAAAAAAAAAATTGAGTTTTAGTTCTAAATATGGGGAACCCACAAAAACTTTTTTTTTTTTTCTATTTTTGTGTGAAAATCTTAATGCGGTTCACAGAATACATCTACTTACCAAGTTTTAACAGTATAGTTCATAGTTTCGGAAAAAAGTGGCTGTGACATACGGACGGACAGACAGACAGACCGACAGACAGACTGACATCACGAATCTATAAGGGTTCTGTTTTTTGCCATTAGGCTACGGAACCCTAAAAATTGGCGTCGTCAGAGAATTAGCAGGTGTGTCCGTTCATAACTTTGATAATATTGCAGTTTTCTGCGTAGTAAGGACTTAATTCAGTTTATAATTTTTTAGTCATGACAATAGTACAAAGATGTAATTTAAGAATGAATTGGAAATCAGATTCAAGTTTTTAATCAGAGTAACGTTTCGCCCTCTTGTCAAACGTTATAGTTAACGACTTGATGACAAGTCTTTTAGCTGTTTATTAAATGCCGGAAGGCTAGCTACTCAAGTGAATAATTTACTGTATTTTATGTTATCTACGATTACTGGTTATTATTACAATTATTAGTGCAGGCTGCAACAGTTTACAACCGGCTAATCTAGAAATCACTATTATATAGGGGAGGCCTTTGTTCAGAAGGACGTCCTGTGGCTGAAATTATGATGATGATTAGTGGTACTTTTATCTCTTGACATTTAGTAAAATACTTAACAAATTCATAAGTATACTTTTTGGAAAATATTCCTAAGTCCTTTAAGTTGACATAAATGATGTAAGTAATTTGTTTATTTCAGATGACGGCATTATCCATATCCGGTGTAACAAAACTTCTTATTTTATTGTACTCATTGGGACCATGTTTTGCTCAATCGTATCCAGATAGCAGTTATGTTGCGAGTAAGTATATATAATAGCCTAATTATAATACCTCCTTATTAGAGAATCGAGCATAGGTAACCATTTCCATTCGTCGGGGTGAAATGCGGAGATCCGTAAACAAATAAGTCAAAGCTTTAGTGGCAATGGGCGGGGCATATAAAATGTAGAACAAACGGCCGATGGGGCAGAAAGATTCTAGAATGGAGGCCACGTACCGGCAAGCGCAGCGTAGGACAAGGTGGACAGACGACCTGGTATAGGTTGTAGGAAGCCGCTTCCAACCGGGCAATCGGGAAGTTAGAACAAACGCCTTAAACTGACTGCTCGCTGCCGCGCCACCGTTTGCTTTGAGTTTGCGACACGGACAGCCACGGAACGACGCGGTCTTTATTGCTTCGCGGTCAAAAAGACCGCCCCGCCCCGTCGTCTCGTCGTCATGGTCTTTAAGTAAGAAATTATATCCATGTGGTACGAGGTAGGTACTTCGCAAGTACCAGACAGTTTTGCCAATGGCGTCTTCCAGCACACTCAGAGTCCTGAGAAAAATTAGAAATAACCGTTTTCTAAATTGACCCGAACAGAGAATCGAACCGATTGCATTCACGTATACGTTACGTTGATGGCACTACCAATCGGTCTTCATAATGACGTTATGATAATGATCTTATGTAAAAATATATCATTTGTTCGAACTGCCCATTTTGTTTTTTGCTGTTTAGTAAAATAAACAAACAGCTTCAGCTATCATGCTTATTATAAAGCTAAATTGTAGTTGATGAGTAAATAGAATCTGATAGTTTAATTTATCTCTAGCTGAAGAGGTATCGACGAACTTAGGCGAGGCGGAGTCTGGAGGCGGAGCGGATAATAATCTTATGTAAAAATATATCATTTGTTCGAACTGCCCATTTTGTTTTTTGCTGTTTAGTAAAATAAACAAACAGCTTCAGCTATCATGCTTATTATAAAGCTAAATTGTAGTTGATGAGTAAATAGAATCTGATAGTTTAATTTATCTCTAGCTGAAGAGGTATCGACGAACTTAGGCGAGGCGGAGTCGCGAGACAACGGGTTAGACCTGGAGTTCAGGTACCATGACCACGACCAGTTGACGCGGTACCTGCGCGCCGTGTCAGCCAAGTACCCCGCACTCACCGCCCTTTACTCTATTGGAAAATCTGTACAAGGTAATTTGATCGTCCATTGAATTGGGTAGCTGCCAACTTATTTTTTTCTTTGAACGAGGCAGGTCTTACGTAACTGGATTCAGTTATAGTGACCTAACCACTCACAATCTAAATGATAATTTGGTTTTATATAACAAAAAAGTTTTTTTAACTGTAGATATCTTTTTTTTGAAAATGTAGAATTAATGTCTTTTCGATAGTATGAACCTATAACAATTTTAATAAAATAAACCACAAATATAATAGGTTTAAGGTATGCAAACGGGTTAGTATTTGATCATCGTAGATATTTCTAACTATAGTGAGTGGATCTTTGCCGATTTGATTGGAAATGCATTCCTATTGCATTTGCCAACCTTGCAAACGCGATTTGCTCTTAAACGGGTTTCGACACTAGGTAGGTGCCTACCTCATTAGTATTCACGGTGCAAATAAAACTCAACCTTAGTCACCACAAGTCAACACAAACACTTGTAAATACTTGCTTGCAACCTCTTTTAAAGAAAAATACAACTGATACCTACCCTAGCTAGTCCTACAAATCACCATAAAAATAATTTACCTACTAAGATCTTTTGCTAATACTCGTAATAATCTTAAGATGACGACTTCAAATTATTCATGGATGAGGAATTAATATCGTCCTAGCGCTTGTCCCGTTCCTAGTAGCTTTGACCATAATCCTAATGCGGCAAGCCTGGTTATACCTACATTTATTGGAGCGTTTGCCGTCAGACCTCTATAACCCTTAAACAGGAAAACCAGACCATGTTTAGATAATGGCTACACATCCAGTATTATCTAAATCTAATAAGATAAGGAAAAGTAATAAATAAGTAATATTCTTTTCACACCAAATACCAATTTTGTGAAGTCGGACGAGTCCAAGAATGAATGTCTAATTCTTATATCTATCATATTTTTTGTGTATTTCATTGTGTATTTTCCCTGCCTAGATTGACTATAGTCTGCCCAACTAACAAAATTATGTAAACAGGGTTTAAGAAATACGAGAAAATTTTAGGTGGTTGAGTCAAGTCTAAAATAACTACAGGAAATACAAAAAAAACATTGCTTTTTTTCAATCAGAAACTTTATGTTTACACGCCGAAACGAGGGTTGGATTGGATTGTTGATTTTGATGGGACTCTTTATAATAATTTAAAATTTGGCTTGTACTTTTTTAAAAACCTTTAATGGTTTTTTTTTACTTACCTTCCTTCGAGGGAGTCATTCTACAGCTCAAATACAACAACTTTTTCCAGCATCCAAATCGCACAAAAATGTTTCTATAGCTAGCTACAGACCCGCCCGACCAGCTGACGTTAGTTCGTAATTGCATAGGGAGGCATGGGGAAGCAATCATTTTGAGATTTCGATGCTGTACATCGATTCAGAACCCTACGGTAACTCTGTTATCAACCGATTCGGTCAGAAATCAGTCGATTTCTAATAATTTAAATTCGCAATAACCATATCGTCGATCAACTTGACATATTTCATACTGAATCGAAATAACGTCACACCCGTGCGATTACAAGTACTTCTCGACCCGCAAATATTATCAACGCTATTCACAACACAGATATCGGACAAGACTTTCCTAACGTCCGATCGATTTCTGTCAGTAAATTAACAACTGGTATCAAGCACCCGATATCTTCTTAATGTAAAAAATATATTATTGAGTGCTAAATACGCATTTTGAGGTCTCTGTGGGATGCATCAAATCCATTTTAAGGTCTGCTCCTAGGAAAAACTGAAAGTTGTTGTGAATTTAAAATTTACATATTAGCACGTCAAATATTATGTGACATTTCAGTGGCAACTGTCTGTCACTCAGTAAATATTTACAAAGCATGTTTTTAATGAAAGTGTTACATACTTTTTGGTTAAAGTTAAATAGTTTTTCGTTTTTTACAATTAAAATATTACATATGATCTATAGAAATTAATTATTCGTATTGAGGTTTTGTATGATGTATTAAATAAATACATTTAATTTGAATTTGTAATATATTAATAATTATTTTAATTATACTGTTCCAGGATATAACTTTATTTTTCTTAATTCAATTAGTATAAATATTTACAAAATCGAAACATAAACAACTCAAAGCTAAACCTAAAAAAAAGAAAGAAAATTGAAATTCTATTTATAGGGGGGGAAAACCCTATAAATAAAATAACTGATAGAGCTCGCTTTCTTGGGGAAAGGTGCCCAAAAGGCTGGCCACGTTGCCACGCTGAATAGCTAAGTTAATGCGTTGGCCTAAGTATTGGCCAGCCTTTGTATCGTGGGATATCTCAGCTAATCGCTTAGACATCTCACGATAGAGTTTGTGGGTACTTGGTCCCCACGGGCCCAAAGTCTCGACCCCAAACGGATCAAAGATGTACGCCTCACTAAGACATTCATATTTGCGCCGTTTGAGGAGCTCCGCAGAAGCTGCAGCAGAACCAGCCCTATTGCCGGTCAAAGGAAGATGGGATGGCGCTAAAGTATCCACGCATGTTGCGTTCCACACTAAAGGCCTACCCATCTATCAAGGAACGAGAGTCATGCCATCAGGACGTTTGCCATCGTCTTGTGCGAGGCCACTCGGTTCCAGAACGGCCGGAATACGTGCGCTGACAAGTGCCCGACGGATGACACGTTCAAACTGGCATGGCGGGGGGATTCTACCAGCACTTCTGCAGCAAGAGAGACCGTGGTGAGCAAGCTGATCGACAAACTTTTCAAAAGAACAGCGATGAGGAACGGAATTAAATGTCCTAAGCGGAGGCTTACGGCCACTCTAAATGTGGTATTGTCCAACAAAGTCCCCAGGGCAGGAGAAGGCAGGGATCTAAGCCAAAGACTCGACTCCCATTCAGCCACAGCTAAAAGACGAGCACGGTCTGCAGAGTTCGTAGTCGTTTGTAGTAGATCATCACGCACTACTCTGCAGAGGGGCTCGTCCCACAGCCGTTGAGCTAAATAGTTACGAGGAAGCTCATCGGTGGCTAAAGTTCTCCAAGCGTCAATAGCCGCGGCTAAAAAGGGAATGTGGATGGAGTTACACTGATGAGATTTACTAAGAATTTTGCAGATTAAGCCAAACATACGATGAGATGAGGACAAAAAAGCTGGTAGACTGATGCCGGAGGTGGATCTGATACCCAAACCTCCAAGCTGAATAGACATAGAATAAATGAAAGAGGCCTGAGACCAGGTTCGGCCTTCCAGCTTAATGTTTAAAGTTGATGAAATAGTATTTTGATAGTATGAATGATAGTATCTAATTTAAATAACAATTCGGGGTGTTTCCAAAAGTGTGATGAACGGAGCGCGTACATGAATTTTGGTACAAAGAGACAGTACCGAATGATGGTGTAGGCAATGTGACTATTAATTTTTAGTAACCGATCAGAAAATGAGTTAAATTTAGTAATTTTTTCATCTATGTAAGCCGAAAACAATTCATCCAAAATTGGGGTGCCGAGAAGACGAAGAGAAGATTGATCTAAAATTTTAATGTTTGGTGCCAATTGCCTAAAACGGTTAATTATCATGGTCATTCAAATAAAAAAAATAATAAAAAAAATAAAAAAAATAAAAATTAAATTATTAATTCAAATTAAATTAAAATATTTTGTAACAATAGGCTTCGTGAATGCAACTTGTAATCAAACCGATACCGATATCATACTCGAACTCAAATCGAATGCTGTTCTGGATAGCTCTAAATCCGACATTCGATTCGAGAAAGATATCAAATCTTTGATTCGGTTAAATTACCTAAGGATTCTGAATCGAGGTGCTGGTCCCATAAAAAAAAAGTTGTTTTTTAGGAAAAGGAATCGTCCTTTAAGGAAGTTAACTAATAAATTAGGAACCTCACATTAGTATATGTATCTTAATATCTCGCAGGTATCTCCCCTTAAACGGCTATAGCCGTGATAACAATAAAACTTCTATTGTGTCTGAGTCAGTGTCGCGGAAAAAGTCACATTAGTAGTCTAGCTAGCAAGTAAAAAAAATATCTCTTAACATCTCGCAGGTCGGGATTTGTGGGTGATGGTGGTGTCTGCGTCGCCGTACGAGCACATGATCGGCAAGCCTGACGTCAAGTACGTCGCCAACATCCACGGCAACGAGGCCGTGGGCCGAGAGCTACTGCTGCACCTCATACAGGTTACTTACTAACTACCTTTGCTTTTACTCACAATTATTTATATAGGCTTTATCAATCTACCTACTTTATCTATTACTTACCTACTTTATGTCATCCATCATGATCACAATCAAGCACTAAATTCTATTGCACGCATAGACGTAGCAGGTAGTTTATTGTTTTCTTGGCCCAGTGGCATAACACCATTTGTTTTACTATAAATACTTACAAATAACAGTTAGGTACCTACCAGTTACACCATCCCCTGTCCTACCAATTTAACCCTATACTGATGGTATAATACCTGTACCTAAATATTTTTCAACCTTTATTTAAGTATACTTAATAATTCAGGAAAGTAAAAAACAAATATACCTAGACCCACATTCAAATTCTAGTCCTCCGAAACATTACAATAGGTACGTTTTATTAAAAAAAAAATACTATGTCACTGGATATTAACGCGGGATTGAATGACGTATGAATTATTTTATAATATTAGATACAAGAATATTAAGTTAAAATATCTCATCGACCCAATGGGCTATTTGCCTTGTACTAAAATTTACTTAATTAATAATTTAGTTTGATAGTTTTCACTATATGAGACTGAAACATATCGGTATAGTTACTAAAAATAGTACATGATTACTGAAGAAATTGCATTTTTGAATGGCATTATATGTTTGTCGGTATTTTACATTGTCCAAAACGCCGGCCACAATGACAGGCACGTCACCATTGAGTAAGTTTGTTCTAGAGCTGACATCCCAAAGCGAGATTTTGCGCTACGCTCGCACGAAGTATGAGTAGAGTAGCAGAGAGCGACTGTCGACGAAGGTTTTTTAACATGCCCGTTCTAGTACTTTATAACTCAATGGATATTTAAAGGTGCGTGATGTCACAAACAAGTACATCATGGCCGACGGCGTTTTCGCAGGCTTTTAAAAACGTAAAGAATGAATTACTATTCTTGATTATATTCAAAGGTTTAAAATTGAAATAAAATTGTTGACGATTTATTTGAATATAATACCAACAATAATAACTCTATTTCAGAAAACAGTCAAATAGCCTATTAGTGCCAGCCTACTTAAATTGAAACATATTCTTAAAATCTATTTTTCAGCACCTAGTAACATCTTACGACACGGACGCGTATGTCAAGTGGTTGTTGGACAACACCAGGATCCACTTGATGCCCTCCATGAACCCGGACGGTTACGCCATCTCCAAAGAGGGGCAGTGTGACACCATACATGGCAGGTAATCATCGCAACTATTGAAAATAGGATGTTCATTTTTCTAAATCAACTCACCCACCGTAACGCAAACCAATTTCGTCACATTTATGCTTTATTGTAATAAATACCTATTATTCAATAGGTAGGTACGTTTGTTAATTAAACGACTGAGTGATGCAACCTACGTTGTGGTCAACGTGAATTTATTTGTTATGAAATGGACCAAACCTCACAATTTTTTTAAAGGTCATAAGTAGATTATCACGGGTTTATTTATATTTCAAACAAAATAAAAATACCATCTTAAGTTTAGTAATAATATTTTGAGATAATAAATACCATGACTATACAAATCATGTGATTTAAGTAGATAACAACAAAAATCAATAAAGTTTATCTATGGAATTCGTTTTAAACGTGTTTTCCTACAATCAAATAGTAATATAAATACATTACTTATGCGTGGGAATTATGAAAAACCCTGACACATAAAAAACCGGTAAAAAACTGTTGATTGGAAAGTTCGAGGCCTAGCCAAGAAACAGAATAAAATACATCTACAAAAATAAATTTATTTTTCGACGTAATTTCCATTTAGCTCTATGCACTTCTTCCACCTGCTTGCCACTAAAGCTTTCATACTAGTTTTAAAAAATGATTCCTCAAGGTCTTCAACATACAGATTTACTGCAGCATAACCTCTTCATGATGTTTTTTAGGTTTGGAAACAAATGAAAGTCCTAGGTGCCAAATCAGGAGAATAAGCCGGATGGGGCAGTATTTCGAAACCACAATAACAAATGTGAGCCATAGACTCGACTAACGTGTGAACTCGGACGTTGTCCTGGTGCAACAACACTTTCTTTCTCAGTAATCCTGGCGTTTCTGTACAATTTCTCTACGTCAACGACGTAAAATGGTGCAATAGTGCGCTGAGTTTATTATTTAGCCTTTCGGAAGGTAGTCCACCATAATATGACACCCTTAGCATTCCAAAAAACCGATGCCATCACCTTGTCAGCCGACAGGATTGCCTTCTCTTTTTTTTCCATTGTTTGGATTGTTGTTTTGACTCTGGGGTATAGTGTTGATCCCAGGTTTTATCCATTGTCTCGAATCTGTCAAGAAAACCTTGTGGATCAGCCTCGAACACCTCCAAAGAGTTGCGAGAAATCGCTTTTGCTTTACTGAAAGAAATCTGGGGACCTACGTACCTAGCGGAAACCTCTCTGTGCACCCTACGGACGACGGCCCAAGCTGAGGTCCAAGCCTACAGAGGCGCCCTTGAGGCCCGAGTCCGACTCACCCCCAGATCGGGCCCGCTAGAAAGGAGCTCGACTGGCCTGTTTCGGAAGACCCAGTCCCGTCAGCGCCACCACTAGCGGGTTCGCCACTAGGTAGGGGTGCCTTACGCACTCGACACTGGCCCAATCACGCCCGCTAGTATGGGCCCGACACGTAGTAGGGCGACCGCTAGTGGGGCGGACCTAGGCTGTGCGCCCTCAGCGCACGCTACAACTGCCGGTGAAGCTGTCGAAGCCTTACTCAAGGGCTAAGAGCGATATGTCCGTCCGAAAAAAAAAGCGGAAAACTTAGAAAAGCCGAGTTCATTAACAATATTTAACAATTATGAGATGCCTATAGTGCCTGCAATTTCTCTGATAGTCAATCTACGGTCTTTTTCAACCGACTTCAAAAAAAGGAGGAGGTTCTCAATTCGACTGTATGTTTTTTTTTTTTGTATGTATGTTACGCGATTTCTCCGCCAATTATTAATCGATTTTAATGGTTCTTTTTTTGTTTGGTAGATCATACTTCAGAGGTGGTCCCATATAATTTTTATCGAAATTGATTTAGAACTTTTTGAGAAAATCAACAAATATATACCCAGATAATATTTTGGTTGTGGTTCTTGTTACCTATCTTCGACAAATATAAGCCGATTTTGATGATTTTTGTTTTATTGAATAGCTTATACTTCAAAGATGCTATGATAAGAGTTTGAAAAATAAAATCACCCCTAAGGGTAGGAAAATAGGGGATGAAATCGGTGTTCAGCAGTTAGATTAGGATTTATCACTAAAAATAGATGAAATAAGTAAATTTTACTAAAAAAAATAAAACCGACTTCAAAACACTAAAATGCTAAAAATAATCCTAACACTTAAGTACCTAATCAGTTACTTTTGGAGTCGGTGCAAACAAAAACATTTAATCTCTCATCGGCTGGCACCGACTCCAAAAGTAACTGATTAGGTACTTAAGTGTTAGGATTATTTTTAGCATTTTAGTGTTTTGAAGTCGGTTTTATTTTTTTAAATAATTTTTTTTTTATATAAGATCACACACTTTGCCGATATTTATTCGGTCGTAGAAGTCATTGGCCGGCCGGAGCTAGGGATATATATGCTCGATGAAATTCTGCCACAGTGGCACAGAATATATAATAGTACAAGTACAGAAGAGTCACTTTGGAAAACCAATTAAAGAAATAGGGACCTACGCTACGATATGATTAAGTGCAATTCAGATCGCACAGCAGCGCTAATCACCTACAGTTATATTCACCTAGAAGTTGCCTCTCTTTCTATCGCGTAACTCTTACCTTTTCTGACGACGTCAGGGTTGTCTTCTTTTAAAGAATAATTTAATCTGAATATTTATTTACCAATAAGATAATATTACTTTACTTTTGTAAGCAAATAACGTTTTAAATAAACCTAGGCTAAGTCTTACGACTAGTATGGAGGTAGATCAGAAAACTATTTTTTTACACTAATCTGCATAGGTAAGTACCTACTTTAACTGAAGAAGATGGCCATACATCATAAATTAGTGTGTACCTTGTAGGTAGGTAATTAGGTATCTGCGTATCAAATGACAAATCGGAATGACATACTACCACAGAATAAATAAATAAATAACAGTTATCATCGTATTCCGTGAATTAGTTTCAATTTTAACTGATAAATAGGTACTTTAGATTAGATAAAGGACAATTTTATTTCGTAAGTAAGTACCTAGGTACGAAATAAAATAAATAAAATAACAATATTTTTTACGTTATTAAACTGCTAACCTGACAAAACGCCAACAGATTTACTGGGTTGATTGGAGCGAGGTTTTTACTTAAATACTTATTTTTTAATGTTTAACTATATACCTACATTAATTTAAATCGTACTTATTAAGTCATTTAGAAGTCAATGAAACATCATGAGTTAAAATCTTAACTCAACTCTTTTTAAACACACTTTAGAGGTTTTACGCATAATGTTCATAACTTCCTAAATAAAATGAATTCAAAATCTTACCTTTCAGGATCCTTAGGGAGTGTGAAAAGTGTCAAATTCGGATCTTTTCTGGTGGAATTTGTACATCCAAATGCTGCGCAATATTTTCGATGTCTTTTAATTTTCTTATTCATAGTCAATAAACTCTTAATAAAGTCGGAAGTGTAATGTTGCATACACGGACTGACTATCTAACGTCTCTTCAGTCAAAAAACTAAAGTATGTTGTAGCTGTAATAATGATGTTAACTTAATAATTATGTGTATATTCAGCTAGTAGATTTTACTTACAGATGAATCAAATGAATAACAGTTATCATCGTATTCCGTGAATGAGTTTGAATTTTATCTGGTAAATAGGTATTTATTTTAGATACAGGATAATTTTATTTAGTAAGTAAGTACCTATCTACGAAACAAAAGAACAATAATCTTGACGTTATTAAACTGCTAACCTGAAAAACGCCTTCAGATTGACCGGGTTGATTTGGATCAAGATTTCTACTTGAATATTTCTTAATTTTTAACAATATCTGTACCTAGGTACATTGATTTAAATCGTACTTATTAAGTAGGTAATTTCGAAGTCAATGAAACATCGTGAGTTTAAATCGATCTAATTAAACTTTTTAAACACGCTATTTAAATAGATATTTTACACCAGTATAGGTTTTACACATAATGTTAATAACTTCCTAAATAAATGAATTAAAAATCTTACATTTTAAGATCCTTAGGGAGTGTAAAAAGTGTCAATTTTGGATCTTTTCTGGTACTATTCGTACACCCACATGCGCAATATTTTCGGTGTCTTTTATTTTTATTATTCATCATAGTGAATAAAGTCGGAATTGTTACGCGTACAAAAAACTACCTTTAATAGTAAGAGCGTGTAACAGCACGCGCGCGTGACACTCGACTGATTTTAGCATCTTCAAAGGTGCGCGTCGCGTAAGTATTTAACTCGATCGAAACGCGAAGTGTCGTAGGCCTGACAGTGGTTTAAGGCGGGGCAGATTCCCCTAATCTATGCCCCTAATGTTGTTTGCAGTTTAGGTCATCATGGATCTCCTTTAGTGTTAATCTTATTTTAAACAAATATTTAATTACATCTCATTTTTCCAATTTCTCTATTATTGATAATCTGTTCGTGAAATTTTATCTAAACGAGATTCCAATTTGAAAACACGCAGGCTGACAATTGAATAATGACAGTTTAAAATGGCGGCAGAAAAAGAAAGGTTTTTTTTTTCAATGTCCAGGCCGCGTACTTTCCAATCCACCCTCGTATTTTCCGTTTTTTTTATTAAAGGCGTCGGGACCGGGGTCCTTTCCTGCCTTGGAAGGTTTACTTAGTCCTAGTTATAGTGACCCTATCTAAAAAGTGGGGGTCGCCATACTAGGGGTTATTTTAATAACCTGAAACCCCCAAATTTATCCTTTTATTACAGGTGTTTAAAAGGAACAATTTGAATCCGTAATAACTTATTTATTGAGATCATCCTAACGAACCTAAACATGATACCTCTGCTGTAGGTCTGAGTAGTTGGGTAGGTATCCAAGGCTGTAGATTAGTGATGGGCGATATTTAACTTAGATATTTGTAAAACTATCTATTCAATGTGACAACGATCACTTGTCAAACGTAAAAGCTATCTATTTTGCACAACGCTTTAAAGTTTCTTACATTCCTCCATCAACTAGAAAAGATCTGTTAAATTTGATTGAATCATAGCTAAAAAACCCCTCGTCAAGTCACCATTCAAGCAAAACAAAAAAACTTTTGGGTGCCATGATGCCACAGACAGATATACCTACATAGATAATAGGTACCTATACCTTCACGTTAAACATCCTGTGAACCTCAGTTGAATCGCGTCCTTCTTACGCTGTTAAACGTTGACCAGGCACAACGCTCGGCGATACGACCTGAACCGCAACTTCCCGGACTACTTCAAGGCGAACACGAAGCAGCCGCAGCCGGAGACGGAGGCCGTGAAGGAGTGGATCAGCAAGATCCAGTTTGTAGTGTCGGGCTCGCTGCACGGCGGCGCGCTCGTCGCCTCTTATCCTTTCGACAACACGCCCAGTGCTAGTAGGTCGCTATGTTACTTGCCATGCTTATCAGTCCAGATCTAAGCTCGTTTACCCGCAGGAGCCATTTCATACTATAGCCAGCCCTTCTGCATTAATACTCAGGTACCTACACAATAATACAAAAACCTTACGTACTTTTCTATCTTCTTTTTTTTAATCTGCAAAGTTCATTAAAGTTACTTAAGTTGGGTTTGGCTGGCGTTAGTGGGCGTAATGTAACGAGCATTCGTGTAGTCGGGGAAAAAAGCGAGCAACAAGCCGCTTGCCTGTTCTCCGGCCAGTAGATACCCAGTATAGGTACCTTTAGAAATACCTAAAACCTACTAAAGAAATAAATAACACATTATTATTATAGATTACTCACATCTGAGATAATAATACCTAATTGAAAGATAGATAATAGGCACATCCAAAAATATAATTCTTATTGTTGTTATTTACGCTGCACCAGGAATATGCAGATCCTCAGTGCTATGTTCGGGTAATGTTTACAATTTTTAAATAGCTGACGACGACATCGATAACGTAATATTGGTATTGTTTGTTCAAAACACAATTAACGTGTATTGTTTTGTTGTGCATATCCCCTAAACGCAGTGTTCCAAAGCTACGCGCACTCGCCGTCCATCGCGCCGGACGACGACGTGCTGCGCCACCTAGCGCTGGTGTACTCGCGCAACCACGCCAAGATGGCGCGCGGCGTCTCCTGCAAGTCGGGCTCGCCGCGCTTCGAGAACGGGATCACCAACGGCGCCGCTTGGTACCCACTTACAGGTTTGTAATCTTCTTGAGATGCCTTTACAACAAAGCTAAGAGCAACTGCGTTCTCATACAATTGACTACCAAAAAGTTTGAGTGCCTCAAAATAATCGCTTCGCATAAATCGATCGAAAAGTAATGTCGGATTCAGAAATTGGACTTTTCAAAGTTGACTTCGTCTGTTTTTACCTTACTTTCTCTTACTCATAAATATATATATGTTACAGCCAAAGTAATAAATCCGGATATTATATATACTAACTAGCCATTATTTATAATGGCTACTCAATTTAGATAAAGTGATAATTGACACAGAATTAATCACATTAACTAGCAAATTTATATAATATCTTCGAAGACTTGGATAATGTGATAAAACAAGTAGGTATAGGCAAAGATTATAAAATTATATTTTAATTTGCCTTAAGCATACCTAACTATAAGTGTAGCAATATTATACTGTAATTTGAAAAGTAATAATTATAATGAAGTGAAATATAACGAACTTTGATAAATGACTGAAAGATGTTGTTACTTAAATAATTACAGTTTAATAGAAAGACAATAGTCTTTTTTTTGTTACCTAGTGGACTCGGTTCGGACTGTTTTTTAAATATATTTTAGACTCGATTCAGAATCATAGCCAAAAATTTTACAGGTAATTAATACAGGCAGTCGTAAGCCTAGTTTAAGTGTGTATAAACGAAAGTTTGTTTAACAATTATTGCTAAAACTTTACTGCTCGTCTCATACTACAGGAATTAGTTGCCTCTTACGACACGCCTCCTGTTGACGATGGAGAAGTGTATTCTTTACGGCCGTCCCCACATGGCATATTTATTATAGTTTCAAAATCCGATGTTAAATATCGATTTAAAGTTAAACTGATATATTACCCATCGCTATATACGTCATAATTAGTTCTGGGGTCAAACACTAGTGGCGCTTTAAATGGAAATAAAAAAATTGCTGTCATTTATAAGGGATAGCCAGTCTATATTAATTTCTAAGTCAATGGTTAGACCGTATTTATTACTTAGCTAACTTTGACCCGCTATTATGAATAATATCCGGATAAAGTGATTAATTTATCACATTATCTAGTAAACTTTGCTATTATATATAATGACCAGTCATTATGTATAATAGCTATTTAATCACTTTGACTATAACATATATGTATATATTGGCCTATATTATAGGCCAAAATCGCGCTTACTCGTCACAATCGTCGTGGTAATACCTACCTATCTCAAAAGAAATAATTAGGTAGCTGCTCACCAGGTAAGTACCTAGTTCGTTTTTTTTACAGACGAATATAAATATTGTATTGGCAGGTGGCATGCAAGACTATAACTACCTATGGCACGGGTGCATGGAGATCACGCTGGAGATTTCCTGCTGCAAGTATCCGCCGGCGCACGAGTTGCACAAGTATTGGCTCGACAACAAAGAGGTCAGTCAGTCCTAATAACTTGAATCATTATATTTTGTGGTCCAGACTGTTCCACTGCACAGGACTTAATTATATATGCTTATTGTGTGGTATAAAGCTATACAAGGTTACATTGCAAAAAAAAATAAGATCTAGGGATCAATGTATAAAGAAGCGTCTTAATCGTTATTATTTATAATAATCGTATGTTAAGAAAAAAATTTTTGCTCTTTGCATAGTTCATATAAGTTACTGATTCTGAGCCAGTCCTTAAGATTTGGCATCCCTTTGCAATGTAACCCTGTATAATATACTACCTACGGTAGTAATTACCAAATTACACAACCCAGGCGCCGCCACGTCACGTCGTGAGTGAAAGAGGCCATTTTTTCGATCATACCTATTTCGTAAGACATAATGAAAGTTTGTCCAGGCTATATCACTCGATTAATCGTTACGCCTAGTCAGAAGCTTTATGGTGCTTGATTACTTTCATTTACCAATACACACTGGGCCCGCGACGTGAAGAATGGCCTAATCACCTCATACTTGAGATGAGGCCTGTGGCCTGCTGCATCCTAATTCCTAAATTATAATATATGCTTAATTTACTACCAATGCACTGTCATCGTACCTGAGCGTTACACCACAGAACCTTAAGGCGCAGGGTAAGGAGAATACACGTAAAAGAGGTGTTTTTGGTCAATTTTTCTGGCGAAAATACTGGTTATAGGATATGGAAATCAATATTCATGTAACTTATATGTTGAAGTTTTTTCTGGTGTATCTTAATACTAGTTATTATTTCTTATAAACACTAAAAAATATTTCAAAGTAAGTACCGCAAATATCGCGAGCTTGTACACATTTATATTTTAAGCGACGTTTTGGTTTAGCTTCAATGTTGGTTTAGTTATTTATATCTTTTTATAAAAAAAAAGTGATATTCATTCATATAACACAGGAAACAAAAACAAACTTGTGGTCCCAAACTTTAGATTGGCCAAAACAAGTACCTAATTCATTCTTGGGAAATTGTATACATTATAATTTTTTAATAATATACCTCTCAATGTTATCGAACTTCCTATTATTAAATTTAAGTCACATGTCAAAACTACACTAATGTGTAAGGGGTATTATAAAATTCAAGACTATCTTGATGACAAGAATGTATGGTCAGTCCAGCCTGCACTAAACTGATGTACCTGCCTGTTTATTTTGATTTATATTTTCTGTATGGCAGCTAGTGGTGACTGAGTTTGTTCCGGCGTTTCTTCTCAGCACTTGCCAGATTGTGTGTCTTGTCTCGAAGCGCTAGTAGGGCCCAAAAAATAAGGAGATATTTTCTGCCCCCCTAGGGCCTATAGTGTTATTATTGACGTTCATAAGAGGCAATTTTGTCCTAAATTGAATAAATGATTTTTGACTTTGACAAGTTTTATAACATTCGTGCATTTAGGATAAAGTTTTTTTTTCCAATAATCAACAAATTAAGAATTATAAGGATTTTTAATGGATTTACTTGTATCGCATACTTTTCTATGAGCGAATATTTTGCTCGCAATGATAATCTGTTTGCACAGGAGCGCAACGGATAGATGTTTAGTCTGCGAGAAGCGTTTGTATTATCTTAGGCACGTAATAGAAGTCGCATTAGTCGACGCTAACTGCTCAAGGTCACTTGCCTTACCCGTCGCCTTAATAAGTAGGCACCAACGTTAACGGATTACCTTAATCTTCAAAAATATATTTTTAATCTCTAAACGTATCTACAACAGATTTCATAATTCTTTTAAAGGCTGTAGTTATAATAGACAAAATAGTGACCATTACTGTTCTGATACACTTAGTAACTAACCTACTTCGCGTGTGATAATGATTATGAATTAAAGAAAACTTCAAAAGGTCTTTAACACAATTTATTATATTCATTTATAGCAATTTGGAATTGAAAGTATTAATAATCATAATTGGAGTGGGCCGGCCACAAAAGGCACAAAACAAGAGTCCTTTTAAATGTAGGGCAATTGCTGAATGGTTATGGAAGCCAAGCCATGAGCGGGAAATTTTCCAAAGGGAGACCGTTTACGTCATGCGGTGACACTGGCTAGTTCAAACTAAGTAAATACAGGTGGCACAGGACATATCAAAATTTAGAAATCTACATAAAATTGGTTGAGAAAGGTTAAGAAGAATTTAAATTCAAAATACAGTTTAAAATAAATAAAAGACTAAACAAAGAAACTGACGGCCCAATATTAAACGATGAGTTATAGTGCCACGCTTCGACGGGAGCGTGCATGCCGATGACGGCGCAGGCGACCCTCGGGCCCGCGTTGCCCGTGATAAGGGAGTTGGGGTGGTCGGTGAGGCCGAGGTCGTCTTGCCACTCATGCAGTACCAAACCACGCCCCAAGATGTTGTTACGGCCACGAAGCGCGATCGCACTGTCTACAAATTCGAAGAAGCTTACAGCATTTTCAACCCCAACAAATCGCACGTTTCCCAAATCACCGACGTGACGTTGGCTGTGCTCTCTTTCCCTCCCACCATGGAAAGTTGCATCTGGATTGAAGTGGCCGCCAGTCTCATCACAAGTGATCGTGTCTCCCAATTCGTGCACGTGGAATCCGTATTCGCCTTCCTTGAGTCCAGTTATATTGCCAGTGACCCCTAACCCCTCGTCAGTTTCACTGAACAATATAGTGCCAGTTACATTCTGGGACTCAAGATGTGCAACGGCTACTCGGTATTGAGGGCTTGCAAAACCGGTCACAACACTTGTTAAAAATAAACATGTTACGTAGTACCAATACATCTTAAACAACACGACTGCTTTAGTAATGTGACCGACGAAGAATGTCTTACAAGAAGTATACTTACACCTAATATTGACACGGTTATCACTACCTAAATGATAAAAGATAATAAATCAACAACAGAGATAAATGAAACAGTAACCTTAATAAATATTGATAGCTCCATGAAATAAAACAGGCAATAAGCAAAGGATTTATTACAATATAACCCATTATATAAGATTAAATATTGATTGCATTAATATTATGTTTAATTAGCTCGAAAATTTATTACTCTAAACTCTCATAGGCATTTTTATTTTGATAAACATAAAATTTTAATTTCTCCAGTCGCTGATTAAATTCTTGGCGGAGGCGCACCGTGGTGCTCACGGCTTTGTGACGGACGAGAACGGGAACCCGGTGGAGCGCGCCGCTCTGCGCGTGAAGGGCCGCGACGTCGCCTACCACACCACCAAGTACGGCGAGTTCTGGAGGATACTGCTGCCTGGAACCTACCGGCTTGACGTAAGTGTGGGCGTGGCCCCTTACTATGGGCTCTTAAAACAAGCCTGCTTTTATCTTTTTTAACTGAACTGCTTATATCCATATTAAGATAGTCATAGTCAATTTAAAAGACTGATTTAGAGCATGTAGTTAGAGGGCGGTTGTTATATGATATATCAGTCAGAATACTGATTAACTCACTCATGAAAACCTATATGTATTTTTTTTTATTACATTCTGTTAACTTAGGTAGATTTAAGTAAAATTTTGCAAGAAACAATTTCACATAGTACAATAAAAAAAAAATCGGAAATCGATAATATTTGTGATTTCGAGCGGTACTTAACAATTATTTTTGAAAGCGGTAACACATACAAGTGTCAAACTTGGTCTAGTTATGATGTAAACATTGAAGTAAACAATAAATAATAAAACCAAACAGGTGCAATGTGAGCCGGCCGAAGATTCCGAACTAAATGAAAGAATTGCGATAGTAGGGATATTTAAGATCTTTGTACCAACATGATGCAATAAACGACTATGACTGTGACCCCTCGATGCACGAGGCAAGCTAGAATTTATCTGGTTTTAAAAACTAGCCAGTATTTTGTAATCTATGCAACGTTATACTTGCAGGTTTCAGCAGACGGATATCTACCCCAAGAGGTGGAGTTTATTGTAGTAGATAGTCATCCTACACTATTGAACGTTACCTTACATTCTGCTAAGGTAGGTGACATAATAAGTAATTTTGTTACTAATGTTATACTAAGAATCTTGTATAAAGTTCAAATAACCTGACCTGTACATATCGTAACGGTAATCAATGTTTCTTTGTAAAGGACTTATACCATAATATATTCACCTAAACAAATTGCACTTTTTTCAGTATAAATTAATTAGTCTAATGTGTAATGAATAACACAAAAACAAACTATTATCAAAAGTAAATGAAGGATACCGATAAAAAAATAGGTATCTAGTGGGACATCTAAGTAATGTAAGACAGTTTATTTTAATTTACACAAATTGATTACTTCTTACAAAATATTCCTACTCAAGGGGAAAAACATAAATAAATTATCCTCTTAACAAGAAGGGCATCAATGTCGTGGATAATGTGGAGCTCACCATTGTAAAATTAAGGCGTTCACTATAATATTATATTATATTATGGTTTTCACGGGATTAGTCTATTCTGAAGTAAAATGCGCCTTCCTGGCTTGTGAAGAGGATAATGCGCCGTATTTTTAAAAACCAAAATAATTATTCACACTTTAGTTTCTTAATCAATTGGCCAATTAATTTCACTAGAAGCCAATATATACCTGCCTACGTGCACGCTATTAGAGTAGCATAGCATGTTATAAGGGTTGTGTGGTCTGTGGTTCAGTTGTGTGGTGTCGTGGGTCCGTAGGGCTACGTGCCGAGCCTCGCGGCGCAGCGCAAGCCGGGCGGCCGCGGGCCCGCTCTCGCCAGCCCCGCCACCACTGTCGGCGCTGCGTCATCCAACCAATCCACTGGTTTTACTTTTCCTGAAGAATAAACCTTACCAACTTTGTTGCGCTCTCTTTAATAGGTATCAATTTAATAGATCGGTTTAGTAGTATTGTTACCTAGTTCTGACAATAAATTAGAATGTTTAAATTCGCGTACTTATCTCGTACTGCTCGTTCAATGTCTAGTATCTACATTTGGAACATTTGGAATATTAACTCTTTATAAATACTGTGCGCATGTTAAAAACTTTAAATTGGTTTTAATGTTAAAAGTTTGGTGGCTACTACTATTTCTGCCTTTTAAGGGTTTAAATGTATTGGTTAGAGTTGTAAATTTGACAGTCATATGCTATAAGCGTCCGTCATTTATGATAAATGCTTGGTCATATTGGACATTTATTGTCACGATGATCACATATTTTTTTAAGTATAAACTAAAAAAAAGAAGAATAAAGTAAAGTAAGTCTTAAATGTTATGTATTTGACAATAAAAACATACAATAAAACATGTTATTTGATCTGGATTGAACAAAAACTTGCGTGTGACGCTTTTTAGCTTGTTTGTGCAGAAAGATAAATTAATTTTAGAAATTTCATTTCGTTATAGATCATCACTACTAAAGCCTGTCTTGTCTTTCTTATAATAATGCACTTATTTGTGACCAAATTTTTTTTTCATAGTTTGTCAATAGAATTGATTGTGACGTTAGTGACAATAAATGTCCAAAATGTCCGGTCACATTGAGAAAATGACAAATTTGCTCGGTCATATTGGTCAGACATTTATAACGTGACGGACACTTTACAACTCTAGTATTGGTGTATGCTTTGCTTGATTGATTGAACATGTACAAATAACAGGTGGTGTTGGGAAAGCTTGTGTTCGATATTCCGATTAAGTACAAACCTATTTTATAGTCATGTTAAGATCAAGTTAGAAAGTTATTTAGGACCTTTTAATCAAATAAATAGCAAATAAAAACCCTATTTACTCTTTTAATCTAACATTATTACTACCAAATAATCGTTTCTGGACCGGACCATTGGACATCAGGTATGTAACTTTGAATCGTTATTTCAAAATTTTGTTTAAAGTAAGGTTGTGTGTCGTTAAATGAGACTAAGTATAGACTTAGTCAGTTCTTGAAGTAGCAGTGATCACGGCTTGTTAATTTCGCAGCCAACTAAGTTATAAAGAAAACGATATGAAAAAAGTAGAATGCATAGTAATAAAAATTTATATTTTTTTTTATTTATAGTAATAAAAAGACAGGTCAAAATATCTTAAAAGAAACTTAAATATTTAGTACCTTTGTATTCAAAGGTATCTAAAAAAATTACCCTGAAATACAAAATAAATAAAATTGTCTATTCGCTGTGTGCAAAGTGGGTGGTGGGGGCCATCAAATCGATCGCAGCACGCAATCTGGCAGAAATGTGAAATAACTCTGGACTGTCATGTGTCAAATTGCTATATTTCCATAGAATTTCATACTCAGGTTATTAAGTATTTTTAAGTAAACACGTTAAAATTCACGATACGGGTCACAGTACGTGTTATGTTTTAAGGTGTAGAAACAATGGGAAAAACAGTTCGTGCATGTTTTATTCGTTTCCAACATCAAGATGGAAATAGAAGCAAAGTATTAAATGGATAGATGTTGTGAAAATAATAAAGTTTTTAGGAAGTTTGTGTCACAGACGTTTGTCTTATGATCACAGCTCTTATTAAGTAGCTTTGTCCGTTGGTTCTAAGCTCTTCAAAGTCTCTAACATGCTGTACTTATACTATTTTCTTCCCTTTTTGGACAGTTTGAGGTTGGAAAGTTATATCATGTTGTATTGATTCAAATCGTTCGTATTTATAACATTCATATTTTAGTTCGAGTAAGAAAATCACTTATTATAATATGCACAATTTTTTTAGATATTTACATCTAATTTAGAAGAAAAACAATCCGAAAATCATTCTTAAACCCATCCAGTTGCCATAATTTGAGAGATCTTAAGTCCACAATACTTGTAGTCACTAGGGGCGCTGTCATCGCGCACACAGCGAATATTGTCGGTAGTTTAAAAAGGCACACACTTGAACAGGTCAGCCATTCAGTTGGCTGGCTCAAATCAAAGGCTGTTTCAATCAGTTGGCTGCGATAAGAGTGTACAGCTCTCCTAGACAGGAAGGCTACCCCAGGATCCGACTTCGTTAAATATATTACTAGCTGTCCCGGCGAACTTCGTACCGCCCCTTCATACATGTTTTTTTTTTGTGAAATTTTCCGTTGTTTTAGTTGTTATTCTGCTATTCGGGGTCAAGACAAATTCAACAAAGCAAAGCTCATAAAAATCGGTCCAGCCATTCAGTCAAGAACGGCTGGACCGATTTTTATATTTATATGCTGTAGGTAACTAATCCGACTTTTTTTATATATAATAGATAGATTAAATATCTTGGAAAATTATAAATGGAACCTATGTTGTTTTTTTAATGCCTAAACGAATAGACTTTTTTGTAGATGTGTGAGCATCACGGGCTATAAGTTATGAGATACTTAATTGTAATTGTGATTGCAGCGCATCGACGGCGGACCCTACTACCGGCCGGTGTCGCTGCCGCCGCGGCCGCCGCCCGCGCCCACCGGTTCCGGCATTTTCGCATCACTAAGCAACTCTTTTAACAGCTTCGTATCTAACATTTTTGGATAGTTTTTAGTTCTCATCTTGTGATTCTCGACTAAATGGAGGGAGTGCGATACTCGTTATAGTATGTTATTATCGAGTGTGACAGTTATTTTGATAAAAGAAAAAATATTACAGATCATTATGAATTCTACTTGATAGTAATCGCTTTATTCAGTTTTTAAAATATTGCGCCGTTTTTTTAAAATATTTACGTTTTCAAATACAATATCCGGCGAATTGCCCCCTTAGTGTTATTGGTTATTGGTACCTTTGTCCGCGTGGACGAATTATTTAATTACACAGGTTTATTACAAATAAGCAACTTTATTAATTTAATGTTCACGTCTCTTGACTCGAATAAAGTACTTCCTTTTGTTAAATAAAGAGTTGAGTTAAGACAATGAAGCTCACTCCGAAGCGCTATAAACCTACCGATTAGATTTAAAAACAAAAAATACTTCTCGTAAAGTACTTATGTGAAATTGGGCATTGGCTAGCACGGAAATACTATCACATACATTAATGATGTTTTCATAGGCAATGCCAAAAAATGAAAGATCTCGAAAAGACTATATGACATACGTTTTTTAAACATTGTAAATAGATTATAGATGTAGTATGCTTTACTATTTATTTGAACTATTATTAAGAATACAGATTTAAATCAGTAAGTTTGAGTTGTCATTATACATTAGTACCTACCTTTATTTCCCTAACCAGATAAATAGTACTTCACTTTGCTGGCAGTCGAATTTGTGCAGCAGAGTCGAGGGTTTCTAGCTCGTAAGCAGAATGCGTAGGATCTTAACCCGTTAACATCCAAGCGGTCTCATGAGACCGCATAAAAATAGAATTTATATTGTGTCTCGTTTACGTATTCTTTTAATATATTAATGTATATTAATAATTTTTTAACGTAAAATGAGCCGAATAAACTTAATTTTCTTTGTCTGGGATAGGAGTCATTGTCTAGAGCTCATTAGTTTTTTTTATCTTTACAAATAATAAAGTCAGATTTGTCCAAATAGCCAGTTTCAGACCATTTTTGATACCGGGTCTACATTAGACTAAAAAGGAATGCATACAAGCGTCAAGATTGGTGCATTTACAGCCAGTAAAAACTCTATAGTAAAACAACAAATACGACCGTTTGGTGTAGTGGTTCGCGCTTCGGACCACAAAGCCAGATGGTTTCGGATTCGAAACCCGCAAGAAACAAATTATTGTATGTGTGATGAGCAGCATTTGTACCAAGTCAAGGACATATATAAATATATTTTTAGGTGCCTCGTGTTGAGAGGTATCTGAATCACTCTTATGTATGTTCTACGATTTTTCGTAGTTTTCTAGTTACGATTTTTTAAATAGCCTATAAAGCCTATGAAGTACTACTTTTTTATTATTATTATGAAAGCTTAGAGTCTAGCGCATTCTCTGAAGCTACTTAGAAACTAAGAAATGATCTATTTTTAATTTAAGTTAAAAAATTTAATGATAACTCCATGCCGTGTGGAAACTGCCGTAAAGAATACACCTTGCTCCTTGCAAAATGCTTCCCAGTGGGGAAGAAGCCTACTATTGGAGGTTTGTCGTAAGAGGCGTCTTATCTGACTATCTCCTGTAGCACGAGACGAGCAGTAGCGTCTACGCTTATTATAAAAAACTGCGCTCGCCAACCCGTCTGCTAAGCGTGGCGAGATGGGCTAGTTTCCTAAAAAAATCTAATTAGTCCGTCAGTTGGATTAACAGAAAATATTGGAACAAATATTGGAAATTGTTGAGCTAGAAGATAAAATGGTTAGGATGCACTGAAGTATCATGGAGCTACTAGAAGTCCGACGGGAGGGCGAGAACAGGATAACCCTAAAATCCGGCAACCTACTCTACTACTGGGAGGGCGACTAACTGTCTCAAGGTTGTTGTTGTCGGGTTTCTCGGAAACAAGCCCTTTGCTAATAACATTACCATCAGAAGTGTTGCATACCTGATACTCACAGTATCCAATAGATACTCGCAAAAGGTGATATAGGTATATGCACCGACCTCTACATACATAAGTAGGGCCATACATACAAATAAAACCTACTTCAATGTTGTTATAGGGGACTTCAAAGCAAAACTGGGTATGCTTGGCGACAATTGAGAGTAAGGCAATTTGGGTATGGGCAACGGAACTCATAGGGAAAGATGCTGGCCGATTTTTTGGTAAAAGAAGACCTCTTTGCGATGAGAATTACTTCATTCAGAAGCTCCCTCTCAGGAAGTGGATCTGGATGACTCCCGAAGGTTGCCCAAAAATGAGTTTGAGTTCACCATGACCACAAAGCGACGAGTATTTAATGATGTCTCGATGATTAACTGGGTGAAAACCCGCAGTGATCATCGAATGATCAAAGCTACATTCAATATCAACGTCAAGCTGGAAAGGTCCCGTTCGATTAAGTCTAAGCTCTAACCCTCAAATACCCATATTTAGTGTTCCAAGAGCATTCAGCTCTAATTGAAAAATCACTTTGAATGCCTGGAGAACTGCGAGTCAGTGGACGAGACTAACAAGCATCAGGGAAATTTTTTTAGACCCCGTCGTAAAGACAAACCGCACCTCAACCTCATGGGCGAACGACGTTCAAGGGTACTACAGACCTCTGTTGACGCTAAGGCATATCAGCAGCTCAATAGACGGCTCGAAAATTTACGATTTATCGGTGAAATGTAATATTAGAATTATTTTTGGTGAACTTTCTGTCGTAATTTATACAATTCTTAAAAGAACATCCAGGCATATAATTTTTTGTGATTGGCTCCCGTTGACAGCCGACCACTGACTGCGTCACTTCGGCCCTAGGTAGGGTCAGAGTAGGGCCCGGTAATAGGAAGCAGCCTGATGTGCGGTCCGCCCTGTCCTTACGAGTAATATAAATAAGTCAATGTATATATAACTAATTTTCACCCAAAATGGCGCTTCAGCGTTTTTACCTTTCCACCGTCAATATGCTTAGTTAGGGGCTAGATATATGATGTGATTGTTGGAAGAATTTGTTATTTATTTATTAAAATAAAAAACGGTCACGAGTCTGGCTCGCGCTAAGTATCCTGAAATAAATAAAAGAAAATACGGTGGCACGGATAACGTATTAGGTTAGTTTTCCATATCAGAATAAAAATGTTCACAAATGTATTTACAAATGTCTCAATAGAATACATTAGGTATATAAAGGTGGTTACAGATTGCAGTTGTTTACCTGAATACTTTGATATTTTATTACTAGATATTTAAATTTACTTTTATTTAAATTTATTTATTTTAATTCACTAATGTGAAATTGAATGCTGATAGAAAAAAAACTTTTCGTACCGGGGCTAGTGCGTGATGTAACATAAAACGCAGTAGAAGGATCCAAAGACTTTTACGATAGGAACTCACGGAGCGATTTTCTCCCGCGTACGCAGCGGCGGCGGGGGGTCTGTTTTATTTCAAAACTCACGAGACCGGAGTTTTTGCCAGGGATCGGAAACCGGTTAATTTACTATGGAACCCTAACCGGAAAAATAAAGGTTTTCGCTAAATTAAATATCATATACTCCAAATACCGACTTAAAAACTATGGCAAATTAAGTTTTATGGTCAAATCTTTACAACTACTATCAAATATTAGAAATGGGTCTTATACATTCTGAAATAAATATTAACCGGTTTCGATCCTTGGTTTTGCGGTTACGCAGCCGCCGCGAGCGGGCGCGCAAGACGGAGGGTTTCTGTACCCCTCGCCCCGCCGGTTACTGCGGTCGCCCGCCAAGCGACCGCAGAGCTCGCGGGCGCAAACCGGCCGCGGCGGCGGGTGCCGCCGCCCGCGCGATTCTACAAGTCGCCCGCCGGTGCCGCGGGAACCGCGAACAAACGCGCGCGCGCACGAGTTCTTAGCGTTAGAGTCTTTACACTAGCGATTTGCGAGCAAATTCAAAGCTTTGCGAGAGCGCAGCTGCGTAGCGAACACGCCACAAATATCGCCGTAAATTCGTCCCAAATTCTTCGTATTAGTGGTATTAGGTACTCCAAATTACTCACAAATTATTCATATTTCAAGTCATTAACGTGGAAAAACTAAATGTAAACCAAAAATGACCAAGGTATATTTATTTTTATCTCTAGATTTATTTTCTCCGTATGTCTGTCAAGTCAAGACCTTTTATTTTTTTTTATATCCGGGTCATAGGCAAACTTTGACATTTAAAAAAAACACTGAATCATTGCAGGTGTTTGTTATGGCTTATAGTTAAGAGGCCGTCCTAGAAATCATCGTATTTCCGTACATTTTGTTCTCTGATTGTAAAGACGTGAATGATAATTGAAACAAAATAAGTGATTTTAAAAGATTATTTCTTATTCTTGCATATAGCGTGAATGGATTTTTCATATCATTTCAAAAATATAGGTAAATCACCAAAAGTAGGTACTACCCTTATTTCAGAAAAATGAGGTTCAAGTTACGTTTGAACATCGGTTTACAAGAGACTATAAGTTATTATATAGATTTTAACATTTAATTGAAGATATGGTCTACTTGCACATAGGTTGAATACTTTTTTTACTTCCTTACAAAATATAGCAGAAAAAAATGCTGAAATAACATAAATTTCTTTGAAGGATCAACATTGTTGACTCTTTATCCCGCATCATAGCATGCACGCACGCACACAAGCATAAAACTGTATTTCAATTTTGCACTGAAAAAAGGTGCACGGCCTCTTAATAGCTCTTATATTTTTTTAAAAGGTGACGTGACTAAAAATCTGGTGTTACAGGTGCCAATTTCATACTTCTAATATATTTTTTCCTTATCTAGTCAATTCTCGTCACCCCATACATCCACCTTAACATTTTCATTTAGTTCTGCTGCATACAATCGTTTTACATCCACTTTCTTATCCATAAAGTAAAACAGGTCTTATAACGGTTTGCAGTAAATTTTGCTCTCTAGCTTTTGGAAGCATGTTGTTGCTAAGGTCTGTCGCCATTTCATCCAATCTGAATTAATCTGATGCTTAACGTTCCGCCTGATGCTAAAGTCACAGAATAGATATTTTGTTTTAGTTCTACTACTTGTAGGCCAACGTTCTCCAGTCGTTGCCGCCACTCTTCCAATCTGATTTGGAACTTTAGGGCGCGGGAGGTCCGAAACTAGCACTATGTCCTCGGCGAACAGCTTACACCAAGAGGCCTCCTTCTGTATATCAACGTCAGAGCATCCATTTCCATAAGAAAGAGGTACGGGCGACCCTTGATGCAAGCCCACAGCCACACTGAAGCTAGACTAGTGCCGACTACGGACCCGACTTGAGTACTACATCTACTTTACATAGCTCGAATCAACTGCAAGTATTTTCCAAGCACACCTTTCTTCTTAAGGGCCCACCACAAAACTTCACGAGGTACCCAGTCGTATGCCTTTTAGAGGTCAACAAACACCATATGCAAGTTTTTATGTGTCCTTTTGTTTTGCACAATTGGCGAATAGCAAAGATGGCGTCTACTGTTCCTCGGCCGAGCATAAAACTAAACTGGTTTTGTAAAATTTCGCTTCCCTCTCTCAGTCGCTGCTCGTTTACTTTTTCCAAAACTTTCATACTGTGTGATTTATTCCTCTATAGTTATTGCATTCTTGCAGATCACCAACATCACACTTGTTCTTAAAGATGGGCACCAGCAGGCTGTTACATCATTCGCAAGGTATCGCTTCTGTGTGCAGCAACTTATTGAAGAATAAAGCTAACCACTTCCATCCTGACATATTTTATTACTTCCATACTTCAACCGATATTCCATCTGGTCTTGCCGCGTTCCCCCGTTCGTACAGCTCGTAATGGGCTTTAGCTCTTGCTATAGCAACGACTTTCATGGCTTTTTTATCTCTTCAATGTATTCATTATTTTTCTTTTCTTTCATGCTTACAGCTTGGTCATGCTTGCATAAAAATAATTGATTAGTAATGATCATAACATTTATTAAGATGATTGTTTTTTTTAACGTGTTTTTAAGCTACCTACTCCTCAAGTCAGAACTGCATTCGCCAAGCGTTATTGCTCCTACAATAAGCCTTTCGTTTATAATAAATTAAATAGGTTGTGGAACATTCACACTCTAAGTTACCGTGAAGCTAAAGTAACTACTTATTCGAAAAAAACTGCTAAACTACACCTATCAGGACTCGGAGGATCTCCTCAAAATAATATTATAAATGGAATTAGTTTTATCCCTTCTTTGATACCTATCTAAATTAGCTCTAAGTCACCATTGTTTTCATCTTTCTTTTATTGCCGCCAATCTCTAATGGGAATCGTGTTAAAGCTTCTCACAGGACAGGCATAGCCTAGTGTGAGAGGTTTTGTATTTTTCCCAAGCAAAATTTCGAATTTAAATATTACGAATTATGTGACCTAAAAGCTCATACTCAAGACCCTAATAGATAGATAGATAGATAGAAACTTTATTGCACAAAACATTAAGGTTATTACACACAAGACACAGTTATGTACAATCAGGCGGCCTTATCACCAAAAGCGATCTCTTCCAGACAACCTTAGGGCAGAGGAATAATATTATTAAATAATATTATTATTGAATGTGTTTAAAATTTTTTTTTGTCTTCAAAAAGGAATGTTTAGTAGCCAAAGCTATTCGTGATATTATTGTTAGCTCCGAAAATAGAATAAAACATACTTGGAGTATTATTATTATCAGAGAAACATGCACAAATAGACAATCGGATCGCACAATTAGACTTTATGTTGATGATAAAATTATTACATCAGCCAGTGAAGTAGCAAACTCGTTTGAATATTTCTTTTCTAATATACATTACCTATTGCTACAGTAAATTAATTTTTTCTCAAGGTCTTGCGAAAACTTTTTGAAATTGTATGTGGATCCGTTTATCTTCAGTAGTTATACAAAGAGGTAAACATGAGATCCAGGGAACATTATAAAGAAGCGTCTGAATCGTTATTATTTATAATAATAGTATTTTACGAAATAAAATTACTTTAAAATATCCGATAATAAAGTCAATAACGAGACTACGAAAGCCGCGCGGCCATTTATCAGAGACGTAGGTACCGCGAGCCAACAAGGACCTTACCCAGTGCGCATACGGTGCAATTTTGTCATGAATGAGTTAAATTATCTACGCGTATGATTTTAACAGCGGATAGGAATAATTAAATGTACTTTTTTTCTGTTTTTTGCATAGTTCGATTATGTTACTGATTCTGAGCCATTCCTGAAGATTTGGTACCCTTTTGCAATGTAACCCTGTATACTGAATAAATGAGTATTATTAGGTCACATCAGTAGGCGCAAACCTTACGCCGACACTCAACTCGCGCGCGGACTGTAGACTATTAGGCCTAAATTATCTCGGGCTGCGAATGAAATGGCGGTGACTTGCGGTCATCCTGACTGGACGAAATTGAAATAATTCCGTTTTTGCAATAGTCACTGGAACCGTAAAGCCAATTATATTTTGTGCTACAAATTAACTTAAAAAATTACGTACCTAATAATAACTACAAAAAATGACACTTGAATACAGTAAGATGTATATATTCTATACTATATGTTTTCAGCACAAGTTGGTTTGCGCCACGACTAAAGAACCAGCTGATAAAATAATTGATAGCAATATACCTACATACTACTTTTTAGCTGCTATCATTGCATGTAATTGAAACTGCTAACCTATATAAAGATACGTACGGTGTTTAAACGTCTCAGTATCAATGTTTGGATTCGTAATAAGCGCCAGCGTCGTATTGATAGCGGCGGAGTGTTCTGTGGTGTTCACGACTACAGGGCCTGTGCAGGGCAAACTCGTTAAAGATGAACATATTTCGTACTACGCTTACATGGGAATACCATACGCAGAAAGCCCAGAAGGAGACTTACGTTTTAAGGTTTGTTGCTTTGATGTCTATAAAACGCTGGTGGCCCAAAAATATCAAGACATTTACAGACAGACTTCTCTCGGAGCATTCATTGTTTTCCTTACTTCCGGTGCCAGTTAAAGTTGTTGCGGGCCGATTTAGAATTCAATTTAAATCAATGAATTCTAAATTCACCGAGAATCATAAACAAATATGAGTAATAATAAATATAACAATTATAGGCGTAGCAATGTCTGTTAAAATATATAATAAGATTCCCAATGACATTAAAAACCTCAAAATGAATTTACTTAAGTCAAGACTTTATAAATGGCTCATTGAACTAAAAGTGTATGACATTAAAGAATTTATTGACTTTAAACTTTAATAATAATTGAATCTTACTGTATGGCGTGACATATTAATCTGATATTTATTGACATTATTTTTTTTTTTTTTTAATCTGACAACTTAATTGTATATAATTGATAATTAGTAATTTCTGATGTAACTTTAAATTTGCGTGCTAACTTTAAGCGAAACATGTGAACTTATTTTATTAATTCATCCACAAATACCATGTTTTTATGCAAATAAAGAATTTATTATTATTATTATTATTAGGTAGTTAATATGTCTTACATAGAGTGTCTAAGTTTCAGCAGGTCTATATAAACAATGTATAGATAGTATAAACGACTTTATACATTCCTAATTTCTGGAACGTTTCAAAAAACCTTTCAAATATTTATTTATATTTACATTAGGCCGTCGCAGCTGACGCAAGTAAATAAGGCGCTTAGGGTAAGTATAGTTGTCAAAATAATGTAAACTAAAATGTGGTTTCAAAAACTTACTACTTAGACCGGTCGCATATTATCCGAAGCTTCTAATAGAAACATTCTAGCGCAAACCTGAAGGCACTTCGGTGCATACATTTTGTACTTGAACCCGCATATAGTAAGAAATGTTTCTTGCCCGTCATCCGGCTCTAATGCGCGCCGGATTAAAACGTCATCAGAATTCTTGAGAGGCCCGTCTACCATACATTTTCTACTAGACCCCACATATTATCAGAAATTTGTGTCAGTTTGGCAGACGTCGCCGTATGCTGTACACGCAAAAGTTGCCAAAAGTTTACTTATGTTTATCAACTACAAAAAACGAGAAGGTTCTTAATTTTTTTGCCTTACACAACCAATTCAAAAAAGAAAGAGGTTCAGACGGCCATATTAGGAGCCGGTGGTTTGGTCGATAATTAATTTTATAAAAAAAATAAGAACCGACTTCAAAAAACTAAAACGCTAAAAATAATCTTAACACTTAAGTACCTAATCAGTTACTTTTGGAGTCGGTGCCAGTCAATGAGAGACCAATGTTTTCGTTTGCACCGACTCCAAAAGTAACTGAAGGTACTTAAGTGTTAAGATTATTTTTAGCGTTTTAGTTTTTTGAAGTCGGTTTTTATTTTTTTTATAAAATTAACTTATTTCATCCATTTTAGTGATAAATCCTAATCAAAACAAATCTTACAAGTGCAAACATAATTTAACTGCTGAACACCGATTTTATTTCATATTTTTCCACCCTTAGGGGTGTTTTTTTTTCCAAAAATGTGTTTTTTATAGTATCTTTGAAGTATAAGCTATTCATTAAAAAAAGAATCATCAAAATCGGTCCACATTTGGCAGAGATATAGGTAAGATAGATACTAAAATCAGTTGGCGTGGTACGGAGTTTATGCAATGTTTGATGATTTTCTTATAGATCCCATCATCAGAATTTAACCAAATTTATATGGGACCATTCTGAAAGTATTACCTTTCAAACAAAAAAATAATTATCGAAATCGGTCAATGCAGTAACGAATGATCGCTGAACATACATAAAAAAAAAAAAGATACCGACGAATTGAGAACCTCCTCCTTTTTTGAAGTCGGTTGAAAAGAAAAATAGGAAAATTAATGGTCATATTATTGCCAGCTCGTGACCAAACACTCTGAAGGTCGACCGCAAATAATTTCTTACAGTTTTTACAATGTAGTTTTGACTTTTAATTCTGTTTAATACTTATTCGTGTTTTTTTTTTGGTTTGTTACGAATAAACGTTTTCTTTTATTATTGTTCTCATTCTTAAGATTTTATAGCTGAAGTCGAAAAATATTCGTGCATATGGAATTCGGATAGTGAACACTATCAAAATTAAATACAGCCGGACCTAACGTAGAAGAAAATATAAGCAATGTTTTTCTTCTTTAATAAACTAATCAATAGTGCCAATAGCAATAACGTGTCGACATCCTTAACATCCCTGTGCGAACGTCAAAAGACGGAGAGGTGTGTCGTGGCGGCGCAGTCAGCAAGAACTGTCGCCCAATCGCCGAACCGGATAATGTGCGGGGCTTGTGACAGTTCGGTCCGGCGCGCGCTAGAAATGTTTCTATTAGAAGCTTCTGATAATATGCGACCGTTCTTAAGCTCAAATTAACAGAAAAATATTTAAAAAGAGAATTTTTAAAACCTACATAACATTTTCAGAATAGAATTTATTTCTAGTCAAATACTTCAGAAGAAAAAAAAATTGAAAACATTGAAAAAACAAACAAAAAAGATGCTATTTCTCATTCTTCTGTTTTACCGCTTGATCGATTTAATTATACGTCGATTGGTAGGCCAACTTGATAGCTATATTAACTGTGCATACAGAGTTTTTTATTGCGTCCATGCAAAAAGTTTTATTTCGCCAATTTTTGCTACCTAAACACCGATTGTTGTTGACGCAATGCTTGTCGTAACAGACACGTTTAATTGCGCACTGTTATAAATTGTATTTTAATGAGTTTTCGTGCGGGATTTAAACCAACAAGCGTCGAGTCCCTAATTTAGAGACAGCACTCGCCTTAGGCTAAGAACTAACGTCGCCCACACGCACACGCGTCTTGCGATTATCGCCCGCTATGTTTGCGGGCGATTATCGCAGCCGCGGCGGCTGCGTAACCGTAAAAACATCGGTCTCGTGAGTTTTGAAATAAAACAGATGTCCCGCCGCCGCTGCGGGCCCGGGAGATAATCGCTCCGTGAGTTTAAGAACTCACGTAGCGTTAAATGGTTTATAATTTGATTCGGTATAATCAGTACTACAGTACAGTAGTTGACAAGGCGGCCTGAAAATGTTGTTTAAACATAATTAATGATAATAATAAATGTTAATATACAGCCCCCCATTCCAAAACATCCATGGACCTACGTGCTAAACGCAACGGTACAAGGCCCGGTGTGTCCGCAGCCAGAAGGTAGATACACTAGAGAACAAATGAGCGAAGACTGTTTATACATCAATGTACTAGTTCCTGCAAATAGAAAGCATGTATCTTTACCCGTCCACGTATACATTCACGGAGGGACCTTCAAATCAAACTCTGGAGATATTAATTTGTACGGGCCACAGTTCTTCTTGAAACGCGGCATTATTTACGTGTCGATGAATTACAGGTGGGTATTTCTGTTTATTTAAACACCGAACCTACCTAATGCAACAATTTTGTATGATTAAAATGTTTTTTTAGAAAATTGCACTTTAAAAAATTGTATGATTAAAATGTTTTTTTAGCTAATTTTAATTTATTGTACCTACCTGATATGACATAATAATCGATTATTTATTCTGTTTTTTAGACTAGGAGCATTAGGATATCTATCACTTGATACGGACAGTGCACCCGGTAATGCTGGCATAAAAGACGTCTTGTTAGCTTTAAAGTGGTTTCATAATAACAAACAAGTATTTGGCGGAAAGTCAATAACTATTGGAGGCCAAAGTTCGGGTGCTGCTTTAGTCCATTACTTGTTATTAACAGAAAAGTCCACGGGCCTCTTCCAGCGCGTTATATTGTACAGTGGAAGCGCTACGAATTTTAGGTTTTTATCGAAACATCCCAAAGTAAATGCCTTAGCACTTGCCGATCAACTACATATCTTAAATCACGATGATACGGAACATGTCATACAAAATTTAACAAAAGCCTTTGTGTTTGACATCGTAAATGCACAAGAAACTATTTACAAAAATGATCGAAATCCAATGAGACCATTTGCCCCATTTTTACCTACCATAGAAAAAGAATCTGATCACGCAATCATAACCAAAGACCCTTCAGATATAATAAAAGCAGGTATCCCACAAAATATACCAATATTAGCGGGGATAAATGCACTAGAAGGAGCATATATGTGGATTAGTCTAAATAAACTACCATCTGAAACTTTAAAAGAAATATACCCTCGCTGCATACCGGCTGACATTGAATATCCAAAAGACTCTGACATGTATACCGATTTGGTGGATTCTATTAGTGAATTGTATTTTGGCGACAAAAAGTTGTCCAATTGGACACTCACAAATTTTTATAAATTGGTCACAGATACTCAATATAGCTATAGCGTCGACTCGTGGATTAGCATCCATAAAAGAAGGCGTGACAGCGAACGACTCTATTACTATTTCTTTGACTTTGATGGAGATTTGAATTGGGCTAAATTAACATATAACATAGACTTCCCAGGTACTGTTCATGCAGACGAAACAGGGTACTTATTCGTGACTGACGTAACTAAGCCAATATTAAACAATATAGATACTAGAACTCAAAGAACGTTTGACTATATGCTGACATTTGTAACCAATTTTATCAAACATGGGTTAGTGTCCTACTTATTGTTTTTGTCTTCATTTAGATTTACGTTAAGTTATTCATATAACATTAATAACCATTTCAGAGATCCAACTCCAGAAGGATATAGCGGTAAAGTTATGTGGCCTGAGTCTGGTAAAAATAGACATCATTTGGTAATTAACGACCGCCCTAAAGAAATCTTGCAAGCACCAGACGAAGTGAGATTTAATTTCTGGAAGAATGTCTACAAAAAGTACAATGAATACATTGATAGCAACAATATCGAATAATGGAGTAAAGGAAGGCCAAGTGCTACACGTTTCGTGTATTGAACCCGTTTGGTTCTCTTATAACCAGTAATCGGAGTAGGTAGATTGTTTTGGGGTCAATGATCTCGAACATTGATGTTAATATAGATATGCCTCCGGGATTTTGGAATTTCTTTGTATCAGTTTTTGGAAAAAAGGCATATATATCCATATTATGCTAGCACTACCGAAGTAAATCAAATCAATCTACCTATTCCGATCACTGCTTATAACTCAAAGTATTTCCTTGTTTTATAATGTTTCATATTAATGTTTTAACTTCTTTTTTTTTTTTGATGCTACCAGTATATTTTATATATGTTTTTTTGTAAACCCTTTTGTATACTGTGATACTTTATTAAACAAATTGTAATTAAATAAATGCTAACCATTGTTAAAAGATCGTTTAAAAATATTTATTAATATTATCAATAATTCCACAAATTACTTGCACTATTTTTATAACCAAACGTTTAGCTTACATATAATTTGATCGATTAAAAAGTTTGCATTATTATCCGTTAAGCTATTAACATCATTATATGCTGTTATTATAACTAACTAATTTTTTTAACGATTGTGGAACACAACACAAGTCGAATACGTCAACTGTGTACTATGAAAACGCATGGGAAATTTTCCAAACTTTATTAGAAAAATATCAACTAAATTGCGATCACTTCACACCAAAAGCACAAATAAATGTCTATGACTAAGTCCAAACACAAATAAATCCGTGAAAATGTCGAACATTTAGCGACTCACATGCTAGGTGCTAGGTGCTAGGTGCTAGGCGCGGTGTCATCAAGCTTGACGTGGCGGCGCGCGCGCTGGAAGGCGGCCACGAGCGCGGCCAGCTCGGCGCGCTCGCCGCAGCCCTGCGCCAGGCGCGCCTCCGCGTCCGCCATCTTGATCAGCAGCCCTATCAGCACCGGGGGCGGCAGCTTCACTGCAACCACACATTTATTTTAAGCGACCTCGAAAACGAAGCCCCGAAACCGGTATAATTTAGTAATACAAGACCCATTTAAATATCAGATAAAAGTTAACAGTGGCCTATATTTACCATAATTTTTAAGTCGGTTGTTAAAAAGCCTTTTAATTCTTACGAGCTGATGATGTCTTTACTTTATTAATAATATAATAATATGCATGTATGTATTATACATATAATACCCTCTTCTTAAATCATTCTGTCTATTGCTAAAAACCGCATCAAAATCCGTTACGTAGTTTAGAAAATCTAAGCGTATAGACGAAAGGAGCGACTGTGTTTTATACTATGTGTAGATTGTAAAATCTAAAATTACAAAAAACAATCATAGTCTAAGTTAGTGTTGATTACATCTCCCCTCTAAAAGTAAAGGCCTCCTCCAAGGATAGCCAATCTTTTCTGGACTGGGCTATCTATTTGAATACATTTGAGACCAGCTGTCTTTTTTAATTCGTCTTCCCATCTCGCGTAAGGTCTTCCCTATTTTCTTTTACCTTATGGGCCTTAACAGATTGTCACTCTTTTGGTCCATCTCTAGTCCTCGAGACGCGCTACGGGTCCAGCCTACTTCCATTTTAATGCTAAAGCCTTGACTAAGGTTTAAAGACATTTATTCTCATTAAGACATTTACACGCCACTTACATAAGAACATAAATAAAATAACAAAATAAGTATTCGTTGTCGTGTACATTGACAACAGAAAACAAACAGTTATGAACTGGAGAGTTTTCCACCTGATGCTTTAGAGATTTTCCTTCTTTCTTATTATTTCTTGTTGTAAGTGTGTTTTTAATCTTGTTTACGTTTAACATAATGCGCTCTATCCTCTTTGACATGTGCCTATTTTGTTCTTTAAACATTAGTTAAATTTCCCCGTTTGGCAAGCGTATATTAAGCATAGTTGGAGAGACAAGTTTTCTCACGACACCAAAGCGTATGGTATAAATCCGTACATGATATACAGGGTTACATTTCACGGTAGTGCAGGGACCACTCAGAATCAGTAACTAAATCGATCTACGTAAGAATTTTTTTCCATTCTGCATTTGAAAAATAGAATACGTAGAAAATTTAAGATTACTCGATTAAATTGCACCGTATGTGCGTGCACTGCATGAGGTTCTTGTTGGAGCGGCGTCGCCACGTCGGCGTACGACTGTGATCTCTGATGAATGACGGCGCATCTCGCGTTTTCTTTTTTTGCGGAAATATTATATAATATTATATAAGTATATTTTACTCCAGAAATACGACTGAAATTAATTACGATAAATTAATATTTTTATATTGTTCTATAGACCTTATTTTTTAAATTTGGCACTACCTTAAAATGTATCCCTGTATTACGAAAAATCCAGTGTGCGTGCTAGGATTCGAACTCGCGACCTATAGACCTATAGACTTCGACCACGGAGCCATGGATATTTTTATAGAATAACAGGGTTTTTTTTTTTAACTTAGAGAAAAATGGTAAATTGCCGAACGAGTGAGCGCGACTAATCAACATGCAATACTTATTTGTTTTTCAGCAATATATTTCTATATTTTTTTAGCAGACCTATTTACATTAGAAACAACGAAAACAGCAATTTCATACACCCATTTAATACTAGAAGATTTGTAAATGTAATAGTCACAATTTCAATTGTTAATAATGTGCTAAAACTAAAATATATTATGATTCCCAAAATACTTACGTCTTTGTACTACTGTGTGAATCTCAGTGAGTATGTCACTGAGAGCCAATCCTTTCGCAATCTTGACATCTTGAATGTCTGTATTAATTAATTGTTAAGGATTTTATTAATTAGTATATCTGTAATGAGAAGCATTTACATTCTTCAAAAGGTTCTAATTTAAGTACTTTTAAAAAAAAAACGTTAAAATCAGTAATTTTCTTTAAAAACGCATTTTTTAAAAATACATATTTACAAATCGTAGGTTCAGATAAATATATAGCAGGGATCACCAATTAGTTTCATTGTGCGTCCGTTTTTAACAAATATAAATCTGTCGCAGTCCGTTTGGTAGATGATAACTAACAACCAAGATTTAAAATGCCAATGAATAAATATATCTGGGCTAGGCTATTCGATGAGCGGCAGAGACACGATCAAGCGCGAGCTAAATTATATTATCACAAATTTTCATAAGTAGTTATAATTCGTAATGCGACTGAAAATGGAAGAAACCACGATAAGATTTTTTTACTCCATTTTCAGTGGCATTCCACACGTTTTGTTAATTTTACATCAAATTTAAAGTTACGAGAATACCGTTTTAGATAGTAGTTACATTACTTGCATCGTTACCGGGACCTCAGGGCGACACCGAGTCCTAGCTATGGAGGTCGTCAAAGCTAACAATATTAGATGGGTATAAGTATCTGTTCCATCTTTGGGGGATTGCCAATACTCGCCACGCTTGGCAGGCGGGTTGTCGAGCGCAGACGCTGCTGTCCGTCTCGTACTACATGAATTAGTCGCCTCTTACGACACGCCTTCTGTTGGCGAGGGGGAAGTGTATTCTTCACGGGCGTCCCCACACGGCACATTGGGGGAGGCCTATGTTCAGCCGTCCGACGGCTGAAATGATGATGATAATGAAAGTGTATGTTGCTAAAAGGATACTCTTGAAACAGACGGCGAAGTCGTTCTCGTTGAGCAGCCAGCTGAGTATGTTGTTGATGTCGGCGCGCAGCGGGTGGCCCACACACGTGTACACGCCGTCCTCGGTCACGGCGCGGTGCGCCAGCCACGTGCTCTGCAGCGTGTTCAGCACCTTGCGCATGTCGCCGCCCGCCAGCGTCAGCAGGGCCTGCACGCCGTCCTCGGACATCGTGACGCTGCGAACGAATTAGGAAAATGCACGAAAATTATATTGCGTTTTTACTATGTTTATATAAAACTAGCTATCCCGGCCAACTTTGTACCGCCTTCAAATTTTTTTGAACTTTTTAGATGTTTTAATAGTTATCCTGCTATTCGGGGCGGAGACAAAACCAACAAACCAAAAATCATAAAAATCGGTCCTTCCGTTCAGGACTTATAAATGGTGTAACTAACCCGACTTTCTTATATATACAGTGTAACGAAAAGGTGAAATAAAAAAATTTGACGTTTCCATACAAACTGATGCCAGCTGGTCGCGTTTTAGTATGGAAAAGTGTTTGTTTTTTTTGCGATTTCGATGTTGGTCTCATAGAAAAAGTTGATGTAATTTAGCCGTAGAATAACCCCTTAAAGTTTTATTTCACCTTTTCGTTACACACTGTATATATATATATATAGATTAAGTATAGTGGTAATAGTAAAAACACAATTGATTTTGGGTGAAAAATAAGCGTAATACAGTGAAAATAAAAATAAAAAAATGAAAAACATTTTATTCATAAAAAACAGTGGGTTATTTTGAATTAAAGGTTGGATTCTCCTTTCAAGTGAAATAACACTTGTGCCAGGAGAAACCGCTCTCCTGTAGTAAGATATAGTAGGTAAACAATATGACACAATGAATGATCTTACATTTTGTAACTAAAAATAATAATAATAACGCAAGTTTTCGGTGTGATTGTAATGTGTGATATGAGAGAATGTATAAATCTGTTACGACTTGTGTCTGTTTTATAAAGTAATTAGGAATACAGTAATTAGGAATTGAGGTATGCTTATCATTTTCTAAAACAACTTTTACTATGAACGTCACGGTACATGTCGGTTCTCCTTGTCTAGCACGCGACTTTAGTGGGTTGTTAATCAGGTATTTATTAATATTTTTCGGAAATTCTTAGTTTTCTTAATTATGATTAGGTACTAGTTATTTTATGCCCAAATAAAAATACATGCATTTCATACTAAATGTAAGTGAAAAATCACTAACTAGATTCGGAGAAAAATGGTTCGTATTGCTGCTCTTTATGGTATGTGCTTGATGGTTGTGCCCAACAGGGTCTATGATCTGTTTAATGTACAGACAACAGCTCGTCAACCTATCACAAAATGTCTCTCAATTGATATGGATCTCTACATGTCGAACTTAAAGTTTAAAGTCGGTTCAATGACCTTTTGGGTAGGTTGACCTGCCGTTGTCTGTGCCTATTTATAGCACCTTTGTAATTTCTGAGCGGGCAGCAGCTAGTTAATTTATTTTTTATTTTATCAACTAACCCTTCAGCGGCAGCGATCTCTCGCAGTCGCGGCACAATTTGGTTTTGCTGAAGCGGCGCGAACCGAAACCGAGTGCATCGCGACTGCAGCGCCGGTATGATCTTGCCCAAGTAGTTGCAAATTATGCAGAAACGCACATTATCTGTGTACTTTTCTATAACTGCAAAAAGTAAGTTCATAAATTTCACAAAAATAGCATAAAATACTTAAGGGTTTGTACGTAATCATGATAAAGATCAACATTGTCTAAGAAACTAGAACCTATGTCAACTTAATTTTGTTGACGTTTGCTGCCCGCGTTTATGTTAAGAAATTATTTTCGTATACTATCGAATTTACGTTGAGATAGGTTACAAGTTTTTGGACAAAGTTGTTTGTTATCATGATATACAAACCCTTATGTATTTTACACTAATAAAATTTCACCCTATATAAGGGTTTATACAGATTTGGCTAGTGTTCTTCGAATGCGCTGCACGCGTGCCTACCGATTTTAGCGCAGCTCATGCAAGTGTTGCAGAGAGCATGCGAAGATCGTGTCACATACAGTTCACTTCTCTTCTTAGTATAAACAAAGACAAAGAGCTTAACTTAACTAGCGCGCGGGTCAAGAGTGATATAATATTACGGCGGCACTATCTGATCTGTCTCTCTTATCTCTTAGGATTGTTTGGATTGGAATAAAGCCGGCCCCCTAGCATGACCACCAAAACACGATGATATAGCGATTTATCGACACTTACTGTATTTTTTTTAAATTGATAGATGTAGCCGCCATGTTGAATTTTAATCAAAACAGCGATCATAACATGTGACGTCACCGGCACGGCGATTCAACATGGCGGCTAAATCTATCATATTTTTACAGTTGGTGTCGATTCAGTCGGGGACAGGTAAGAAGAAAAAATCAAAAACATTTTACAATAAAGATCTGTAATTGTGTTAAACGATCGAACATATAGAGGAGGACGATCTCTGGGCTTTTCTCATGGCTTTCCTGGTCATGATGAGGTCGTGCGAGTGCGCGTGTTGGTCCAGCCCGGCGGGGTCCGCGTCGCGGCGCGGCGCGGCGGCGGGCGCGGGCCAGCGGGAATGCGCACGCGCCACATTCAAGCCCAGAACGCGCGCTACCAAGCTGGTGAATGCACTGTTTACCTGTAATTCCGCAATACCATCTGCTTGTATTTAATGCTTGTGGAAACGTCGTTGCCTAAATATTGCACTTATATTAGCGAACTTTTTAAAAGGCTCTATACATGTTCCTGACCTGACGGGTGCGACCATATTGATTGAATCGTCGATATTTACTTTTTAAATAAAGGCCTTACGTTATAAACGTTAAGTCTGTCTTACTTTTTACGCCCTGTACTAGTATTTAAAATCAGCATTGACTAATCGGCGTCCTGAGAAACTGCCCTTGAAGATTCAGAACCGTTCGATAGCAAAATCTCGACCGGAAAACCCGTGATTTACCGTTTGTCAATTCGTTATCGAAGGATTCTGAACAGAGAGCCTGGTTTGATTTATTGTTAAAGACTCACCGTTTCTCCAGTTCTAGCAGAACCCTTAAAATGTTCGAGAAGATACTCTGAAGCAAATTTCTGTACACAGGATAATCTTACAGCCCTTTGGTGTTCTAGATCTGACTTGTTTCCAAAGAGTGCCAACAAGGGTTTTTTAATTTCTGAATCAAATATATTTTTTACTGCTGTTATCCACAGTCTTAGCTTCTCAAAGCTTTGGAGGTTTGTTAAATCATATACAAATATTACTACCTGAAAAAAATTTAATTAATAATGGTTATTTAAACTTCAAACTGGTAAGATTCATAATTATCCTTAATAAGGATCAGAATCTCTTCAGCCATAGGACCACTGCTAAATTTAAACCTCCCCCATTGACTTCCAGATTGGCCGGATGGAAGCGGCCTGCATCTTCCAGCATCTTCCTGCGACCTTTACCAGGTCGTCTGTCTACCTTGTGGGTGGGCCACCAGCAAGCAGCGTTAAAAAGGATGCATTGTAAATACTCACATCTGAAGAATACAAATAATTGTCGAGCATACGAGTGGCGATCGCGTTCCCAGCGACGTCGCACAGGTGCAGGGGCACGGGCGGGCGCAGGCCGAGGCACTGCCCCGCCAGCACCTCGGCGCCCTGCGTGCCGCCGCCCGCTCCCACCCCCGACCCGCCCAAGTAACGCGCGCAGAGACTTGTCTACAACACACGATGGTAAAGGGCTCTCAATCGAGAACACTGCACATTTATCCTGACAGGTTTCGTATTGTGTTTGGTCTTGCTCAAAGTAATTATTTGATGACCGATTTAAATGATTCTGCCACTGACCAAATAATCACTATGTTGTAAAAGGTTCTGCTAAGCTGTCATACTTGTGTCAAACACATAATAAGTAAATAAACACATTAATTGTTTCTCTCAAAACAATGCTTCAATGTACTAGTTAAAGTCAACAGCAAATAAATTTTTTGTTTGTTAAAAACACAAAAAACCAGACAGACATTTACATGAACATTGCTTGACAATATTTTGAGAAGACCAAACACGATGGCGCCATTTGAGAATGTTGCAGTCAAGTTGTCAAGTTGCAGTTGTTGCAGAAGATGCAGCACCGCAGACTAACTGTTGGTAGTTGTTTTATTTTTTCGCATTTCGACGCAGTTGTAATACAATTTTTGTGTGCGGTCATGCGACGCCAAAAAACGTCTTTATTGAAAGAACCCAAACACTCAATTAAACCACAACCAAATCTCCATTTCTACATCCTTTAATAAACTTTGTTTAATATAATAATAAATTTAAAAACCACTTTAAGGCTAGGTTCATGCAATTTGGTTAGTAAACAATTAAATCTTAAGGTTATTGATCTAGATAAAAAGAAGTATTTATCATAATAATACTTACTTTTCCAGTAGAAGGTTCACCGACAACAGTAATTTTAACAGTTCTATTCTGAACCTCCTCTTCCTCAGTGTCAGACATAATGCTAATTCACTATCTTGTACACTTAAATAACTCATTTAATAGAACAATAAGGGATTGATAAATAGTAAAATCTAATTGATTACTGTATGAAATCTCACAAAGGAATATTTTTAGAAAAATTCAAACATGTTTTCATTTCTGTTACTATAGTAACAAAATATTCATCACAATGATTATTCAAGGACATAAATGTCTTTTGACTAGACCAGCATATACTGTTTAGTGCTGTGCAGTTCCAGATAAGGTTATATTTAAAATAATGGAGTTTTTAAATACATTAAGAAACATAATATTAAATAATTAAGGTTAATACAATAACTATATTGTAGGTAACTTAAATAATATGTTCTTACTTCTAACAGATAAATCAAACTGAAGTTTTTTATTAAACAATCATCTATATCAATACTATTTTATAGCTGTTACTTACTTCTTCTGAGAGCATTTTGTGCATCATTTGTCATAGCATCGGCTTCATCCAAAATTATTAATTTAGGCCCAGCTTTAAAAATTGTCCGGGTAGATGCGAAACTAAGTATTTGTCCCCGTACTATACCAATGCCTCGGTCATCAGATGCATTGAGTTCTAGGACCTTAAACAAAACATGATGAACTTGGCACGATATCTAAAAAATACTTGATTGTTACACATAAGTATAGCGGTAGTAAAATACATAAAATATTTGTATTGTAGAATAGTAGCTCCCTCTATTTTAACAATCTTTGAACCTCCAACACCTAAACTGTCTCATGAGACCTCATTACAATGCAATTTGCTTGATGAGCTCATCAAGATGTTGACGAGTCAATTAATAGATTGTATGATTGCTTGACATATAATCTATTGATTAACACATAGTAAAAGTAACCGTAACTGTACGTAAATGCAGGATAGTATTTAAATTTATAACTAATAAGCAGCTTGACTAACTACAATACAAATGTTGCTCATGGAGTGCAAGGTATTAATTGATATTGAAAGTGTGCCTCTTCTTCTAATTCAGAAAAGTTTTAAACAGTGAAAAATACTAATAATACATACCATAGAGTTAAATTGTTGAGGAGTGTACATTTGCCTAGCACAGGCTAAGATTGTTGAGGTTTTACCAGTGCCTGGTGGACCATAAAACAATAAGTGTGGTAATTGGTTCTCTTTCATAAAATGGTTTACTGAAACAACCAAGAATTGTAGTAACAAAATCCAAGATTGAGAACACCTACCCAATATTAGATATTAATGATAAACAACTTACTTGTTTTAATTATATCATCATGGGAGACTAAGTCTTCGAGCTTAGATGGACGGTACTTTTCCACCCTGAAATTAATATCACCAAAAGTTACGAAATAAACCTTTTAAGACAAATGTAAAAAAAATATTAGAAATTTATCTAATAAATAATCCTCATACCATGGAAGATTCTTGCTGGCGTCGCCTCCGCCTAGAGTCATGATTTTTACTAAGTATTAGTAACAATGAAACAACAAATAAAGGAAAATAAATAAAATACTATTTATCAAGCAAGAAATAAAAAAACCGCGAAATGAGAAATGTCCGATGGCTGATTGCCTGATTGTTCAGTTTCAGTCACAGACAAGATTAGACAGATTCATTCAAGAGTCGTAATTCGAACGTAGCAAAATGAATTCTCGTTCCTATTTTATTATTTTTGGGTTTCAGATACTAAGGAAATGAACCGAACAAGCAAATAACCTAAAAATGATTTTATGAAAACAAAATATTATTCCATGGAACATGACAGTTATTTAATAATCTGTCATTGGCTCGGCTGGCGGAAGTTGACTGAAGGATTGACAATGGCAGCGTTTGACCTTACAATGTCAAGAGGCGTCCGGAGCCGCGTCCGTCGCCGTTTGTATGTGTTTTGACGCGACGTGCCCACACGCGACCCGAACCCAGATCGACGTGTTCGGTAGTGGGGCTTTGGGGGTAAACACGCCACCTGACGCGTATATTTGTATGGGGGGCTCCCATAAATATTAATTTTAATTTAATTTAACTATTTATTTTTGAGGTGAATAAAGAATTAAATATTCTGTGAATATATCATGCGTCTGCCTGTTGCAGTTATTAATATCGAGCAAATCACGGCATAATAGTCACGTTTGTTGTATGGGAGCCCGCCGTAAATATTTATTTTATTCTGTTTTTAGTATATGTTGTTGTAGCGGCAACAGAAATACATCATCTGTGAAAATTTTAACTGTGTAGCTATTACGGTTCATAAGATACATTATACATGTAATTTAAAATTTATTTAAAAGGTTTAGTTAAGCTTTTGTTTATGGTATTCTTTTTTAGATTTCTAAAAAATGAAAGTGCGAAGTGCTTGGGCGCATTGGGCGGCAGTATTTTGAAAAATCCGGTAGTATGCAGCCGACATTTCAAAAAAGAGGATTTTAGACCTACAATCTTGCCTTGGTTAACAGGTGTTGTAGTACATTATGTAATAAAAAGTATCCAACACACAATATCTAGTCTATTTTTAGATTATTAAATCACTAGCTGTTGCCCACGACTTCGTTCGCGTAGTCTGTAGTTTATTCATAAAGGATTTTCTGCGCAACTTTCTTATTTTCGCATTTATAATATTAGTAGGAAGTAGGATACTTTTTATTTAGCCCGCGACTTCGTCTGCGTTGACCATACCCGGATAAAAAGTATTCTATGTGTTTATCCAGGCCATGGTCTATCTGTATGCCGTGTCATTAAAATCCATTAAGCAGTTTTGCGTGAAGGAGTAACAAACATCCATCCATACTCACAAACTTTCGCATTTATAATATTAGTAAGATAAATTAGTACATTTTTTTTTACCCTATTGCCACTACACCCATATTTTTGATGATTTCCTTTTAGATATATAATTATATTTATTACACATGATTCGATGTTAGTATTATAGCGCGAACCTTCAAGAAAGAGGTAATGTTTTTCTCTAACACTAATACATTATTATTCAAAGATCCCTAAGGTTTATTTTACAAAAATAATAATGGTATTTACCGTAAAATTACCTTACACTTAACATTAAAGTAGTAGTTTGACGTCTGTCTACGTACATCGAGATTTGGAGGACCTGCACTAAAAAGAAAATGTTATCCTGCGAGTGTTGACTCGAGTTAGAGGATATGATTAATTCATAGGTGTTAAGCTAATGATCAGACGTGAGCTTGAACATACCCAAATACCTACACCATGGAGCACATACCCTATAGAATAGAAATGTCATAGGTTTTATTTGACAAAATTTTCCGCCATTTTTTAATCTGTATCTGTACTGTTTTGTATAATAAATAATAATAAAAAAGATGTTTCGTATAGCTGTTTTATAAGGTATGTGCTCGATGAACTACACATTCTAAGAAATTCAATGTCTATACATTATTTCCCTTAAGTAACTAAAATTCAGTATAATGGAGCCCTTGATACCTAACTACCCACTTTTATAAAATCATTTTTACATACATTCCCTATTTTGAATAGTTGTAACTTATTAGCGACCCTTTTAGTAAACGATTTTTAAAATTACTTATTTCAATCCCGCCTAGACATACAATTTGGTCACCCTACTTAGAAAGGGACAAAATCCACCAGTTGGTTGTCTCTGTCAGCACGTTTTTTTTGCACACTGCTCAATCCTTTTCGAAAGAGTGTTAAATCCATGGCCTACACAGTGGCCATAGTATATATTGACAGCATAATAATCTGTGATTGACAGTGCCATAAAGTGACAAAATGGCGAATTTTAAGGCGGAATTTTTTAGAACTTCTTACAAAACGGCAACGGACAAGCCCGGATTCAATCCGTTTTGTATGAGGTTCTGAAAAATTCCGCGTGATTCTGCATTTTTTTTTTTAAATCGTCATTTTTAATATGACCGCTGACAGCAGCCAGACAGTTTAAAATTCGTGTCAGCCAGTGCCCTCTGCATCACTGACATAAAAATTAAATGGACTGGCTATCCCATACCAAAGGCAGCTAAAGTGTGACCATTTGAAGCGCTACTAGTATCTTAACCCAGAACTAATTTTGTCATATATAGCGGTGGTGGGTAATATCCGTTTAACTTTAAATCCATTTTTAATATCGATTTAAAACGAAATATTTTTTCTAAAACTGAATATTTTTCGTCACTACACACAGCTGAGATACTTTGACGTTAGGATACGACAATTGTTATAAATCTGGGTACAATTACATTTTTAACAACGATTTTTAAACAAACTTTTGTTCATACATACTTGAACCAGGATTAGGAATGGCTGTATAAATTAACTGTGCGTGCACGATCGCATTGTTTTTGATTAAAAATATGTTGCTCCGGGATCAATACTTTCCTTAGTTGTTATTTCCTCGTGGATCATCGAGAAACTTACAAACGTTTACTAACTCCTGCTTTATTTTTCATATTTCCCGTCTCAGGGGGAATCAACAATCACGTCACGTACCTCTCTCATTGTTTTGTGATCCAGCTGTTGCAGAACGGTGTAATATTTCGTGCTGTCGATGTTTATTTTAGCTGTCTCAAACTGCGCCTCCACCTGCATAAACCATAACTCGGGGTCTTCGCACCAAAATAGCGGTAACCGCACAGCTACGCGGTTAATTATAACGCACAATGATTCATTAGTAACTACGACCGTCTCGACGTCCGCGGCGTCTGTGAAATGTTCTTTTTCCGCCATACTAAATTATTCTACAATCGGGTCACCACTTTAAGGTGCCTAGCCTATCGGAAATAATTCAAATGCTGGTTTAGGAGGTAAGACACCGTTGCGTATTTATTTCCACAGCCTGACACACAATAATTTATTTCCTACGTCTCAGAAGGAGCAGGCGGTAAAGCTTAGGGAAAGAACTAGACTTTGTGAATCACGCAGGAAGTGTCGAGCGCAGGCGGCGTGCGTTCAGCGCTGAGTCGTATTTGCGAGTGTTGCGGAGTAGACACGTGTCGTTCCAGATCGTAATAGTTCCAGGAACTATGTCCGACACTGGAACGATATCGTTCCTCTCCGAGGTGCAAAAATAAACATGTTCACAATTTCGCACATGTCCAAGCGAACTGAGGTCCGAGACATGCCGAAACTAAAAAAGAAACAAAAATGTAAGAAAAAAGGATAATGTAAAATATTGAAAAATTATGTAAATACCAAAGAGTAAAATAATACGTACATACAATCAGTTGATTTATGAGTACGTCAACCAAAATAGTAATTTCATGATTTTAATAATTACCTGGTACTAACATTTTTTCAACATAATTCTTTAAAAACTATATATTCATTAATAAAATTATTTGGTTGACAGGCCTAAGCCTACAAAATATAAAGGTAAATCAAGTGGGAATTAAATTATATTAAGGTATTTATCATACACATGTCCAGTGGACCGAGGAACTATTAAGGTGTGTGCTAATCAGAGGAACTATATAGTTCCGCGAACATGATAACGGAACCAGTTCCGAAATGTAAAGGAACCGTTCCAGGTTCAATTCATTCAAAGACATGAATAGCGCATCACTATTGCGGAGGCTCGCGCTGCTCTGCGTGGGTGTGTAATGTTTCAAATAAATATTATTAGTACTCATAACGATATAATTATATAATTTTACATTCTATAATATCATTTAAGATAACAATCATTTACGCTTACACTTACTTGTAATAACAATTAAAAATTATAAAGCTTATTAAATATAAACATTCGTTTAGTTTATTTATGTTCCCTAAAAACGCAAGCATGCATTATGGTGTACAATTCAGCAATTTATTTACAAATTACAATTACAAAGTTTTAGAATGAGAATAAGACTAGCGCTCGCCGGCTGCTGCCACGCACGCTCACTTTGCTCGCTGCGCTCGCTCCACTCGCTAGGCTTCGCGCTTTATGTGGTCACTATTCTAACATAACCTAACCTAGATGTACTTTTTGTCAAGTTTTGACTTAAGTCGGATTTAATCTTAATTATTATATGAAATGATAATTATACCTCAGAACAGTACAGTATTTAAAATTAATTATTGTTATATTTTGTTAGCTTTAAACAAAAAATTATTATAAAATGTAAATGTTATAACGAATGAAAATTATATGAAATTAAGTTAGAGGAAGGGTATTTAGTCTAAGTAACAATTATATTAAATGATCGATATTCCTTTTAAAATAAGTTTATTTGATTTAAATACAAATAAAGCGCACCCGCTCTGTGTCCCTCCTAGAAACTGGTATCCACTGCGCCTGCGGCGCAAGGTGCGTGCGGGCAGGACTTGCACAGGGCTCAGCTCAGAAAGGCAGGGTAGGATTGGAGTGAGGTGTTTGTGGTAAACACCACATAGTAATTTTATGGATTATTAAATACGATTTTCTTGTATTTTAAACTCGACTTTGAACCACTCCCTAAAACTTGGCTCATACTTTCTTCAGCATCCTGTATATTTAATCTTAAGTTTTACCATTTCGGGTATTCTGTTCTAGGCAACCACCCACAGTCACATTGTAACTTTACAGAATAATGAAAATCGAAAAACGTTACGATTTACGAATAATATCAACTTGGGGACATCACTAATTTAGTTCCAAGTTCCGTACTACGGTCTATAGCGCCAAGATGGCGGAAATCAAACAGGCACGAATTTCATTTGACAGCAGCCAGTCTATACCTATTTTTGTCTAGTCTCCATTACTTCTCACACCCTCAGTGATTTTTCACTTAAACATTTAAACTCTCGCTCGCACTAAAAACAGTACATTACCAACAATAGATTGGTGTGCACGTCATCGTTTAAGTATACTGTAAGAAATTTAATTTTTAGAAATAATCCAATGGCGAGCTGTTCTATTCGGTGGTGTGGAAAAAACAGCAAAACATCAAATTTTAACACAGACGGGATCACATTTCATCGGTAAATAATAGTAATACTCAATTGCTGTAAACTTATTAAGCACATGTTTAAGTGCCTACTTAAACTTTAAAATATCTAGTGTCATTGAAAAATTATCAAGCGAAATTGTGTCGTGCGTTGCGTATTTAAGGTTATCTTGCTTTCACATATTGTCTGCGTGCTGATTGACCTACTTATGCTACATCATCTCTTTCTTTTCATGCTTGCCTACAATTACTAGTGTTGCTTCACTTGTTGTAAAACCATTGAACTTAAATAATCAAAATATGTCCGTACTGGTAGTATTCATCACTTTGTCGTAAGTAATTTATGGAAAAATAAGTTATAAGTAAAATATACATAAATAGGTACTACCTACTGAAAGTTTTGACCCGTATGGTACACGTTTTTGAAAAGCCCAACGATTTTTTCATTGAAAAATTACATTACTCCTACTTTTTTTTTTAACGTACTCTTATTTGTAACATTTATTATAAACTAGCTGTTGCCCGCGACTTCGTTCGCTTGGTCTTTAATTTATTCGTAAAAGATTTTCTGCACAATTTTTTAATTTTTTTTCTTTCAAAAGAAGATCCTAACAATAAGTACCTAACACAACAAAAAATATATTTGCAAAATTGTAACCACCCGTTCACGCATGATGCGATGACCAAGGGAAATAGAGATTCATTTTTATTAAAATAAGATAAGTAAACAGTAAGTAAGTAATGTTTTTCTAGCGCCGATTTTTCAAACGGCAGATAACTTTTATCTGACGAATAAAGTTATATGGCAATTGAAAAATCGGCCCTTTGTTAAATAAAGTACTTAAGTCACTATAGTTTCAACATGAAAATGTACGGAAAAGGTTAATTAAGTCTAAGCAGTTTCTATTAGTTTGACACTTTAGCCTAATACAGTACATTTTAGTTCGTATTTTTTTATACCGCGCACGTGTTTTCTTTACAACTGTAAAGAAAACACTGTATCTGTATCTATAAAACAAAGTCGGGTTAGTTACACCATTTCTAGGTCGAGAACGTCTGGACCGATTTTTATAATTTTTGATTTGTTGAATTCCTCTCCTTTTCGGATAGCAGAATAACGCATGGAGTGGTACGCAATGCTTATGTCGCTCTAAAACTTAACTTTAAAAATCTAGGCAACCAATGGATGTGACAGGCATACCTTAAATTGCAAGTACCTAAATGACGTATCTTGGTGTACACCTATGAATCATATGCCAATCGATAGAGATAATAATTACAAACAACAAATACTCTTTGATAAAATGTGGTGAATGATATACTTTCTTCAGAATTTCAATTTAAATATGTAAAATTGAATTAAATAACTTCCTTATATGAGTAGGTAGCAATCAGGAAGAAAATGATTAGCTATAAAACACTAATACTTCTTTCCATTTTTGAATAAATGTCATATGGGTACCACTTTTGACTTTATAAATGGTTTAAACATTGACGTTTATTAAGTAAATGCCTCAGATCCTAAAGCCGAAAGTATACAACCAGAGTGTTTTACCTGTTACGAGCAGTGATCGGAATAGGTAGATTGATTTGGGGTCAATGATCTCAAACATTGATGTTAATGAGGACATGCCTCCGGGATTCCGGCATTTCTTGGTATCAGCACAGAATACCTAATAGTACTACCGTACAGAAGATTCACTTCCTAACAAAAGTCAGCGAACCGTGAATTTTCTTTGCGCGCCCCAGTTTTATGACCGAGCTGTGAACGTCGGTACGGAGTTGTCACTTGAGAAGTTTTTGTACCTAGTTGATTTATTAGTTTTAGACAAAAGTAAGAAGATTAAGTAAGTAAGTTAAGTACAAACGTTGATTCTGTAAACAAAAAAAATCCATCTGAATGTCATGTGTTCGATTCCTACAGGTGTAGGTATTTCTTTGTAATTTTTATCCTATCCTGTTCGAGTGTGACGAATTAATATTGTTTCTGGGCAACTAATGAAGGAATTTTATTTTGACTATTACTAATTTAGTACTTATGGAATTAAATGAATGACAGATTAAGTGAAGGCGCGTTCCGATATGGGTCAGGCCGTAGATTTTGCCACATTAGTTATAACATAACTCTCCGCCACATTTTAAAAAAAAAGTATAGTACTTATATTTTTTTCATTACGAGCATCTTATTTCCTTACAAATGGTGAATCGAGGTAAATAAACATATTTGAATAAGTTCATAACCTTGGAAATTTATAAAACATTTTGTTACTAAAAGCGATGAATTTTTCGTAAAATACGCTTATCCGTTCCGGTAGAGGTGCACTTTAAGCATCGGTAAAATCAAAAATTTAAATCTTTTTAATAGTCTGCTTGCTTTGACGCTATGCAATGGTAGTTAGCTAGCCACATTTTAAATATTGTTTCGTATATCCTAAGAAAGTTCATTAATTTTCACTCATTTTTGAAAAACGTTTAAATCCATTCCTTTGCGCTACTTTTTATTGCGCAACTAATATCTGGCCATTTGGTTGTGTTTAAAAAATAGTAGTATTCAAGTCTGAGTAGTAGCAACACCGAACAAACTTTTTCTATGGTCAATACGCTGTCAGCGGCCATATTTTTTTTAGTCCGACATCAACATCGTTTGAAAGAAGGAAGTGTCATATTTTTGCGGAGAGTGTTTTTTTGATATATCAAGGTAAGTTTTTGATTTAAATCTATGATTGTTTTTGCGCACGATTTAATGAAATGTACGCCCTCTTTCTAGGCTTAATTTACATTCAAAAATAGCTTATTTATCCAGTAATAAAGGATTTTGTTTGCGCGTCAGTTGCGCAAAAATGACTTTATGCTACCTTGCGTTACCAGGGGCGTAGAATTTGCGCTACTAATTTTACGCCACCAAATAAAGGAGCTTACACACATAGGCTTACAGGTGGTTTTTTTAGCTAGCATTGCACTGTTTAGGATTTCGCAATAAAATAAACTCGTTTTTTTGTTCGATTGCCCAGCTTTAAAACTCTTCGGTTTTGGACTCTGTATTATGTAATTCAAACAGACTGATAAAATAAAATTGAAAATATTATTATCTACTTAAAAAAATGAAAGTAATGTATCTTCAAATTCGGCTCCGCGGCCCTGATAGTTTGCACTGTGCATGCCTGCAAAGCTTGGGGTATGAATGTCTTGTATGAAAAGTTCTTGTGTTTGCCTTGTGTCTTGATAGTATGTATGTATAGGTACTAAGTAATTCAATTCAACTTTCAGTAAGAAGTTTTTTTAATTTCAGTAAGATGTGTATTTTATTGTGTAATTTCCCTTGGTAAAAAGTAGCCAATGTGCCTTACTGTGTGCGAACTGTTAATTAATACAATATAGACTAAGTTAGACAAAACTTAGTTCATTAATAACGATAATTCAATGACAAATTGAAAATGCAAAATGGAATATTAACAAGGAAAAACAGATCTAAAAACTAATAAAAATAAAAAAGTTAAAATATATTACATTATCTAGAAAAAAATATATTCATTAAAACACAATCAAAAGATTTTATTACTAAGTAATTATCTACAGTATCAATTTCTGGTGTCTGTAAATTTTCATCTATATTTTAGGCAAAAAGTATTTCGGCCCATTATGACATATAATATTCATTTCGTTATTTCAGATGCCTCTCACTCAATCGGAAAAATCAAGAAGATATAGGGAAAAACTAAAAACAACGGATCCTGAAAAATATTTAGAAATGAAAAAAAAAAATAAGTTAAGAGCAATTAAAGCTTACCAAAATAAAAAACAATTTTTGACTGATGCACAAAAAGAAGATCATAGGTTAAAATTACGACAGAAAAAAAACAGCAATCAGCAGAGTGTCCACACATTCCAGTCCACATCGAGTGAGCAATATTCCAATACGCAGCACCAGGATGATACAGATGACCGTTCATGTGAAAATAATCTGGAATTTCAAAACATTGTGGCTTCACAAGTTTTAGAGCAAACTAACGAAACTGAGACAGAAAGTAGAAGCAATACGTATTTGAATAGGACCGCGATAAGAAATATTCAGAGAAATATTGAAAAAAAAGTGCGACGTGAAAATAATCAACTTCGTGAACAAGTTCAAAAACTGATGAGAGGATATAATTCTCTACAAAGAGAAATGCGTAAATTAAAGAATGATTACCGGGATTTAGCGAAGAAACTTCAGGACAAGGATGCTGAAACTGAAAACCCTACCATTGGACAAGAACTAGAAAATACTCCCTATAAGAGATCAGAAAATTTTGTAAATGAGCACTTAATTAATGTCGCAACCCCGGAAAAAGAACCTATTAAAAGAAAGATTTTGGAATACAATGTTCTTACCGACTCTATTAAATCAAAATTTCAAGCCTGCCAAAACCAAGATAAAAATACATTTAAAGATGTTGTGGATAACCCGATTGTAAAAAAATATAAATTGAAAACCTGCCTTACAAAAAGTCTTGGACTTAAAACTAGTTTAAAAAGACACAGAGAATTAAAAACAAAAACGCATGCTCTGAGAGAGAGCATCAGGAAATTTTATGAGAGAGATGACGTGAGCCGTGCAAGTGCAGGTAAAAAAGAGTGCCGGACATACAAAAAACGCAAAATGCAAGTGAGATATCTTCTTGACAAATTAAAAAACTTGCATAAAAAATACATTTCCGAAGTAGGTTTAATAAGTTTTAGCACCTTTAAAAAATATCGACCATTTTACATAATTTCTCCAAATTTGAAAGATTTAGAAACGTGTGCTTGCTTGAAACATTGCAACATGCAGTTTATTGCAAATGCTTTGAAATTAGTGGGCATTTTTGAGTCTAATGATATTAATACAATTTTGAACAATCTCGTCTGCGATCTTAATTTCAGACAGTGTATGTACGGCGAATGCAGTGTTTGCAAAGATAATGCTGTGCAAGTAAAGGGAGACGAAAATGTTGAAATTAAGTGGTATTTATGGAATGTCAGACAACACGAATATGATGAAAAAGGACAGAAGAAAAAGACTAAGAGAATGGTGAAAACTGAAAACAAGGGAACAATAAAAAGTCTAGTTGATTTGTTTAACAAGGAAATAAAGAAATTTCAGATACATCTTTACAACATGCGCCATCAATACCAACAGTATAAGTACTGTATAGATAAGTTGGACCACAAAGAATGCGCAATACATATAGACTTTTCGGAAAATTGGCTCTGTAAGTATCATGAAGAAGTGCAAGCCATGCACTTCGGGGCTTCAAAAAAACAAATCACCCTTCACACGGGCATGTTGTACATTAAAAATGAAAAACCACTATCATTTTGTTCAATTTCTGCTGAAAATTTACACAACCCAGAAGCAATTTGGGCCCACCTTGATCCTATATTAAAGCATATCAGGCTTATTTACCCAAACATAGACACAGTAAATTTTTTCTCAGATGGTCCCACGAGCCAGTACCGCCAAAAAAAAAATTTTTTTTTAATGACCCGCAACACATACGAATATGGATTTAAACATTTTACATGGTCTTATTTTGAAGCGTCCCACGGAAAAGGTGCCGCAGATGGCATAGGGGGTACTATAAAAAGATCTCTAGACTTCAAAGTTTCCCATGGGACCGATATACCAGATGCACAAACAGCTTTCGATGTTTTGCAAAAAACAGAAACATCTGTAAAAACGTTTTTAATAAAATCTGAAAGCATCCAATCATTAGACACAAGTATTGTGAGTAAACTGACCCCTATTCGTAATACATTAAAAATTCATCAAATTGTAAGTCATGCCAAATTCATACTTAAATATCGCATTCTCTCTTGCTTTTGCCAAAATCTAAAAGGAAAATGTGAATGTTTTAGTCCGGAAATACACAGTTTTAAATTTGACACTGAATCTACACTAGACGGAAATGGAAAACTTGAAAACTGCACAAAATTAATGCTCGACGAAACCACTGGAGAACTAAAACAAGAGAAAGAGGAAAGCAACAATAGCGCAGAGATAAATGGAAATGAAACGTACTCTGAAGAAGAACTGTTTGACTGGACCCAGGACAGTTATTTTTCGGATTTGGACATTGACGAAACTAATCTCAGTATTGATGTACTAAATGATTCTGGTGTGTTAAATGCCATTGAATGTGAAATATGTGACACAGCTGAAAAGGAAAGTGACGCTGAAAATGACAATGAAATGAAGATCTATAACCCAGACAGTCTCAAAATGTTTTGTATCAAAGTTATCAACATTCACTTGAATTTATCAGACCAAACTAATACAGCACAATCATCGGATGTATGCATGTTGAATAAAATTTCAAAGACTGACAATCAAAATGTCTCGTTCATAGCGGTCAATGGTTTGCCGAAATGTTTACAATCAGAAAAATTGCCTTCCAAGCTATCGTTAAATGAATCATCAGCAGACTGCTCTAAACTGATGATAACCTCTAATGTGATACTTACCTCTAAACAAGCCTCTGAAATAAAGAAAAAACTCAAAGGGGCTGAACTTATTACAGAATCAGCACTAAATATGAAAATAGTTCCAAAGAATAAAGAAAGAAATGTTAAACAAAGTAATGTTTTAAGTGAGACAAGTAAATTAAATGAATACGCAAGTACGTTAAAACAAGCAGACAGTAAGAGAAAACGGAAAAATGAAACTACTGAAAAAATAAGAAGTTGTGGAAAAAAAAGGAAAATTAATATTAATTATAAAGAAAAGTCAAAATTTAGTAAAAAAACTGTAAAGAAGAAAAAGATAAGAACATATATTGAATCAAGCTCAGAAAATTCTGATATTATGAGTCTAGCTGACACAGATAATTCTGAATGTGAAACATTTGATGATTTCTTAACTACATGTTTAGAAGAACAAGTAGAAAAGGAAAACTTCGAGCCAGCTACACCGTTTGGTTTAAGCGACGTTGAGTACTTTACAGGCGATAATGATATTTTAAAAAAAGATGACTGGATCGTTGCTAAATTTTCTACAAAAAAAAGTTTGAAGCACTTTGTAGGACGTGTTTTATGGATAAAAGATAAAACCCCTACTGTGAAATTTGTTAGGAAAGTGAAAAACTTGAAAGGTAGTAAAGGATTAGTCTTTACGTATCCAAACGTTGAGGATGTATGTGAAATGCACTTAGATGACGTGATAAAAGTGTTACCCAAACCAAATATTTCCCGACGGGGTCAAATAATGTTTGATATCGATTTATGTTGTTTCAACATACAGTAAAAAACTATATTTCTATATAAAGTTAAAGAATTATGTTCGGTAAACTATTTTTTCTACTGCGGTTGTGATCATAATAAACCAAGTTTTCAAATAATCTTTCTGTCCTCAAGAGTTTCTTGTTGATTAAGTAGATACTCTTTATGTTTCCATAGTGATCTTTTTGTAAGTATTTGTGTTTATTGAGATTTGTATTTTTGTTTCTTTGAAAAAATTGTATTTCTAGCAATCCGCTTTTTTGTAACACCTTTTAAGATTTAAAAGTTATGAGTAAAATTTGACATTAATTTGTCGTACTTACCTACTAAAAGTGTGATTTATTTTGTAGCTCTGCCCTTACAGTAAATAAAATAATAAATTAAAAAATCATAAAACCCGGCTGCTTTAAAACTGAACAAGGGTAAAACAAGTTCAGTTGGTAGTCTAAAATTCTATCAACAGTCAGGAGCCATTTAAAGATCTAGACCGGCTCAAATCTTCCCAATGATGGCTCCCGATTGTTAATAGAATTTTAGACTACGCAGTCTAAAATTCTATTCTTTTTTAATTTATTTTACACTTGTTAGTTAACGTTAAATGATTATAGATCCTAAATGGTCATTCAAAATGATATTAGAAACCTCAGTATGATTTTTTAGTGCCTGTTCAATGATACCCTATACAATATTATAATTTCTTAACTTTTTCTTTTTTACAATATGGCTAATTAACGCCATTTCAAGACGAATCGAATGTGGTATTATTTATCAGAATCGGTTGAGTTGAGTAGTTAGGTACCTACATAGGAACAGACATACATACAGGTCAAACACACACCTTTTGGGTTTCGCCGCAGTCGGGTAAAAAGTACTTATGGGTCACAAAAAATATTATTAGTTATATGAAATTACATAATTGTATGCACTCCTTAACAATTTTGCGTTACCATTTTGCGTCACTCTGCGCGACGGACTCGTAGAAAATTTTGCGACACCTTTGCGCTATTTGTGGCAAAAACTACGGCCTGACCCATATCCGAATCGGACCGAAATCGATTTTGGCGTACCTTACTCGTCCGGACTGATACTCCGCTCTGTCCAAATGACACTGTGTGGCGTGTACCTATAATTTCGTGTTAATATGTTGTCCCGTCTGGCACCGTGCTTGTGGGTGGCGGTGCATCGGCCTATCGGGGGTTCCAGGTTTTCTCCGACCGATCTTGTGCTCCTCATGGGCCTGGAGTCCGTTGGAGGGATTTGGGATTCTCTGGTGGTCCGATGTGCCGCTGCGTCACTCGCTGCACGTTCCAGCGTCGGAGGTTCCCGCCGAAAATCAGCGTCGTGATAAGTCTGTAGCTGTCACGACAAATGCTGAGCGGGCACCTTTTCGACACAATATCTAATTTATATTGTTTTGTGTATTATTATATTATTTTCTCTTGTGTGTCGAATAAACGTTTCTTTCTTTCTTTCTTTCTTTCTTTCTAAATAAGAATAAATATTTCAATATCGTGTGAAATTTAAAAAGTTGTTAGTTTTGATTCTTTATTCGTTTTCTTCAGATATCCGTAAACACAGCAATATCTTTTATACAGATTATTATATTGACGTTTAGGCTTAGAAGACATTGCGTGTCAGTTTGCAAAAGCAAAAATAAAATTTTCAAGTATGTGCGAGCGCGACGTGACTGCGACTGTCGTGCGAGCAATGCGAGCCGAGCGACAGCCCACTGCCATACGCCGCTTTGGGCGGCGCGCTGCCCGAATATACATAAACTGTGGAGTGACGGCCCCCTGGTGTCAGTTTTTGAAAAAAAAGGCATATCCACATTATGCTAGCAATACCAAAGTACATCAAATCAATCTACCTATTCCTATCACTGGTTATGAGATATAGAACTGATGAACGTGGCCTCTCACTACGGGCCTCATAAGGAAGCTCAAGGTTGCACAGCATGCTATGAAAAGAGCTATGCTTGATGTTTCTTTGCGAGATCGAACCAGAAATGAGGAGATCCGTAAACGAACACAAAAGTCGCTGACATAACTGAAGTGGCGGTGAGCTGGGCAAATAGCACGTATAACTATCGGCCGGCAAGCGCAGCAACAAGGTAGATAGACAACCTGGTAAATGTTGCAGGAAGCTGCTGGATGCAGGCAGCTTCGATCCGGCAAATCTAGAAGTCACTGGCGGAGGCCTATGTTCAGCAGTGGACATCCTATAGCTGAAATGACGACGATGATAATATAAATTGACGGCCAACCACGCAAGCCATGTCTTCCCTTTTTAAACTTTTTTCTTTATATTTGATCACCCTAATGAGCTGGCTCAAAACCTTATGTCAGAGTGTAATTGCTAGGAGACAAACGGAGAATACCACAAAAATTGCCGAATGTCCTAAAGAGAGACAGATTGCAATCTACAAAAAAACAAAAAAAAAGAAAAGCGGTAGTTAGCAAAGAAGAGGGGTGGAATAAAAGGTGGGGTTAGGGGTGTTATAAATTGCAATCGGCGCTGCGAGCGGCGTCTACCGTGCCCACGCGTTGCTTTTTTCTGACATTTTATTTAAGTTTTGTAACTAACCAATCATTCACATCACATTTTTTCATGTTTTAGTTTATTTTATTACGATCATTGATATATATATATATTGGGATAATATTTTACTTTATTTTACAGAAAGTATATCACTTACGACATTTTGTTAAAGAGTATTTGTTGTTTGTAAATATCTTCTTCTATAGGAGTACCTACATTCTTCCAATATACGAATGTACTCTGTGATGTACATCAAAACACGACATTTAGGTACTTGCAACTTCAGGTATGACAATAGGGTCACAGAATACTTTATCAATAGGGTTCGATGCCTTTTATATCGCATGTCAAGATGATTTTAATAAATTAGTTTTTGTAATAACCGTAAATGACTACTCATTTTAATGATAAAAATATATGGCATTAAATACTGCCGTGCTCGCACAGGTAAATTTGGTCTTGTAATGTAAACATACTATTTAACAAGAATCTGGAAGAAGGTCACAATAGTAACCGAGTTTCTTGCGCTGCTTCTTCTCGGCGCTAGCCCACAATATTGTCCCGAAGCAGTGGTAGGGTAGGGTAGAATAATTGGGACGTGTCATCATGTCAGCTTATTATAGTCCACTGCTAGACGTAAGCCTCCCCTGAAGAGCACCACAGAGCACGATCTCCCGCTTTTTTCATCCAGCCACTGCATCGAGCTGAGGGGCGTCCCACACTACGCTTGCCAAGGCGCGTTCTCCACTTGAGAACCCGTTTACTCTCCACCTTTCATTGGTTGGACTATGTCTACTTCTTTGGTCGGCTGTCCGATAACCTCGTTTCGGATTTTATCCCTTAAGGAAATTCCAAGCATAGACCTCTCTATAGCTCGCTGAGTAACGTGAAGTCGGTGGACCAGCTTTACTGTCATGTTCCACGTTTCGGCTCCGTAGGTCATCACTGGTAGAAGGCACTGGTCAAATAGCTTGCTCTTCAGACATTGTGGCAGTGACAAGAAGATATAACGCAGCTTCCCAAATGCTGCCTAGTCAAACACTGCACTTTTCTAGCGATTTCCTGCTCAAAGCTGTCTCTACCAAACTGCAGCACTTGTCCGAGGTAGACATCCTCCATGACAACTTCAAGCGTCACGCTTTCAACAGAAACGGAAGTGACTTGGTCATTGACCATGACTTTAGTCTTGTTATCAAAGTTCATTCCTAGGCCCAAACGTCGCGAGGCAGCGTAAGTGCAGCATTTTCTAAAATGTTTCCATTGGGACGTGTAAAAGAGCTTAATTTATCCTATTTGCAGAATAAATTGGTTTTATTAGTTTCATTATGAAATCATCATCAAAATCTCAAAAAAGTAATTCTCCCATAGGTACAACCTGCAACAGCTAAATAATTGGCTAGGTGTTCAGGATGGGGAAGTTAATTATTTATTGCGCTTTCGATTTGGTCCCATAGCTAGTAAAAGTTGTGATTGAGCAATAGATTCACCTCATAAAAGGATGTTAATTAACTCCATAGACTTAGAATACGCTACGCTTAGTTAACTCATAAAATATGACCATAACTAATGTCTTAAATCAAGCTTGTAAGCGCCTTTTTAAAATAAATCAAACTTAAGATTGGTACTTACTTATTAGACTTAGTGGTAGTAGTAGTAAGTAATCATGATATCATCATGAAGTCGACTGACGACGACGAGACGGCTTAAGCTTAGTACAGCAATTAAATTCTCAAAGACACCTCATTAAAACTAGGTGTTATTTTTTTAGATTTCCTAAGAAACCAGGCCTCAAAGAAAAATGGATTGACTGCACGAAAAGGGAAAACTGGTTTCCTAGTAATTACAGCGTCATTTGTTCCCGTCATTTTACAGAAGATTGTTATTATGGTATAAAAAATCGCCGACGCTTATTTGATACCGCAATTCCTACGCTGTATTTGCCTGTAGTGGTAAGAGATAGTAACTAATAATCTATTAATTATTATAAGGGCCTTGTTAAACGGAGGACGGACGCCTGTTGATTGGGCGATACTTTCGCCCACTTCCGGAACAAGAAGGAAACAGTCGACGGTCAAAGCAATGTCAAGAGGCGGCCAGCCTCCATTTGTCAGACCCTTAGGATCGGACTACAAGCATCCGGAATTTTTCAGAACTCCATACCAGGGGGGTGTCACTCCGCAGTTTAGGTATATTCGGGCAGCGCGCCGCCCGAAGCGGCGTATGGCAGTGCGCTGTCGCTCGGCTCGCACGACAGTCGCGATCACGTCGCGCTTGCGCATACTTAAAATTTTTTTTTGCTTTTGCAAATTGAATCCGTTTAAAAGATATTATTGTGTTTACGGATGTCTGAATAATACGAATAGTGAATCAGAGCTAACATTTTGTCAAAATTCACACGATATTGAAATATTTATTCTTCTTGAATTCCATGTCCATAATAATTAGTAATAGTTAAAATAAAAATCCTTAATTATTTATAGGTATTAGCCCAGAAACAATATTAAGAATAGGATAGGATAATGTTTACAAAGGAATACCTACACGGCTATACCCGTAGGAATCGAACACACGACATTAAGATGGAATTTTTATGTTTACAGAATCAACGTTTGTAATGCTTAATCTACTTATTTTTATCTTAAAACTAATAAATCTACTAGGTACAAAATTCTCAAGTGACAACCCCGTGCCGACGTTCGCAGCTCGGTCATAAAATTGGGGCGCGCAAAGAAAATTCACGGTTCTCTCGCAGTAATAAGTTTCAATTTTACTTGCAGGCGGGTAGCTCTGGCGAGTCTAGTTATATTTTTATACCTAAACTTGACTTTTGTTAGGAAGTGAGTCTTTTGTACGGTAGTACTATTAGGTATTCTGTGCCCATACAAATCAGATTAAATTCGGGCTTATCCGGAGCCGTTTTGTATGGAGTTTTGAAAAAATTCCCAGTCATGTAGTCCGAGCCTTAACACGCTGAATAATTATGAATACTGACACCACGTCTTTTTGTATTTTGTATCTTTTTTTATAATTGACCTGTATTTTTTTCTGCAGAGTAAAATCACAGAAACAGTAACATCTGAATGCGCTCCGGAAAATGCATTTCCGATGCCGTCATCGTCATCACAACATAAGCCAGGATCTACTACAAGTACACTAAGGGCAACTAAAGGAACAATTATGAAGAAACGCCTGTGTAGACGTATTATAGACTTAACAGGTCAAGTTCATCAAAAAAACAAGACTATCAAAATATTAAGAGACAAAGTGCGACACTACAAAAAAAGAGTGGCCGCTTTAAAACTGATAATAAGAGAGCAAGAGAACAAAAATATAATAAAGACAATAGAAGCTAAAATTTAAAAAGTCTATACAAGGTAATCTTAAATCGTACAGCGCAATGTAAGGCTCAGACTACATGCATTCGGAATTTTACAGAACTCCATACAAATCGGATTGAATCCGGGCTTGTCCGGAGCCGTTTTGTATGGAGTTCTGAAAAATTCCGGATGCATGTAGTCCGAGCTTAAGAAATGCAAAACGGGTACGATTATAAAAACTATGAGGGAGTCAAAAGTGGCTCAAAATGGTTCGTGTATTAATACACACGATGCTGCTCGCCAGCCTTCTGTTCGCTTGAACTTGGCTTGACACGCTGCCGCGTGTCTAGATGAAGTTTTCACCTAAATTAAGTTTAAACTTTTATTAAACAAAAAAGCTAATAAATATGTTAAAAAATACTTGTTTGCCTTTCTTCCTTTAGTATTTCCAGTCAATGACAGTTTTAAAGTACTTAATCGTTACTTCTATAATAATAGTCGATCATCTTAGTGGAGCACATGAACCGAGTCTAGTGAATGTCGCATTTACAACTAGACCTTGAAAAAAAACTAGGCTGCTTTTTTGTATTTTTATCTTATTGTATTACCATTTTGTATTCTTTAACTCCATGTAAAAAATAATGATATGTAGATTTCAGTTTATTGTACCTCAAAAATCAATGTTTTTTTCCGCACTTACGGTACCTATCTTGCTTGCCTACTAACCACTCTCGAGCGAGCAGTCAAGTCAAACGTATAGTCTAGTAAGAAAAATTCGCGCGTCATTTATTATATTTCCGTAACGCGTTCGGGCTTTAGGCTAATGTATAGGCATGTAATGAGGATGCGGGTAGTAGCAAGGTAGAGCAATGTCAAAAGGACGCGACGGCCTCTCCATCCGGCGTCGGCTAAAATTTGCCTAGGATAATGGTCGAAAACTCAAGAGTAGGTACTCTTCAGACTAGGACCTACTTAATCGCTAAGAAAAAAATACGGCTATACTCTCGCTAACCACAGGATGCAGTTATCTTATGTTTAACAGTCCATAATACACAACAGCACGTCAACCTACCAAAAAACGTAAAATTTTCTCAATCGATATTGATCTCTACGCGTCAGTTGAAAATCGTTTCAATTAACTTTTTGGGTAGGTTGACTGTACCTAAGGACAATGGTACAGACATGGAGCACATGCCCTGAGTAGAAATGTCATATGACTTGTTCGACAAAATATTCCGCCATTTTTAAATCTGTATCTATACTGTTTTTGTATGGGCGAAAGGTGAAAGGAGTTGTCATTTCATACAAAATGTAAGTGAAAAATCACTTACTTGTTTCGGAGAAAGATCGTATTGCTGCTCTATAGGGTATGTGCTCGATGGGTGATGGATGGGAGACAACGGCAGGTCGGGTTTTACTATTTGGGTCAAGTATGATATTCGTAAAATCGGCAATTGGTCAAAAGACTTCGAACTTTTTTGTAAGATTGCAAGTACCTTAAATTGTGGTGTAGGTACACCTATGAAACATATGCCAATCGACAGAGAAAATAATTACAAACAACAAATACTCTTGGACAAAATGTGTTAATTGATATACTTTCTTCAGAATTTCAATCTGAATATGTTAAATTAAATTAAATATTTTCTCCATTTAAGAAGCAATTAGAAAAATATATTAGGTACAAAACATTAATACTTCTTGTCGTAAATGATCTTGAGTGATGATTCATTTTTGAGTAAATGAAGTTTTAAGGGTACCACTTTTGACTTTATAAATGGTTTAAACATTTACTTATTATAAATAAATACCTCAGTGCCTACGAAAGTCAGAAATATGTAATGCTATGGAAAGGGCTATAGCCCTCGGTGTTTTTTTGCGAGATCGAATCAGAAATGAGGAGATCCGTAAACGATCAGAAGTCGCTGACATGACTGAAGTGGCAGTGGGCGGGGCACATAGCACATGATTAATAACTGACGGCCGATGGGAAAGGAAGGATCTAGAATGGAAACCACGTACCGAAAAGCGCAGCGAAGGACGTCCATCCATAAGGTGAACAGACGACCTGGTAAATGTTGCAGGAGGCCGCTGGATGCATGCTGCTTTTAACCAGTCAAATTATAAGTTACTAGGGGTGGGGGGGGGCTATGTTCAGCAGCCATAGGATGTCCACTGCTGAACATAGGCGGAAATGATGATGATGATGATGAAATAAATAGACGTCAAACCACGCAAGCCATGTCTTCCCTATTTTAAGTTTAGTTTCCCTATTTGATCAAAGGACTAACATAAAAACAATTACCACCTACCTAAAAAATACGACACAGTAAAGCGGTATAATTAAAGCTCATGATCTATAAATGTATCATTACACCTTTATAGTTATAGAAGAGTGGGATCTTCTGGCACAAGTATACCTATCTATGCTTAAAAGAAGACCTCAACAATCAATGCACAAATCAATGTATGTTTTTTTGTTTTTACCAAAATAATTTTTTTTTTTTTAAATTTAATAATATGGACATATGGAATCCAGCTGTGGGGTACTAGCACCAAATCCAATGTCAATACCATACGGAGGTTCCAATCCAAGACACTGCGTATTATTGTTGAGGCACTATAATACAAACGACACGCTACATAAAGACCTATGCATACTTACTGTCGAGGAAAACACCCAGAAAATCGTCGAAAGATTATAAAAAAAGTATAGAGTCACCCTAAAGAGCTATCTCAAAACCTTATGTCAGAGTTTCTAATAGCTATGAGACATAAATGGAGAATACCACAAAACCTAATATAATAGAAAGCAAGTCATACAATAAAAAAAGATAGATAGAAGGATACGTCGCTATCGCTAGACATGTGCCTTGCAAGACATATTTAATGCAACAGCCACAAAAATTGCCGAATGTCCTGAAGAGAGACAGATTGCAATCTACAAGACAAAAAAAAAGTAAAGCGGTAGTTAGCAGAGAGGATGGGTAAGATGAGAGGTGGAGTGAGGGTTGTCATGAGTTGCAATCGGTGCAGCGAGCGACATCTACCGTGTGTTACTTTTTTCTGACATTTTAATTAAGTTTTGTACTAACAAAATCATTTATATCACATTTTCTTCTGTTTTGGTTTATTTTATTACGGTCCGATTCTTAATATGCATAATATTGATCTTTGAAATAAATATTGTTTTGAAAATTATTTTACATCTACAATCTAAAATATTTCAGAAAGTAAGTATATCATTTACAACATTTTGTCAAAGAGTATTTGTTGTTTGTAAATATTTTTTCTGTCGATTGGTGTGTGTTTTATTGATGTACATCAAAACACGACATTTAGGTACTCGCGACTCTAGGTATGCCAATAAGGTTCGATGCCTTTTGATATTGGTCAATTTGGTACATAAGTTCGTCAAATCCCTTTCAGTCCAGAATGTCAAATTCCCAAAATGTCAAGTTCCCGGAAAGTCAAATTCCTAAAATGTCAAGTTTTCAGATAGTCAAGAGAGTTCTCGTTTAATAATAAAAAAAAAACATAATTCAACATTTTTTTAAATTATATGTAATCTAACAATCAACACATTTACATTTACTATGCAAAAAATGGATACATTTTTGTAAAATTGAAACCCATTACGTATCAATGTAAGTTTGCCCTTCTGGTTACACACGAATTCCAATTCTTCATTCATTTTAAACACAAAAACTGCGTTAATTTGCAAAACTTGAACAAGACTTCAGGAAAAACTGTCACTGCAATAATAATACTAAAAACAATATTTCAAAAATACAGTGCTACATGGATCTTTTTGGTCTAAGATCCGAACTTAAGCCGATTTGCAACGGGTTGATAATAGAATAAAACCTATTTTATAATAAATTTTGTATAGGTACTAGAAAATATATTGAAAATGGGTTTGCTAGAAAAATCCTGGACAGAATATTTTCATCAAATGAACTTTTATGAATTTTTTTAACATGAAGGTAATAAGATTTTATCCTGATGCATGATGTACAGTATAAAACGTATAGAATGTGCAGATGTTGGTGTAATACAAGAACTAGTAAATGTGTTGATTGTTAGATTTAAAATATGTTTTTTTATAGTAAGTTAAAATGTTGAAACATGTTTTTTGTTGCATAGTAAGTTTAAATGTGTTGATTGTTAGATTTTATATAATTCAAAAAAAGAAGATTTATGGATTATTTTATTATTGAACGAGAGCTCCCTTATCTTCATAGACTATCTGAAAACTTGACATTTTGGGAACTTGACTTTCCGGAAACTTGACATTTTGAAACCGCTTGAAATTTTGGGAATTTGACATTCTGGACCGAAAGGGTCAAATAGTCTTTCTGTCCCAATTATAAAAAGTGTCATATACTTACGCTATTGGTCACGTCCATGCACAGGGTTAGGCTGACCCTACATTGGGCGTGCGCGTTCCTCGAGCGTGTGAAGGACGCAAACGCCGCGTGCGCGCCGCGACAACGCGGCGTGAGCGTCGCGTAGTCGCGCACGCTGGGCACGCAAAGCTCACGTCAAGATGCTGTTTTTACATTCACTAACAAGATGGATTTTGATATAGAGAAGATGAAAATGGTTTTCGATATTAATTTCTCCGAGACGGTCGCTAAAACGACGCGAGCTCAGCGTGCGAGCGGCGTTCACGCTCTACAAACGCCGCACGCTGGTAAAACGCGACCCTCACGCCGCGTTGTCGCAGTGCGCACGCGGCCTTCGCGTTGTTCACACGCTCGAGGAACGCGCACGTTCAATGTGGGGTCAGCCTTACATTGCAAAGGGTTGCCAAATTTTAAAATAATCGCGTGTTCAGAAAAATATTACTTCACAAAATATCCGAAAATAAAGTCAATAGAGAGACTACGAAACCCGCGCGGTCATTCATCAGAGGCGTAGCACGGCGAGCCAACAAGAACCTTACGCAGTGCACATACGGTGCATTTTTTTTACAAATAAGTTAAAATATCCACGCGTACGATTTTTACAGCGGATAGAAATAATTAAATGTGAATTTTTTTTTTTGTTGTTCATCGTATAGTTCGAATAAGTTACTGATTCTGAGCCACTCCTAAAAATTTGGCACCCCTTTGCAATATTTTATAATAATTAAATATTATAATTGCTGTTGTATTACAGAAAAGGATAATATTTTCATGTAGGTACATAAGAATATACATTTATTATAAATAAATAAATATTATTTAAATAAAGTTAAAAGAGATGGTGTAAAGCAAAGGGAAACTTCCCACATCATAAAAGACTCTAAAATAAAGAGAAAAATATAATAAAAGAAAATTATTCAATGAAAAATTGGATGTCATAAAGTGTTTAAAACAGTTGTTTTGGGTACGATTTTATAAATATAACTATGAAATAAGTAAATAAACAGAAACATATAATATAATTTTTATTTTTTATTATATGAATATTATACTTAACCAAAGTCGTTAGTCAACCTACCCAAAAAGTTTAAGGTCATACAACTGATTTTCAACTTCAAGTCCGATACTGATGACGACCTCCGTAGCCGAGAGGCGAGCATACCGGACTTGGTGTCGCTATCTCCGAGGTTCCGGGTTCGATTCCCGGTCAGGTCAATGTAGAAAAATAACTTTTCTATATTGTCTCGGGTCTGGGTGTTGTGGTACCGTCGGTGTTTCTGATTTCTGTAACACAAGTGCTTTGTCTACTTACCACCGGATCAGAGCAATGTATGTGATGTTGTCCAATATTTATTATTATTAATTTATTATTACTGATATTGTTTTCTTCAATATCAATTAAGAAAATTTGACGTTTTGTGGTAGGTTGACGATTATTTATTTACACGAAGCTAGCGCATCATTCCCGGGGCCACGAATGTCCATACTTTCATTATTTTTGCCATGTCAGGGCATAACCCTATACAAAAATAATACCGAAATAAAATCTCAACTTTTTCAAACATTATTTTATAAATATTTTATTTATGTATTTTACACAAATACCTTAAAGATAAACTAGTACTTACAGACAGTAGGTAGTGTATGTCATTGTCTTCTATGATACATCGCAATGCAACCTCCTATCGGTTAAACTTATGTAGGATGTAGGTAAGAAATGAAATTTAAAAATAACAAAACCACAGATTCTATCTATAGTCTATAGTTTGCGATACTAATTGATTTTTTTATAAGATTGCTAAAGAAAACTTAAAATAAAATACTTTTTCTTTATGAACATTATGTCTATTTAAAAAAAAAACGTTCTATAGGAAGATTGTGTTTATTTTCAGTTGTAACAGCCAGCTGGCTTCGTCCCTGCCGTGTGAAAAGGTTTTCATTTTTTACCAGTATCAGATGGGTATAATTTACAAGTAATAAAAAAGTTTTAATAAAAACATACTTACTCGAGTAACAATATTCATTTATCATTTCATATTTACAATAATTATGATTTTTGCTCTTCAATTATAATACCTACATTAACAATAGTAGAGATAACTATATCGACAGAATGAAGTGATTTTATTTTAATAATATTGAATCTCCAGAGCTTATTAAAAAAATGAAAGCATCATGTATTGATTTGTAAATCAGAGAAATAAAAGACTTAGAGAGTGCGCACGGGAGACTTTTGTTGCTGCGACGTTTTTGTCTCTCATATCAAGTCCTCTGTTATGTATGGAGGTGCGCGCACGTTGCGACGCGACAACTGGGAGACATTTTTGTTCGCCGACCAGCACGGGTGACAAAATTGTGTCTTTGTTTTTTTTTAATACTGGGTTTAACGGCTCTGGGTTCTAGACCTCACAAATAAAAATAATTAAACAACATGTAAATCCAAATACTCAGTGTCTTGTTTTGGTGCTCAAACACAACTTTTTCTAAGACCATCGAAATTTCGAAATAAAAACCAATGTTTTTTAGTTAAATGAAAAACATTGGACAAAATTGTGTCTCTCCGCCAGTGTTGCCAGATTCATAGGTTAAGACTTATCCTAGTTTTACTGCAAAATTATCGTGTTAACGCATCCCCAGTTAACAAAATTACTGTATTTGTAATTACCAAATCTAGATTTTACTAGTAAACGAACAGAATATACGGCTCAAAAGTTTAAATCTTGTTACTTGTTTACTTTTTAAAATTACAAGTTTTTGTTAACTAAATTACTGCAGTACTTACTGCACAAGCATCGAGCATATACCCTAAAGAGCAGCAATACGAACCATCTTTCTCCGAAACTAGTAAGTGATTTTTCACTTACATTTAGTATGAGATGACAACTCCTATTAACTCTCGCTTAAATAAAAAAGTACAGATACAAATTTAAAAATATTTTTTACGCTAAAATTCTATCTCTTTCGTAGTGCAAAGAAATTATATTTACTATCCTGCTGTCAGAGTCAAAGTTGTCCAAATAAAGGTAAAATGTATTCAAATACACAGATTAAAATTTCATAAAATTATCTTTTACCTAACTGAGCAAAATGTCACGGATTTTCGTAGATTTATCGTGCGATACATTATTATTTTTTCTATTGCATTACATTCCAAAATATCGTGAATCTAGCTTATTTATCCCACGTCTGGCAGCAATGATCTCCATGTATTCTACATTCAAGCGAATGACGCTTCGAATTAAAAAAAAGTTTCGTCTCTGTCTACTTCGTGCTCGCACCCCTCTTTAGAGACGCGACGCGACAGAGACAAAAACTTTTTTGTCGCAGCGACAAGTCTCCCGTGCGCGCACTCTCTTCTGATGGCAGCATTAAATGGGGGGTCTGGTATGTAGTTTCGAACGACGCTGTAGCGACACACACGCTGTGACGAAAAATTTTCAGCGTGGTACGCTGGAGCGAAAAATCATTTACGCGAAACCCACTCGGTCGAATGACACCGCAGGCAGTGACAAACATTATAGCGAAATATTATTGTAAATATATACTAGTTTGAAACTCAAAAAGGGGAATAAAACACCGAAAATCCAAGACCTATTTGTATCAACAAAAAGCAAAAGGTTATTATGAGTGTACTTACAAAATTATCATCCGTTTTTAACTAAATTTAAGGTTGTAAAAAACAATAATAAAATGAGCACTGTGGATTTTGTGCGAGCTACAGCATTAAATACCCGACTGTACTAACATTTTATCTTAACTGCTCGGATAATAATTTTGTACACTCAAAATACTTTTGCTTTTTGTTTATAAAAATGGGACTTGGATTCTCTGTTTTATTCCTCTTTTTGAGTTTCAAACTAGAATATATTTACAATAATATTTCGCCATAATGTTTGTCGCTGCGTCGTCATTCGATCGAGTGGGGTTTTGCTTTAATGATTTTTCGCTCCAGCGTACCACGCTGAAAACTTTTCGCCACAGCATGTGCGTCGCTACAGCGTCATTCGAAACTACATACCACAACACACACAAATGGGAAACTATTTATCCCTCCCGTCATCGACTGCGAAAATAGAGATTATTTTTTCATATCTGTTGCCGGCGGTGACAAAACCAACATTGACAACAGAACTGGAAGTAAGCAAAATGACCGTTCTGTTGATGCACAAATTCAATAGAAAAGAATTTTTTTTTTTATATCGATGTTGTTGGCCCCATGGAAAAAGTTTGATCAGCAAATTAGTCCCATCTAGATCGGACAGGGTCTTTAAACAACTATTATAAAACATATTTCTACAATTATCTTTTAGCATTAAAGGCAATAAAATCTTCGACCGCAGCTTTAGAGAGGCCACTTTGCACTTGGTCTTGTAGAATAGCTGCACCAGCGTTCCCCCAAACCCACATCACTCTGGTCGTGAAAGCGGTCACCATGTCTACCCGGGCGTCGTCGGGGATGTAGTACTCACTTTGCTTATGTCTTATGTTGTAGTAATATTTACATCCAGTTGTTTTTGAAATTTGTGACACCCATGGATCTGTAAAAAAAATACTTACTTACATAAATTGACTAATAAACATTTTATAAAAACAGCCATGTACAGACAACAGCACGTCAACCTACCACAAAGCGTCAAATTTTCTCAATTGATATTGATCTCTACATGTTGGACATAAAGTTGAAAATCAATTTAATGACCTTTAACTTTTTGGGTAGGTTGACCTGCCGTTGTCTGTACTAAAATAGACGTTATTCCTTCGCTTTGCAAAAAATACTTGCAAAATAAATGTTTTTAAATAAAAACCAAACACTGTAGGTATTCGCACAATTAAAAAGTTACAAAAATAGGGTATAAGAATGTATTTTCTTTAGGGCTGATTTTTCAACAGCCAGGTGACTTTTATTTGAAGAATAAGTTTGACATGTTGACAGTTTTCGTATAGAAAATGTGTCAAAGCGTCACTTTTATTCGTCGGGTAAAAGTTATCTGGCGATTGAAATATCAGCCCTTAATGTTTATAATTAGTTGTTAAATACTACATAACACGAAAGAAAATATACTTTTTACTAAAGTCAATTTTTAAATAATTAAAGATCCATTTTTTTACAATAACACGTTACTGGCTCTATTTTCAGGTTTTGTAAAAATATGTAAGAGGTAGGTATATGTCTGTGGTAATAAAAAGATGACAAAATAATGGTATCCATATTTGAATCATATGCATATTCCCTACTATTATTATTTGCAACTTTTTAGTATCTACCATTAATTTATCAACTGATGAGCTGTTGTCGTAATATAAAGCGTTGAACAGAAAGACTGCTGATCTTAAAAAATACCTTTTACGCTACCGTTAATAGATTCCTAACTTGTAATAACCGACCTTTTATTTCCTTCATAAACAGCAGAGATCCAACTTCATAAAACATTTCATTGCCATCAATCCTGTTCGGCGTACTAATAGTAACAGCCCTCTTTATTCTTTTCATAGCACGGTATTCCAATTTGTTCATAGCAGATGAAAATGTCTCCATATTAAACAGTCTTTTACACCTTATAGGAAGAGCTTGAGATCCATAAACAGGCTTGTTTAAAGCAGTGCAAAACAGATTACATTGGTTGATCCTGGAGAGATATCAACATCGAATTAAATACAAGACTTCATTTTATTTACTTGAGAAACTAATTAAACCTAGACATTAAATTTAATGCACGCACTTTTGAAGAACATCGGCACATTTAAAGTGAAGAATCTAAACGTTTTTAAATCTTGTAAACAGCATGCCTAAAATAATTATCGTCATCATCATAATTTCAGCCATAGGACGACTACTGCTGAACATAGGCCTCCCCAGTGACTTCCAGATTGGCCGGTTGAAAGCGGCCCGCATCCAGCGGCTTCCTGCAACCTTTACCAGGTCGTCTGTCCACCTTGTAGGTGGACGTCCTATGCAGCGCTTGCCGGTACGTGGCCTCCATTCCAGAACCTTTCTGCCCCATCGGCCGTCAGTTCTGCGTGATATGTGCCCCGACCACTGCCACCATAATTATCGACTATAGTTTATTTCATGCTTAGGAAAATTACTTAAGATCAATGTATGAAGAGCAAGAGTATGCTGAATGCAACAAATATCTTAAAATGGCTTTGCTGTAAAATTTCAAAAACTCAACAGTGCCCTTGTTCTAGCAAGGTGCCGTACGCCACTCTTACGGCCAATTTTTCAAACAACAGATAACTTCTTCTTTAGGGCCGAATTTTCAATAGTCAGATAACTTTTATCTGAAGAATAAGTTTGGCATTTTGACAGTTTTCGTATAGAAAATATGTCATAACGTCAATTTTATTCTTCGGATAAAAGTTATTTTGCATTTGAAAAATCGGCCATAATCTGGCAAAAACTCGTGTTATAAGTTATAACACAACTTTCTTCTTCTTTCTACATGGCGATGAATGTGACAAATAAAATTGACGCTTTGACACATTATCTATGCGAAAATTATACGAAAACTGACAAGATGTCAAAAGACTTCGAACTTTTTTGTATGGAGCCTGGCATACCTAAAGTTGCAAGTAACTAAAATTACGTTATTTTGGTGTACACCTATGAAACATTAATCGAAAGAGAAAATAATTACAAACAACAAATACTCAAAATTTCATAAATAATATACTTTGTTCAGAATTTCATTTTAATGATGTAAATAAAAATAAATATTACATATTCAAACTGAAATTCTGAACAAAGTAGCACAGTATCATTTAAAACATTCTGTTAAAGAGTTTTGGTTGTTTGTAATTATCTTCTCATTCGATTGGCTTATCTTTCATAGGTGTACACCAAAATACCGTAATTTTAGGTACTTGCACCTTTAGGTATGGCAATTAGGTTCGATGCCTTTTAATTATTAAGTAATCGGCCCTTAAAAAATATTACAATATTACGAACCTTTCTGTTAGAGGCAAATTCGATATGTCAACTCCGCCGAGCATCATTGCATCTATAATGTGTAATGCTTTGCTATATATTTGGTTATTTCCTTCCCCTCGGAATTCTTTCAATATCTAAAATAAAATATTAGTTAAACCTGACCTAAATGTAAGTTTTATTTATTTATTACTAGCTGTCCCGGCGATCTTCGTACCGCCTCTTTTTTGAGAATTTTTCAGATTTTTTATTAGTTATTCTGTTATTCGGGGCAGAGACAAATCTAACAAACCGAAAATGATAAAATTCGGTCCAGCCGTTCTTGACTTATAAATGGTGTAACTAACCCGACTTTCTTTTTTGTACAGTCTGTGGCCTAGAACCGGGGATAATATTCAAAATCTAGACTCTCTAGAGTGTTAGTATTTTGAAAAGATTCTGAAAAGATTTCATGCAGTCAACCAAAACCCATGCATTACACGCAATAAGAATTTAAAGTTACGATTCATAATCGATATAATATTGCAAAACAATATTATCGCTAACGTTGTCAATGTCGTGTCATAGAGACGTTCCGAGTAGCTCCGAATAAGTACGATGCAGATGAACTCAATCGATCGAGTTGAGCGGAACTATTGCATTGTTTACATTACATTGAATTTACGATTAAGTTTGTTAGAAAAAATCAAAAAGTAAAGTTTTAATTTAAATTAGTTGGGACTATAATGATTCAATTACTAATGACCTATAGACTCTCTGTTTTCAATATTATCCCCGGTTTTAGGCCACACACTGTATATAGATTATTATATTAAACTAGCTTTCGCCCGCAGGTTTGCCCGCGTGGAGTTCGATCTGTCACTTATAGGTTTTATCAACGACCCATGTCACTTCCCAGCTCAAAATAATCAAATAATACAATAATTCACATCAACGCCTTGCTCTTAAAGTAAAAGAAAGGGCGACGCTATCGCCGATGCATTATTTTAGAGTAAATTTTATTACCATAAAGAGGTTATGGAAAGTCACCTTAAAAGATAGACATTAATGCTACTACGGACTTTGTTTTCCGGACCTTTTAAATGGGAACAATTCCATCATACATGATTTTTGCGTAACTTTTCCCGTTTTTGCAATATTTTTCATTGATACTCCGCTCCTATTGGTTGTAGAGTGATGTAATATAGCCTAAAATCTTCCTTGATAAATGGACTATCCAACACAAAAAGATTTTTTCAATCCGAAACTACTGGTTTGAATTGAAAAAATCTGAGATTAGCGCGTTTAACCAAACAAACAAACTCTTCAGCTTTATAATGGGGACTATATTTCTTGTCACCAAAATTTATATTTGTTATCAAGTTGAATCACCTAATAAATAGATTGCCTATCGCCACGATATTTTCGTTCTCTAGATAAACAAAATTGTTCCCAGGTATGAATTACCAGATTATTGTTAATATATGTGTAAAATAAGAGATGGATTACCAATAAAATTGTAGTGCATTAGATGAATATAAACTTCGTTCTTATAATAATAGTTTTATTACTTAAATAATAGCCTTGTCCTCAGAATGGTAGATCTGTCACCAAATAAATCGATTATCGATCCCGGACTGCGACTCCTTTTTATTTGTTATTTTGTCACCAATACAGTAGTTACATTTTGTTTCGTTCAGTTATTATAATAATAGTATTCGTTACCAATTAATAGATCAATTTATAATTTTAATGAAAATATGTTCAAAGAGGCGGAGACAAATTGGTGCGCTTTTAAAAATTTTACAATCCGGCCTCAACGATGGGTCGTGAAGCAAACATATTAACGGATTAGCCATACGCTTAAAGCTGCCCAACCCCCCACCAGAAGCAAAAAATTTGCTTATCGGTCAAAAACGAAACCCTTCAAAATCCAAACCAGCGCTGATTATTATTTTTAACAAAAAATATTGATTATTTTGACTTTAAATAAGTGTTTTATTTACTATTCTGCTAGAAATTTTATTTTAAATATATTTTACTACCTGTGGAAATTAAGATTTTTGGGGGAGGCATATGTCCAGTTAAGTAGTAGGCTCTTTTGGTTGAAACGATGATGACGACAACCCAACAATTTTTTTTGGAACTTTATGAAATTTTTTAGTGACATAATATATGATTTATTGGTGATCTCTTTAAATTAGTTTGCCTAAATACTTATTAGGAAAACCTATTATAATACTTACAAAAACATTTATTTGGTACTAGACCCTATATCTCCATGATTTTAAGTGAGTTATAGTGGAATTGATTTTATATTGTTTCATCATCATCATCTCAGCCATTGGACCGCCACTGCTGAACACAGGCCTCCCCCAATGATTTTCATCGGGGGGGATTGCCAATACTCGCCACGCTTGGCAGGCGGGTTAGCGAGCGCAGTTTTTTATAAGATTTCGCACGCAGACGCTGCTGCCCGTCTCGTGCTACAGGAATTAGTCGCCTTTTACGACACACCTCCTGTTGGCGGTGGGGAAGTGTATTCTTTACGGCCGTCCCCACACGGCACTTATATTGTTATTATATTGTTTGGTTACATTTTGGTGACAAATCTACTATTTTGCGGGAAAACCCTATTATTTAAGAAACACAAAACTAGTTAAATTGGCGATAGCTTAAATGATACCCCTTTATAATTATTATAGGTATAGAAGTACAGATTGTGTGAACTTAAAAACGGTCTGGTGAACTGAAAACATTTTTGGTGCTGATTTTTTTATAATTGTAATTATAATTTCTCTATCTAAATAATTGTTTATTAAAAACAAGTGCACCTTAAACTAAGCCGCAACGTATGAAGATAATAAATTTTGTGTGTCCGGCTGGCAGCCTTTTTACTTCGTAAATCGAATTAAATTAGAAATATCAAGCTCCATAAACAACGCTTTTTATCAGGTTTTGTTAGGGTACTAAAATTAGGCATTAAGTAAGACATTCTTACCCAAGTGCCATTAAAACACTTTTCAAAGTTGTAATAAAAAAGACAGAAGTTATGAGAGGTTTTTTTTCATCTCCAAAATAACAGCCATGCTCTTTAATAGCGTTCTTGTCGTAATGAGTTAGTGTTTTATTATTATGATATGCGTAGGATAGTTTTTCTTTGTCCAGTGTTACTACTTTTTATAAACAAGGTCTGCTGTTTGTTTTTCATTTACAGTATACAGCATGAATAACTGAATTACTAACTTTTTAATTTAATAAGATTAGCTACCATTTACGGGTTTTTGGCATATAATAGTCAAAACGCTTGTTTAAAAATTTTCAATAATTTAAACTAATAAAAAATCACATTTACAATAAAACCAGAAAAAAATACCAAGATAAGTCAATTATTTTTAAATGTTTTACTATTTATAAGTGCACTAGCTTTTGCCCGCGACTTCGCCTGCGTTGACTTTACCCGAATAAAAGTATCCTACTTATGTGTTAATACAGGCCATCGTCTATCTCTTTGCCAAATTTAATTAAAATCTGTTAAGTATTTTTTGCGTAAAGGACAACAAACATCCATACATACAAACTTTTGCGTTTATAATATTCGTAAGGATATCAAACCCGACAACCAGTCCAAATAATTATTTCTAAATTAAATACCTAGGTCAAGCTCGAAATCAGTCATGGTGTTAAAAATAACTTAAAATAAGTGGTCAAAATACGCCTGTTTTTATTCGAACGACCTGTATATCGAAAACTAAAGCTGATGGAGAGAAACTGAGAATATAATCGAAATCAAAATTTCAGTAAATTATACAACAGACAAAAAGGTCAGTATTTATGATCAACTTTAATTATTTTACAATTAAAATTATTTCGTTTTAAGTTTAAACTCACATGTGCTTAGGCTAAGTAGATGTCATTTGTTAGTTGACGTAAATTTTAACTCGTATGGTAAGGTAAAAAACTACTTAAAATCTGTTAAGATTCAAATATAATAATAATATATGCCTACTTCATGTTAATAGCAACACTTGATGTTAGGAAAAAAGAATGTGCATTGTGCATGTGAAGCTAACATTCAAGTTTGTTGGTCTAAACAAATTAATTAAATAAAATAACATATTCTTACTTCAGCATAGATTAACGTTTTAGCAGGAAGAGTCAGTTGTAAGTCAACTACGATTTTCCACACACTGCCTTCCAATTGGTGCACATGTTTACCTCCACAACCTGAAAACAGTTTATTATTTAATCAGTTTATTTACATAATCTCTAAAAAAAAAAACAAGTCACAAGTATGTTTTATAGTTCATGCACACCGCATTTAGGTATTTTTACACACAAAACCATGTTATAATAGCGAACTAAAAAGTTAGAAATGAATTTATAAAGCCGGGGCTCCTTTTATGAACAATCCGCCCCCGACTTTAGTAATAACTCATATACTGAAGTCGAAGGCGACTGCAAACAATTTCTGACTGTATTTACAATTTATTTCTAACTTTTAAGTTCGCTATTATTAACGGCAGTCGTGATTTTGTTATTATTATTTTAGTGGCGCTACGTTTAGCAAACATGGAAACATAAGTAAGATTGAGCAATTTTCTATTGTCTTTCTTTATTTTAGATGTTGCCCAGTAACAATTTAAAAAGTTGCTTGTCACAACATACAGGGCCGGATTTAGGGCAGGGCAACAGGGGCTCTAACCCGGGGCCCCCACAAAGAAGGGGCCTCCACAAATCAACAATCCGTTTTTTTAGATAAGAAAAAATAAAAAATACATCCTTTGTGTGTCTATCAAAGATTAAAAACTATGTAAATCGTTTTTTTTTTCATCTGTTCCAAAAAAATTCGACGCTTTCGCTACTTAGATGCCCCAGGGCCTCCACACTTTAAAATCCGGCTCTGGCAATATAACAATAAGTCAATAACAGTTACAATAATGAGGCCTTTAGAAAGTTATTTTGAAATATTATTCGGATATTTTTGCTAGCAACAATACTAACCAATAAAGATTTTTAAGTCTGGACTGTTTTCTTTTGCGCTACTCAAAAACATAAAATGCCAATCATATACTTGTTTGAATGCTTCTAGATCGGAGGGCTTTTGTATGAAGTGAGGTTGTTTATTCAGTATAGACGTTTTAAATTCATGAGGACTGCTGGACTGCGGGGGCTTCTTTTCCAATAACGACAATATACTTTTTAAAGTATCATCTGGTCCATGTCGGTCTGGTTGCGTCCTCACCTTGTCCGGAAGCTAAAATTTAATATTACATGTATAAATTTTGATATAATAAAGATTTACTTTCACATTTAAAAAGTATTTCAAAAATTTACCTGCCAAAGTTTCAAACATTGCTCTTTCATTTGAGCCTGGCTAGTTTCCTTTAAATTTTTGTCCTTGCTGAATGCAGCTATTTTGAGTAAATTTTTAATTTGTGCTTCACCTAAGCTACAAGTACAATGTATAAATGTCATTTAAATTTATTGGTATTAATAAAAAGGTAAATCATGAAATACGTACACACAGTTACTTTTATATATGTATTCAAAGAACTTTGTGTCCTCGTGAATAACACTTAAGGGGACAAGCTCAGTTATATCATCATCATTATCAAGTCCATCATATAGAATGGAATTGACATTGTAAAGATGTCGCTCTGCAGACTCAGTGCCCAATCTTTTCCATTTACAAATAAGGTATCTCTCAGAGTTCGCCGGCCTTGATGTAACGGGTTTGTGAATACACACTGGAATAAATAACGTAATAAAATTACAAACATGTTTTGGAGTATGACAATACCAATAGAATCGTCTTTGAGTTTTACCTTGATCAAAACATCTATACATAATGTAAATGAGACCGACACTAAACATAGTGAAAACATCAAATAACTTGACAACAAAATGTCCCCTAGTCCTTACAAGCATAAGCGCTGCTAAGCACTGGCATAAATATAGCTGCTTTGATAGTATCTCCTGGATATTTTCTTGGCCCTCCACAGAGAAACCCTGTTGACAAATTTTATAAAAACTGTTAACACCTAAGGATATTGATATCAACTCTACTTATACGTTCCTATGTATTATCAGGGGGGTGTCACTCCGCAGTTTAGGTATATTCGGCCAGCGCGCCGTCCGAAGCGGCGTATGGCATAGGGCTGTCGCTCTCAGCTCGCACGACAGTCACGGTCACGTCGCGCTCGCGCATACTTGAAAATATTTTTTTGCTTTTCGACAGAAGCAATGTCTTCTAAGCCTAAACGTCAATATAATCCGTATAAAAGATATTGCTGGGTTTACGGATGTCTGAATAAAATGAAAAGTGAATCAGAACTAACATTTTAAACCTGGAAAAAAATCTGTAAGGGCGTGCCCCTTACATAAAAATATTAGTGCTGAAGTTAAGTTCGTTGTCGCGATTACTCTGCGAGTTAATCGGGTTAAGTTAATACCGTTATGTTTGTTAAGTAAGGTGAGTTGCTTCTAGTAAAAGAACATTGAACTAGTAAAAACACTGTAATTAAGTAGTACAATAATTCTTATGCTTAGATGTTATATTACTACGCGTTAGAGAACAACTGGCAGCGTGTCGGTCTACATGACGATTCGCGAAGCACGTAAAATGCTTACAGATACATTTAATTAGGCTAACTTATTGCTCAACGTTCAATGTGCGATTGCTAACCGTACAAAATCAATCAAACAATACTTAAAAGTTAAGCAATTGTAAGATAATTTTATAATAACACATTTTATTTCTTTACTTATTTTTATTTTATTTTGTTAGAAATACCCAGTTAATCCCGTGGGAATCGAACACACGACATTTAAATGGAATTTTTATGTTTACAGAATCAACGTTTGTAATGCTTAATTTACTGATTTATCTTAAAACTAATAAAGGTACAAAAACTTCTCAAGTGACAACCCCGTGGCGTCGTTCGCAGCTCGGTCATAAAACTGGGGCGCGCAAAGAAAATTCACAGTTCGCGCGCAGTAATAAGTTTCAATTTTGCTTGCAGGCAGGCAGCTCTGACGAGTCTAGGTATATTTTTATACCTAAGCCTGACTTTTGTTAGGGAGTGAATCTTCTGTACGGTAGTAGGTACTATTAGGTATTCTGTGGTATTATGATATTACAGTACCTAACCGTAACGTTGTCTATTGAAACCTTAAGTTTACATCAAAGTCCCACTCCGCAAGACATTTCCTGTATATTCAGATCTATCCGTCTTTCTCACTTAGGATGCTGGCATTAGTGAGAGAGACAGATAGAGCCGCATTATGTGGGTTTTGTTTGTTAAGTTTTGCGTACTTAAAAACGCTCAGCACGGGCTTCTTTGAATGAATGAATACCTAAAGTTCATTTGGCACATTAAAAAAGAATACAAGATACGAGACAAGGTACGAGGCACGGGAGTCTAAGACGCTGCGGAGACGACGGGGCGTGGCGGGCTAAACAATTTCGCTGCAAACGATAGATCAAAGAGAATAACGCACACACACAAAATACTGATAACGCACACAGCGGTCAAAAAAGACCGCGCCGCCAGTGCCCACGCAGGGCGGCTAGCTTAGTCCGCGCCGCGCGCTCTACTAGAATGGTCGTCCTGAACTGACCGTCGTGTGCGTTAAGTACGCAGCGCGGGCAGCCGCGGGCATCGACGGGCAGCCGCGGGCATCGACGGGCAGACGCGGTCTTTATTGCTTCGCTTCTTCAAAAAACCGCCCCGCCCCATCGTCTGCGCAGCGCCTAATGAGTTATTGTGATTGGTTTATCAGTCATTGCTCAAAGATTTACTGTTATTGAAGAACATTTATAGTTGACACAGATGAAGTTCATTTAATTTAGTAAGGAATCTGATTTCTTTATCTGTTTTCTTGGCTAAACATTTTTTTTTTTTGCAGAAAACTGCTCATAATTATAAGTCCTTAATTTAATTTTCTTAATGGACTTTTGCTTACATTTATGATCTAAAATAAACGAGTTCAGCCATATTATGCAAACAAATATTATTTTATACTTACACCATCAGCCATAAGGAAATGTACACCTTTGTCGTTAGTTTGTTTTAATACATAATCCTTTAATGATGTCAAATTTTCCGGATCAAATATGTTGCCATCGTTTTTTATGCCGTAATATGCATCAAAAGTTTCAGGTGTCCCAGCATAGAAATTTGATAGTTTAAAATCACAAGGTCCTTTTAAGGTAAATCCAAAGCCTAAAAGATTCAAAGAATATTTGTTTGTAAGTAATAAAAATTAAGGTATCAAAACAGTTTAAGCTTTTTAATTGTATGTAACCAACCTTTAGATTTCCATCCTCTCCTGTATAAAACATATTCAGAGAAACCTCCGGGCCCAGCACACACATCCGCAAAATACAGTATTTCTTTCTTATCTATTGCACTGGCTCCATCTGGAGTTTTTGGCTTAGTAAACATAAAATCAAAAACAGCGTCAATATTCGCCATTTTTACTGCTGCCCGATTTAGGAATATAACTGAACCAATAGTTTCGTAGGGATTGCTTCGAAATCGAGCGTGTCTTAAATCTTCATCATACAAGGTATCAAAAATAGTCTGAAAAAGATGTATCATTATATTCATTAAGTAGTTATTTTTGGAAACATAGTTATATTGAGATACAGTTATAAACTTAAAATAAAAACTTTAATCAGTGATCCACTTGTAGCATTTACAGACAAATGTATCGATCGACTAAGTAAAAAAATTACTAATTAATTAAGTCTGATAATGCACCATGGACATTTAATTTTTTTTTTATCAGCGTCATAATTATAGACTTGAAACAAATTAAGTCGGATTTTTAATTAGGTTTAAAACAAATGGTTTTTAACTACATTTTTTTGTTTATCCAATTTGTTAATGTAGTTTTCTAACATAGGCAACCCTACCCTACCAACTCATTGTGTTCATGATGAATGGGCAGAGGCGGATTATCCTTAAAAATAAAATCCGGAAAAATAAATGAAATATGTATAATATAGCATATAATTAATTGCTGATAAATTAATATGCTATATAGCATAAAATAAAATTGTGCTGCATGGTTTTTATACATTCTGCGTGCCGCTGCTGCTGCATATTGCAGTAGCCGCGCCGTTGGACTCGTAAAAATGCCTAATATCTTTGAGGAACACCAAATCCAGAGATTTGTTGATCATCACTTGTAGTATTTCCTATTCTTACACATTGGCTCCGATCATGCAAGTAGTCCAAAAGGAGTTGTAGCTGTGTTCCTCTTACACCCAGTGCCTCCAGTTTATTTAAAAGTAGAGGAACGGATACCGTATCAAAGACTTTTGCCAAGTCTAGGAAAACTCCTAAGGTTTCCCCTGCCAAGTCCATGAGCGACAAATTCCGTCAAACTGTGTACTGCATCTGCCGTGGATAACTTGGCTCTAAAGCCAAATTGCATGGGTGAAAGATAACCATGCTTTTCTAAATAGTTCACTAGTCTATTGTTAATAATCTTTTCTAAGATTTTAGACATTGAAGGGAGTAGTGATATAGGTCTATAGTTGGTAACTATGTGTTTACATCCAGACATATGAATAGGGATTACTACAGCTTTTTTTAGGCATTTAGGAAAAATACCTTTCGTAAGGCAAATTTGAAATATATGAGTAAGGGGAGGTACTAAAATATGCCTGAACCGTTTGATGATCTTATTGCTTATGCTGTCCCAACCAGCCGCACACTCATCTTTCAAACCCAAAATTATTTAGGTCTAAATATGAAATTACTTGGGTAAAAAGGACTTTCGGTTTGGATTTTGGCGGAGCTGAGTGTACTTGTGTTGTGCATTCGTTTTGCCTCTTTGAATTCAGGGTAACGTTGCCATATAATATCTATTTACTACTAGAAATGTATCTTTTATAAAGAGTTATATTTCTTTATGGAACTTTTGTCTTTTTCTGCTTTATTAAGTTTTTTCGTGTAAGTAAGTACGTCTGTAAGACTTTCAGTCTTACCAGATTCCCGAGTGGGTTCCAGATGCTACCATAACTAGGGAATGGGTTCACAAAATGGACCAAAACTAGAAGAGGCATCTAAGTTCTTTGACAATGGTCTCCACTTGGAGCCTTGGGACTTTGGACGGCAGAAATATGAATAGCCCTAAAGTTTTCCGATGTTATCTTTTGCTTTGGCCGGTCTTAGACTCACTTGTATAACCTTTTCGAATCGAGATTTAACGTAAAATTTATTGTTGCATTTTTAGTTGGCTCAGTTGCATAGGCTGTGCATTCACATCACGTTGCATCATCACGGGATGAATGGCGATGTAATTAGGCCGAAAATTTTATAAAATAGTGTATAGTCTTGGTTTGTCGAGAGAGGCTAAATCAAAAAATAATATTTTTCACCACTTTACTTATTTATAATAAAATACTTTTAAATTTTTAAAACCCAAAAAAAATTCGCGCTCGCAACACTCGCGCTGATTGCAATTAACAGACTGAATTGTATTCGGAAATGCGATGATTACCGATGTGCAATATTTACCGCCAGGCACTGTACCTAGTTATTTTTAATATAGGGGCGCCGATGAGATGCTTGCCCGTAGCTCTCAACGTTTAATCCGCCTCTGTGAATTGGGAAGCACAGGCAAAGCTAATCTCAAAATAATGGCGCGTGTTTGGTCTTGTCAACCATTGTCAAGTCAACTAGTGTCCACGTAAATGGCAACGTGTGATTTTTTATGCTTGCTAGTATGACCGTACACCGTGATTCGACATCAAGCGTCCGTAAGAACATGTTAGGTATTAACAATACAATCAAATAAACTCATATTCGACCACTAATAGAATACTAATAGACCACTCGGTCTATTCGTAAGAACCATTAGGTAATCTGTGCCTCTATTCAATACATCATTCAGAAATTTATTTAATTTTTCCTAACTGCGCCAGAAGGAGGGCCTCCGACTGCGTTTGTAAACAACAATGTCGATCAAAATCTTTCTACAAAAAACATTTTTTTTAAATCTTTTTTATAAATAATTACTTATTTAAGTTGTAAAATGTTGAGTTTACAACATTTCAGGGCGAGTTCTTTTTTTAAATTCTTACTTAGGTCTTACCTTAGATTCTAAGACACCTTTTAATATATGTGGCGCCACAAAAAGGGTTTCATCGTCTATAGTTAGTTTTTTATGACCCTTTTGAAGCCATTCATCTAACTGATCGCCTAGTAATGGTTCTTCTGGAGCAGATGGGATCCATTTCTGAAATGAATGAATTCTTGATAAATTCATATTGTTATTGAATGTACATCATCATCATTACCAATCATACTTGTTTTACTTACCGGCTCTTCTTTGGCGTCTGCTTTCAAATCATCTGGGGACCATTTAAAGTCTGCAGGAACTTCACCAAGTACAGATGGTTTCAGACCCAATCCTCTCCGGCCTTTTTGTGTTGACGCCTCAACTGGTTCTATACGACCATGTTCATGTTTACCCAAACCCTTTCCAGGTTTATAGCCCATACTACTCATCATACGTTTAGATTTTTCGGAATAATCCATACTGAAAGCACTGTCTATTTCATTTTCTTTAGTTAGATTTCTATTATAAAATGTACTATCATTTGTATCTTGAAAGCTTGGCCTCATTGACGTTTCTCCATGATCTGTATCATTGTCATCGAATCCTGGACGATAGTCATCATAATGATCATTTGGTGATGAGCAATTTTCACTCAGACTGCTCCTGTTTAACCGTGCACTTTCTTGAGAACTTTGCTCTGCATAACTTGACTTGAGGCCAGAGTGTTGACCTTGACCCTCTCCTGCATATTCCCTAGTAGGTGTTTCTGCAGCAGATTCATCATCCGACTCTGGTAAACCTGTAAAAAAAAACCGAGCCCGTGCCAGACAAGAAAAATTATGTAACTAGCTTTTGCCCACAACTTAGTCTGCAAAGACTTGTCTTCAGAATAATGGTCCCTTTTTAGTCCCACGAATTTCCCGTAACCACCGTGACAGTTTCTCAGACTAGGAGAAAGCTCAGGTGCTGCAAGTTCCATATTTATTACATAAGTAATATAATAAGGAATATTGTTGGCTCCAACACTAATCCCTGGAGACCATTGATTGTGAGGTCATCCCAGCTCATAAGCCGTCTTATGTTGCCGCTTTTATATTAGTATGAAATAAACAATGTAAAAATACAATACATTCTACAAACCTGAGCCTTGTGATGTTGTAGATGAAGCTCCAAAAGTATCTGTTCGCAAGCGTTTAGCAGGAACTGGAGCAAAGTCTTCTCCACTGGAGTCTTCATCACCGGATGGGTCTAGTAATATTAAAAATCACATTTTAATTATGATAAATTTAACAAGATTATTTATATTACTGAACAATTAAGTATATTATAGTATATTTTTAAAAGTCGCTATATATAAACACCCATAGATTAACTCTACAAAATATGAAGCTGAGATCTGCCAAGATTTGGTACTTGTAGAGCATGTTAGATATTGTCCCATAGTTTTTTTAAAAATTTCTTTTTCCCAGTAAAATATAATATTTATAAAAAAAATGCCGTAATAACATCCGATTGCCTTAATTGGGGCTATCGATTCGCATAAAGAAAATAATTATATATAACAAAAAAATCCAACCTAAATATATATTTATATGAACCCTCATATATACTTACTCTGGCCATAAATGCTGTTACAATTAAAAATAAACAAAATATTAGCACCTAGAACCATGTCGCGTGTTTTAAAAGATGGCTTAGGACTTGCAGCCTATATGAGACGTACTGGTCATTTCTTAACTGATAATTTAAAAAAGAATAGGGTGGTAAAATCGAAACAACTACTGAAGCGGTACGCTAAGGGAGGTCACAGAAATGTTTTGTTTACGGATGAGAGATTTTTTACAATAGAGCAATATTTTAACAAACAAAATGACCGTATTTATACTTAAAGCTCTAAAGAAGCTTCCCAATTAGTCGACAGAGTGCAACGTGGGCACTATTCGACTGCAGTGATGGTTTGGTGGGGTATTAGTTATGAAGGAGTGACTGAGCCATACTTTTGTGAAAAAGGTATCACAACATCGGCACAAGTGTATCAAGATACCATTCTTGAGAAGTTAGTGAAGCCCCTTAACAACACCATGTTCAATTCTTCTTCTTCAAAACTTCTATTTCTGGTATTTTTAATTGTTCTATATTTATGTATTAAACTAACACACTGTAAAAGTAATAAATGTTATTTGCAACATATTTTTTTGTTTTTGTTTTTTCAGTATTTATGGCAAGACTATGTCGTGGCCAGATCGGAAAATTGATCATTTTATGATGTTACCAATCGTTTCATAAAATAGTGGTATTTCATGATATAGAACAGAACCCGCTGCCTACATTATGATGTGGACTGGCCAGATCAATGAATACTTAGCGTTTGACGTAATAAACAGCTAAACGCACAACTACTTCATGAAATGGTCAAACATTATGATCATATCGTAAAATCGTTACATTTCCCGCCGGTAGAGGTGCTAATGTAGCTTTGTTTTTGTGATGAATTATGGCGGCAGACGAATATATTATTCTAAAAGTGAATTATAATGTGTAAATCGAAGGTGAAAGTGCAGTGGAATATTGTTACGACCCCAGGCTAGGCAATTTTTATAAAAGTCACTCAAAAAACGAGCGCAACGTCAAAAAATCAAGGAGTTCGGATCGTACTTTGAGAGGTTAGTTAGGTTAATTAGCTATTCAAATGTTTTTATTTATTACTTTTGATTAAAAACGGCAACTATTTAAAATGTTCAATTTAGGTACATTACAAATATTAAACAAATTCACGTAACTTGTTAACGTATTTTTATTTTAATCATATCATTAAAATTAGAGCCAAACGTAGATTGACATTTATTCGAATGTTGACGTAACGATATGGTGAGTTTTAGTTGGTCATATCATGAAATACTACTATTTTATGAAATGATCAATCACATCATAAATTGGTCAATTTTACGATCTGGCTACGTATTTCAAAAATTGATTTCGGATTTGCGGACATTGGACTACCTAGCCCTAATTATAATTGTAAATAAACTGTTTTAAACCAAAATCCGTGGTTTAAAACCTGTTTTCAACCTGTTTCAAATGATATAACGGATTTTAAAACAACTTTTTTTTTCTTTTTACGTGGCCAGATAAGGAAGTAAGTGCAATTAGATCACTTTGTTTCAAACAAAGTGTGCATTCTTATTCTTTCTTTTGTGCATTCTTATTGAAAAATCGATTTAAACTATTATGTATAAATGTGGTTCTAAACGTTTTAAAACCGAACGGTTTAAAACATTTAACATGTTTGGCATCGATGGTCCTAATACAGTATCACATCCCGTGTATAATCATTGTCTCAACAGCTATCGTTTGTCAAGTGCACAAGCTTAAAGTTGACTGTTTGCGCGAAAAATTTATTATTGGCTAACATACGTGAGTTTGTGTACTACTAAAATATTTATTTTGAAAGTGTAATGATAAAAACAATTGAACTGTATTATGTCGGTGACTAAGCAAGGTTTGTAAATTATTCCGTAGCCAAATGGCAAAAAACGGTACCCTTATGGATTCGTCATGTCTGTCTGTCTGTCCGTCCGTATTCCGTATGTCACAGCCCCTTTTTTCCGAAACTGTTGAAACTTGGTAAGTAGATGTATTCTGTGAACCGTATTAAGATTTTTACACAAAAATAGAAAAAAAAAACAATAAATACTAAAACTAAAAAAAAATTTTCATCAAACCCATACGTGTAGGATATCTATGGATAGGTCTTCAAAAACGATATTGAGGTTTCTGATAAAAAAAAAATCTAAACTGAATAGTTTGTGCGAGAGACAGTTCTAAAGTAGTAAAATGTGTTCCCCCCCCCCCGCCCCCTGTATCTTCTATAATAAGAGAATAAAAAAACTAAAAAAGAATATATGATGTACATTACCATGCAAACTTCCACCGAAATTTTTTTGAACGAGATCTAGTAAGTAGTTTTTTTTTAATACGTCATATAATAATACAATAGTAAACCGCAATTTACCTTCCATACAATCAAACACTATTATTAAAACATCGATCAAAGTTACAACGAACTACAAGAACTCTTATATCATTATGTTACTTGCTGCTACGGAACCTTTTATGGACGAGTCCGACTCGCACTTGGCCGCTTTTAATTTTAATGTTAGTTCATTGGTTTCTGATAGATAGCATAACTGTACATAACGTAGGTACTCTAATACTATTATAGTATCTCTTTTGCGTTGCAAGTAATAACACTGTTTTATTACGTCGACGTAATAAAACAGTGTTATTACTTGCAACGCAATTGATATATCTGAAGATGGTGGGTGGGAGAATTCGTTATCAAAATAACAGTCTATACACTTTTCAACATAAAAAACTTATGACACATCACGTGACTTCCCTGTTGACACAAATAGTGATAGCCCTAACGAAATCCAGCCGATTCTTTTTGAAAATCGAGAAAGTTTATAAAGTTTAATTGATTTTTATTCAAATGAATTTAACAACAAATTAATTTAAAATAAGAGATATACTGCAATGTTCTACTGCCAGAGTGCCGGTACAGCTTTTTGAAAAGTATTTTTTCCTTTTTTTGGCATTTTACCAAATAAAAGCAAAACAATAATGAAAACTATACAAAAACAGTAACAAAAGTCAAAATAGGAACTGAAAAATAACGATAACACAAATAGCATACTAGGCAGACGCTCTCGTACTACTGGCGTCAACGCATAGGTATTCACAAGACGACCAAACCGATTCCTTGATTCAGTTCCAATTTTGTTTTGTCAATCCCTATAAGTAAGCGTTCTGTTTTACGCATCAAGTATTTGAAGGAAATTCTAGTAATTTATTTGTTAAATCATTAAGATAGATTTTTAGAGGCAAAGATTATTGTGTTTTTGCAATGATATAAATTAAACATTAAAAATAAATTTCATAAAATATTATCGTAAATAATATGAGTGAAACAGAAAATGCCAAGTATAAGTATCTTCTTATCTTGAAACCAGGGCCTGTAATTTTTTTAATTTTATCAGACCATTGTTTTCTTTGCCTTCCTCTTTTTCTTTTTATTTAGAATCTAGGAGTCCATTCTGTTATGTCATTTGTCAATTTGTTTTTATTTACTCTGAGCATAATTTGTCCTACCTACTGCCACTTAATAGTTTTTCTTTGGTCACAACATCTTCTATTTTCTTTGTCTTATGTCTGTGGCTCTTTTTCTCTCTTTTTATATAGCTCAATATGATCCTCTCCAAGGCTCTTTGACAAGTAATCAGTTTTTGGTCTTGTTTTTGTGTATTTGCCCAGGTCTGGCATACATAGGTTAGTATGGGTAATATACAGGTGTTGTATATTTTTCTTTTAATTCTGATGTTATAATGTTTGCCCTTCATTACTCCTTTAAGTGCCCAAAATCTCTATCAGATAATAATGTCATGTAAATTGTGTTTAGTCAAACAGTATGAATGTGGCATATAAGCAATTACATAGAAATTCTTAAATACACTTTCAGAGCTGCTCTCCACGGGCAACCTGCCATTCTGACGCCAACTGCGACCTGGCCGCCTAGTATACACAAACTCGTAAAACATTTCAGCCTACAAACAAATATGAGGCTTTGAATGTTGTACCGAGGAAATAAATCTTTAGAAATTTAAAATTAGTAAATGCTGTTTCTCTTTTTCCTACCTGACAGATTCATGACGCGAGCCTCAACGTATCAAAATAAGCCTGACGGGTAATACGACACTAAAACACAGTGATGATGAACGTGGTTACTTTATGAACAGACGCATTTTACGAAATTGTGTTGATGTCTCAATAAATGCTCACAAAAAATAAAGAAAATTTACAATAGAAATACTGAATTGAAACACGATACACTACGACAAAAATAACCGAATGACAATGACAGATTGTGTGCGTGACTGTGACAGAAATCGATTTGACATTTCGTTTAAAGTTGGTTAACCATTGTCCACAGATTATCACATCATAAAAAAAGCTCAATGTTGTCAGCTTTTTGCAGTCTAACCTTAATTAAGGTTAAAATTGATAAACGAACGTAAAGATAAGAATAAAAGAAATGCCCACTCCAAAAGGAAATCGTCGAAGATTCGGCCAATAGTGAATGGTTTGGACAGCTTTAATCGTAAACTCGCGATTACCCGAGTCTGGTCAATCATATGCCGAATGCCGAGTTCATTATCATTCGGCGCATCCCTTAGATGTCTCAGTCAGTAGCATGATGAATTTACTGTATGTAATGTAAGTGCTATATGTAATAAACATAGCGTAATGTAACGGAACGGACGACGCTTTTAGAATAACCACCAACAAATCGCTATAAAACGCTTTTACGATGTTTGTGTTATTAACAGGTATTTTTTCTAGCCAATAGAGACGGATTTTATTAATAAAAATATGTGGAACAACAGTTTTAACAATATTGTAATATTCATATACAAACACAAAAAATGCAATTTACCCTGAATTTAAAAAAAAAGGAAGGGACTCTTGATAGGTATTTACAGGTCGTCTCTATGGGTGGTATTTCCCCTGAACAAGACAAGAATAGACGAAGACGATTATTTTTCAATAGCATGGAGCTATTTTACGTTAGAGAATTAAGTTAGCACACGGACAGATTTCAGATTTGTGGAACATTGGACTTTTTTGTTACTTATCATTATTGTTTTTATGCCAATCGGTAAGTAAAATAAATACTAATTAGTTGAGGAGATACTTTTTTTTGTAAATACCTAGTCTTGCCTTAAATACTGAAACAAAGAAAAAAAAATCTATTTCAAATAACATTTAATACTTTTACAATGTGTTACTTTAATACATAAATATAAAACAATTTAAAATATTAAAAGCTTATTCGAAGTGGTCTCCATTGGCTGCAATAACGAGTACAGTCCTTTAAACGTTGAGGCCAGTTATCAATAGAAGCACGCACTCTTTCCATGGGAAAATTCTTCACAGCCAATCGTACGGATTGTTTTATGGACTCCAAATTATCATGGCGTTTAGAGCAAGCGTCTCACCAGCCTGCCCCTGTCCGCGTCCCCCAGTGCGATATCGTCAGCATACATCAGCAGCCATGGTGGCTGCTCATGTGAGTCTCTGATGCTGTCTGACATAACGTCTAATATCACACTGAACAGAAACGAACTGAGGATGGAACCCTGGCGTACTCCGACGGTGATGGGGAACGGTTTGGTGTCACCAACAGCGGTCCGAACTATAGAATCGGAACTGCGGTATATGTTTCGAATTATGTAAATATAAGGTCTAACAAAATCAACTACATTCCTTTTAATGGGGGTATCTGTACATCGAGCTGAGCAGGCTCACCAAATTTGAGCCAAAAATTCAGGCTAGTTACGGAGATATTGATCTTAACAATCTCATTCCGTAACTACGAAAATCTACACCCTTTACAGCTGTTTACTACTACATTGACACACTACGCACGCACACAATCAAACGTGACCCACACATGCACACACTCAAGATAACAGCGCGGTGCCACAGAATACCTAATAGTACTACCGGCGGTGCGGCGACGGTGACTCAGAAATACCAACATGAAAGAATTACCCTGATTTTAGGGTAAAATAAAGTTTGTGGGTTTTCTTTTATAAGGACTTTTTTTACTACGGATTGGAGTAGAATTATGTGTTTCGCAATTAGAGAATTAGGAATTAGGGGTTTTAATTGGTTGTTGATTTTTGCGGTCACGTAACCGAACCGACATCGAGAGAATCAAAAGTTGGCGGTACTTCATAATCGATCAAGATACTACGAACAGCTGACCGCAGAGTGCGTTGTTCGCGAACTGACCGGAGAGTGTGACTGTGTTGTTGTGACCTAATTTACGTAACAAAACTTCAACGACTCACTAGTTTTCGTAGTAACCAAGGCCGTATTCACATATCATTTTGAAAGAACGAAGATACCGCGGAGACAACGACAATTTCGATCAATGCTCTCGTCTATTCAGCTTCAATAAAAATGGCTGTACGACGTTACGTCTAACCGTTCCCAACTTCCCACCACGGCTGTAAACTCGTCGTGTAATGTGCTAATAAATTAAATTTTACAAACAAAACTACAATCGAGTTGTTTAAACTGAAAATAACAAGGTCATTAAAGTCTAATTTCTCGCCTTCTTTAATTCTACTTTATTTTTTAATTAATTTTGGGGGTAAAGTTATTTTGGAGTTAGCAAGACCAAGTTTCAAAGGTGGCCCCGACAAAAGTACCCCGCCGTGTTTGTCGGTATCTTGGATAGGGTGACAAGCATTTTGTTTAGCTAAGATAAGATCGTAGGTATTCGTAAGGAAATAAAACATTTTGCTATTTTAGGAACTGAAATACATTTTACTTATTATTTAAGTTTCAACATTTGAGATATTACTATTGTTTATAAGGAAAATTGTTGGAATAAAAAGGTTTTGCTATTTTGTAATTAATTCTTGACTAGTCGTCTAGATAATGAAATCGACACCGTAAAAGTTGATATTAACTTGACAAACCACGGGACAAACTCATTTCAAAAAATGCTTTAAAAGTTACCTAGAATTTAACTCTTAACCGGTCGCAATATTACAATGAGAAAAGTATTAAAATGTGATATTTGGTTCAATTAAACACGATTATAATTGTTTTGCTAAAAATAATTAAATAAAAAATGATATGGATTGTTTTAATAAACCTACTCAAACATTCGTGTAAAATCGTAATCCTAGTCCTAGATATTTATTTAACGTGGAAGCCCTACCGTACTCGCAAACTGCAGACTATGCCGCTCGAGCCGAAAGGCCGGTGTCGGGCACGTGTCGGGGTAAATCAAAGTGTGCATGCGGATAGATAGGGATGTGCCACATTTGTTCTGATTTCTAGGCTCATAGTTTTTTACGAGATCAGATCATTCATTCATTACATTACTAATTAAGATTTTATTTTTGTTTAAACTAAAATTTGATTTTATTTGATTTTAACTAAGTTATTGAGACGATAACAATGTTTTATGAGTTTCGAAAAATAGTCTTATCAGCGCATATTTCATATTAAGTGGTAAGTAAAACATGTTATTAGTGTTTTGATTTCTCTCGAAGTTGTTTCCTTTTTGCCACTTACAGTAACTCAAGTAAGTAGTTATGTGAATAAGCATTTTAAAAATACATTTTGGTAATTTTGCGACTGTCAGTTAAGAAATAACTGCTCGATAAAGTACGATATGTCCGAGTTTAAATGCTATGGCCTAGTTAGTTCGTTAAAAATATTTCTTAGTGACTTTTTAAATTCAGTCGTTGTATGTTTTATCAGTCTTTGTCTGTCTTAAACTGACACTTTAGAACATTTATTACCGGTTTGGACAAAATAATTTTACTCTAAAAACAAGAGTTACACCTAACTAGATTGGCGAGTTGAAAGCTAAGGTACAAAAAAAACTTGTGTCGCACTCACGATTTCGTTTAAGTAGTAGGTTACCTCGCCATAATACTTAATTAAATGCGAGGTGTCAGTTCCCAATTCACGATCAGTTATCCGGTATGTTTTAGTTTTTAGTATCCTTTAAATTATGATCCTATCTTAGGCGCATCCCTAGCTTGAGCCTTTTCGGCTTTTGCAGGACGACCGCCCGCCGGGCCCCCGCGCCGCGCAGTCTCTAATTCGCTTCCGTGCGGCGTGCGTGTGCGACGCCGCAACGGTGACAGTCCAGGGTTATGTGCTACCAGGATCGCAAATTTAATTTGTGCTAAAGCAGCGCGCCTTTACGCTGATATTAAGGGCGTTTTCGTGAGCGGTTCAGGGACTGGAGTGAGATTGTTTATGTCCGTCGGGGACCAGGGAAGGCCACGCCAGCCTGTTCAATAAGAAGACAGTGTGATGCAGATTTTTGATCGGCAACCCAATCGCAAGCGCGACTGATGCAGCGTCCGTCTTCGCCAAACGCTCATGGGCGCAGGCGTCATTATTGCGAATTCTGCGGCGGTCTCGCCGAGACAAGACGAGGGGCAGGCGCCTGTATCATTTTACACTAGTTCAAGAGCTGAAGCCGCATGACTTCACACTACGAGTCCAGTTTTGCAGAAGTCGCAGAAGCTGCAACATTCTCTGGACGGACGAGAGAAGCTTCACCAGTGGTTGGATGTTTAACCTCTACGCCGCGGCGCCTACTATTGGGCTGAACAGAACCCCCACCTAGTTCGGCCCGATCATTTTCAGACTAGATGTAGCAGTAGCCTGAACACTTGGGCTTCCATGTGTGGGGCTGAGTGTAGGACTTAGTGTATTGTGAAGGTGATTATAACATTGAAAGTGCGACACAACTACGACAGCGAATTTTATTGCAAACCGTGTAAACGCTATAAAACATAAAAAGTGCTTTAAAACATAAAAAGTGACAGAGACTGTTATTTCGCGTAAAAGTGCACGTCGCATTGCTGTGCAATGTTTTTTTGTAATGTGATTATGATCAATGTAATTTGTTGTAAAGATTGTAAACCTCTTAATGAACTTAAACACGCCAAGTAAGCGTAGATTGAGAGTAAGTGGTACCTACTTGATTGATTTGTTTGTTTAATTTTTTTGTTAGTCAGATAAATTATTTACCCGGCAGATAAATTATTTACTACGCTAACCTACTTGTTAGTCCAAAGCCTGTGTAAGTGTGATAGAGTCAGTCAGAGTCAGAATTAAATTAATAAATGTTTTAAAACAGCTTTATTTTCCTTTATTTCTATCCACCTTGCCATTCTGCTAGGAGTGATTCTAAAGAGCTTCGAGAGGTAAATAACGAATTACGTACAACAACAATTACAAGAAAGTAAGTAAATACCTACCTAGTTCCTACAACTAAGATTTAATCTAACTCATAAAACATAGAAATTATCTTTCCTTAGAGCCTTGAAGTAACAAAAAAACGATGTTGGTTATTAATTTAGTTGACATTGTTTGTTTTGTTTGTTATCGAATACATTATTATCATGAAAGTGCATTCTACACACACTAGTGTACTAACATGTGTGTATGATGCTATTCTTCGTTGCAATTGATCTGTGATTGGTCGAAAAAGCCTAGCTGTGCCACTCGACCAATCGCAGATCAGCTGGTTTGACAAGGGTGATGCACACAACGATCTTTGTTAATAAAATGCTGGTGTGCGCTGTGTACTTACACACCATCTGTGAACTACAGTTTGCATGAGTAAGAAAAGATACAGAGTGTTTCATTTTTGACTGCGTTTTAATTTATTTATTTTGTTAGAAAACATAACTTTTAAAAATGACTATAAAACAATACCTTATTTTTTGTCATCGCATTCAGTATGATGTATAGATACCCCCCTTTAAAGGAACGCAGTTGATTTTGTTAGACCTTGTATATGCCTCGGGGACCCCTTTGGATCTCAGTGCCCACCAGATCACCACTCGAGGGACACAGTCGAAAGCCTTCTGCAGATCAAGAAAGAGCAAGTGCAGAGGCGTGTTCTTCGTCCTGTATCTCTCCATGACGGTCGTTAGGGTGAAAACATGGTCCAGTCCCGTTGCCAGGACGAAACCCATATTGACACTCTGAGACATCACACTCCTGTGGGATCCGGGAGTCCACAATCCGCTAAAAGAGCTTCATGGTGTGTGACATGACCTTTATACCTACCGCGGTAGTTGCCGCACTCTTGCACCGATCCCTTGCCTTTGAAGACCGGAGTAATAATACTCATTCTCCATTGGTTCGGGATTAGCCCGCTTAAGAGTAGGCGGTTGTAAAGGTAGGTTAAGATGTCCACATCAAGAGGGCCCATCGCCTTCCAGGCTTCGATTGGGACTCCATCGGCTCCGACAGCTTTACGATTCTTCATGCGGCGAAGAGCGAACTGGATTTCTTCAGGCGTTACCGGTGGTACTAGTCCCTGATTCGGAGGGAGGTCCGGTGGCTGCAACTCTTTGTGCTGCTTATTCAGCAGCTCATGGAAATAAGAGCGCCATCTCTCCTTCACCGCAAGGTCTTCGCATAACAGGGGCAACCTGTTATGCGAAGACCAGGGTCTTTAACACAGCAACACTGTGATTTTTCTTATGTTACCGCAGCAAAATCAGTTTTTCCTGAATTACGTTGGAACTACTGTGCACACAAATTTTGCTATAAGGTGAGGGGGACGAATTGCGCCATTCTTTTTTGATAGTTTAATTTTCGTGCAAAATATCTTCTCTTTATGTTCACCGATTAATCTCGATTTAATATTTTTAAAATCAGTGGTATTTTAGAAATAACATCCAATATCAAATTATTTCAATTTGACATGAAAGTAATGATTTTTGACTTGAAAACAAAAACATGCACTCCAGGCGCACTTACCCGACAAATCGGTCAAGTGCGCCTGAATGAATAAAAACGTATAAATAATAGGTTAAATTAAAAACAACAATATTTTTGAATAAAGCATCATCAACAGAATGCATATCTTTCGTTTTGTCCTCAATTGTCGCGATCTACAAGTTTTTATAGCTGTAAAATAAAATATCGGGTAAGTGTGCCATAGCTAAGCCAAAGTTTGCAAATCAGGGGTTCTAAACCTTTTTTCTAATCTGCCATTTGGACACCTCCCCCAAAAAACTGATGTATTTATACTTCAAATAATTTAACTTAGCAAAATATTTGGTATTAATTTTACATTTAGCACAATATACCGTCATTACCTATTTTCTATGATTACTTGGAAACTAATGTATCTACCCACTTAATTACATAGTGTCAATAATAGTTATACTGTTAACTATAGGGCAAAATTAAGTTTTCTGTTTATTGTTTTATAACTTTACGCACCTAAAAATTTAATGGTATTTAAATCAAAATTAAATTACCACCTACCTTTACAACCGCATACTCTTAAGTGGGCTAATCCCGAACCAATGGAGAATGAGTATTATTACTCCGGTCTTCAAAGGCAAGGGATCGGTGCAAGAGTGCGGCAACTACCGCGGTATAAAGGTCATGTCCCACACCATGATTTGTGGTGGAGCGAATTGTGGACTCCCGGATCCGACAGGAGTGTGATGTCTCACAGGAGTGTTAGTATGAGTTTCGTCCTGGCAACGGTACTATGGACCCTGTTTTCGCCCTAAGGACCGCCATGTAGAGATACAGGACGAAGAACACGCCTCTGCACTTGCTCTTTCTTGATCTGCAGAAGGCCCGACTGTGTCCCTCGAGTGGTGATCTGGTGGGCACTGAGATCCAAAGGGGTCCCCGAGGCATATATTGACATTATTCGGGACATATACCGCAGCTCCAATTCTATGGTTCGGACCGCTGTTGGCGACACCAAACCGTTCCCCATCACCGTCGGAGTACACCAGGGTTCCGTCCTCAGTCCGTTTCTGTTCAGTGTGATATTAGACGTTGTGTCAGACAGCATCGGAGACTCACATGAGCAGCCACCATGGCTGCTGATGTATACAGACGATGTCGCACTGGTGGACGCGGACAGGGGCAGGCTGGTGAGACGGGTGAACGAGTGGAAGCAGTCGCTTGAGAGCGGTGGTCTGAAACTCAATGTGGCAAAGACCGAGACACAGTACAGATCCAACACCCGTCCGCATAGGCGGAGACAAGGTCGAACGCACGGACCAGTTTAAATACCTTGGATCTGTACTTCACGCGTCGGGAGACATCGATTGCGACGTCAAAGCACGCATTGCTGCTGCGTGGGCCAAATGGCGAGAGGTGACTGGTGTCATTTGTGACCCCAGAATGCCCGTTAAGCTTAAAGGACAATTATATGGCAGCGAAGCGTGGCCGCTACTTGAGCGACACAAGCAGGAGCTGCGTGTCACGGAGATGAATATGCTGCGGTGGATGTGCGGAGTCACGCGGATGGACTGCGTGAGGAACTCGCGCATCCGCGGTAGCCTTCCTGTCCGCGATATTGCAGACAAACTGCAGGAGAGTCGCCTACGCTGGTACGGCCATGTTTTGCGGAAACCGGCAAGCTACGTAGGAAACAAATGTCTGGCCATGCCGCCACCGCCAGGTCCTGGTAAAAGGGGTAGGCCCAAGACATGCGTGCATGTCAGCCCTTACAATGTCTTGACGTTGTAAGGGCTGACATGCGTGCCAATGACCTCACAACTAGAGACGCTCAAGACCGCGCGAAGTGGAGGAGTAAATCAAGGAAAGCGGACCCTGGGCTCCAAAGCAATGGCTTTGGACGCAACCGGGATTGACCGTATAGATGAAGAAGAAGAAGAAGCAAGATTGTTAACAATATTGGACAAACAAAAAAAACGAAAGATGATATTGTATAGTAATAAGTAGGGTGAGTTGGTCGACAATGAACCACCTATTTTGATAGTGGGCAAAAATATATGGCCAGTACACCCAGAACCGCCAGAGATGGGACTACTTTTGTTTGAAAGATATCACATCCATGATCATCTGTGCCAATGCGCATCAAATTATATCTCAGGGTTCTCTAGCTATTTGAAGTTGAATATATATTATTGTACCTTAAGCAACACCCATACACATATTTTATGTACACATTTGTTGGCTCAGTGACCCGAAAGGCCGAAATGGATCTTGGCCTCCAACATCAAAGATCGCCACTTGTTCCTCCAGCGCCAGTGCGTGTTTTAAGGTCTGGGCACACAGCCAGCAAGGCTCGACGGCGACGGCGATCTCACTTATAAGTTGTAAAAATATACAGACTAAGAACGCCTCTCCATCCTGACAAGCGTGACATTTGTCGCCCTGTGGTCTGTGTGACTGCCAAGTACGCTTAAAAGTTGTGCAGACGATGGGGCGGGGCGGATCATTTCGCCGCGAATGATAGAACAAAGGGAATTGTGTACTGTCAACGCACACGGCGGTCAAAAAGACCGCGCCGCCATTGCCCGCTAGGTACTTACGCGACGGCGCGGCATAACCGTGGCTGCCCGCCATAGATCGCACAAACCAGTTTGTAGATACTAAAGCAGACGATGGCGAAAGCAGTTAGCTGAAGCCTTGGGCTCAAAGACGACGGGGCGTAACGGCGAAGGGACGCGACCGCGACGAGACGCTAGCGCGACGCCAGTCCTTGTAGTGTACTGATGTCTTTAGGAGACGATACACATCACGATCCCGTCGCCGTACAAAAGGGGGCCACGCGACGCACTGTCGTCGTGGATAAGCGGGTCGGTTAGATGTTGTGTTGCAATAGTAATCGTTCTTAGCAGTCACGTAGCGTTCTATTTGTTTATTTTTACAATGTTTTGTGATTTAGTAATGAATACTGGAAAAATTTAATGTCTTTTCTTACGTTGAGACCGCGGCTGCCCGTGCCGCGTACTCAACGCACACGACGGACGACAATTCTAGTAAAGCGCGCAGCGCGGACTAATCTAGCCGCCCGCGCATCCGTCTGCGTTAGTGTATATGTCGTGGCCAGATCGTAAAATTGATCATTTAATGAAATGGTGGTATTTCATGATATAGAACAGAACACGCTGCCTACATCATGATGTGGTCTGACCAAATCAATGAATAACCAGCGTTTGACGATATAAACAGCTAAACGCACGAATACTTTATGAAATGGTGAAACATTAGTGATCATATCGTAAAATCGTTACATTACCCACAGGTAGAGGCGCTAATGTTGCTTTGTTTTTGTGATGAGTAACGGCGGCGGACAAATATTTTATTCTAAAAGTGAATAATAATGTGTACCTTGAAGGTGAAAGTGCAGTGAAATATCGTTTCGACACCAAGCTAGGCGATTTTTATGAAAGTCACTCAAAAAACGAGCGCAACGTCAAAATATCAAGGAGATCGGAACGTAATTTGAGAGGTTAGTTATAGGTTATTTAGCTATTCAAGTGTTTTTATTTATTGGTTTTGTTTAAAAATAATATCTATTTAAAATGTTTACTTTATCTATCGACCAAGGTTCAAGTTCGAGGTTCAAAATTCACGTAACTTGTAAAGATACTTTTATTTTAATGATATGGCCAAACATGAATTGACATTTCATCGAATATTGACGTTTAAACGATATGGTCAGTTTTAGTTGGCCATATCATAAAATACCACCATTTTATGAAATGATCGGTCACATCATGAATTGGTCAATTTTACGATCTGGCTACGACATATATTAACTGCTCTGTGCGGCCTTTAAAGATTTTAAATTCCTTACAATATAGATCATAAACAAATACGTGTCCTAATACACCTAAAAAGATGATTGATTTGAATTTTTCCACTATCTATTATTAAAACACTAAAAAGTTGTAAAAAAAATATACAAATACAGAACACCACTCCGTAGCTGATCGTGACGTTTCACAGCATAACGCTGTGCGACTACTAAGTACCTACGTTTACCATTGAACACAAATTCTAACTGCCCCGCTCACATCCGACACACGGCAGGGCGTGGCGCCCCGCCGAATAGGCACGCTCGGCGGGACGGTCTTTTGTATATAGACTTCAGTATATTTCAAACACTACCGTCCCGCTAGCGTCGCCGTCGCCATCGCACCGGCCATTGTTAAAACAAGCATCCCTACCCTAATTAATTTTAAAGTGTTTAATGTCTTGTAACAAAATCAAGCATATTAAAAAAATGATTTTCATTTTTATATTGTTTATTGTCATAGTTATTAATGATTCATCATCGTCATTTCAGCGATAGGACGTCCACTACTAAACAAACACAGGCCTCCTCCAACGACTTTCAGACTGGCCAGTGTGAAGCGGCCTGCATCCAGCGGCTTCCTGCAACTTTTGCCAGGTCGTCTACATAATGAAAAATATTTTATTTTCTTGTTTTGTGTCCTTCCTGGAATTTTTTTTTGGTGTATTAGTAGAAAATGCTCGTTTTAGGTACGACTTTTATTTCACACATTTCACATGGCTGGCGGAGCGGGCTGTTTTTTGCCCACTATTCTTTCCAAGAGCCTATTCTACTCCTAGAAGCCTTAAATAAATACTTTTTACCTAAAATTGTAGATAATTTAACTGGCTACATTATGTAGTATTTAGTTTTTCACCAAATGCCATAACTTTTTTTTAGATAATTTTATTTATTTATCCCGAAGTGATACACTGTGTACACTCTATGGTAGGTACTCAATGAACCGGGGGCCGGTACACCTAGTTTTACTTGATCAGTGCGGTACACATCGTGTGGGCAAACAATGAACCATTACAATAACCAAAGCATTAATTACTTAGATTAAAATAAATGTAGTGAAATAAAACTCGACCTATTAATTTTAATTAAATATAAATTCAGAATGATTTATTATTTTTGCGGGGACAGTGACGGAAAAAATCAGTGTAGCAGCAGCAGTAATCAGCACGTGTGGTCGTCCGTGCCAATGAATCAAAAACTTTGCATACCTCAGAAGCGCGTTGCGTCGACGTAGCGCTGTCGCTGCGTGGTTTTACAGACTATAATCAAAGTGTACACACAGTGCGTTGCGTTGACGCAAGGCACACACGACGTGACTGAACTGCAGCCCTGAGACGAAGCGGGCGGGGGTTTACTCATTGTGACACCGGAACGGCAGCGCTCAGTTGTTTGTGCGTTGAGACACGCAAGCTTATCCTGATTTTCTAATAGCCATGTTTTTACAAAATGCTCGCCGCAACGGTGCGTTGCTGCTGCGACGACGGAACGTTAAGACTGCATTGTAGTAACGCTGCGATAGCGCTGCGCTTGTGTGGCCGGCTATGCGTCGAAATATTTGCGTTGCGACGACGCAACGCGCTGTGTGGACTGGCCCTACAGACTTCTCTATAACATTTCTTGACTATTTATCCCCGATCTCCATACTGCACCCGCCAAATATATGTCGTTCTCATTCGCTATGCGCTTGCAAATGGTAGACTGCGGGTGGACGCGGCCAGGCGGGTGCACGCAGCGAGTAGACACGTTCCGCAGCGCTGCAGGGCCTCCCGCAGCTTAGCGAGGCGTTGTACTGCCAACGATTTTACGATGCGCCTCGCGACGTTGCGATGCGTCTCGCGGCGGCGCGCGGATCAACGCGAAATCACTGGCCTCTTCCAATATCGTCGCATTGCGTCGCGTCTCTGTGTGAACTGACCCTTAGACATTTTACAAAACAGTGAGCGTTTGTAAAAGGACGACGCCATTTGTATTAATGACATGCCTCAATGCATAGGTTTCCACAAGCTGACCGAACCGATTCATGGATTTAGTTCCGACAAGGTGTTTGTCCACCATCTTGGATTATGCCCTACCGGTTCGGACGCCAGGCGGCCGCTTGACCCCAAGTGTCGCCGGCGCGACTGCCGTTGCTATTAATACGATTTATCGTATAATTTTGTATGTAAAGCGGTAAATCTAATTATTGAAACGTTATTTCCAATAAATTTGCTATAGGAATGTCTATCATACGCAGAGAATAGTAAACTATGTAAATTTAGTAAACGTCGTATAAGTTGAAAATAGTAGTTTTACTGCTATTTTGTTTTTATTTAACAATATAAGAACGAAATAAATGCCATGCATAGCGGTGTTTATTAAATGTTTCCCTATAACACAACAAGATATGCAATTAAAACTATACAACTACATACAATAATTTTACAGAAATAACGATTGTTTCGTAAAAAACCTCCAATTTCGTGGATAAAATAGTTTCAATGTCAAAGTTTTATGTCATGTAAAGTGAAAAATAACCGGTTATACTATCCTAGAACATGTTGCAATAGCTTAAAGTAGGAATTAATGAGTCATAGAACATGAAATAAGGTCCAAAACCGGTTCGGGCACGAGCGGCCGACTGGGGACCTCGGGACCGTTCGGGTATAGACATTCGGGCTTCGGCGGCCGCCAGTCGGCCGCTTGACCGTTGGAAGGGTATTGTCAATCCCTATAATTAAACGTTCTGTTTTATGCATCAAGTATTTGAAGAAAATCCTATTAATTTATTTGTTAAATCATTAAGATATATTATTGGCTTACAATATTTGCTTAAATTTTTAGAGGCAAAGATTATTGTGTTTTTGCAATGATATAAATTAAAAAAATATTTTATAAAATATTAATGTAAATAGTATGGGTGAAACGGAAAATGCAAAGTGTCTTCTAACTTCGTAAACTACTTTTAAGTTGCCGAAAAATCGATAGTTTTGCAATCGATAGTTGAACGCTAAATTTATCTATACAATCGATAGTATCGATATCTCTTTTACTGCAATACTATCGATAGTTTTGTACTATCGATAGCGAGCTTTAATTAAATAGTATTGCCACCTTAGAATACAAAGAATTGCCATCTTTATTTAAAAAAACTAAACGTACGTTTAAATAAAGTCAAATACACTAGTTAATTAATTTGATATCGTTAAATATACCACTCATTATGCCTGCATACTGAATGCAATACTATTGAAATAAATATCACTATCGATAGTATTGATAGTCTATTAGATATTGAAGAGCAATACTATCGATAGTTCATTGGTTGGCAGCGATCGAAACTATCGATAGTATCGTTTTTCCTTCAACTATCGATATTGACCTATCGAGCGGCAACACTACTTGAAAGGATTATATAAAGTACAAAATGTATGCACCCACAGAGCAAATAACTTTATGCACCGAAGTGTCTTCAGGTTTGCGCTAGAATGTTTCTATTAAAAGCTTCGGATAATATGCGGTCTGTCGCGGGGTCCCATCATATTGACGTTCATTTAATTTAGAAGATTGAGCTAATGTCTCAAGCCTAACGTAGTTTTACTTTCAGTATCCCAAGCATTCAAATTCATGATTTTTACAAATATTATCATTTGCTAAAAAAAACACCATTCACCGCTAGTGATATCGATCGCGTGTACATTTCTAATATTTGTGGATTAAAATTTAAAAGTTGACAAATTTTTAGTAAGGCAACTCATACCTTTCCAAGGCAGCTAGTCTTCTCGTAAACTAAAAGACAAACACACTTGGCAACCACTATTTATTTAAAAAATATCTCCATCCATGACAGCCACTTAACCACAATTTACATTGATGTCGTCATAATAACTGAAAGTCTATGTTAACAAGTTTGTTGTTTTATATCAAATTAAGGAAAACGTAGGTTTAAATCTTAGGGACTATTAATGTACTCAAATGTCCAAAATTCACATGATTCTAGCTTTATTTTATCTCTTTGACATATGCGTCTAATTCGGCGTCTAATTGTTCAGCAGTGGGGACAGGGCGCTTGCCCCGGCCGGCGCCGCCACGGCCCCTGCCTGCACCGCGTCCTCTCATTCCACCGCCCCCTCCACTTTGATTTCTGTTGGGGGCACTGTCTGTAAGAATAAAATGAAGCTGTTACCCACATTTATTAACTCTTATATTTGGATGAATTGTGCACATTACGGCAACAGATCAGAACCTTAAATTATGTAAACTTCAACTGTTCAGAGGTAACTACTAGTATACAGTAGTAGAAAGTCTGTTTTTATTTGCTTGTCGAATATTATAGGTAAAGAATCTTGACATTACTTGTACCGATTTATTTTTATTTAAAAATAAGATAGACACCAATAATAACTTACCACGGTAATTATTTAACACAAATTTCATTTTATTCTAACAGTTTGTTAATTTTTTAAACTGATACTTTGTAAGACATGCCAAGTTTACAATATTCGCGAAGAAAAACAGAGTTTACACTTTTGGATTTTGCCCTGAAACATGACTATTTGATTGTCGTAGCAACTAAATGTCAAATGAATGTTTATATTGTGGTTTATTTCTCTGTGTATCATCACAATTTCTTACTACAGTTAAGTAGACAAAAAAATACTAAGTTGTTTTATTTTATTTGGAGGTTAGGCATTCTGCAGCAGATTGGAAGGCTAACAATGTTAAATATTTGGTGTGGTAAACTAGTACCTAAAATGAGACTAACATTATAAATCACATTTCTCATAATATATGTGTTTAGTTACATATTCTCTAAACATACATCACCAAATAACAACACAAGTGTAAAGAGAGTGAAAACAATGTGATTTTTTAAAGTAATAGCTACCAAATTTGGCACAAAAACTTAAAAATGTAATGTTTATTTTATGAAATCATTATGTACAGAAATTGATTTAATGAGATACATAAAATACCTATTAAGTACAAGCTCCAACAATATTTATGATTGGAACACAAGTGCTTTAAACTTAAAACTTACTTCTGTTTGAGTTTCTTCTATTTGGAATGCTACTGCTTCCAAGCCGACCTCCTCTATCTTGACTTCTAAGGGTACTTATTTCAGATGTTGCCAGTTGTATATTCATTGCACGTCCATCTAAAGGCACTCCATTATACTGCTTCATAGCTTTAAGTGCATCTGCTCTTCTGTCAAACACCACATCCGCTGTTCCTGAAAAATTAATGATTAGAACAATTAGTTTATTAAATTTATATTTACCTATTTATAAGACATGTGCCGACTATGACTCGCCAACTGGCCGATTAGTTAGCTATAATAAAGCTAACTAGTAGGCCAACTATTTGGCAATGCAGATCACAGTTTGAGGGCATTTGGCAATTTCTGTGATGCTTTGTTTACAGCCAATTTGCGTGAAAGTCACAACAGCCACTTCCGAGCAAGTCAAAACATGTTTTTTTTAACATTGCATTTTGTCTTAATTTTTACTTACTTCAGAGCGGTGATTTAGTGTAAAATTAGACAATGCTGTGAGAGCTCATTAGAATTTGTGTACATTTTACAATAAAAAATAATCTTAAGTAAACCTGATACGTCGACTCTTTATACCAATTAGTCGCATACTACAAAAGCTTTACTCACATATCTACTGGCTATTTATAAATAAAATTTGTAACAAAATTATTAAAATATGTAAATAATTGACATACCTAAAGATCTACCAGATCTATCATAATGCACAGCTGCACTCTTCAAAACTCCAAATTCAGAAAAAAGTTCTTGTATATCAGAGTCTGAAACTCCAAAATCCAAATTTGAGACCAGTAGTTTAGTAGGGCCTGTAGATATAGATCCTCCTCTCTGAATCTTCCTGTCCGCAAATTCGTTGAACATGTCATGTTTCCAAGTGCTGTTAACATCACCCTGAAATAGGTCGTTCTTCATAGAGCTTACCGGTAGGCCACTACCTGCCCTTTTTGAGTATAAGAACTCAAAATGATCAGCAAACGCTGGTTGAACATCACATCATTACCAACAAAAAATTTTAACAAATCAAACAACAAATTTATAACATAAAATGGCAATAACATTGTTCATAACATTCAGTAACCAGTCCATGGTTTAATTGCACTTTACACAGCACTGTTAAAACATTTAATACACAATTTTTTCAGGTTGATGAAACGATGACCATGGGCAATCATCGCCTCACTGCTTGCAGTTCTGAAGTAAACTTCTCCGAGTGGAAGCTCAGCAACTTTTCCCAGCAACATACATTTTCTTCTTAATCAGACATCTCCACAAAACAAAATGTGATAGCATTACTGCTCAACATATGGTAAAATACAGCAGTTGCTTGCTCCAAAGGCATAAACCAAATGGACCCGAAGTTAAGCAAGAGGAACAATATTCACGATTCTCAATACTGAGTTAAGTACAAAGAGTGGATCATTAAAAGTAGGTAGATACGTAAATATAGTCTGCGCCTGAACAAGAGACTACTGCTCAAGTGCAAGATTATTACCAAACAACATCTGCCTGAGCATAAAAATATCCCATGCGTCTGGTTGAGTAGGTATGGCCTAAGTAGGTACGTAATAGTGTGATGCGTCATTCACCACGTTTGTCCGCCATTTTGCGAATAGCAATCATCTTAGTATTTATTTGATTTACCCTTGTATAATTGGTAGGCTTGGCTATACCACCGCGATTTCTTCCACGTAAAACACCACTAGAACGGCCATTACGAAATCCTCCTCCTGCTCCTCGACTAGGTCTTCGATTCGTATCAAACTTTCGTCCAGCTCCACCACCACCTCTGCCTTTTTTACTAGCTTTTATTATGTCGTCTAACGCCATATCAATTCTATCAACCATGTTGGATATTTTCTTAAATGATCCTTTTGTAACACAATGTAGTTATTAACTTTACAACAATTTTAACTGCAAAATGTCGATGATGGTACACAAGCTAGCAAGATTGACTGAACAAATAATACTACGTGCAAGATTGCAAGAGCCACTGAACAAGTTTAGACATTTAATAATCTGTGGAGCCAACCAACCAAATACATACACTGCTCAAGAAAGAATTTTTTTTTTTTTTTTTTTTTTTTTTTTAATTGGGTTTTACGGCTCTGGGTTCCAGCCCTTTTAAGCCAATCGTTGTTTTCATACAAAGAGTTAAAAGTTTAAACAGTTCATTTTTAGATAAAAATTATCCGCTTGGAAGTGTGAATATGTTCAATGTTTTTCATAATTATTGTTCAATCATTTCACTGAAATTCACTTTTTCACCGAACGAATCACAGAGTACCGAGAGATGATACTATGAATTTGTAGAGAGCCTTGAAGAATTTGGGATCACTAAGAAGTACGTGCAGATTCTGAGGCACAGCCTTACACACTTCTTGAAGGTCGTTGATCATTACAAGTCTTTGTATGCCGAAGCTTCTACATTTCATAATTATGTGTTCTAAATCAGCTGCTGGTTCTTCATTACAATGTGGGCATTCGGCACTCGATATCAGGTTAAGTCTCTTCAGGTGAGTGGGAGTGTGACAATGGCCAAATCTTAGCCTATTGATGATGGTTATAAATTGTCTATTATCAATATAATCATTCTTGCGATGGTACCAAGGTTTGGCGGGCGGGCTTCCTTGGATCTTTGCATACCATTTTCCCTTTTCTGCACTTTTAATAGTCCAATACTCATGCGACAACTTTTTCAGATCCTTGCTGATCAGTGCTTGGTAGTCAGTATGAGGAATTTTCATCAAAGCAGAATGATCGATATCAAAGCCATTTCTCGCAGCGCAATCCACTATTTCATTCCCGCTGATGCCACGATGCGATGGTACCCACAAGAAGTGAATATTTTTACTGGTAAGTCTTATTATATCATACATTAGTTTTTTTATATCATAGATTAAATAATTTAAGCTAAACTTTTGTGAGTTGCATTCTAAGGCTAGAAGTACACTTTTAGAGTCAGTCAAAATAATGATATCTGTTCGTGTTTTAGAACTAATTACATGTCTTAGGGCTAAAAGTATAGCATAGCTTTCAGCTGTGAAGATACTACTGCGACAATCAATTTTATAGCTTTTGACTAAGCGAAGTTGAGGATCATAGAATGCTGAATTTACACTATTGTCTGATTTAGAACCATCAGTATACACTTTGTAATAGGGCTTACTGTTTAATAATTGGTCTAATTCAGTTTGATTATTTACTTTATCCCATATAATATTAAAATGTTTGCTGATAAGAACCTCGAAACTCACTTTATAAAGTGGCCATGGCTTATCTATATACATATTTAAGCAAAGATTATGTATGTACATAGCAATTCTAAGTAGTTCAGGTGTGTGCCCAGATATTAGTTCAGAACCTGATATCTGCGTAGGAGGAGTTGAACTTATTTCAAATGATTGGGGTGGTAATATTTTATGAATTACAGATTTGTTATCAGAAGAAATAAGTTTAAGACAAAAATTGTAGGCCAGTTGTATGCGTCTTACAATTAGTGGAGGAATACATGATTCACACTGCATAGCATTGATGGGAGTTGAGCACATAGCTCCTGTAATTATTCTAAGTGCTTTATTCTGGATGACATCTAATTTTTTTAACAAAGTTACACTACAATTCATGTATGCCAAAGAGCTGTAATCAAAGTGACTGCGAACAAGACTTTTGTAAAGCATGGATAGTATTTTAGGGTCTGAGCCCCAGTTTACACCAGCTAGTGAGCGCATAATGTTTAAAGCCTTAGTTGAATTTTTAATGAGTAGATTTATGTGATCTGCAAATGAGAGTTTTTTGTCCAGGCACACTCCTAAAAACTTTTTCTCTTGAATCCAGGGAAGAGGATTGTTATTATAATAAATTTGAGAGTCACAATCATCATATTTTTTGGAAAATAACATAGCACCACTTTTATTAGGACTGATGTCAAGTTTTAGTTTGTTGCCATAAAAGTGATGGATCTCAGCTAAGGCTATATTTAAACTATGTACAGCAATATTTACATTCTTAGTTACAGTATAAATTAACAAGTCATCAGCAAATTGAAGAAACTTTACATCAGTCTGTTTTAAGTATTGATTTATTTGACTAGTATACAAATTGTATAGCAATGGGGAGATAGTAGCTCCCTGCATTGTTCCTTTATAAACATGCTTCGGTCCATGAAGAATATTATTGAATTTAACATACATTGTTCTATTATATAAAAAATTAAAAATCCATTTACAGACATGACCTGGTACACCAACGTCGCTCAAGATGCTAATAAGAATTGAGGGATTCACATTATCAAAAGCACCTTTCACATCAAGAAAGACACAAGTTGTTGCAGAATGACAGTGGAAAGATTTCTTAATATCAGAGATCAATGATGTAAAGCTTTCTGAAGCACTTCGACCTTTCCTAAATCCATATTGTTCATTAGGTAAGATGTTATTTGATTCGACATAGTGATCTAATCGAATTTTTAACATGCATTCAAATATTTTACCAATACAGGATGTTAAAGAAATGGGACGGTATGAGTTACTGTCATCAGCAGGTTTATCTGGTTTTAAAATAGGAATGACACATTGAGTTTTCCACGACTCTGGAATGACCTGTTCTTGCCAAAGTAGATTATATACTTGTAATAAAAGTTTTTTAGCATTAATATGGAGGCGACGAATGAGTTCATATGGAATCTCATCTAATCCAGGGGTTGTGTTCTTACGTAATTGCAAGGCTGTGACAAATTCTTCCCAAGTGAAAGGTTGAGAGAGAAATGTTGCTTTTGTATCACCATTTTGAGAAAAATACTGTGTTAATAATGAGTTGTTTATATCTTTTTCAGGAGGAGATGAAGGGGCATACTTGTTGAAGAAAGATGGAATCCATTCATCATTCTTTGGCAATTTCTGAATAGACAAGCGTTTAAACTTCTTCATGTAGTTCCATACTATGCTAACAGGAGTGTATCTATTAAAAGATTCACATAGAGACTTCCAACTAATTTTCTTTTTTTCATTTAAAGTTTTCTTTTTGATGGCATCCAATTTCTTGTAGTTAACATAATTGTCAATGCTTGGATTACGTCTATAAAAATTTAAGGCTTGTTTACTTTCTTTTACTACGCTACTGCAGTCATTATCCCACCATGGTACTGGTTTTTTAATTAAATGAGGAGTAGTTTTAACAATTTTAGGTACGGACATGTCTCTAATATTAGTTAAATGATTGTAAAAATTATTGTATGTTAACATAGGATCAGAAGTATCAAAGTTAACACAATCAGACATTTTTTCTGTTTCAAAATGGAATTTAGACCAATCAGCCTTACTATAAACATACCTATGTACCGGATCACCAATTTGATATTTATCTACAGATGTCTGAATGTCGGTTATAGTGGGATAATGATAACTTCCCATAGGATCGTCGTGAACCTTCCAATCACATAATGGAGCCACTGATGGACTGATACAAGTTATATCAATTGCCGAAGGATTATGAACAGACCTACCTACTGTGGTTGGCGCACCTGAGTTGAGGATGCAAAGGTCACAGTCGTCCAAGATGTTATAAACTTCATTGCCACGACTATTGCAGGAAGCGCACCCAAATGCTATGTGGTGCGCATTAACGTCACCACAAAGCATAAGTGGTTTCGGTAATCTTTGAATTAACTGTTTAAGTTTATTGGCTTTAAAGCGAGGACGACCTTCTTTAGGTGGAGGACAATATATACATAAGATACATAAGTTTCCCATCTTCGTCTGGAGATTTATAGCGACAGATTGCAAAAAGTCATAGTATGGAACATCTATGATGGTGTATTTAAAAACGTCCTTTATCAGGATGGCTACCCCACCCCGACCTTCCTTTTCTCTACCTATTTGATTTATTATATTGTAATTTGGAATAAAATAATTATTGTAATTTTTAAGCCATGTTTCATTTAATAAACAAATGTCAATGTCGTTTTCACATAAAAAGTTACTGAGCAACGGTTTTTTATTTATAACACCTTCGACGTTGTAATGTGCAATCCTTAAAAAACTTTTATCCATCTAGAGAACTTCCTCTGAAAATTTTTATAAGTATCTCTTGTATCACAGTATTAGTGATTTCCCTATTTTCGTTGCCGATAGCGACCAAGGCGCCGACCAATCCTTTACGGATGTAATCATTCGACAAAATTTCTTCAATTAACTTATGATTAGGAATCTTTTCCTTATGTTCCGTATTACTTACAGAAGCAGTTGAGACCGGGGGGGTGGGAGTTTGTGTAGCGGAGACAGCTTGTGTCTTCCTTGGTGGCAAAGGCTTTAAGTTTGACTTTGGTGCCGGCAGTGTTGGAAAATCATTTTTGTAATTTTTTGTAATGATTGCACTATTTGAAGTATTTGAGCTCGATATAATATTTGCGTAAGTCAATTTATTTTTCTTTTCCTCGATTTTTTTGTTTTTAATTGGACAGTCGCGTGAAATTGCTAGGTGAGCTCCCTGACAATTAATACACTTAGCAACTTTGTTTGAGGTGCATTCGCTAAAGTGATGCTCCTCTGAGCAAATAGAGCATTTTTGAGAGGATTTACATATTTTTGCACCATGGTTAAACTTAAAGCATTTGAAGCACTGTAATAACGGTGCGTTATATTGAAATACACGGAATCTGAACAGGTCCAAGTATACATAGTCCGGTAATGACGTTGATAGGAATGTTACACTTACAGTTTGAAAGGGTTTAATTTGACCGTTTTCTCTCTTTGTGAATCTACGTACACCTATTACTTCAAATGAAGAGGAAAGCTTTTTGAAAAGCTCCTCATTACTGACGCTTGTGGGTACAAAACGGAGCACGCCGACCGTCTCCACTGCTGTTGCCGGGATGTATGCTTTCAGTTGATGTTTGGACAGGAAGGTGTCGTGCTTTAAGAAATTGTTAGCATTGCTGGACTGAGAAAAGGTAACGCAGATCTTATTTGCATTTATTCTCTTTATATTGCTGATTCCTTTTATATCGTTTTTAAATATGTTTGTTGTCACTATCGGGTTGTTGTTTCCAATTTTCTCATTCTCTTTGGTGCTCTCTACAAAGACGCAAAAATCCCCACTCACCGAATTTTCAGGAAATAGCCTTTTGTAGCCTTGTTTTACATAGGGTTTGTAGAAATCATCTTCCGTTGATGTAGTATCTGGATTTCGATTTGGAGTTTTTCTTTTTTCTGTTCCCCCAGGCGGGTCCTCGCCGTCCCCGTCCGGCATAGTTATTAATTGCTTAACTTTACAACTTTTAGTGCAAGAATAAGCAATTTGACAACAAAATAAATAATTATTTGAAAATTGCTTTGAAATTCGCGCCTAGTGCGTTCAAAAGCCCGCCAAAAAGTCCAGCCTCAAGAAAGAATTTTTTTTTTTTTTTAATTGGGTTTTACGGCTCTGGGTTCCAGCCCTTTTAAGCCAATCGTTGTTTTCATGCAAAGAGTTAAAAGTTTAAACAGTTCATTTTTAGATAAAAATTATCCGCTTGGAAGTGTGAATATGTTCAATGTTTTTCATAATTATTGTTCAATCATTTCACTGAAATTCACTTTTTCACCGAACGAATCACAGAGTACCGAGAGATGATACTATGAATTTGTAGAGAGCCTTGAAGAATTTGGGATCACTAAGAAGTACGTGCAGATTCTGAGGCACAGCCTTACACACTTCTTGAAGGTCGTTGATCATTACAAGTCTTTGTATGCCGAAGCTTCTACATTTCATAATTATGTGTTCTAAATCAGCTGCTGGTTCTTCATTACAATGTGGGCATTCGGCACTCGATATCAGGTTAAGTCTCTTCAGGTGAGTGGGAGTGTGACAATGGCCAAATCTTAGCCTATTGATGATGGTTATAAATTGTCTATTATCAATATAATCATTCTTGCGATGGTACCAAGGTTTGGCGGGCGGGCTTCCTTGGATCTTTGCATACCATTTTCCCTTTTCTGCACTTTTAATAGTCCAATACTCATGCCACAACTTTTTCAGATCCTTGCCGATCAGTGCTTGGTAGTCAGTATGAGGAATTTTCATCAAAGCAGAATGATCGATATCAAAGCCATTTCTCGCAGCGCAATCCACTATTTCATTCCCGCTGATGCCACGATGCGATGGTACCCACAAGAAGTGAATATTTTTACTGGTAAGTCTTATTATATCATACATTAGTTTTTTTATATCATAGATTAAATAATTTAAGCTAAACTTTTGTGAGTTGCATTCTAAGGCTAGAAGTACACTTTTAGAGTCAGTCAAAATAATGATATCTGTTCGTGTTTTAGAACTAATTACATGTCTTAGGGCTAAAAGTATAGCATAGCTTTCAGCTGTGAAGATACTACTGCGACAATCAATTTTATAGCTTTTGACTAAGCGAAGTTGAGGATCATAGAATGCTGAATTTACACTATTGTCTGATTTAGAACCATCAGTATACACTTTGTAATAGGGCTTACTGTTTAATAATTGGTCTAATTCAGTTTGATTATTTACTTTATCCCATATAATATTAAAATGTTTGCTGATAAGAACCTCGAAACTCACTTTATAAAGTGGCCATGGCTTATCTATATACATATTTAAGCAAAGATTATGTATGTACATAGCAATTCTAAGTAGTTCAGGTGTGTGCCCAGATATTAGTTCAGAACCTGATATCTGCGTAGGAGGAGTTGAACTTATTTCAAATGATTGGGGTGGTAATATTTTATGAATTACAGATTTGTTATCAGAAGAAATAAGTTTAAGACAAAAATTGTAGGCCAGTTGTATGCGTCTTACAATTAGTGGAGGAATACATGATTCACACTGCATAGCATTGATGGGAGTTGAGCACATAGCTCCTGTAATTATTCTAAGTGCTTTATTCTGGATGACATCTAATTTTTTTAACAAAGTTACACTACAATTCATGTATGCCAAAGAGCTGTAATCAAAGTGACTGCGAACAAGACTTTTGTAAAGCATGGATAGTATTTTAGGGTCTGAGCCCCAGTTTACACCAGCTAGTGAGCGCAAAATGTTTAAAGCCTTAGTTGAATTTTTAATGAGTAGATTTATGTGATCTGCAAATGAAAGTTTTTTGTCCAGGCACACTCCTAAAAACTTTTTCTCTTGAATCCAGGGAAGAGGATTGTTATTATAATAAATTTGAGAGTCACAATCATCATATTTTTTGGAAAATAACATAGCACCACTTTTATTAGGACTGATGTCAAGTTTTAGTTTGTTGCCATAAAAGTGATGGATCTCAGCTAAGGCTATATTTAAACTATGTACAGCAATATTTACATTCTTAGTTACAGTATAAATTAACAAGTCATCAGCAAATTGAAGAAACTTTACATCAGTCTGTTTTAAATATTGATTTATTTGACTAGTATACAAATTGTATAGCAATGGGGAGATAGTAGCTCCCTGCATTGTTCCTTTATAAACATGCTTCGGTCCATGAAGAATATTATTGAATTTAACATACATTGTTCTATTATATAAAAAATTAAAAATCCATTTACAGACATGACCTGGTACACCAATGTCGCTCAAGATGCTAATAAGAATTGAGGGATTCACATTATCAAAAGCACCTTTCACATCAAGAAAGACACAAGTTGTTGCAGAATGACAGTGGAAAGATTTCTTAATATCAGAGATCAATGATGTAAAGCTTTCTGAAGCACTTCGACCTTTCCTAAATCCATATTGTTCATTAGGTAAGATGTTATTTGATTCGACATAGTGATCTAATCGAATTTTTAACATGCATTCAAATATTTTACCAATACAGGATGTTAAAGAAATGGGACGGTATGAGTTACTGTCATCAGCAGGTTTATCTGGTTTTAAAATAGGAATGACACATTGAGTTTTCCACGACTCTGGAATGACCTGTTCTTGCCAAAGTAGATTATATACTTGTAATAAAAGTTTTTTAGCATTAATATGGAGGCGACGAATGAGTTCATATGGAATCTCATCTAATCCAGGGGTTGTGTTCTTACGTAATTGCAAGGCTGTGACAAATTCTTCCCAAGTGAAAGGTTGAGAGAGAAATGTTGCTTTTGTATCACCATTTTGAGAAAAATACTGTGTTAATAATGAGTTGTTTATATCTTTTTCAGGAGGAGATGAAGGGGCATACTTGTTGAAGAAAGATGGAATCCATTCATCATTCTTTGGCAATTTCTGAATAGACAAGCGTTTAAACTTCTTCATGTAGTTCCATACTGTGCTAACAGGAGTGTATCTATTAAAAGATTCACATAGAGACTTCCAACTAATTTTCTTTTTTTCATTTAAAGTTTTCTTTTTGATGGCATCCAATTTCTTGTAGTTAACATAATTGTCAATGCTTGGATTACGTCTATAAAAATTTAAGGCTTGTTTACTTTCTTTTACTACGCTACTGCAGTCATTATCCCACCATGGTACTGGTTTTTTAATTAAATGAGGAGTAGTTTTAACAATTTTAGGTACGGACATGTCTCTAATATTAGTTAAATGATTGTAAAAATTATTGTATGTTAACATAGGATCAGAAGTATCAAAGTTAACACAATCAGACATTTTTTCTGTTTCAAAATGGAATTTAGACCAATCAGCCTTACTATAAACATACCTATGTACCGGATCACCAATTTGATATTTATCTACAGATGTCTGAATGTCGGTTATAGTGGGATAATGATAACTTCCCATAGGATCGTCGTGAACCTTCCAATCACATAATGGAGCCACTGATGGACTGATACAAGTTATATCAATTGCCGAAGGATTATGAACAGACCTACCTACTGTGGTTGGCGCACCTGAGTTGAGGATGCAAAGGTCACAGTCGTCCAAGATGTTATAAACTTCATTGCCACGACCTCAAGAAAGAAGTAAAACCAGTGTTGCCGCAACTGAGTTCCCAATAGGTACATAACCAGCGCTAAAAAGGTATATTTTGGGATAAAAGGTTCATAAGCATTATTTTTAGGGTGATAATTAACGGGTTAGCATAGTATTCATGTTTTTGTTAGCAGAAAAATGTATTCTGGCTGCAGAAATATATGATTGGTCAGCAGACCATGGCAAGCAAACAATATCATTTCAATCGGCATTTTTTTACATTCTGGACGACTGTAAATTTTTAGGCAATTCGATAACATTATTCATTGTTAAATTTTACAATATTTTAAAAACCCTTGCTGAGATAATCAAAAAGAATCCGTTTGCATTCTCTGCCCGCTGAATTACGAATACGAAAATTTCAATGAAACACCACAATAATTTTACTCAGTCAGTCCTAAATTGGATTCAGCCTGCTAATTGTAATCAGCGCGAGCACAGCGAGCGCGAAATTATTTTGCGCTTTTAAAGATAACTATTTTATTGTAAGTAATAAGTTTAGTTGTGATAAGTAAATTTTATTAAAAAAAAAAAAACCGACTTCAAAACACTAAAATGCTAAACACAATCCTAACACTTAAGTACCTAATCAGTTACTTTTGGAGTCGGTGCAAACAAAAACATTGAATCTCTCATCGGTTGGCACCGACTCCAAAAGTAACTGATTAGGTACTTAAGTGTTAGGATTATTTTTAGCATTTTAGTGTTTTGAAGTCGGTTTTATTTTTTAAAATAAAATTTACTTATTTCATCTATTTTTAGTGATAAATCCTAATCTAACTGCTGAACACCGATTTCATCCCCTATTTTCCTGGGGTTTCCTTTAGGGGTGATTTTTATTTTGCAAACTTTTATCAGCATTTTTGAAGTATAAGCTATAAACAAAAATCAATCAATCAAAATTGGCTCATATTTGTCGAAGATAGGTAACAAGAACCACAACCAAAATATTGTCTGGGTATATATTTATTGATTTTCTCAAAAAGTTCTAAATCAATTTCGATAAAATGTATATGGGACCACCTCTGAAGTATGATCTACCAAACCAAAAAAGAATCATTAAAATCGATTCATAATTGGCGAAGTAATCGCGTAACATACATACAAAGAAAAAACATACAGTCGAATTGAGAACCTCCTCCTTTTTTGATGTCGGTTGAAAAGTACGTACTATTTTAATGTAAGTAACCTAAGAACAACTGTGAGCGAAGCGAGTGCGAAATTTTTTCAAAATATTTTGTCTTTCTTACACTAGAGGGCATGCTAACGGTGACGGCATTGCCGAATGCTACAGCAGCAGTGGTACGCGGAATTTTGCAGTGCGGTGCAATTTTATTTTCGTACATTTATACGTCTACTTTCTAATCTGATAAAATAAAAAAACAAACTTACACGGGATGACGCGTAATTTATATTTATTTTCGAAGTTTTGATAAAATGGTAAACTAATTTTTACATGAGGTTCAAGAAAATATAGCGAAACGATTACGACCATAATACATTTTAATAGTAACGCAACGTGCCGTTGAAGGCAGACTAAGTCGTATGCAATAAACAAATTTAACCACGACTGAAGCGAGCGCGAAAAATTTGAAATACTACAATGCAATATCTATCCTTTAACTGCCGTCCAGCTTAACTAAACTATAATTTAAAGAGAGAGAAATGACGCCTAGTAATAATTATTAATGCAGTCCAGGGTAGGCAACGAGGATTCTTGGGTAGGCGTCGCACGCCCCCTACGCCCATGTACATCATCATAGCCCTTAATATCGTTTTACACCACAGATATTGAATAAGTGCAAAAGGTACTGGACAAATTCAAAATTACACATGAGAGGCTAAAAAGTTACGTCAAATGTGTAAAATGTATGCTAACGGCAACGCTGAGTAAAACTCAACTAAACAAATGTACTCTATGGCAAGAGCAACGACAGCAATGCCAAGCCAAACGCCAACCAAACACCCAAAAAAAAAGAGAGCGACCACAGACAGCAGAGCTTAGACGTAAAAAACATAAACTGACTGCTGACAAATTAAATTCGTGAAAAAAGCGCGGGAAACGTCAAACTAAGCGGGTGTATTTTTCTGGCTTTTGTTTTTAAATAGTTTTTAGTATTAATCGGTTCAGATAAGTAGTGGAGTGTATTTAATTAAGTTTATTTTTCATTATATTTATTAGATTGATAGTTTTTGCAGTGCCCCGGTAAGTTTCTTACCTTTTTCTTTGGCCGCATGAACGAAGCAGACGAGCCTGGGGGCCCTGGCGGCCCCCAGGTTTCGTATAATGTTACAATAGATAATAATTACTCAGGTTTAGATACCGAAGGCTCACACACGGACGACTCTGAGCAACCTAAAAATAACATACCAAAACGTAAACGATCCTCTGCTCTCAAGTTCTGTAAGCATTGTATTATAAAGAGGAGACGTCATCATAGGTCTTCTACAGTAACTACGACTATCAACGAGTTTGAATGCCAATGTAATGACAATTCTATGACAATTCAACATCAGGAGTCTCCTAACCTAAATCTTAACACTATTGAGAGTCCTATGCCAGTGCCAAATTCATCAACCCCTATCGATGTTGATATAATTACTGCGAATATTCAGCGTCCTACTGTTGGAAGAAATCTGTACCAGGCCTCTGATGTATCTCCTTATATCATTCACGTCCAAAAATAACAGACTACTCTTAATGATAACACTTCCATCCACCCAGTTACACTTGGTTTCTTCCTTAAAAAACATGGCTTTAAAAACATTATAAATGGTAGTCTGAAACGGATAGGCAGAAACCGGATGCTAATTCATTTTTAAACAACAGTATTTTGAGTCTCCATAAATACAAAGCATTTATACCTACTTCAAATGTTACTCGTATGGGGGTAGTGAGGGGTATTCCTACCACCTGAACTGATGAGGAAGTTATGCAGAATATTACAGTTCCCATTGGCTGTAACATAAAGCAACATCATAAAGGTAAGACGTCTAAAAAGGAAAAATATTGTAAAAGAAAAGGCTGAATATATTCCAATAGAAACTGTGGTCCTTACCTTTGACGGACAAATTCTTCCCAAACGGGTGTTCATGTGTTACAATTCTCTTCCTGTTGACCTGTATATATACCCAACTATTCAGTGCTATCATTGTTGTAAATACGGGTACATTAAAAGTCAATGCAGGTCCACCCCTAAATGTTTCAAATGTGGCCAGGGTCACTCTGGTGATACTTGTTCAGTAGATGAAGAGTTTGTTAAATGTTGCTTATGTACTGGCTCACACTTTGCAACAAGCAGAAAATGCCCTGAGTTTTCCCGCCAGAAATTAATAAAAGAGGCGATGGCAAAAAATTGTATTTCTTACTCTGAGGCCATTAAATTACACCCTCCTATTGGCAAATCATATGCTGATGTTCTAACTTCTGTAATCCCAGTTCAGTCTAATGCTACCTTCTTAAAAAGCCATTCCAATAATGTCCCCAATAGTCATTCTTATAAAAAGACTGTGTTCTTAAAGCCTCGGCCCCCAACTACATCTAATTATGGGTATGATAAGACTGCTCATGATGCCTTAACTAAAAACTTGAACTTTAATTTGCCTTCTACTGGTACTGCATATAAAGAAAAGGATTCAAATAAGGACTATTTACTTTCTGATATTATGACTGTCAAGGAACTTATTATTACACTCATAAATTCTTTGTCTCATTATAATTCAAACTTTTTACCGCCCAACGCTGCTTCATCTCAGAATTCTTCGAATGATAAAAATATATTAATTTGCTGAAAATAATAACAATTTAAATAATAATAATGAACTCAGTGGTAATTCAGTGGAATTGCCGCAGTGTTTACAGTAACAAATCTAATTTATTTCACTTGATTAACAAATTTAACCCGTTAGCCATTTCTCTCCAAGAGACTTGGCTGATACCTGGTGGCTGTTTTAAAGTGGCAGGCTATGCCTGCTTAAGAGAAGATCGATCAGACGGCTATGGTGGGGTTGCCCTACTCATCAAACATTCTATGCCTTTTCGACATATCCCTATACCTGTTCATAGCACTGATTATACAATTATTGCTGTTAGTATTAATGATATTTGTTTTGTATCTATTTATATTCCTCATCCGTCCTCTGCTATATATGATGAGATATTAGGCACTATTTTGCCTTCTCTTCCAAAGCTAATTCTAATTATGGGTGATTTTAATGCCCATCATGCATCTTGGGGTAGTAGCTCCTCAAACCATTATGGTTCTAGAATTTTAGATTTTTTAGATTCTAATAATATATGTCTGTTAAATACTGGGGTTCGAACGCGTCGCACTCGCGAAGGAATCAGTGCTCCTGATTTATCTATATGTTCACCTTCTCTAGCGTCATCTTTCTCCTGGGAAACCCTTAGCTCAACTTATGGCAGTGACCATTACCCAATTATTATTACTCTGCCTATTAGTGTTAAATCTAGCCCCATTCGTCCACCTCGCCTTAAGTATCAACTGGTCAATGCTGATTGGAACCTATTTAAGGAGAAAGTAGATGAAAAAATTGAGTTCCTCCCTCCCTTACAACTAGATAATCATGTTGACTGTGCTGAAAGTCTCACTCAAGTGTTATTAGAAGTAGCTGACGATATTTTTCCAGTTAAAAAGGGCCGTAATAGATACATCCCCCCCTCCATGGTGGGATGAAGAATGTGCCGAAGCCATAAAAAAAAGAAAACAAGCATACAGAGCATATTCATCTTTCGAAAATTTTGATGTTTTGTCCCAGCTTATTAATAGTACCCGTAAATTATTCAAACAAAAAAAATGGGAAGGATGGAAATCCTTTTGTTCTTCTATTTCTCCTGACGTTTTTCCTTCTGAAGTATGGAAAAATATTCGTAGATACAGATCTTGTTTCCGGAAAAGTTCTCCATTATTTCTTCATAACTCTTTAGCTGACAGTTTTTTAGATAAATTAGCTCCGCCTTCCGTCCCACATATGAATATAGTTTTACATCAAACAAATTATCCGGTTACTGGAAACTTAACAGACCCTAATTCTCCTTTTAGTCTTTCTGAATTAAAAGGTATTTTATCTTATGTTAAAGATTCGGCTCCAGGAATCGACGGAATCCCGTATTCTTTCTTCATTCACTTGAGTGATTCTTCTCTTTCTTATTTTTTAAGTATAATTAATTCTATAATGGTCAATGGCAATATTCCACCTTCATGGAAATCTCAAGAAATAATTCCAATTCTTAAACCAAATGCTCCTTCGTGTAATGCCTCTTCATATCGTCCTATTGCTTTGTCTTTGGTTCTTCTTAAAATCTCTGAACATTTGGTGAAAAATAGACTTGAGTGGTACTTGGAGAATAAAGGATTGTTAGCACCTACTCAGTATGGGTTTAGGAAAGGAAAAAGTACCATGGATAGTTTAGGTATTTTTACTACAGATATTCGTTTAGCTTTTTGATCAACCAATGCATCCTAGCAGCTTTCTTAGATATTACTGCTGCATATGACTGTGTGGATTTGGCATTACTTAAAAATAAACTTTCAAAGTTATAAGTTCCTATCACTTTAATACATTTTATCATTAATATTTTGTCAGAAAGAGCCATTAACGTCACAACACAAGATTCAAGTACTCTGTCCCGAGTTTTATATAGAGGGCTACCTCAAGGGTCAGTTTTAAGTCCAATACTCTATAACGTATATACACAGGACCTTGAATCAGTTTTAGTAGATAAAGTTAATGTCCTTACGCTGATAACTTACTTCTGTACGTCACAGGCTTTTCAGTTGACCAGTTATGCCGCTGCTTAACGTCTGCTTTAAGCTCTCTTAGGATTTGGTTAGATAATAATGGATTATCATTATCAGTTCCAAAGAGCTCTGTAGTTCTTTTTAGTAGGATGCGAATGCCCCCTTCAGTTTTTGTTTATTATGATGATATTATCATCAAAGCATGTCAGGAAGCTAAGTTTTTAGGTATTATTTTAGATAGTAAACTTTCAGGTCTCTCCCATTGTTTTTATGTTGCAGCTAAATGTGAACGTTTTTTAAATATTCTGCGATGCCTTTCGGGGGTCTGGTGGGGTGCTCATCCCTCTTCCTTAAAACTACTTTACAATGCCCTAATACGCAGTGTTCTTGATTACGGTTCCTACTTCCTAGAACCTTGCAATTCACTTGCATTGAAAAAGTTAGACAGTGTGCAATCAAAGGCTCTTCGATTAGTATCCGGGGCTATGAAATCAAGTCCTATTAACGCTCTACAGGTAGAATGCGTTGATCCTCCACTTAGACTTTGCCGCCAATTTTTATGTGATAAATTTCTGTTTAGAGTTTTTCAATTTTCAAAGCATCCGCTTTTTTATAAATTACAGTTGTTATCAGATTCAATAAGAACCTCTTCTTATTGGGCCCACAAAAGCTTACCTTGTTTAGTTGTAAGTTACCGTAAGTTTACTTCTCTTCAGTCTCCTACTCACAGATCTTTAACGCTTCCTATATTTTCTGCAAGCTTTAATTCTTTAGTTCTATCTCGTGAAATCTTATATGACTTAGATATTCCGAAAACTTCATCAGACGCTAACAATAAATTTAATTCCATTATTGATAGAAATTGGCCTGATTGGCATCATATTTTTTGCGATGCATCAAATCACTCTGATGATGGTGTGGTCGGAGTAGGACTATACCATCATCAATATAATATTGTTGAAAAAGTTAAACTGCCTCCTGAAACATCTGTTTTTACTGGATAGTGTTATGGCATTTTCAAAGCTGTAGAATATGTCTTTATTATGAAACTTAAAAGCACTGTTATTTTTGTAGATTCCAAAAGCGCTTTACAAGCCTTAGATAGATTCCCATTTAAGAGTAACATTCAATATCCCGTTGTCATTCAATGTAGAGACTTGTTATATAAATGTTTTGTTCTAGGGCTTAAAATAATTTTAAAAAAGTCATACTAATATTTTCGGAAATGAAAAAGCTGACAAGTTAGCTAACGAGGCTGTGGATCATGGGGACTTACACCCCTACAAGATTTTTTGTCATGATCTTAATGCACTTCCTAAAATTCATTTGCGCGACTCCTGGGAGGCAGATTGGGTGCACAGTAGTTTAGTTAAAGGAAAATGGTATAAGGATATTCAACCTGATACTCAATTGAAACCATGGTTTACGAAAATTAGACTGGGAAAGATTGCTACCACCAATTTAATTCGCATGAGAATTGGTCATGTTTGTATTCCTACTCATCTATTTAGATTACATATTTTAACTAGTGATTTATGTGAATGTGGCACTGGTGTAGGAGATTTGAATCATATTTTCTTTATTTGCCCTAAGTATGACAGTTCCTCTTTTATTGAATCCCTAAGATCCCTCCGTGTTCCATTTCCCACATCTATTGTATGCCTTTTGATTATGAACAATTATGATATCTATAATGTCCTATCTTTATTTATGACTCTGAATAACATAAAAATATCATTCTTCCAATTTCTGTTATTTTAATATACATAAATTTAATTACTTATTTTACTCCTATAACTTTTCTGATCCATTTCCAAATTCGCTCCGTTCCCTTTCCATACTTTTGATTGCCTAAACGTTTCCCAACCTTTTGACCCATTGTCCTGGCTGACGCACAAGCCGTGCATGCCATAAAAGGAAAAAAAAAAATAATTCTTGCTTAACCTATTAAGCCGGTGCCACACCGGCTTTAGTTTGCATTATTGAACAAAAGGCTTGTTTTGCCTAATCAGCATCCGGTCAATGCCTGGTAGACGCCTCACGTCCTAGCCATAACAACTCATGGGTATAAAAGGCAATGTGAGTGAAGGCAAGTGTCTCCAGTGTCCACTCAGTGAGGCTGCTTATGTACTACCCAAAACGGAACGGACTTGAGCACGCTCGCTGTGAGACTCAATTTTGACGTTATACCGCCTCTGTCCCCGACACATTACCCGTATATCCCCGTATATAGGTCAACCACCGCCCCGATATTCTCGACATGACTATTCTAAAGAACGTAGGCTTACGCCTATGCTTGATAGAAGTCTTTCAGATCCGATCACCAGTGGTGTTCCAACTCGGCTCTCCTGAGTCCGCCCCTAACATGAGAACAGTGGTAGATTGGAACAAACTCAAGTGCAAACTTAAGAGTTGTGACAGTCCCCAGCTGTCCTCGATCCCCGACGACATAACCTCGCCTAACGAGGCTATTCACGCGACGCACTCACTAGCCACATCTCGGTCGCCATAGGCGATTCGTCTAGGCAGGTGCCTGCGATGGGCGACCATCGTTTCAGGCTGCCTGACGATGCGCGAGAACTATTGAGAGCTAAGAAGGCGGCTACTAGAGCCTATGACGCTTATCCCACTGAGGAAAATCGGAGAAGCTTACGCAGCTTGCAGCGTGTTAAAAAGCGTATTGCGGAGCTCCGAAATAATCGGTGAGACGATCTGCTAAAAGAGATCTCGCCATCTCACCAAGCTTATTGGAAGTTATTATTATTATTATTATTATTTATTCATTGAACAAGATTACATTGATCCAGTTTGTTAGTAATTCTCAACAGCTATGTTAGTAAAAATATATTTAAACGAATTAGGAAAAATAAACGTTTCGTTACAGTTGCTGACCAACGAAGGCTTTATTTCACCTGTTTGGTCAGCAACTGTACGAAATGCTTAATTATAGGAGAGTCATATCTCTCTGCAACGGTCTTTAAGATACTGTTTGAGCTCGCCCGTACTCTGTCTAGTAGCGAAGCAGTTTTCTTGCGTAAGACTGCAAAAAAGCCGTCGGTATGCGATTGAGCGAACATTTCCGATGCACTGCAGAAGCGAGGCAAGCCCAACAGCGCCCTGAACCCGTTGTTATACTGAATACGCAGGACGTTCAGCGATTTCTGAGTGTAGGTGGTCCAAAGGCTACCCGTGTACAGGTTCTGACAATACGCTTTAAACAGCGTGACCTTTACTTGATCAGTACAGCGAGCAAACCTGCGTGCCAACATATTGCACCTCACTGCTAACGCCCTACGTTCCCTCTCGATATCTACATGGTCTTTAAGGTCGTCCGTAATGTAATGTCCGAGATATTTAAATTGATAGACCCTGTTTAACTTTTCCCCATTCAACGAGAGTTCTGGTACTTCACTCGGACATTTACTGGCGGCCTTAAACACCATGTATTCGCTCTTTTTTACATTATAAACCAGTCCATGGTATTCAGCGTACGCTTCACAAACTCTTATCATTTTTCTGAGTGCACCCATCGTTGGCGCCAGCAGTACCATGTCATCAGCGTAGCTTATGTTGTTGATACACACATCATCCACCCAGCATCCGACACGCATACTGCTGAGGACAACGATGAGCTCATTATGTATAAATTGAAAAGCCGGGGAGATGTTAGCCCACCCTGCCTCACCCCGCACCGCAATCTATACTCCTCAGAAAATGTGTTTGCCCATCTTACATTATTAACTTGGTTAGCATACCAATACTGCAGTATTTGTGACAACTCGGGCGGGACACCTTCATCCCTCAACTTTCTCCATAGGATATCATACGATACGAGATCAAAAGCCTTGGAGAGGTCGAGGAAGCAGGCATAAATAGGAGTCATCCGATCCGTATAGTATCGTACAGTGTGCTTGAGACTGAGGATTGCGCTTTCAGTTGATAGTCCGGGCTTAAACCCGAATTGAGCGTCGTGGGATTTTATGTATCTCTCTAAATGGGAATCAAGCAGACTGTCAAACACCTTTGCTATAATCGTGGCCAGTGAAATTGGTCTATAGTTATTTTTGTCCGAGATGTCACCAGTTTTATTTTTAACTATCGGGGCAACTACTGTTCTCATAAGGTCCGCGGGCAAATAACAGTGGCTCAGACAGAGCGAGAAAAACATGCTCAAAACCCTAGGCAAGTGGACCCCCGCGTATTTAAGGTGCTCGATGCTAAGACCGTCGTGACCAGGCGATTTGCCTCTTGACATTTTGTTTATGACCGCCTCCACCTGTTTGGCCGTAAATCGGATGGGTTCTTTGTCTTCCTCGGTCCCACCATCGAACACTGTGTGCAAAGGTCCATGGGGTGACTGAACCTTAAAATGGTCCATGAACATATCGGCAATTGCTTTAGGTTCGGTCCGATCCCCCACACTCACTGGCAGACCAGGCTTAATGTTAAGTTTGTTTGTACTTTTCCAAAACTTACAAAAATCTTTTGAGGCGCAATGTGTAGCAAGAATGTCCATTTTGATCTGATCTTGGTTTTTTAAACACCAATTTAACCTACTTTTAAAAATTTTGCGAGATTCGTACATTTGCTGATAAATAATACCAGACTGGGGCTTATTATACATCAACCACGTCCGGTTTTTACGTCTAGCATCTTGATGGGCGGCCTGAACGTGCTTATTCCATCCAGCCACACGTCTGTCACTGCCGCGACCCTCACGCGAACTACATGCCTTAACTGAGCAGGTTTGCTTAGAAGCGTCCGCCAATATACCTACAATGCCACTATACATATCATCTAGAATGGATCTATGCTTCTCCATTTTACAATTGTTGTCCCCACATTGTCTAAATTCTTCTGGAAAATGTATATCTCTAAACTTACTATTACATATTTCACGATATTTTATTATTTGTGCACTATTTCTGTTGCCCCATATTATATTATTGTTTTCCATATGGTTTTTATATATCTTATTTCTTATGACAAAGTTAGCGAGGTCCTTTAAGTCGGATGAAACAGCGTCTATGCAGCCCCTGACTCGTCCCGATCAATCCTTAGCGTTTGACGACGACGATTAAGCCGAATGTATGGCTGATAGTTTCGAGGCGCAGTGCTCTCCTAGTACTCTCCCCGTGGACCTCGTCCACCTCCATACGGTGGACGCTGAGGTCGACCACCGCTCGTCACTCCCACCCCCCTCTCTCCCCTAATAATGTGGACGAGGTACAGGCGATAATCAAAGGGTTCCGTCCCAACAAGGCCCGGCCCAGAACGTATCTCTAATAGAGTTTTACGCGCCCTCCCCGCACAGCTTCTCTGTCTGTTGGTGTCTATCATCAACAACGCCATTGCGCACTGTACCTTTCCCGCTGCGTGGAAGGAGGCAGAGGTCATAGGCATCCTTAAACCGGGCAAAAACCGGTCAGACCCCACCAGTTACAGGCCCATCAGTCTCCTAAAGACCATGGGCAAGTTATACGAACGTGTATTAGTTTCCCGACTATAAGATTATATTTTCTTCAATAATCTCTTAATTAACGAGCAGTTTGGCTTCAGAGCCACTCACTCTTGCGTCCATCAGGTACACCGCTTAACGGAACACATTGCATTCTGGACGATCTCAACAGAACCCACTCTTTAGAGACAGGAGCGCTATTCTTCGATGTTGCGAAAGCGTTCGATAAAGTCTGGCACAATGGCTTGATTTACAAGCTATACCAAAAATCCACTCCAATCCGCTTATAGTCAAAGCCACCACGTACACGCCCCAGGAGGATGTCGCTGCTCGACTTCGTCGGCCCCGGCACGTTCTGGACGACCCTGATGATTCCTACACCGCGTATTGTAGAACAACAGCCAACACCGCCTTAAGCACTTCAAGTACTGTACAACATTTTAGTTCGCATCACCGCACCCGCTGAAGGGTGCGAGGTCCCGTCTTTCATTTCGGCCGACACAGACAAGTGCCTGGCCGTTTTTCCCCTGCCCACCCTACGGGCGACAGCCCAAGCCGAGGTCCTAGCCTACAGAGGCGCCCTTGAGGCCAGAGTTCGACTCACCCCCAGATCGGGCCCGCTAGAAAGGAGCCCGACAGCGGTTCCGCCTGTTTCAGCAGTTCCGGTCCCGTCGGCGCCACCACTTGCGGGTTCGCCGCTCGGTAGGGTGCCTTTTGCACTCCACATTGGCCCGATCACGCCTGCTAGTATGGGGCTCGACACGTACTACGAGTCCGAGGCTTCGTAAAGCCTCACACTCGGCCGGGTCGCGGCGACCGCTAGCGGGGCGGACCTAGGCTGTGCGAATTCAGCGCACGCCACAACTGCCCGGTTTAAGCTGAAGAATGCCTTCTTCAAAGGCACTCAGCGATAGGTCCGTCCATAAAAAAAAGGCAAGTCTTTCACACTTCGAAACTTCGCTTAGCTATAGGTCTGCTCATCGGGAGCATTCGTTTGTAAAATCATTATTTAAATAAAGTATTATTTTAACTTCAAATAGTATTTTCTTTTAAAGTCTGCGCGCCGTCCCTACGAGTATTACTTGTTCAGTGAATAAAATTGTAATTTTTACCGTTATGTAAGAAGTACGTAATCTATGTTACCGGCAAGATGGTGCATTAATAGTTGTTTTATGTAATTAATTATAGTACGATTGTGAAAATAATTACAATTGTGTAAGTTAAAAGACTGTTGAACATGCTGAAATCAAAATTTAACCGAATTTCTCTTAGTTTTATCAGGAAACTACTGAATCGAAAAATATTTGTTAATTGTGAGAGACATTTGGTCAAAATATTACAACACTTGTTTTAGAAAGATATGTTTGTTGGTGCCGTAATTATGCTTCTAAGTGATTAATTAAGTGATAATAAACGTCAAAGTATCACAGCAGTGTGTAGTTAGGAAAAATATACAGTTTTAGAAAATATATATTAATATACATAGTTTCAAAATCCGATAATAAATATCGATATATATTTATTAGCGATATTATTAACGCTAATATTGGTTTAGTGGCGCTTCAAATGGACATACGAATTTTGCTGTCATTGATAGCCAGTCTATATTATTTTTTAAGTCAATGACTCTAGTTTTTCACACAGGCTGTCTGTATATTGTTGTGGTATGTACACTGTGTGACACTGACAGCGACAAAAGTCCAAAGAGACAACAAAGAGATTGACTTTTCGCGCGTGTTCTAGCTTCTAAATAATGATAAAAATATTGTTTCACTTTCAACATTCATCTTGATCTTATTTATCTGATTAAGTAGTGCTGCTGAAATTTACTGACTTAAAAAACGGTAAGTGGTCTTTCCATTCAGTAAACCTAAAATGATTCGCTGATGCACAGAGATTTTCCCAGTACATCATTATCTAGCCGCTAGCCGTTGGAAAGTTTAAACTATTGATTAAATAACAGTGATTAGCTATAGGGCAAGCTTCTACCGTTCATTTGCGAATAAACTAATTCATTCTAGTTATTAGATTATTGAAGCATACTCAACAACATATCTTGTTGGGGCCTATGAAACACATTCCCTGACCTATAAGACATTACCTTACTGCTTAAATCATACATAGATATCTAAAGACAGTTGCGTGAGGCCTGCAGTGGGAAATTATATTAATTTAATTAGTATATTATAGTTTTCTTTATTTTTATTGTCTTCATTACATGTAGTTATTATTTAATTCTTTTAAAGATGCACAAATTCGCAACAAAAATGACAATTTATCAAAACTAATTGCTGTTTAATAAGACTACAAGGCTGTGATTGTGGATCTGCTTTTAAAACAGGTTAAAATAAAGAAATTGCACCAAGAAGTTACTTCGGCACTTCTATCAGAAATTATTTGTTTTACAAGACATTTAAGTATGACTGATAACAAACCTAAAAGCCGGTATGAGGAAGTAACTGAGAATGAAGGCACCGAAGTTAGAAGAGCTACCAAAGAGAAAATGAAAGAAGACAGAGATAATTCTACAACTAGAAAAAGAGTGAAATACAATAGTAAAAGTGAATCTGAAGATGGCAAAATAAGGTACCAATAAATCTTTATAATTACTAATATGGTAGGACTGTACAGCTTCACAAAATGATAGCATATGAACTGTTACCAAATTTGTTTTTTAAAAAATACTTTTTAATGAAAACATTGTTTTTCATAAATATGAAATAGATAAACACTATTCTTAATTAATTGGTGAAATTTTTTTTTTTTGATATTAAAGCTGATATTTTCAGTCGACCTCCAAGAAAACCTTTAGAGCTGGAAACGGACCCAGAAATTCTTCAAAGACGACAAAAACAAATTGACTATGGGAAAAATACTGTTGGATACCACAACTACATGGACCAAGTGCCTATGTAAGCACCCGTATTTTAAATAGAAAATTTAATTTTTAGCTTATTGTGTACTCTAAATCTGACCACATTTTATTAAGATTTTCAAATTTTTATTATTTTAGAAATCAACGGACAAAGGAGCATCCAAAGACTCCTGATAAGTATACAAAGTACAGCCGAAGGTCATGGGACTCATTGATTAAAATTTGGAGAAAAAAATTGCATGAATATGACACTAACAAAGTCACTGACATTGGAGAATCTGACTGAGTAGAAGTGTACAGTGCTAGATATATTTGGTTTCTACTAGATAATACTTTAATAGCCTAAAAGACTAAAAGCGGTCTGCTTTTCAGTCTGTTCATTCTGAGCTTATTCTTAAAGTAGCTGTTATAAAAAAATAATACTTACATTACATTGGTTAAACAAACCAGCCCGAGTGTGATTTACTACAACATCAAACCTTGATTATTCATTTAGATGTCAGTTTAGTTTCGAAATCTGCTAATCCATACATTTCCAAGCAAAACTAAAAATACCAAAAAGAAAGGTTTGACATGTTCACTAAAACCGCCAAAAATTTACCATTTTATTAGCTTTTAAAATGTTCAGTTCAATGCTGCTGTTCAGTCGCGAAGTGAGTCATTAATTGTTTAGCTTTACACAAACGGATAACAGCCACTTCCAACCGGCCAATCTGGAAGTCACTGGGGGAGGCCTATGTTGTGGACCTCCTATGGCTGAAATGATGATGATGATGACACAAATGCATTAGGTACATACATAATTAAAGCAGTGATTATGGTTGCCAGGTCCAAAAATTGAGAAGCCGCATTCAGATTCATATTTAGCTGGACTTTAAGCCTGACACACAGATTTTTTAATAAAAAAAAACAACTGTTTGGTTAAGACAACGGCAGGTCAATCTACCCAAAAAGTAAAAGGTCATTGAACCGATTTTCAACTTTTAAGTCTGACACAGAGACCAGTATCAATTGAGAAAATTAACGTTTTGTGGTAGGTTGACGAGCTGCTGTCTGTACTTGTAAATCGCGAGCCGTGCGGGTGTGTCGTTTTGACTCGCGCAGTTTCGGCATCTTTTGACGAGCGCGACTAGACGCGGGCGCTGGCGTCTAAAGTCTAACGAAAGCCGGACAGGCCAGACGGACACGATTCTAAAAGCCGGACACCTGGCAAACCAACCTGCGATACAATCGCGCGCGACGCAGTCGCAACTCGCAATACAGCCACTTGCCGTCTATGCTAGGTGTAATTGAAATAGCACAAAACCTCTTAGGGGATGATTCTGATTTTCTGAGGCCCAAATAATACAACTACTTACCTACTTTAAAAATAAAATTGTATTCTCCATGCAACTGGTATCAGCTGGTCGGCTTAGTATGGGGAGATGTTTCTTTTGCGATTTTGATGTTGTTCCCATAGAAAAAGTGAATGAGTTTATTTTGGGCAGTACAATCAGCTCCTGGGAGGTTTTGCGTTATTTCAATTGGTGCAATTGAGGCGTATGGTTGAATGACGTTGTTCATTGAAAGGGCTAGCCGTGCAATCAAAAGGCTATTTTAACCAGTTGGCTGCGACATAGACATTGCAGCTGCAGTAATTTAAGTAGTCACGAAGTCGCGATGCAAGCAAACGTGGATAAAACCACGCACGACCCCAAAAACGTTTACATGACATTGAATAAGTGAAATATACGGCAATTAACGTATCAGCCAGCAATACCTTTCTTTATAAATAAATAAATAAAAATGCACGCTCGCGTATCATACGTACACACGTAGCGATACAAATACTTTTTTTATTAATTTACGACAGCAACTGCATCTACAGGTTGAAACCAAATCCCCGTTGCTCCTCTAACTAGACAATTAGAATCGATCATAAAACGTAACCTAGCAAAGAAAAAGAGTGGTTTGATAAACAGCAATAGCTACCTATTATGCAAACGTCGGATGCTTAGCAAACGTCAGTGTTTAGTTTGATACTTTTATTACAGGTGTTATAATATTTTTTTTCGGTAAATCGATTTTAATAATTATTTAACTTTAAATAAAAAATGTCAAGTACTTGTTTTTTTTTCTACAAACTTTTCGGTAACATCTTGCTTGATTCTTGATTTTTGTGAGCCTGAGCTAAAACAGTTTACAGAACGCGGTCCTCATATTTTGCATGCTCAACTTCCGATGGCGCCTGCACTAATGCATTTGGCAATAAATAAAAAATGTGTGAAAGCCCAAATATCAACTAATTAAATCCACGCCGACGCGACGTCTGGCGTCATAAGATAGATACTCTTTATTCACCATACGAAGAAGTTACAGTTGATATTTACAAAAAGATGTACAATTTAGGCGGTCTTATCGCTAGTAGCGATCTCTTCCAGACAACCTTTAGGTAGAGGACAAAAGAAAAGGGAAAGTGGTGCAGAGTGCTTATTGCAAAATGTTATATAATTACAAACAGTTATAATAAAAATAATTGTTACTAGTTTAATTGTGAGGTTTAGTAGATTTGCAAACTGAAATGACTTCTAAAAGAGTAGTCCCAGATAGTTAGTGTTAAAAATACTCATAAACGCGCGCTAGCCCGCGCTTAATCGCTCTCGGCAGCCCTAATATCGGCTTTAGCACTTCTTAGGCTCTTACTACATGCAACCGGAATTATTCAGAACTCCAAACAAAACGGCTCCGAACAAGCCCGGATTCAATCCGATTTGTATGGGGTTCTGAAAAATTCCGGATGCTTGTAGTTGAGTCTTAAAGGCAAATCTTTCAAGGCAACCCTAAAAAAATTCACTTACGTTTTTTTACAAATAGCTACTCTATAATGTTTGTATGTATGTATACTGATCAAATTTTAATTCGCGGGTGTATTCGTAATATTTTTACTAAGTAAAAATTACTTAAATAATCAATTTACTTCATTGAGTCTAATTGGTGTTTTTTTTATATAACTCAATGAGGTGAATTATATTATTAAACTGATCGTTTCTCAGTACAACTATTACTTACTATTACTGCAACCGCACATTTTGGTAAGACACACAGTAGGTAAACTATTGTTCTTTCAAGATGAGAAGGATTTTGTGACACTTCGAATTTTCCGTTTCCCATACTACTTACGGTAATATTTTCAAAAAATATTGTTTATTTTAATTTATATCATTGCAAAAACACAATAATCTTTGTCTCTAAACATCTAAACAAAAATTGCTAACCAAAAATATAGCCATATATACCATTGGTTCTAAAAAGAAATTATGATTTCCTTCAAATACTTGATGCGTAAAACGGAATGTTATAATATATAATAATCGACACTGAATCGAATCGGTTCGGTCGAAATCTTGCGAAAACTTATACGTTGACGTCAAAATACGAAAGCGTCTGCCTTGTATGCAGTGCGGTGTTTTCGTTGTGCTTCGCGTAGTTCCTGTTTTGGCTTTTGTTACTGTTTTTGTTGAGTTTTTCGGTAAAGTTTTTTGCCATTATTTGGTAAAATGTCAGAAAAAAGCAAAAAATACTTAATACGTCTAAAAACTCTATACGTCACTCTGGCGGTAGAACATCGCAATATAATTCTTATTTAAAAAGAGGTTATATGATAAAGTTCGATTAAACTTTCTTTATAAACTTTCTCGATTATCAATAAGAATCGATTGGAATTCGTTAGGGCACATCATTTTAAGTGTCAACAGAGAAGTCGCGTGATGTGTCACAAAATCCTTAAAAAAAGAACTATAGTCTCTAAAAAACCGTAACAAAAAATTTATTTCGCGGGCTGCTTTAATTTAACAGTAATTCCTCGTGTGATTTCAGTAATTGGTATTCTTCTCCTCACTTGTTCCAACGTCTAGCTGTCATGACGCGCTAAGTCATTGTTGTGGTCATTACAAGATAATGTCTCCTTTTGATTTTAGATTGTATTATATCAAAGGGATAATTTGCCATTGTATGTACAGAGAACAGCTCGTCAACCTACCACAAAACGTCAAATTTTCTCAATTGATATTGATCTGTACGTGTCGGACTGAGCTGAAAATCGGTTCAATGACCTTCAAATTTTTGGGTAGGTTGACCTGCTTTTGACTGCATATTTTATAATGCAGTATTTTTGTTAAAATACATAAATGTAAAAAATATGCATAGTTGTTATTCTTTATTTATTCTCCAAGTTCCCCAACCCCTGCCAGCCTAGCTACGCCCATGATAGTAGGAGACCTTGATAGGGGATTTTGGGATATACTCACTCAAGCGAGGCGCAGATTTATATAAGGCGGATACCCTGCGCCCTGTTGAGTACCTCCACCAAATATAAGCCATCTATATGGGTCGGTTGCTTTATGCTGAAAAGTATGGATATCAATAATCAGAAGATTTAAACTTGACAATTTATTTTATTTTATTAGAATTTCAAAAGACTATGATCTACTCTGATTTATAAATAAAATAGAGCTCCATCTGTCGTCAAATAGATGAAGCTTTGTGTAAAACTTGCCATCTAAATATAAAAAAAACTGGGATTTTGGGGTTCCATGCCTATACCACTCAACCGTCCGTGGATAGTTCTCTATCCAAAAAAAATATTGCCATCTACGTCCGTGGATACTTTACTATCCACAAGATAAAAAACTGGAGTGCTAGCAAAAAATGCCAAATAGAGCCATCTGCCCGAATTCTTTGGAAGCTTTTTAAACCTTAATAGCAAGCTTAGATACAAGTTCAACGAAAAAATCATAGGTGGCACTCGTGCTCGTTGAAGTTGGTGAATAATAATTTTTTTTCGGCAGTGCGTTCTAGTGTGAAGTGTTTACTTTGAGTGCTTCGAAACCGTACCCATTAATATGTCGTAAGTACTGTGTTTTACTGTATTTCCCGTATTTTTTATGTCTGGAAATCATAATTTAGGAATGGATCTCTCAAATGAAACTAATTCTAACACAGTTTACATGAAAATAATATTTAAGAAGATTTTTAGAAGTTATTGTGTCATCAATTTTGAAATGCTGGCCGCATTTATCGAGTTATATTTAACAATATACTTTCATTTAGTTAAATAATTGTTGCTTAATGCATAGTATATAACCTAATTCGTTCTCTAGTGTAGACTTTTAGTATATATATATTGAAATTATTCAAAATAAGAGTAAAAACGTGAATGTATTCCACAGGTTTGTTGATTTGGATAGTTAAGTATCCATGGACGTACTTGATTTATTTGTCCTAAGGGTGGATATGAACGACAAAAGTGTGCTATTTTAGATTTTGTTTTTCTTTGGTGGCGTGTTTTGTTTTGTTGTTAGCTTTGTTAGATAGTTAGTTCAGCAGAGGCAATGCGATTTTATGGTGCCATTGGCTGGTCTGATGATAGAGTCGGAAGGCGGCTATAGGAACTCCTTAATTACACACGATAAATCCATCGTGTTTGGGCTCGTTAAATTTGTCTTGATAAGTACTCGATGACCCGATGGGTGTAGTGGCGCGGTGATACACCTCGAACGCAACGGGTTCCGGGTTCGATTCCTGGTACCGGTACATAATACAGTCAAAATCTGTATTTACAATTTTAAAAAAACTATATTTTATTTACTTCACATAAAAAGTATAATGTAAAAAAATATAAACGTACTATCTATACTTTATGTAAGTACTAACTTAAGTTTGCAGTGATTCTTATATAGTGTATAAGGATGCTTCATGACATATCACATGTCATAAATCCCCATTGTTTTGTTTTTTAAAATAATTATTAATAGTTTTAGTAATGAGTTAAAATAATTATTAATAGTTTTAGTAATGAGTAATCAATCATTTATTCTTGTTTTATATGCACACCATAATGTTACAAGAGATGTTGTTTAAATTAAAAATAAAATATAACAATAAAACAATTAAATTCATTCGTCCAACAAAACATTACTATAAGTATGCCTTAAATAAATAAATAAAAAATTGACAATATTGGTCAATTATGTCTAGCTAGATGAAAACCGTCGAGGTTGGTCTCCTTCTTTTAAATTTAACCTCCTCAGTCCCGACGCCCCTTATAGGGGACAATTTTGTATGTGTCGCCCGCTGTCGGCGGATATTTTAAACATTCAAACGATTAATGCAATAGTTTTATCATAGATGTCGCTTTTCTTCAAATATTACTTTCGGTCGACTATTTGCGGGAAAGTTTTTGTTTTGACAGGTTGAAGTCGCGCGCTAACAAACTATCAGTGAAATGGCTTCCCGTGGTAAGTTTTTTATTGTTTTTTCTTGGAATAACGTTGTAACCCTTTGTAATTGTTATGTATTGTGATGATGAGGATAATAGACTTACTGTAAACACATTTTTTTCGTATTTCGTTAAATAGTATGACCGCACTGAGTCCTCGCTCGTCGATGTCCCGTATAGGGGACTTTCGGTTTTAGTCTATATATATCTATTTCTGAAATAGATTATTCACAAATTTGTTTTATTCTTTTCTAGGCTTATCTTCGCAACAGATACAGTCGATTTTAGAGTTTAGAGATGATGACTCAGTCATCGAAGGTATTTCTGACGACGAGGACCCGGTCCCTCTTACTGCTCATGAAGAAACCCTGCAAGGTGATGGCGAAAACTCTTGTGAGTATTCAAGTGATGATGAAGTACCACTTTCCACATTTGCTTCTGCTCAGCCTTCTCAAGTGAATCGTCGGATTTACTGGAAACACCAAGATCACTTCGAGCCATCTCCACCTGGAGTTTATTGTCATTCTCTAGCAACCAGTCGCGTAAGAGTATTACTATCGCCTTTTGAATATTTTTCAAGATATATTCCTGAAGAAATATTCGAAATATTTAGCTGTTTTTCAAATCAAACTTACTTGCTGAAAAACGGTAAGACCCTTGGCACTACAAAAGATAAAATGAAAATCTTTTTTGGCATATGCATCGCCATGAGCTATTTGGGTCTGCCAAGAATTAAAATGTATTGGATGAATAAGACTAGGATACCAATGATAGCTGACCGTATGACTAGAGATCGTTTTTTTCGAATAAGAGCTAACCTAAAACTAGTGAATGATCTAGATGTTGATGCGGCTTCCAAACAAAATAAATTTTGGAAAGTACAACCCCTAATTGAAACGGTGCGGAAAGCTTGCCTTGAAAATCCTAGACTTCAGGACATCAGCGTCGATGAACAAATGATACCATTTTGGGGCCAGGTATCAATGCGGCAGTTTATCAGGGGAAAACCAAACCCTTGTGGGCTTAAAAATTTTGTATGTACCAGCCCAGATGGTATTCCTCTAGATTTTTTCATGTATGAAGGCAAGGGCGATACAATATTACCAACTGGCGAAGCTGAAGGGTTGGATATTGGCGGAAAAGTCGTTATGAGGTTGGCTAACAATTTACCTGAAGGTTCCAAGCTATACATGGACAGATATTTTACGTCCATTGAGTTATTAGATAAATTATACGCAAAGAAGAAAATGCAAGGTACAGGCACCCTGAAGAAGTCTAAAATCCCTAAAACTTGCAACTTCAAGACTGACAAGCAATTGAGAGATCAGGGACGCGGTTCTTCCGACCAATTAGTGAGAAATGATGGCCAAATCGCTTGTCTGAAGTGGTTTGACAACAAACCAGTAATAATGGCTTCATCTGCAGATTCCAAACTACCTGAAAACAAATGCAAGCGTTGGTGTAAGAAGACAAAGCAATACATAGACATTGATAGGCCCTTTGCTATTCAACAATATAATGAAAAGATGGGAGGAGTGGACATGCTAGATAGAGTGATTAGCTTCTACAGAATAAGCGCTCGCTCAAAAAAATGGACTGTTCGATTGATATTCCATTTATTTGATTTTTCGGCAGCTGCAGGGTGGTTGGTGTATAGGAAAGAAGCCCAAATATTGGAGACTCCCAAAAAAGACACCCTCGACTATCTGGACTTTAAAGCTGAAATAGCAAATTCGTTACTCTACTTTACTCCAGCAAGAGAGCAGATACACCTGTTCGAGGAAGTAGATGACGAGCCAGCAGAAGCTAGTACATCTCGCAAAAGAAAATATGTCCCTCAGCCTCCATTGCAGCTGAGGACAGCAATGGCAGGTCATTTGCCAATGATAGGCGAGTCTGGGGACCACAGGTGCCGTTTGCCTGGCTGCAAGAGTAAGAAAGCAAGAGTGTGTTGTACAACTTGCAACATGTACCTTTGTTTAGTCGCAGGGCGTAATTGTTACCGGCAGTATCATGAAGAAAATAAAATGTAAACTCAATAAACACTTGTTTTTCAATATATTTAATTTTATTTAAACTTAGTTTTATTTTACTCCTTTTTATATTACTGAAACCGGAAGTCCCTTATAGGGGACACCTAATAAAATATATAAATAAATAAATAAAAATTATAAAATATATTTTTTATACTTGAAAATGTCTTTCTGAATATGCCTATTAAAAGTTATTTCAATATCTATAAAAATGACACTTCAGGACTGAGGAGGATAAGTTAGGATAGCGTCTAACGAAGTTAAGTTAATTTCTAATAATTTTGTAAATAAATTTATATTTTTTTTACCCTTTATAGATTTTTTTTATTTAATACATAAATTTTTCATACAAAAACTAAAAAAATACGTCCATGTTATAAAATCGAAATATTCGTGCGTGGACAGCCTTATCGGGCCGCCATCTTGCCTTGATTTTACTCGGCGCTTGAGCAAACGGAGCGTAAAAAAAAATCGAGTTAGGTGTTTTGTTTTAATTTATTTGGTCGACTTACAAAGTTTTACATTCTGTTATCTTGACATGATACGAAGGTGTATTAGACCTACTTTCTAACCTTGATTTTTAATTCACAAAATGTGAGTTAAATATAATGTCCTAATGCATGAAAATAAACAAGTTCACATTTTTTTGCGGTTTTGTGTGTTTTACCCTTCAAATGTAGCTACAAATTAGGAATATTATTATTTCAAGACTATACACATGATACTGTATTATCTTACCTATTCGTAGGTATTTTTTAAATAATTATAGCTATTACGGTTTAGCTACTGTGAATCATTTATTGACGCCGCGGTAAGGAGTGAGTGACCGCGCGGCGCCGCGCGGTACGCTGGACGTAAGTCGGGGGGGTTAGCGGCGATCGCCGGACGGTTGAGTGGATAAAGGGTTTAAACCACGTGGTTTATATGTATAATGCAGCCATACTCTAAGTGTGTTCCGCGGAACCCTAGGGTTCCGCGATACCCCTGTCGGGGTTCCGCAAGAAGTTAGAAAAAAAAATCAAAACACCTCTCTGGTCGACCGTTCTGTCGCGGCGTATCACGATTCACGAACAATTTTACTATGCCGCCACCGCCGATACCTACTTGTGACCGCGCAATCCCTTTGATAAAAGCCGCCTTTGAAATTAGACGCTATAATTGTGAACAAGCGACTTTCGGCTCTAACTTCAAAACGTAAAGTCGAGATTGCTTACACCACATTTTTTGAATTTCTATTTTTATATCGGCTTTTTATTTATCAAAGACGCCGACTCGAGTATTTTTGAGAATGTTCGAGATTGAGGCTAGGACTATAAAAGCGATGATCAAGCCTTGACACTAGTCAGTCGACGATTAGCGTTCGGAGCGATAAGTACCTACCTGCTAGAAAAAAATTGTGTATTGTTCTACTGCTGTTTTCTGATTGTATCAGTTTTGTACATTTCTTCTTTGGACTAAAGTGCTAAACTCTTCTACGCAGTAACGACCGTGCATTATGGAAGTATGATGAATCATATATCAGTTTTGGATTTGTTGATTCCAACGGCTCACCTCTCTGCATGTTATGTAGTAAACTGCTTCCTAATAGTTCCATGGCACCTGCCAAGTTGCGCCGACATTTAGAAACTGTACACCCCGAGTCTAAAGACAAGAATAAAGAATTTTTTGTACGTAAAAAAGAACAGTTATTGGAAAGTCAAAAAACAATGATGCATGTAACCCAAACTATCAATGAAAAGGCCACGGAGGCATCATATTTAGTTAGCTATCGCATTGCACAAGCAGGAGAAGCGCACACTATCGCTGAGAATTTAATAAAACCATGTGTATTAGACATAACAAAATGCATGCTCGATGAAAAATCTGCAAAGCATCTTTCTACTGTGCCGCTATCTAACGATACTGTTTCACGGCGAATTCATGATCTAGCAAGCTACGTCAAACAAGAACTAGTTACACGTCTACAAAAAACACAATTCGTCTTGCAAATGGATGAGTCGACTGATGTCGCTGGTCTGGCTATCTTGCTGGTTATCGTGAGATATCCATGTGAAAGTTCTTTTGAAGAAGACATGCTTATGTGTTCACCTCTACCCACAAACACTACCGGAGAGGAAATTTTTAATAAAATAAATATATTTTTTGAGGAAAATAATCTCAGTTGGAACGATTGCATTGACATTTGTACAGATGGGGCCAAGGCGATGACGGGTAAAACAGCAGGAGTAGTGTCACGAATAAAAAATAAAGCGCCTAATTGTAGTTCCAGCCATTGTATCCTGCATAGACAAGCACTTGCGATGAAGCAAATGCCGTTCAATCTAAAATTAGTTATGGATGAAGCGGTAAAAATAATTAATTTTATCAAATCACGACCACTACAATCCCGATTGTTCTCATTATTGTGTGAAGATTATGGCAGCACACATAAAACACTGCTGCTCCATACAGAAGTGCGATGGCTGTCTCGGGGTAAAACTTTAACAAGGCTATTTGAACTTAGAGCCGAGTTACAAATGTTTCTTTCAGATACTTCTTTTAATTTGAAAGACCGTTTGTATGATAAAACTTGGTTGTTCCGACTGTCTTTTATGGCGGATATCTTTCAGAAACTGAACGAATTAAATTTATCATTGCAAGGTAAACAGACAACAGTGTTCCAGGCCTGTAACAAAATAACTGCCTTCAAAAGAAAATTAGATTTTTGGATTATTTGCGTTGGAAATAGAGAAATAGAAAGCTTTACGTCACTCAGTGAGTTTCTTGGCGATAACAACTCAGAAATATTTCAAGATGATGTATTTGAAGAATTGGTCCAATATCTCACTTCGATGCGCGCATCTTTTGAGCAGTATTTTCCTGAAGAACAGAATACAAAAATGAAACTGAATTCATGGATTCATAATCCTTTTTTACCCAACTTACAAAAGCCCGAAAGTATGTCAAACGAGATATATGAATCTCTTTTAGAAATGTCATCTGACACAAGTATGGAGTCACTGTTCAAAACGACGCCTCTCAACGATTTTTGGTGCAGAATCCGAAATGAATATCCAATGCTTGCCAAAATGGCTTTGAATATTCTTCTCCCGTTTCCAACAACATATTTGTGCGAAACAGGATTCTCAACCTATGCAGCCACGAAAACAAAATACCGCAATAGACTGGACGCCGAACTTGATATGAGACTTCAACTGTCCTCTATGAAACCTGATATCAACCAATTGATGAAAAATAAAAAACAGTTTCATACATCCCATTAGTTAGATTTTTTTTCTTTTTCAATGTTATATTTATTATTATACTTGTTATGTAAGTAAGTAATAAGTAACTGTTACATGGTACTCTAATTATGCTTATTAATAAAAAATACACTTAAAAACCATTGTTTTATTGTAGGGTTCCATCAAGTATTTTGCTATCCAAAAGGGTTCCGTCACCAAAAAAGATTGAGAACCGCTGGTATAATGATTGTAGTAATCTATAAGTAATACATACTTATTCATTCATTGGCAGTGGCGTTTTTTGTTGTTTTTGAAATAAAGTTGTTAGTTGGTAGAAGATTGCGTGCTAGTGACTGGTGGCATTTTCGCGAGTCCTGCTACGCATTAAGTGCTAATATTGTTAGTGTGTTAGTAGGACTAACGAACAGATGCACACGCATGTAGTTTGTTGCCAGTCTAATAAAAGTTCCGTCACTAATCAATAAATAAATAAGTATTGATGCAGTCAAAATGTAAAATCAACTAGGTTTTTAAGGTCTCTTTCTAAAAGAACAACGTATAACCAGTTATTAATCTAAATCTATACAATGTATAGGTGCAAATGTGTTTTTTTAAATCTTTCAAGCAACGCAACGGAGCAACAAAGAGACGTGTGTTTTTCAATAAACATTTTTGTGAAATGATACGGAACCATATGTGTTCGAGGCCGGTTGAGCACTTAGCCGGTTTTCTCTAATATGTCGGTCGAGGAAAGTCTTAAGTTGTTTTTGTCTTATTAGTTTTGCTTTCTGTCAAAATGAGTGAATTTAATGTGTATGGTGGGATTGGAAGGGCATTGTTCATTATGAGCTTTTACCGCCGGGCAGAACCATCAATTCGGATCTCTTCTGCCAACAACTAATAAGATTAAAGCAAAGAACTGAGAGAAAGCGACCGGAATTGATCAATAGAAAGGGTGTGGTCTTTTATCAGGATACATACACATCTTTAGCCATTCACTCACCAAAAAATAAGAGAGTTTGGCTGCGACCGGAAATAAAGAGTGATTACAGTCACTGTTTATCGAGATGCCATAGATTTAACAATGGCACAAAAAACTATTTCAACCGATCGAACGGAGTTGTGTTGAAAGCTAGTTCTGTTCCTTTCTAACTAAAGATATATTTTAATTAATATTATATAAAAAATCTTAATTAATATTATAAACACAAAAGTTAGTATGTGTAGATGTTTGTTACTCTTTCACGCAAAAACTACTTAACAGATTTTGATGAAATTTGGCTTACTTACAGACCATGACCTGGATTAACACACAGCCACACAGGATACTTTTTATCCGAGTAAGGTCAACGCAGACGAACTCGCGGGCAAAAGCTAGTGTAAAATAAAAATGTTTCTGAAGGCACTTTCTTGCAATGTAACCCCTGTATATTATATCCCATAGTGAAAAATCAGCTTTAGGTGTAAATTTTCTAAAAATACCGTTTTAGAACCATGTTCTGATTAACAACCAGATTTTTTTAAACAATTTAGTGTTAAAAATTAAACATCAGGAGCTTTATTAGCTTACGACGAGCCATATCACACACTAGTGATTTGCAAATTAAAAGCGAGCGGTTTCGCTGTCGTCTTGCTTTGAATTCACTCGCAAATCGCTAGTGTGATAATAACGCTCTAAAGACGCATTTCATTACCGACTTTAGGGCTAGGGTCAACTTAACCGTTTCATCCGACTTAGGCAACTAATTATAACTAGCCAGCCAGGAATTTGGTAGTCGACGAAATATAATCAGCGATGGATATATATCAAAACTTTGCAAGTAAAATAACGTTACTGATATTAAATTTTAATACTTTAATTTACACCACTAGCTGTTAATATGTGATTATTAATTACTTTAATTTATAGGAAGTTCAATTCTGTTTAGAATATCACGAGCTTGCTTCAAAGCTGCATTAGTTTTGTTTTCTGCAGCTAGACTCTGCAATTTTTCCATGTATTCTTCAATATTTGCTTCAGTTGCTCCAGTAGGTCCACCTGAAGTGAATTTTTAAGTGACAAGTTAATAGGGCTGAAATATAAATATTTACTAACCAATGCAACACACGAGCAAATGTATAATTATTATGACTAATTTTCTAACTCATATCAGCAATATATTGCAAAAGAAAGTGTTACTTTACAAAGTTTACTCAAAAAATATATAATCGTCACACTGATATGCGCATGTCCAACGGGCTCTTTACCAGTCTCAGACTCCGTGTGCTGGTTGGTATCTATTGGTATAGGTATCGAACAATTTTAATCTGTGTACCTACCTAGATTAATAAATAAGTTCGCCAAAAAATTACCGCCAGTTAATAAACCCCAACGGACCGAGTTCTATAATCACAAATTCCTTAGTTCTTACGACAACAGATTATAACTACCTACAAAAATTATTACAAAACTACGGGTGCAGTGCATCGAAAATGTACCGTACGCAGACGCCTGAGAGTAGCTATTACCTAATTTGCAGCGAAGGCCTAAGTTGACCTGTATGTGTATCTGTCTGTGGTAGTTTCAAACGGATGGACTGATTAGTTTATTTTTATAGAAAGCTATTTGTCCAGGTAATAGTTCGTTTGGAATGGGTTGTGTGATGAACATCAGGTCAGACTATACTATGATTATTAACCCTTTTCCACAGCTGTAAAGTATAAATTATAGTCTTTCACTTGTGTAATTGACTTCAAATAAGGTCGTTTACTAGTTTTCACTACTATTAAATATTTATTACTCTTAAAAACCTTGAGATCAAAGTCAAATCTTAAAAACTCCCAAGACCAGAAACAGGTAAGTAATATGTTTTAAAAAATCAGTTTCCATACTTAGTTTCTTTAAAGTATTCTACTGTTTGGAAAAACGATATAGCATCTGTGGTGATAAGAATATTATAGTCCTTGCCAGTAGATACTATTTTCTATAAGCTACAAAAATCTTCAGTTTACCTGGAATAGCCAGTGTCTGCAGTGCTGGAACCAAAGCAGCAACCAGGGCACGCCGATGTGCTAGTAACGCTGCTGTTCTCTCCGCCGCGGCAGCAGTTTCGGCTCTAAGCCGTGTGGTGGCGCCGCTTACCTCTTCAGCATGTCTCTGCAGTATGGCGTTCTGAAAGAAAAATAAAGTAAATAATGTCAGGGTGGATGATTGATTATATTGCATTTCATAACTTTTTACGTACATTTAATTAACAATATTAAAAAAATTACCTGTTGCTCGTAATCTGAATTCGCTTTCCTTAACTGTCTCAGTTCTGACTCTCTCACTTTATTGTGTTGGAGAAACTGGTCTGTGAATATGGGTATATCAGTGTCTCCGTTGTGAAGCTCTTCTCCCTGGTGTGAAAGATATTGCTTGTACAGTCAAGTTTTCCTCAGTAGGTTATTGTGTAATGTTATGTATGTGTATGTATATGTATATAATTGATAATCATATATATTTATACCTATTTATTAAGTATGTAATGTTGGTGTGTATATATATATATATAAATGTTTTTTTTTTTCTTGCTGCACCGCCTGTATTTCTCTGTTTGATCACTGGTTGACTGGTAGAGAATGCTTCTTGGCATTAAGTCCGCCATTTGTACAATTATTTTTAAATGTGCAATAAAGTATAAATAAAAATAAAAATAAATAATGTGGTGTATAAGTAATACTATCACAACCACAGAAAAAAATCAGGAGGATAGAGACAATTTTAGTGTATAATAACAGAGGGCGTTCCCTTAAGCCCGTTTACCAACATCAATATAGATTAAAATTAAATATAAATGAACGAATATAAGCATTAAAAAATCAATTAAGAAACGCCATGTTTAAAAACAAAATGCGAAAGATTAACTAGTTTATTTGGCTTCGCAACGCAAACTGGCAACGATTCTTTTCTGTCTCAGTCCCTTGGTGAGGTACGAGTTGTTTTTTTAAAAGTATGTGTAGACGCTATAGTATTACGGGTTAACCGAAACGCCTTACGTTAATTAAAAAACTGTATTTTTTCTATGGTTTTTATTTGAATATTGTCTGCAATCCCGTCCACAAAGGCATCCGTGTGGATGCAACCATGTGACTTGTATAGTCAAATAGAATGGACTCTGGTGATACACGGCGCAGCAGTAAGATACACTGGTGGATGATATTATCATTCACCGAACTAACTGGTGATGTCCAATATTTATGTGTTTACAGACGATTTTGATTTTAAACGTTATAAAAAAAATTTAAGCTTAATAACAATGTTTCTAAATTGAAGCTTAATAACAATGTTTCTATATAATATTACTAAATAAAGTATTTCCTACACTAAAAATTTAAGTTATAGTGCACCATAACAATAAGTTTAATAACGATGAACAGCAACGAAAAATAAGTTTACAAATCAACATCTATTAAATTTCCTTTACATAATTTAGTTTCCCTTTTAATAGTATTTGCTTAGAACGATTTGATTTGCCTACTTTATTTATTAAATTGGACTTACAGAAGCAGGCGTAATGCATGGTCTGGGTCGTGGTGGTGTCTGCTGCCGAGGAGTAACTATTGGAGCTGCTCCTCCACCAGTACTGCCGCCATTGGCAGACCCTGGGTTTTGGTCAGCTTGGGATACAGTAGCAACTGCAACAGATGATGGACGATACATATTAGGTTGGGGGAAAGTTTTTTCGCATTTTATTTTAAAAAAAAAAACTTTTTTTTTTTCAAAGTTGATTAAAATTTAATTACAGTATATATGTGCTATTTTGTTCGATGACAACGCCATCTTGTAGGTGGAGATTGGTGTAGAAATTTAGGGACTCCTGATAAAAAAACGCGACAAGTAGTTAAGACAGTCCTCTATTGAAGTTAACCTGACACTGACTAAATAATTCTATAAATATAATAATTCTGTAGTTCTGAAAAGAATGAAATTGGTGGAAATCTGAAGATGCAAGGTAAGCGCTATATGGTGGTTTCATTAACACTTCCCAGCCAAACTATCTTAATTTTTGCTGAGTGGCTAAAGATGCGTTGATGCGTTATCGTGATAAAAGATCACACCCTTTCTATTGCTCTATTCCGGCCGCTTTCTCTCAACTTCTTGCTTTAATCTCATCAGTTCTTGCAGTAGAGATCAAAATCGATGGTTCTGTCCGGCGGTAAAAGCTCATAATGAACAATCCCTTCCAATCCCACCTTACAAATAGTGGGATTTGCAGTTTGTGAAGTCTGATCGACCTTTATCGCACATTCTTGTGTCGTACGTGATTCATTTTTCATCACCACTTATCAATTTAGGAATCGCAAATGAGTACACGGTTCATTAGGTTTCTTTTAGTTAGCTCGTGTGGCACCCAAATATCGAGGATCTTGTGTACCCAGCTTTTTTCAAATAGATCAAAACTGTTTTGTGGTCAATTCCCAGTTCCTTAACTGTCTTTCGTAATCCATTTTATCCGTAAGGCGACCAGAGCGAGGTGCATTTTTGATATTAAAAATTCCCGGCTTAAAAATGAACGCTTTAACTACTCTATTTCGTGCTACTCTTACTGACACTGCATTAGGTCCTTACGTCACAATTTTTTGTCGCGCTTTGCGTTAAATTTTTTCCTTTTTTGTAATAAAATTTTTAATCACTCATTTTGTTAGAAAAAAAAATACATCATTTTACTAATTTGTTTCTATTTTTGTAATAATACCTTTTTATGTCATCAAAACCAGCCAGATACAAAAAGTACAGCCAAAGAGATTTTATTACAAGTTTATACATAGGTACTACCTATATGCGCAAAAACTTTTTCCCCGACCTATTAGTATGGTTACGTCCTAAATCTTCCGCAGTAAATTTATTTATGTCGTTTTCATAATCATCATCATTTTTTAATTGTTTCATCATAATTTCTTTTGGTAATGATTCATCACATCATTCATCCTAATTTTTTTTGACGCAGCATAAGAGCACCTTGGTCTGAGGATTCCAAAGCTTCCAAAAAGCTGAAACAAATCTAGCATTGTTTTCTGCCCTTCCATTTGTCTGCTTGCTCCGTGGGCATTCCAACGGGTAAAGTCAAGTTGTCTATAATTAATTTTTCGTTTGGAAGTCACCCATACAAATACGTTATTGGTAACGAAACATGTTTATAATATAATATGTTGGCCTTATCCATTTAAGTTTATGTAAACTTGTCCTAGGATAAAGCGCTTTATCTTAGGTATTCTCATAACTTAGGTACCTATTACGTGTCTATTAGATTTTTAAGTAACTAGTTAATGTGGTCAACTCAATTTTAATCAAGCATGTAAAACTGAACGACGCTAGTTCGGGTTCCGGCCTGGGCTGTCATCCGAGACTGCTATTCTTAGTTTGAAGCACACTGTCAGGTACTACACGGATAGGCAAACACCTGTGTATGCTTGTTTTTTGAACCTGTCTAAAGCGTTTGATCTTGTATCATACGATTTGTTGTGGGGTGAAATGACGGAAACGGTCAAGCCGCCAGAGAGTTGGTCCAACTATTCAGGTATTGGTATCTGAACCAAGTGAACCGTGTGAGGTAGGCGGGGAAGCTTTCGGAGCCATGCAGGCTGGAATGTGGGGTTAGGCAGGGTGGGTTGAGCTCACCCCTGATTTTCAGCTTGTATGTAAATGAGCTTTCGAGCGACTCAGCGGCATGGCCGGTCGGATGCTATGTTGATAGTGTCTGCATCAACAACATCAGCTACCCTGACGACATGGTGCTGTTGGCTCCCTCGGTCAGTGCGCTCCGGGAATTGGTTAGGACCTGCGAGTTATGTTGCCTCACACGGGCTCATTTATAACGCAAAGAAGAGCCAGTATGATGCTGACCTTTAGGGCCGGAATCAAGTGTCCCTTTTTTATTCCACCCATAACTTTAAATGGCGCTGCACTGGACAGAGTATACCAGTTTAAGTACCTCGGTAACCGCACTGGGTTACCGATGAGCTAAAGGACGATGTCGATATAGAGAGGGAGCGCAGAGCGTTGTCGATAAGAGCAAATATGCTGGCCCGAAGATTTGCTAAGAGTACAAGTGCAGTAAAAGTTACGCTTTTTAAAGCATACTGCACGTCTCTCTACTCAGGCCGTCTCTGGGTTAGATACACTCAGAAATCGTACAACGCCCTGCGAATCCAGTATAACAATGCATTCAGGTTATTGTTGGGGCTACCTCGTTATTGTAGCGTGTCTGCAATGTTCTCTGGAGCACGTACAGGCACTTCGCGGCATCCTACGAAAAAAACATGCATCCCTGATGTTCAGGGTGCAGGGTAGCACCAACAGTATCCTGAAAGTCATTGCAGGGAGAAAACATGTTTGCCATATAATGTGGCATATGAGCCAAAATACTTTCTCCAAACTAATTATAAGGTATTAACATAAATTGTAGCATTTTGTGTATTACTAACCCAGTTGGATCTTTGTTGTCTGAATAAATAAATAATATTACCAATTTGGAATACCTTCAGTTTTAGAGTAAATTAACCAGATTATAATATATTAGATTAGATGTTAGATGTCTGATTATTAATTTCTTTGCTGTTTCAATTAGTATTGGGAATATTAATAAAGAACCTTGTTAATTCAAGCAATCAAGCCATTGGATTTTGGCAAACCAAAACGATACCTAACCTACACTTTTTTAAATCAGTGTTTTAAACTGAAAAATCTTACCAGGATTGGGGACTGACTGATCCAATACAGAGTTGTGTTTAATTTTCTTTGTTGGTCCAACACTTTCCTTCTGCTCCATTTGCTGTCTTCTAAATTCTTTATATGAATCTGTTTTTTTATATTCAGCCCATTCTTTGATGTATCTGATAAAATACAAAACAACCAAATTAAACTCCTATGCCATGAATTTGTCCACAAAATTTTTCATTTATCAACAAACAAACAGCAGATAAGGCTAAGTATAAAATACAATAACAGATGAATGTCTTTCTTCGTCATCATAATCATTTCAACAACAGAACATTCACTTCTAAACATAGGCCTTAACCAAAGACTTTCAGATTGGCCGGTTTGAAGCATCCTTAATGAATGTCTTAAATGAAACCTATATCACCTACATTTTAGTCCACTCAACGAATAACCCAAAAGGAGATATAGAGTGCGTGAGTGAGTGAACCTAAACGGTTTCTTCAGAAAGTTGTTCAGGGTGCTTAGGGAGGAAACATACTAAAAGTCACCGCGTCTAGGAGTGGGGGGGAATAAAAGTTCCCACTTTTGAGTTTTTCGGTAATATCTTTACAAAGGTGCGTCTCTACGACGCACCTAGTAAAATATCTATGTAATAAAAAGCTCATAAAAAGTTAAAATTATAAACAACGATTATAATATACGCCCGAACGTATGGATTCCAATTGAAATTTTAGCCAGGCAGGTCGCGTTTTCTACGACAGTGGGCATCGGAGATACGGAATGAAAAGTGACGATCCCTTCTGTTACAATAAAATACCTAGTTTCATTGACATATTACTTCGTAAGGACAGGGCGGAATGCATGTTAAACTGTTGCCACTAACGTGGCCCTAAAGTGATCCTCATAAGACCGAAGTGACGTAGTCGGCTGTCGGCTGTCGTCGAGAGCGAAGGTACGTTAAAATTTGGAAAATGTTAAGATTTGTCATGTTCACTACGACAAAAGCACAACTAATAAAAAGTACGATATTTAATATGTCAGGTAAGTCGAAAATATGTTAAATAAGCAACATATTTACATTGTTTTAGAAATTTTGTTTCCATAGTCTCAACGTTTGGCATAATAGAAAGCAACGCATGGTGTGTTGCTATTTAATCGTTTACGACACAGTTAAGGGTAGTTCTAATAGATGGCGTTAGTGTGTCATGTATGGTAAACGTGTAGAGTGATTTGTTCTGTAAGCCGTATCTTTACTATTTAAATCAATGCCTAGTTTACAGTTTAGCTCATTTTCCACATTAGGTCGTTTCCATCACGCAGATTAAATTTCATTTACACTTTTTTTAAGAATTATCGTAATCAGTTGTGGTAACTAAAAAACCCGTAATCAAATTTCAAATCTGGAGTCCGTATTTTAAAAAGGGAAGCACTAGAAAAGGTACAGCGAAGATTTTCCAAGGTCCCAAAGGTTTTGAGAAATAAACCTTATGAAGAAAGACTGGTAATGTTGAAACTTACAACTTTAAAAAAATGCAGAGAGCGAGGAGACTTAAAAGAAGTGTATAATATATTATATTATATTATATGTATATATACATATATTATATTATTGCTAATATTTTATTTTATTTACATAGTTGGTACTAAAAATTGGTAATACCAGCACTAATTTAGATCAGGTTGTCCTCCTTGGACATAGGCCTCTTCTAAAGTTCGCCATTTTTGTCTGTCTATTGCAGATCTTCGCCATCCTTGTGGTAGGCCATCTTCCCATCTTCTTTGTGACTGTCCTCTTCTCTTCCCTCTCCTCTTGTATAAAATATTACATGGCTACTATGATCTCAATAACTTTGACCAGGAATGATTCCAGTACTCTCAAAATACACACTTAAGAGGACACTATCTTAAGGTATCAAAGACCCCTTCATTGAAAAACCCCCACAAGCACTTAAAGAACAGAGTGCTCGACGCATGGAACAAACTGCCACCAGAAGTGGTGTCAGCACAAACTTTTAACCAGTTTAAGAACAGATTAGACAAGTATCTGGAGGAATTGAAAACTTAAGCTATGACAACAAGATGCAGTGTTATCAGTTGTTTCAACTGGTTGCCTGCCAATAATAATAGTGAGGGGTGAGTCACCGTCTGCCCTGATTATCGAGATGAGACATTTGATATGGCAGACATTTTGTTGTCTCATCAATATCCTGGCAACCAGTCCATCAATTTCCTTTCCATAGACCCGGTATAGTTTCCATCTTATCTGCAATAGTCCTTGCACCTACCACGGGTGCTGTCTTTGGCTGTATTTTCTCAATAGTACAGGCACGAGATAGTATCCGCTAGGTGTACATATCCCAACTCATTATCGTATCTCAAACGGGCCTCTTCATGTTAGATCTGTATCCCCAGGAAAACCTTTCAAAAGGACTGGCCTTTGTGCCATGATTTCCCATAGGAGAGATACAAAAATAATAATAAAAAAAAGATGTTGGGAATAGAGAACCACTTTTTATGATGTCGGTGCAAAAGGAGTGTCATACGGGGTTGGAATATCCCAGATTCCTTCAAAATAAGCTTTAGTTTTCAGCCTCTAGTTCCATGAATGTTGACTTCAGAGGGTGTCCATGACAAAATTTGTCCCTTCCGACCTCCAGGCCCAATGGTGTGATTAAAAAAAGGAAGGTTACTTTTCTACACCCCAACAAAATTTAAGTGTGATTTCATGGAGAACGGTTGTTAACTTATGTTCGAAAAGTTGTTTAACGAATTTTACTTCACCAAAAACTCTTCGGCTAATTTCATCTTGCCTTTTTTCTAAAAATGACTAAAAATATGTCAAATGTGCTTAAAGCAAAAGAAATGTCAGTGTATAATTTTCGGCCAACTGAAATTCTGTCAAGTAAATTACAGACAAGTAATCGGTTACCATGGAGAACAGTATTACACTAATTTGGTTCAATTAAAATTACTTACCGCTCCTTATCCTGATCAGCTGCATCCAAGTATTGTTGTTTTTCTTCTGCTGGGAGTTTACTCCACTCACTCGCTAGTTGCCTGGTCAGCTCAGCGAATCCCAAGTCTGGCTGCTCAGCACGGAGTTGATCACGACGCTCATTAAGATACCTCACATAACCTTCAGGACAAATAATTATTATAATGCCATTCAGCTAGTTTTTTTTATATAAACTATTGAAACCATCATACATAACTCTGTCTGTACGCATAGATTGTGTAAATGCTGTTGGTGTTCCAAATAAAATAAAATAAAATAAAATAATAAACACACCAGTAAGAGGCTGTCGAGGTGCAGTTACATCACGCGGTACTTTAGGCTTTCGTTTCTTAGGTTTTTTTGGGGAAGGTTTAGGGTTATCCTTGATCCCAGCCAGAGTAGCTATTGTATCACTACCATTTGTAGTAGTACTAGTAGTAAGCGGTAGCGCCGCGGAGTCTGCAGAGTTATTAGATTTGGAAGCCTCTTCGTTTTTTACTTGTTCAACCTGATCTATGGATTCAGAATGAGATTCCGACTCCATTATCGAAGATTAAGAGTTGGTTAGAGTTGTTTTTGTAAATGTTTTTATTTTTGAGTACGTAATTAATATCTAATCAATAACATTCAGTCCCTAAAGAGAACAGTACAGTACTACACAGTACTTTATTTTTTTTTTTTTTATTGGGTTTTACGGCTCTGGGTTCCAGCCCTTTTAAGCCAATCGTTGTTTTCATACAAAGAGTTAAAAGTACAGTACTTTATACTATCTCAGTGTTGCCAACCTTTGTTGCCAAAATTACGTCAAATTTACCCTAAAATTACCGTATAATTACCGTACACTCCATTAGAGTTTAATTTTGCAAACAAAAAAGAAAAAATATTTCTTTGCAGTTTTTAGGTAAAAGCAAACTTGTTGTGGGTGATTTCTAGGGCTTACCATCAATTTGTTTAACCACTATTCAAAAATATTTTTATTAGATCAGTTTAAAATAAAACTTAATAGAATAGTTGACTCATATCAAAATAATTTAAACAGATGATTATTTCATTTAGTATTTGGCTATACGAACCTAATTTTATTGATTTCAATACATAAAAGTCCAAGGCTGTAATAAAGTTTTTTTTTTTTATTTTTTTTTTTTTATTTTTATCTGCAATCAGTCGTCTTGACTATAAGCAGGTCTGTTGCGTGTATTTGACGTGCCGTGAGAACTCCCCAGCGGGAGCGTTCACTCATTTGGGAACCTAGCATCTAGATTCTGGATGTCATGCCGTTTCAGGCGTTTGCAGTAGCTTATATTGGGCAGCTGACCAGCCAGTCTGTTTGGATGCCTTGTAAGACGACCTTTGTATCTTTCAGCTACTAGTCCAATCTCCCTCTTAACTGTGTTGATTCTTAGAGCATCATGTATTTCTGTGTTGGTTATGAACCACGGTACATTGGCAATATTTCGGAGTATGCCATTCTGTAAGCGTTGGATGATGTTTATGCTGGAGTTACATGCGCTCCCCCATAGTTGGATTCCATACATCCATACAGGTTTAAGGATGGTTTTATATATAAGCAGTTTGTTGTCAGTAGACAGTACAGAGTTGCGAGCCATCAACCAGTACATGTTCCTGTATCGCATATTCAGCTCTTCTCTTTTGGTTTTTATGTGCTTTTGCCAGGTCAGCCTCCTATCAAGATGAATGCCGAGATATTTTACCGAGTCATTTTGAGGCAGAACGTTGCCCCCCAGTGTCACTGCCGGGCAGTGTCCTTTTCTCAGTGTGAAGGTTATGTGAACTGACTTGGATGCGCTTGCCTTAATTCGCCGTTTGTTTAGCCAGTCATCAATTTGGTATAGGCTCCTCTGCAACGTATTTGAAGCTACTGCAGGGTTTGTGCTGCTTGCCAGTACCGCAGTATCATCGGCAAAGGTTGCTGTTGTAGTATCCCTAGCTGCTGGGAGGTCTGATGTGTACAACGTGTAAAGGATGGGTCCGAGCACGGAACCCTGTGGCACTCCCGCCATTATGTTATAGAATTCCGATGTGTCCCCATCTTCACGAACTTGGAATATCCGATCAGAGAGGTATGATTCCATTAAAAGGAAATAACTATGTGGCAGAGACCTTTTAACCTTGCAGAGAAGGCCCTTGAGCCAAACCTTATCAAAAGCCTGCTGGATGTAATAAAGTTTAAAAATGATTTTTTTAATATGTAATATGAAAGGTCGAAAACGCTATCCACCATGATCTCGACCCGACCGAGTGACGCTAGACAATTAGCACTTAAACTAGTAAATATCATTCGCATGTTTCTCGCGGGCTTTTTCATAAACTACCTTCTACTATTATCTTCCAAAATCGAATTAAAAAGTTGTTATTTATTTGTTTTATTGTTTAAATTTATAGACGTCGGATTTGTGAAAGCAAATAGCACAAACCTGGCAATACTAGACATGGTTTGCTATTCTGTGCATTGGACCCAGATTTTTGCTTTACCGAACTTGGGAACGTTAAAACTTCTATGTAAGCACAGTGCAATTAGTATTAAAATGTAATACTTACAAGACCTAAAACAAAGAATAGTTCGTAAGTAAGTATGTTTACAAGTGAGGTTACGTCATAGCACAGATCTTGGTGTTAAATGAAAATGACAACCCGTTGTGATAATCAGAATTGCCTGCCGTGATCATGTGCGTCGAATTGAACGGAAAGAAAAGAAAAATTGTTTCTTATTACCGTACTTTTTGTAGATTATTAGCTCAGAGTCTTAAAATTACCGTACATTTGTCACACTATAATTACTACCGTACGGAGCATAAAATTACCGAATGAATACGGTAATTACCGTACGGTTGGCAACCCTGTACTATCTACACTTCCTATTTAAAAAGTACTCTGTGTACACAGTACAATTAATTTTCCAATAATTTACTCTTTGACAGACACTTAGTATTATAATCTGTGGGACCAGTGTTGCCAGATTCATAGGTTAAGAATTAACCTAGTTTTATTGCAAAATTATCGTTTTTATCGCATCCTTAGTTCTCAAAATTATTGTTTATGTAAGAGAGTGCGCGCACGGGAGACTTTTGTCGCTGCGACGTTTTTGTCTCTCTTATCAAGTCCTCTGTTAAGTATGGAGGTGCGCGCACGTTGCGACGCGACAACTGGGCCCCGATCGCGCTAATAAAATCGAATCATTACCACACCACATCCACACCACTTCCGTTACGTTTGAGACATTTGGTATCGCGCTAAAAAAGTTCGTGCCATTTCAAAACCACTACCCAACCGTTACCGCTGTCAGATGTCTATGAATGAAAGGTTTGAAAAAAGCAACTTTTTATCAACCAAAGTTCAAACGTTTGAGTAAATTTACCTAATTCTGATCAAAAAAACACCTCATTCACGTCCATTTTTGGAAATATTTGACTAATTAGACGTGTATATGCCTTACAAACTGCATAAACTAGTGTAAATAAAAAGTGTAATGTTGTGTTGTGTTGTGTGTGACGCCGATAACACTCCCATGGGATTCTTGGAAAACTCTTTCACCACCTTTTTACTTTGAAGTGGTCTCACTCAAGAAAATAGTGTTCACCCAGTGATTACAGTGATAAACATTGTAAATAAACAGTAAATATTAGATAATTTAAGAATACAATAATCAGTTGTTTTTATTCCAAAATATTTCTTCTTAACATATCTTAAAATCTAAATCCCAAGCTATCTACTCAGAAAACTGGAATTCATCATAATCTATAACACCAAAAATATTTACAAGATATAGTCATTTAAAGATGTAAATACCTATGTAATTATCCTAAAATAGTTATTTTAGAAAGTTTTCCGTTCCCTTATTCACCACTCTTAACTAGGTACCTATTTTAGTTCCAACAGAATAATCAAAAGTAGCTCTATTTCTGTAATGTTAATGTAAAATTAATTAGAACCACCGGTCATCAATGAGGTTTTTGTTGTGATGAAAAGATGAGATGATTATAACTTTTTTCTGTGAAATTATAGAGACAGTCATGTATTATGTAGTGTTAATATTATATTAATTAATGATGTAATATCTCAATGAAATACATACTACTAATGAAGAATTCAGTAATATATCTAGCTGCGGCATATAATTGTTAAACAATTATTAAGATTTCAGATGTGTAGTTGTATTAATGCAATAAATTGTTGAGAAATATAGATAGATGCCAATACAGGTTATACTAAATGGAAGATACAATGAAAAGAGTCACTCTTGAAGTTTGTTAACTAGTGTACGCTGAAACTGGTTTGTCATTTGGGATTTTGTGTTATGTATCTTATTAATTTAATTTTTTACTAATACTATGTAGTAACAATAGATAATACTTATTTAATCTACTAGTCGAAAATATGCAGTAAAAATAATGTTTTAAAATGTCAATCAAAAAGTTTTAGTTTATTCGGCACACTAAAATTAAACTTGCTTGTAAAACAAAAAACCTATAATATCTAGATAGAGTTAAGACTAGAGTTGAAATAGCATTCAATATAAAGCTTATAACTTGTTATGCTTACTTACTATTATAGCATCATTAAAAAGTTGGGGAATTACACCTACAATTACAATGATTTAAAATTAAAATAGGCAAGTAAACTGAGAACATAAGGAAATAAACAGTATAGATGTATAAATAATTTCATTTCAAGTTTCTATGGAAAACAAAGAACTTTATTAAACCTATGCTTTATACATAAGTTAACTTTCATAAACTAACCAAAGATTAAAGCTTCTTTGCTCTGTGTGCTCACACTAAGTAGGTACACTATGTGACACATTTTTACTTCTTGAATTAAGGGAGTCTCCAGAGTATGAGTTTTCTTCAGATAAGTAAGGTTTTTTTAGTATAGCAATAGAAGCTAAATCCTTTTATTATTGTTCTTCTACTTTTCTTAAGGGGCGATAAACATATGTTTTACCGCCGGGGTAACACTGTCCGACCAGTATCTTGTGAGCACCTAAAATAGTTATTTTAGAAAGTCTTCCGTTACCTCACCACTACCCATCTTAACTACCTGTTTTAGTTCCTACAGAATAGTCAAAAGTAGCTCTGTTCCTGTAATGTTAATGTAAAATGTTCAATTAGAACCACCGGTAAATACTTACATTATTATATTAATTAGTGATGTAATATCTTCCTTAAATGCATACTAGCATTGAAGAATTCAGAAATTTATCGGCACACTAAAATTAAACTTGCTTGTAAAATAAAAAACCTGAATTATCTAGATAGAGTTAAGACTTTAGAGTTGAAATAGCATTCAAGATAAAGCTTGTAACTTGTTATGATTACATAGTTCATAGCATCATTAAATAGTTTGGGAATAACCCCTACAAAAACAATGATTTAAAATTAAAATAGGCAAGTAAAATGAGAACATAAGGAAATAAACAGTACAGATATATAAATAATAACAAGTTTCTATGGAAAACAAAGAGCTTTATTTTATTAAACCTATGCTTTACACATAATTTAACTTTCTTAAACTAACCAAAGATTAAAGCATCTTTGCTCTGTTTGCTCACACTAAGTAGGTACACTATTACACATTTTTACTTCTTGAATTAAGGGAGTCTCCTGAGTCCTGCTGGCTGATGAGTTTTCTTCAGATAAGTAAGGTTTTTTTATTATAGCTAGGTCAGCAATGGAAGCTAAATCCAAATTATTGTTCTTCTACTTTTCTTAAGGGGCGATAAACATATGTTTTACCGCCGTGGTAACATTGTCCTGCCAGTATCTCGTGAGCAGCATTTGCATCATGTTTTATGTTTTATTTAATGTTTTTTAGTATAAAACAAACAGCTGACTGAAAGCTGCACAGATTATTAATTTCCTCTTTGCGACAGAGTATATCCAAGGAAAGCTGTCATTAAATGACATATTAGTTTTTTTTTGCGTCACAAGACTAGTGTGGCTAGTAACAAATTGCCTAATCGAGTGTCGATTATACACAAATCACAGATATTACTCAAAAATACTAGGTGTGCCGTCCCTACAGAAACAAAGTTTTATCGAATGGTAACGATTCAACTAATGACATTTAGCACAATACGGATTTTGCTTCCAGCTGCATTGTTATTGAATCGTAGCCATGTTCGAATTGGATACGTTTCACGTTCGAACCGCTTACGTAAAAATTAGTGCGATCGGGGCCCTTTTTTGTTCACTGACCAGCACGGGTGACAAAATTGTCTTTGTATTTTTTTTAAATACTGGGTTTTACGGCTCTGGGTTCTAGACCTCACAAATGAAAATAATTAAACAACATGTAAATCCAAATACTCAGTGTCTTGTTTTGGTGCTCAAACACAACTTTTTCTAAGACCATCGAAATTTCGAAATAAAAACCAATGTTTTTTAGTTAAATGAAAAACATTGGACAAATTGTGTCTCTCCACCAGTGTTGCCAGATTCATAGGTTAAGAATTATCCTAGTTTTACTGCAAAATTATCGTGTTGTCGCATCCCCAGTTAACAAAATTACTGTATTTGTAACTACCGAATCTAGATTTTACTAGTAAAAGAACAGAAAATACGGCTCAAAAGTTTAAATCATGTTACTTGATTACTTTTTAAAATTACAAGATTTGTTACCTAAATTTCTGCAGTACTTACTGCACAAGCATCGACCACATACCCTAGAGCAGCAAATACGAATCATCTTTCTCCGAAACTAGTAAGTGATTTTTCACTTACATTTGGTATGAAATGACAACTCCTATTAACTATCGCCTAAATAAAAAAGTACAGATACAGATTAGAAAATGGCAGATATTTTTACGCTAAAAGTTTATCTCTTTCGTAGTGCAAAGAAATTATATTTACTATCCTGCTGTCAGAGTCAAAGTTGTCCAAATAAAGGTAAAATGTATTCAAATACACATATTCAAATTTCATAAAATTTTCTTTTACTTAACTGAGCAAAATGTCACGGATTTTCGTAGATTTATCGTGCGATACATTATTATTTTTTCTATTGCATTACATTCCAAAATATCGTGAATCTAGCTTATTTATCCCACGTCTGGCAGCACTGCTCTCCATGTATTCTACATATGGCTTAAAAGGGCTGGAACCCAGAGCCGTAAAACACAATTATAAAATTTTAAAAAAATTATACTACATACAAGCGAATGACGCTTCGAATTTTAAAAAAAAGTTTCGTCTCTGTCTCCTTCGTGCGCGCACCCCTCTTTGGAGACGCGACGCGACAGAGACAAAAACTTTTTTGTCCCAGCGACAAAAGTCTCCCGTGCGCGCACTCTCTAACTACCGAACCTACAAAAATAACCGAATAATGGCTGAAAAGTTTGAATCTTGTTACCCACTTGTTTACTTTTTCAACCGACTTCAAAAAAGGAGGAGGTTCTCAATTCGACTGTTTTTTTTTTTTTTTTTTTTTGTATATTTGTTACGCGATTACTCCGCCAATTATGAATCGATTTTAATGATTCTTTTTTTGTTTGGTAGATCATACTTCAGAGGTGGTCCCATATAAATTTTATCGAAACTGATTTAGAACTTTTTGAGAAAATCAACAAATATATACCCAGATAATATTTTGGTTGTGGTTCTTGTTACCTATCTTCGACAAATATGAGCCGATTTTGATGATTTTTGTTTTATTGAATAGCTTATACTTCAAAGATGCTATGATAAAAGTTTGAAAAATAAAAATCACCCCTAAGCGTAGGAAAATAGGGGATAAAATCGGTGTTCAGCAGTTAGATTAGGATTTATCACTAAAAATAGATGAAATAAGTAAATTTTATTAAAAAAAATAAAACCGACTTCAAAACACTGAAATGCTAAAAATAATCCTAACACTTAAGTACCTAATCAGTTACTTTTGGAGTCGGTGCAAACAAAAACATTGAATCTCTCATCGGCTGGCACCGACTCCAAAAGTATCTGATTAGGTACTTAAGTGTTAGGATTATTTTTAGCATTTCAGTGTTTTGAAGTCGGTTTTATTTTTTTAAATAAAATTTACTTATTAATTAACAAGTGTTTGTTAACTGAACTGCAGTACTTATTAGACCGGTGACAGATGGCGGCGGACGCGGCTCCGGACTCGTCTTGACATTGTAAGGTCAAACGCTGCCATTGGTCGATCCTTGGGCTGGCGGAAGTTGTCTGTAGGGTAGACCAATGGCAATGCTTGACCTCACAATGTCAAGTCGAGTCCGGAGCTGCGTCCGCTGCAGTTTGTCACCAGCTTTACAGCACAAGTAAACCGGTTTTTCTTGTCATGATGACTGTCACCAAACTGACAGTGACAATTTTCCCCTTTTCAAAACTGGGCCCCGATCGCGCTAATAAAATCGAACCATTACCACACCACATCCACACCACTTCCGTTACGTTTGTCACATTTGGTATCGCACTAAAAAAGTTCGTGCCATTTCCAAACCACTTCCCAACCGTTACCGCTGTCAGATGTCAATGAATGAAAGGTTTGAAAAAAGCAACTTTTTATCAACCAGAGTTCAAACGTTTGAGTAAATTTACCTATTCTGATCAAAAAAATACCTTATTTACGTCCATTTTTGGAAACATTTGACTAATTAGACGTTTATATGCCTTACAAACTGCATAAACTAGTGTAAATAAAAAGTGTAATGTTGTGTTGTGTTGTGTGTGACGCCGATAACACTCCCATCATCCCATGGGATTCTTGGAAAACTTTTTCACCACCTTTTTACTTTGAAGTGATCTCACTCAAGAAAATAGTGTTCACCCAGTGATTACAGTGATAAAAAATTGTAAATAAACAGTAAATATTAGATAATTTAAGAATACAATAATCAGTTGTTTTTATTCCAAATTTCTTCTTAACATATCTTAAAATCCAAATCCCAAGCTATCTACTCAGAATACTGGAATACATCATAATCTATAACACCAAAACTATCTACAAGATATAGTCATTTAAAGATGTAAATACCTAATTATCCTAAAATAGTTATTTTAGAGTCTTCCATTACATTATTCACCACTCTTAACTACCTATTTTAGTTCCTACAGAATAGTCAAAAGCTCTGTTTCTGTAATGTTAATGTAAAATGTTTAATTAGAACCACCAGTCAACAATGAGGTTTTTGTTGTGATGAAAAGATGAGATGATGATAACTTTTTTCTGTGAAATTATAGAGACAGTCATGATGGGCTATGTAGTGTTAATATTACATTATTATTTTAATTAATTATGTAATATCTCTCTTAAATACATACTACTAATGAAGAATTCAGTAATTTATCTAGCTGCGGCAGGAATGTTAAACAATTATTAAGATTTCGATGTGTAGTTGTATTAATGCAATAAATTGCTGAGAAATATAGATAGATGCCAATACAGGCTATACTAAATTGAAGATACAATGAAAAGAGTCACTATTGAAGTTTGTTAACTAGTGTACGCTGAAACTGGCTTGTTATTTGGGATTTTGTGTTGTGTCATGTATCTTATTAATTTATTTTTCACTAATACTATGAAATAACAATAGATAATACCTATTTAATCTACTAGTCGAAAATATGCAGTAAAAATAAGTTTTAAACTGTCAATAAAAAAGTTTTAGTTTATTCGGCACACTAAAATTAAACTTGCTTGTAAAACAAAAAACCTATAATATCTAGATAGAGTTAAGACTAGAGTTGAAATAGCATTCAAGATAATGCTTATAACTTGTTATGCTTACTTACTATTATAGCATCATTAAAAAGTTGGAGAATTACACCTACAATAACAATGATTTAAAATTAAAATAGGCAAGTAAAATGAGAACATAAGGAAATAAACAGTATAGATATATAAATAATAACAAGTTTCTATGGAAAACAAAGAACTTTATTTTATTAAACCTATGCTTTATACTTTAGCGCGACAATCGGGGCCCTGGTAAGCAACGAGCATGAAGAGCTATGTGATACTGATAATATAGAAAATCTGCCGCCTTCTACATCAGAACCTTCTACAACTATGTTGACACCAAGAAAGCCTTTTGAAGATTTGGGCTCCCGGCAAAAGCGAAGACGTCTGGAAGAAATAAACAAATCGCTGTCATTCTCCCCTGAAATATTGAATGCTGTTGCCATGAGGAACATGAAAAGTTCTGGAAACGAGGATGTGGCAAAAATTATGCAACATTTGCTAAATAACCCAGAAGACCTCGAAAATGTAAAACATTGTATAGGCAAGAGTAAAGATAAAAATAATACATATACACCCGAAAAAGCATTGGCTTTATTAATTTCCCTTAAACTTTCGAAGAGGCAATATATAAACCTAAGAGAGTCAGCAAGTGAAAACAGTTCAGAGTTGTAGGTACCCTTCATACTACAAAATTAAACAGGCAAAACAGAACTGTTATCCAAAGACAGAAGACATTGTGATTATTGATGACGGAGCATCTATCAAACTGCAAGCTTTGCTGGATTTAACAATCTCAAGACTTTTAGATGCGATTTCTTTAGACCTGAACATTGCCACTGACTTACAGCTTGTGAGCAAATGGGGTTTTGATGGTGCTTCCGGTCAAAGTAATTACAAACAAAAGTCTGATAGAGAGTTTCACGAGAGTAGTATTTTTATGACCAGTTTAGTACCGATTAGGCTACAGAAAAGTGATGGAACAGTTATTTGGGAAAATGACCTACCTTCATCAACCTTTTATTTCCGTCCAATTATGTTTAAATTCACCAAGGAATCTCAAGCAACTGTTGCAGCCATAAAAGCGTTTAGGCGCGATTAGGCCAATTCGCGATTGGTCCAATCGTGAAAAAATTACAAATTCGCGATTAGTCCAATTCGCGATTGGTCCAATTCGCTATTGGACAAATTCGCGATTGGTCCAATTCGCTATTAGTCTAATTCGCTATTGGACTAATTCGCTAATGGTCCAATTCGTAATTGGTCCAAAATAAAATGATATCCAAAATGAAACAAATGAGGTCATTTATTAGTATGGATTTTAATTATTATGCATTATTATAAGTATCTTGAAGCCATTAACTAATTTCATATTTAACCAAAAAACTAAAAACTATTGGTACAACAACAAAATCAACTATGTAACTAAATAATAAATAATCAACTTTTACTACTACTATATGTAGAAAATAACAAAGCCATATTGTTCTGTTTTACTTATTTCAATAATAATCACTTTTGGAAATAGAGCGAAATATAAATATAAAAAATACAAACATTTGTTTCTATAATTTTTAAATAACGATAAAAATACAAATAATAAAAGGAGAGAACGCGACATTTTATTTGATAAAAAATATGAACAGTTACTAAACCAATATGAAAATGGAACATTGACAACAAAAAAATTTTTTTACAAAATTATATACTTACGATTATCGTTATTTAAAAATTAGTGGAACAAATGTTTGTATTTTTTTATATTTATATCTTGCTCTATTTCCAAATGTGATTATTATTGAAATAAGTAAAACTGAAAAATATGACTGTTATTTTCTACATATAGTAGTAGTAAAAGTTCGTTTGTTGATTATTTTCTATTTAGTTACATAGTTGATTTTGTTGTTGTACCAATAACTTTAGTTTTTTGGTTAAATTATGAAACTAGTTGTTAATAGCTTCAAGATACTTATAATAATGCATAATCATTAAAATCCATACAAATAAATGACCCCATTTGTTTCATTTTGGATATCCTTTTATTTTGGACCAATTACGAATTGGCCAATAGCGAATTGGTCCAATAGCGAATTGGACTAATAGCGAATTGGACCAATTGCGAATTGGTCCAATAGCGAATTGGACCAATCGCGAATTGGACTAATCGCGAATTTGTAATTTTTTCACGATTGGACCAATCGCGAATTGGCCCAATCGCGCCTAAACGCATAAAAGCTAGCATATCCGGCGAAACAGAAACACTCTTCAAGCACCGTCAAGAATTGAACAGATTGCCGTAAAACACAAGTTACATATGACAATCAAATCAAATAATTATTAGGGACATTGTCAGCTGTCTGTGATATTTGCAAAGCGAAGCCATCGGAGATGAACGACCTACAATCCCATCGCCAAAGACAGCGTAATGAAGACATGTATCAGTATGGGTTGTCATCTCTTCATGCTTGGATAAGATGCATGGAGTGTTTACTACATATAGGTAAGAAAAAACGTTTTTTATTTTATTTTTTACCATGCTAAATAGATATTTGAATTACTATTTAAGTATTTTTTTTATATATATTTTTTTGATATTTTTGTTTGTTTTGTAGCTTACCGGTTGGAGTTCAAAACATGGAGTTGTAGAGGCTTGCTAATTGATGTGGTCAAGCAAGGAGTTGGCACCACTAACGATGGCAATACTGCAAGGAATTTTTTTAGGGAAGCAGACACTACAGCCCGTATCACTGGAATTGATCAGAATTTAATAGAAAGGTTCCACGTGATTCTTCAAACTATTGCGTGTGGAGAACGCATTGACCTTTCTCAATTCTTTCAATTTTGCAGTAATACTGCGGTACTATACGTAAAACTGTATCCCTGGTATTATATGCCTTCCAGTTTACACAAAATTTTAGTGCATGGTTCTGCCATTATTCAGCATTTTGGTGCCATTCCAATCGGTAATTTGGCGGAAGAAGCAGCAGAAGCTCGCAATAAAGACTTCCGTAATTATAGAGAGTACCATTCCCGAAAAGTAAGTAGGACAGCGACAAAAGAAGACACAATTTTTTTTTTACTTCTGATCCTAAGATTATTAGTCTTAGAGCATGGTAAAAAGAAACCTATTGGTTCTCTCTTCTAGAGCCAGAGAGCTTCTTCTGGATTTTCCGACAGAACCAGAAATAGATTTTATTGATATAGATAATTTACAAGATAGTAATAGTGATAGTGAATAAGTTTCATAGTGATATGATTTTTTATTAAGTAAGATTGCATGTAAAACGTTGTAATATTGTAATAATAATTAATAACCTGTGTACATATTTTATTTATTTTTTAGTTCTTTAGATGTCATTTATAATTTTGTGTAGCTAGTTTTTTTTAAAAATAATTTAAGAAAATAATTAAGGCAAAACAATAAGTGGTAACAATTCGTTGCTTTTTGAATATTTTTCTTGTCATATTTTAAGTTAATTTCTAATATTTTTTATGTTCTTATGTAGGTACATAAAATAACCAAATTTTATACGTTACTAGCTGTTGCCTGCGACTTCGTCTGCGTGGTCTTTAGGGGTATGAAAAATAGATGTTGGCCAATTCGCAGACCTACTCAATATGCTCACAAAATTTCATGAGAATCGGTCAGGCCGTTTCGGAGGAGTACGGGAACGAACATTGTGACACGAGAATTTTATATAAGTATAAGATAAAGCTTGGTTTTTGAATATAATTTAACAAATTAAACGTAAAATAGTAGGTGATGGTTAATTATTACACCATTTGTGCTTAGGAAACAAACAAAAGCAATAACCCTCACAATCTCTAAGTACGTAAAAACATAGTAAGTATCAAGAAATTAATTACATAATATGATGATGCTGATTTTTGGCTAGTCGTTTAACGATGTAAATGCGATTATTGCGATAGCGATTTCGTATTCGGATTGGAATTCCCATGATTCAAAAATATGCCTCTATTTTAAAACCAACCAAAGGTTTATAGTTGTTAAAAATGGCCATAGTGATCCACAGGGCTTTACTCTGGGTCCACTGATTTTTAAACGATGTTGGTTGTTCCAAATTTTGAGATTTTTGCCAGACGCAGATGACTTTAAAATTTACCTCCCTTGAAAAGGCTGATGACCAGCTGAGGTTACAGTCAGATATTAATCGTCTCTTCACCTATTGTATTAATAAACTTTTAATATGAATACTACAAAAAATACCTAAGCACCTATCAAAATATAAATAGATACTTACCAAATATGATTATATTTCCCAATATTTCTTAGTTTTTTATATTCAAATCTTCTTCATCTATACGGTCAATCCCGGTTGCGTCCAAAGCCATTGCTTTGGAGCCCAAGGTCTGCTTTTCTTGATTTTCTCCTCCACTTCGCACGGTCTTGAGCTTCTCTAGTTGTGAGATCATTGGCACGAATGTCAGCCCTCACGACGTTAAGCCAGCATTTCTTGGGTCTACCCCTTTTGCCAGGACCTGGCAGTGGCGGTATGGCCTGACATTTATTTCCTACGTAGCTTGCTGGTTTCCACAAAACATGGCCATACCAGCGCAGCGACTCTCCTGCAGTTTGTCTGCAATATCACGGACACGAAGGCTACTTGGCTTTTCCTTGTCATGTTGAGCGATTTAGGTATAATAAGGTGTATAGCGATTTTGAAAATCTGAATGTGGTCATCGACTTTTAATGCTGATCGTAGTACGTCTGTACCTTTCGATTATAAACTAGGTGTCTTGCATTAAGGCAGGAAAAGGTGGCGGCTTTAATTACTAGCGGATCAACGGATCAAGATGATTGATGGTTATTAGAATAGAAGCGGTCACAGTCAGCATTACATTGGATTCGTAGTTGCAATGGGGACCACATGTTGACACTCTGGCTGGAAGACTTGCTTCAGCTGTCTTTGCGGTTAGAAAAATTAGACATCTAACTGACGTTGTAACGGCAAGGCTAGTGTATTTCAGTTACTTTCATAGTATTATGTCTTATGGTCTTCTCTTGTGGGGTTCTGCTGCGGGCATCGATACCAACTTTATTTTACAGAAAAGAGCTATTCGTGCTATATACAAACTTAGTCCGCGCGAATCCCTGAGAGATTTCTTTAAAGAAATTAACATACTCACTGTGGCCTCTCAATACATATTTGATAATATCATGTGTACGTACAAGATGAAAAATGTAGATCTTTTTATTAAAAAAAAGTGATATTCATTCATACACAAGAAACAAAATCAAACTTGTAGTCCCAAACTTTAGATTGACCAAAACAAGTAATTCTTTCTTGGGTAATTGTATTAAATTTTTCAATAATATACCTTACTATGTTATCGAACTTCCTATTAATAAATTTAAGTCACATGTCAAAACTACACTAATGTCTAAGGGGTATTATAAAATTCAAGACTATCTTGATGACAGAATGTATGGTCAGTCCAGCCTGCTTTAAACTGATGTACCTACCTGTTTATTTTGATTTATATTTTTTGTGTGGCAGCTAGTGATGACTGAGTTTGTTCCATTTTTGTCCTAAATTGAATAAAATATGATTTTTGACTTTGACTTTGACTTGACAGGGTTGAATAGGGGTGGCAAGTAAAATACAAATAAATAATCATTTCCAATTATTTTTTATATATTGCACTATTTGATGAAGTCCTTCTTTACCTGCGCATCCATTTAAAAATTCAATTTCTAACAGCATAGCATCATCCTTTTTAAATATTTTTAGAAATGCTTCCAATATTGGTTGTAGACAAGCAGAATCATTCTCGGTTTCACAAACATGGGATTGTACTTTACTTCCATCATTGTTATTGTGATTGACACTTCCAATATCATTCATATTTTCTAGTAATTTTTCAGATGATTCTTTTGGAGACGATTCATTAAAATTCGAAACATATTTCATTTTTTTGGCTACCTGTTCTTCTTGTCGTTTTAAAAGTCGTCTTTTGCGTCTCTGATGGGACCAAGTATTTTTGAGAGCCTTTATATGCATGGATACACTTGTACCTCTTTTCGTAAGAATTTTGTTTCCAATTTGAAGTTCATTTAAAATGTCTATGATTTTTTCAGAGTATGTATTTATATCATATGGACGGTCTGGCAGTTCTACAAGTTGATAAGCAATCGGTATACTTTTTTTTCTCAGTTTATTTCTGGGTGGAACTGAAAGTTAAAAGTAAATTATTTTATGCTTGTATATTTGGTTAGATACTATCTAATAAAATGAATAATATGGACATTTCATAAAAATCAAATAAAATCACATACCCAACTTGTAAACGTCATAGTCATGATGCGTCCAAGCTAATCCCCAACGAGTAACACGACCCTGGCAGAACTCTGTGTGTGTGTGTTTAATACCTTCTCTTGCAAGATCGTGTAATAATTCTTTTAAATTATATTTGTGTCCAACCATCGTTGTGAAAAATCTGGAAATAAAAAGGTCTGGTAAACACCGGCCACCAGTCCTACCAACCAGTGGATGACCTACGGAGCCGAAACGTGAAACAACAACACCGACTTCACGTCACTCAGCGAGCTATGAAAAGGTCAATGTTTGGGATTTCGTTAAGGGATAAAATCAGAAACGAGGTTATCCGGCAGCAGACCAAAGTAATGTACCCAGTCCAAAAATGTAGCAAGTTAAAGTGCCAGTGGGCCGGCCACATCTGTCGCAGGACTGATGAAAGGTGGAGTAAACGGGTTCTCGGGTGGAGACCGCGCCTTGGCAAACGTAGTGTATGACGCCCCCAGGCTCGATGGATCGACGACCTAAGGAAGATGGCAGTTGCTGGATGAAAAAAGCAGGAGATCGTGCTCTTTGGCACTCTTTAGGGGAGGCTTACGTCCAGCAGTGGACTGCAAATGGCTGACATGAAACACTGGCCAAGTGTATAGCGGACTCACGCACAGGTCGCGTACCTTCGCATTAAGTATACAGGGTCGCTCAAACAGTAAAGGAATTTTTTTTTTAGATCTCTCATACAGAGACCTATTACAATCACTGTGTGTTCGACGATATTTTGTTGACTTATGATTTTTTTCCTTGTTTTTGGTACTTATCGTAGCTTGCAGGTTAATGGTTCATTCAGCTCACTCAAACAGGCCAAACCGTCTCAAGAGGCGCAAAATCCTACACCCTGACAGCCTATAGGCTTCCTAGAGGGGTGTTCCTGATGAGGCGCACCTCCACCTAATAAAATTCGTGCAACTCATGTGCTCATAGTCTACTCGACTGATTGCAGGATTCGGAACAGAAATATATATATATATCTATATATATATTACTTATTTAAACTGCAATTCTATATAATATGAACAAAAACGAGTGTTTAGAAACTGCTTGACGAAATAAATCCAAGAAAGAAGCTTGGCGACCGCAGTGTTTTATAATATTTTGCACGCAGACACTATAGTAATACATTTTAACACTTACATAATTCTGTCCTTGTAGATGTTACTCTCATGAATTAATTTTCTGCAAAACTCAAGCTCGCCCCCTTCTGTGACAAGTTCTTGAGGCGACCCTGTGAAGCCATTTTTTGGTGGATCTCTGAAAATGTTCGATTTTTAATACAAACGAAAATAATATATTACATAAAAAAACAATTTAAAGATTTTTAAATAATATTTAATTACCTGCTTGGATTCCGCGACTCGCACAACTCTTGAATACTACTATAAAATGGTGGGTTACACATGCAGAAGTCAAATCTCTGGCCATGTTCATTATCTAATAAATACTGCACCACACTGGATGTTGCATTCTTGCTTACTGGAAGGATTTAATTGAACTCTTAAAATAAGTAAATTTATGATTCAAGGTTTATGAACTAAGAAAACATACATACATTTTATATACTTTGAGAGATTATTTTTATCAATATTATCTTGAGCTCTTCGTAGACTTTCCAAATCTGTTTCTGTTCCAATCATATTCCATTTGTTTTTAGTTGCTGCCAATACAGGATAAATAGCAGAAGCTCCAGTACCTAAAATAATAACAGCTCTTTTTATTCTTGACTTGACTATTTAAAGCGCCTGTATGTAAGTATGTTGTTTTCTTGATTAGGCCAAAAATGTAGCAATCATAAAATATTATGTTACACCATATTAAACTAATTTAATTATGTTTATAAGTTTTTTTATTATTAAATGTTTATAAATCCTTACAGGCATAGATTTTACTTGTTGCTACCTATTTTTCATATTTAGATAAGATAGGTAGGTAGATAGGTTGCTACCTATTTTTCATAATATTAATAAGAATTGCTTGATTGGACGGAATTCGGCTAAATGATAGTGTTCTTAATAAGATGGTCAACCATTCACGTTCTACTTACCCGTGGCAGACCGGAAAAACAATCGAAAACAATGGAGTAAATTTTACGTGGCATGCGAAGGGTTATTGAAATACATACCAATGTCAATACCCCATACATTGTCATTTTTCGTAGAAGCAAGCAGTAAATCTTCAATCCAAAGGATATAGTTAAGTCTTAAAGGAAGAGTGGGTACTAATCTATCTTCCGGTATTTCTATATCAAGACCAAAATCTGATTTCAATAAGCATTTTGTTAAGATTCTTAAACTGTGAGGATCTTTAAAATCTATGATTACTTTTCCTGATACATCCTGAAAACATACATTTATTATTTTGTTGTTACATTCAATAACAATTTATCTTTAATTTTGGACTTACTCTCTGACTTCTGGTATAAAAGTATATGAAATCAACAAAATTATTAAGGCACTCTTTCACAAAATATTATACAAAGGGACGTTGGACAGTGGCCTATTTAGAAAACTGGCGAAATCCGGTTGAAACAGTGTTTTGAAATAAAAATCAATAGTTTTTGGTTGTATGTAGAAAAAACAAGTAAAAATCAGTCAAGAGAAATCTAATGTGCGTTTGGGAAAAATTAATTGCACAAACTTGAATTGTTTATAAGTGAACATAATGCCGCATTCTCTGCCAGTTACCTTAGTCATGCAGACAACAATACATAATGGTTAAAAACTTAAACAACCGTATTCGGAGTCAATAGCTTTGTAATAAAATCAACCAAGCAAAAGGAGCTAGTTATACTACTTATAAAATATCACATACCATTTTACAAATGCTTGAAAATTCAGGATAAGTCTTTGCTAATTTAGCAAAATCTGGAGGTGTTCTATAAATATTTCGAGGGTGCATGTAATTATTTAACGCCATCGTCAAAGTAACTTTTCACTCAGGGATTAAAAATTAATATTAAAACAAAATAAATTATCCTTCGTTTATCAGTGAGGGAGGGAGGGGATATCATTAGACCAAAGAGGAAATTAATATAGGGGAACAGGAGAGCCCTCTTAAGACATTATTTAGCAAACCTATTTGACAACAGCGCCACCTAGAAATTGGCCCCGAACTAGTCCTTTTTTATAAACGATAGCTACATATTATGACTACTTTCTTATTGAAAACCGCCATTTTTGAAATTACTTTTTCTATCGTAAAACAGTTTACAAAACACGTAATTTCAAAAGTGTGCCGCATACAATAAGAAAGTAGTCATAATATGTAACTCAGTATTATATGAAAAGACTTGTATACCAACTGTTTTGTTTAAGTTCTTGTTGTTCTTAGTCTATTTTATTGTTTCTTTAACTTTTTTTCATTTTTGTTTAAAGAATAACAACAAATAGGCTAAGGTGCAGTAAGGTATGAACTAAAATAAAGAACAATGTAGTTGTCATTACTTTTTATTTTTATAGTTTTTATGTTTATTATAATATTTCTGCGCAGCAGTTTTAATTTCATCGTCTCCGTCTTAAACAATTTTACCTGATAGACCTCGATTAACTGACCTGCACCAACTACATATAATTAAGTTGTTGTTACATTATTAAAAAACTCTTTTAATTGTTCCTTGCGCAATGAACATTGAAAAGGATATGTTATTATAATTTCAGCTAGTGCTTTTATATTATTTTTAATGTTTTTTAATTGTATATACCCTTTCAAAAAAGATACAATCAAATTTTGAAGTTCATGGAAGGTACTTTCTAAACTTTCACTTGGGTAACAGCCATTTTTGGTTGCTGTATTATGTTGTGAGAAATATGACGAAACCGGCCCAACTTTCCGTTCACATGCAACTACAAACATCGAAAAAACCAAAAGGGCGACGATTCAATCAGTAAAAATGTAGCCGCCATATTGAGACTGTTTTTTTCTCTTGCTTTTTTCACAGATTAGGTATGTCTTTTATCTGGCATTTTTTAATTTAGTGTTTTTTTATTAATATTAAATGAAAATGTTTTTTTAAAACATTTTAAAATTATTTTCATTAAATCAGAGGCTTTTTCAAATTTATAGCTTACATTATGAGCTGAAAACATTCGTGTAAAATTATAATGCCAAAAAGAGTCATCTACTGACGTTTGATTGATACTTTTAGTTCGGGGCCAAGATAGCGACTTTCAACAAATGTCAACTACGATGGACTGTCCCCCCTCTGCATTAGACATATATTAATCTGTGACAGTGTTGCCAGATTCATAGGATAGAATTATCGCCAGCCCAAGGATCGACCAATGGCAGCGTTTGACCTCACAATGTCAAGACGAGTCCGGAGCCGCGTCCGCCGCCATCTGTCCGGCCGGTATTAGACATATATTATTCTGTGACACAGAGCAATTAATCATAGACCATGTTCAACCAGTGCAACAGTGTTGCCGCAACTGAGTTCCCAGTTCCCAAAAGGTACATAGCCAGCGCTAAAAAGATATATTGGGGGGGGGGGAGGTTAGTTCGTATAGTACAGTACAGACAGTACATACAATACAGTCCAGTATATAGATAGACAGACTCCAATTCGATTACATCAATCATTCTAAAAAAATTCAAAATTCAAAAACCCTTGCGAAACCTTGTTGTAGAAAATAGATAAATAAAATATATATTATGAGTTTAGTCGTGAAAAGTACAATTTAAATGTAAGTAACTGCAAATAATAGCGAGCGAAGCGCGCCCGAATTTTCAACCGACTTCAAAAAAGGAGGAGGTTCTCAATTCGACTGTATGTTTTTTTTTTTTGTATGTTTGTTACGCGATTACTCCGCCAATTATGAATCGATTTTAATGATTCTTTTTTTGTTTGGTAGATCATACTTCAGAGGTGGTCCCATATAAATTTTATCGAAACTGATTTAGAACTTTTTGAGAAAATCAACAAATATATACCCAGATAATATTTTGGTTGTGGTTCTTGTTACCTATCTTCGACAAATATGAGCCGATTTTGATGATTTTTGTTTTATTTAATAGCTTATACTTCAAAGATAATATGATAAAAGTTTACAAAATAAAAATCACCCCTAAGGGTAGGAAAATAGGGGATGAAATCGGTGTTCAGCAGTTAGATTAGGATTTATCACTAAAATAGATGAAATAAGTAAATTTTATTTAAAAAAATAAAACCGACTTCAAAACACTAAAATGCTAAAAATAATCCTAACACTTAAGTACCTAATCAGTTACTTTTGGAGTCGGTGCAAACAAAAACATTGAATCTCTCATCGGCTGGCACCGACTCCAAAAGTAACTGATTAGGTACTTAAGTGTTATTATTATTTTTAGCATTTTAGTGTTTTGAAGTCGGTTTTATTTTTTTTAATAATTTTTTTTCTAGATATTAGGCATTTTGACACTTGAGGGCATGCCAAAGGCGATGGCTTGGCGACTGCAACAGCAGCAGTGGCACGCGGAATGTGTAAAGGCATGCAGTGGAATTTTATTTTCATACATTTATGCCTCCACTTTTGCTGTAATCTGAATAAAATAAAAAGACAAACTGACACGGGATGACACGTAATTTATATTAAATATTCAAAGTTTTGATAAAAAGGTAAATTAATTTTTACACGAGGTCCAAGAAAATATAACGAAACCAATACGACCACAAAAAAAATGCGAGCGAAGTGAGCGCAAAATTTTTTAAATGCTACAATACAATACTTGTTCTGAAACCGCCGTCCAGCATAACTAACCATAATTTAAGGAGAGAGAAGTGATGCCTAGTAATTAAGTTCAAAAGGTACGTAAATGAACGAAATTACACATTACACACGAGAGGCTAAAAAGTTACGTCAACGGTTATAGGCAACAGCCTGACGTGCGGTCCGTCCGCCCTGTCCTTACGAAGTAATATATAAGTCAATGAGTAAAAATTTAAAAAGATTCAAAAAACCCTTGATGCTAAAATTTTATTAAAATTGAATAATACAATTTTACAACGATTAATAGGACGTAAGTAATCAAAAGGAATCCGTTCGCATTCTCTGCCCGCTGAATGAAGAATAGGAAAAAAATTAAACTCTACTAATAATTACCTACGTGGCCCATCGTGTACCTTGGACTCAGTCGGTAAATTGCAATTTTTTTTTTAACGCTTTAAAAATTTTAAAGATAACTATTAAAGGTGAAAAGTACTATTTTAATGTAAGTAACTGTAAAAAGATGCGAGCGAAGCGAGCGCGAAATACACTAGAGGGCGACGGCATTGGCGACCACAGATTAATATATGTTGCCGACTGCGACTGCAAAGAGACTGCTTTATAAAAGGATTAAGCAGTGTGCGAAAAAAACGTGCCGACAGAGATAACCAACTGGTGGATTGTGTCCCTTTCTAAATAGAGTGACCAAATTGTAAGTCTAGGCGGGATTAAAATAAGTAATTTTAAAGATCGTTAACGAAAAGTGTCGCTTATAAGTTACTACTATTCAAAATAGGGGATGTATGTAAAAATGATTTTATAAAAGTAGGTATAGGGCTCCATTTTACTGAATTTTAGTTATATACATTGAATTTTTAGAATGTATAGGTCATCGAGCACATACCTTATAAAGCAGCTTTATGAACCATCTTTTTCCAAAACTACATAGTAAGTGATTTTTCACTTACAATTTAGTAATAAAATGACAAGTTCTGTCAACTTTCACCCATACAAAAACAGGTACAGATACAAATTAAAAAACGACGGAAAATTTCGTCGAACAAATTATATGACATTTCTACTCTATAGGGTATGTGCACCATGTATGGAATACTGACATAGCCGAATTTTCGATCGTTTTGTGTATGGAGATGGGAATTAAATTTTATTGCAATTTTACTGAGAAAAATTACCAACTCGCACTGGACCGTTTTAATTAAAAGTCAAAATATTATGGGCCGGGTACCGTTTGGGGTTCTTAAGGGGGTCCAATATTTCATAATTTTTTAATCATAATCATAATCATAAATCTTTATTTTGGAGCACAGGTGTACATTGGTCTTACAAGGGTTTGTCTTAGAACTAACCATGTCCTGCCTTCTTGGCGTACAATTTAAAAAAACAAAACACTGGATGAAAAACAAATTTAAAATAAAAATGATCGCCTAACGTGGATTTACGGAATTACAATCGATAAACATTATAAATTTAATATTAAATACATGCAAGTCAATATAGATACTTAGTAATTAGTTTTATCCGTCATAAATTCACTTATGGAATAATAGCATTTGTCAATTAAATATTTTCTAAGTTTAGATTTAAATAAAGCTATGTCATTTGTGTCTCGTATGGATTCTGGTATCCGGTTAAAAATACGAGGAGCGTTACAAAATATACTTTTGTTGTATAAACTTGATTTAGCTCGAATTGAGCATAGTTTATTTTTGTGGCGAGCTCGGGTTCTAAATTAAAATTTATCCAAACTCAGTTTAATAAATACAGCACATTCCAAGATGTATAAACAAGGAAAGGTTAGAAGTTTTTTATTTTTAAAATATGGCTTACATGACTCATCCGACTTCAAGCGATACACAGATCTGATGCAGCGTTTTTGTGCTCTGAATACAGTTTCTCTTTCAGTAGTTTGGATCCGACGCACCGTTACTGAGATATTTTCAGATTTATTAAGGGAATATTTTCTAAATTTTACAACTAGAATTAGATGATCCTTGACAAGTTTTGACTAGTCGCGCCGCTCGCGCCCCCATTGCGACACAAGGGTAAGGAAAAGAGAAAAAACTTACAAGTCCCAGGTTCATACTAATAGATTAATAGACATATATTAATCTGTGCTAATAGACTTCGGAAATTTCGGCTGTCAATATTCCATATGAAATCAATGTTTTTTTTTCTGTCGTGGCCTATAGCGCCCCGTATCCTATACTCCAACCACGTGATTTTTTGCCGTTAGTTTGTAATATAATGTCTAATATTGCATAAAAAATAGCACGGAAACCTTGGAGCGCAAGTCTGACTGACACTTGGCCGGTTTTTCATATCTTGGGTTTTTAAAGTTTGAAATTATGGTCACCTTACATCATGTGAAATATTCTATTATAATATCTCATTTTTACCAACAGGTTCAAAGACATACCTATGAAAGGATATTCCACAATTGGGATAACTTTCACTTTTGCAACCCTTTAAACAACAAACTTTTACCATTTTGCACGTTTTTATTTTAAAAGGAACGGACAAACATGTCATTACACCATATTTGCTGTACTGTACTGTGTCAAGTTCAGGGATGACAGTAAAGCTGGTGACAAACTGCGGCGGACGCAGCTCCGGACTCGTCTTGACATTGTGAGGTCAAGCGCTGCCATTGGTCTATCCTTCAGTCACTTCCGCCAGCCCAAGGATCGACCAATGGCAGCGTTTGACCTTACAATGTCAAGACGAGTCCGGAGCCGCGTCCGCCGCCATCTGTCACCGGTATAAGACACCCAAAATAATACGTAATAATTAATCATTTATAAACACCGTTGACAAATTTTATTTATAAAAAAAGCAAAACACATTAAAACTGTTGATTCTCTATCTAAATTTAATCAAGTCACGTTATTGTATTGATTCAAAGAGATCGATCAATAGATTGTATACTACCATTTAGTAATATTATTTCATAATGGCAACTGTGCAAGCGAGACACACTCCTCCCCTTTTCCATCTCACTCAACGCAGTCCCTCAATTTGGTTATATCAAAGAAAATTAAACTTTATTGCCGAGTACTAAAGTGTAAGTTCTTTTAGCATCATTTTAGAAGTACTCAATCCTTTGTTTTAAATCCATGGCCATGCCACAAATGTTTTAAATATTTTGACAGTGACAAATTATCGCCATTTTGGCGCTGTAGGCCGTAGTATCTGAACATGGAACTAAATTAGTGATGTACCCAAGTCGATATTCGTAACGTTTTTCGATCTTCATTATTTATTAAGGTAACAGTGTGACTGTGGGTGGTTGCCGACAATAGAATATCCGAAAATTCCTGTTACGGTAAAACTTAATATTAATAAATATACAGGGTTAAAGCAGTGTCAAGACGCGTCCGTTGCCGTGTATCACCAGTTTTGGACTCGATTCTAAACCACAACCAAAATTTTAACAGTTATTAATGCAGCCAGTAGTAAGCCTAGTTTAAGTGTGTATGAACGAAAGTTTGTGCAAAAAATATTGATGAAACTTTAATTGTACATAGTTAAGATTTCACGCCTCCAATATGTTAATTGTTGCAAGAAAAAAATATATCAAACCGTTATAAAATTATACACAATGAAATATATCATAAATATATCTAATGTCGTATCTAAATGTCAAAGTATCACAGCAATGTGTAGTTACGAGAAATATACAGTTTTATAAAATATAATATATTAGTATAGTAGCAAAATCCGATATTAAATATCGATGTATAGTTATAGCGATATTACCCACCGCTACATACGTCAAAATTAGTTCTGGATTCAAATACTAGTGGCGCCTCAAATGGGCATTAAAATTTACCTAGCTGTCATTTGTATGGGATAGCCAGTCTACATTAATTTCTAAATCAATGGCTACATGCAACACCATTGCATTTTTAAAAAACATATGAAGACGTCAAATAAATCATACGTCAACGTCACAGTCTTGAAATATTGAACTGGATTGAAAAAATTAAGGAATCTTGAAATTGCTTTTTACTTTAAGTTTAACTTTTATACACATTAATTGTTACTATAACGTACTGCCCAGTCAAATAATAAATGATTATTTATAAATTATAATTGTTTTTGAGCTGCAATATCTGTTATTATTGTAGTCAAAATGGTAAGTGGATTTAGTGGTTATTTTTAATCAAAACTGAAACTATCAGCTAAATTATTCATAAAATATGTTTTTAGTGCATTCATTGTGTTTCAGTTATTAGCCCAATTGTGTGTTATTATTTACAGACAGATATGGAAATACAAGAGGCATTAGCCTCTTTGGAAATGTTAATGTCGGAGTTTTTTGCACCCACGACTAATAACTTTAGGAAAAGAGAAATTGAGAGTATTTTGGAGAATTTTTCTAACCGTCAAGACTCATGGAAGCATTGTTTACTCTTTCTCCAAAAGTCACAAAATCAATACGTTTTAATGTTTACTCTTACAACATTAGAGGTAGATATTATTTTTAGATTTATATAATTATAAAATAATGTGTACTTATCATAGCTGTGGTTTGTGTTACTCTTCAAGGTGAATATTGTTATGTTTGTTGATGAGATCAAGTTAATGGTAAGGAATATATTGCTTTTATCCTCTTTGAAATTTAGTATTTTGTAATCATAATTTCAGTTCTACGTGCTATGTGCCCCGCCCACTGCCACTTCAGCTTGCTAATCCGTTGGGCTATGTCAGCGACTTTTGTTCGTTTACGGATCTCTTCATTTCTGTTTCGATCTCGCAAGGAAACACTAAGCATAACCCTTTCCATAGCACGTAGAACTGATGGCCGATGGGGCAGAAAGGTTCTAGAATGGAGGCCGCGTACCGGCAAGCGCAGCGTAGGACGTCCACTCACAAGGTGGTCAGACGACCTGGTAAAGGTCGCAGGAAGACGCTGGATGCAGGCCGCTTCCAACCGGCCAATCTGGAAGTCAATGGGGGAGGCCTATGTTCAGCAGTGGACGTCCTATGGCTGAAATGATGATGATGATGAATGATGAATCATAATTTATTTATTTGTTTTATTTCTGGAAGTCATTGGGCCTATGTTCAGCAGTGGTATACCTATGGCTGAAATAATGATGTATGTATGTTTTTCATTATTAACTATGTTCAGGTTTCTAAATAACTTCAAACAAACATACATTACTACAAGAATGGGTTTGTTTAGTTGGTATGTAAATAATAGACAAAATATTGCTCCATTAAGATGACTATAGGACTTGTAGTAACTGTTATATTGGTTATTGAGTCTTATTAACCATCAGCATCATCTAAACAGTCAATTCTGGTTGTGTCCAAAGCCATCGCTTTGGAGCCCATGGTTCTTGGGGGATTGAGTCATATTAACCATAAATAGTTATTTCTAACTACATTCTGGGGTGATTATTACATATATTTAATATGAATGATAGTATTTTTTGTAGTAAATAACGATAAATAACTAATGCTGATCATGTTTGTAATTATTTTTATATGATCATGTTTTTGTTTCAGAACATAATAAACAGGCAATGGATAAGTTTATCTGACATGGAAAAAACTGAAATCAGGTTGACATTATGGAATGAACTTATTGCAAAACATGAAGTAATGCTGTATTTTATTAGGAACAAACTTGCAGCCTTGATGGTCTCTATTGCACGCTATGATTGGCCCCACCTTTATCCAGATTTTTTTACTAACATCGTTGAGGTACTGCATTTATTGCTTTCAAATTTCATCTCATATGTATACATTTTTATATTAAACATATCATACATCGCTTTTGGGAATAATAGTGCCTAAATTGTGAATTTTTCTATAAATATCAACTATAAATGAGCTGCTGCTATTCAATGTTTTTTTTTTTCGGTTTAAAACATAATGTTGATGCTATCAATAGTATTGTTTAATTAAAATCAATACTATTCAGTCTGTTATTTTAATAGTTTGACTATTGCTCTACAAGACAATTAGAGTATAAATGTAGTTTATTTCGTTTGTCGAAATATTGATGATCAGTGACATACTGTTTTAGTATAGGTGAGAGCTAAGCCTTGTCAACTCATCTTAGTAATTACTAACCAGTTTTGGAGAAAGTTTGTCCATATTGCTGCTCTATAGGGTACTTATGTCGCACTATTGTGGTCATTAGGGTCGGGTGTGATGCACAAAAGACTTAATATTCGTAATGAACAGTTGATAAAGTGTTCGGGTCGCCGCTGCCTGCTCGGGCTCGTCCTGGCGCAGGCGGCCAGCGAGGAGCTGGGCGCGGCGCGAGACACGGGCGTGCTGCTGCCCTCGGCGCGCCGCCTGCAGCTGGAGCGGCTGATGCTCAAGGGCATGCCGCAGATGCTCGCCGCGCTTAGCGGTATGTACTATGTGCCTTTACAAAGCTGATATTTAAAATCTGTCTGCAAAATAATAAATAAATAGTTGTGCGCTTGTTATAGGTGAAATTTTGGTAAAAGACTGAACTTTTTTGTATGGAGCCTGGCGTACCTAAAGTTGCAAGTACCTAAAATTACGTTATTTTGGTGTACACCTATGTAACATATGTTAATCAAAAGAGAAAATAATTACAAACAACAAATACTCTTTGACAAAATGTAAATGATATACTTTGTTCAGAATTTCAATTTAAATATGTAAATAAAAACTAATATAACATATTCAAACTGAAATTCTAAACGCCATTTTTTTAAAGAGTACGAGGGCGGCACTGAAAATTTCGGGAATCAAGGAAGTGACACAATATTACTATTTAAAAATGTATTTTTTGCTTTTCAAAGTATTCTCCGCGAAATTTACGACGGAACCAATCATTGAAGCAACCATTCCATTCGGAAGTTTAGGTCTCCAAAATGGCCGTTTTATAGGCGTCCACAGCTTCTTCAGGTGATGAAAATCTCTGACCACGCAATTTATTCTTTATTTTAGGGAAAGTAGTAGTATCATTAGGGCTTAGGTCGGGGCTGTACGGCGGATGGTCTAATAATTCTATGTTTTCTTGCTCTAAAAACTCCTTTGTTCTGTGCGCGGTGTGAGAACTCGCATTGTCGTGATGGAGGATGATGCGGCGGTTGCAGTTCTCTTTACGTAGTTCAGAAACGACCTGTGGCAAACAAATGCTAGCATACCATTCTGCATTAACCGTTCTTTGTCCCTCAAGAGGAATAGTCGCAACATGGCCGGTTTTGGAGCCAAACGTAGCCACCATATTTTTTGCAACACTCCGTGAACGAACAATTTTTGTTGGCTTTAACTCATTTTCGAACACCCAAACTCGTGACTGGTTTTTTGTTTCGGGTTCGTACGCGTATATCCAGGATTCGTCACCTGATACGATGTTGTATACAGCATTTGAGATTTTGAGATCTTTCGAGAGTTCTGACGCACCAAGTAACGCGAGCCGCTTTTTGCTCTTCACAGAGCGAATGCGGTATCCATCGGGAAAACAACTTTTTTACACCTAATTGTTCATGCAAGATTATTTGTATTTGACTCATGCCAATGTCTAAAGTTGCCTGAATTTCGCGGTATGTCACATGTCGATCTTCCTCAATCAGCTTACGTACAGCATCAACGTTTTCTTGGGTGACTGCAGTTTTTGGACGACCTTGACGGGGATCATCACTGAGCTTGACACGTCCACGTTGAAATTCAGCAAACCAGCGATAAATTGTGGTTTTGGATGGGGCTTCATTACCAAATGCAGAAATCATCCGGTCAACACACTGTTTTTGTGTTAAACCACTTCGAAAGTCATAATAAATCATCGCTCTTGAATTTTCTCGAGTCAATTCCATTTTCTCAACGACTAAACAAGTTTGACAAGACCTTGTGATAAGACCGAGAATCTTTTTTAAAATAAATAAATGGTATTCGATTTTTAAAACCAAGGAGTTTGCAATTAAAAAGATTTTAATATGACAGGAACAGTAGAAATATTCCATTCCCGATACTTTTAGTGCAGCCCTCGTATTTGTTTGAAATTATTTTCTCTATCGATTGGCGTATGGTTCATAGGTGTACACCCTAAATAACATTATGTTAGGAACTTGCAACTTTAGCCCATGCCAAATAAGGATCAATACCTTTTAATTTTTTCCTCTATGAAAAAATAATGTGGACATGACTTTCTGAATAAAAATTAATTAAGTCTATTTAGACAATCCCAGGTTTGAATAATTAAATATGGAGTGGGACATATACAGGGTTACATTACAAGGTAGTGCCAATTTTTCAGGGATCACTCAGAATCAGTAACTAAATCAATCTACGTAAAAAACAAACTCATTTTTGTTTCATGTTTAATTATTACTATCCGCTGTTAAGAAATGGTACGCATGGATAATCTTTTTTCATTCATAAAAAATACGCACGTACTATCTCTGTGCAACCTAGAACTGCAAAGTTCAATTTATTAATAGTCACAATGGCGCGCGAAAACAAACCTTAGCCTTTACATCGTAAGGTTCGCGTCGATGAAATTGCCAACAAGGACCCTTTGTAGTACACATACGGTACACCGTATGTGTACTGCATAGGGTCGTTGTTGGCTCGGCGTCGGCGCCGCGGCGTACGCTTCATCATCATCATCTATACGGTCAATCCCGGTTGCGTCCAAAGCCATTGCTTTGGAGCCCAGGGTCCGCTTTCCTTGATTTGCTCCTCCACTTCGCGCGGTCTTGAGCGTCTCTAGTTGTGAGATCATTGGCACGCATGTCAGCCCTCACAACGTCAAGCCAGCATTTCTTGGGTCTACCCCTTTTGCCAGGGCCTGGCGGTGGCGGCATGGCCAGACATTTGTTTCCTACGTAGCTTGCCGGTTTCCGCAAAACATGGCCGTACCAGCGTAGGCGACTCTCCTGCAGTTTGTCTGCAATATCACAGACACGAAGGCTACCGCGGATGCGCGAGTTCCTCACGCGGTCCTTACGCGTGACTCCGCACATCCACCGCAGCATATTCATCTCCGTGACACGCAGCTCCTGCTTGTGTCGCTCAAGTAGCGGCCATGCTTCGCTGCCATATAAAAGAACAGGCCTAATGATGGACTTATAGATCTGTCCTTTAAGCTTAATCGGCATTCTGGGGTCACAAATGACACCAGTCACCTCTCGCCATTTGGCCCACGCAGCAGCAATGCGTGCTTTGACGTCGCAATCGATGTCTCCGGACGCGTGAAGTACAGATCCAAGGTATTTAAACTGGTCCTTGCGCTCGACCTTGTCTCCGCCTATGCGAACGGGTGTTGGATCTGTAGAGTTACAGGCCAGGTACACATACGGTACACCGTATGTGTACTGCATAGGGTCGTTGTTGGCTCGGCGTCGGCGCCGCGGCGTACGCTTGTTATTATGAATGACCGAGCAGGTCATTTTTCCCAGACATTTTAAAGTTAATATGAATGATGACGACGAATTATATAAACGATGAAGACGCACTTTTATATTAATCTCTAGATCTTATTTTCAAATTTTGGCACTACCTTGCAATGTAACCCTGTATAGGCATACTTTACTTTTTTACTTTTATTATTTAATAAATAAATACAAAAACTATGAAACATTTTAACAACAATTCATCCCAGGAAATTAATATATATTCTTAAATTATTTTTTCTTAAATCGCAAAAATCGGCAAAAGGTAATAAACGCCCGAATATTAATTAATTTCTATACATATGTGAGAAATTAAAATTTTCAAACTGAATCTTTAGCGTTTTAGGAATTGGTTTTCACAACATTTTTGATCCAGTTGCACCACATAATAGAAACTGAGAAATTAATTGTGATGTGACAAGTACAAGAGGGTTTTAAAGATTGGCTAGTAACTAACAATATCGTCTCTTATCGTAATGATAACAAAGCTGTACATTATTTGCGTGCATATCATTATTTGTACCTAAATAATGTAAAGCTTTGTTATCATTATGAATTCACAATTTTTTGTTGAAGTTAAATGTTAGTGTATTTCCGTAAGTGTTTGGGTTTCATTTTCAGGTATTTTAGAAAAGAATGCTCAGAAAGAAGAACAGTCTAATCCTCCGCCATCACCAACAAGCGGCATACCACAGACTTCGGCGCTCCCGGATTTATTAGCGAACGCTCACGATGTCCATAATGTTGACAAGTTAGTTTCTCTTTGGGGGCTTAGTGCAAGTTTTACCCGATATGTTTTCACGAGCGCTAAATCGCGTTTACAAGATCGCCAAAAGCTTTCGGGTATAATCGCACTAGGGCCTAAGGCCATCTTTGAAACAAAAATATTTTTAATTAACTTGCAAAATTTATTTTTTTTTCTTTTCAGGGCTCTAAATATGGAAATTGTTGTGAAATGTCTCACAACTCTTCAGCATTTATTCTCATGGCTGCCTTTGTCATCACATGTTCCGCCCTCTCTTGTTACCACAGTGTTTTATTGGGGAAGCATTGCAACACAATCACAGGTATAATTTTGTATCATCTTGTAGCAATATCACAGAATACTTCATTCCGCATCTACCGCCAATGCACGCTACGCAGCCCGATCCTCGGCTATTCTTTTTAATGTGACTAGCCCAATGCCGTTTCGCATTCAATTAGTTAAACGTCTTGGCCAGATCTTAGAATTTTTACATCATGATGTGTCCGACCATATTTTGAGATTGTTTAAAAAAAACACCTAGCCCACCACGACCACGACATAAAATGATAATAGTAAGTGTAGAGGTGTTATAATAGCTAGGACTAGCAGGTATAGCGAGTTTGGTGTGCGCAGTGTATCGAGGCGGCGCTGGGCGGGCTGGGCGGCGTGTGCGAGCTGCTGTACCGGCGGTACGCGCCGCCGTCGTCCGCCACCACCGCGCTGCGCCTGCACCACTGCGCGCTGCGCCTTCTGCGCCACCTCACGCACAACCACCAGAATATCACGCACGTCAATCACGAGTTAGTGCACTTTTCACAGATATTTAATATACATGAATGTAATAATACAAATTAAACTAAAGAAAGAAGATTCAATAATGTAACAACATATTCCACATATACGACCGTTTTGGCGATCCGATTAGGGTATTGACGCTGTAATTTGCGTTGAATGGGGTGAATGAAGGGTCACGGGTTCGCGTCAATTCAGAAAATCATCTTTTACTGCTCTTGACCATGTGCAACCCTGTGCAGTTAACCCGGAAACTGGCCTAATTTGTCGGTAGGACTCTACATAGGTAATGCCGGCCAGAACAATTGTGTTTTGTTTCGTTGGAAGATTTCAAATTTTTACCTAACTCTAATCGTTTTATTTTCAGCTATCTCAACAAATTAGCAGAGTTCCTAAAGTTATTTGTATCATTGCATTTTAAAAGACTAGAGGCAGAGCCGGAGTTCAATGCTATAGAATTTTTGTCATATCTATTCCAATACACATTCCAGGTATTTAACCTTTCTTTTAAATGAACATATATACATACATAACTACATAATTATGACATGACATTCAATGTATTTTATTTTTTAGGTGCCCACTTGTGCTATTTTCGTAAACTGCCTAGATATATGGATACAATTCATCGATATATTGAAACCTGAAGATACTGCCAAGTAAGTTTTACTTAGTTTATTTAGAATTAAAAAAAATCTGATCGTCCTGATTTTTGACATTTCATATTGATGTTTTTTGCAGATACTGGGAAGCATTGCAGGCCTTAGTCGATCGTGTACTAAATAAAATACAGTTCCAACATAATAAGGCGCAGCTTCAACATTTAGACAATGACGTTTGTGATGACGATGTGAGTTACCCTGGGTGCATAAATGCAACTGCTTTCCATATAAAAAAATATATCATCATATTGTTTCATCACTTGTTGTTTTACAGGGTGAGACTGAATGGCAAACATTCCTAAAGCATTGCATCGAGTGTATCGCGCGTGTGGCTGAATTGGCTCCACTGGATATTTTCAATAACGTCGTAAGTAGACACAATGGTTGATGGGTTATTTAGAGTTGCTTGAGTTGAACTTAGTTCTGTCCTCATTTTAATGATAATATTACTAGATTTGATTTCTAAATATTCAATTATTTATATATTATTAAGGTAAGTTTCCTTATTTTTACATTCGTAATCTATAATATTGGACAAATTTTTTCACATGGGTTTTTATCGACAATAATTTTTAGATTTTTGCAATAATTTACAATTAAATTAAATGTTTTTTGTAAAATAGTAATATAGTATAGTCCTAAGTAGTATTGAAAGTTGCGAGAAGATATTATGACATCTTCTCGTCGCCCCTGCCACAATGCCTGAAGAGCAAGGTTTTCGACCAGTGCGTCATGACAGTAAAGCTGCCTCACCGAATTCACTTCACTCATCAACGAGCTATAGAAGGTCGATGCTTGGGATTTCGTTAGGGGTTAAAATCCAAAACGAAGTTATCTGGCAGAAGACCAAAGTAATCGACATCGCATAGTCCAAAAATGTAGCAAGCTAAAGTGTCCAGTTTGTTGGCCACATCTGTCGCAAACCGATGGAAGGTGGAGTAAAACGCATCACACACAGAAGGCGTGAGCGGGATGGCGACGGGTCGGATCGGGATAACGGCGGGCCTAATAACATACGTTTAAAGGTTTACAGACAGCCGTCGTCCCGCTCACGCCTCGTGCGTGCGTTACGCTTAAACGTGAGACCGCGCCTTAGCAAACGTAGTGTAGGACGCCCCCCAACTCGACGGACCGACGGCGACCTCTTCGGGGGAGGCTTACGTTCAGCGGTGGAATGCAATAGGCTGACATGAAGTAGTATGGCTGAACTGTCACCGAATACATCTTGAAAAGAGTATAGTAACATCGATCGGTGGTTACAGCTGGAGCGATGGCAGTGCCTGGTGGGCGTGCACGGGCGCGCGGCGACGCGGGCGGGCGCGGCGGCGGCGCCGGACGCGGAGCGGCTGCTGGCCGCGCTGCTGGACCTCGCCACGCTCACGCGCGTGCTGGGCCGCCTGGCGCCCGCGCTGCTCGCAGGTACCTGCAGCCGAGGGGCGAGTACCCTGAGAGGACCTGGCGTCGCCATCTCTGACGTCCCGGGTCAATGTAGAAAACGAACTTTTCATGTTGTCTCGGGTCTGGGTGTTGTGGTACCGTCATTGTTTCTGATTTCTATAACACAAGTAGGGCGTTGTGGTACAGTCGTTGTTTCTGATTTCTGTAACACGAGTGAATTAGCTACTCACCTTAGGGTCTAAGCAATGTACTTATGTGATGTTGTCAAATATTTATTATTATAATCCAAAAGATTTAGCTCGGTCTTCAGTGGCTTTAGTTGTTAACCTTGCTTTGTCGTTTAGAAGATGAGTCGGGGCAGACAAACAAAAATATTTTAAAAACTAATAAACGTGACTCTCGCTCTGACGATTTTTTGACGACGTTAGGTATCTTTAGCGGCAGCCCGTTTCACATTTTTTTTATATGTAGTTCTGACTGTCTGAGACACCTGTCCTACAGAGATCTCGCATATCTAGGTGGATAACAAATCGTAAGTGACGGCAATCTACCAAGGTTTCGTCGTTTGTGACGCAATGCTTTCTTTGAAAAGTGATAAAATGTTGGTTCCGCCAGCCAGAATTCCGGTCTTGTGAAGATTTCCAGAACCTCATTGACTGCACGTTCACGTTCGAAAAGGTTTTTGTATACAACAAAAGTATAACCTGTGACGTCATCAGCATAGATCCGTTATAAAGCGAATTTTAATTCAACTCGACCAATTTGTTGATGCGGTAATTTTTTTATTAATTAGTAGGTTTGGGCTTGACTTGACTTCTTATAAACTTTGGCGACTAGATAACAGATAAATATACTTAAATACGTTAAAACATATCCAAGTTTTACGTATAAATGCTCGTGCTCATCACACAAACATTTGCCCTTTGCGGGATTCGAACCCGCAACCGCTTGGCTTTGTAGTCCGGAGCGCAAACCGGTACACCAGACGATCTTTATAAATTGTTTTCAGAGCCTGAAAGTGGTCACATCGCAGCGGGCGCGGCGCTGGTGGAGCGCACGTGCGCGGCGCTGGGCGGGGCGGCGCTGACGCGGCCGCATCGCGCGCCGCACGCGCCCGCGCACGCACACGCGCACGTGCAAGTGTGAGTACCGCCCATGGAGCACATGTGGTCACATCGCAGCGGGCGCGGCGCTGGTGGAGCGCACGTGCGCGGCGCTGGGCGGGGCGGCGCTGACGCGGCCGCATCGCGCGCCGCACGCGCCCGCGCACGCACACGCGCACGTGCAAGTGTGAGTACCGCCCATGGAGCACATGTGGTCACATCGCAGCGGGCGCGGCGCTGGTGGAGCGCACGTGCGCGGCGCTGGGCGGGGCGGCGCTGACGCGGCCGCATCGCGCGCCGCACGCGCCCGCGCACGCACACGCGCACGTGCAAGTGTGAGTACCGCCCATGGAGCACATGTGGTCACATCGCAGCGGGCGCGGCGCTGGTGGAGCGCACGTGCGCGGCGCTGGGCGGGGCGGCGCTGACGCGGCCGCATCGCGCGCCGCACGCGCCCGCGCACGCACACGCGCACGTGCAAGTGTGAGTACCGCCCATGGAGCACATGTGGTCACATCGCAGCGGGCGCGGCGCTGGTGGAGCGCACGCACGGAACCCTAAAAATGACAGTTAATCTATGACTACTGTTTTTGTGTGGACGAGAGTCTCGAGGACTTGTCAGTTTATAATAACTGCAAGTAAAAATCAATAACGTGTTTTGGACAAAGATGGTCCCTATTGCTGCTCTCTATGGTATGTGCTCGATGGTACCAGCGCTCTTGCCCTTTACAGCTTCACCGGACAGTGCTACTTGTCAAGAAGGCACTCACCCAGTGTGCCATCGCGGCAGGAGACGGTATTTTTTAAAGCGATCGAATTTCAATTCGCATACGAAATACCTAGAAACGTATATAGTTTTCTAAGAAACTGTACTTAGTCATGACGTCATGATTCTTACGCTATATCACTAGTGAACCTGATAGTTGGATGGAACCTGCATTTTTGCTCGCAGTTGGCACCTTGGCAAGCGTGAGTACCTGACCGGGCTGAGTGATCGATGCGGTGGCTGACGATAACAGTTCAGTATCGCATGCTATGATTTAGTTGAAGCGGGGCTTAGGCTAGTTGTGTATCTAGCAATGAGGGCCTGATGTTGACACAATGTTCCCTTTAATTTGTCTAGTAATAATAGTAAACCATGTCACCGCGTACTATCTACATTTTTCAACTTTTAGGCACGCAGAAATGTTTGCGTGTATGGGGGCGTGGTGCTGCTACGCGAGCGATTGCGGCATCAGCACGCAAACCATGGAGGGCCTATTCGCATCCGCTGTACCCTTTTTGATGCCACACGAAATTCCAGTAAGCTTATAATTTTCAGTTTTCTTATATTTTTTTTTAAATTGATAAATATAGTTTTAAGTGTAAGAGTTTTCTAAAGGTTAAAAAGTTAAATTAATCTTTTCACAGGAACCGCCTTTATTATGTCACGCTGCAGCACACCTTTTACTTAGTCTGTCGAAAAATGTAAAGGTCACAAGCGATCCAGTTTTATTGGTCGGAGACCTTTACAATCACGCGCAACGCTCTCTACATTATTTGGAACCGAAGGTAATTTTGTTGTTTACATATATATAGTTTACCATTTGTGTATATAATGGTCGGCGATTCGGTTGTACCACTTAAAACTGACTGATTAGATGACGTTGAAAGTTAATAACTATGTGTTTACTTGCTTTTATTTTGTTGAAACACAAGTATCCGCTTTCGCCGACACGGTTATTAGGACTGCTGCTACACGTACCAGAAATAAGACAAAATTATCTGTGACATGGATGCTATTTACTACTAGAAGGAGCCCTTTTTGCGTATGGTCGGCCGTGTAGGCTGCGCTTTAATTTTTATTTGTCAATACCAGACAGCGGGTGTGGTCCGGGAAGCGCTCTTGTCGCTGCTACTGCCGCGGGGCGCGGGCGGGGGCGCGGGCGGGGGCGCTGGCGGGGGCGCGGGGGGCGCGGGCGCGGCGGGGGGCGAGGCGGCGCGCGCTCTGGTAGGCGCCTGGACCGCGGCCCTGCCGCTCGCGGGGCCCGCCATGGCGCTGCCCCCTCTGACGACCCTACTGCATTCCTTTGCGCACGCTAACACTAATGCTAAGAAGGTAACTTATTTGTAACACTGCACATTTATTCGGATTGGTTTCGCATTGTGTTTGGTCCTGCCTGTAGTGATTATTTTATCAGTGGTTCCACTGCTGCCACTGATCTGCTGCTGCTGCCACTAATCACTATGTAAAGAAAAAATGTAATAAACACAATATTGAGTTATTAAAAACGATAAATTATTGTTTTAGACTAATTAATACATTGCAAATATATTTTGTGTTTCTGTAGCGAGCACAAAAAAAAATTAAACATTGACATTGATTGACAAGACCGAACACACTGGCGCTATCTGAGATTAGTTTCCCCGTAATTTAAGTTTCTGAAAGCTAAATCGCTCTAAACTTTTCAAAACTACGTATGTTCTTTCGGTCTTATAATTAATGCTGAGTGTGGGTATCCTCCATAGCATGCCATTCCAAACGATCTTGAGCCTTCTACATCCATCCTGTCTTATCTCAGCGAAAAATAAATGTTTTATAGGTGATTGCGGAAAGCATCCAAGGTGCGGCCGAGACCGCGCTGCGTATGCTGTGTGAGCCGGCGTACGCGGCGGCCGAGACGGAGATCACTGAGTTTTTCCTAGCGCTATTCACGGCGCTGCTGCCACAGCTCGGCAACTTTGCATTCACGGCTATTGACGTGTTCCTCGAGGTTGCGCAGAGGTTAGTAAAAACTAGCGTAGAAGTATTAGGTCCTTACATATGAAATTGCCGTTTAGTATCAAAAAAGTGAATCAACCTATTTTTAAGGAAATTATTATTTAATCAATGCGCCGTGCGAAGTATGCGCCGTTGTTCTCGATACACTTCCGCCATTTTATAGGTAGATCAATTGATGTCTGGAAAAAAAAACCTGGGAGCGAGAGTCTATGAACTGTTTGGAGGCGGTTTTGTCTGCCTCATCAGATTTGAATTTTTTTCAATGTAAAAAGTTATCTAAATTTTGAAAAAAGTGGTAATCGGTTGGGGCAAGATCTTGAAAGTAGGGTGGGTGACGCAAAGGTTCTAGTCGTAACTTGGCGACTGTTTTATGTGCAGTGTGTGGTCTAGCGTTATCCTGAAGGAGCAGTGGGCTAGAGCAATTTACCAGTCTCGGTTGTTTAATGGCGAGCTTTTCGATAATTTTTGCAATTGTTGGCAATACAAGTCTGCAGTAATCGTCTGGCCTGATCTCAAGAAGCTGTAGTGGATAACACCAGCACTGGTCCACCAAACACGAACCAGAATCTTCTTTTTGGTCGATTTTCGCTTAGGGCAAGGTTTTGCCAATTCTCCAGGGTTAAGCTATTGTGATGATCGGTTCCGATTGTCATATAGGATCCATTTCTCATCACAAGTCACGATACGGTTCAAAATCCTCTCATTATTGTGACGATTGAGCAAAGAAACGCAGCAAGCGTCGCGTGTTTGTGGTTTGCTTCAGTCAATAAGTGCGGTACCTACTTTTCGCGTTTTTTGTCTTTTCCGATTTGGCGCAAATGGATAGGTATCGTTTTGTCACTTACGCCGAAGGCTGCTGCTAATTCAGAAGTGGTTTGAGATGGATCTGATTCCACTATCGCCTGCAATTCTTCGTTATTCACTTGAGTATCAGGTCGTTTACGAGGCTAATTGTATAAATCGGAATTTCCAGAACGGAAACGTAGAAACCAAAAACGCACCGTTCGTTCGTTAGCGGTGCCTGCTCCGTACTCGTCGTTTTCTTCGAGTCGTTTCTGCAGCACTGGTGCCACGGTGGAACTCGTATTTGTAAATACCGCGAATTTTCAATTTGTCTATAGTTGTTGTTACAGCAATGTTAAATTACAAACATATGATGTGAAATACGGATTTTAAAACAATATTTTTCTGGCTTTATTTCGAAATAAATTTGAATTTTGAATTCCTAATCAAACGCAAGATATTTGATGTTAAAGTTGATACTCAATATCATATGTAAGGACCTAATATTCAAACAATTTTTAGGTGTAATATTATTTTAAGTTTACGAAACGAACATTCATCGATCGCCTTTCTAACCCTTCAAAGTTCGCAATGTATTGTGATCCTACTATTTAATGACAGTGGGGGAGGCCTATGTTTAGCAGTGGACTATGTTTAGCTGAAATAATGATGACTAATTTCCAGTTTCTGAACTTTCTTACTAGAATAACTAGCTTATGCCATTATTTTTAACTGCAGTAGTTGGTTTATGGGATTCGTGTCACAATGATGCGGCCACAAACGATTTTTTTTATAAGCAATCACATAGACTAACGGTTAATGTGACAGAAGATGTGTTGGATGCCCAGTATGCATCTATTCGTACTACGTTTCGCAGAATGCATTTAATTGTGATGTTTTTGTTTGTACATACATACATAAATTTTAACTATTTTTTTTTTTTCATCTTTTATTGTACCCTGACATTTGCATGCTAATTTATGTAACCCAAATATGTGATTCTTTTATTGTAATTTGACACCTTGTATACCATATTTGACGCAAATAAATGACTGATTGATTGTAATCGTAATTTGGTAGGCTATTTCCTGATTTAAGTATCTAAGACATAAACATAAATAAAAACCCTGTCTTAAAAAACATTAGACGTAAGCCTCATCTAAAGAGCGGCACAGAGCACGATCTCCCGCCTTTTTTTACCTAGCCACTGCCAGCCATTTTCCTAAGGTCGTCGCTCCATCGAGCTGGGGGGCGTCTTACACTACGTTTGCCAGGGGCTGTCTCCACTCGAGAACCCGTTTCCTCCACCTCATCGGTTCTGCGACTGATGTGGTCTGTCACTTTAATTTGCTACATTTTAGGACTATGTCCATCATTTTGGTTTTCTGCTGAATAACCTCGTTTCGGATTTTATCCCTTAACAAAATTCTAAGCATCGAACTTTCCATAGCTCGCTGAGTGACGTGAAGTCGGTGGGCCATCTCTTTAAAAAAATTACTCCGTAAAAAGTGAAAAATAATTTCCGTGTATAACCCGGTGTAATGTAACACGTGGTGGACCGTATCACCGTAGGGGCGGCGGGGACGGCAGCCTGGAGCGGCTGGTGGAGTGCGTGCGGCTGGGCGTGGAGGCGGGCGGCGGTGGCGTGCGCGTGCGCGCCGTGCTCGCGCTGCTGCACCAGCACGCCCTGCCGCGCGCGCTCGCGCACCACCTGCGCGCGCCCGACCTCGCGCGCGCCTCGCACCGCCTGCTCGCCAGGTACCTACTACCCGACTCTACTGAGTACCTACGTAGCGCACCACCTGCGCGCGCCTCGCACCGCCTTAGGGGGGGAAGGCAACCACATAGTCTAGGTGTCCAGTCAGTCTAGGGTGGGCAGAGGTTGCTCCCCCTTAGTTACGCCTATGTTAACCGCACACATACACATACTTTTTATAGACACAAATTTTGCCGTCGTAACGCAAAAGGGCACAATTACATTTTTTAAACTCTATAATTTTTAAATATGATTTACTCAGGAAATACGACTACTGAAATTAATTACGATAAATTAGTATTTTTATAATGTTATATAGACCTTATTTTTAAAATTTGGCACTACCTTGAAATGTAACCCTGTATAAATTTATAAACATCCATGACTTAGGTACAAATGCGCTCTTATCACACAAACATTTGGCTTTGTGGTCCAGGGCACGAACCTATATACCAGACGGTCGTCAAACATACTAACTTCTATATTTAGAGTCTACTAAACAATAGAGCACTCCTATGTGGAACAGGACGGATTTGCGCGCATATCAATACAATTTTCATTCTATCTCGTATGCGTATGCTAACAGGTAAAATCCAGGTAATTACTACAGATCTGAAGATATCGTTACATTTATCACATGACCAGTAAAATTAGTTATTTGGGCGTCTCACAAACAGTCGCGGACCACGGTGGCGGTTTACCGCAAGCCGCGGCCCCAGCCGCCACAAGATGACTTGATGCGGTTGCGGCCGCGGTTTAATAAGCTATTTAATATCCACTCTTCATCATCAACGGACGGACACAAAAGTGTTTTCGGGGACGAGGCAATGTTCTTGTTAGCGCTTTGTAAAACTTTGCAATCAATGTAAAAAAATATTTTGTATCTCAGTTAACCCACCTCATAGCTCGAGTGTATTTTATTTGAAGACCGTTTGGTGTAGTGGTTCGCGGTCCGGACAACAAAAACGAGCGATTCAAATCAAGGGACAAGTTTCTGTGATGAGCACGAGCCTTTGTATCTTAGTCCTGTAGTTTTAGTTCAGTGGTTGACAACACCTTTCGTAATTCGCCAGCGTGTTGATTCACCGGTGGCGATACTTCTTCACGCACAAATGCGAGGGAGAAGAAAGCGCAAGACGGGTGGGCGAACTGCGCGACGCACTGGCGGCACTCGGCCGCGCGCTGCTGCAGCCTGACATAGAACTGCTGCGGATCAACATTGCGACCCTCGACACGCTCAACACCAAGTGGAAGCTTTATCACAAGGTACTGTACTACTGATGGCAGCTGTACTTCTTTACGCACAAATGCGACGTGCGTGTAAATATACGAATTTGCTATCTGAGCATGCTGATCCATTTTTTCCATCCATGCTAAGCAACGAATTTAACAGCAATGAGCGTTCTAGAATTCAAATTCTATTATGTTTAAAATATTTAAGTACCATAAAGTTTCACTTAAAAAGATTTTTTTTAAATCCACCTGTAAAGAATTGAAACGGAAGACAAAAGTTTTAAATATGTACAATTTGATGGCTACAAAGTAACGAGAAAATCGTAGTCCCTAATAAACAAAAAAACATTTTTGCAACTAACTCCGAACAAAGCAACACGAGCAAGACCGTGTATTGGAAAAGGGCCAGGGCAAAAAAGAAGTGTAGATAGCTCTTACTAAAATGTTATTGTCACTTATCTTGGATAAGCGCATATGTAGTAAAAGAGGCTACTTCTAGCGCTCAAAGCTATTGTACTGGACTTTATTTTAAAACGCCGGGCTTCAACATTGTTAAGTTCAACACCAAGTGAAATATTATAAAATACTTAAAAGGGTTTGTTCATACTTATGATAACAAACAACTTTGCCCAATTAACTATCACAGCTTTTATTTTGTTACCTAGTACACTAGAAACGAAAACTATTTCTTACATGAACGCGGATGGCAAACGTACATTAACAAAATTAAATTGAGAGATAGGTTACTAGTTTCTTGGGAAAAGTTGTTGGTTATCACGACTATAAACAAACCCTTAAGTATTTTCCACTAATAAAAGTTCACCTCGTATAATATTGTTGGTGCGCGCGCGCAGATGATATTCCGCACGGAGTTCCTGTCGGAGTTCCTGTCGGTGCTGCTGGCGTCGCTGGGCGAGGGCGGCGCGCGCGCGCTGCTGCGCGACGAGGTGGTGGGCGCGGTGCACAGCATGGCGGCCGTGGACTTCCCCGCCTTCCGCGCCGCCTTCCTGCCGCACTTCCTGCACGCGCTGCCCGGCCTCGCGCCGCACCACAAGCACCAGCTCGCTGAATTCCCGCCGGACACGGTGAGCCGCTAGTCACCATTACGCCGTATCATAGCGCGATAAGTCAACGCAAGTTCCGCAATCTACTGCTATACTATACGATCTAGAACATAATTTGCATGCTATAAATAATGATCATTCTGATGTAAGCTGTTTTGTGTGCTATAAATAAATTAAATTAAATTTGATGTAGGATCAAAATTAAATATTTCCTATCGAGCTAGGTATTGTTTAGTTTTAGTGAATGAAATGACCTATTATTAGGGCATGTAAATATCGGAAGGTTTCAATTCCGATACTGATTTCTGATATCAACTCTCAATACCGGAATTCCGATATTAATATCGGAATCGCACATTAAAAAAATAGGATAGTTTTGCTGTTGCATGCACACCACAAGTCTAATAAATATGTAACCATGCACATTTCATGAGACAAAAATACATCTGTTACAAGATTGTTACCCACGCAATTGAGTTCAATAGCCGGTTTAGGAGGATCACGATCTATTGAATACTTACTTACTCATTAAAACTATTCTTATTAGTCCAAACACCTTTATCTGTTGTGTGTTGCTGACGGGTTAGGAATCCATCAGTCTCTTTGATGTGCAGCATTAGCTCAAGGCCTCGATTATCATCTATCTAACACCAAGTCATTGAAACCATGCTTATGAGTCCAAACACGATATATCTGTGAGTTGTTAAAGGGTTGGGAACCCAGCAGTCTCTCAGATGTGCAGCGTTAGCTCAAGGCCTCGATCATCATCTATCTAAGTAAGTTACTAAGGGCTTAGGATTCCAGCAGTCTCTTCGATGTGCAGCATCAGCTCAAGGCCTCGATCAGTATTTATCTAACACCTGCACCTCACTGAGACTTTTCTTATTTCTTATGAGTTCAAACACGCTGTATCTGCCGTAATTTCTTTAAGAGTTGGGAATCACGCCGATTCACGATACGAAGCATCAAGATGCTGCAGCATCAACTCAAGGTTGTCATGTCTTGGGAATACTATTAAGGTAACAGTGCATTAAATTTCAAATCAATCGGACCTGTGAAAGTTTGCAATAAGCATACAATCCTTTTGTCAAGTAAGATTTTTAAAAACCAGGACATTTTTTCAACAAAGCTTATTGACACTCCGCGTGGTGCAGGTCCCCGCCACACGTACACCGCGAGCGCCACGTCGCGCCTCGTCTCCAGCCGGCTGTACCCGACCATGCCTATCACGAACAGGCTCGGGTACATCAGCTGATAATGAGCTGATAACCATCAAACGGCTAAACAGATCTTTATAAAATATAGCTAAGAACCATCTCTGTAATATCACCTTTAAAACAACAAAAAAAACTACTTCAAAATCGGTCAATTCGTTTGGGAGCTACGATACCACAGACAGATACACACGATAAACTTTTCGCCGGGGGTTAAAAACAGGAAACATGACAATGTAGTGTTTGTTGTTAGTTGGTATAATGTTATGTGTAGTTTTGTCTCGTGTAATGTGTATGGTTAAATATTTATTAGACATCGTGCAGGGTGTTATACCGCCTCATTTGTAACTATCAAAAGTCAACTCAGAGTAAGCTTGACGGAGCTTACTTTGAGAATAGTTGACTCGTGGTAAAAAACATTAAATAAAAGAACGAAGCACATCAAGCCTAGTTTCTACTCAAAAACGCCAAAACACTGTTAGTACTAGGGTACCCGTTTATTTTTGGTGCGCAGCAATAACAATAATAAGCTTACTAAAACGTACGTAATTATGTAACGTACGTAAATAGTACACAAAGTTCCTCTCGGTTTGCATACGGCTGTGGACACCATTCATACTATCTGATCATTATCAATTGGACTTTTTTTACACTCTATCTCATAACTTATTTAGAAAATTCTACTAAATCCGATATTTGACCACTCAGTATCGGAATTAGCGTTCCAAGATTATTACGATATTCCGCTTATTGATGCCCTAACTATCATCGCTTATTTTCTCACTGACCTAATATAGAGCGCACTATTGTGTCTACAGCGCCCAAAAAATGATCAAAACCTTGTTATCTAATCCGCATTGAATAACACACTTGAATGATCCGTCGTTTGCCAGAGTGACTACGCAACCCCGGTAAACGTGTTGCATCGAAAATATAGACGCAGAAGACGGAGCTAACACTGATATTTTTTACAGGACTTGCCAACATTCACGCAAAACATCCTAAGATTGATGAACGACGTGAATTGCTATCGCGCATACAACGCGCTCGCCCCGGCCGCGGCCGGCATGTCTACGTAGCACGCGGCCCCGCCGCCGGGCTGGTGATCTCTGTGCGGCCCGCGTTGGGACCAGATGGACCTTATAAGTTTATAACTGATCACATTCAATGTGTTCACACAATTAAAAATAAATCGTTCGGATTCGCCGTCGGACGGCCTATCAATAGTTTTGCCTATTGTCTACTCATGGACTGGTAAAGGGTTAAAACAACGCATTTTGTTACGGGGTTCTATTATAGCTACCTAGCTGCTGCTGTCATAATAATAAAGTTGAACAAAATTAGACAAATTGAAGGATTTAGCAAGAAATCGGCTTATACTTGAGCCAACTCTCACACGCAAAATTATGAAATAAACTTTGAAATATTTTAGTTATTTTAATCTACAAAATTAATATTTAAGATTTTCGCTATCTGTGGATGAACGAAAGAGTCAAACACAATAACGGCGACGGCGCCTGACTACGCTTTTGGGACCATGTTAAGTTAATAACAGGTGTGTTTCAATGTGTACATGTAAATTTCGTAAATGTCGTTATGAACATCTCAGTTAAAGTGATCATGAATGTTATTTTATTTAAATTGTAACTATTATTGTAATTAAATATTTATAGTTTATTTTGCCAGTATGCTGGTTGATCATACATTCAATGTTATAAGTGAAAATAGTGTAGGAAAAATTACTAGTATTTCTAAGTTGTCGCTTTTAAATTTTCCTTGTTGGTGAATTTTCAAATAGTTTGCATTTATATTTCAAAGAAATGTGTCATTTAGTGCGCATTTATTTACTTGCAGCAAAAGTAACTGCACATAATATACTACATACGAACAATAGTTTAAACTGTAAAATATTGTCTAATAAACCATAACATTCTACTTTGAATTCAAATGTTCGAACTAGTCATTGTTTTAGTATGTATCTTTGTAAAATTTACTGGGTTATTGAAATTAACTGTGGAATGAGAAATAAAAACTAACTGAACTTTTAGTTAAATAGAGGGCGACATTTTACGACAAAAATCGAGTAAAAATTAAACACTTATCATTAGTAATTAATAAGATTTTGTCAATTCTTAATCATACAGTCAATAGCTCATCCTCCTACCACAATGTTAAATTTCTCAATTGACATTGATCTCAATGTGTTGGACGATAAGATAAAAAATAGGTTGAATGACAATCATTTGTTGGGTAGGTTGACCTGTCGTTAATTCAACTATTGTATTAGATAAACATTGACTTCTCGCTGCACCGGCTTGTCGCGCCTCCTCTCGTTCTCCCGCTCAGCTCGCGCAATCTTTTGGTCACTGTTCTTACCCAACCTATCACAGGATACCGTCAATACATACCGTGAGTTGTCTGTAAGTAAACTTTGACTGTGACATACATAGCTCATTTGGTTTTTGCACATATGTGCACTCCGGTATGCTAGTCATATAACCTTTTCCTATCTTCTCATTTAACGGAGGCCATAATTGTGAAAATATAAAACCAGAATATTTTAGACTAAATCAAAAGTTTAAAGTATGAATTTTGTTAATAGCTCCCACAGTTTTTCCTCACAAGAGGTATACAGGGTGGCCAGAAAAGTGACTCAGATACCTCTCAACACGAGGCACCTAAAAAAAAATTTTGGACATCACTTTTTTGGCCACCCTGTGTATACACTGGGTGAAACCTCTTCCTAAAGTACTCGCCTAACTATGGGTTCGTAGTCCATAATAATTACAAGAGCACTAACTTTTTCTTTTGGTTGAGCACTATTTTTCGGCATTTAAGAAATGACGGAATGCTTCAAAATCGCTCAAACAAACTAGTGATCAATCAAGTAGAGCGGAGGGCTGCCATTTGCGATGTGATTGTACTTTATGTGTGTATGAGTAAGTCATCATAATCAAATCCATACTAAGTTATGTTATTTTGTTAAATTAAGTATACACATTTATTAACATAGAAATGCTTGTCTAATATTTGTATGGTAAGCATTTTTCTCATTCTTGGGTGCAATATGTGGTTAGAAAAATAGTTAATATCCCATGAAACATTTTTGTAGCTGTATGGTTTATTTTATCTTATGTTGATGACACATGCTTTTATAGATCGGGGAGATAAATCATGATGTAGATAAAAATGAATATTAAAGTGTGATAACTTGCTGAAAATTGTTTTTGTGTTCCCACTTCCCATACAAGTTAAGCAATAGCCTAAATCACTATTTAGATTATTAAGAGTACTCACTAGTACTCTTGTATTTCAAAATAGGCAGGCATCTAAATTACAGATAGAAAAGTAGGTGCCACAAATTCATTAACAAAATTGTAACAGATTAACCATCCTTAACTTTAGGTACACATCTTTTCAACACTTCTTTCACAATGCCCTCATGGCTTGCATACAACTGAATGTCTGGAGTGATATCAACCCAGCGTACCCCAACAGCATCATCTCCGGCATGCAGTTTCAAGGCTCCTACAGTAGTTCCACTTTCATCATGGAAGTTATAAGCAACAGTTTCCATCCATGCATTGTCTGTGTTTCTCCAATCATCAACATAGCCTTTATATACTGTTTCTCCTTCACTAAAAAATGCATTGAATCTGTCTAACCAGGCAGATTTTTCCTCTGAAAATAAGATCAAACATGACTTAAAGTAAAACAAGATTTTAAATAATCTAAAGAATTTAAATATTCTTATTTGATTATTAAGTTAACAGTTACCGTTAGACATAGCAAATGCATTCACAGCTTCTTCTTGGAATTCCCTGATGGCAGCAGCAGCCATTTTTTCACCAGGATCTACCATACCACCAGGTAAAGCCCATTCTCCTGTATCACCTCTTTTGATTGCAACAAACTGCAAAATAGGCCTTAAATCGTAAAATAATATTAAGTTTATATTATAATTAAAGTTTTATTCTTACTGATCAAGCATACGTAAATGAGACACAATAGAAATTCTATTGTTATGCGGTCTCATGAGACCGCTTGCATGTTAACAGGTTAATTTTACTTACTTATTACTGTCAGAATCAATTTCTATTTCACCATTGTCAAGTCTCTTCCAGCGTGTCACCACTGGGTCCGCTGCATGATTGGGGCCCCACCGTCCCAGCACACCTCGGCCAATAATGCCAGTTCGACCAATTGGGTTTTGTGGATACCCACCAAAAACGTGATAGGTGCCCATATGGCTGGCTCTGTTAATTTTTCCATCGATTTTGTTCCAACTTGGGTTAAAACTGGGGTCACCTTAAATTGCTATTTTAAATAAGTTTACAAAGCCTACAGCAACTAGTTTAGAGTGTTTAACAGGTTTCTTACCTATTTCAGGGTCTGCCCATGGTTTCCCATGTATTGCAGGAGACGTATAATTCTCCGGTTTGTAATCCTTGAACTCTGTGAACCAGCTAACTTTATCATCTGGTACAAGAAACCGTTCTAAGGAGGAACGTGGGTATGTACCGCCGCGACATTTGAAATGTGTTGTAATCATGGCAAAGTTGAATTTGGGCATTAAATGATATAACAACGCAACACATAGAACCTTAACCTTCATTTAATCTGGTTTGTTTACACTTTTTTAAAATGTGTTCAGCAACAGCAACAGCTTAACTTGCTAGTGTCAATGTTTTTCAATTGTTATTGAATTCTATTGCTCAGGTTTTAAGTTGAAAATCGGTTGAGGAAATACGACTTTCTTACACAAACTCACAAACACTAAACACGTGCCAAACCACAGAATATAAGGCCAAACACCCAACACAAACAGGGCATCCACATGCTTGGCAAACAATATTAAGTCTATTCCGAATTTTTATAAAAATAGAGGAAATTACCCTCCTTAAAAAAAACCTTCTTTCCTATTTTGAAAGAAAAGAACTGTATAAACTTCGTCCTAGAGGTGAGGCATAAATATCGGATTAGGTATTTGGAATAGGTATTTCGATACTTACCTAATCCTAAATATTACGGGGATCGCAAAGAACAACAATAAATATAAAGTAAATAAAATCATAATATTATACCCTGGAGCACATGTGCAGCTGCCGACTAATGTAATTGTTTAGTGTAAAATGTCATGTGAATGTAAGTGTCGTGGTCTCTTGTAAAAGGCACCGGCTAGCTACACATGAAACTATTATACTATTGAGGATAGAATTTACGTTACAGTTTCCTAATCCTACAGGCTTTAGTCCCTAGGCCCTAAGTTCCTAAGTCCCTACAGCCCTAACCTACATTATAATAGTGTGATAAATAAATATATGAATAAGTACAGGATGTCTGCACCATGAGACCTAAGGTGGCAGACGGAAAGTGGTGAGGAATAAGGTGAGGAGTAGGTTTTCTCACTGCCAGTCAAGCAGACTCACAAGACTGATCAGGGACTGATGGCTAACGGCCGTTCCCAATAACCTATCTATCGCCAGTTTTGACTTACTAAAGATAGAAAAATCTATCTATCATCTGTTTTGGTGTCCCAATAACATACCGAAGGATATGACAACTTATCGCTCCACGCTATCTATCGATGGGAGGGGCTATCTCTTACTACAGATAGATTTTTATATGAAAATGCAACATTAAGCATCCCAATATCCTTTTGACAGCTATCTGTCAGTAAATGTCAGTACTAAAGATAACCAAACTTGTCAATCCGTCGAATTGCAGGGATAATTATTGTTTATTTTTGTAAAATACAATTAAATTTATAGAAGTGCAGTGTTTTTGTTCACGAGGGCTATTAAAAAACTTGAGCGAAACCATGGGAAATAAGAAACAAGCCCGGTCTATCAGGCTATTCAGAAATATTGTCCTTTCTGCGGAGTCCCTCCGTAAACCCTAATAAAACAATTTATCTAAGGCAAGGCGGTCCCTGAGTAATCAATAAACAATAGAAAAGAAATGTTTACAGCTGCGCAGACGCTGGAGAGAGTAATTAACGTCGTAATAGAAATGTGCAACTATAAAAATTACCGCACTTTGATGGAACAAAAGAACAACAGAGCGGCACACCGGAGTTTTCAGCGGCGCGTCCATGTGTGCGCCAACCATTTGGGCAATAATTTAGAATGTTACAAATTCCGTTAGGCAGGCAGGCCCAGGACCCAACGCGCCACCCGCCGCATTCACTACAAAAATCGGACGTCGGACCGCACGACGAAACATTCACAGGACGGAACGATCCACCACCGGTCTACAGCGTGCATCAGCTAGAGACACCATTAGGAGTACACCGCCGCCATCACCGTGAACCAGCGCATCCATCTCCGTGTACTCCGCTTACCTACTCCGGCTGACCCTCACAGTTTTCGTCATAATGTCTGAGTCTAGTGAAAGTGATTTATCTATGTTAATGGAATTATCTGACTGGGACAGTGATTCTCAAGATGAATACCAGAAAAACTACAAGGAACGCGTAAACCATATGAACGACTTAAATTGTAGCGAATTCACATATAGATTTCGATTAAATAAAACTGCTGTTAGTAATTTACTAACAGAAATATATCCTTTGTTAAAAGTTACCTCAAAAATGTAAGTACCTATAAATAAATATAAATTCCTGTAATAATACCTAGGTACCTAATTTAGGTATAATTTTTTAAAGTTAATTTTATTTTTCAGAAATCATGGCATATCTCCTTTGCTGCTATTAACTCTGAGATTTTATGCATTAGGCACAATGTTAGTGTCTGTTGCAGACTTTGTAGGAGTCTCAAAGTCTTCAGCGGGGCGTATTATAGCCGATGTCTCATCTGCAATAGCAAGCTTATATAGAAAATATATACATATACATAGTAATACTCAGGAAGATTTCTACAATATAAGCCAAGGTATAAGGGTGTCTTGGCCACATGAGAGGAATATAGTTACCAGGTGGCAATGAGTTATCCAAGTCGTCTGAGTCAAAAGAGATTTATTTACAATTTGAATCTGTTTATATACTACATTTACTTAACACACACATTCTTAAACTTAACTAGTGTCTTATACGTGTAAGTTGCTAAATCGCACTTTCTTGATTTGGCTCATTAGGCCAGCATATCGCTGACCCAGGTGGTCAATGTTCGTCTGAACAGCACATATGTACACTAAACAATGTACTCGATGTATTAGACATACATACTAGAACGAAAAAAAAAAACAATATAAAAACATTATATTTATAATATATTTTATTTACCGAGAATAGAAATCAAACAAGAGAGTACATGTTATTTTCCTAATTCCACCCATCTCTACAACGGCCGCCGCCCGCTAGAGCACGTACTACTGATTGCTAAACAAGCGTGTGGATGCATCGCAATCACGTTTGTCGAACACCCTTTTATTTGTGCACATAAACCAACACCGACGCCGAACCGTGGCAAACAGCTATCCACACGATTTTGTTTCCTGTTTGCCGTTGTTTGCCAAGCGTGTGGAGCCGGCATTAGCTCACAAATCATGGTTAGCTATTAGGCATGGAGCAAATATTAAATACCTAACCTATGGTGTAGAAATGTCAAATGTTTTTTTTAGGCATTTTTAAATCTGTATCTGTTAACGAGAGTTGACACTTGGACTTGTCATTTCATACTAAATGTATGTAAGTGAAAAATCACTTACAGTTTCGGAGAAATATGACTTGTATTGCTTGCTAACTTTGATTTAGAAATTAATATTTTGAACCCAGAACTAATTTTGACATTAATGTAGCGGTGGGTAATATCGCTACTATATCGATATTTTACATCGGATTTTGCTACTATAATAATAATAATATTTTCTAAAACTGTATATTTTTCGTAACTACACACTGCTGTGGTACTTTGACGTTTCGATACGACTAACGACTAGAGATGGGTTTCCACCCGGGTTAAAACCCACTTGTGGGTTATAACCCAATAATAACCCATTTCATTCCACCCAGGGGTGATTATAGCGGGTGATAACAAATATTTCATAATTTTATCAATTGGAATCTTTTATTGCATCTACTTTGCTCATTTAAGTTTATTATTTATTATGTAAGTCGAATATTAACACTAATATGCATATACTAAAACCAAAAAATCCTAAAACCTTAAATCAGGCCTCGAAATTTTTGATAAAATAATATGCAACTAGCCGGGAAGTGCGGGAGGGGTTGGGCGCACACGCAGCCCTTTCCGCGGCACCCCGCCTGGCACCAGTTTTGCCTTCCTCATTTTAGATGATTAATAATAGCAAAACCAGAACCAGTTTTTATTAAAAGCATTGCGACAGCAGAAAATCGACACAAAAGTAATTATGTATGTGAAATAATTTTAAATGTATTAACTGAGTATGGAGAAAATAAAGCCACGATGATTGGAGATAACGCAAGTAACATTCAAAAAGTTTTTCGACATGTAAAAACGTTTTTCCAGATATAGCTTGTAGTAACTGAGTTGCTCATACTTTAAATTTACTCTGCAAAAGTATTATCAAAATTTAAGTAATTGACGCTTCCAAAAATATAGCAGTCTTTAAGGATTGCTTGCTTACTTGCTCAAATAGTGAAGGAAAAAAACGCTGTTAAAACTTTAAGTTACCATGCGATACTCGATGGGGTAGTTATCACACATGTTTTAAAAGTATAGAAAACACAAAAGTTGCCTTGCAGACCTTAGCTGTACATGAAAGAGGTATACTTCTACCCTCGAAAGAAAAACCATCACTGTTAGATAAAAACTTTTGGAAAATTGTTCATCAATACAAACTGATTTTAGAATATATATCAGATGCAATATTGCAGCTAGAAGGAAATGAAAAAAATATTCACAAGGTGTTTTTGACGCTGAAAAACATGAAATCAAAGTTACTTTTCAGTTTACCGGACATAACGATTATAGATGAAACGGAAAAAGACGAATTTTATCGAAATGCGACGAGAGAATCAAAATGTGCCTAAAGCCTATCCATTTTGCTGCTCATTTATGAAGTGGGACAAAGCATCGGCTTAAATGTAATGGAAAACCTGGCATCTTTTCTATCCAAAGATGGTTTTTGGAGTAGAAGATTCTTATGGGACAGTATTAACAATGTAGCGGCAACTACCTGGTGGAAAAGAATATATGGATCTACTGCATTAAGTAAAGTTGCTGTCCAAATACTTACAGCTCCTTGCACTTCCGGGGCTGTAGAGCGTCCATTTAGTGCTCACAGCAAAAAAAGAAATAGGCTCACAACAGAAAAGGCGAAAAAACTGACCTTTTTGACATACAATTCGAATTTAATTAATAAGCACGTGGAAAATTTTTGTGATTATGCTGAGGATTGCATGCCTGAGTCACCACCAACAAATTTCAGCCCACCTCGCGCTGCTAGCCCTCAGCCATCTACGTCCGGGATAAATTTTTAGATTAATGCCGGACGTAGATGGCTGAGGCATAGTTTTTAGATTGCGATCGCATTTCTATTGAATGTGACGATGAGTAATATAGTTTATACAGGTAAATAAATGTATGGCCGGGTTCCCACTATGCCGGACCGGCAGATTTACCAGCACGGTAAAACTGCGGGAAGAGCTAGTGGCTAAAGAATTTATATGGATCTATTCACATTACGCCGAATCCGGTAAAAATACCGAGCATTTTAACTGAGCGTTTTGTCACTGCGCAGCGCCGGTAGAACACCCGGACTGGATGTGAACGAGTTTGCGCCGGTATCTGTGTCTCCCACACGCCCCGCACTCGCTCCTCTCGCGTCATCATTTCTGCTTCGCATTTTGAATAAAGGAGACGTGTAGCATGGATATGAACGCACAAAAATTCACGCATTAATGTTTCAAATCAAATGTTCCAAGTGAAAATCTTTTCCGTAAAATGGGATGTATCCAATCCTTTCTTTTTACTCTATTTAGCCTTCTATTATGATATCACCACAACACAACAATTTCGTCGTCCATTGCGAGCAAAGGTCCGAATTCAACTGAGGTGAGTATTTGACTGTCCGGTTCTTTAGTAGGATCTGGTGTAATGTGAACACTATTGTCCGGGAGCCGATTTACGGCAAATTCACCGTCCGGAACAGTGGGAACCCGGCCTATGCGACATTGGATTCAGACTTTCATTTTACAAGCTTTTAGCAACAAATACAACTTCTCACTATTCAAATAATGCTACTTTTATTTTCACCCACTAGAATGGGTGAAAATGGAATAAAACCGGGTTATAACCCAAATCACCCAGTTTTAACCCATTCGGGTGGAATGGGTTTTAACCCACTACCCATCTCTACTAACGACATTAAATTTATGTTATAGGTATTTCATAGTGTTTTTTTTTCTAGTAATAATAAACACATCGGGGGCGTGAAATCTTAACTAGGTACAATTAAAGTTTTATCAATAATTTTGTTCAAACACACTTAAACTAGGCTTACTACTAGTCTAGCTGCATTAATTAACTTTAAAATTTTTGGTTGTGGTTCAGAATCGAGTCCAAAACGTGATACACGGCGACGGACGCGTCTTGACACTGCTTTGACCCTGTATGTTTAATCATAAGTTTTACTGTAACAGGAAATTTCGGCTATTCTTTTTTAGGCAACCACCCACACACGACACCCACATATGACACGGTAACCTTAATAAATAATGAATTTCGAAAAACGTTACGAATATCGACTTGTGTACATCACTAATTTAGTTCCAAGTTCAGATACTACGCCCCACAGCGCCAAAATAACATAAGTTAATTTTATAAAAAAAATAAAAACCGACTTCAAAAAACTAAAACGCTGAAAATAATCTTAACACTTACGTACCTAATCAGTTACTTTTGGAGTCGGTGCAAACGAAAACATAGAATCTCTCATCGACTGGCACCGACTCCAAAAGTAACTGATTAGGTACGTAAGTGTTAAGATTATTTTCAGCGTTTTAGTTTTTTGAAGTCGGTTTTTATTTTTTTTATAAAATTAACTTATTTCATCCATTTTAGTGATAAATCCTAATCAAAACAAATCTTACGAGTGCAAACATAATTTACCTGCTGAATACCGGTTTCATTTCCTATTTTTCCACCCTTAGGGGTGAAATTTTTTCCAAAAATGTTTTATTATAGTATCTTTGAAGTATAAGCTATTCATTAAAAAAAGAATCATCAAAATCGGTCCACATTTGGCAGAGATATAGGTAAGATAGATACTAAAATCAGTTGGCGTGGTACGGAGTTTATGCAATGTTTGATGATTTTCTTATAGATCCCATCATCAGAATTTAACCAAATTTATATGGGACCATTCTGAAAGTATTACCTTTCAAACAAAAAAATAATTATCGAAATCGGTCGACGCAGTAACGAATGATCGCTGAACATACATAAAAAAAAAAAAAAAAGATACGGACGAATTGAGAACCTCCTCCTTTTTTGAAGTCGGTTGAAAAATCAAGCAGGAATGTAGGGCATAGAGTACATTTGTAAATTGGAAGAATGTAGGGTAAATACTCAAAGGTCACAGCAGCTAGTCTATAGTTATTTCTAGGTCTATGGTTGCTACTTTAGATATAGACACCATGACCATAAACGGTGACACCATGGATTTAGCAACCAAGAGTGCTAAATCCATGGGTGCCACTGATCTAACGTAGTCTTTACTTGATCAGTGCAGATCTATTCAAAGCACTGATCAAGTAAACCACGTAGGTGACTCAATCACCGTAAAGAAAACGTAATGCAAGATGTAAACTAAAAGAGCTTGCGCGAGCACAAGGTGAAAGTTGCACGACACAACCGATACTAAAATAGCCGTTATCAAAAAATTATACCATTTTTATTATATATTACATTATTATTATATATTAGGGTAGAGGTACCCTCCATGAATAAAAAGATTTTCTGTTACGACGGCATGAGGGATGACAGCACAGTTGACAGTGACATTAAACAAGGTGTAATTGAATTAAAAACCTCTTAGGCAGGGGCTGATTCTGGTGCTAAAATACAACAACTTTTTATTGTATTCAAACATTGTACTCTTAATATTTTTTTACTTTTCCATACAAACTGATGTTTGGTAAAGGGAAGTGTTTTTTTTTGCAAATTTCAATGTTGGCCTCATAGAAAAACTGTATCTAAAACATTGAGTAGATATTCTATAGACCAAGATCTAAACAATCACCCCCTAAAAGGTTTGCGTTATTTCAGTTACACCTTGTATTTTTTTCTTTTAATAATTCTTAATAAAGCAAATTAACTATAATTATTAATAATAATAAATAAAAATAAGGCGTATGACATAGTTTTTAGAATTATTAGCGATATAAAATCGTCATGTGTGGGCAGGGCATAAGTTTGTCTGTCAGTAACACGTTATTATAGATTGTTTTTAATTACTATCATCAACAGAGGGCGCAAAAAAAGAGAAATCAAAGGATGAAATACGTAGTAATGAAATAAAGAAAAATAACAGAAATAAAATAATAAAAGTACATGTTTTTATTTCTTTACTTTTATAAACACAATCCACAAAGTATCGCAATACGTATTAGTATTTATAATTCACTTTCTTCTACGAGTAGTTTTTCTCGCTGGTGGTTTTTTGAAAACATCATCATCTTTTTCTTGTACATCATCGTCATCTGTGGAAACAAAAAGTACAATAGGTACTAAATTACGTTAGGAACTATAAAAGACTAGCTATCGAGTTACGATACTTTTTAATAATAATATCGACAAGTGAATACTTAGGTATGTTAATTTTTAGCTATGGTGAATGATAGACAAAATTACCTGATTCATCCGAATCATTTGCCACAACTTTCTTCGTTCTTGTCACTTTGCGACTCGATTTCCTCAGAGACTGCGGTGTGTCGACAAGGTTAGGTGGTTCGTTCTGTAAAAAAAAAAAAATGGAGGTTTTAGTCAAATTGTTGAGGGTACTATAAAAGGAAATTTCCTAACATTAGAATTGATTGTTTCGTGATTTATACCGTTTTATTAAAAGTAAACCTACCTTTTAAAAAAGTAAAACCAATAAAACCAGTTTATTTCTGCAAAGAGACCGAAGTTAAACACTTTTTACACGTCACAATTAATTTTTTTCCCTGTTACTACTTTGGGACAATAATGTAGGATAACGCCGAAAAGAAGCAACGCAAGAAACTTGGTCACTGTGGTCAGCCTCTTTTTAAATAAGTATGGTATAGTTGAAAGAAAACATAATGCATGTGCGTCTCCGACATTCTAATATCGACCATTAAACCAGAATAACAAAGATGTTAATGAACACGTTATAAGGTACTGTGTAGCTCAACTTTCGTGTTGTTACAAATAAAATAAGCGCTAATAAGCGCCCCCTCGAAATACAGTTTACACTAGTTTAGCAGTCAGGGTCTCAGTAATTAAATGTAACAGTGTATTGCAGCATTGTACATGTTATTTCTAGCTTTGTTGCAGGTAGTATTTTTTTAAATAGTTATTCGAGTGCATTAATGGCCATTTTAAAATTATTATTGTAGGTTTATTAAATTGCAAAAATCACTAAAATGTATAATAGAGATTTAAAAAAAAAAACATAAATTGGATTGTAACCAATATTTTGACTAACCAGATTAGGAGAATTGGTTGACTTTTAGAAGAACCTACATCCTAATCAATTAATGACCCAAGGATTATGCAAAAATTCATATTGATAACAATCAGTGTCAATGTACATTGTATTAGATTCCGGCTCTATAGTGAGTATTATTCTGTCAAGTTAGTTACGTACTCTACCAGTACGAATACCGCTGACTCCGAGCGCCTAACTAGAGCACACAAGATATTGCAAGATCACGGAAACACATTAGTGCGCCGTTAATGTGACCAAGCCGCCGGACAGCATACCAACCGCCATCATCCTAACTTCGATCGGCTCAATTAGTTATAGGAACTAGTTTTATTGTAATTTTAATTTTTAATTAAATTAGATTTATATAATTTCGTTTTTTTTCGATCCTCCGGCTGTCGCTTCGTAATTAGTTCAAACGAGCAAGTCTGCGTTATAAGACAACAACGGAAATTTTATTGTTATAAAATTTCCGTTGTCTTATTTCCGTAGCGGGTTAAGAGTATAATACCAACACCAGCCAATATGTATTTCCAAAGCGGTGGTAGGGCAAAGCTATATTTTGGGACGTGTATAAGTGGGAACTTATACACGTGGAAAGCGGGCCTATATACTTTATAAATGAGTTTTATTGAGTATATACGGGTCTGGGTGTTGTGGTTCCGTCGTTTCTAATTCCTGTAACGCAAGTGGTTTGGCTACTTTCCATAGGATCAGAGCAATGTATGTGATGTTTTCCAATATTTATATTCATACCTCATCAGGACTGGAGTCCGATCGCCGCCTGTTCCGGCGGGGCGCGGGCCGGCGGCGCGGCGTGGCGGCGGCGCGGGGCTCGGCCGGCGGGGCCGCGCCGCCCTCCCCCTCTTCGCCGTCGCGGACCGCGAAGCACTCTTCTATCTTATCGCCTAGCTCCGTCACTAAAGTCTATGGACAAATTAGGATAGTGTTACAGCACAACAAAAAAACCGGCCAAGTGCGAGTCGGACCTGTTGCCGTTATTAATATCGCGCAAAAAACGACCAAAAAATCACGTTTATTGTAGGCTCCACTTAAATACTCGTTTTATTGTTTTTAGAATTTGTTGTTAAAACGGCAACAGAAATGCATCATCTGAAAATTTCAACTGTCTAGATATTACGGTAAATGAGATACAGTACAGCCTGATGACCAGAGATCGGAGTAGGTAGATTGATTTGATGTACTTTGGTAGTGCTAGCATAATATCAATATGCCTTGTTTTAAAAAACTGATCCCAAGAAATTCCGGAATCCCGGAGGCATGTCCATATTAACATCGATGTTTGAGATCATTGATCCCAAATCAATCTACCTACTCCGATCACTGCTGATGACGGACGGACAGTCCGGTCCCGTTTTAACCCTTTAGGTACGTTCGATTTAAAATCATTGTAAAAAAACCGTATAACATTATGAAGGCAGTTAGATGGCTGCACCAGCACTCGCAATTATATCACAAGAACCGGACAGTGTGTTATTTTAAGCATAAGCTGCGCGCGATGATGACCGGGGATGAAAATGAAATTCTATTTAATCCGTCAGTTAGAATGACGATCCCTGATGTACGCGACATACCTTTATTTCATTTCGAGCCATTTTGGATGTGTTGTTCATGAGCGTGGTGAAAGACTCCATGACCCCTGAGCAGTGCAGCTTGTCCTTGTAGCAGTCCAAGTTCTCAATGAGCTTGCGCAGCGACCGCTCGTTGTAGCTGAACAGCGATAAGCAGTACGCGAGGTCACGCCACTGCCGCTCTTCAGTAGATAGTTTGAATCTTTGGCATAGTTTTTCCACAAGTGCTTCCATTTGACGATCTTTTTGAATAAGTGATGTTATGTATCTGCAATGACAGTTAATGTAAATCTATGTATAAAGCCCCATTTTTATTTTTATTAGTGACAAATTAAGTCATTCATATTATTTATATTTGGAATATAAGTTCTTTTAACTACAAATGTAGCATGCAACATCCCAAAAATACATACTTCATAATAACCCTGTACTGTTCCTCAGGCACGTTTAACTCTGGGTCGCTCAGCCTAGAAATGATGTCAGGCATGACGTTATAGAGAGCGTTGCCCTTTTGCGACAGTTGCTTGAAGAATAGCCGCGTCATGCTAGCCACCCGAGGGTCCTTGTCCGCACAGCACAGCGCCATGTCCGCGATCTGACCTTTCACTCTGACCATTTCGTGGAGAACGAGGAATGACAGCATCTTCACTGCGCATTGACGGACTTCTAATTCTTCATCGCTCAAACTGGAAGAATAAATGTTGATGATATAATAGTAGGACCTGAAGTGGCTAATTGTCATAGTCAAAGATGTTTAGTAACTTTTAATCATTTTAGAAAGACAATATTTAAGAGTTTATTTAAAAAACAAAAAATATAAAACAGGAGTACAAGAGTAAGTAGGTACAGATGGTAAAAGGGACTATAAAATAAATACTTACATGTGATAGATATGATGCGTCCAAGGCTGAGTAAGATTGGGGAAACGCAGCGTGAGATCAGCGAAGGCGATCGTGAGGTTGGTCCTGAGCGAAACATTCTTCGATCGCTTCAGCACGGTCACCATCAGTTGTAACCCTTCCTCGCACATCGAGCTTGAGACTAGCATGAACCTAAGCCAATAATCATAGATAAATATTCTTTATTGCATAAAACAAAAAACAAAACAAAGAACAATCTAGAACTCGGTACGAGATAATTACGGGACGTTGCCGGCAATACAAAACATGTTTGAAATTCTGAAAAACTGCGAATATACCTTCGAACGTACAAAAGTAGAAGAAGTGGTCGCCAAACCTAGCCTGCCAGCTAGACAGCACGACAGCAAGAAAAACCTTAATCGCCGAGTTTGGTCGCAGTGGACACACGATCGTCACGTTCGGTTCGAATAATCTCGTTTCTCGGTGATATCCGATATGTTTCCGATCCGATGATAACAAATTTTACATTTGTAAACATTTTAGGGTTTCATTTGGTTGCTCTATTGAGAGGATGGCTGTGCGTGATCTTCTCTGTTGAAATTTTGTGTACAGCTATAAAAAAGAAGGGTTCGCGCTGGACGTTGCAATGAGGTTTTCAAGTTAGTGGCGTGAAGTAGCGCTACAGACGTGCCACAGTATCGCCACTGACGACACGCCGCACATACGACGCATAACTTTTAGACAATATGGTATAAATATTATTTAAAAGTTAGTAATATTAGTAAGTAATTTATCGCCCAAGCGTGCGCCCGCTCGTATTTTAGCAGAGGGTCCTGGATAACAAGTCCTCTGAACTGTCGGTGAAGCGATTAGTCCGTCGCTCACCTGGTGTAGGTGAGCGCGGCGGCGGCCTGCAGCGCCGTGCCGCCGCGCGCGGGCCCGGCCAGCAGCCAGCGCAGCAGCGGCGCGTAGCGCGCCAGAGCCGTGCCGGCGCCCACGATGTCGCGCTCGCACACGCCGCGCACGTACTCCGCGTCCGCGTCGTCCGCCACCGCGCCCTCGAGACCCGTTTCTTCTTCCGTCATTGTTGTATTCGCCTTGAGAATAGATTGAGTTTAAAGCCTAAGCACGATTGCCCCCCGCAGCCAATGACCGAGCACGTATATTACACGTTCGGTATACGGTAGACGAGCGTCTACCGCAGAACCCCCTGAGGCGACACCGGAAGCGTTCCGAGGGCGGGATTTTTTGTAATGATCGAGTTGCTAGATACCACGTTACACAGAAACCGCCCGCGGTACCATACAATCGCTTCACACTTTCCGCCTCGGTGGGTGCTGCGATTTATTTATTTATTTATTCATTTATTACAGGAAAACCAGGGTTTACACATTATAAAAAAATATAACAAAATAGCAACTATTAAACCACTTATAGGTCTTCACAAATAGTGACGAGCTAGAAATTAAAAATCATATCGAAACATAACTAACAACTTCAAGAATGAACAGACGCACAAAACTTATTAATATAATATAATAATAAAATATAAAAAAAAACAATTTATTTTAAAAAAAGCGCTCGCTTAACTGAGATAGCATATATGTGAATGTCATCAACGTCATTTGATCATTTCATTCTTGGTTAGTGGCACTCACGGCGGGGGTCGCCAGAATTACACCAAGGGAAAATAGCCGTAACATTTTAATCGAGATTAGTTTAAGCAATAAAACTTATAGATGCAAAATTCACATTAACGCAAACAGCCACGAAAGGTAAAATTTAGCTTAAAGCAAAAATCCACAAACGGTTGTCGAAAAACGTTAACGCATTGTTCTGATGGTAGACTCTATGGCGATGAAGCTAAAATAGTTAAGGAAAAACTCGCTGCAATACTGTTCCTACTCACTGTCGGTAGTAAGTTTTAGGTTATTTTAGAAAACGTGAGATGCAGACTTGCAAATAATATTCTCGAAGAGAGTTGCGTAATAAATATGCGAGTGAGGTAGGGTAGGCGCTAGGACTCACAGAAGGGCCCTTGTTGGAGGCGACGCTGGCGGCGCGCTGGCCGCGCGAGGAGGCCGAGGCGTTGCTGAGGTTCATGAGCGTCTGCCGCCGCAGCTCGTCCAGCCGCCCGCGCCGCGCCGGCGTCGCGAACGCGCCAGTCTTCTTCTTACGCTTCTCTTCCACTTTACGCTCCTCGCGAACCTGTATTCAATATTACCTATTTCATCATTCCAGTCACGAGACGTCCACTGCTGAACATAGGTCTCCCCCAATGACCGATCATCGGGGGGGATTGCCGATACTCGCCCCGCTTGGCACGCGGGTCGTAGCGGGCGCAGACGCTGCTGCCCGTCTCGTGCCACAGGAATCACTTAGTCGCGTCTTACGACTGTTATTTATTTTGTTGTTATTTCGTTATGGGGACACGTCATAATGAAATAACTTTTAGAAATAGATATCGCCAGACTCGCCAGTAGCTATAGTTGTAAAAATTGCAAAATAATTTTATGTAAAGCAAAAAACTGTCATATCGTATAGGTTTATCTCTTTCACTCATATATTACTAATAGAGAAATGCGTTTTATAAAATTAGTTCAAAATACGATGTAATTTTATTTTAAAATCAAAATATCCTGATATATAATAATACTGAGCAGGGGCTTTTTGGTACAATTATTTGCTTTGTTCCTCTGTCTGTAATTTATAATTTATGTGCCAAATAAAAATATTCTTGTTCTTACATTGCACCAAACTTTGGTTGCTGAAAAAGCTATTATCTTGCCGTACTGAAAAACATACGTACCTGATTACGCCTGCGAAGTTCACTGTACACGTTAATGTCGAGATAAATCAGCTGTTGTAGTGCTACATGTCCCAAAATGAAAACAAAGCGCGTCAGGAGCTCCGTAGGAAAACTAGCTTCTTCCTCGTTTTCCGTATCTTTGACTATGTTTTCTTCTATTCTCTTGTACATCTCTGCCAATATCTTGGAACATATTATTTCGGGAGTGTCGCATGTGGCGTATATGAGGTCAATGGCGTTAGCAGCGAAAGCGACGAATTTGTTTAGTTTTGAAAACGTTTCCATAAGGCTATCGAATATGGATGTGAACATCGAATGGTCTGCGGGATAGCGCTGATTCTTTTTGGATAGCGACAGAAGTAGTTGGGCGCTCAAGTTGCGCGAGTTGTAGTCGCCGGTGAGGCCGTGCGATTGGATCACTTCGAGATTGGCGAGCGCGACGGACGGCTTCGCTTTGGCTATCATCACGAGTATCGATAGGGCGGCGTAGCTGTCCATGTCGGTGGTCCCGTCAATCTTCTTTAGGAACATCTCCCAGAACACCTAAAACGTTGAATGTTGTTAATAAAAGCAAAATATCATACAAAATAAGTTGTAATGATTGTGTCAAAGTAATGTCGGTACTACTAGGGGATAGGATATTTTTTAGCTCGATTACTAAAGACTACGCGATATCTAAAGTCCGTTTTTCTTTGCTTGACGAATATTGTAAACAATCTTGGCATTACTTTTTAATTAAATAAATGACTCTTTTTCAGTAATTTATTTAATTAAAAAGGAATGCCAAGATTGTTTACAATTTTCGACAATCAAAGAAAATCAGACTCCAAACGATTTTGATCGCCATATGTATTTTTGAATTCGCGCAAAAAAAAAAATTTGCATACCGTTTTTGTTAACCATTTTTTTACCTTCTCGTGGTGCATACTTGAACACGAACAAAACAATCGTGTCAAACGGCATCGTTACCTGTATGATGGCGGGTGTGATGTCCCCCTTCTCGACCCACTGGCCCACGAGGTGGTCGAGCGCCAGCGCGCTGCCGCGGTCCACGTGCGCGGCGAGCGCGACCAGCTGCCTGGCGACCGCGACCGCTCGCGCGCGCTCCGCCTTGTGCTCGCACTCCAGGTACATCTCGCGGTACGCACGCTCTACTGCTTCACGCTTGTCCTGTTTATAGAAATATTTAAAAAAAGTAAGTATCTATCACTGATGATCAATTGATCACCATGTTTGATAAAGTCCGCGGTCGGTCTAAGGTGACACGCCAAGAGAAAAGAATCGTATACACATATACCGGGACGCTTGCGGATTCGCTAGTCTTTTAGCACAGTGATGTCCGTCCTTTCCAGTATGAAATTCATTCAATAAATAAAATAAATTACAACAATACAGGAAAGCAGTTGGAGGTGGCTCAGCTCGTGCTTATATGAAATTGTGAAAGTGATCTCAACCAATGCTGATCTTCAGTCATTTCCACTTCTCTACTGAAGTTATATGTTGCCGTTTCTTTTCTCTTAGCGTCTCGCTTAGACGCCACGCGTTAAATAAGGCATCCAGCATGGCGTCTGTGGGTTAAGAATTTATTGCAGATTTTATGGGTTTGCAGTTGAAGTTTTAGTGGCAGCCTATGGTAAGTTGACTAGTGCATAATGTCAATTAGCTTTATAGATTTAAATTTTAAATTAACCTAACAAATAAGATATTTGCGTCATTAAGGCTTACATGATAAAGTCCAAATTGAAAAAAAAAAACTTACTTGATCTGGTGACCACACAAGTAGCAACATATTGGCTACGCCCACTTTCGCAGACTCAATATTGAAGTGGTGTGCGGTGGTAAAGAAATCTATGGCCTCACTGACGTCGCCGGCTTGCTTCGACATCAATAGAGAGTTAATAAGCGGCACCGCCTCGGAAACCATTCGACTGAAGTATACGGACTCTTGTAGGAATGCTACTATACTCTCTTTTTCTTCTAATCTCTTATATAAAGCGAGTTCGTTTTCACATTGCTGCGTGAGAGATATCGATTGTCTTCTATCAGGTATTATGAATATATTACGGAGCAAAGCAACAAAGTAGTTAACCTGAAAAATGTATGCATATAATTAGGTGTTCTTATCAAATTGTTAAAAAGGTTTTTCCGTGAAAACAATATTACTTGATCACTCTTTTCCATATCACATCTCAAGAGCTTTGCGTCTGGATATTGTCTTTCAGTATGTTTCACAATTAAATAGGCTTTATAATAATCTTTATCACGCAAATGCCTCCGAATCGCTTCATACAAATTGTCTAAAGATGCCTGGGAAAGTTCTGGTTCATCTTGTGTTAGTACATCCATATTTTTATTTATTGAAGCAACTATATCTTTTTCAATTTTCTCCCATTTTTTTACTAATTCAGGGTCCGGCCCAGGGTTTAGTTTTTTTTGTAAGTCATCAAGTATTTTTTGTTCTGTTTCTAATTGTTCTTCGAGTAATTCCAGTTTCAGTTGTGCAGAGAACGGATTGCTTTCCAAGAATATCTAAAAACAAGACAGAGGATTTTGTCAAACATTAGTCATTTAAGTATTACATACAATACTGGTTAAGGCTTAGGTATACCTTGAGCAACTGTATAGCCGCTTTTCTCACAAGTGCAGCTTTGTCCCGCAAGCGGCCTATTGCTCGCTCCAGCACTACGCGCTGTCTAGTCACCGGGACACAGTTCTCTCTCTGTAGTCTTGACCAGAATTGAAGGACCTGTTCAAATATTAACAATAGTTAGCATCTGTGAAAAAACAATGTGCTTCGCAAATAACGCTTAGCACAACAATGCGCTGTCTGTAAATTGATCCATTAATTATGCCCACGCGTATCAGATGACTAGAAGCTCAATTCCCGTAATATATCAATAGTCGCAATCCAGTTTCGTTCTTGTCCTAGTAACGTTACTATCAAAAACAGTATTCTGACTCGTATCGCTATGTGCAAAGTGGGTGGTGGGGGGCGTCAAATCGATCGCAGCACGCTATTTGGCAGAAATGTGAATTAACTCTGGACTGTCATGTGTCAAATTGCTATATTTCCATAGAAATCCATACTAACGTTACTAAGTATTTTTAAGTAAAAACTTAAAAATTCTCGATGTGGGTCACAGTATGTGTTGTGTTATAAAGTGTAGAAACAATGGGAAAAACAGTTTGTACATGTTTCAATTGTTTCCAACATCAAGATGGAAATTGGAGCATAGAAATAAATGGATAGCTGCTGTAAAAAGAAAAAAGTTTGTAGGTTTTTGTCACAGATGTTTGTCTTATGATTACAGCTCTTATTAAGTAGCTTTGTCCGTTAGTTCTTAGCTCTTTAACGTCTCTCACATGCTGTGCTTATACTAATTCTTACCCTTTTTGCAGTTTAAGGTTGGAAAAATATATCATGTTATGTCGATTCAAATCCCATACGTATTATAACATTTATATTTTAGTTCAAGTAAGATAATCACTTATTATAATATGCACAAACTTTTTAGATATTTTCATCTAATTTCGAAGAAAAACAATCCGAAAATCATTCTAAAACCATCCAGTTGCCATAATTTGGGAGATCTTAGTCCACACTAATTGTGGTCACTATGGGCGCTGTCATCGCGCACACAGCAATACGTAAAATTATCAAAAAGTTCGTAATGCGACTGAAAATGGGACAAAGAGAAACTAATTTTGATTTGTTATTATTTCAGCCGCATCACGAACTATATAGCATATATTTAATTGGCGAGAGTACCGTTTTTGATAGTGTTACTGGGACCGGAACTTTGATAGTAAAATTTCGGGAATTGGGTTTCTGGTCACCGCTGCCAGCGGGAACATCCCGAGTCTACCGCTACGGTAGACTCTGAATCGTTGCTACTAAGTGAGATATTAAAATTAAACTTTTAAATTACTTTCAGTCTCTCAGCACATATTTAGTTACGAACCATAGTAAATTTAACTTTTTAATTTATTTTTTTAGTATAGTGGTTTGCATTGTTTCTTTCTATTTGCAATGATTAACTACTTTTATATGGCAAATGTTGTGTACACCTATAATTGGCAAACATTATTATTTAATCTAAGACCTTTTTGTGTATGTATTGTGATTGTTTTATGTATCGTGCTGTTGGTGTATTTTTTTAATAAAATACCTGTTATTAAGACGGCACTTAGTATAGCCCATATTTGCATATCTTACCAATTTGCTTGTAACTGTGCTTGTCTTGTTGGTTGTCCTTATAAAATAAATAAAATAAGTTGAGCTCTCAGAACAGCCAGTAGAAGTAGAGCCCAGAGTGTACCTTGTGGCGCACGTAGGCGGAGAGGTCGTGCAGGTGTTCGTAGAGGTCGTCGAGGAAGTCGTCCCGCTGCGCCCGCCGCTCGGCCGGCAGCCCCTCGCCGCGCAGCTCCACGCTCAGCGCCTCGCACATCATGCCCAGCACGCTGATGCGCAGTGTGTACGACTGAACGCGTCAACAAACAAACGGTTGTTTTTTGATAGTACAACTCAAATACAGCTAAATCTATATATTTACAAATGAATCTCTATTTCTCTTGGTCATCGCGCATCATGTGTGAACGGATGGAACAAATTCGGTACTTTTTTTTTTGTTGTGTTAATTTTGACAGGACAAGGTTCTTCAGGATTTTTTTTTGTAAGTTGCACAGAAAACATTTATGAATAAACTAAAGATCAAGCGAACAATGTCGCAGGCAACAGCTAGTATATTATAAATAATAAATATCAGACAACATCATATAAATTGTTCTGATCTTATGGTAAGTAGCCAAAGCACTTGTGTTATAGAAATCAGAAACAATGACGGTACCACTACACCCAGATCCAAAACGATATAGAAAAGTTATTTTTTTTACATTGACTGACCAGGAATCGAACCCGGGACCTCAGAGATAGCGACACCAAGTCCGGTATGCTCACCTCTAGACTACGGAGGGCGTCCGTATTTATATGTAACTAGCTGTTGCCCGCGACTTCGCTCGCGTGGCCTTTAGTTTATTTCAACTTTCTTAATTTTTTCTTTCATAAGAACCTTCTCCTGACAATAATTAACACAACAAAAAAAGAATTAGCGAAATTTTTCCCTCCGTTCACGCGTGATGCGATGACCAAGGGAAATAGAGATTCATTTTTATAAATATAGATTATGTAAAACAGGTAACGAATACCGCACATTGGAACAAAAAACTACGGACACTAGGTCGTCGGTCGGAGGTCGGAGGTCGTCAACTGATTCTCAAATGGCAGGAGGTAGTCAATTGACTCTCAAATTGGGCGGAATTTGATATGGCACCACTCTGCCCCACTTTTGCAAGATGAAGAACAGATGGATTACGAAAAGTTGGGTTTGGACACTGGCAGAAGTGTATCGCTTCTCTCTTAAGTCTCTCTTCAGCACCAAAGTTCCACAATTTTATTTCAGTCTTAGTAACTTTATTCAATGAAAATCCAAAGTAATAATGTACTCACCTCATCACTTTCCAAATAAGGCTGTATAGTGGCGATAGCACCAGTCATTTCCTTTGGCAGCTCCTTAGTGAGTTCCACCAAAAAGGTGCCACAGTTGCGCGCGGCTCCCTGTTCGGTGCCAGCCCCAGCATTTTCATCACCACTTGATGCTAAAGCTTCGGCGATTTCACGAACCTAAGAGAAAAGAAAAAAATTGCTAGTAGTGGGGAAGTAGTTACTAAAAGGCAATCTATAAAAAAATACAAGTAATTTTACCATTTGTGGTCCAAAAGTACCAAGACCAAATTCTTTATGCAACTGTACAACTCCTGCACATATTGGCAGCACAGCATGCTCCATCATTTGTAGAACCTGAAACAAAGTTTATTATATAAATAGTTTACACATTATTTTAAAATATTGTTCATTCACTTTTACACATCTTAGGACAAACCTGTGCCAACTTTATAAGGCAAGATGTGCCATGGTTGTACTTTTTGATCAAAACACCAAGTACTTGAAACACTGTTTCCCTGATTGCTTTATTTTTTATAATTTGTTCCTCTAGGGCTTTGTAACAGGGTTCAGCTACCATCCTAAAAATAATACAACAACTTATTTATCAACTAAAAATAAAAAATTGTGTTATTCAGTTGAAAGATTTAAAAAAGTGGCAAAAGTAATTAAGAAACTGCGAATTAATGTGCAAATAAAACCTGTGGAATATTGATTTCAGAATGCAATACTTACGAAACAAAATTATCTTCAGCTAGTGGTGGATCCCAGAGTCGCGACAATGGTTGCTGAAGTATCAAGTGTAGTGTGACAAGAGCAGCTTGCTTGTCAGACTCTGTCCAACCACAAAACTCCTCATCACCAGTAGCTTTCTTACCTTTCTTTCCTAGTGTTAGTTTTGTAGAGTTCTAAAGGAAAATGATTTATGTATTTTAAGTTTAGACCTGCATGATGAAACTTCATAAGAATTCTGATACTTACATCTGCTGCTAATTTAATATCTTTTGTCTTCATTATTTGACTGAATAGGTACATAATCATTTTTACAACATTCAGGTTTTTTACACGGACTTCAGAATCAATTTCTTGATCTTGAAATATTAGTTCAAGGTGGTTGCAAAGATTCTTAGCAGCTCTAACAATGTGATCAAAACCTGAAATAGATATGCTATAGTAAAAATTATTAAAACTTTTATAATGAATAGAAGAATACACATTATAATTTATTGGTAAAAAATATTAAAAACAGAAATTAAACTTTAAAACATAAGTTTAAGTAACATTTTACCGTGGTACCGTCGTTGTTTCTGATTTCTGTAACACAAGTGCTTTGGCTACTTAACACAGGATCAGAGCAATGTATGTGATGTTGTCCAATATTAATATTAATATTAATATAATAATATTTTGTTTGAATTCAATCTCACCAAATGGTAAAGGACAATGACATTTAAAGTTGAGCATGCTTAGTCAGTGCATCTGCAGACTATCTTTTAATTATAAAGTCATCCTTACTAACGTAACATACTCTTTACCTTTATTAATAACATTCCATTCAAGTTTATTGCCATGTACTATTATAGAAAAGTAGGTATCAAAGTGGTCCAAAATATACTCCACACCCTCAGTATTATATGCTCTAGCCGCATCTGTAATAAACTCGTGTTAATTAGTAAATAGGTGATGATAACACTCATTTATTCATTGGTCTAAACTTCTTAGTGATCTGAATAAATAAAATAAAATAGTATAAATTATCTGAAGTTCCATTCAGTCGAAATTTAAAACTTACTTATGGCTTAAACACTGTTCAACCTATAGGTCGTTCTTTTTAAAATCGACATGACATGTCCAAAAAATTGGTAATTCTTCCAAAATATCCAATGTCAGCTTTTTTTTCACAGAAATTATTTTTATAATACAACAATCAAAATTAAATTTTAAATACTTTAGTTTTACTTTTTCTGCTCATTATGAAACAATTGTGACAGCGTCCAAAAAGTGTTATGAAGGTGTTGTCGGTAGAAAAGTATGTAAGTGTGACGGAAGTGTTGTCGGTAGAAAAGAACAACAACCTGAATACTGCCCTTAAATTATTCTAGTTTTAGTGGTTTCTGTTTAGCTTTCATATGTGAGTGAATGAGTCAATTGGGAATTCTTGTTAATTAATTTTATAGATATTTTTCCTCTAGAACCATAAAAAACACTAAAATGTTTTAAAATAAATATCTAAGTAAAAAGGGAAGATAAAAAAGTTTTCATTTGGCACCCATCCTACCATGACACCAATGTCATGGGATAGAATGATTACATTCCTACTCCTACTAAAAGGTTGGGTGAATCCTTGTCAATCGCCAATTTGCTACTGGATTCAAAACCTTTGATTAGAAGTTTGTGTTTAAGTATCTAACCGTATTACCTTGCAGTTTAGACAAAAGCACCCTCGGTTGAACCACATCTTCGACATGATATTGGCCAGCATGCGATTCCAACAATTCGTCTTTTTGTAAAGGTATTGCAAATTCAAAGTGACTCATGTTGAAGTAGTCATTTACACTTAAAACCTAGTAAATAGAAAGAAGCAGGTTTAAAAGAAATCTTTTGTTTTATTACGAAAACTAAAACAACTGTTTGAGTAAACAAACAACTTCAAAACAAAACGATTTTTTGAAATTTCAAATTAGCTTGACATTTGCTTTTTATTTGTTTATGGTGGGTGTGGTCATGCTTGGACAACAGTCTGATAAGACAATTTAAAAACCGTCATTCTGATGCGATCCGGCGCCGGTTAAAATTAAAAACCGTACTTTATCACAAAAGTAAAAATAATTTTTCTTTCTGGCAACAACTTCAGCTGATTTTTGACACGTTGCTTACATGTCATTTGACGTTTCGCTTTTACTTTGCCAGCGGAACAAATACTTTTTGGCTCGGTAATATTGGTGGCAGTGTCTTTCTGTATAAGTTTTGGCTGAAGAAATAGTTTAATAAATACTACAATGTCTGGAAAGGCGAACAAGGCTTTTACAAAGGAAGAGGAGTTGCTGCTACAAGATTTTAGCAGGAATGTATCAACGAAGTCTTCGGCACTTTTCTATGGAAATGCTTTCATAGTTTCAGCTATTCCCATATGTAAGTACTTCAAACCTTCTTCCCAAGAGTAGGAAGTGATATTTTATGTCGTAGGTAACAATTTTTAATACATAATTATCGTATCATAAGTTAGGTAATTGGTTTTCTTGGTAATGCTTTTTCAGGGTTGTTCTGGCGGGTGCATGCATTGGAGATGAGCTCGTCTCTAGCGTGGTTTGCGCTAGTAACCACCGCTAGCACCTGGTTCCTGGCTCTCGCGTACCGCAACACCAAGTTCCAGCTGAAGCACCGCGTCGCAGTCAGAAGAGAGGACGCCGTGGCGCGCGAGATGGCTAGGAAACTCGCCGACGACAAGAAGATGAGCAGGAAGGAGAAAGACGAAAGGTTTGTACTGATATCTAACTAACTTAAAAAAACAAAACTTTAACTAAGAAAAATAAACCTTATTGGTAAATGTTACTGTTATCTTTTATATTATGATTCCTCTGTTGGTATTATATCCCTAATAGGTAAATTTAGGTCAAATAAACTTACTAAGGCGATTTTTCGAGAGCCAGATAACTTTTATATTCTGAAGAATAAGTTTAAATTGTTGACAGTCTTCATATAGAAAACTTTTCAAAACATCAATTTTATTCATCGGATAAAAGTGGTGTTTGAAAAATCGGTTCATAATCAATTATCCTTTCGCGTTCCACTCACCCACAGTAGACCAATGAAGAACAATGAAAAACAATAGGGATTTTTTTGTGGCATGCGAAGTGATAATCTTGTAATTTAATGTATTTACTTACAATATTCACATATTTGTGTCTTTTTACTTCCACCTAGATTTAATTAACTATAATTTGACAGTTATATTTGTTATTTCTTAGATTAATTTATTTATATTATTATTCAAGCTCTACGAACTATAGTAACCTTAGTTATTATTTTATAAATTATGCAATTTGATTTCAGAATTTTGTGGAAAAAGAATGAAGTAGCTGATTATGAGGCCACCACATACTCCATCTTCTACAACAACGCCTTGTTCCTCACCATTGTGATCCTCAGCAGCTTCTACCTGCTGCGCTCTTTCACACCTACTGTGTATCCTTTTCATAAAATAATCACTATGAGGTGAAATTCTTCAATTTATTTATAAAGCTAGCTTGGTAGGTGATTGACTTGTTGTAAAACGTAGATGCAGCTAAAGATGGTACATATTTGCTAAGTAAGAGCCTGTTCAGTCTTGCGACGAAAAAGGCTTGACAATAATGTTTTAGTTTACCTACCAAAAAATATTAGGTTTGAATTTTTTAACATTTTTACACAACACACATTTAATTTCTATTAAATTTCAACTACTTAAAGGGCTACCTAAATTATTATAAATTAGTCTGTGACTCTGACAAGTAGTTAATCAAAATACCTTCATGTTTTATAAGAAGAATATTGTAAGGTAAAGAAATACTTAATTTTTGAAAGTAGATAGGTAGATAATTATGCCCTATAATGCACAAAAAATATAAAAGGATTTTACACGACACAATTGTTTAATGAGGTGGTCTTTAGCCTGAAAAGTATCCTACCTAGTTCATATTGCATGAAGTTTGATTAATATAATATTACCTATAGTTATGTATAGCTTGTACTCCATTTTCAGATGAGAAATTATTTCCTTAATGTGTAATACAGTAACTACATTGTGTCCCTGACAGTTGCCTCAGGACTGCTCGCCCTGGTTTCCACCGGCACCAAGTGAACCCCAAGTGACTGACGGTGTGTGCATGTGTTTCATGAAGTATGTTAAGCTTCATGTTAAGAGAACATTTCGATATAATTTGTTGTTAGATTAATTTTATAACATAATTTAATAAATGAAACAATATTTTACAACAGTCTTTAGTTTTATTTACAATCTTGCAGTAAGAATTTTATGACTTACAATTATTATGGTCCTATCTTACATCTAGAATAAGGTAATTATCCTCATAGCTGTTAAAATTGTTTAGGGTGGGTTTAGTTTAATGTAAAATCACAAACAGCTTTTAATTCACTTCACTTTTCTGTTTAGATTTTTCTTTTTATACTTATATCTCTGCTACTGTATAAAGCATTCTTAGTTATATTATAATTGACACAATTATCTATAAGGGTGCATCATTCATTGGCTAATATTGATTAAGCAAGACAATTATACCACTTTTCAAATCATATTATTAGTAAACGACAATGACTAGAAAGTAGATACTCAAGATGTTGTACAATAGTGCTAAGTATAATACCAATATCTCAATAGCGTGTCTAATTTACTTTATGCAGCAGCAGGGAACAAACACATTTTTCGACAATAGCGAAATGTCTAATTTGTCCGTTTTACACAATGCGCTCGTTGTAACATCAATCGCATGGCGCTGGCCGCGTTTGTTAGTGCAAGCTGTCGCGTCGATATTGCGCTGCCAAATCCCACTGTTCGCTGTGGAACGCTGGTTTGTCAGGGGCTCAGTACATCATGCCGACGTGCAACGGCTCCGTGCGCTGGAAGTACACGTTGGGGTTGCTGCTGAAGGTGGGCTCCGCGCTCGTGTACACGCTGCCCTCCTCCGGGCGCACCATCACGCCTGCACATGCATTTCATATGAGTATACATTTGATTATTATTGCAATACATTATCAGGCTTATTTACAACACCGTTGGGTACCTCCTAATACGGAGTAACATTTTAGTCTTGTCAGAATAAAATAAAAGAACAATGATTTCTAAAAGTTTATAAGATTTTAGAAAGTTCAATACTTCGCTTTGCCGAGTGAAATGAAATATTTACCTGGCGGTAGAAGGTACTGAAAAGGTGGATAGTTGTAGTAGTGCATTAGAGGGTGCAGAGTGTAGTGCGGCGGAGAGCAAAGAGGGCGTGAGTGCAGGTGCGGTGAGCTCGCGAACATCGCTCTATACGGATCTGCGAACAGAACTGTTATTATTTCGAGGTGCTAGAAGCGCTAGTTCTCACTATTAGCGCATTTTAGATACTTAACTAACCGGCTGGCTGAGCGGGCGGCTCCTTGCGGTCTAGCACGGGCGGAGGGATGGGCGCGGGCGCCGCGGCGGACACCATGCCGTACTTCACCGGCTTGAAGTGGAAGAACGACGGCGAATAGCCCGACCCGCCGGCGCCCAGTGAACTAAGCCCCTCGTCTCGGTCAGCGTCCCATCGGCCCTCGCGGCCCAGCGCCGCCAACCGACGGCCCTTCGGCGCAAACATTAGTGCGAACACTACTGCGCACGTGGCTAACAGGCCGGCTGCCACGCACGCGTCCCGGTGCCGCTCGGGCGCGCCTAGCGCCGCCGCCACCCAGCACACCCACACGGCGGCCGTGGCCCCGCCCGCGCCGGCTATGTGCGTCGCCTCGCGATAGTTGTCGCGAATCCCGCGTGACCGAAGTGCCACCCCGCATACCACAGTGATAAGGAACGCTGCATAACAAAGCGAGAGGAGCAAATCTGAAAGAGCAGCGTCACATCGATTTCCACCTATTAGAACTCTTGGAGGTGATCCTCCGAGCCACTGGGCGCCAATAGCCACTTGAATCATAACGGCAAAAAATAGAAGAAGACCCTGGTAAGCCGCCGGAAGGTAAACTCCCCCGTTTAAGCTAAGAAGAAAAACACACTTGACGAGGAGGGATGCAAAGACGATTACGTAAGATACTCCGGTCCCGAATCGTACAGCACCACATGTAAATACTGTCGGCGTTGTCGAGAATAATGCTGCTGTAGCAGCACAAGAGAATAGTCCAAAAAGGAGACATTGACCCAGGAGTAAATGCCGGTGGCTCGGAGCTTTTCGCCTTGCACCCCAAACGACGAACGCCTCGAATCCACCGAGAGTGGCCATAGTGACACAAGCAAGTGCCAAAATTGGCACGGCCCATGACTCTTGTCGGAGTGTACCAGGTGTAGGCGGAGCCACTGTAATAAATGTCGTATTAGATTTTTGCGGTGGCAGAGACGATGTCGAAGGTCGCGCGGGTGTCGGAGGCGGCGGGGTCGAGGACGTATGCTCTGGTATCAAGTAGTATTCGGTGCTCATCTCTAGGCGATGCGCCTCGGTTCGAGCCGGGCGGCGCGGTGGCGGTTCAGTTTCTGGTAACGCCTCGTCTTCCTCAACGGATAGGTTTTGGTCTTCATATTCCTGTTCGTACGTCTCATCATACTCGGATTCGGCATAGTGGTGTACTGACGGAGCGTTGCGCGGCGCGTACGCGGCGGGTACGCGTGGAGCGAGGCGGTCGCCGAAGCGCGCCGCATGGGCGCCGGCAGCGGCCAGGGCGGCCAGCGCCGCCGCCAGAAGCAGCGCGCGCGCCGCTAACGCCGCCATCAGCCGCGCGGGCCCTCAGCTGCCCGGGCCTCGCAGACACATCCGCGCCCGACAGACTGTCTCTGGAAAAAATAAACGGATGCGTCAGTCATGCAGCGAGATGTTCGTTTTGGGTCGGGACTCGCTACATCTCGACTTCGCGATAACCAAACAAAGAATAAGTCTCCCAGTCAAACCGGTTCGACGTTTGCCTTGCACCTTATAGACACCCTAACTTAACCGATTTTGCGTTCTCTGATGTTTTATTTTAGGCCACCGATGATGAAACAGTCGAGGTCGAGAGTAAAAACTGCGAGCCTGAGACACTTTTGGCCCACTTAAACTAATTTTTCCCCATATTAATGGGATATAATATAATTGTTTATTATACTCCGAAATATATATTAGAGTCCGAGAGGTTGTACGATGTGTATGTAATGTATATTATACAGAGTGTTTACACTGAGACTTCCATTCAAAACTACGATGAGCGATATAAATTTATATCTCAAGATGTAATATACAGGGTGTTCGGAAGAGGGTTAGCCAAACATGAATTTGTATTCTCAAAATAGCTCCACCTAATACACCCAGCATGTTTGGCTAACTCATGTTTGGCAATTTCATAGTGAAAAATCAGCTTTAGGTAGGATTATGGAATTTGCAAAACTGATATCGAAAGGCCTAGGGAAAAATGGAAAAGAGTGTAGTTTTTATCATTTGGTTGCAATTTTAATCTAAGTATAATTATGTATAACACGCAAGATATAGCTACCACGTAGGTATATGACTATGATGGTCCATGTCAGTTAGTAAAACACAAAAAAAAGACATTTCCAAAAAAATACACTTTAAAAAAAACGACTGCCTCATAGCTTCCGTAACTCAGTTGCAAGAGCATTACCCCGGATAAAGAAAGGTCGTGGGTTCGAATCAAGTGAATGTAAAAAAATATATTTTAAAAAATGCATTAGGGGAACCTGTTGAACCTTTGACAGAGTTGTACCAGCTGACCTACGACAATTCAACTTTTTTCAAAAATTTCGTTTTTTTCAGAATCTTTGTTTATCGTATTTGAAACATCATTTGTTAACATTAACGTGAAGTTAGTTGCAATTCGCCGGCGCCGTGCGAGCACAGTTATAAGAGGTAATTTATTATTTTACACACAAAAAGTAGGTTGACAATTAAGGAATTCTTGAGATAGGTCTTTCGTATACACCAAACTCCACTCCGGACGAAGGAGCTAAAGGTACCTACTTAGTATGAAGATGATAAAGTTTGCGTTTATAACGGAATCTTTTTTTACATCAAAAATCTTGACCAGAATTTTTGCTGCAGCATTCACATGATCAAATTAAAATTAAAATCAAATTAGTCTCGCAGACGCATGCCACATCGCATCGTTGCATACCGATAACGAGATTCCTGTCGGCTAAAATAGATATCCTAGTGTTTATTAAATGTGGCGGCAGTGGCGTCGGGTGTCGGTGTCGCGACGGGACGGCTCGGGGCAACGAACGTATAATCCTTATCCCGTCCCGCCCGGGGACGCGTGAGTTACCTGCGCTCGCGAATAAGACACACTCGATATTCTAACAATGAATACCAAAAATTCAAGGACTACCAAATACGAAAAAGAATTTTGTTGCTATTTTAAAACTTTTACCCAAGTATATTTTTAAATAAAATTCACTTCATGTATGCTTCGTTACAGTCTTGGTCTGTCCTAAATAAAACTGACAAAAACTATGAATATCTTTCGCCTTGACCATATAACAGTCAGTCACTCTGAGTGCATTTTCAAGTCGTATTTAATTAGGTAACTAACATGGAGATATTAAACAAAGAAAGTTCAAATACTTTTTGACTGTGTGTATTTACTAACTGTGAGAAAAAATGTTTAATCAGTAATGAAAGTCATATAAAACCATAAATGATAATTAAAATTCTGTCCACGTAAAATTGGCTTTTTCTTTTCTCTACCAACACGGCAACGTAATAAAGTTGGTGTTTGCTGTTCGTTGTTGGGATAGCAATCGTCAATCTTTTAAAACACGCGCAACCCTAATAATGATTAAGGTATGCGATAACATCGGTGTGTGTTAACCAAATAACGCTCGCTACATTCCGCTTTGCTCCCTGTAACTAACTGAAAGCATAATAACGTCCTGGTAAAGCACTCAGGATGAATAAGTTGCTATCGCACCCACATCATAACAAAATAAATCACCGCAGGGTGCAATCTGTCTTGGCGATATCTACGGCGATAGCTCTAATATAAATATGCATCTGCTCCGTATAAGGGAGCCTCTAATTCAGCGGCGAGATTACGTAGACAGGTTCACGGAACCGGATCGTGACTTTAAACTTATTATCCGAATCACAGTACTGCAAAGAACGTATTGTAGGCAGATTTGGTGCTAAAGTAACGGTGTGGACTTGAGCACCACGGGCGATCCGACAATCGCGCAGGCAACGATCTGCAACGGTACCGGTATGTTATCTCGGATCGTTTCCCAAATCTCGTGCGCCCGCGCCTGCCGGGTTCCCTTTAATCTCTGTAAACTTATTTGTTTATGAACCACGTATTATTCTGTTTGTTTAACACGAACTCATTCAAATCAAATTCTTGTTAATTAGAATCTCCACACAGGGAATATATTCCCGCATGCAATGGGGTCAAAAATTATTGAAGTCGTCTTCATCCAGTATTTTAAATTGTAGATATTACATAATGTTTAAATGCTGATTAACAGCTCAGTGGTTTCTGGTAAGCAAAAAATAGAGTTAATTATCTCAGACAAATATGCAGTCAAATTTCAATCGTAAATATAGTTACATAGTTGGCTGCGTCTGTTATTTAGTTAGTACCATAACGAGTGCAACTTATTAAATTGATAGTCCGTCGCGTATAAGTAGCCAACCCGGTTCGGTGTCTAAAGTAATAAGATGCACAAAAAGAAGACAATAAAGCCAGTTCACATTGAAGATGTGCATTGTGTGGCAGTCTTTGAACGTTTTGAAACCCAGCATTAGGTACTTAACTGTTCGAAACGGTCGAATCGTAAGTAGTTGTCATTAAGCGTTCGATAGTCGTTTAAATATTCTTCTGTCATTGCGATAGATTTAAAATAATGATGCATTTGAATTTTTTAAGCCCGCTTCTATTGAAACGTGACCGCATATCTGGTCGGTAAAGTTTGTCTCAATTGTTAGGTCGTGGGTTCAAATCAAACCGAGCGCGGCCATGTTCAGCCGGGCTGGATTTATGTGAAGTCTTTTGTAAGTTGTTGCTCGGTCGGAGTGAAGGAAACTGTCGTCGTGAGTAAACTCTAGTAATTCGATATTTCTGCCCATAAACCTGTTTGAGATATTTGGTACATGCAGGTAAGGCTGTAACTCCTTAAAGGAAAAAGCGCGGGAAACGTCGTGAGTCGCGGTCGACTTTTCTGACTTTTCTTTATTTATGTTCTAAAACTACATAATAAGGATCAGATTGGTACTTAAAAGTAGCTAGTTTCGTTTATGTGTGTATATTTATTTGTTTGTGTATAGTTTTTGCGGCTATCTGGTAAGTTTTCTGTATATTAAATATGAATGAACCGGACGATCCTGGAGGAGGGTCAGCTCAGGTATCTCATTTTGTGACCGTTTCCTATGATGGAGAGAGCATGGATGCGGAGGGATCCCACCATGATACAGACAGTTCAAATAATTTAAATAGTAGTGGTGCTACCAGTGCTCCTAAACGTAAACGAACGTCTTCTCGCAAGTGCAAACATTGCAATAAACGAAAGAGGGGACATCATAAATCTTCAGTTTTAGGTATTGTAAATAACAGTGACTGCCAATGCAATAGCGATCTTGAACAGCAAAGTCAAGATAAAACCCAAAGTCCAGGTTACTCTATGTCAGCACCAAGTACCAGTAACACTCAAAGCGTGCGTGATTCTCGTCCAATCGTTGGTAGATTGACGTACCAGGCTTCAGATGCTGCCCCTTACAATGTCCATATTTTAAAGGAACCATCAGCTTCAGGCGAAAACTGTAATATTCACCCAGTATCCTTTGGCCATTTTCTCAAAAAAAACAATTTTAAAAATATAATTGATGGAAGTTTAAAAAAAATTGGGAGAAATAGGATCACCATTTCTTTTTCCAAGTTTGAAGATGCCAATTCATTTCTGGAAAACAATACATTACAATCTAAAAACTATAAAGCATTCATTCCTGTGTTCAATGTCACCCGCATGGGGGTAGTCAGGGGAGTCCCTGTTGATTGGACTGATGATGAAATCATTACTAATATTTCAGTTCCAATAGGTTGTGGAAATATTATCAAGGTTCGAAGACTCAAAAGAAAAACAATAACAAATGGACAAACCGAATTTGTTCCCATAGAAACCGTTGTTTTGACATTTGATGGTCAGGTACTGCCAAAGCGAGTATATATCTGTTATAATTCCCTTCCAGTAGATTTATATATTTACCCAACAATCCAATGTTTTAATTGCTGTCGGTATGGTCACATTAAGTCCCAATGTAGGTCTACACCTAAATGTTATAAATGTGGTCAAAGTCACTCCGGTGATAGTTGCTCGGTAGAAGAGGAGTCTGTAACTTGCTGCCTATGCTCTGGTAGTCATTTTGCTACTAGCAAAAAATGCCCAGAGTTTACCCGTCAAAGATCAATCAAAGAAACAATGGCGAAGAGCTGTATATCATATGCCGAGGCAATCAAACTTCACCCCCCTGTTTCTAGATCTTATGCCGATGTGCTCCTCTCAGTTTCCTCACAATCGAATGAGTCTCGCCCCACCTTTATACCTAACAACAATAATAACATTGGCAATAATAAGGTAACTTCTTATAGAAAAACAGTTTTTCGAAAACCAAGTTCCCCTCCACCTCGGAGTAAAGGTTATGATCGTGTAACTCATGAAGCTATAATCAAAGATTATTCCACTCCAATCACTAAAAGCGGATGTACACTTGTAAATAGCAATACCAATTCAGACAGTTCCTTTTCAAACATGTCAATTAAAGAATTAATTTTAATCCTCATTAAGTCTTTATCTCAATCTAATTATATTTCTGTACCGTCCCACGTTGCTCAACCCAATAAGGAATTCGTTAGGACTAGTTATACTGAAAGTGCAGAAGGTGATTCAATGGAATTGCCGCAGTATTAACTCTAAAAAAAGTGATCTATTATATCAAATTAACTTATTTCAGCCTTTTGTTATTTCACTTCAAGAGACCTGGCTTCGGCCAGACTCTAATTTTAAAATTACAAATTACTCTTGTGTAAGAGAAGACCGGTTTGATAGTTATGCCGGTGTAGCTCTTTTTATACATAACACAGTGCCCTTTATTCATATTCCGATCCCGCTACATAATAATGATTTTTCAATTGTAGCTGCTAAAATTAATAATATATGTTTTGTATCAGTATACATACCACACCCAAGCTCTTTGATATACAATGAATTAGAACAAATCATTTCTTTGTTGCCTAAGCCCGTTCTTATAACGGGTGATTTTAATGCACAACATCAATCATGGGGTAGTTGCAATTCAAACTATTATGGTAGTAGAATTATAGATATTTTAGAAAAAAATAATTTATGTTTTCTTAACACTGGTTCTCCTACGCGTCGAACTCCCCCAAATGAGGGACCAAGTGTACCAGATCTATCCATATGTCCCCCTAATTTAGCCTCTTCGCTTACCTGGGCTACACATTCTTCTACTTATGGTAGCGATCACTACCCCATAATTATAAAATTCCCTAAACTCTTTGGTAGAACATCAGTAAATCGTAGTCCCCGTATGAAATATAATCTGTCCAATGCTAGTTGGAGTTCCTACAGAGAAAAAGTGGACCAAAAAATAGCTTCCCTTTCTCCAATAGGTGAAAACAATTCTTCTCTTTGTGCTGAAACTCTTGCTTCAATTCTATTAGAAACTGCTGATGAAGTTTTTCCCTATAAACACAGTGGTTCAAGAAAAGTTTCTTCGCCTCCATGGTGGGACCAAGAATGCTCTGCAGCAGTTAAAAAAAGGAAAGAGGCAGAAAAAAACTACAAGTTAAGCTCTACTATGGCAAATTTTAATATTTTATCAGAGTTAATTACTAGTACACGTAAATTGTTTAAAAAGAAAAAGTGGGAGGGCTGGAGAAATTTCTGTTCCTCTATATCGCCAGACACCCCGACTTCTGCAGTCTGGAATAACATTCGCAGATTCAGATCAGTCTTTAAAGAGTCTAGGCCGTGTCTGCTCCAGGAAGAAACTGCAGACCAATTTTTGGATATATTAGCCCCCCCCTTCGCCCCTGAAAGTAACAACTTAATTTTAGCTCCTTCAATTATGAATGTCAATACTCAATCTAGTATTAATTCTCCCTTTAGTTTCTATGAACTCAAAGGTATTTTATCACATCTTAAAGATTCAGCACCCGGTATGGACGGTATCCCATATTTATTCTTATCTAATTTAAGTGACACATCTATTGTATATGTTTTATCAATCATTAATTCTGTAGTATTTTCTGGTATTATTCCTCCATCTTGGAAAGCCCAAGAAGTGATCCCCATATTAAAACCTAGTAAACCCCCCATAGAAGCATCATCTTATCGACCAATTGCACTCTCCTCTGTTCTAGCCAAAATAGCAGAACACCTAGTAAAAAACCGCTTAGAGTGGTTTATTGAAAGCAAAGGCTTATTGGCAAATAGTCAATATGGTTTCCGTAAAGGAAGAAGCACTATGGATAGCGTAGGAATTTTCACTGCTGATATCAGGTTAGCTTTCTCATGCAATGACTCAATTTTAGCGGCTTTTTTAGATATATTAGCAGCGTATGATTCTGTATTAATACCTATTCTTAAGAATAAACTACTTAAATTACAAGTTCCATCTATATTTATAAATTTTATTGTAAATATGTTATCGGAAAGATCTATTCATCTGATTCAAGAAGATTCCAATATTAATTCACGAATAATATTTAAAGGCCTTCCTCAAGGCTCTGTTTTAAGTCCGCTCCTTTACAATATATATACATATGATTTGCAGTCTTCAATAAATATACCTGGTTTAAATATATTACAGTATGCCGATGACTTGCTTTTTTATGTAGTTGGTAAATCTGTAGGTCAACTATCACACACTAACTTGTTCTCTTAACTCTTTAAAAACATGGTTAGATAGTCATGGTCTAAGTCTATCTGTGTCTAAAAGTAGTATTGTTTTATTTTCTCGCATGCGTATCCATCCACCTATAGTAGTTAGTTATAATGAATTTAAAATTCCTGTGCAAAAAGAAGCTAAGTTTCTCGGTGTTATTTTAGATTCCAAATTTACAGGACTTCCTCATTGTTATTATATCAGTGCCAAGTGCGAACGGGCTTTAAATATAATTAGATGTTTATCAGGTGTGTGGTGGGGAGCTCATCCTTTTTCCCTTAGGCTATTGTATAATGCTTTAATTCGTAGCAAACTAGACTATGGCTCATACTTTCTCGAACCATGTAGTGCAGCTGGTTTGAGTAAACTAGATAGTATACAATATAAAGCACTTAGAATTGTACTAGGAGCTATGAAGTCAAGTCCTATAAACGCCATGCAGGTTGAATGTGGAGAACCTCCCTTAGCATACAGACGACAACTTTTAAGTGACAAATTTATATTCCGCTCTTTGCAATTTATCGATCATCCACTTTATTCTAAATTACGTACTTTATCAGATTGTATAGAAGACTCATCTTATTGGTCTCACAAAAAGATACCATGCATGGTTGTGAGTTATCGAAAGTTTACTTCACTACAAGCCCCCTCACACAAAACTCGATATCTCCCTATATTTAGCACCAATTATGACTCTTTGGTCCTTTCACCTAAGATTCATTTTGACCTAGGTGTTTCCAAAAATGACAGAAACGCTAATTTAACATTTAATTTAACTCTTGATCAGGATTGGCAAGATTGGCATCATGTTTATAGTGATGCTTCCAAGCAGGGCAATACTGGTTTTGTTGGAATTGGAGTATTTCACCACCAGTTTGGAATTATCCAAAAAATCAAACTTCCACCTGAGACATCTGTACATACAGGAGAATTATACGGACTTCAAAAAGCTATAGAGTATGTTCTACTTATGAAGTTACCCAAAGCTGTAATTTTTTCTGATTCAAGGAGTGCTCTGCAATCCCTAGAGAGATTTCCGTTCTATGTTGGCACTAGTAGTAGCCCAGTTGCATTTCAGTGCAGGAATTTATTACACAAGGCCTCTGAGAGAGGCCAAACTATTCATTTTGGATGGATCCCTGGCCATCAAGGAATTTTTGGAAATGAAAAAGCTAATAGACTGGCTAGTGATGCTGTTGCCGATGGAGACATATTTCCTTACAAAAACTACTGTTCTGATCTGCTCACTCTTCCTAAGCTCCATCTCCATAGCCTGTGGAGTGAAAACTGGGAAGTTAGCAGTCAGGTTAAAGGCAAACACTACAAGACTATTCAGCCGAATATTCCTTCAAAGCCATGGTTTCACATCATGAAGCTTGGTAAGATTTCTACAACGTGCATTATTCGTATGAGGCTGGGACACGCTTGCACTCCCTCTCACCTTGCAAGGTTGCGCATTATAGATAGTGACATCTGCGAATGTGGTGCTGATATAGGTGACCTGAATCACATTTTCTTTTCGTGTCCCTTACATGATAATTCCTCTATGTTTTCCTCTCTAGTATCCCTTCGTATTCCTCTCCCTACCTCCATTGTAACCTTATTAAGTATGAATAGTTCTGAAGTTTATAATATTTTATCCATTTTTATTTCATCCAATAATATTAAAATATAAGTATGTGTATTTTTATTTTTGATATATTAATTTACTAACCTGATCCTTTCCCGCTTTGTTTTTCCGTTCCTTTTATCTTTGTATCCCATAATCGTTTCCTTAACTTTTAACTCCGTCCGTGGCGAATGCATAAGTCGTGCGAGCCAAAAGAAAAGAAAAAAAAAAAAAAAAAAAAAAAAAAAAAAACCTTAAAGTAGTTCATACTAGTAATATTAGTTAAACGTGCAATATAAAAATCAACTTCGTAAAGAGGTTCTTACATTTTAACGAATAGGTAAGTAGGTAGGTATGACTTGCTATTTTTTTTATCTACTGAAACCATTAAAAAATGATAAAGCTGAAGAGTTTATTGTTTGTTTGGTTGAACGCGCTAGTCTCAGGAACTACTGATTTGAAAAAAAAATTATGTGTTGGATAGTCCATCTAACGAGATAGGTTATAAATATGCTAGGTATAGACATGGAGCACATACCCTATCTATAGAGTAGAAATGTCATATGATTTGTTTGACAAAATTTTCCGCCATTTTTTAATCTGTGTTTGTGCTGTTTTTGTATGGGTGAGCGTTGACAATCATTTCATGTTAAATGTAAGTGAAAAATCACTTACTAGTTTCGGAGAAAGATGCGGTTTGTATTGCTGCGCTATAGGATAAGTACTCGATGACTATAGAACATCATACTACTACCATAGGAACTTTTTTTTGCAAAAATGCGACAAATTATTCCTTTTCAGAGCTTTCGTTGCGTACGCTGCGTAAACAGTTAAAGTTACACAAAAATCTCAAAAAGTTCGTCTTTAAGTTCTAAAAAAAGTATGTAGACAGCAGACAGAGACAGACAGCATATTATTTGAGCCACGATAACCTGTTTTTATGTGGTATTTAAAGTTCTAAAATACCTAATGCATTTTTGGTCGTTGATAAAATAAAGGATAGACCGAACTCCACGCAGTACGCAGGCAAAGCCGCAGGCGGAAGCTAGTCTTAAATGAATTGAGAAATTAATGAGAAGGCGATATTCATCGTACTTATACTAGCATGTATGTAGGTATGTTAAAAAACTCCATGCAGAGTATAAAATCACACGCGCCCTATCTAATCTAGGCCAAATTAAAAACGTTGACATAAATCTTTATGGTAAGCAGCACACGTAATATGCCCCTACTTATGTATGTTACATAATGAGATAAGAAAACAATGAACATCAAACAAAGAAGACTGACCGCTAGGTAGGTACTCGTATATCCCTTGGCGGCGCTTAATAGGCGCCCTTATTGAAATTCTGGCGCTGTAGACGGCAGTCGTGGCCGCGATCAGATCGTGCGCTTCTCTTTGACGGTTCCGAGGAAAGCAGTCCGCATAATGCATATAAATAATGTTAATGTTATAAATCATGAGACATAATAGTGTGCGGCGACAAATGCACTCTCGGCACGCTCAAAGGTGGCAAAGACGAATGGAAAGTCAAAGTTTTCCTCTAACAGCGATATCATAGACAATTATTATTGTGACTTAGGGAAACAGAGCGTTGTTCGTGTGCGGCCGCGCGCGTAAAAGTAACAGCACGAATACTCCGGGTGAAACTCGGCTGAACTGATTGCGAGCCTCGCCTGCATCAGCCGGGTGCGCGGTGCCACGTCACATTCCTACGTTACAAACAGTTATTAAACGCGTCTTCACTATCAGGTGTTTGGTTTCACGCGATTACAACTAATCCGTCTGGGAGTGCTCACTCGCCGGTGATTTGCAAACAATATTAAATGGAATAAGCGACCCGAAAACAACAATTATGTAATCGAAACAAGCAACAAATATTTCTCGCGTAGGCGCCTACATAGAGTATTCGCATTGTTTCTATTATAACATTTATAGCACCGACAACGTCTTGCGCCATGTTTGTCTTATTATATCTTATGTTACTAAGAAGCGAACTACTTGCCTACATACATAATCAAATTATGCCGTCTCGCTCTGTAATAATAAGTTCAACTAATAACTATGTACCTACCAAAGATATTTATCTAATTTTTTTGCAGGATTTATGGGCATAGTGAATATTAAGTCTTTGGAATAATAATTAACTATTAGGTATTGACACTGAAACGCGATACAGCTATTTCAATTGAAAATGTTCCAGTGAAAGTTTCTGTTCACCATTTTAATTGAAGATGTAATTGAACTCGTTGCTATTTATTACTCTAGGCCCCGAGTTTCGTGACAGCTCGGAATCCATTTGCGCTTAGTTTGTGATTATGAGTCATTAGAAAAAACATACATTATTTATCCTAATAAGACCTTATGTTATAAGCTTGCTAGTAACACTTTTCTTGAAACGTGAGACCTACCAGCAAACGCAAGTAAATACTTGCAAGTGCTAATTGAGTGAGTGTGATGACCTCCGGATAAGCTATTCACAACGATGCTCTTTTACTTGTAGATTATTTGTTAGTCGTTTCACAACGAAACAGACCGTGAAAAGCGTTAGCCGTCAAGGTTTTGACACTATTTAATATATGACAAAACATTAGTACTAAATTATCCTAGGCATTTTTACCAGTATAAAAATAACCTGCACATCCAATTTGATTGGCTAACCTAGGTCCTAAGTTTACAGTTAATTTTTAAAAGATATTTCCTTTTTTAGGGTTCCGTATTTCGTAGGTAGTTAAAATTTAAATTCAGGTCTACATTCTCTTGAAGATGTAAAAAAAAAAACTTTAAGTTAAAGTAAAAAAAACGTTACGGCCATTTATACCGCAAAAGACGTATATTTTGACCCTCTAATTTATATACTTTCCGTTGAGCTAGAACCTAAAATATTGTCATAAATACTACAAATACACGAAAAAAACTGAAATCTATACATTTGTTATCAAATCATAAAAAATATAGTCTTTATTTAGTTTCGAGAAAAGCTCGGAAATAACTGTGAGATTTGATTCCTAAACCATTTATGATATGTACTTACAAATTTGCACTTGTTCGGTTTTTAATTACTGTCGCATTTTCAATCGCTGGTTGTATGAATTAATCGTAACATTGTTTGAGATGTAGTAAATATTATGAATAGTTTATTATCAGGATAGTTGTAAAAAAAAAAATATGTTTGGCCTCTGCCTTGTATGTATTTATGAGATGTGTGTGTCTTTGTCAAAGCCTATCCATTTTATTTCAAAAAACGTAGTGAGGTAATAATCCGTCAAAAGAGGGCAAAGTTTTTACACTTACTATACCAGCCCCAATCTAATAGAGCAATATATAGGAAAAATATTTATAATATGTCTATAATAATATATAACAACTTACCCGAGGAGCTAAAAAAACTTGATGGAATTGTTTTTAAGAAAAAGTTGGTTGCTTGGCTGCGTAGTGAGAGTTTTTATAGTTTAGAGGAATATTTTAAATTTAATAATAAATAGTTTTATATTAATCGGTTATTTATATATAATTATTACTATAATTAACTTTAATTTGAATTTTATGACATTGTTACTTAATTTTTGTCATTTTATGAATAATCATATAATCGGACTATATAACAAATTGTAAAAACTTTATTAATATTTGCACGCCTGCATGCATGCTGAATACCTGGAAATACCTATTTATGATCTGCACTGTGTAACTAGCTTATGTAAAGTGTATTCTGGCAAATAAATGATTAATTTGATGAATAAATGAAAAAATCTGCTCTGCTCAATTTTATCACAATAATTTGGATTAGTTAATGGTGCCGTGTTTTTTCTACATGCGTTAAAAATGAAAGAAGTGCAGACTATTTGCAGTCGCTTATACCCGAGTGGTTTTGGTGGAACAAATCGTAGTAACAACACTTATGTTATCTTATTTAGACTTTCAATGTCGAGCAATGACTGTAGGTATACCGTAATATTCTTTCATCATCATCATCATCATTTCAGCCATAGGAGGTCCACTGCTGTACACAGGCCTCCTCTAGTGATTTCTAACCGGCCAATCTGGAATATTGTTTACATACGTAAACGAAAGTCTTTCACTGCACCACATCATGTCCGTCATGATAAAAGTGGTCTTACGCAAGTAGTAGATATAGTAAGTGTTACTTACATACTTACTCAATGTTTCTTAAATAGCGCTATTACCTATTTTACAGCCTTTGGAAACTTTTCGTCTCTCACATTAGCTCCCTCGTAGGCGCATATTACTGTGGGCTTTATTATATCAGTTTTATTTCCCATAGTAAAAATAAACTAGCGAGAAATATGCTTCATATTTTTTGTGTAAACTACTTGCTATTGCAGGACTGGCCTAAAGGTTAGAGGTGCACGATAACTCTTGTTTTAAGTTTTTACAAAACTCTGATGTTCTTCTCTTGGCTTTATTAAGGCCGGACACCCACCAAAACTCGTTTTTTTTTCAATAGCAGCTTTCTACTCCTTATTTTATGTATATAAAAAAATTGAAAAGCATAACAATATTCTTTGAAGTTTTATCTTTAATCATCGTTTAAAATTTTATTTACTCTATTTTATATTTACGAAAACAGTCTTTTAAACTACGTCGATAAAAGCGTATTCTATGCATCTCCTTCGTACCTCTCCTCCTCCTCTCTTCCTTAACTTAATGTTTGGCTTTAACCAAATTAAAAAAATTAAATACTTAAAATTAGCCAAAAAAAGTAAGATTGGTCCTTTTTTGACAAATATTCACGATTTACGAACATTTGTTTCTCTGGAATGACGTACGGGGTAGGGATCAAATTAATACTGAAGGTCATTTGCATGGGGAGCCGCCTTAACTGACGCACTCAGAGACGTCGCTTAACTTTAATAGTTATCTACTTATAAAAGTTCACTTAAGAACAAAATGTTAAACCACACTTTATTGCTGATTGGCGTCTCTGAGGGCGGCAGTAAGCGACTTAAATGCACTTTCTCTTTATAAATGAGTAAATAATAATTGTAAACCAAAATATTTATCCGAAATATAGGGTAACTGAATTTTGACTACTTACAAAAAAATCTGACGCTGCGTTTGCTAGTTTCCACTCAAGTGTTACATCCTCAAGAACACATCTTATACCATATCATCGGTTCTACAGGACCCATAAACGGGACCTGCGGCCCAATTCCCGTAATTTGACAATAGCCGTAATCCGGTGTCGATCCGCTCCTAGTAACATTACGATCACAAACGGTATTCTCGTAAACCCAAAAAATGCAATTATAGTTCGCAATGCGACTGAAAATGAAAAAAAAAACAAAATAAAATTTTTTTTTGGCTCTATTTTGTTTTATAATTTTACGTCAAATTAAAAGTTTACGAGAATACTGTTTGTGATCGTAATGTTACTGGGAGCAGATCGACACCAGATTGCGGCTATTGTCAAATTACGGGAACTGGGCCTCTGTTCATTGCTGCTACTTCATCTGGAAAATCCTAAGCTACATTAATTCCAAGTATATAACCTACCTCAAAATAAATCATAAGCAAAACTGACATGTCTAATTTGTCTCAAACAACTAATTTAGTTGGAATCAGCGCGTATCCTGTATTGTTTCATTATTGCATACAACTGGTAAGTTCTAAGAACTGCTGGTGGATACCGGCATTGTTGGGATTAATCACACGATATACCGCGAAACGGATAAATGCTCTTCTACAAATTCTTACTACCTACCTACGTATTGCAAATATGCTACATGTACTTACAAAAATAAGTACTTTCTTTAGAATTTATTTATGCATTAGTTGATAATATTTAAGTAGGCGTGTTTAAGCATCGGTATTGTTATCGATTTTACTCTCCGGCCAGCTTCGATTTCATAGCCCTAGCTGAGAAGGTAATATGCTTTAAATTACAATGATTTACAGGGAAAGTGTTATTTTTGCCATTATAAGTGGACGTGAGTGCGGGTGCCGCGTCCCGTAGGAGGGAAGCTGCGCCCGCGCCTAGTCGTAAAACTTGTGATTTACTGGCAGGCTATTTGCGGCAACTGCACTATTTCAGATAGCATTGTCGTAGCTTTGCGGCTGATGACGATTTTAAAGCCTTCGGAAATATAGAAAGCACTTGCATCTTACACGTTGAACTGATTTTGAATAGTTTGGACTGTTACTTGAAAGTAGTTTAACAGCGCATTAAAGTTTATACGTATTTAAGTTTTATTGTTAACTATTATTACATTATTTATCTACTCCGTTCATCTTATTTATCATTCAACAAAGTGTTTTCATTAAATTAGCTCACGAAGTTAATGTTAGGAAATTATTCTTAAAGTTGTCGAGAATTAAATGGTATTCTCATAAAGGAATTCTTGGTACTCAATTTCTTGACAATCGTATTATTCTCGCAGACAGAACCCGGTACTGGGGTCCGAGTTAAATTCTAGCTAGCAAAACGCATACCTACCTTCCTAGATTTATCGATTTGTGTATGTGGCGCGTCGGTCACTTGAAGTCTTGAATTAAAATTCAAATATATTTATATCGGATAACGGGAGCCAGGTTTGGGTTTAGTTAGTTAGTTGTTGGTTGGTTAGGTAGTGCGTTTATTAAAATAGTAATAATTGAAATCAAAGATAAAATTAAATTATAATTAAAGGTAAATGAAATTACACATATAAATCTACCTGCGCCTGAGAGGCATCACATATGCCTGCGGACGACATCTCAAAGGGTTATCTTATCATCCGCTTCTACCGTCATCGTTCGCATCGACCTTGACTTCGGCCTAAAGCCTAACTCTTAAAACCTCTTAAAATATTATTTAATCGATTATTCATCGAAACACGGTTTAATGTTTCGTTGTTTTCTGATGAGCGTATGACGAAAAACGAGTCCATGGTTCAGTCGTACTTGGTGCGAAACTAGCTATCTGATATAATATGCTGAAAACATAATAATTTTTCTCTGAGATGTTCTCGCTATTTAATATCGATCGCATACCTTTTTCCAGCATATAACCGATTGTTTAATACAGGATTCGTGTTGATTTCTCGACAGGAAGTCTTCCTTTTGTAGGGATATACGTCCCACTGCAGGGCACAGTCATCACCTCAACTATGAGGTGCTTGTGGTTGATTTTTTATTCGCTATTAAATATTCCCTTGTACTAACAAATTACAAATTTTTTTTTTTAACAACTAATTTTACGACGTAAGTTATTATGTGGCATTTAAGTTACGAGAATATGCAAACGATTTAAAATTTCTAGTAGGAACTTATAATTTAGACTACAAGCTTGACTGCACGTTAGATGAAATATCTCATAAAAGTAACGATGTGCGAAAGAGTCGTCAAATTATCACATACTTCATCAAGTTTGTATTAGCTTACATCAATTAATTATATTGGTGATTGTTAATCCTTAATGCTTATCCAGCGTGTAGTAAAAATATAGAATATTATATACGACAACATACAGACTTACACGCTACATTGATGATAGTGTACCTTTTTTTCTACTATTTCGATGTTGCTGATATAGTAAAAGATGTTGTATATCAACAGCTTATTACGTGGATTTAAGAAGTGTCCTATTCTATTGTTCAGCCTGTATGCAATAAAATGTAATAATAAAGGTTCAGCCAAAATGAAGGATATGGATGTGCCCATAAAATTGAACAATATTGCCAAAGAAAATAAATTAAGTCGAATTACCTACAAATAAACAATTTTGCCTTCTCATACAAACTAAATACATACTTAAGTATAATTATGGGCCAGATAACACACCTACCTAAGCAAGGAATCAACATTCATAATAAGCTATTTTACTGTACCAAAATTTACTTAATTAATAATTTAGTTTGGTATTTTGCACCAATATGGAACCGAAACAATATTGTTGATATTTTAAATTGTTTACGTCGGCAATAGTCAGTAGACAGGGTCAGGCAAGTCACCACTGAGTAACTCAGTACTAGAACTCATCCCAAAGCAATATTTTACGACGCACGCACAATGTATGAGTAGTTATAGTGTCAACTGAGGTTTTTTAACATGCATGTTCTAGTATGTCTAGTCTAGTACAGTCAACGGCAGGTCGACGTACCCAAAAAGTTAAAGGTCATTGAACCGATATTCAACTATAAGTCCGACACTTGAGATCAATATCAATTGAGAAGATTTGACGTTTTGTGGTAGGTTGACGGTACTTTATAACTCAATGGATATATATGTAAAGGCCTGTGACGTCACGTAACAGTACATCATGGCCGATGGCGTTTTGGCAGGCTTTTAAAAGATTGAAATACTATTATTTATTGTTTTTAATATAAAATTGTTGACCGTACCGTCGTCGGTACCGTCGTTGTTTCTGATTTCTGTAACACAAGTGCTTTGGCTACTTACCACAGGATCAGAGCGATGTATGTAATGTTGTCCAAAATTTATTTATTTATTTACTTTATTTTGATATTACTAACAATAAACTATATTTCAGAAAACAGTCAAATAGCTTATATTGTATTACGAGGTACTGGACAATACCAGAGGGGCTTGTCCCAGCCTCCCAGCACACCAGCATAACAGTCGCCACCACACACTAAGCACAGCTAATTCCGTTCAGCCGAGATTAAGTAAAAAACAAACTTTTATATTTACAATATTAGTAAGATAGGGAAATAATTTTAAGGAACCAGACACGAATATACAGGCTGTCACCTTTTGTTTGAGTCTCGATTCTCGGTAACAGGCTACAAGCAATTCTAAATAACATTAATATTTTTTGCAAAATAATATAAAATCTCCTTTAAGTAAAGTTCGCTATTTCAGTATTTATAGTTCTTGCGGTTATAAGGTTTGTTTGTTCCACCCTGTATGTTAAACGTAACAGTATCTTAGCAGGCGTGATCGCTCATTTGGTTCAGATTTGCTGTTATTTCAATATCAAAGTATAGTTAGATATGCATAAATCAAAGCTTAGCGTTCGGCGCTATACATATATGTTTATGGAAGACGGTTACAGGCTTGTTTTCGTTCAAGATAGATAAAATTCGTTAGATAAAATAAACAAGAGATAAACGTTAACAAGTTATAATTTTAGCAAGATTATTATGGTTTTACAAAACATGACGTAGTTGAGTGGTTTTTTACAAAGTAAAAAAATTAAAAACATACAATTTAATACTTAATAAAAAAAATTTAAACTTAGGTAGTACTCCTAAGTTAAAGTTGTGGCCGGTTCCCAACACCGTTTGAATAAAAATGATGGTCAGAAGTAGCTAAGAAACACCAGTTGACGAAAACAAAAGGCCATTGAAATCGGTTGATCCGTTTGAAACCAACATAGGCAGACCAACGTAGATCATCCATTTTTTGTCATAGATTGAAAATATAATACCTCATGAAACAGAACAAGACAAAATGAGTAACTAATAAATATTTTGAGTGAACAAAATACAGCTCAATTTATTTATTGCATTTGTTTGTCCTTGGTATATGGTCAGTAGCTAAGTGTAGGTCCACCCGGTCCACCGTAACCAAACAAATGTAATAAACACATTGAAATATATACCAATGTATACAGCACTAATGTGTAGTATGGTTTCATTTCATTTCAACTTTTAAAAGTCCAAAGCAAAATTAATCCATAATAAACCAAAAACTAAAAATGAGTCTCACTTAGTCAGTCTCGCCTCTGATTAAGGGTTAGTATGCTTGGTGTGTGTACGTGTTTGATGCTTATTAATAGGCATGCCATTTAATTGAAGACATAAGACATTTAATATAAATATATTTTTTGGATAATTTTTCTTGTATGTCGTTGATGTCTTTTGTATGAAGAATCGTAACCAGACACGATTTTTGTTTTGTAATTTTATTTTAATTTTTGCTGTTGTTAAGTAACTAAAAACGAATAAAATGTTAGTCACTGTATCGTAAGCAAACCTTGGCGTGCCAAGAACAACGCAGCTTAAAGTAGACACGATTAAATAAAAACTACAATTTTTCAAAGTTTTGTTTTCATTTTGATCGACTAGTAGCTATATCCATACAAAGGTTTCATAATGAGGGGCTGCAGTCGGCTGGCTACTTCGTATAATTTCGTAATCATTATTTTTTACTCGCCCTGTTCTATTTATGTCAGCATAATCTTGAGATCTAGATACTAGACCTTAACATAAAGTAAATTATTACTCGAAGTATAGTTCAGTAGACTGAAGGCTTACGAGGCTGTAGGTGCAAATAAAACCTGAAGTAAGACTTTTAAATAGGATACTTTACTTATATACGAGTAAATAGGACTTTTAGATAGTCATCATCATCATCATCATTTCAGCCATAAGACGTCTACTGCTGAATATAGGCATCCCCCAGTAACTTTTAGATTGGCCGGTTGAAAGTGGCCTGCATCCAGTGGCTTCCTGTAACCTTTACCAGGTCATCTGTCCACCTTGTGGGTGGACGTCCTACGCTACGCTTGTCAGTGTGTGGCTACAATTCTAGAAGTGTTCTGCCCCAGTGCCTGTCTGTTCTACGTGCAATGTGCCCCGCCTTTTGCCACTTCAGCTTGCAATTCGTTGTGCGTTTACGTTTTTTTAGATAGTACTTACTAATAGAAAACCAGAGAGTCTATAAAACTAGGTATACGCATTTATTTATTTAATATCCTTCACAAATCTCTCTATACTCTTAAAAAGTCTGAATCGACATTTAATTAAATAAGATATTTAATGAGAAAGAGTATACTATTAATCGTTGACTATTAAATTAGCGGGGTAATTGAATAACTCGTTCTAGGAAATAGTAAGTGAGCTCCTGAAACAAAACGGTTCAAAGTACAGCATCTTATGTAGCGTAGCTGCTACCCATAGTACGCAGCGCCAGCGATAATTTTCTTGCTTAATGATCTCGATATTCTTTGCTGTCTAGAATACATTTAATGCTCATTATAATCCAGAAAAGATGCTGTTTATGGCTCACAAAAAAAGAAACCAACAGGATGTTTTATCTGCATCTACGCCAGTTATTTAAGTTAAAGTATTTTATATACACCTACTGAATTATAGTAAACGAGCTGTTTCCTGCGGCTTCGCGTGTACTTTAGTCTGTCACAGAAATTCGTTAACTATCGTCTCTTACTAATGTCAGTGGGTTTTTCGGAATGAACAACAAAATATACCTACACCAAACCTTTATATTAAGGGTTGCTTTAATTGTGACTAAGGTTTTAGCATGACTTCAATGATGATGAAGTCCAAGGTGGTACGGTCTAAGTAAATACAGTCCCTATCTAACCCTCTTATTCGGAACAAAATTAAGCTTATTTATAGTAGAAATTAACAGGATGTTGGTACCCACTGGTGGTGTCAATACCATTCCTTTTTGGTAGGCATTTATGTCACAAATTATAGCTAGTGACTAAATTTTAACTCTCCTTAGCCATTTGGCTGGGTGAAGATTTTGCATTCATACTTTCATCCCCCATTTGACACTCTAAAGGGATGCAAGTTGGCAAATGTTAAAACACGTATTTATTAATTTTTGTTGGTGAGTATTTGTGCCAAGTTTCAGGTCCATAGATTACAAAAAAAAACGCATACAAACATCCGACTCAATTTCACCCCCTTAGGGATACATTTCCCCAAAAACTCTAAAAACAGTATTTTTTATTTACAAAGAGTAGCTTAAATACGAATTTATAACTGAATAACTTCAGAAATGACGAACTTTCATACAAATTGTAGAGGTTAAATTTCCAAAAATCCGTTCTTATTCCTCGTCTATGTTATTAAAGGAACCTCTGTGCATTGTTTCATCATTCTAGGTCCGAGGGTTTGGGCTGTGCGTTGATAAAGTTTAGGTTGGAAAAAATAATGGATAAGTTTCTTAATTAATTTGAATGTTATGTATCTAACTTATCTATTAGATTCCAACTTAGCCGCCAGTGGCTTATGCTCTAAGAGTACGAAATTATTATTATTATTTTAATTAAAATATGCGAGTTTTCGACTTAGTTTTGTGCTTTGGTACGTGAGAAATCTCTCAAATGTAAATAATTGAAAAAAAGTAGTATGCGCCAATTTCGTTATTTAAAGTTTGCTAAGATATTTAGATGGTTTAATCAAGACATTCCTGAGAATTTACTAGGTTTTGGAAGAAAAAAAACTAGATACCTAATTCCATACTAAAGATAGTAATTAAATTGTATAAACAGTTGTTTTTGAACTTGGGTGTACCGTTTTTTATCCTGATTGAATGATTAATTATGTTCTTCAATGCTCTGCCCATACGTGGCATTTGATATGTGTTCCTAATTCTTTACTCAAAGTTGAAAGTTGCAAGCGAACAAAATACAAAAATGCCGACGGAACTTTTGCGAAGAGAAAAAACGTTGAAGATCATCACAGAAGGGTTCGTCGATCTTAAGGAGCAAGGTGAGCAACAGGTTCGGCAGAGTTAACTCTTATTTAGCCCGAAGGAGAGCTCCCGGCGCCGGCCGCGCTGGCGACGGTCAAAGCCCTAACTATAAAACTAGATACTTACGAAATAATTACTTCAGAGCCGCCTCAGATGTATCTGGTTTGGAGGCACTTATGCCGGGTGCGAGACATTTACATCACCAATTATATTTTTCATAGTCACAAAACGCGGGAAAAATGTGTGGTATCCGCGCGTGCGAGAGGCACGGAGTCTAGGGACAAACTGAACACATTTCTGGGTGTCCGTGATGCGTGACGGGTGCACGTGCGCAATGCGCGGGCGCATCTCTGCAGACGCATCGACGCGAGCCTCCACTACGCGGATCGATTCCAATTTCGCTGGTTTGCGGGCTTGTTTTGATAAGCTTCTAAGTTGCGTCAGAGATGGTGTAATAGAATAGTGTAACGCGTTATTTCATGAATTAAACCAAACCATTACAGTTTCACATAGCTCTTATGTGATGTAACTCTCAAATGTGTTCATTATTGCTGGTTTGTCCTATTCATAGCGCACTTAATGAAAGTTGAGTTTCTCTATTCACTTTTTCGCCACTCATTTTCCAATTGAGGAAAATTGATATAATAACTTAATTACGATATTAATGTCAATTAGGAATGGTTATAAGCAAAACCTCCATAGCGGTTTAGGTGACTGTCCATAAAATCGTATGGACTACCGAATGAGCCTCTTAAGTAGTATTTCAGTGATAAAAATACACAAATCAACTGTGCAACTCGAGAATATTACAGATACTTTACTATTGTTATGTGTTGGGATTCGTGATAGAATGTAAGTAAACTGGCATAATATCTAATTATGCTATTTCTTTGACTGCAACTTCTAGAGAACACGGTTATAAATATTAAATACTACCTTATTTCAAAATATTTAACCGAAAAAGAACATTCTAAAATTTACTACTAGTTCGTGACTCAGAAAATAAAAACATGAAGGATTTGCGTGCCGGTAAAAAGTTAAAATTTTTGAATAAAGTGACGGCGAAGTCTTTTGCGGAAAAATATTTACGGAATCTCAATAATAATTACGTACTGCTACAAACGAGTAACAACACTGCATTTTGACACGACAGTGTGTGTGAGGTGTGACACACAAGGTGTTTCTCGTGCGGTACCCGCGCGTCCAGCGACTTTCCCGTTCCACTCCGCTGAGCTCATTGACGAGCGTTTTCTTTGATGGTCGTGTGGACGCACCGCGCCCGATTACTCTCATATGTAACCTCATTCATTCAAGCATGATAATCGATTTGTACTGGAAAATAGCATTTTCTATTGTAAACAAGCTCTTATAAAGCCCGAAAAAATACCTATCAAAGTTACACGACTTTGTCACGACCGGACGATCGTTAGTAGACTTTGAATTAAGTAGTAGGTACTAGTATGACTTCGAAGGCTAATAAAATAAACTATAGTACATGTATACAACCCACGTAATTGCTTTTTTTATCTTCTTTACACTGTCATGACTTAACAGCATAACATTAGTTCTGTTAGTCAGTAGCTCGGTACTCGCTGGTAGGTTTGATTGCACTGAAACTGTAAGTAGAGCAGAGACCAAAATAAAATGTAATTTCTTCGATTTTAGCAATCTCGTTGTGAGCGCGTATGATTTCTCAACATCATCTTATCTAATTAATCTTTTCTAACTATTTATTTATTAGACGTATGGATTGAATAATTGTTTCAATACAATTGTGAAAAGAAATAAACGTTATTATTATTTATTTTTTATATTATAATGAAAAATGAAACTCATGTATGAATTATTTTGCTTATAAATACATTTTGTGTGTGTGATCGACCTGTAATATAATTAGTCTTGCCATAAATACTGAAACAAAGTTTTTTTTTTTCTATTGCAAATAACATTTATTACTTTTATAGTGTGTTAGTTTAATAAATAAATATAAAATAATTTAAAATATAAAAAGCTTATTCGAAGTGGTTTCCATTGGCTGCAATACAGTCCTTTAAACGTTGAGGCCAGTTATCAATAGAAGCACGCACTCTTTCCATGGGAAAATTCTTCACTGCCAATCGTACGGATTGTTTTAGGGACTCCAAATTATCATGGCGTTTAGAGCAAGCCGTACTCTCTAAAACTGACCATAAATCATAATCCAGCGGATTAAGATCGGGACAAGACGACGGCCAGTCTTCAGCTCTGTTGAAGTCCGAAACGTTCGTTTCCAACCAAGACTGCGTAGACCGAGCTTTATGACCCGGCGCCAAGTCTTGCTGGAAGGACCATTCTTGGTTATTGAACATGGTGTCGTTAAGGGGCTTTACTACCTTCTCAAGAATGGTATCTTGATAGACTTGTGCCGATGTTTTGATGTGCAGCTCATTTCGTCTAGGCCATGTCAAGGGAAACCTATTCTGTCTATCCAGAGATTTACTCTTCAATGAAATAGAATTTGTGATAGAAAGTCATAATTTGTGGGACATGCGTTGAGGATTTATTAAAGAATATCTGTGGCCTAGCTGAAAACAGCTGTTTTCGTCTAGGCCACTCCGGATCTCTGGAAGTATTCTACATAGAGCCGATCTGATTACTGAAGTGTCAGCATTACAAATTCACGTTAGAATTTGTTATAAAAAAACAGTGTCTGTGGGCTTATGATGGCGAAGTTATTAAAGGTTAAGTTTCAGTCAGTTGTTTCTGGCTAGGCTACGCCGATCTCGGTAAGTACATGACCTAGCTAAGATCTGATAAATGTTAATTTAAGTACGAACAAAGCTAAGCAACCATATATAAATCAGAATTTATGGGCTGACCGTAGTTAGCAATGAGATGCTAAAGTGCAAACCTGTTTTTCCTATTTTTATTGTTATCCACACGATTTGAATGTGAATGTGATGAATGTGAATGAAGCCGGAATTTGTGGTGAAGCCGTGAAAGTTTCAGCAGTTGTGGCCTCATTTTGGTAAAGTCATTTAGAATTTAGAATTTGAGGTTATGTTAGGTTAGGTAATTTTCTTTTCTTAAATGTACCATTAAATCAGGCTCTAAATTGATCGCTAGTGTTTTAGGAATGGTCTAGGTGTTATTATTGCAAACAGGAGCCTTATTAGTTAAAGAAAGATTAACTACTTAATTATGGAGTAGTCCAAGAGATAGCAGTAATGTTGTACTTGTATAAAAATCTGAAAGTATAATACATCATTAAACATAATGTAATAATTTGATTTAAAATAATAATTTTTATTTATAATAGCAAAAACCATTGTTTTACTCTATAAAACAATATTTTGTACTATAAATAAAATTACTTCATTCAGAAATATTTAAATGTCAGTTGTTTGTACTTTAGCTCTAAGACTAATAAGCAAAGAAGACGTACAGTTACGTTAGTCATCTTATCATAGTGTGCCCGTAGGCCAAAACTAAATAGAAAGGGATCCTACAGGGAATATATAAATGAAAGATAAGACTGTTAATGTTAATTGCTGGTAATTATTACGAGAATTCCGAAAATGGTTACAGTTGTACATATGTAACAGTGCATTGTTAGGCAGCTTTTGTTGTATTTAACTGACCTTGGGATAATGTCTAACACCAGTCTATTTGGATCCCGTTTCAGTCTTGTGTTCCTATCGCTTGCTTTCATAAATAATTTAATATTACTTTTCACGAAACAGCTCATTTTAAAAATATACAGTGCTGGCAGCGGAAGCAAGTTTAAGTTTGCAAAAGCTAAAAAGCCTAGACGAAATAAGCTGCACTGTTTTGATACCTTTTTCACAAAAGTATGGCTCAGTCACTCCTTCATAGCAATACCCCTTCAAACTATCACTGAAGTCGCATAGGGCCCACGTTGCACTCTGTCGACTAATTGGGGAGCTTCCTTATAGCTTTGAGCATAAATACGGTCGTTTTCAACCAACTTCAAAAAAGGAGGAGGTTCTCAATTCGTCGGTTTTTTTAAAATGTATGTTCAGCGATCATTCGTTACTACGTTGACCTATTTTGATAATTCTTTTTTTGTTCGAAATATAATACTTACAGAATGGTCCCATATAAATTTGGTCAAAATCTGATGATGGGATCAGAAATTAATCAAACATTGATGAACTCCATACCACGCCAACTGATTTTTGTATCTATGTAACCCAATATCTTTGACAAATGTGAACCAATTTTGATCATTCGTTTTTTATTGAATAGCTTATCCTTCAAAAATACTATACTAAAAACTTGCGGAAAAAATTCCACTCTTAAGTGGAATAATAGAAAATGAAATCGGTGTTCAGCAGTTAAATTTTGTTTGCATCTGAGATTGCAGTTCTACTGTTATGATTAGGATTTATCACTAAAATTAGATGAAACAAGTAAATTTTATTTAAAAAAAAACCGACTTCAAAAAACTAAAAAGTTAAAAATAATCTTAACACGTAAGGTACCTAATCAGTTACTTTTGGAGACGGTGCCAGCCGATGGGAGATTCAATGTTTTCGTTTGCACCGTTTACCTTACGTGTTGAGATTATTTTTAGCTTTTTAGTTTTTTTGTCGGTTTTTTTTATTGTTAAAATGTTGCTCAATTGAAAAAAAAAACAACCATAAACAAAAAATTTCTGTGACCTCCCATTGCGCTTACCGCTTCAGTAGTTGTTTCGATTTTACTACTCTATTCTTTTTTAAATTATTAGTTAAGAAATGACCAGTACATCTCTTATAGGCTGCAAGTCCTAAGTCATCTTTTCAAATACGCGACATGGTTCTAGGTGCTATCTTCATCTCCCGAGATAAAATCTTTTGCTTTCGGACAGGATTTCTTCGAAATCTTTGCCTTACTGCTTTGGCCACCTTTTTCGTGGACGGCCAGATCTTTTTCTGTCACAAACAGAGGAGGTCTCATTGTACCTATTAATAGCCCGGTACACAAACATTTTACTAATACCGAGCGTATGGAGAGTTTGAACAATTGCATTTGGCTCCAATTTTATAAGTACCTACTTTGTGTAATGCAATCACAGCGATTCGGTTCTCTTTATCACCCCACTCCATTTTAATATCGCAAAATATTGTACAATGTATTGGCGCCAAAATGAGAAAACTCAATGAACAATCATATAAAAACACTCTTCGGCCCACTGCCAAACGACGAGAGCCTCTGCGAAATGACACTGTTTTATAGTCGAAATTGCAGACTTACACAAAGCTCTTTGCTTCAAAAATTATTGTGCGAACTACGAATAACTCTCTACTTAGGTTATTGTCTTCTGATGACTGACAACCTGGGTGTTCTTCGAAACACGAATTTTCAAAAAAAATCGAATCTATAGTAGCAAGTTTCTTTCTTGATAAGAGTGCTTTACCGCCGCAGACCACACATACCAAACATCCTGTAGGCTACACGAACGAAGTCGCGGGCACAGCTAGTAATAATATAAATAATAATCGAATTAAATTGACAGTCAAGCTAAACAACTGCTAAACGCACTATAGTGTAAAGTAAAAATCATATGGGTAACTTTAAAAAATAAAACTGGTTATTTTGTCATTGCTTTACTCTGTAACAAATAATTAGGAACCTATGCAAAAAACCACATGGAATAAAAGTAGAAAATAAATATTTTTACTTAGAAAGGGATAAGTAAAAGTTATTGTTATTATAAATAATCTTTATTTAAATATTCGCACATGAAACATTAGCACATCATATCGCATTTTGTAACCCGGTAGGTTGAAGAACTTTCACTGTAAGCACTTTACACTAGGTAATAGGTATGAATACTTATATTCTCGACACATAATCCATAAGAAACTGCATAGAAATTACTATGTTAAAAATGACTCGTCTTTTCACAATCATAACAGTAATTAGTCAATCTAGAAAAATACAAACTTTTTTTTACCTGTACGTTTTCGTAATCATTGCTTTTTTGCGTTTGTTAGTCGCATTAAAACAGAGTAAATAGGAAATAATATCAGTAAGTTAGGCTCGATAATCGTCTACGAGATCTGTCCCTCCACTTTACTAATCCACAGATATACGTCACATGTTTGATTTTGTCACAATTTAGCGCCGGCATAGGACAAAGATTTCGTGATTGATCTGTGCCATCTTACAGCAATCTTTAGGAAACATTGTAGTTTTTCATTTCATGTACATGCCTAATATAAACATATATTACAATAACTTCAAAGATACGTCTTTCTACAATGTGGTGCACAATCGGAATCGCTGGAGGCAGGTCGTACATGACCTCCTGCCCACCTAGCATGACCACCAAAACACGATATGATATAGTGATTTATCGACACCGTCAACTGTAATTTTTTTTAAATATATGATAGATATAGCCGCCATGTTGAATACCGAAACAGCGATCATAACATGTGACGTCACCGGCACGGCGATTCAGCATGGTGGCTATATCTATCATATTTTTACAGTTGGTGTCGATATATCGCTATATCATATCGTGTTTTGGTGGTCATGCTAGGGGGCTGGTGATCAAATTGCAGCAATTACCTCATTACTAAACATAACAATTACTTTAATGTAATATGACGACCTCAGAGAGATTACAATACATCGTTTCCCAGTAAGTAGGATGCGTGTAGAGAAACTAAAGAAGTCTTTGGACCGAGACTAGCAGCAGGTTAAATCTATGTAAATAAATGATCTAGGTAGTAAAACTATGGCTAAACTACAGTCTTATAGATACAAAAATCGTTTCGGATTTTTTAAACTTCATGCTATTGAAAAATATTAATTTTGTATAGTAGGGGAGGACGGGGCTGAAAGTTCCGATTTTTAAATAATTTGGAATTTCATGTTGAAAATGAAAGGTTACTTTTTTGATATTTGTAACTATTAAAAGATCATTATCGGCCTTTGTAGTAGTATAGTCATTTCTGCTAGTATCTCAGTAGTTTTTTTTTTACAGGCAATTCATCGCAAAATTTCGGAGGGGAACATTCAGCCCCACTTTGGGGCAAGTTGTTCCTTGTGTGGGGCAAATTGTTCCGCATGGAGAATAGAAATAAAATATAAGAATAAAATAGGTTTTTTTAAATTAAAACAATATTTTTTATAGATTCATGTATTGTGTGTTCATGCAATGCTATAAACTAAAAAAATCAACTGCAAAACAATATTGGTTACCTGCAGATAAACTTTTTGTGTATTCTCAAATTAAAATTGAGATCTATTAGCTTATGAATCTTACTAGAAGCTTAATTAAACTTTAGAATACAAAAAATGTAACTGAAAACCTTGACATAAACACTTTTTTATTTATTATTTTATAATTAGTATACATATTAAATAAATACTAAGAAATATCGTCATATCCATAACAGAACTTAAAAAAAAACAACAAAACATAACTGGTAACCTTCTGATAACCGTTTTTTTTACCAATTAAACCATAATAGAGATTCATCAAGTTAAAAATCTTTCGAATGCATAATTTCACTTATAAAAACTAGTCACATAACATATTGGTAACCTCCAGACAAACGTTTCATTAATATGTATAAATGACAATTGAGATCACAACCCACAAATCTAATCAAATAACAAAACAAATCTGCTAACCTCCATATTATTTTTAATTTAGTAAAGTTACAATGGGAATAAATCATCAGTCTTGTTTTAATCAGTCAAAATTAACTTTGGATACTTTCATTCTTAAGCATCACTCATTAAATTTCTTCATCTGACTCACATAAATAACAGTATCGCCTTTATTTATACATTTAACATGTGTCCAATTTTTAAACATGCTACATTCTATCCACTGTTCTCTTGGAAGAGAATTTGAATACAAATCACAACAAATTATGCAATACCATTCCAGATCCATGTCACTATCACTCTCGTTTTCTTGTAATACTCTTCGTTTAGCTTGTTCTTGATCTTTTTCCTTTTCTTTCCCCTTGCCTTTACTTTTTCCTTTATTTTTGTTGTTTTTTCCCTTTCCCTTCTTTGCAATATCTTCATTCTTCTTTGACTGTTCTTCAGCTAATGCCGTTTTTTCTGGCGTGTCAGTTAGAACAGCCGTCATTCTTATGCGTCGTTTTGTAGCCATCTGCAACCTTGGTGGTGCTTTTGATAAAGGTTTTACAATTCAGGACTAAACCTAACTGAACCCAGCTGATCTTTACTAGCTTTCATTCATTTTCAATATTTTTTTCTTTCATATTTCAAATTTAGGTAAAATTGAAGGTCAACTGGGGTAAGTTGTTCCGGGGAACAACCAGCCCCTTTGGGCGGGAACTTTTAGCCCCAAATTACGGTTTTATATGAAAACTGTCCTGTTACCAAATCAATGAAATCAATTTAAAAAACACTCATACAATAAGGTACCTAACTAATACCACTACAAATTAGGAAAGTTACTCATTAATCGGTCAATAATAAATAAAAATAGACCAAAAAGTTTGAACACAAAAAAATTTACTCAAGTGGTGCTTTAATAGCACGGTGCGCACAGCCACTCATCCACCGATGTCGGAGCAACAAAAATTGCCGACAGCGCGGCGCATCACCTGATGCTTAAACGACGCACTGCGCGTATATTGCTATCTCTTTTCTTTACAAAGTTATTACTGTCGGAACAACTTACCCCCGGAACTTCCAGCCCCGGCCTCCCCTACTTAACTACGAAAAATATAATCAACATATAAGTTCAGTTGCATTGAGTTTCCTATGTATCTAATGGTAGTGGAATAAGTGTAATCTGACGAGCGTGCGGCACAAGGAGGGATAATAGCGCATATTCTCTAAATTGCACGAGGGCGATTGGAGGACCTAACAAGAATCTTAACGGTAACTAAATTCGTAGACCTCAACACAAAGCGAACTACTTATCGGATCATGATCATCTAATGCAACAGTTATTTACATTATCTAACTACGATGTGGATAAATTATACAAATCTTTTTCAGCCTTTCTTTGGAAAACTACTGATATCGATCGACATTAAAAAAATCTTTACCATTCTTATTTGAAGTAATGAGATTTTTCTTTAATATAAATTGATTTTTACATCATCAACAATAATTGTAATCATTCTTACCTAACAAACCCAGTCTTATCCAAAACCTTGTAAAACCTTCCTACTCATAAGGCCTTTACAATAAGGCTCTGCCCTTCCTCAAGGATTAAATCTCACGTCATTTCTATTAGTTACTTTAAAAATATAAATAAGTAAATTATGTATTATTAAATGACACATTGAAAAACAGACTTGCTTTTGTTTGTGCTGTAGGTAAAGAAAACGATCGTTTTGTGGATACGCGGAATTTATATCCAAAAGTTGTGCCAAGGGCCCAAAGGCCACTTAAAAATAGCGTCTTCTAAACTGATTGCGAAGCTTTATCTAATTGGCCGTACGCAAGTATACTATAATTTTCTGAGACCTTAAGTATCGGAATACTGAAGTATCTTAGAATGAACTTATCCCAAGTTAGCCTTCGCAACGGACAAATTAAAAACCAGTTTGATGACTGCTGGACGCACGACAGGCGTGCGAATCAAACAGGCCGAATCCTGGAGACGTATTTTTGAAGCATTAAAAATGAATTTCGAATTCGAACACGAAAACAATTCGTGTATAAAATTCATTTCTATTGCTCACGATTTTACGCATTTTTGAATCACTCGTAACTATTTTCATTTTTCGCAGAGAATATTATGAAACGGAATGCAAACTCATTGATTTTAAAAACCGGTAGTGAATCGCTTAAAACGGGACGTAAATAAAAAGTTATTATGTCAAATCTCTGACAACCATATGTTTACTTGTCAATGTCATTCTTCCTTACTTTCTACTAGTAGAAATCAAAAAACGAGTGGGTAGGACCACTATGACCGAATTCACGGAATTAATTTTCAAAAATAGTGATTTTAGGAATTCGTATACGAATCTTGCGATTTCGTATTCGGATTGGAATTCGCATGATTCAAAAATACGTCTCCTGAGTGTTTCTGAGATTTATTTGGGGCATCTCTGCCTGACCTTCAAGGCTTTGTGTTATTCTATTACAACCCGATATTTAAGACCACCCGAAATTATGCCTTGATGTTAGTTGAAGTATTTAGTTCAAAAGTTGCCTTAAAATTTAGGTCACGGCCTATTTTGTCTGCTGCCATTTTTTCAGACAAATAGTTTTGTTACGCCTTTTTTTAAATTTTCATTAGAGTCACCAGCTGGACCCTTAACCCAAATGGCATATTAGACAAAATTATAATATTTCGTTTTTATGCCAGCGTTTCTAACATCTTGTGCAACTTGACCCTAGGCAGATTCGAGTATTTGTCAGCACCTGGTGGGCTATATCTTGGGTCGCTGGCGGTCCTCGTCGTCGCTGTGTTCCTCCTGCAGCAGCAGGCTGTCGGGCGGGCCGCGCGGGCAGGGCCGCGGCGTGTGCGTGCGCCGCAGCCCGCCGCGACTGAACAGTCGCGTAAGCTGCGCGAATTTCTTTCGAGACACTGTAAGTAATAAACATATTTTTTTATTGTTTTTTACGTAAATGGACTTATAATAAAACTGTAACAGGTCCATCCTGTACAGTGTAGATATTTTTTAATTTTTTTGGAGGGCACACTATTATCGGTACTGTATTTTTTTCTCATTTTTGTCTGTCTGTCTGTATCTTGGGCGCATCACTTTAAATAAAACTTGGCAAGATTTAAGTTCATACTACGATTGTCTTACGACACTGGATATTTTTTATCCTGAAATTCAGCCCGGTATAAGAAAGTCAAAGTACATACTTTAATAGTTGTAATTCATTACCGCGTAGTCCAATTTTATTAATATTTTTTGGTTAAAAATGCGGTGCTTTAAAGATTGCCCCATCGATTTATATTTTAAGGTTTTGTAGTTCAGAAATTACATATATCACAAGCCAAAGAAGTTAGAAATAGCCAAACGATATTTTTCTAATACGAAATGTTGTAATATACAACTCTCTACCTCAGTTACTGTCTTCTGATAAAAAATACCTACAACCTGAGTTTTCAATAAAGTAAAAATCCGCTTTTTTATTAGAGTGTTTTACTGCAGACTACATCAATGCTTATTTATGATACCAAACGTACTGTAGTCCACGTAAAAGCACAGCTAAGTATTAAAATATAATTAAAAAACACTTGACGTGTATGCCTTATTTTTTAACAAACTTCAAAAAAAGGAGGAGGTTCTCAATTCGTTTTTTTTTTGATGTAACAAACCTCGGAACACCGCCAATAATGAACCGATTTGAAAAATTATTTTGTCAATTGAAAGGGTATACCTCCAGATAGGTCCCATTCTTTTCAAAATTCAATTCTGATGATAGGATCCATGAGGAATTGAGGGAACTCCTAAAATATTATAGGTATACATATAGCGATTTTAGTATATTTAACAACAAGTCAAGAATTTGCATTCAGAAAGTACCATTTGCTGAGGTGGAACTGATGAAGGAGATCATAGTTGGCCACAAAAGTCTTCCATGAGTAGCGATAAGATATTTTCATTAAGACAGTTAAGCCTTGCCATAGTCAACAAATAAAATTTTAATAAATAATTCTGGTGAGAATGATCCACCACCATCAAACTGATCTGATGAAGAAGGCGGAAGGTAAGCACCGGAACTCAGTGATAAAACAATATATCATAGCCGTGTTTGGACTTATTAAAACCGTCATGAGAAGCAATTTAGCTATAATTACATCACAGATCGCCAATTAGAATGTAAAAAACACTAAAAAAACAGACAAATGAAAAAATTTTTTTATAAAAAGAAATAACCGACTTTAAAAACACTATAAACCAAACTCCAAAAATAACTGTTTGGTATGATTGTTTAAAAGTTATTTTTAGCTTTTTAGTGTTTTTGAAGTCGGTTATTCTTTTTTATTAAAATTTGTTTTTTACTTTCAACCGACTTAAAAGAAGTTCTCAATTCGACTGTATGTTTTTTTTTTGTATGTATGTTACGCGATTACTCCGCCAATTATGAATCGAATTTGATGATTCTTTTTTTGTTTGGTAGATCATACTTTAGTCCATCCCATTTAAGCGCTTATTGAGAAAATCAACAAATAACAAAATATATATCGTTTTGCTTCGTGCTTCTTGTATCTATGTTAATTGTTACCCAATATCTTCGACAAATGTTTTTTTGCACTCTTAAGATTTGTTTTGATTAGGATTTATCACTAAAAATAGATGACATAAGTAGATTTTATAAAAAAACGACTTTAAAACACTTAAAAGCCAAAAATAATATTAACACTTATGTACCTAACTAGTTACTTTTGGAGTCGGTGCCAGCTGATCACAATTTGAATGTTTTCGTTGCACCAACTCCAAAAGTAACTGATTAGGTACTGGGTTAATATTATTTTTAGCTTAGTAGTGTTTTGAAGTGATGTTTTTTTATTGTTCTATGTCTGTCTGTCTGTGTACCTAATGATAAAATTAAATACTTCTCTTTAAATCGGTGTTTTGCTTTTCTATCTAGTGATCTACTATCGATATATCCATTGATTTCTTTCGTGCTTAATAAAGTTGTACCTATCTTTATTTATCTTTTATCGTATAACGTAGGTGCTTGGTTTAGGTAGAGATAAATCTTTATTTACCTACTGAAACATTAACGACATTATTGAAAGGTAAGTATACAATTACATACTGACGTCCGTAATGTTACAAAACGTTAAACATACTTTTGCCCATATTCTTGAGCCGCTCCTTAAATGCGGCTTCATCATCTTGGCTCTTGCCCTTTTGCCCTTGCTCGCTATCGAGCGCTGCCATGAACTCCTGGTTCCACCTCAGTTCTGCCATAAATTCCTCGTTCTGCAGGAAGGTGGCGATGCGATCGTCATCCATCTCTAGGCTCAGGTCTATCCTGGCATCCGTGCAAGGCGGGATGCGTAGAAACATCGGCGGTAGAGGTCCAAGCATCCTAGGCACCCATTTACGCCGCACTGCCAGAGGTACCGCTTCGTCATCAATATCTCTGTAATTATTGGAATATCTATTTATCGCTACTGATATTATTAGGTACATTTGAAAAAATTCAACCACCTCCAGTGGATATTGAGCCCACGTTTTTATTAAATTCATCAACGATATTAGTATTTTTTTAGACAAAATCGCGAGAATCGTATTTATGCTTAAGTAATGGTATACGATTCTTGGGATCTTGTGTGTGAATAGAATTCTAATGCTTCCAAAATGCGTCTTCTGAACTCATAATATATAGCGGTTAATAAACATGACAGAGTTCAGCTATTAATGATAATGAAGTGTTAAGAGCGCGGTCCTTGGCCACTAATCGCTATATATATTCATCATTTAAAACAAGAAGTTAAAAAAAAATGCATTTCTATTTACTATCAGATAAGAATTTAAGCCTGTAAGACCTTGCTTTTGAAAAAACTCTTAATGTAACGGTTTAAAGTTTTATATTTTTTGGCGTCTTGCTTTTTGCACCTTACCTACTTAGATGCATCTACAGAGGTGACTTCAGTCTTGCGTTGCCAAACTATATTTGAACACAATGATAGAATGCATACAATGGCGCTGTGGAGTTTTATTGTATTCGGTATAAATACATATAGGTTTATTCATATCATCATGATACATATACCTGTATATATACATGTGCTTAGTATAAATGATGCAATACATATTTGCTTGTCATGTCTTACCTGTTGCTTCATTTCGGCAGATATGGGGTGAATTATCTTATTAACAGAAGTTTAATGTAATTAATAGCACACCGTGATATTTCTTTCCTAACTAAAACATAAATGAGAACGGGACCGAAGAAGATGTATGATTTAGAATCGGTTAACACGCAAAACACGCATATAGTGAGTAGGCTATCAGTTGTTATAACTCGTTGGTAATGGATGCAAATACTTACAAGTTCATTTTCACAATTATAAACGCTAAAAAATAACACGGACAGAAAATCTAGATACGTATTATTATGGTATTCAGTTCGCGACTTACACGAGCGCAGTAGTGTCATTGTCGTCTCCGTTTTCAGCGGGTTTGGTTCCAGTCCGGCGGTCCTTGCGGCGCGGCGTGCTGCTCTCCACGCGCTCCATCTCGAGCCGCAACCGCTCGTTCTGGTTGTCGGTGCTCATGGCGAGCAGCTGGTCGATGGTTGCGTCCACCGCTCCCTGGTTTGCGCGGAGCACCGCCTCAATAACGTCGTCGTCCATATCCGGAAACATCGTTTTGAAATCGGTCATCGCCTGCGTGAATTCGAGCTGCATCGTGGACGCCATCGCGCCGCCGGTGCCACCGCACGCGATACGCTAGAGCCGTCACGAGCGCGCGGAGCTGGCCAGCGACACAGCTGATGTGTGACGTAGAAGTGCCGCAGTGCTAAAGTGGACCGCCGCCGGGTGGGCATCGGCCATCCTGCGGCGCCCCGCTCGCCGTCGGCCGTCGCGGCGGCGCTTCGCTGCGGATTAGCGGCTCGCCAGAGACACTTGCAAACGTCGCCCTGCACCGAGCGATACCATGATGTGCAATTTTCACTTTCCTTGTTTTCAGGTGTTCGAAGCGCATGCGCGAGGTGCGGTGGGTAGGGGAGTGTGTCGATATAAATAGAGAATGCACGTTGCGGCGCGCGGCTCGTCCCGACGGCGGCCGCCCGCGACCCTCGCCGTGCACTGCAGGGCCGCGGCTCCAGCGCGCCTGCGCTGAAGGATTGTTTGTAAATCACGTACATTGCCGCGACGTTTGCAAACGCAACGCCGGAAACATGTGATGTCATTTAACTGCATCACTGATCTCTTTGAGCTCTACATAACTATTACAGCAAAGTAACTCACTATAAATTAAATATGTAGGATTTGATAGTTTGTATAGCTATACAATTCGGATTTAGTGTAATATTAGTGTTATTATTTACGTGCGCATGTGTCTTAGTTATCTTATCTGCGTCGATATAAAATCATGATGAACAACACCAAAATCTTTGCACCAAGCAGCACAATAATTCCATTTTAGTTGTTAATTACTTGCCTTTTAATTTGGGTAGCACTGTAAGATGCCTCTCCAACAAATAAAGCAATAATATTTTATTTAAAACATAACCCTTCTTTGGAAGTCGGGTAAAAAAAAGAAAACACAATGCACATTTTATGTATAGGACTCTTCAAAACGAATTAAATTTGGCCAAACAAGGTTTTATAGTAGCCATTGAAGATTTTCACTATCCACCTCCTAGTTCCCTCATCAGATCAGCTCGATGGTGTCAAATTATTCTATTGTATGTCAGTCGGATGTCGCATATTTACAAAATAACGAATTAATACGACGATTAAAAGTAGGTCACACTTGACATCTGTACGGGCCAACCGCACATTATTATGAATTTTGTGTCGACCTAGATTAATTTAGTTTAGTTTGCACTTTGTTATTGAGCAACTTGGTGGAAACAGTAAATCAGTGTACGATCAACACTCGTCGGGTTTGGTTATTTATCTCTCTCCGGAGTCCACCACCCTTCAGCATTAACTAGCATTTAAACTCAGCGTTAACTTAATGTATTGTCACTGACTGTACAACATCCAAGATTTGATTACATGTCTTACTGCCTCAGTTCTAAAGTCGTTACGATTAAAGACAATTATTGAAGGAACAAAAATAAATAAATAATAAAAAAAGATGTGGAAAGTGAAGGTATTATCCCATTTTCCGTATTTAGTTTTTTATTCTGGTTTGTATCATATATTTTTCAGGATCAGTTCTTTGTTTTTATTTAATTTTACACTAATATCAATAAAATTCGATACCTATACGCCATCTTGTATAAAATTTTAGAACAATTCTCACTTTGTTCCGGATGAGTCAGCCGCCGACCAGCTCACATCAGCTTGGATGAAGCAGTGTTTTTTTTGTAGATTACGAAGTTGGTACAATAGAAAAAGTTGTTGTATTTGTTGATGATGTTTTAAAAATAACCCTGTATATACTGTGTCCTTGGGCCATCTATAAATTTTACGTCACAATTTAAGTGGGGTTTAACGAAGTGTGACATGTGACAACTTTTAAAATCTATGAGTAAATATATGAGTACTTATCTATGTAATAAAACACAAAATAAAAATATTTCCAACTCTATCCACAGGTATACAAAAGAATAGGACACTCTTTAAAATTACATGATCAGCTGCTTTTACTATGGGCGCAACATTAATATTTTTTTCATCATTATCATCGAGGTAGCGCGATAGTTTGTATGAAGCATCTAATTTTTTTTTTCCGATTTCAATGTTGCTCCCATAAACAAAGTTGTTGTATATGAGCAGCTGATTACGTAGTTTTAAAGAAGTGTCCTATTCTTTTGTGCAGCCTGTATATTGTTTTGTTGGCGAGATTACACTCGCTCTATTATGTGTCACGCGCCGACCGTTTAGAGCCCTTGCACATCGCGCCTTGCCATGATTTCATTGGCGTAGCGTATTCAGTCTATAGAATAGAATAGAATAATTTATTTCGCTTGAAAGTGGTGGTATGTTAAATTGGTTTAAGATCACATATTTCACCATAGTATGGCATGCGAAATACAATTTTAACTTGAATTTAAATTAATGAATTAGTACTTAAAATGTCACTTAACATACAATCGGTCATAAATGCATAATAAATAGGTTACAACATCTTGGATTTAAAATATTCATCTACTGAGTAAAAACATTTTTCTATCAACCACCTTTTTAGCGTAACTTTAAATCTGTTTAGTGGGAGTATTTTCATGGTTTCTATGGTTTCTACTGTGACTTAACGTAACTAACTGTCATGACCTCAAAGTAAGGAATGCACGCACACCCTTGTGTAATGTATTTTTGCCAATGGCGTAACCCAGCACATTCAAACTCGGGCCAATTAAGAAAAGATCGTTTTTTAAATTGACCCGAACTGGGAATCGAATCCTGGACCCTTTGCGTTCAACGCGAATTACCGTGGCACTACACCAATTGGGTCGTCGTTTATTGACCTGCTACTAGTACTTGCAGGGCACTGGCCGCACCTCAACTATGAGGTAGTTTGGGCCATACTCCACATCGCGAGCCCAGTGCAGATTGGTGGAGGCGGAGACGTTAATAGACTTCACGACTAGCATCAAGCGATATTATCCGGGATCAACTTTTAACGTGCCATCCGATTCCGAAGCACGAAAATTTATTACATTGGCTCTGTCACTACATCACGAGGCATCACTAACTTTTGTGTTATTTTTGTGTATAAAGGGGCTGCCTGTACAAAATAAATCTAATAAAGAGATAAACAACATTATGCGATTGCGCGAATTCCATATTTATGCTGTACTTATGGTGGTTAAAGTAATGAAACGAGTTAAATAAAATACTATTCCGTTTTAGACAAACGATTTATTTGAATTTAGATATCTTACATAAAGTCAATAATTTTAAGTAGGTACTTGTTACACACTCGTTTATAAACAGTGCCCTTATTACATTTATCAGTAACTGTGTAAGTAACACTAATTTAGAATTTTGTTAACTAAAACTATTTAGATATCGCAGCTAGCTGATTGTATCAGCCAATTAATTAAATATCTAACATGTACATTAACTGCTGGCAATTAATCTAATGTCTAAAAGATTTCCAGCCAAATCATTTTTTAAATTAAATTAAATAGGGCAGGCTAAGAGAAATAAACAGGATGGTTTTCAATTTACCTTGTACTAAAATACAATACTATAATAAAGTAATAATCCCGCTCCAAATAAGTATTTAAACAAAATACATTTTCACATGGATGTTATATTTTGTACTTAAGTAGTTTCGACTCTAACCATTCTTTTAATTTGGTCGCTCTCTCATCACTAACGTTACACCATCTTATTCGTCACTAACAATTTGAAATTGTAGTCTACACTTCACAAAAAACAAGCAAAAATAAAAAAATATAATACAATTTATCAGCAGTTAATTTGCTATTTCAATCAGTTATGACGCGTTTATTGCACGCCGGCAGTTAATTAATAGTTTAGCAATTTAATTGAGTGGCTGATACAAAATCTTAGCTACGACATATCAAATCATTTATTTGCAGAACAAATGGTATAAAGTGGCAAAATAGTAAATTTATGTTTAAAATAACATTAGCAATTTGGTTGCGAATCAAGAGCTACCTACTCGCAGCAAAATTGTCGTTTCAGTTTCTCACAAATATTTTTTAACATTTTTAACATCTCTTCTGTATTTTGGCAAGAAATTTTACACTATTTTTAAGAATATTACTACTATACTTCATGGTAAGTATTAAATCGCGTATTTCCTTGAAAGTACGTAATCAGTTGCCGATATCTAAATAACATTTACTGTGGGTGCCACAGAAATCGTGAGAAAATGTTCCGCCTTTCCATACACAATTATCATCTACTTTAAAAAAAAAAAAAAATATTGGACAACATCACATACATTGCTCTGATCCTGTGGTAAGTAGCCAAAGCACTTGTGTTACAGAAATCTGAAACAACGACGGTACCACAACACCCAGACCCGAGACAATATTGAATAGTTATTTTTCTACATTGACCCGACCGGGATTCGAACCCGGAACCTCAGAGATAGCGACACCAAGTCCGGTATACTCGCCTCTCGGCTACGGAGGTCGTCGAAACTTTGACTATAATGTTTAGATAATTTGACATTGATCGCGATTTCGAAATTAAAAATTGTTGTAGGTATATCAGCAGCTGAGTATGTACATAGTTTGGTTGATTGCTAATTAAGAGTTCTGAATACATAACTAGATAATAATGACGCGATGCCGATATAATGCCAGCATAATCATTTAATTTTAATTTTTATCATTTAATTTCAACATGTAAGTTTACTATGTGTTAAACGTTTTAGGCCATTTTGAAACTACTTACGGATTCTTACCATGTTTATACGAGCAAAGCAGTGAATTCAAGCGACTTTCTAGACACTCAATTACCAGTCTACATCTAACGCTTACAATTTCCATTAGTTGTACACACATTAAATATCGTATATTATTTATATTTCCTGTACTTAAACAGGTATCTGATGGATGTTATTACTAAGTGAAAAGTTTAAAGGAAATCGATGCAGGTGCCACAAATCTTAGTTGCGGATTTTACAATACAATTTCTAAGTTATATTTTAGAGCACGACCTACTGAAGCTAATATAGTAGAACCGCCAAAAAGATTTATAGCCACTGAACATTACAACAATGGCACAATACACCATTGCTTACAACTTAGGTTTAATAGCTAGAAACACTTGTCAAGTTTCGACAAGTAACCTAACTTACAGGAAAAACAATCGTCCTGACAGCGACGAGACGATTCCCAACTGAGATTTTTTTTCATAATTATTTACCTATTTTTTAAATTTTGAAAGTTTTAACCGAGTGAGTGAGTGACTTCAAAAATTGCAATACGACATTTTTTTACGGCCTAATAATGCGTATAAACAAAGCAAAACAATAATAATATCTGCCTTCTGTTTACAATACGAACATCTTAGTAATATGCTTTGCCAATAGCGTCGAATGGACGGTGTGATGCCACACAAATTGACATCGATGCTCATTTTCATGTTTAAAACTCTCATAATTATCTCGTTTGAAAACGTGTACCAGCATTTTTAAAATAGTGAAGATACTTCCTCCAATTCATCGATGATAGATTAGACATTTATGTTGCAATAAGTCATTACTAGCCTAGAAATGAGAAAGGAATGTCGTTATTATGCCAAAGAAACTAAATTAAATGGTAAACATACTAAATCTAAATAATTTTAGAAAATATAAATTTGGTTTTACTTATATTTTGATAAATAGTAACAAAACAATTTGGCAATAAACCACCGATTTACATAAAAATAAGAATGTATTTAAGTTTACAGATTTAAGTGTAAATAGAAGAGGAATATAAAACTAGTGATTACCTAAGTATCATACGAAAATAAAATTTTCAAACACAACGCAATGGCACAACTGTTGTAATAGGTAAGGTTCATATACCGAGTCCGTGGGGCGTATTCCGGCGAGTGCCATTACCGTTCCATCACTACAACTAATGGACCGTTTGCACAGGGCCATTTGACGAGCCATTCCACTAAGCCGAGCCATTAAAACAATAAAATAATAACATTCCATTGTCTGGCATAGATTGTATTTATTTAGACAACGCGGCAACGTCAATAATAGCTTGGCTAAGAAATGGCGCGTCAAATGACGCCGTGTAAATGGTTCTTATATAGGTCAGGGGCGGATCCAGGGGCGTGTGAAAAATAGCTTGCAGTTTAATTATATCGTATTACTCTGTAGTATATTTTTTTATTTGCATAAATCGCTAAACTAATTTAATGATACCAAAAAAAAAAATCGTTTATGAACTGTCCAATTTAATTAAGGGTTATTTAAACCAAAACTTTGTCAGGTCTCTGGATCTACTCCTAACAAAGTTATACAGTATAATTAATGTTAAAGTATTGCTAAAAATATAGGCACAAGCAAGGGCCGTAAACCTATACTCAATCACACATTTACCTGCATCATTTATAATGGAAATCCAACAGGCAATACTTTAAAAAGGTTACATATTATAAAATGACACATTGAAAGAAATGTTACATCTAAACTAAAATGGTTGGATATTATTTTATAAATAAAATACAGGGTTTATCATGTTTTTAACTTCATTAGTGATAGTAATTTCAGAATGCAATAACAGTAAGAATCACGCGCAAACATACATACGCACATGATTTTTGCTGATTGCATTATAAAAAAAATAATCAAAAAGTGTGAGAAAAAAAAGTGTCTAAAAAAGCCAGAACGGTAGAATTTGTTGTATAAGATCTGAGAAAAGGAATACAGTAGGATACGAACCAGTTCGGCTGACGGACGCTGAGAGATCATGAATGTAATAGAGGCGTGATGTCGGCGAGAGGTTCAGACGCGGGCCTGCGAGCCGAGCTGCGGCAGCATCACCACGGTGTCGCTGGGCGCGCCCGGCCCGCCGGCCTGGGGCTGGGGCGGGGCTTGCGGCTGGGGCTGGGGCTGCGGCTGGGGCTGGGGCTGGGGCTGCAGCTGGGGGGGCTGGGGCTGGTCGGCGGGCGGCGTGTCGGGCTACAACAATACACATTAGCACTATTACTAACCTACGTCATTTTATTTTATAATCTTAGTGAAAAGAACAAAGATATAGCCGCGGAGAAGTGTCACATGACATGACAAACGCGGGTAGTGGACACATGGAGCACATAACCTATAGAGTAGAAATGACATTTGTTTTGTTAAACTAAAATTCCGCCAATTGTTTATCTGTGACTGTATTAGAAAGACTAGATTTTCAAGGAACTGCTACATTAATTTTCAAATAATAATTATGATTTTATCATTTTAAATAGTAATTGAAACATCTTGTGCTGTTAAGTTTTCATAAAATACGACATATTTTAAGTGTACTCGAAGGACGCGCTACTCGTGCCACCTAGAGGAGCAATCGAGATAGTCGAGCCTATCTCCGGCTAAATTGTCATGTACGAAAAGTGTGTCATCTTTCATTTAGGCGAATATAAAATTTAAAAAATGCGGTTCGTTCACTGTAGCATAAACGGTCCGTATATTTCTATAGAACATGTGTTCGATAAGTGTACTAGTGTGTAGCAATGGCCAAATGTATGTATGTATGTAATGTATGTGATACTCACGGAGATGACCGAGGGGTCCGCGGCGGCCATGAGCGTGGCGGCGCGGTAGGAGGGCGGCGGGGTCTGCTTGACGGCCTCCTCGTAGGCGGGCAGCAGGCTGGAGTAGGCGGGCGCGGGCGCGGGCGCGGCCGCGGGCGCGCCGTACGCGGCCGGCGGGGCCTCGTGCGAGATCACGAACGGCGTGAGGCTGTGCAGCGCGTGCGCGCGCATCGTCAGGTACTTGTAGCAACGCCAGACGATGTTGATGCAGTACGCCTGAGGGAGACACAAAACTCATTTCTTTAGAAATACCACATGAGTTAATCCCTACAGAGTCCGACCTCTCTATCATTATCATCATCATTTTAGCCATAGGACGTCCACTGCTGAACATAGGCCTCCCCGGTGACTTTCAGATTGGCAGGATGGAAGCGGTCTGCATCCAGCGGCTTCCTGCAACCTTTACCAGGTCGTCTGTTCACCTTGTGTTTCGGCAAGGTCTCTAACAAAGTGCAAAATTATACAGACAAACCTGTTCGACATATCTGATTTATATTGTATATATATTTCTTTCTCTTGTGTGTCGAATAAACGTTTCTTTCTTTCTTTCAAAATTTAAAAGAATGGAAGGAAAACTAACGTAAGGTCAGTACATAATGCCGTAAATCGTAAATCTCGGTGGACGGGTACATATAGCGTAGAACTGACGGTTGATGGGGCAGAAAGGTTCTAGACCGGAGGCCACTTGCGCAGCGTAGGACGTCCACCCACAAGGTAGACAGACGACCTGGTGAAGGTTGCAGGAATCCGCTGGATGCAGGCCGCTTCCAACTGGCCAGTCTGGAAGTAATTGGGAGAGGCCTATGTTCAGCAGTAGACGTCCTACCTATGGCTGAAATGTTGATTTGTATTTCAAAAGGTATGAGATTAAGTTTAAATTATTACTTAATTGCTTTAGCATCGCTAGAATAGTTTACAAATGACTAACCATAAATAATGTATTTTGTTATTTTTCTTCGAGTATTGGCTATTCCTTTTTAACATGTGATAACAGTCTGAATCTAATCTAGTTAGTAGTAGTTTGCTTGATATAATTGATCGGAAAAAATTCACGTGGAATGTCAAACGTTATTATTATTAAAATATATAATTTCCAATATTTAAATCGATTTCATATTAATAATAGAAATACTAAAATAGTAGAATCCTATATTTGTCAACAAAATCACACGAATAACTAAAATTACGACATATGCGGCGCAAACCAGTTTTTACCCCGTTACGCGTGAACCTACAGCGAGCCGATTTAAGCTTGGATTCTGTTGGGTTTAATCATGTGGAAAACCACGGAATCAAAAAATAATAATTACATCTCCATACAAACTAAAATCAGCTGGACGGAGGTTTAGTACCATCATCATTTTAGCCACTCTGATCCCACTGCAGGGTATAAGCCTTACCTTCCACAAATGTAGCAAGCTAAAGTGGCAGTAGGCAGGCTTCAACTGTCGCAGAACCGATGAAAAGTGGATTAAACGGGTTTACGAGTGGAGACCGCGCCTTGGCAAACGTAGTATAGGACGCCCCCCAGCTCGATGGACCGACGACCTCAGAAAGATTTGCTGGCAGTGGCTCGATGAAAAAAGCGGGAGATCGTGCTCTTTGGCGCTCTTTGTGGTGGGGGGCCTTACGTCCAGCAGAGGACTGCAATAGGCTGACATATTGATGATGATAACTCTGCAGTCATCAAGAATTAATTGACCCTGCGGTCTAAGCCTCCTCCTTAGAGCGCCATGCACTACGATCCTGTGCTAATCTAGTTCAGCCGATTCGAGCCGTTCTCTTGATATCATCCACCCATCTAGCATCCACTTGCTCATCTTGCTTTACCTAGCATCACCACGTCTATCCAAATGTCCCATTTTAGTGTCACCCATAGAAAAAGTAGTTGTATTTGAGCCGTAAAATAACCCTCTAGAAGGAAGTTGGCAAATAAATTAGGATCTTATAATTAGACTAGCGACCCGCCCCGGCTTTGCTCGGGTGCAATGCAGATACTTAATATACTACAGAAACGCGTGCGATCGCTGCTAATCATGTGTTTATTTACGACATCACATTTGAAACCTCTAAAATTATCAGTGTTTCTCTGCTATATTATGCATGTATTATACATATAAAATCACTTCCTCTTGAATCACTCATCTATTTAAAAAACCGCGTCAAAATCTGTTGCGTAGTTTTAAAGATCTAAGCATACATCGGGACAGACAGCGGAGAGCGACTTTGTTTTACAATGTGTAGTGATTATACCTTCAGCAGCACGGCGAACAGGAAGGCCGACACGACGACGAGCGCGAGCGCGGGCGCCGGCAGCAGCAGCAGCTGCGCGCGCCACGGCACGCGCCGCGTCTCCGCCACGAGCCGGTGCACCGAGCGCAGGTAGCACAGGTACCCGGTTGCCGTTACACTGCGTCAAACAAATCGAGGGGTTGACAATACAATCCCACTAACACTATGGGACTATAACCAAAATCATGTCAAATTCTCGATATTTTATCGCACAAGGTTTTGGGCATTTTTCTATGAAACTAATACTAAGGACGTAAGACCGACAAGTGACAATACACAACGTTAAATACTGGGTACACTACATAAATCCGAAAAACTTTATTCCGAATTTTACTATCACGAATTTCAAAATACCAAATCTTAAAATTCCGAACGGTTTAAAATTCTAAAAATGAAAATTCCTATTTATCATTATTCCGATTTTCAAAATTCCGAAATCTCAATTTTCCTAACGTTTATAATTCCGATTTTTGATAGATCGAACTATTTAATATAAAAACAATGCCAACATAAAATAATTGCAGCATGCAGGCAAGCATGCACCATGCAAGTAGGAATGCAGCATGCAAGCAGGCATGCAGCATGCAAGCAGGTATGCAGGCAGGTTAGGTGGTCACTGTTCTAACTTAACCTAACCTCGGATTCCCTCTAAAGTAAACATAAATCAACTTAGTTGATTATTCGTCCCATTTTCGGAATATTGATAATCGGAATACTGTTTTCGGGCTAATGACATTTCGGTGATTAAATTTTTCGTACTTGTGATAATCGGAAAAATACTTCGTATTATAATTAACAATTGGTAAAATAAGATTCGTGATTCTTAACAATTAGAATTTTATTTATTCGGAATTACGAAGTTCGGATTTAAGAAAATCGGAAAACTCAAATTCGGAATTAAGAATTTCGGTATTTTTTGGTGTTCCCGATTTTACTCGTCGAAGAAATGACCGTTTAATCCGAGAACCATCTCGCGATACAGGCACAACCTAGTGGGAGACCGCCGTTGTTAACCGTGTCTTACTACCTGAATGTATTGTAATCTGAATATTGTGAACCTATCTTTCTAATTCTCTAAACAAAATAGATACTATCTATCTAAAGCATAAAATTTTAAATTTTTATTGTTGACTACACAAAAGAAACAAATCACAGGAAAATAAATACATTAAGAATAAAAAAATAAATAATAATAAAATTGTGTATTTAGGCGGTTTTATCGCTAGAAGCTATCTTTTCCAGACAACCTTCAGGTATAGGACAGTTGAATTAATATGAGAGGGGGAGAGGCGGTGTGATCAGCTTTAATAAACATTTATATAACTTTACAAATATTGTCTAAAATTGGCAATTGTAATCATAGTTTTTGTGATTTTTCTGTGAAAATGATCTACTTTTTAGGATTCAGGTCAACCGAAATCCCAATAGGTTTTGATGAGTTTCAAAATTTTGTGACAAAAATGGTCATAACATTCGAGTGCGTAGTACATGGTTGTAATCTATCGGACCGTAGACAGTAGTGTAGTGTGATACTAATTTCGACAGAATACCTCCTAGAAACAGATATTAGAAATTTAAAACAAAATTACGAAAATTTCCTTGTGTTTTTGTTGGTTGGTATGTGCCAGAGCCGGATTTTTAAAATAAATAGGTATAAATAAAGCGTGTTTGTGATCGTTTCTTCGCTAAGGCAAGTTTACTAATCAAAAACCAATATTATGAATGCCAATTGACTTGGTTTCAAAAGACAATACACTGTCGTCTTTAAGTAAAATCACTAAGTTCAAGGCTCAGTTTGGTCGGATCAGCATTGGAAAATTTTGAAATAATGTAATGGTGGAGATTTTTTCCGACTGCTGTTATCGCTGTCGTCTGGCAAAACTTGTCGTCAAGCGGTCATGCTAGCATCCAGCAGAATTATAGAGACATATGTATAATTAATGCGGATCATTCAAGCCAACAGGGTTACATTGCAAAGGGGTGCCAAATCTTTAGGAGTGGCTTAGAATCAGGAACTTAATCGAACTATGCAAAAAACAAAATTTTCTTTTTCTAACATTAAATTATTACTATTAATATTTATCATATTCCATAATTAAAAATCGTACGCGTGGATAATTTAACTCATTCATGAGAAAATTGCACCGTATGTGCACTGCGTAAGGTCCTTGTTGGCTCGCCGTACCTACGCCTCTGATGTTGCGCGGGTTTCGTAGTCTCTCTATTGACTTTATTTTCTAATATTTTAAAGAAATTTTCTTTCGTAACATACGATTATTAAAAATAATAACGATTAAGACGCTTCTTTATAAAGATAGATAGGGAACAATATATTGTTTCCTAGATCTTATTTTTTAAATTTGGTACCCCTATGCAATGTAACCATAACTGGTGATTAGGCCTTTTTTTTTAAATAAAACACATGAAATATAATTGGGTGGTGGAATCTATATCATCGTCACCATCATTTCAGCCATAGGACATCCACTGCTGAACATAGGCCTCCCCCAGTGAAATCCAGATTGGCCGGTTGGTAGCGGCCCGCATCCAGCGGCGGAATCTATATTATGACCTTAAAAAACAAATTTTTGAAAATAATCATTTTAAATACTGGCCGCAACTACGCCAAAAGTGATTCACTCGGAATGTTTATTTTGGATCACATTTTCCAGCATTACGACCGGTATTTGCCTGATTACGTGAGTTATGTTGGTTTTCAAGTCCTGAATGGTAGCTGGCTTACGACAAAGATAAAATTTCGAAGGGGTTATGTAAAGGCAAAATATTTCGTCGTTAAGCCGGCTACGATTTAGGACTTGAAAGCCAACATAACTCGTGTAATTAAGTAGATAGCCTGAGTCGACACACAAAGAAGAAGCAGATACCGGCCGTAATGCTGTAGTATAATCCAAAATTAGACATTCCGAATGGACCACCTCCAGCAGTCCCGTCCAGCGAAGTCGCTGCCAGCATTTAAATATAATAATTTTAAAAATTAAATTAATGTCAAAGTATATTCTTTTAGATAGTAGGGGAGCCCACGATGCTAAATGGGGATTTACTTAAGCGTTGTGGAGACCTATCGAATGTTGAAGATTAGATGGTAGACAGAAAAAACGGTTAAATGATTTCACCGGTGGGGCAAGAAGCGTCTATAAGCTTCCAAAAATTTAAAAAGAAAACAGTCACATGTAAATACTCGAGCGCGTCAGATATTGATACTGTATATGCCCCTTGTGTCTCTTGATGACGGAGGTATGATATGATATGTATAATCTACCGGTTTGCATGGTGGGGTCGGCCGTACGGGCAGGTTGAAAATGGGGGAAAAACTCGAGCGCGTCAGATATTCAGAGGGGATGTTAAGTGAATCTAAACGAATCTCTCATTCAAAAGACTGGCGATTCGGATGTGACGCATGCTCGTGGCGGCTTTTTGAAAATGCAAAAACATCGCCATATTGAAATACTCGAGCGCGTCAGATTTTTATACAGATGGTTCAGCTTGATGTCCTGGTTGTGTTGATCCATATTCTGACAAATATTCGGAGGGATTTTCTTAATCAGACAGTTTGAACAAATTTTTTTTTCGTGATTTTTCAAAATCGTTAAGGTACTGACAGACATGCTCATAATAGAACATGCTTAAAGCATGCTTATTAGTGGCATGCTCATGTCACTGTTTACATTTGCTAGTAATAAGCATGCTCAAAGCAAACAACTGTTTACACGTGCCACTTAATCGCAAGCTATCGGACAAAATGGAAGCTATGCATAAAAGTATAATAAAATCAGTGGTTCTGTACAATAAAGTAAAAAAGTAAAGTATGCCTATATACGTCCCACTGCAGGGCACAGGCCTTACCACAACTATGTGGTGGTTTGGGTCGTAATCCGCCACGCGGGCCCAGTGCGGATTGGTGGAATGGTGTAAGGCCGCTTGGCAGTGACTAAACCTTACTGTCAGATGTTACTAAGCCGCCCGTAGGCCTCTGACTAGGCTTTACGACCAAGTATCAAGCTATATGAGCCAGGACCAAATTTTAACGTGCCTTCCGAAGCACGGAGATGCATATAATAAATGTCACTGTTTATGGTTGGAATGGTCACCCATCCAATTACAACCGCAGCGTAGGTAGCTTAACTTTAGTGATCACTACCAAAGAGCGCTGTTGCCAGTGAGCTACAAGCACCTCTAGAGTTACTAAGATATAAGATAAAAGAAGAGTTACTATAATAGTATCAGTTCAGTACAAACGTAAGAAAACAGTGTTATTGCTTGCAACGCAATTGATATATCTGAAGACGGTGGGTAGGAGGATCCGTTATCAGGTAGGTCTCACATGGCGGACAACTCAAAATAACAGTCCAGTTAATTATTACAGACGTCTATTTTCAATAGAGCAAACGAATTAACAGAAAATAACTAACGATTAAACGGATGGATTCGAATTACTTGGTCGAGAAACGCGGTAAGTACGTTAGAGCGACCTACTTACAAAGTAACAACTGTTCGGGTCGGCGCTCGGAAACAGAATTATGGCGGATATCTTAATAGATAATTCCAATAAACTACGGTACACCGTTATCAATTAACATTAAGGTCAAAAAATCTAATAAAATACTTAACGTGCTAGGTATCCGAGACTTCAAATGGTTTTCAAGTTTTTGCACCTAACCCAAAAATGAAACGTTGTCAATTGAAATAAGCATGCTTAAAAGCAAAGGTGTTCAGACGTGCTCAAAGCACGCCCCCCCTCTCCCCGCGCAACAGGTAGCTTGCTCAAAAATAAAACCACGGTTGTTTTAAGAGCATGCTCAAAATAAGCATGCTTATTACTAGCAAGGCGTGTTTAAACATACCACTAGGTAGCAATTGCTACCTAGTGGCATGTTTTTTGGCAACTTATGAGCATGTGTGTCAATACCATTAGATGTGATAAATAAAATTCACGAAAAATAGCATGAAAATAAAAATAAACTGACAATCTGATCAGGCTAAGTAAGGTCAGGATACACTCACTGTAAAAAATTCAGCTTAATTGCATCAGCAGTTCGTGAGGAAATTCGGCGAAAAATTTTGTTCACGTACCCACGGACATACAAACGTACATATTCGATTCATCCGTACATACATGGCCACCCTTTTAAAAATAGTGTAAAATGACTCAGGTGATCTTGAAACGTAAAAATATAATACAAACTTTATTTAGAAGTTAAAAATAACACGTTTAATGAAATTTTTAAAAAATATTTTTATTTTAGTTTTTTAAAATCTATTTATTTAAATTATAATACATATGAACACATTATTTAATTATCGCATGTCTGGCAACACTGGTCTGGGGACGGTGCAAGAGAATGGGAGATAGAAAAAGAGTAAATAAGACAGCGGCACAGAGTAGGTATTCCCATACATGCTTCGCTGCAGCTGCACGCGCAAAACGTTATTGACGATTTTTGTTACTTCGGCGTGTACAAATGGGCTTATGATTTCCGTTATCGTTGAGTTTTTTCCTTTAAAATAAAAATAAATCGACCGCGCTCGAACATGTCCAGACATCGATTTTTTTTGCAAGTTTGCGACCCTCCCACTCCCTTACGTCACGCTCAAATCGTCAGATTATTGAAATGTACACTTTTCAGCGTATAATTAACCCACCATACCTTAATCTGACGCGTTCGAGTATTTTCATGTATCGATTTTTTTTTACTATTCGGATCGGCTGTTCTACACGCGCGGTACTATACGGAGAGCTCAGATTTGGTAGAGGTGCTCAACCAGATGTCAGGTATCCCCCATATATTAATCTGCCGCGCTTGATTAAATCCAAAAATCCCCTTTTGGGCTCTCCGACTATTAGTCATAATAAAGAATTCGCCATTTAATTATATTTATGTATTTTATTTAGAATTAAAAACAGTCTAAATGAATCACCCGATACTTCGAATGCACTTTATAAATCATCATTACTATAGTTTTAGGAAAAATACCGACAGTATCGTAGCCGAGCGTCACGAACATGCCGATAATTTTAATCAGTGTATATTAATTAAACAATCTTTTTCCATAATGCACAGCACAAACATAACATGAATAATGAATATGTTCTGTTCAGAAACATAGAACGTGTCGTACAAAATACATATTGACAAATATTTGAGCAGGTGTTGTGGTAACAAAACATGAGACAGCAAGTAAAAATATACACGAATGAATTAACACGATTTTATTGTTATAACCTTACCTATCGCAAAAGGGTCCGGTATGTAGTTTCGAATGACGCTGTAGCGAATCACGCTGTGACGAAAAATTTTAAGCGTGGTGGTTTCGCTGGAGCGAAAACTCATTAAAGCGAAACCCACTCGGTCGAATGACACCGGAGCGACAAACATTATGGCGAAATATTATTGTTAATGTATACTACCTAGTTTGAAACTCAAACAGGGGAATAAAACACAGAAAATCCAAGTCTCATTTTTATCAACAAAAAATCAACAAAAAGCAAAAGGTTTGAGTACTATGTACAAAATTATCATCCGTTTTTAACTATTTTATTTACATAAAATTGAACGGATTTTGGGTAAAATTCTTCAGCCGCCACCAAAAAAAAGGACAAAATTACAAGAAAATGCTATAGCAGCGATTGTAAAAAACAAAAATAAAATAAGCACTATGGATTTTAATTTTTAATTTTTTATAATTTTGTACACTCAAAATATAACCTTTTGCTTTTGGTTGATTTTTTGTTAATAAAATGAGACTTAGATTTTCTGTGTTTTATTCCCCTGTTTGAGTTTCAAACTAGGTAGTATACATTAACAATAATATTTCGCCATAATGTTTGTCGCTCCGGTGTCATTCGACCGAGTGGGTTTTGCTTTAATGAGTTTTTTTTCGCTCCAGCGTACCACGCTTAAAAATGTTCACCACAGCGTGCGTCGCTACAGCGTCATTCGAAACTACATACCGGACCCATCGCAAAAATATACAGGGTGTAACGGACAGGTTACATCAAGCCCAAAGGGCGTGTACATACAGTGTCAATGGATTTTTCAGGGAGCAAAATCGAAATTGCGGGCAATTATCATCATCCTTGACGATTTATATATGGAACACATGTTTCTATTATTCGGGTCTCTGGTTTGTTATAATATAAGATATTATTTTTCCGGCATACCCTATAAAACTTGAATACTTTGTTAATTAGGTCAGAAACCGATTTGAAGTGTATTTCCTGAATAGTATTCAGTACATTATCAAAATATCAAATCCAGTCAAACGTCAATTTGCCGTCAATTTCATTTCCTAAGCGTCTAGTCAATCTTTTTTTGAGTCTTTCTCTTTTAAAAGATATAACGGCAATATTGTTTATATCAGTAATGCGACTTAAAGAAGCCGATCCAAGCAAATGAATGCTAAATATCCAACGCAGAGTCACCAAAATCGCACTATGCATCGATCCAGATTGAGTCGACAAGCCTATGCCAAAAGTAGCCACACTAGCTACTTTTATTCATGGGACAGTGTTAGTAACCCACCAGTGAAAATCTACCATGTAAATGACAAATCAATTATAGACTCCAACGATACTAGATTCAGCTTTTAACATAAAGTAGCCATGTTCTTATCTGTGCAATGAAGTATAAATAATAAATTCGTGATTTTGTTTTCGTAGACGAAGCTGGAATTGATAATTTTTTTTTCCTTATAGTTTCCTACAAATAATATTATACTTGGCTTGTCTGTCTGTTATGTTTTTACGGCACACCACTAAGCCGATTTTGATTATTTAGGTACGGAGCAAGCTTAAAATAGGTGACAAGTGTATCACACGTGGACGAAGCCGCTGCCACTGCTAGTAGTTTAATAATTTTAATCACGCTATTGAGTTTGCTAATTAGTAACGTCAATATCTAATTATAGTGGTAATAAAGTATGGGAGGTATTATTAATTGAAATAATGAAACAACATAATTAATTTAGTTGATAAAGCTATTTTCATTTCAATAATAAATAAAACTTTTTTTTTTTTATTGCTGCAACTTTTTGTTGCCTTGTCACTTTTTTTTTCACGAATACATGATTCTTTAGGTTCTAAACCTGTGTCAATAGTTCAAAGTTCAAATATACATACGATCTGAATCACGTAGATTAGTGGTCGAATTACCACTAATCTACGTCATCGTCTTAAACGCAAAGGGTTCGATTCCCGGTTCGGTTTAATAAATAAACGAACTTTGAAAAGAACGATAAATTAGCTAGGGTTGGGTGTGGTGGGCGATCACCCGGTAAAAGTTTATTGTCTGGTACCCAACGATATTAAATAATATCGTTGCTAGTACCTCGTAACACAAGGATGTTAATTTCTCACTTCTGTGACCGTGACAATTGGTGTGATCTGATGTCCGACGCATAGGTATTTGTATTTTTATTCATATTTATACTTGCGAAAATAGCCGTGCTTGTTTGTATTTCAGATTGTGACCATAAAAAATATTAAAATAATAATCAAGATCTTTGCAATGACACAACACTTTGGGGAGCAAATTTTCGGTTAGATTATTTGTAATAAAGTTTAAATAAAATAAAATAAAAAATATTGGACAGCATCACATACATTGCTCTGATTTTATGGTAAGTGGCTAAAGCACTTGTGTTGCAGAAATCAGAAACAACGATGGTACCACAACACCCAGATCCGAGACAATATAGAAAAGTATTTTTTCTAAATTGACTGACCGGAATCGAACCCCAGACCTCTGATATTGCGACACCAAGTCCAGTATGCTCGCATCTCTGCTACAGAGGTCAAATAAATAATAAACAACGTTACTAACATAAAATGTGTACTTACACAGTGATGGCAAAGTCAAATATCTGTAAGCAGAAGAACGGCAGCAGGTGAGCCGGCTTGCCGCGCGCCGCGCCGTATATCAGCATGAGGGTGATCGCCAGGGTGCACACTGTAACCAGTGCACCCACATCCACATCATCTACAGTTGGACACACTCACTCTATTAATTCTTAGACAAACCATTTTTTAAATTTATTTATAATATTGGACAACATCACATACATTCATATACATCTGACCTTAGCCCTATAGTAAGTAGCTAAAGCATTGTGTTACAGGAATTAGAAACAACGACGGTTCCATAAAGAAAAATATATATCAAAAATGGAGAATAAAGATATTTACATTTCAATTTTGTATTGAAACTAAGACATGACTTTATTGTTTAGCCTATCACTCTGTGACAAAGTTAATTTGATTGAAGGTTAAGGTGGACTATAAACATAGATCTATAGGTGAGAAAACCCACTAGCTGTATTGAGTATGTCTAAAGTAACAAATAAATATGGATGTCATGTCAGAGAAAGATTATTTGTATAAATATAAATGAATTTCATTTAATAAATTGCTGCAGTATGCTATAAAAGGATAATTAGGTTTTCCAGTATTGTAATGTCATGTATCGGGTAAATAAATTTGTAGGTAGTCATTAATAACATTATTACAACATAGAGGTAATAAAGCAAATTTTTTTTTGTTTTATGAATATTATATATATATTTCATATATTGGACAACATCTCAACAACAACATCATTAGACAACATCACATACATTGCCCTGATCCTGTGATAAGTAGCTTAAGCACTTGTATTACAGAAATCAGAAACAACGACGGTACCACAACACCCAGACCCGAGACAATATAGAAAAGTTATTTTTCTACATTGACCAACCGGGAATCGAACCCGGGACCTCAGAGATAGCGACATCAAGTCCGGTACGCTCGCCTCTCAGCTACGGAGGTCGAATTATATAAATTAAGAATGCAAAAATGAAATATTAACTAGGCTAATACTATCGCATTGGGGTTCTCCTGTAATGATAGTGTAAAGTGGTGTTGTTTAATAAATATATATATTTATATATATATATTGATAGTTTACGTTTAATATGAATTGTTAAAATAATTATTTAGTCAAATATGAAATTTTTATTTTACCCTCACATGTGGGATAATCTGATAAGATTTATGAAGTTTTTTTTCTATGGGAAATATTCCGGAAACATTGGTAACTAACTAGGAATTTTCCCCTAGGGAAAAAACTGGGAATGGGAATGTTCCTGAGGCACATTAGTAGTAGTGACAACTAGGGACTTCTCACAAAGCTGATTTCCAGCAATTTTTTAAGCTAAAATAAACTTTATTTTAAAAAGGAAATGCCCTAAAATTTTAATTAATTTAATTATTAAGGGCAAGAATCTTAAAATAAAGATTATCCATAAAAGAAATGCTCTTAATGGCTTGTATACTCAATTTCTTTCATTATTTATTGTAGCTTGACCTTGTAATCCAATACTTGCTTGCAAAGAAATTTGCTTATAATAAGAATAAAGATAATTACTTACGATAGATCAGGCTATGGTCTCTTTGTTGGTTTGAGTGTTGTGGGAAAGAACTCGGAGGAGGTTCAACATTGGACAGAGGAGTGGGCAGCACATTGTTTGGTCGCCCAACATCACTCCAGTCTGCAACTGGTGCCGAATCCCGCTCGAGCTCATCCAGTAGGCGAGGATCACGCACAATCGCAGCTAGAAAGCCTAGGGCTATCAGGTGTAACATCTAATAAAAAGAAAACAATTATTCACGCTTATCATATCATAGATTACTGGTTAAAAGACAACTGTTGTTTATACTTACCAGGTGCCATGTTCCAAGTAGAATGGTGCCCGTGCGCACATGAAGGCAGAAACAGCAGCGCCACTCACTGCTGCGCTCACTTCCCAATTTGGGTCGAAATCTCAACATTATTTACCTTAAAATTTTTAAATATGTAGTTGAAATAAAATAATATTAGAGTTTGTTAATATAAAGCAATATTTGTTAATTGAATAATTATTAAATTAGACTTTTACCAGGCAAATAACCAAAATTATTTATTAATTAAAACTTTACACCTAGAGGGTGTGTTTATAGACCGACCACCATGATTAGATTCATGGATTTTTATGGGTATGGCGTATTACTAGAATAGGGTCTAGGAAATAAAACATGTCATCATCGAAGGTTGCCATGCAAACTGTTAAAGAATATGTGAAGCTCGGAGTACTAATTAACGATCTCAGTATGGAATTGGAAACCTAATTACTAGTTTATTATTCTATGCGAGCTATGTGTACACGTACAACACCATGAACAACTTTTTATTAAAGTAATATTTTAACGTACCTTATGTTTTTAACGATTAGTGTAGAGTGAAAACGTCTACCATTAGATGAAAAATTCTTATAGCTTTATTTTACTTAGTTTTTTCAGTAAATGCGATTGCAAAATCGAAACTGTGTAATCTGTGATTGTCTGTGAACTTTGATTGAAATTTGAATCATTGACATAAAAACAAGGAATTTCATACAAGAAATTAATATAGACTGGCTATCCCGTTCCAATGACAGAAATTTTTTTATGCCCATATAAAGCGCCACGTTACACGTAGGTATTATAGCCCAGAACTAATTTTGTCGTTTCAACTATACATACCGATCCGAAATCCGATATTAAATATATATCGGATTTTGGTATAATAATATTGGATATTTGCATAATAAATTGCTGGTTACGGTCAATTATATACAAGGTAGTATACAAGAAAACTAAAACTAAACCTTACCAAATAAATATTTACAAAGTAAATTACAAATAAAAAATGGGTTCCAGATCGCCGTCCGAACACAGCGACATAGTCCCCAGAACGCTGGCTGTATTTTCAAGCTGTATAGCCAAACTGATACGTGGGCCTAGAAATGCACCAGTCTTCCGATCGCCGGTACAGTCAACCAGCCGCTTGGCTAACTGACTGTACAGCCGATGTGCGCTTATCTTCACGGCCCGATCGTCTTAAGCTGGTGACAAACTGCAACGGACGCGGCTCCGGACTCGTCTTGACATTGTGAGGTCAAGCGCTGCCATTGGTCTATCCTTCAGACAACTTCCGCCAGCCCAAGGATCGACCAATGGCAGCGTTTGACCTTACAATGGCAAGACGAGTCCGGAGCCGCGTCCGCCGCCATCTGTCACCTCACCGGTATTAACCCCAAAAAGTTCAAATATGTAGGTTCTACTAATATCTGCATACTTTGACGTTTCGATACAACATTAGATATATTAATGATCTAATTCATTGTGTATAATTTTATAACAGTTTAAGACATTTTTTTTCTAATAACAATAAACATATTGGGGGCGTGAAATCATAACTAGGCACAATTAAAGTTTTATCAATAATTTTAGAACAAACATTCGTTCATACACACATAAACGAGGTTTACGACTGGCTGCATTAATTAACTGTAAAATTTTAGGTTGTGGTTGTGGTTCAGAATCGAGTCCAAAACTAGTGATACACGGCGACGGACGCGTCTTGACACTGCTTTGACCCTGTATATTTAATCTTAAAGCTGGTGACAAACTGCAACGGACGCGGCTCCGGACTCGTCTTGACATTGTGAGGTCAAGCGCTGCCATTGGTCAATCCTTCAGACAACTTCCGCAAGCCCAAGGATCGACCAATGGCAGCGTTTGACCTTACAATGTCAAGACGAGTCCGGAGCCGCGTCCACCGCCATCTGTCATCGGTATAAGTTTTACCGTAACAGGAAATTTCGGGTATTCTATTGTAGGCAACCACCCACAGTCACACACTGTAACCTTAATAAATAATGAAGATCGATAAAATTACGAATCGACTTGCGGACATTACTAATTTAGTTAAAAGTTCTAATACTACGTCCTACAGGGTCAAAACGGCGAAAATCAAATAGGCACGAATTTCATTTTATAGCAGCCCGTCTTTATCTATTTCTATGTCTATGGCTTAATTTAAAAAAAAAACTTGACAATGTCAAAATGACAAAATGTCAGACTAGCAAAGCAAAATATCACAAATAGTCGATGAATGGTATTTGATTTTTACTACGTACTTTTTTTACCTATTAAAATAAGTAATCGAATTGTCTCTAATTTGCAGCTATCATGGATAAGATTCCAGATCAAATCGGTTATTTGGTGTTAACTGAAGACGGTGCCGTTCTTGAATCTGGCGGAGAGCTAGAGAATGACGAGCGTGTCGCAACTATTATAACTGATCTCATCACTTTATCTAACAAGTGAGTTATAACAATGGTAGCGCAGGTTAAAAGAACAATACTCGATTTGTGATTGATTCTATTAGAACAAATTCACCATTAAATGTACGTAATAAATTTACATATTTTCACTTTCCAGGGTAGATCCTGCTGCTTTTGCACCAAATGAGCAATTCAAGAAAATATCAATAACATATGACGATCACTGGTTTGTGATTTGCCTATCCAACAAGAAGATTTATGTGGTAAAGAAAACTATACCAATATCTACAGCCGAAGGAAACACTGTAAATGTTTGATAGATAAAAAGGCAATAACATGGGGCGAAATTTACTAATGAGTAGCCTGGAAAATGCTTCATTCAACATTGTATTCCAAATTCTATTCCGCTGTGTTACCTTTATTATAAATGCATGGGTAATAAGAAATGTTGGCCATGAAGTACTTGGTATAATGAATGTTAGGTTATTGCTATTGGAAAGTACTATTCTATTTTTAAGTAGGGAACCCTTTAACCGAGCTTGTTTAGGACAAAAAGATGACTTTAGTTGGAGTCATATCATTAATCAAATTTGGCTTTCAGTACCCATCAGCTGTTTATTGTCCATAGTGTTTGTTTATATTTGGTTGCATATACTTCCTTTAGGCAATCCTGAATATGCTTTTCAATATACATTTGGTTGCTGGAGTGTGGCCCTTTCTTGTGTTTTAGAGCTATGTGCAGCAAACATGGCCTTAGCAGCGCAGTTATTTTGTTTTGTCAAGTTAAAAGTTGCTTTGGATACTGTGCACATATTTGTAAGGACTACATTATTTCTAACAATTATAATTTATGACAAGTCTTTAGCTCTTATTGCCTTTTCAGTAGCACAAGTGGGTAGTATTGGAGCAATAGTTATAACATACTATATTTTCTTTTATTGGTACATCAAAAATAAGCCTCTATATGCCAAAGGTGCACTTAAATGCAAGTTTGTGCCTGATACTGTTTTGCATCGACTGTATGATAATATGGAAGACTTTCAGTTTACATCCTTAAAAGATTTCTTGCCTAAATATTTAGGCACAATGAATTCCACATTTAATAAGAAATTGAGTACCCTTACCATCAGCTTTGCAAAACAAGGTGTTGTAAAACAGCTATTGACAGAAGGTGAGAAGTATGTGATGTCAGTTAGTCCAGTAATGAGTTTTAGTGAACAGGCTACCTATGATGTAGTAAATAACTTGGGTAGTCTGGCTGCTCGGTTTATATTCAGACCTATTGAAGATAGTAGCTATTTCTACTTTACACAAATGGTGAGCAGAGAGTTACCACTTCATAAGCAGGATAAGTACAAAATCCAAGAGTCATGCACTGTGTTATCCCAAGTTTGTAAGACAGTAACTTCTATTGGTTTAATAGTTTTAATATTTGGGCAAAGTTATTCAAGAACCTTGTTGATGTTATATGGGGGAGAAGCTTTTGTAGCCAGTGGACTACCAGTTCAACTACTCCGCAGTCATTGCTTGGCAATAGTTTTGCTAGCCATAAACGGAGTGACTGAATGTTACACATTTGCAACAATGACCAGTGCCCAGTTGAACAGTTATAATTATTTAATGGTATTTTTTTCTGTTAGTTTCCTATTTTTATCGTATGCTTTGACTTATGTTTTTGGACCTGTAGGATTTATCATATCCAATTGTATAAATATGTTTGCGCGAATAATGCATAGTATTCATTTTATAAATAATAAATACAAAGATACAGACTATAAACCATTAGCAGGGCTTTATGTTGGTAAAATTTTCTTGTTAATCCTATTTGTAGCAGGATGTATCTGTAAACTGTCTGAAAACAAGTTGTCCCATCATTCCGTCATCACTCACATATTTATTGGAGCAGTATGCTTGGCTTTTGTTCTTCTTGCGTGGACTTACGAAAATAAGGAACTTTGTATTCAAATGTATAAAAAACTTTTCAAAAAGGGTGATATTAAGAAGCATTCACAAGATTAGCATTCGGTTATTATCAAACTAATGTAAGATTATAAGTACTGTATTTAAATGTAAGTAAATAATGTTTTATACTATGTAAATTATGATATATATGAGTGTTAAAAAATACAAGGTTATGTTTCACCATCCATTTGTTTTATTTAACTACCTGCATAGGTACATAATTTACAATATTATCTTAGCAACAAAATAATTTACATTTATAAAAAATATATTAAATTTTTACATAGGGTAAAAGAAGATACCTTTCATTTGTGCCTCACATATACGTTTCACCTCATCTGTAAAAAAATATATTTTAGGTTTTATTTTCTGGCTTAAAGGCTTTCACTACTAGACCTACCACTGCTTAAAGGCCTCCGTTGCGTGATGCGGAATGTCGCGCCTGATGACCGTTGCGGGCCTTGTTACGACGATTCCCAACGTAACGGTGTTTTTGTTTTTCCAGAAACAGATACGTACGCAGGCTGTCCGCGCGCGCTACCCGCTTTACGTAGCGGACGCCCTACGTGTAATGCTTAGAATGTAAAATATTTCTAAAAGAAGTATTGATTACCTGAAATTTCTTTCAAATTGGCGTTCTTTTCTTGTATTACCACATAGAATTCCCTTTCGTTAGATGATTTGCCTGTGATCCAGTACTCATCAGGAGTTTTAATTATAACTTCACCATAGTTGCCTAGGCTGGAATCAATAGCATGACATTTAAATATAAACTGACATAAAAAAATTAAAAAAACTATCTTTCACAATCTAAGTCTTAACTATACATACATAGGTACTTGGAAAAATATGTGCTATACAATGTGTTAATTTTACACTTGATCAAACGAAATGTGCGGATACTAGATAAAAAATTATCGTTAAAAAATCGAAAAAAAATTTTTTTATGTAAACTATTTAAAAAATAAAGGCATTTTAATTTTTGTTTTTGGTAAAATTCCCATCTTTCGGTATTAAAATATTTTCCCTTTAAGTAAACGGTGTAATTTTTTCAAAGTAGTTTTATTTGAAAGCTAGAAAGATTAGCTAGCAATAAAAATTAAAAAAGACCTACGATTCACAGTAGAAAATTTGTTAAAAAAATAATAAGATAATTTTTTTGTTAAAAAAATGCTTTTTTTTATTTTTGGTCTGTAACTTCAAAACTAGCACATTAAGGTAACTTTTTTAGCATGTTTTATTAAACTGCATGATTTAATCTACAAGTTCTCCAAAATAACATGGGTTCTATCTCTTTTAGTTTTTTAAAAGTCTCCTCCTCCAACTCCTCTCTCGTTGTGGTCGGAGGGCACATATCATGACTGTAAAAAGCGCTCATGCACAGTGCCCGTTTAATAACAATATAAATTCTGATGTGTGTCTGAGGGAGTGTGCATGAACGCGATAAATCAACACGTTATAGCTATAAACTAAGGACAAACATGTGTGTGTGTGTGTGTGTGTGTGTGTGTGTGTGTGTGTGTGTGTGTGTGTGTGTGTGTGTGTGTGTGTGTGTGTGTGTGTGTGTGTGTGTGTTGGGGTTAATAAATTATTACCCATACAAAATGCCACACCTTTTTTTATCGGAATGAATTCCTGCTATTATACTCAGCACTTCAGGTTTGATTGTTGTCGATGGGATTAACTTATTTAAGGGAGGCTGAAAAATAAAAGATGATTTTGAGTCCAATACCAGCTCCCTTTAAAAGGCACACTTTTCATTTGTTTTAGAATAACGTTCAAAGTATGGTGGCTACTTAACACCACTATAAAAAGGATAGAAGTGACTAGATAGAGGGCATAGGTGTGAGTTTTATAAATAATCTTATCGCATAAATCGATCGAAAAGTAAGCGTAACTTTAAAAGCATGCACAATTTTTTTCCATACAAATCTATGTTTACTTTCTCAACAATAGCTAGTGAGTAAGACTCACACTAGGCCCTCTGATGGCTGTCCATTCGTGTTGGCCTTGTTTGACCTTTCTTACGCCTATCATGCTTTAAACCCCGCCTACTAACCAATCACAATAAAACCAACAGAAATTAATAATAATAGAATTATAGACTACTTCGGTATTATGTGGGCGGGGTTTACGTCTAAATGCGATCAGATTGAGGCGATGCCACCTTGGAAGGTCACACAAGATCAACTGGCTCCACAAAGATTTAATATAACTTTATAAAAACTTACAGATGTTTTAAATGCCAGATTAAGTCTGTTGAAGTATACAAATTTATGATCTGTATTAGCAAGCTGGGCAGTCTGCAGGGCATGAATAGCACATTGCTCACTGATTGTGGATGCTATTGTTGACAGCTGGGGCCCGATAAATGCATCTAACGATCGGAAAGTCTCTATTTCTAAATGTGTATTTACTGTAAACAAAGAATAAAAAAAAGATAAATCCATGAACATTAAAAAAGGAAGCTATGTTATTTTATATTATACAAGTAAGTGCATGATGAAATTCAAGTCCTTTTATTGCAAATGCAAATTAATGGTTATGGTATAATACATGGAAGCCAGTCTCCACTTCTGATATCGCATTCCTCCTCTTCGTTTCTTGTTCCGGATTGAGCTCACATCGATTTTTGCTAACTGAAACTCGAGTGGTGTAGGCGAATATAAACTCGGAAAACACTAATTCATTTTGGTTAATTTCGGAATGGTATCTATACAAGAAGGGAAGTCTAGCAATGTCAAGAGGAGTCTGTCCTCCGTTTAGGAAGCGCTTGACTGAGATCTTAAAATATATGTTGGAGCTTAAGTACTATGTGTGCGTGTGATCATCACGCACACATAGTACCCAATGCTCAATCATAAATAGGTACATTTAATATTAATAATCATATTCTAACTACCAAGAGGTCAAATATTTTAGCAATAAGTTTTAAAAACATACCATCAATAGTGAAACAGACTGTTGCACTGAGAGTTCTGTAAATTATCAAATAGTATTGTTTATTTTCTGTTTCATCTTCTCTGAGTAGATGCACTTTAACAAGTTTTCTTAAATCATCCTGTGTGCGAATTCCCTCAGGAGGACTGATAAACCGGCCATGTCTTTGGGCTGCTGCTATAGCTCCCCCTTGAATCTCTTTCTCAACTTGTTTTGGTAGTAATGTTTGAACCAAATATTGATATAGAGTGAGCATATCACTGGATGAGAGACCATTCCTAAATAAGAGAAAATTAACTAAACATTTAAATATACAGGATATATTTTTTTACATTATTTTCTATTTCAAATCGCGCCTTTAAATTGGTAATCGCTTGCACCTCAGTCGCGCGGTAGGCCACTACTTAGTTTCATACAATACATAAAAGCGCTGCAGTGGCGCCACCGAGTCGCGACTTCCTCACCCCATAATGGGTCTGACAAATGAAGGCCGGCTGCCTCTTGAGATTGCTTTGACCGGCGACTCTTCGCTTCTTGTTCCGGAAGTGGGCGGAAGGATCGTCCAATCAGCAGCGTTTTCCGCTCCACAATGTCAAGCAAGAGGCGACCGGCCTCCGTTTCTCAAGGAGAAGGAGGAGGCAAAAAGTCAGAGGAGTAATGTCTTTTTATCACATATTAATAGAAATAAAATTAATTACCATATTAGTTGGTCATTATAAACAAAAGATATACATTTGAAGTCAGGGTAATTGACTTCCAGTAGGTCTATGAAGCACATCACTTTGAAGAAACAATTTTTATCCAATGGCAGGTAGCTGATACCTTGTATCACATCTGATATATCATTTGTTAGGTTTCTGGACATGATGAACTAAAAATAATAAAACATGTGTAATTAGCCTATTCTTATTGAATATTATTCGACCTCAACCCCTATTTATATCATAAAATTTACTTAGTATTATATTATGTAGTTATACAGGGTGGCCAGAAAAGTTTTTGGTGCCCCGTGTTGAGAGGTATCTGAATCACCCCTATGTATGTTCTACGATTTTTCGTAGTTTTCGAGTTACACCGCAGCCTGTATAGTCACTGATGGTTCAATCAAGAAGCTTAGTGCAAAAACTAACTAACACTAATTAAGTACTTACTGGTGTGAAGAATTCATCACATGTTGAGTATATTTCTTCAATAGGAATATCTTTGAAGGGTCCCATAAACATTCGGAACATTTTATAAGCAGATACAAGTAAATCATTCATGACAGTTGGGTCCAACTATAATGGAAAAAAAGAGGGTTTATTTTCTTTACCATCTTAACCTTGTATAACCTTGTATATTGTATATAAATTATCAGAGATGGGGCAGGGCAAAGGATAGGTGTAGCTGTTTTTTAGATTAAGCATATTTAACAAAATGATACTTTTAGATTATAGTAATTATTATAATATTATTTTTGTTTTATCATTAATCTTGAAGAACATGGTGTCCTCGGTAAAAATGCTTTATTATTATTATTGGAAGGCAAGCAGTTGAAACAACTGTTAACAGCCTGCATCTCATTGTCATAGTTAATGTTTTTTTTTCTTACATATTCTGCTCGTCCTTCACCAATAGCAGACACTGCTTTTGTAGTGTATGGTATTCTTACAACCTAAAAAAAAATAAGGACAACTGTGAGTACACTTGTTCATTAATTAGGTTAATGTAGTTTTAAAGTTACAGTAATAAATTACAGTCAACGTTACCTACCAATACCATCCAAAATCCTTTTTCAGGTTGGTAAAAGATGTATCTTTTTGTCTGTGTCTGAAGTGCTTCACATGGCTCTGATGAAAATGTGCTAAAACAGTAGAGATCACTTTGTTTTTTCCATGATAATAACAATGTCATTGCCTGACAATGGCTGTCAACCTAATATTAATGACAATATAAAGCATATTAACTGATCAAGCAAACGAGACACAATAGAAATTCCATTGATAAGCGGTCTCATGAGACCGCTTCGATGTTAACTGGTTTAAGTAAAAGAAGAGTACTTACGACATAAATTTCACAACAGCCTCGCAAAGACCAACTTGTATTTTACGAGCATCTGCGCTGATTTGGTTAGGATGGAAAAATAATACTCTTTTTATTTCCTGTAAATATTACATTGTAGTCATTTAATATAGTAATTATAGTAAACTATCATTAAGAATATTTAAGCACTTACTTCGCCTTCTCTAGGACCAAATGAAGAATTAAATATAAAAAATGAATTTATTTTTGTTGTAACATCAATCATCTTGAAGAAAATTAATGTTGATCTTGTTTGTTAAACAAATGATCCCCCTTCAACTGAAAGAAGGTTACTATAATGAATATTATGTTATTATTACATAGCGTTGTAATTATTATATCCGATTGGTAATATCACAGTAAAATGTTTGGAATAGGAAAATGTGTTGGAAATTGGAAAACACACTCGATGTTTGCCAAATGTCAAGTACTGTCCTGTCAAAATGTCAAGTTTGAACCACAGATTACAAATTGAAGCACTGGCATAAAATATACATAGACTGGCTGCTGTCAAATAAATTCATTCATAAATAATTATCGCCATTTTAGCGCTGTAGGACGTAGTATCAGAACTTTAAACTAAATTAGTGATGCCCCAAGTCGATATTCGTAACTTTTTCGATCTTCATTATAGTTACAGAACAGTGTGAATATCATGGCGAATATAAACTCCAATTTTGAAAACACTATATCGACTATGGCCGATTTCAGAATAGTCTCCATACAATAAGAGGGACGAAGGATCTTCCAAGCGTAGCGTATATTCTGTGTATGTTTCCAAATAGAGGCGAGCGTTAGACGTCAAGAAAAATAGAGTAGGGGCAAAGTCGAGCAATATCTAGAGTTCGTCCTCAGTTTAGCACGCGCTTAAGTACAAGTTGTACCTAGTTATAAATTCCTAGAGTAGTAGTTACTAGTCTTTGACTGTACTCAAACTTTTGCTCAAAGTTAAAGTTCTAACGTAGCTTTATTTGATCAGTGGTCACAGTTGGTCACAGTTGCCATGGTCACGAAACTTTATTTGTAAACGATTGTACGCCTTGACAAACGCTATTAATTTATAATTATTTAAAATCAAATATTTGCATTGCATTCTTTATTTATTTTTGAATCATGTCTATAAGAAATCCCAGATTGCCACTTCTGCCCGGATATGGGTCCAATCCATTGGTAAGTCGCAACGTAATTAATTTCATCGACTTGAGTTACACAATTAATTTATAAAAGCTGTAGGTACTGTTTTTGTATTAAAATGTGTAGAGGTAATATTATTGTGTATCCAAATTGTGGTCACTGCATACGTTACTACCTACGACTAACTTGGTATTTAGTTTAGCCATTTGTTTTCTGCAAACACTAAGGCTCGAAATACAAGCATCCGGAATTTTTCAGAACCCCATACAAATCGGATTGAATCCGAGCTTGTCCGGAGCCGTTTTGTATGAAGTTCTGAAAAATTCCGAATGCTTGTAGTTCGAGCCTTAGTTAGTAAAACACTATTGGAAACAACTCAATATTAAGCAAATTGAAACATTAAAGTGACTACCTGACTACCCACGGAGGCGTAGCGCGGTTGCGCTGCTACGCACGCTGCCGCTCCGTCGACAGTTTCGTAGTTTCAATGGGGAACACTGCACATTAACCCGATAGGTGTCGCATTGTGTTTGGTGTTGCCTGTAGTGATTATTTGATCACTGATTCAGTGATTTTGGCACTGATCAAATAATCACTACATTATTGGTTTTGCTGAGTTGTCAAACGTGTGTCAAACTTGCGTCAAACCTACAATGTTAACCTTGTAAACGTAAATAAACGTAATAGTTGTATCTTTGTTTGTTGTTCCTGTAACGGGTAGATTTTTTAAAGATTTGACATTCCCGTGAACATTGGTTGACAATGTGTTGACTGATAAGACCGAACACGCTGGCGCCATCTGAGATTAGCTTTGCCTGTGCGTGCATGCATATCCATTGAGACTATTTGAGACGTATTAAACAAGCCTGCTAACGCACAGCAACCGCACTTAAACGGCTTATGCTTTCCGTTCCGCTTATTCCGTTATGCTTTCATGGCCAACAGGAAATGCCGTTAAATTAGTTTACAAGTAAGATTTAAAGCTGCGTAGTGCGTATTCCATACAATGACAAATATGCGTCTATGAACAAAGCTACTCCTCCGACCTCCTCCGTTGAAAGTCACACTTATAACCATCGAAAATATTTAATACTCTCATCTCATTCTTTCAACTATCAAGTTAACTTGTTAGTAATATTACAGATTGGCAAGAAAAGTTTCGGCGTGCGTCCTGTGTTCACCGCCATAGATAAGGTCAACATGTTGGTGGACAAGACAGAGGGGGAGAACCGCGTACCGTCGCTGTATTGCCGCAAACAGGCCCCGGACCTGCCCACATGGATTATGTATGACAAGCATGTGTGTATCTACAACGAATCTTACTTAACTATATTCTATATCTATACTTCTATACTATTATAAAGCTGAAGAGTTTCTTTGTTTGTTTGGTTAACCGCGATAATCTACAAGGAAATACAAAATATTGTTGTGTTAAATATAGGCAGGATATATATTTTTTAGATTTTAATGGTGGTGCCATAGAAAAAGTTGTATTTTAGCACCAGAATCAGCCCTTAGGAGGTTGTTGATGTTTTAAAAATAACCCTGTATGGTCCATTTGTCGAGGAAGGTTATAGGTAAAATAACAGAGCGTGTTCCATTCAGCCAGGTTATCTACATAGATTAAATATACCTACATGGGGCACACTAAAAGTTTTGCACTTCTAGCTAATTAATCGGAACTATTTGAATTTCGAATTTATATTTTTTTAAACGTTGCAACCTTCTTAGTAATAAAAAAAAAAAACAATTGGCGGGAAATGATTTCACACATCACAGTTCTACGTACGCAACGAAAATGGAATTAAGTCGAAAAGATTTTAGAGCGATGACTTTTTATGATTTTAAAAGTTCTCTCTCTCCGCAAGACTGTGCCGCTCGTCTTCAAAATGCTTTTGGGAGAGAAGCACCTTGTTTGAACATCGTGAGGCGATGGTTTGCTGAATTTGAGAGTGGTCGAGTTTCTTTACATGACGAATTTCGTGAAGGGCGGCCTTCAACTGCCGTTAACGAAAATAATGTGGCTACTGTTATGAGGCTAATTGAAGAAAACCCGCGGATTACTTATGAGACAATTCGAGGACTATTGGGGATTGGTATGAGCCAAATTCAGAAAATTTTACACGAAGAATTGAAAGTTCGGAAACTTTGCTGTCGTTGGATCCCTCATGAACTGACAGCGGAGCAGAAGCGGGCTCGCGTGCTCACAGATTCTACTGAAGTACGACCACGGACATTCTAAATGCTGTTTATGACATTGTCACAGGAGACGAAACGTGGATATATTGTTTTGAACCCGAAAAAAAAACAGCAATCTTGTGAATGGGTGTTTGAAAATAAGAACAGGCCAACAAAAGCGAGGCAGGCGAGAAACGTTAGTAAAAAATGATCGCGTTTTTTTTTCTCAGCTACGGGTCCCATCTGTACAATTCCACTTGAAGATCAAAAGAGTGTTAATGCCAAGTGGTATTCTACCATTTGTTTACCTAGGGTGTTAGAAAAAGTTCGCGAAAGACGACCCAAAAGCCGCGTTCTCCTACATCATGACAACGCTTCTTTACACACGGCCAACAAAACAAAGTCATTTTTAGATTTCGAAAAAGTACAACTCGTCACCCATCCTGCGCATAGCCCCGACCTAGCACCCTGTGATTTCTGTATTTTCCCCAAAATCAAAGATTTTATGAGAGGTTTTACTTTTACCAACTCCGAAGAGGCAGTGATAGCGTTCAATCAGCACGTAGAAAACATGTCTTCAGATCTGTTTTAAAAAATGGTTCGATCGCATGAAAAAATGTTTAAAATGTAAAGGAGAGTATTTTGAAAAGCAATAAACATAATATTTCGGTTATAACATGTTGTTTTTTTAAGTTACGCAAAACTTAACGTATACCTAAAAAAAACAACAACAATAAACATAAAACATTCAAAATGTAAAAATAAGAAAATATCGAAACACCTGTGTTTTTATTTTAGATGGGAACACTTTTTTAGGATGTATGGACTCTGTAAGTAGTATTACGGGTTATCGGGAACGGTTTTCGTTAGTTAACATACTGTATAACATCACGCTACGATCAATAGAAGCAGATCATCAATGAAAAATGTTGTAAAAGCGGGATGTTTTTTTCATTTTGGGAGCTTCCGTTGCTTGCACTCCATAAACGGTTAAAGTTACGCAAAAATCATGTTATGACGGAATCGTTTCTCTTTAAAAGATCTAGAAAAAAGTATTCTATTCGCGCTCGCAGTTTTTTCCGGTTACATTATCTAGTAAAATAGTTTTCACAACTATCATATTCATAAAAATACTTTTTTAAATTGTTTAAATGCCAATAAATTTTGATCCTTTTTTTATTTCAAGGTTTACATTTGGCGCGGTTTTTTGTTTTAGAATTATGATAGTAATTGAATTTGATACTCTCTTGAACGAAGGCTGGATATGCCCTTGGTAAAATCCCTAGCTACGCCAATGTCTGTCACAGCGTAATTGGTCTATCTTTTAAGGTTGATTCTCTATAACCTTTTTTAAGGTAATCTAATTTGTTTTAAAAAAATGCATTATTATTTGGTCGTTGATAAATACTTTAAGTGATATACCGAACTCCACGCAGGCGAGTCGCTGGCGGAAGTTAGAATATAATAATATGTAATGTAATAATAGCTATGTACCTATGTAATCTATACTTTAAGTATAGGTAAGCTGAAGAGTTTGTTTGTTTGGTTGAGCGCGCTAATCTTAGGAACTACTGGTTCGAATTAAAAAAAATAATATAAATACTTAAAACATTACGCTACAACCAATATGAGCGGAGCATCAATGAAAAACGTTTAAAAATCGGAAAAAAATATTCCTTTTGAGAGCTTTCGTTGCGTACGCAGCTTAGACGGCTAAAGTAAAGCAAAATCATATATGACAGAATTGTTCCCCTTTAAAAGTTCTAAAAAAAGTCCATTACAGCATATCTTTTAAGGTTGACTTCGTATAACCTTTTTTATGGTAATCAAATTTGTCCTAAAATAAAACAATCTTTGGTCGTTGATAAAGACTACCTAAGTGACAAACCGAACTCCACGAGGGCGAAGCCGCAGGCAGAAGCTAGTATAATATAATATAGAACGACTGAATGGGACTAGATCTGGCACAAAAATTTATTACAGCCTGAATAGCAGATATGTTACTTTTTATATCGGAAAAATGTACGGTTCCCGAGGAATGCAAGATACTTGTCATTATAAATGGCGCTTCTTACCGTTTGATGCCGCTGTTCAGTTGGCCAAAAATGTTAATGTAATAAAAAGGCTAGTTTTGACTAGGTAACTATAGTTTTGCAAACACTACGCGAACGAAGTCGCGGGCAATTATCAATACATTTTTCTAACGATTATAGATAGATAGATAGATACTCTTTATTGCACACCATACAAGTAAAATACACATGATTTTTTACAGAAAGACGTACAATTTAGGCGGTCTTATCGCTAATAGCGATCTCTTCCAGACAACCTTTAGGTAGAGGACAACCATTAGAGAAAGGGGAAGGTGTTGCAGAGTTCTTAAAATTCTTACCTGATACAAATAGGATTGCATAAATTTATGGCATAGACGTATACATACAGTAATAAATAAATAAAAATAAATACATAACAATAATTATACATACATACACTAAACATACTTAATACTACTTGATATATGCGAGGAGATGTCGAGACTAACAGTGACCAGTAATATTACAAGATATAAAGGCAGTTTGTGTCAAGAAGAAAGAAACTGTGCTTTAAGCCGATTTTAAAAAATATCAATAGATTCGGATTTTCTAATTGTTAATGGTAAGGAATTCCAGAGGCGAATGGACTGGACAGTAAACGACTGCGTATAGTAATTAGTGGAATGGGGAGGAAATTGAAGATGTAGTTTTTTGGATGACCGCAAGTCATGATGCTGTGATGACTGCAAAAATTATATAATTACATAGTCTAAAACTAAGTAGAGTTTGTAGGTTGTAGGTCGTATATTGAATGTAGCTGATAGACATACTAAATTTATTATTTTTAACATAAACTTACCTACTGGTATTTAACCTATTCCACTGCTGGGTAAAGGTCTCCCCTAAAATCTTCCACCGATCTCTGTCCATCGACTAAGTTGGCAAACTTCCTCTGTCCTAGTTCCCTGCAAGACTGGTCAAAGCGGCACACCATCGTTTTTTGCATCTTAAACTTAAATTTATTCATCATTTCAGCCATAGGACGTCCACTGCTGAAAATGACTTTCATCTGGGGTGATTGCCAATACTCGCCACGCTTAACAGGCGGGTTGGCGAGCGTAGTTTTTTATAACATTTTGCATGCAGACGCTGCTGCCTGTCTCGTGGTACAGGAATTAGTCGCCTCTTACGACACGCCTTCTGTTGGCGATGGGGAAGTGTATTTTTTACGGCCATCCCCACACGGCACATTAATTTATTTTATTTACGTACTAAACTAATATAAACTATAGATGAGAAAGTTTGTATGTGTTACTTGTAAGTTAGAATTTGCTAAAATTTAGCACATTTATAAATATTGATGTAGCTTAGCTTATTTATAGTTTTAAATTCAATTAAGACACTCATGATTTCTGCAGCTTCATTAACCACATAACACGGAAAATAATATTATAGCACATAATGTATAATATTAGATTGACGTTTCATTTTCTAATTAACTAAAGATATACTTTTTCGTTTAGATTTTGCGGTTCCAAGCATTCTTTCAACAGACACTGCATGAGATGCGAAGTGCATCTTCTGTTCTGCGTAAAGTGAATATCTTCTTCTTCTTAGAGGATGGCACGATTAAAGTTATGGAACCGCGAACAGAGAACAGCGGACTTTCACAAGGTGACTGTCCTACAATACCACACTTTTCTTGGAACACCAATCCACATTCTAGAATCTAACATCTTCGTGAGTCGATATTTCTTCATAAATATCAGCGGCGTTAAAGAGGTCTTAACATGTGTACCTACAATGAAAGGCACTGAAAAAGGGCAAGTCCAAGATCAGGCAAGATTTTGTGATTGGTTTGAAGATATTTGGGGCACAAGGCTATATTCGCATCTGTCATCCGAGCTGTTTTTATGTACTGGATATCGGAAAAATGGTCGGCCGGCCATGAGACTTGAGCCTGTTATGTTTTTTACTAATTGGTATTAGGGATGTTGTTTAGGTGTTTTGCCAGAGCTTATGTCGATATAAAATCAAATTACAGGTACTATGATCGCCCGACAAAGGATTCGTCTCCCGAACAGCTATGACTTGTACTATGATGTCCTTGATCTAAACATTGGAAGGGAGGTCACATTCTTTGGAAAAGTTTTCAAGGTACATATATCAGTTGGTCAAACATTCAGTAAAAAAATCAGGAAAGATGCCTTAAACCTGACTGAAGTCTGTATTTGCCAAGGCAAAATTTGAAGCGCAACAAGCGTATAACGTTCCCAACATGGACGTCGTGTTCTCGACGACTGACAATGAATGGAATTCTATGTTGGCGCTCTGAATCATGTTTGTTGAGCAACTTGTACTGTTAATTGTTTCTCAGTAAACACTTAAAGTTAAACTTGTTATTGTTTTCCAGATTGTAAATTGTGATAATTTCACAAGAGTGTTCCTTAACCGCCTTGGAATCAATGTGCCTGACCCCATCCCTTGGCCTGATGCATTAGAAGTGAGTACAGCGATAACAAACTTTGCCCAAAATGGTTTTGGTTGACGTATTATTTCAATATTACGTAAAATTTCAGAGAACGCCATCTAAGGGTGGTCCACCAAAACATAGACCTTTTAGACAATTCCTAGATTTTGATAGACAAGTTTTACGGTAAGTAATCGTAGTACTTATTATCATAAAAATAAGTGAGTAGGTACCTACAGATATTATTCCGTAAAACACTATGGCGTTATTCAGATTTTATGGTTACTGGGACGATCGCGATTCAGAATTTGGAGTTATGCATTACTTAGAAATACATTACTTCTTGGGAGACGATACCATGGAAATCAAGGAAAAGATGCCTCCAAATTCTGGTATGGAAGCTGGTCCTATGTTTCTGAAGAGAATGAGACTACCGCGTGTAAGTGTATAAGTACTTTTAATTTTTTTTATTTAACTATATATGAAATAATTAACACGAACTGTGATTTGTACCTTAACTATTACAGAAAATACCCTCTCGAGTTGAAATGACTGGAGGGCCAAAAGTACCTTCGTACACTCCTGCAGACTTGAGTATTGGAGCTGTTCTCAACCTGTACGGCCGCAATGTCGTTCTTACGGATTGTGATCCCTATACCAAGGAATACTATCGCACTACTTACGGATTTGGTAACAGTTTATTCATTGTCTCAGTAGCCGCTTAAGTAATAAGAAGGATTGTTATTCAGAGCCATTTCACATCATTAGCGCAAAATCTAATAAATCCAGCGCCTAATTTCAGACCTTAGGAAAGATTTTAAGACCGTATAATATGTATGTGCAAAACATAGCCCAATCTTTAGACGTTTGATATTTCAGATTTGCAAATAAACCATAAAATTATTAATCCAGCCACCTTGATTTACGAAAAGTGTTAGCCTTGTCAATTTTAAGCAACTAATTTCAATAACTCTAAAAAAACAAAACAATAATGGTTTACTACTGATTTTTTATTTAAAATTTATAATATTTACAATCATGTTAGAATGCTTTTGATTTTTATTTATTAAAAATATGCAATTTTATTGTCAATCCAATAAGGTAATTAGACCCAAAAACGTTACGAAAACTCACCCTAAATCCAAATTTTATAACGCACAACCGCGCGGTCCATAGTAACAGTGCGATTTTGTGAAATGGCTCTTAACTTATAATTTACTTAATAAAGTAAAAGTAAACGAGTAAAATTTTTAACGGTAATTTATATTGCCGCGATAACTGTGACAAGTACCTATCGTTGTCAATGTTATTCAGCGTTGCCAACCTTTGTTGCCAAAATTACGTCAAACTTACCCTAAAATTACCGTATAATTACCGTACACTCCATTAGAGTTTAATTTTGCAAACAAAAAAAAAAGAATATTTTTTGCAGTTTTTAGGTAAAAGCAAACATGTTGTGGGTGATTTCTAGGGCTTACCATCAATTTGTTTAACCACTATTCAAAAATATTTTTATTAGATCAGTTTAAAATAAGACAATGGAATAGTTGACTCATATCAAAATTAATAAAATAGATGATTATTTCATTTAGTATTTGGCTTTATGAACCTAATTTTATTAATTTCAATACATAAAAGTCCAAGGCTGCAATAAAGTTTAAAAATGTATTTTTTATATGTAATTTGAAAGGTCGAAAACGCTATCCGCCATGATCTCGACCCGACCGAGTGACGTTAGACACTTAGTACTTATACTAGTAAATATCATTCGCATGTTTCTCGCGGTCTTTTTCATAAACTACCTATTATCTTCCAAAATCTAATTAAAAAGTTGTTATTTATTTGTTTTATTGTTTAAATATTATGGACGTCGGATTTGTGAAAGCAAATAGCATAAACCTGGCGATAGTAGACATGGTTTGCTATTCTGTGCATTGGACCCAGATTTTTGCTTTATCGAACTTGGTAACGTTAGACTTCTATGTAAGCACAGTGCAATTAGTATTAAAATGTAATACTTACAAGACCTAAAACAAAGAATAGTTCGTAAGTAAGTATGTTTACAAGTGAGGTTACGTCATGGCACAGATCTTGGTGTTAAATGAAAATGACAACCCGTTGTGATAAGCAGAATTGCCTGCCATGATCATGTGCGTCGAATTGAACGGAAAGAAAAGAAAAATTGTTTCTTATTACCGTACTTTTTGTAGATTATTAGCTCAGAGTCTTAAAATTACCGTACATTTGTCACACTATAATTACTACCGTACGGAGCATGAAATTACCGTATGAATACGGTAATACCGTACGGTTGGCAACCCTGATGTTATTAGATGTTTTTTTTTTTATTTATTACAAGAAAAATCAACAGCCACAGTACAAAGGATATTATCCATAAGTATAATCTAATACATAGGACCAATAAGAGATTTTTCATAAAATATCCTATCCATATAATACCTTACATACATAATATTTATGTTATTCTGAGCGTTAGAGCACCAACTAAGATGTAATACTGATTATTTGCGTAAGATTAAGGAACCTTATAGTATAGCTGCTATAACAACACAGCTCAAATAAGTTATTTAAGTTAGGCAAATTAATACAAACATTGTTTTTACGAAGTACACCTATAAATGACCCAGGGATTGAAAGTAGCCCATGTTCATTCGGAAGGCAAATTATTAACATCGATATAATTTACATAGGTTCTAGGTTAAGTATTTCTAGATATTACTTCCCTCATCTAAACCAACTAACCTCTATTAAATACCTAATTTTTTTTTTTTTTATTTATTTTACATTTGAAATCCTTTTATTTACTTTTTACTTATGTACATGTTTATAAATTGTTTCGCCGTCTCTTTTGATGTTAAGTAAATTGCTTTTGTGGTGTATTGTCAACAAGAGGTTAGCAAGAAAACATTTCTCGTATACACGTTTCACGTACTAACAATTTCGTTTAGATGCCTTCACCCCTCTAAGTATTCCCGATGAAGAAGGTAAAAAATGTGTAAGTGCAAGCGTGGCTGATAGGGAGCTGCCTCCTTGGAACGGCTATGGGTCTTATGATGATTCTGCCGAGAACTGCCGAACTGTGGAGCCGAAGGCCCCTCACCGAGATTTCATCAAGTTTCTTCATAAGGATCGGTATGTCTATTCCTAATCGATAAAATTGTCGACCTGTATGTTTAATGTTGAAAAATTTGTTTCCGAAGCGAGTCTCTTAAAAATCAGTTTTGCAGAATTATCAGATTTTAAACTTGATTTTAAAGTTACTAGAAAAGCAATAAATAAACTACATGTAACGTTGATTTAAAGTATGGGATTTGAACTCTTGATTTGAACTCTTTAAAACCCTATTTGTAATTTACCATGATGCTATTTTAAATATCTTAGTAAGGCTGTAAAAGTACCTACCTATATTTATGTTCTACGCCTTAAAGATCTCATTCAGGCACTCACCACGTAAAAGTTCTGATAAAAATATGAAATGTATTCAGATAAGATTGATTCTCAAATCCTAAGGTTACTTTTTTGCGAAATGTTTTAGTTTCCTTATTAACATTGGTTTAAATAGTAAAAAATTTATGGATTTGACTACTGATAAATAAAATGTTCTTAATCATCGTTTAGCATAGTCAAACATAAATAACATAAAAGACGATGTGTTTGGTCGAGCATTATCGTAATGAAAGAAAGGACACTCCCTTTCTAAATTGATCAATGTGGAACCACACTGCACATAGCCCGATAGGTGTCGCATTGTGTTTGCCTTGGCTGTTGTGATTATTTGATCACTGATTCAGTCGTTCTGTCACTGATCAAATAATCTCCATCGATGGTTCTGCTCGGCGGTAAAAGCTTATCATGAACAATATTTTTCGAATCCCACCATAAACACAGCATTATCTTATTGCGAGTTAATTCGGGTTTTGCCACAGTCTTTGAAGCCTAACCGATCTTTGACCACAACATTTTTCTGTCGTTCTTGTCGTACCTACGTGATCCACTTTTCATCACCAGTTATCAATCTCTTAAAAAACGGTCTGGTTTCATGACGCTTCAATAAAGAATCGCAAATGAGTAAGTAGTACACGATAGATAAACCTAATGTTCTTTCAGTTCTCGTGTTACATCCAAATTTTTTACATAAATTCGAGCTTTTTTGAAATGGGTCAAAACTGAAAGAAAAGAAAGAAAGAAAGAAAGAAACGTTTATTCGACATACAAGAGAAAATAATATACACAAAACAATATAAATTAGATATTGTGTCAAAAGTGCTCAGCATTTGTCGTGACAGCCACAGACTTATCACGACGCTGATTTTCGGCGGGAACCTCCGACGCTGGAACGTGCAGCGAGTGACGCAGCGGCACATCGGACCACCAGAGAATCCCAAATCCCTCCAACGGACTCCGGGCCCATGAGGAGCACAAGATCGGTCGGAGAAAACCTGGAACCCCCGATAGGCCGATGAACCGCCGCCCACAAGCACGGTGCCAGACGGGACAAAAAAAAAAACAAAAAACTGTTTTGTGTTTAATTATATTCTAATGATGTTTTTCAGGGTTGGCTTTGATTCTCATGTTCTTCGGTTTGCTGCTCGTCTAATAAGCGACGAACCTGCTGACGCGAGACGATATTTTATAATAAAGTATTTCTTATGTGATGATACCATAGGTGTGTTCGAATTGGGCGAAAGAAATTCTGGATTCAAGGCATGTTTCTAATTTGATTTAAAGTCTCTTTTTTATTTTAGTTTACTTTTGTGTTTTGATTTATAAAGTAAGTAGGTACGTATGTACGTAATAACATATTATAATTCTAGTCAATTTGTTTGATTTCACCTCATACAGGGTGGTAAATTTTTCCGTCGCGACAAGATGTACTTGCCAGACGTGAATTTCTTCGTGCCGAAGGAGCCACCCGCATACACTGACAAGGACATGTGGGTGGGCAACGAGCTTGTTATTAATAAGCACTGCTTCAGGCTTATCGCCGCTGATGAGTATGCTCTGCGGTATATGGAGGTGCACGCAGAACAGGTAAGAACCAGATTTCCTATTTAGAAAAATATTTTAATTAGGTTATTTTGAGTCAGTGAGTATCATAACAAACAGACTTTCAGGAATTTTATACCGGACAAATATTAGATTTGCGAAAAACCTTTACGAATGTACTATAACAATGTGCTCGAAGTTATAATAATAAAAAAAGATTTATTTCATAATAATGTTTTTAATTTAGTATCCAATGGCAAATATAGCACTTATAATGGATAAAATACGACGCGTATTAGCATCTCAAGATAATGGGTACAAAAATTTCGTTGCTAAATATATGCAAGCTGTTTTGCCACACAACAAGGAGCTCATGCCTGTAAGATGCTTCAAGTAAGTGACTCAAATATCATAAATTATGTTTTCAAATAACTGTACTAACTCATCTAATTTTGATTTATTTTCAACAGACAAGCACTAAAAGAGATTATGTGCGAAAAAATGACTGAACATGAGTTTTTGACTTTGATCCGATACTTCCGCGGTGATCCTGGGAAAGAGAAAAGTCCACGACGAGAAATGGTTAGGTAAGATCATAAAATTGAAGTAAAATACTCACATTGATAAACTTGCGCGGTAGAAACAGTATTGGTTGTGTTTTTAAAGATCTCTGGTGTTCACGGAGCTGACGCGTGGGCTTTGGGACGATCGCGATCGTTTACGTGAAGGGATTATGCACGCAGACGAGACCGGCACTGGTGTGCTCTCTGTGGATCGATTACGGCAACTCCTACGGGCTCACCGGCTTCCCATCAACTCTGATCTACTGGACTGTATGTTACAAGTGTAAGTATGGCGCTTTCAAAACGTATTCATGTAAAACTAAAGCGGAGTTGAGTAGATCGGCTCTAGCCTCTACCTGTTGATCAGCCTCTCTCTCCTTGTTCTACTCCTGGTCAAGTCTGATGAATTGAATGCAGAAGATTCAATATCATACTTATTTTGACAAGACAGAGAAACCCACTCCTAATTTCTAATTATTATGTTTATTCTCAACAATTTTTTTTTTAATTCGCCAAGAACTTCTTTCACTAGTGTAAGTTCTAAACATTCACAGGCTGAATAAAGATGACAAATGCAATGTGCAGTACGATGACTTGATGTCATTCCTAGATTTCAAGACTCGACCGGTTTACAACCTCAGCGAGTCTGATTACGAGAAGGTCGTCCGACACGCGCCTCCACTCAAAAATACCGAGGTAACTATCACCAACATAGCATGCGGAAGAACAAATTAATACCTGATTCTATTATATTGACTTTTACACACGTAGTAACTGGCTAGTTGTTCGATATTTTGGTAACTGCATACTACTATTACGATCCGATTGGTGTAGTGGCACTGTGATTCGCTTTGAACGATAAGGATCCCGGGTTCGTTTCCCGGTCAAGTCAGCTTTTATTTTTGTCTCGTCTGGGTGAGCTGGGAGACGCGCCCTCGCAACCAAACAAAATTCATTGTTTGGTAGCTCGTATGGATGTTAACTTCTTACCATAGAAAATGGTGCGTTGTCTGTGCGCATGTCTCCGGGGCGTAACTAAGTTTTATTTGGGAACAAAGTAATCTTGCATGCAAAGTAACTTAACTTACTTTAATTTTGTATGGTTTATATATATATAATATATTTCTTACTTTTGTGTTTCTTAAAACAGTGGAATATTCCTTTTCAGTGCAAATTATGGTCTGAGGCGGAAACCATGATTCAGGAAGGTTTCATCAACTGGAACGCGTTCCTCTGCCAACTGAACCTGGAGCATCTTGTTAGAGATCAATCTTAGATAAACTTTCTGATAAATAAGTGACAGTGACTTAAATTTACTGTAGCACTTAATTCTGTTTGTGGTGAACGATAAAGGATTGAAGAGATTGCTTAAAAAATGTAACTACCTACATAAATGGTGTTCAATAAGATCTTTTGAGTTATTTGATGCTGTTTGAATGAAATAATATGCAATACATTGCTGTATAGAAAAGGTTTTCGTACCAAATATTCTGAACGCTATGGAATCTTTCTATGGTATGTAAGCGTTAAAAAACTGTGCGAATCTTATAAATTTTATAAAAAGTTAATGTATGAAAACGAATGTCTAATATTCATCTACTTACTCATTTTGAAATATTTTCTTTTTTACACAACCTTCTATTATATCTAGGACTGGATTTGGAATAAAATGCATTATGTTTTAAAATTTCTGTATTATTTTATCATCAATCAACATAAATACAAATTGCGGCCCATATTTCTTGTTGATATTCTCAATTTCACACAAAAATCTTTAGGTATAATACATATTCACTGTTGCAAACATATTTTCACAACATTGAAAATGACCTGTGATGTTAGGCTTATCTTAAAATACGACAGAAATATAACATTATTGAAATAATTACACAAAAGGTACTAACGCAATTCTTTTTAATATCACAATAATCCGCCGTACGGTTAACCAAATTGTCAAAATACAATAGAAAATAAATAACTTACCCTAAAATTACTCTAAATGACTTTTTCTAGTTTTCGAGTTTTTCATCATCAAGTTTATAAATGTAAGATTTATAGACTTATTTATTCCCATGCTGGTATTTTTTTTAATGAAGCTTCTATAAATACTGTAGGTACGTAAGTAGGAATTATTTAGATGGCACAAAGTATTCACTTGTGTCTCCAACAGTTGTTACTTTAGGTCTTGATATTTTTTAAAACAAATAATATAATTAAATACAGTATATTGTTATTAAACGAGGTATAAAATTAGTTTCGACAATAACGTTATACAGGAATTATAACTTATGACACTGGACGGATTCGTTACATCGTAATATTATTTTACTCTAACTAAACATTTACATATTTACAATTTCATACATTTTATTATTATTAAATTACCTACCTACGCAACAGAAACATTGCCTGTCCTTTGTCCTATGTATAATACAATTAAAACCAGTCACATTTAAGTGTCCTTCATGGAGATCAGTAGATACAAATTTACTATCAATCACTTGTGGCACTAGACAGTTTGATAAATTACTATAATACTACACGTTGGTCAGAATTAATCACCACATATCCTTTACTCTTTCCGTAGCTGGTATTTGGGGACGAAATCTGTAGAATATGAATAAAGGATTATATTTAATCACATATTCATACTAGACAAAAAATAAGCAAATATCATAGTGGTTGTGCCAATGCCTTGTATTACAGAGTAGGTCTGTAATAAGACTGCGTACAGAAGATCTTAAGTAAATCACAAAAAAGCAGAATGCAGTAATTCCAAATAAGTTTGATTTAAACACTTTGTAATTCATACTTAATTTATTTTCACACTACGTTACATACGAGCCTACGAGGCACGCTATCTCATATTAAGCAGATGTTGCCTGCGTTAGTTTTAGGTAAATCGTGTAAATTATCGTACCTACTATCGGATTAGAAATCGTGACAGCTCTCGCGCTTGCAGTATAAATGAGCGAGGAAGATGTATGCTTGAGCAGTGCTATTCTTTAACTGCGTGCTGTTAGGTAGGTACGTTGGAACTTTACACGTTTTACTGTCTACTCGTACATAAACGATTTTTTATCACTTAACATCAATGCAAAAAAGCGTTCATCATTTAAAAATGCGTTTGGCTTCTGCAATTGTGCTCTTCGTCGGGCTCATTACCTGTAAGGCGGAATGGCTGGCGAAGAGCCTGTTGGACTGGTCGCAAGTGGTGACATCCTGATGGCAGTGCTATGTCCGTTGACACTAGACCCCAGACTTGAAGCTGAGTCCGCCCTGAAAAGTCGTCATCATAAAATATTCAAAGGCAGCTAAAAGCAGGTGACACGAAAAAAAAAAAAGTTGTTCTACAAGCAAATATCCTGTATAATTTCAAGAAAGGTGTGCGGCGTTCCACCAGACACCCTTATTGATTGCAAAATATTTGTTTACATAGTTAAGGTTACATTTTTTAACCTCAAGCTCTCAACGCACCTGTCTATCTGTCGCCTGAACAGGGGATACCTCCACGGTGAGTTGGGTTTTCTCTGCTCGTGTTGGAAGGCCGGGTTGTCTCTGCCCCTCTCGTTCTCACTAACTACCGACATAGACACTTGACCCTCGGTATCCTTGGTTTTAGAAGATAGCCTCCTGAAAGGTTATTTAGAAAACATATCGTTTACATTTTGTTACATAAGTATATGGATATTTTACCAAGTATTTTTTATACTGTAAAGACTTAGACTTACCTTAGAATCCTAGACGGTAGGGAACTTTGTGTTTGTGGCCGTGCCCTTTGCCGACTGTCAACAATGAGAACATGTCTGTCGTACGGCGTATCGTAATCTACTTCGAGCACTGTTGAGAATCGATGCGGCCATGCCAAATCCAGCGCTGCGATCAGTAGACCCACCACCACGCATATACAACCTGCAAAGTCCCAATGCAAAATCAACTATAAAATGTTGAAAGGCGACGTGTACTTCAGTGTTATAATAAATACCTGCAATGAGGACGAGCCAGAAGCACCAGCCGAGCGAAAAGAACAGCATGGCCCCGTCGAGCCTGACTGTGAGGGGTGCGTGCGGGAGCGACGCCCAGTAGCCGCCGGCGGCTGCGCAGAGCGTCACGCCGAGCATCGCCATCGCATACGCGCCGTAACGAGGCACCACCACGAGCAGTAGATTCATTAGTAGCCATAGTGCTAATGCTGTCCTGGAACACCGAACATACTTAATTTATAAACCTTTGGAAAAGAGAAAAACATGTCTTGTGGAAACTGGAGGCTATACTATAGCCTCATAATGCCATGGACCTGGAACGAATGGTCGTAGTATCAGCTACACACAAACATTTGACACAGTAAATAGAACAGGTACCTGGCATGTAAGATTTAAAATTATTACTATCCATTGAGTCGGGATCGGCGTTAGTAATATACCAGAGTAGAGTAGAGGTAGTGTATCCCGCAGCTCGGTACTTGGCTCCCCACTCGAAGCCCTCGTGCTGAACTGCGAAGTGTTCGGCCACGGACAGCACTGGGTAGGGCAGGCCGCGCGCGAGCCCCGCGCGGTACCACTCCTGCATAGCACCAGCCTCTTCCCATCGGAACTGCTCGTTGTAGTCCACACCGGGGTCGCCTATTGATGTGTTTCCCCATGATAAGGCTGGAATAGCAAGCAATAATGCATTATTTTAGTGTTCCTTTCGCAGATCTAACACAGATCTTTTGTTAAAAAAAGGTATGAGTCTTAAAACTCTATTTTACTCAATTTCTTTTTTACTTTAGGGCAACAATTGATGCAAAACGCATTTCTCTAAACAGTTTGGCAACGTTGAAAATGAGCGTGCGACGTTGCCCGACGTCCCCATAAATTTTAGGTGAACATTGCAAGCTAATATAAAACTTGTAAAAAGACAGAGATAAGACGCCGGGTGCACTCTTGTGCACGTTGCTCATGTCAAGAGTAAAATGTTGCGCCTTAGTTGATGCCAGATGGAACATTGCTTTACGACATTATACTCGTAATTAGCTAGGTAAAGGGGACTATATAAGGGGACTATAAACTATATAAGTGTGCATAAAATGTTGCTGGGATTCACCTGTAAGTGTGACATTAACGTGACCGAGCCCCACATGCACCGCGAGCCAGCAGTCCAGCCGCTCGGAGGAGAAGGCGCGGTAGGCTGCGCGGGCGACGCGCGCTCCCGCCACGTGCCACGACGAGCCGTGCTCGCACACTGGAATAGACAGACATCTAGGTCAATTAATTCCTATATCTATTTAAATCAGTCAACATCTACGAGTATCAGTGATATCGTAAAAACTGTCTAAAATCGAACTCTTAAAGTTATTTGCACATTACCTATGGAGCACTAATAGGGACCATTTATTACCGTACCTACCAAGTACAAAAACAGTACGTTACTGAATCAAATGATGGCGGAATTTACGTCGAACAAAATAAATGTCATTTTTATTTTATAAGAAGAATATATAGCAAAAAAAAAGATAAACAATGTTGTTCAACATTCTACTCAAATGTCGTTTTTGTTGTGGTGGGGGAAAATGAGATAACGCTACAAAAGTATTTCTCACATAAACTGTGTGGGGACCAGGATATCAAATGGAAAGTATGAGTACGGTATCGATGTCTAGTTTTCAATATTTATACCGGAAAACCCTGAAGAAACGTAAGCTAAATGATGTCATTGGCTGTGCACGTTAGGTAGTGTTACTGTAGGGTACGTTCAAAATGTGGTGGCTGAATCATTGAAAATAATGTTTAAAGCATTAAGGAACCTCTTTATACAGATAACTTTAAATAACACTGATCACTAACAGCTTTAATAAATACATAAAGTAAATTAATGTGTTCTATTAATAAATTTGTGTGTATTATTTTTAGATTACTACTGATAAGTTAAATCATTATTGGTTGTAACAAAAAGTTAAAAATCTATTTAATTAGTCTGGAAATGTACCGCCCAATAAAAATGCACGAACAAAGATATCGTGTGTACCGTGATGATCAATTACTTTTTTGTTGGCTATAATAACTTCATGAACAATTTTATTAACCTCTTAAAAAAGTAATTGCCTATTTACTTTTAATACGTTTTTGGAGCTTGCTTATTTATTATACAGCATGAGTTTTACAGATAAAATAAGTACTATATAAGAAGTAGTACCTACAAAACGATGAGCTGTATCTAAATGTATGACATATGAAAGTATGTAATTAATTTGCTTCAGGATCAGACTTCTACTTATCTTTACCTACACTCTGGGTAAGTACATTATTCGTATAATTTACAGAATTATTTTAAGTATATATATTTAGGTTAGGGTTAACGTAAGAGTATATCTGCTATACTTAAAACAATTCCTTAAATTATACGAATAATATACTTACTCGTGCACCTTTTCTAATATAAACAAAGAGCTCGTTATAAATATTCTATCACATTCACAAAACAAATACCTAATCTAAACTTATTTGAAAGCTTTAAGTATAGTTTGGACCGGACGATTGCAAAATATCCTGAACTGAACTCGATAAGGTCTAACTAAAAGCTAAACAATACAAGCTCAATGCTGGCAATTTGTTGAAATATAATTACTTATTGAGAGCGCTCACCTTCAACAATAATAGCTACATTCATACTTTATCACGACCACCTCCCGCGGGTAGCATGACAAATAAGAGTAGGTATTAAACATAGACAACTTTACTGTACACAGAAAGATATTACAATAAATAACACAACAAAATTAAGTGCAACTTATAAAAGAGACTACCTATCTAATTGTGGTCTTTAAACTTACGTAACGTTCTTTTTCTCAAAAACAAACATTATAAAAAAATAACCAGCTTCAAAAACAATAAAAAGCTAAAAATAACTTATAAATAATCATACCGAACTACCGAATTTTTGGAGTCGGTGTAAACAAAAACATGGTGCTTATACCTTCCGTCTTCGTCATCAGATCAGTTTGATGGACCATTTTCACCTTTTTTGAAGATATCTTATCGCTACTCGTGGAAGACTATTGTGACCAACTATGGTCTTCTTCATCAGTTCCGACTCAGCACTTGATACTTTCTGAATGCAAATGCTTGTCTTGTAGTTGAGTACACTAAAATCGCTATAAGTATACCTATAATGTTTAGGAGTTCCCTCAATTCCTCATGGATTTCATCATCAGAAAAATATTTTGAAAAAAAAGGGACCAATCTGGACGTATAACCTTCCTCCTTCTTTATCTATACGGGCAATCCCGGTTGCGTCCAAAGCCATTGCTTTGGAGCCCAGGGTCCGCTTTCCTTGAAGGAGGTATACCCTTCCAATTGAGAAAAATTTTTTTCAAATCGGTTCATGAATGGCGAAGTTCTGAGGTAACAAAGATTAAAAAAAAACATACAACCGAATTGAGAAACTTCTCCTTTTTAAAGTCGGTTAAAAAGGCAGAAACATGAATTTCTAGACACTATGCATTTTCCCTGAATTGTCCTATTTAAATCTTATTTAGACTAGTTAGTTAAATATCTCGACTGAAAATTAAAAAAGCTCACCGTGCGAAAGAGGTCTTTACTTAATTTACTGGCTTTCTTGTCTTAGTTTGACCAAAATCTTCTCGTCGTTAAGTGCCCATTAAGATTTTCATGTTGAATAGGTAATTAGCTAGCTAAATATTCCATATAAACGGCTAATTACAGTCCGTGCAAGGTCGATTGGTCGCCGCCACGAATCTAACTGACAACAGCTTTTAGTCTTAAATTGGTGCTATAACTCCCTATCGCTATTTATTAGGCTTTTGCCTAAGGCTTCTTTAGTAAATTAGTGTAATTTATATTTTAGTACAAGGTAATTATTGCTTTAGCCTATAATGTGGATTTGTTGACTTAACCATTTGCAACCCACGATAGCATGCGGGGTGTGGTACCTACCTACAGTTAAATACATTTGAATGTACGTTTTAGTAAATATTTGTTTCATGATCATATTCTCAATATTGCTATTTTATTACAGTGTATTTAGATGAATTTAAGAAAGTTAAGGTTGAGGGAAGGTCATGCAAAAGTACATAACGAAGTAGGTAATTGTTTAATTTGTCATAGCTGGACTTGCGAAACAACATTAAAATGTTTCCAATTAGTCATTATTCACGGATCTAATCATTTTACTTTGAGGCAATCAGTCATTGGAAGCACTGAGCTATAAACCTTGGTAGCGCAATTAGATTTTATCGTCTTCTTATCCTTTACCTCAATCATATGAGTCTAAAATTATGAAATAGACGTAAGTTTTCAACGTTATACGGTTTTGTATTCTGTTAATACTAACTAGTTAACATAATTTATTAAGTTTATTATTCTTGTTTTGGGTTAATATGATAACGAATTATAGAGCTCAAGTGAGTGACACTGACCTAGGAAAGAAGTCAGACAGTGGACAAAGACAGTATCGAAGTGATGGATGGCAAAAACAGGAATGATGATTAGAAAGCCTATAGTTTGAGATGTATTAATAGTAATCGCATCGCATAAATCGATAAAAAATTAAACGCGAATTTAAAAAAAAAAACGGTTTTGTTGATATGCCGTGGTGCCGCTGGTCAAAGTCAAAAATTAATTATTCAGTTTAGGACAGAAAATTGCCACTTATGAATGTCAATAATAACGTTATAGGCCCATATGCAGAACATGTCTCCTTATTTTTTGGGCCCTACTAGCGCTTCGAGACAAGACACAGACAATCTGGCAAGTGCTGAGATGAAACGCCGGAACAAACTCAATCTCCACTAGCTGCCACAAAAAAATATAAATCAAAATAAACAGGTAGGTACATCAGTTTAGTGCAGGCTGGACTGACCATACATTCTTGTCATCAAGATAGTCTTGCATTTTATAATACCCCTTAGACTTAGCACTTGTCCGGTTTTTAGGGTTCCGTAGCCAAATGGCAAAAAACGGAACCCTTATAGATTCGTCATGTCTGTCTGTCTGTCTGTCCGTCTGTCCGTCCGTCCGTATGTCACAGCCACTTTTTTCCGAAACTATAAGAACTATACTGTTGAAACTTGGTAAGTAGATGCATTCTGTGAACCGCATTAAGATTTTCAAAAAAAAATAGAAAAATAATAATAAATTTTGGGGGCTCCCCATACTTAGAACTAATACTCGAAATTTTTTTTTTCGTCAAACGCATACGTGTGGGGTATCAATGGATAGGTCTTTAAAAATGATATTGAGGTTTCTAATATCATTTTTTTCTAAACTGAATAGTTTGCATGTGAGACGCTTCCAAAGTGGTAAAATGTCCCCCCCCCCTGTAACTTCTAAAATAAGAGAATGATAAAAAAAAATACATAATGTACATTACCATAAAAACTAACAGCGAAAATTGGTTTGAACGAGATCAAGTAATTAGTTTTTTTTTTATACGTCATAAATCGTAAACCGCAATTTAACTTTCGTAATGTTATGGATTTCATTTTGCAATAAAAATACCATAACTATGACTCGATTGTCGTGATGGGTGAACTTTTACTCATAACGGTACCTACAGGTTTGTACGGAACCCTCGGTGCGCGAGTCCGACTCGCACTTGGCCGGTTTTTTTATTAATTCAGTGATTACTAGATAGTTTGCCTTGTAAGCTAGTTTTATGACAAATTTAGTACAAGCGCTATTAGCTTAGCTCGCTTCGTTCGTATTACTAAAGCATTTGACAAAATGAAAGGTTGTTGTGAGGGACTTCTAAATGTATTTCATCATTTCAGCCATAGAACGTCCACTGCTGAACATAGGCCTCCCCCATTGACTTCCAGATTGGCCGGTTGGAAGCGGCCCGCATCCAGCGGCTTCCTGCAACCTTTACCAGGTCGTCAGTCCACCTTGTAGGTGGACGTCCTACGCTGCGCGGGCCGGTACGTGGCCTCCATTCCAGAACATTTCTGCCCCATCGGCCGTCAGTTCTACGTGCTATGCCACTGCCACTTCAGCTAGCTAATCCGTTCGGCTATGTCGGCGACTTTTGTTCGTTTACGAATCTCCTCATTTCTGATTCGATCTCGCAAAAAAACACCGAGCATAGCCCTTTTTAAAGCACGCTGTGCAACCTTGAGCTTTCTTATGAGGCCCATAGTGATATATATATTTTTATTATTATTTATATTTTGAAATAAAAAGCTAAACTAAAGACATTTCAAGTGTTGAAATATGATAAAAATTTACTAAGAAGCCTAAAACTTTGAAAAATTATTTTTTGACTTATAGATTACAGGAAAACATATTAGAAGTACGGAACCCTCTTCACGTGAGTACAGCTTGTGCCTATCGGTTTTTTGCAGACATCATTATTCCAAAAGCTTGATCTAAAATCAAGATAAGTATTTACGAGCAGATTTGTCCTCTTTCGGCTTATTTAGGTTCTACTTATGCAATGTTTCAAACAGTTTTATTGTAAACATGTAATGTGGTTTTGCATGGACACAGTTTAACAATGGGCGTAATGTATTGTTGACAATTAAACCTTCGTTAGGTTAATAAAAATATAAACATTTTGATGAATAACTTTACCAAAGTATATAGAATAATCTATCTATCTATTTAAGTAAAAGAAGAAACTGACTGACTGACTGACATATCAACGCACAGCCCAAACCGCTGGTGCTAGAGATTCCAAATTTGGCACGTAGGTTCCTTATAAGGTCAAGGGGTGCACTAAGAAAGGGTTTTTTAAAATTCACTCCCTAAAGGGGTGAAATGGGGGCCCAAAGTTTGTATGGAGAAACAAGATTAGTTAGACTATTTTATTCGAAACTTCACAGGAGTATTCCTAACAATAAATGTGTAAACACGCGTTTTAGGTTTATCGGGTCGCTGATTACGAAAACAATAACGGTTTTAAAATCCAACGTTGCGGACGTGAAATGTCATCCCCCTGTTGGGGTGCGATAGGTTTGAAATGTCTAAATATCAATATGGGTGTCGTTTTTATGGTTTTTTGGGATGTTAATTACGAAAATGACATCGATTTTGAAATTTAATATTGAGGACATGAAAATTCTTGGATTCAACCCTTAAGTAGGTGAAAAAGAGGAAAAAACTTTGTACTTCAGTTATCTATTTAAATAAAATGGTACACTAACTAATTGTTGATATATCAACGCACAGCCTTACCCTATACAGTATAGACATCCATTAAGGACGGGTTTTTGGAAATTAGGAATAAGCTTCTTACAACATGTGTTTTATGATTTGTATTGTAACTAGCTGTTGCTCGCGACTTCGTCTGCGTGGTCTTTTATTTAATTAAAAAACCTTACCCAGCGTGCGGACAACAACTCACCATAGATTTATCACAATCGGATAAATAGTTTAGGAGTGCAGGACAGATATGTTTACAATGGTTTTTATTTCAATAGATAAGAAATAAAGAACACAATGAGAGAAACACAGTTTAAGGTGAAGTTCGAGAAGTTGCTTTGGCTCTAAGTTATATTTAAATAAATTCTTTCATAAATTACACCAATTATCTAACCACAAACCACTGATTTGGCCCAAACTAAGAAAGTTTCTACTATGATGACTATACAGGGTTACATTACCAAGGGGTGCCAAATTTAAAAAATAAGATCTAGGAAACATTATAAAGAAGCATCTTAATCGTTATTATTTTTAATAATCGTATTTTAGGAAAAAATAAAACGTTAATGTATCCGAAAATAAAGTCAATAACGTGACTAACGTTGCGCGGCCATTTATCAGAGGCGTAGGTACGGCGAGCCAACAAGGACCTTACCCAGTGCACATATGGTGCAATTTTTAGGGTTCCGTAGCCAAATGGCAAAAAACGGAACCCTTATAGATTCGTCATGTCTGTCTGTCCGTCCGTATGTCACAGCCACTTTTTTCCGAAACTATAAGAACTATACTGTTGAAACTTGGTAAGTAGATGCATTCTGTGAACCGCATTAAGATTTTCACAAAAAAATAGAAAAATAATAATAAATTTTGGGGGCTCCTCATACTTAGAACTAAAACTCGAAATTTTTTTTTTCGTCAAACCCATACGTGTGGGGTATCAATGGATAGGTCTTTAAAAATGATATTGAGGTTTCTAATATCATTTTTTTCTAAACTGAATAGTTTGCGTGTGAGACGCTTCCAAAGTGGTAAAATGTGTGTCCCCCCCCCTGTAACTTCTAAAATAAGAGAATGATAAATCTAAAAAAAATATATAATGTACATTACCATAAAAACTACCAGCGAAAATTGGTTTGAACGGGATCAAGTAATTAGTTTTTTTTTAATACGTCATAAATCGTAAACCGCAATTCAACTTTCGTAATGTTATGGATTTCATTTTGCAATAAAAATACCATAACTATGACTCGATTTCGTGAACTTTTACTCATAACGGTACCTACAGGTTTGTACGGAATCCTCGGTGCGCGAGTCCGACTCGCACTTGGCCGGTTTTTTCATGAATGAGTTAAATTATCCACGCGTATGATTTTTAACAGCGGGTAGGAATAATTAAATGTGAAAATAAAAATGTTTTGTTCTTTGCATAGTTCGATTAAGTTACTGATTGTGAGCCCCTCCTGAAGATTTGGCACCCCTTTGCAATGTAACCCTGTATGACGGATAAACATACTTAAGTACATTTATAAACATCCCTGACTTAGGTACAAATATTCACGTGCTCATAGACAAACATTTGCCTGGCGGGATTCGAACCCGCAACCGCGTGACTTTCTAGTCCGGAGCGCGATCCACTAGACCAGACGGTCGGTCGATGACTGTAATACGAGTATGATAACATAGGTGAACTTACCTAAAATTACAGTGCCCACGAAGAGGCTTAGCGTGACTATCGTAAAGGTGGAGAATCTCTGAAATTATAAGAAATGTCAGTGTTAATTATTACAAATTAAGTAAAGGCGAGTATTGGCAATCCCCCCCGATGATAAGTCATTGGCGGAGGTCTTTGTTCAGCAGTAGACGTCTTATGGCTAAAATGATGATGAAAGGCACAGAAGTGGTATGACACGAGTGAGTGAAGGCATGCTTATCGACCCTAAATAGTTATAACGATCTTAACGTAAAAGTATGTATATCCTTATATTGCGATGTCGTTTATTTGAAGGAAAACATTAATATCAGTCGTGTGAAAGAAAAAGTTGGTTTTCATTAGTATGTCTGGTACTTTACTTTTTTCATGGACTTGAAAAAGATAGCAAGAAAAACGACGTAGATCATGATTTGGCCCAGCAGTAGTGCAAGCATCGGTAGTGTGATTTTAGCCGCGTGAAGCAAAAATGTTGGTTCATCATCATCATTTCGGCTATAGGACGTCCATTGCTGAACATAGGCCTCCTCCATTGACTTCCAGATTGACCGGTTAGAAGGAGCCTGCATCCAGCGGTTTCATGCGACCTTTACCAGATCGTCTTTTCACCTACGTGGCCTCCATTCAATAATCTTTCTGCTCATCGGCCGTCAGATCTACGTGCTATGTGCCACGCACACAATATTGGTTAGCTTAGATATATTATGTTTAGCCTATACCCAACCTTTTTCCTGATGTAGAGTAAGATGGCGAGAAAGCGAGGAAGGTGGCGTGAAGCGTGAAGCGAGAAGCTCAGCAGCAGTTTTGTAGGACGGATAGTGTGATGTTTGTCTGGCGTGCTAGAGAATTTTAATTTATTTCAGTATTTACCTCTTTCCTGATGCCGGGGAAGATGGCGAGGAAGGCGAGGTAGAGCGTGAGCGCGGCCAGCAGCAGCGCAAGCGCCGGCACGTCGGCCGCGACTGCAGTCCGGTTGTGGTAAGCGTACAATGTCGGCCCGCCTTCCTCGCGGAACGCGTCAAACCACCCCTTCATCGCTCACCCAGCCTGAAACAAGGATAGGTAACTTTAATATTAACTGAAAGAGGTTTTTCAAATTACGTTTGCAGAAAATCATTTCAGCCATAGGCTAAACATAGGCCTTTCCCAATGACTTCCAGTTTGGCAGGTTGGAATGGGCCTAAAGTTAAGTTGCCTAATTAATAATTTAAAAAAACGCATAAAATGTAGTAAACAGGACACAGAAAAGTAAATTAACTTTAATTATATAGTCACAAAGATTAAGATCGTGTATCGTTATAAGACAAGGGAATGTCTATAATTATTTGGTAGGTATCATAATTGTAAGATTGTGTAATTATTATAAAGACATCTATTATGCTCTAAGCGGTTTGTTCCGGTTGTCAGCGGTGCGTGCGTTGTGCGCAAGCGACTGTGTAATTGAGCGCTGGCTGCGCCCCGCACATTCAACAAATTGACGCCGAAATAAGTGCAAAACAAACACCTGCATCGTTTACTGTTTCAAATGCTAATTGGCGCTTGTACTTGACATGGATTGCAATCTCCGCCGCATGTTTTCTTGATGATTAATATTAATGAGTAGGTAACTGACAAAGAATTATGGGCAATATTCTACCCCATGTATTCCTCTCAGACGTACCACAGACATACGTAATAATAGGTACCTTAAGAAAGGCTCCATTATGTTTTACTTTTTATTACTTACTGGAGAAGTAAAATGACGAAAAATGTATAAAAGAATTCGAAAAAGCTAATCAAGGAAGTATTTGGGGCGCTAATGTAGCTACAAATTAACGTTAGGAATGTAAATATTTATCGACAGTTTGTATTTAAGTATTTTAAATGTAAATTGGTATCTTCGTTCAACATTACTTTTGTTTACTGTGCATCGAAAATCCGAAACACGTTTATGTCTGTGTTGCAAAAAGCTCTGATCGCATGACGTAGGCGCCAGCACATTGCGAAACGCGCAGCTGCGTCGCCTTCGGGAAACGGATGTGGTTGCACTCCGCTCTATTATACTGGCAATTAAATTATTAAATTAATAATGCGAATGATGCTGAAGAGATTGTGAATTTGCACAATGAGTTCAGTCGCCGGGAAACTAATATGCTGTTAGCAAATTTTCGCATTTGGGGATAAATTTATGAAGTGTGAAGAGTTGGAATTGCAAAATGCAGTATCATTACGTTCATAAATTGTTTTACTGATTAGCATAAACTAACAAACACCGTAAACAAGACTTAAACTTTGAATAATATGTTTAGAAAAGTCACGAGACTTAGCGAAGGTCAATGATCGATTAGAGTTGATTTAGTATGTACATACCTAACTACGTAGAGAACGTAACGCAAGTATCCGTTCCCGACGACTTGCGTTTCTTGGCGACTATTGCAGTCAGTCATCTGTACTGGGCATTGTATACATCACACGATGTATTGTATTGATTTACAAAGTTCCGTAAAGGTGCTCAGTCACAAAAAAGAAATTGTATAGGTATTGACAATGAAAAATTTCGAATGCATAATTATCAACATATACATTCAGGTGCTTGTAGCTCAATGGCGGCAGCGCTTTGGCAGTGATTACTAAAGTTAAGCAATGCACGCCGCGATTGTGATTGGGTGACCATTCCTACCGTATTTAGCATTTTTTCAAATCTATTATTTTTAAATAAAACGCATTTTCGCGGCCGAGAAAAATATAAGATGAATGAATGAAGTTTTTGCATTTTCAGTTGAACAAGATTTTGATAATCACTTATATATATACCTATATCCGGTTAAATTAAAGAAAAAATCAAAGACAGTTGAGTCATTTATGTTTTTCAAATCATAAACGCAGTTTGCTTGTTAGTTGTCATTCTTCAACCGACTTCAAAAAACCCACCCACAAGGATCTCAAATCGATAGTAGCGTTTTTTAAAAATGATTACTCACTTAAAAATAAAACATTGAGGTTTCGAATTCCTGAAGGGCAAACGTTTTTGATGACAATAACATTTGTATCTAAGTCATGGATGTTTAAAAATGTATTTGAGTAGGTATCTTTATCCGTGGTCTAGTGGCCATAGTGCAATAGTTTGCTTAGTTTGGGACTAGAAACACACACACACACACACACAAATACAGCATGCGCAGCCACAATCCATTATTAGTTTAATGTATTTTTTTTTAAATAATGTAAGAAATTTGTTTGATAAATAATTTTGGTAAGTAAATATTAAATATTGTAACTTCTTTGTAAATTCAACGTGATACTCACGAGACAGACCCAGTCTAGTGTGGGAATCACTGGTAATCTGTATTATTTACTTGTTTAATTGGCAAATCTATATTTCTATTTCTAGATATAATTGTTGAAAGAAGTGATTATTTATTTAAATAAAAATACAAGAGGTACCCGTAGAGTCGCATGTGTTGGTAGCTCACTGGTTCAAACTAAACTGTTATTTTTATTTGTTAACTATTACGAATCAACCGTGTTAAAAGTATATTTCTTTATCATTTTGATGAAATTCTAAAATATCGTTAGCCTATTTGTTTTACATCATTTAACTTAATGCAGACAACAATTAGAAATAAGGTAACAGTAACCAATTATCATAACACTTACTAAAACACGACACTCAGATTAAACGCCTCTAACGCAACTGTTTTCAAAACATATTCGTAAGCGTAATCTGTATGAGGTACAATGTAATAATCAATTATTGACCTTTATGTAATCACGGTCAAAAGTTCTTGACATATATCGGAGTCAGGTGTCGGAAGTGGCGCGGTGTGGGCATACACAGGTATAATTTGTCTGTAGGCAACCGGAAGTACGATTTAGCTCAGGAACTTCATTCAAGGCTATATATCTTGTACTTGTACTTATTTACACTGTGGGTACTTTGCCGCCGTATTTTAAACCTTAATACCGTTAATAAGCTCAAGAGGATATCAAGGTGTTTTTTATTGTACTACTTAAAAACCTTTATAAAGGTGAACTGGTCGCAATTAAATCTTATTACTCGCACATAGTGCACTCTACTCTGGTCTGAGGCCATACGATGCTTAAATTATATGTAATAGCTGGTAATTGATTTATTTAATTCAATGATTTCATAGTTTATGAAGTCATTAATATATATTGATATATTTTAGCATATTGAGATAAAGCATTCGTAAAAAATACTCCATTTAAAAGTATTCGTTTATTTACTTAATTATTACAAAAGTATGTATCTATACAGGCAAATAACCAACAATAACGTCGAAGTTTTATTTACTTGAGACTTGACGCGGTTTATTAAATAAAAAATTTATCCAACAATCACACCGATTACCTTCCTCCAAATTAAACAAAGCCATTAAGATAAACATACACATAATACACATTTATAAACAACAATGACATAGGTACAAATGCTCGTGCTTGACACACAAAGATTTGCCCTTTGCGGGACTCGAACCCGTAACCGATCAGGTTCAATCAAGCTTACATTTAGATGTTTTTAATTACTGAGTTATAAAAGGCTGCATTCGATTGTGGCTGATGTAAAACGTTTGATTGGAATCTCAAGAAGCATACAGTACCAACCTAGTTCAAACTTCAAAGTGATCGAATTCGAAGAAGATTCGACGACGTTATGTCATACTGAGTGATGATAGCTTATTAGCATACCTAGCTCGTCGGTGCGGAAGCAGTTTGCTTCGCTTTGTGTATCACTACACAAACCGAGGACGCAGACTAAGTTTTGGCATTTAAATTAAACTAGCTAACATTTGAAACTATACGTAGTATTTGTTTATTAGGTAGACATACCTACGGGTCCGTTTTTACTTACAGCAAAAAAGAGACAGGACAGTTTTTAGTTTTCATATCTTAAACCTATTATAATTAATTACATGCAAAACATTTTCTCTCACTGAGACTGTCGCATTCATTCACTGACACATACCGTGTCTTAAAAAACCGACCAAGTTCGTGTTAGGACACGCGCAATATAGGGTTCCGTAGTTGAACGTCACAATATGCGGTATTTGCTACCTGTTTTACATAATTAGCTACTTCGTCTAAGTGATTTTCCTTTCCATGTACATTATATAAGTTTACTGGTAACGTGTGAAGCCTCCTAGCCTTAATAGTTTTCCTATTAACTTCGTAAATATACTACTGTCGTGATTTTTATTACATTTCTTAAAGCAACTATTTAGCTGGTAGAAGAGGAATACTTGACTCTAGCAAAAAAAAAATGCATTTTATAGCTTAATATTATGCAAACGGATCCCTGAATCGAAAAATGGTGTTTACACAATCGACAATATTTTTATACAACCTATCCAACGATTATACTATGGGACAGACGAGTAAAAATATGATCTCCGTAACACGTGAAATAGAGATACCCTTAAAAATGTTTTTGAAGATTTAATTTTACCACATCGATAATGTGGCATGATTAAGTAATATATCCACGGTGAAAACGTCGATTTTTCGCCACGTACACTGACTTGACTATTAGGTACTATAACAAATACTGTTGCTAAAATGTTATAAATTCTTATAATGTAAATAAATAAACATTTTTGAAATTGATTTAAGCTTCTAATCTAAGCTTTGTCATAAATTATTTATCTACATGCCAATTAAAGTTTTCTAGTACTAAACATTTCTGAGCTAGGCCGCGGACAGACAGATGGACATGGCGAAACTATAAGGGTTCCGTGTTGACTACGAAACCCTAAAAACGGCTCATTTCAGTTGTCAATTAGTTGTCAAAGGTTCAATATGAATAATGTGCATTGAATTATTCGTTCTAACGAAGGTAAACGTTTCATGGTAACCCATGAGAACATAGATTTATGTTTGGAACTTCATTTTTTAAATACTTTTATCAGATTCACTTGTAAATAATTAATGTAATTTAAATCTAGTATGTCTTTTTTAACTAACTTTAAAGTAGTATAGAGTTAAAACGTAAGTATGCAGATATAATTGCATGGCAATACAAATATTTTATACCATCGTGCTGATCTGATTGACTGATGATGGAGCTAGGAGGTAGATAGTTATACCTGTGTTAAGGGGCATTTGGTTCCATTTGACGAGTCCAATATATATATATATATATACGAGTAAAAGAGTTTTTATAGTTTTGTTTTAAATATTATTAAAGTAAGAATTCTGAAAAGCGGTTATAGGTTTGAAATATAATGCAACTAATGTGATTCTCTCTTTCTTTTTATTTCATATTTAAGAAAACGGTATTATAATTTTATGAGAAATCTCTTAGTCACGCGAACGATAAATACATTAGTATTTTTTTATGATTACAAATAGAATAAAATAAAACCATCGTAACTGGAAGGTGCGTCACCGCTGTAAATACTTGGATTTTACAGCCTCTATAACTCAACGTATATTAATCGTACCTAAATAACCTCAGACGAGTAGCAAATTGCGGTGTGCAATAATAATTATCTCTCGACAACCCAAAGCCATAACTACTCGCAACACGAATGGTCTATAAATCAGACACGTTGTTCAGAACAATTTTGGCTGTTGTTGATTCGTTCCGCTTCCGGTCGCGGTGATTCAAATAGATTAATTTAATTGCTGCAAAAGCGGTTTGTCGTCGAAGCAGTAGTATTCTACAGGTTACCCCCAAAATGGTTTCCAGTAAAGTCCAGACATCATAATATATATGTACCTACTGCGCTATTGTGGCAATTTAAAAAAAATATTTACTTGTAATGATTCAATTTTAGATTGTAGACATAATAATTATTCAGGGTTACCCTAAAAAAAACGAAGAAAACTAAAGATTTATGGTCACAGTAAGTACTTAAAAGATCATCACAGCTTGACGTTGACGGGACTATGGTGTCCCGTCAATACAGACATCGCAGCTGCACTATTGCTATAGTACTGTATCGTTGCTATAGTACTGTGTAGTACTTGACATAGAACTTTTGGAATTTTCTATAAAATGTATAGGTACTTCTGCCCAGTAAAAAAATTTGCGTACCTACTGAATCCTTAAAAAACCTTTGCGTTTCCAGATTAATTGAGACTAAGGTCAAGGTTTCGAGATTCTTGAGTAACCTATTAAGTTCAGCATGTGTAGTACTTAATGACCATAACAAGTACTATAGTACAAGCGATGCTTGGGGTGGGGCTAGATAATTGATGTTATTGTTGGATTAATTAATTACTTTATTTTCATTTAAGTTATTACGTAATTTTTATCTTTTAAAAAATCTTGCTAGTGGAGTATTTGTCAATCTAAATTTGCTTTCACCAATCCTTTCAAAAAAATAATATAATAACTAACTATTACAACTAAGTAAAATTGAGAGAGTAAGAGAAAATGGAGAGCCTTTAAAAAAGTTATGATCACGAGTAATGAAGAGTTCCGGTAACATCAAACGTCATTAACTAACAAAAAATATAATTGGACGAGTTGTCTTTCAAGTTCTGGTTAATACAGCAATCAGTAATTTTATGTTTCATTGGGCGTCAGGTTGCACCCGGAAGTAGAAGGTCATTGAGCTCATGGTAAGGTCGCGGCAACCTGCAGTGTGCATGTTGGTGACCTTGGGCAACTGGGCATCTGATGTAGGTGATAGAGAGGTCTCCACTCCCCATTCCCCTGAGCCTGAGGATGATCTAGCTTAAATCGATACTTATTGTTTGTTGAATTATATTATATCGAAACATTTAAATACGATTGCATGATATTCTATTTTTTTCTAACTACATTGAGCAATGTTATTTTTTTGTTGGCTGCCGTTTGCGTTTCCCCCATTATTATTAAGTAAGCGAGTTATTATGTGTCATTTTATAAATGGGCACTTTATGTGCATTCGGAAGTTGACTAGGTCAATGAACTTATAATAAGGCCAAATCAAGTCATATGTATGATTTACGCATACGAGGTGACCTTCATTCAGCACCTGTCATGTTTGATATTAAGGTCAACAATAATGCGTTAACAAATACGTACGTACTAAATTGGGCTAAGGCCTATTTTTATATTTTCATTTATTAAAGCAGCAAAATTTTATATCCTCTTAACTTTAGTGCCGTTCAAATGCGATCGTGCGTGTGTAATAAATTCAGAGGGAAAAATTCTTGTAGTTTTGTAATAAATTGGCACAGTTAAAACTTGAGGTATCCTTATGAACATGAGGGCTGTGCTGAGGGTGTAGGGGTAGAAGCTACAGGGTGGTAGCTCCTAAAGTGACTCCTTAGTTACTTTACGTTAACGATCATAGAGTAAAAACGAATATGATCTATTTTGTAGAAAATTCAGGTAAAACATTTTTCAGAAGTAATCATAATGTTATTCGTACATAATTGGATATTAGCAAAACCTGAAAAAGAACAGCACCTATCCTTAATTTTTTATTGTGTTCATCTAGACACCTCAAGGTATAATTTGTTCCATTTATAAAACTACATTATAATTTTCCTCTGATTGCCCATGCTCGGCATAATTTGATGTGGTTATAAAGATTAGTTTTACTCTACCCACAGCATGCTTTCAGATTGGATCAATACAAGGATAATTACAATTTAATGATTGTTTTGGTGCTTAGCAGTCTACAAAATATATATTTCGTGTCAAAACATTCATTAAAATGCGATTATATTTTATTAAGAGTAATCGATGTATGTACGTAAAACTGAAGGAAAAGGTCAGTCTACCTCGTTTAGGCATTGAGTTAAGGCTCATCATGCACTCTGTAAGTGTTTTGGGCATTACCTTTTTGTCCCAACTCTTTAACCCAATCATCATTGAAATTATTAAAAACCAAAAATATTACAGATGCTTTAAATAGGTATATTGTTATCACGATACAAAATCGTAAAACGCTTGTGGCAGAATGACTGGGTAGACTATTAGTATGAACCGAGAAACACTTGACAACTGGCGCACTATTGGAACTACTTTTTACAGCTTAATAACTACAGGGCACAGATATTTATTTTAAGTAGTAGATTCCACAAATTGATCTACGTTCAGGTAATAATATCTCTTTCTCAAAATGACCCTTGGATTCTATGCGTTCATTTCCCAGAATGTCGAAAAAAACATTAAAACTGAATGCCGGCAGAATTGATATATTTCCTTATACATGACGTAATGTCATATACCAATTAGATACGAAAAATTTGACACGCCTGTTTTTTATATTGGAGCTGTTGTGACGTCTTCTTTATTAAACGTCTGTGCTACTACATTAATCACCTGTTGCGATTTGTATGGGGAGGAGTTAACTTCTTTCGAGTTCAATGTTGGTGTTACAGAAAAAGATGTTATATTTTTGCTTCTCTGATAGCTCCTGCTTATTAGATTATCAGAAGTTCAAATTTAATCTATAAATTGTTTAGATTAAATTTTAGTTCCTCCTCCGTATACGGATACAGGAAAGATATGAACCATATTAGTGGTATCACCCTGCGATGATGGGTCTGGATCGAGTCACGGCCGTTCGATGTCGGGGCCAGCGCGAGGATGTCGCCTTGAATTGGCTAAGGGCCAACGCACGCCGATTTGGAGAGCCGCGTGTAAGTAATTTTAGATAGAATTTGTACCAGCTATAACTTACACCACCCAAAGCACTTTGAAGAGGAATCACCCGCTGACCTTATGCAAGGGAAGGCCGCTTAACTGTAATAGCGAAGACGCTGATTTTTCGCCATATCTTGTAAGATGTATGTCATGCATAACTTAAGCTGTTGTACTGTGACAGTTTTTCAAGATATAGTGATAATACTACCGTCCTTAGTTATTATAGCACTTAAAGCTATTGTAATTAATTAAATTAAAGCTAAAGTTGAGGTCTAGGACCCTGGTGATCCCTGGCAAGCCCTAAGCTGTGTGCACAGGAAAACATTTTAGGCGGGCTTTATAATTGGTAACATTATAATTTTAATTAAAAAAAATGAGTTTGATGAAACTCGATTGATAAAATTCTTATCTCGATAAAATTTAATATCTTCTAGATAGTGACCCTCGTTCCATGGAAATGCATTCTGTACATTTTTTCCAAACAGCTAGTTCCAGATCAATGACCTCTCAGCCCAGAGAAACGAGATACAATAGCAATTCTATTGTTACGCGGTCTTTTAGGTCCGCTTGGCGTTCGAGAAGACTAAAATAAACTGTTAAACTTACACGGCCGCCAGCCCGACCTTACTACAATGAGTGTCTCTCTTGACCTCTAGAGATTATTGATCTACATGAAACCAATGTGCTGCTATGAATATTAAACATGGTGTATGACAAACATAAGCTCAAAGTATTATATTTTATGTAATTAGTGATTTAGTTGAGAAACACAGCAATGCAAAGGTTACGATTTAGTGAAGATTCTAAAGAGCAAGCTAAATAAAGTTATAATTTGTACGTCTCAACAGCTGATTTCCAATACAGAGCCGTTAATTGGTAGACAAACAGCTGTGTTACGCAAAACGTTTAGGGACGATGTCAAAATATTTTTTTTGTAAAGTTCCTCACGCCGTGGAGTATGACAATTTATTTTGTTATGGTTGCTTAAGAAACGTGGTTTGTGAAACAATGTAGTGCTCAGGCGGGCTAAGTTTTCGACGTGATCTTTGCAACTGATCGTGAGGCCTATTAAAACGGAGTTATTGTTCACGCCCGCGCGAACCTTCGGACAAACACTAATTGCCTCGTACAAAACATCGTAATCCCAGATTATCGCGGACTTGTCCTTGTGAAACAATATTTACCAGCGCTGCGGTTGGCGCATTGCGGCTGGCCTCATCGTTGGCGAGGGCGAAACAAATTAATACCTTAAAACCCAATATTCACCTTGGGGAAACAGAAACTACATGAATTAGTGGAAATTGTGTGTTCGTACACAATTGTTTAAAATAACAACAACTTCTTTCAGGCCTTGAAATTATGCATAAGAACCATTCATGTATTTTTACCCGCTGCATTCCCAAAGGTAAAACAGGCAAGCCTAAGTAGAGGAAATATTTATAAAAATATATTCTACCAGTTCTTACATGTTTAGAAATATAAATGTATAAATATATTTTTTAGTTTTTCTGTACAAATTCAATCGACTGTTTGGTAATTTTGTATGGGAAGTCGATAAATTTTCATGCAAAGCAAGTCATTGAACAAAAGTTGTTCACCGTGATTATTACAGGTTGTTGTTTTGAACAGCAGCCAAATTTGAGAAGTCGGATATATTTATAAATACTAACAACTTTTTCTACCGGGAGAACATGGTAATCGCGTTTTTTTCGTTTCTCCATACAAACTAACGCTCTACCTTGATGATAATTGGTGATTGTTTTTTTTATGTTGACCCCATAGTAAAAGCTATTTGTATTGATGAACACGTTCGCATTCTTAAATTTGGCTACTATTCAAAACAACATCCCAATATGTGGTTATAAGGTTATCCTTGAGTTACGGGACACCCTGTATATTTAAAAAAAAAACTAAAGTTAAACCGGCCAAGCTCTATACCCATTATCCTCAAGAGGTCGCCGATTCAATATGTAAGCGTATCAGGTCGTGATTAAAATAATTAAATCGGTGTATTCTTCCGCATACCTCCAAAGAGAATGGGTGATGCAATGACCTTTTTCATTAGTGAGCTCAATGAAATGTTTTTTTTGTCTTCGTTCATGAAACTCTAATAGTTTTATTAATTATACGTGTCTAGAGACTTCTTCCCTTTATTAGAATTTTTTCACTGTCCTCATAGTTAGGAGTACGCCTTGACCAAAAAATCGCATGGACAATATTTTCAAATATGCGCCGAGGAATACTAATGCGGGTGGGCTTTTGCAAAAAAAATTTTATTATTTCCATAATTATAATTAATTAATTATTAAGTTGTAGAGATGCTATTTTTTGGCTTGCTGGATTTCCTAGTATTATTCTATATTCTTTGCCAGAAGTTCCTTTTTGGGGTTCTTGTTGTACGATTCTAAATATTTTTTTTACATATGAGTAATCTTATATAGTTTTATAATCATAAAAATAACCATTACTGATCTCCTCTAATTTTTAATAATCTCGGAATTCATTACCTATTAACTACGGTTACCTATCTTATGTTCGAAAAGTAGTTTACCGAATTTTATTTCACCGAAATTTTTCGACTAATTTCGTTTCGCCTTTTTTCATTTCATCGAAATGATCTTTGCCACTGTATCATTTGACCTATTATCAATTCGTTTTTTATTGTTACCCTGAAGTTTCATTTGTCCAAAAAACTTATTACCGAACTTGACTTGGCCGAAATAACATTTGTTCGAAGTATTATGTTTAAGTATGTATTAAGTATTTTATTATGTTACATACAACATTTGCCAAAGCTAAAAATTTTGATAGATGATATGATATGATGTTAGATGATTTAGTTTTCAGTAAAATGATTCCAATATTATAATAATTAATCCTTCATCATTATCCTTAGAATTTATCCTAAGTTTTAATAAGTGTGTGGTCACTGTTCTAACCTAACCTAACCAATTTAGTCTTATTATATACGCAGTATTCTGGTAAATGAAAAAAGTTCAAAAGAGACTTCGGCCAACAGTAAAAAGTTATTTTGAAAATCGATAAAACGTAGTTCGATAAAATGATACTTATGTCAAGAGATATTTCGATAGACTAAAAATATTTCAAATGATACATATAGCAAAAGAAATGTCGGTCTATCATTTTAGGCCAACTGAAATTCTGTCAAGTTAAATACAGACAAGTAATCGGTTACCATTAACTACACCTCTAGTTCAACTTTTACTGGTTCGGTTTTTATAGTAAAAATTTTCGCCGATTTTCGATGTTTTATTTGCATATAGGTATATACTCGTACAACGACTTAAAATGATGTATGCTTTTTTAAATAATGTTAAAAAATCAAAATATGCCTCCGATATAACAAATATACCAAAATGTAGGACACATGAGTCAGAAATTATTAGCTATCAAAGTTCGCAAATGCCTAATGAGTCACAGGTCACTTGCAAAAGGATTCCTCCTTCTCGCAAAAGGGCCATTCATAGTGTCTCTACTAAATATAAATTCCACAAGTTTACATACTACATAGTTTTAAATTTAAGTAGTTTAGTAAATTTGTGCAGTGGTAATTTTTAGGGTTCCGTATCTCGAAAGGTAAAACGAAACCCTTATTCGGAAGTTCGTTTTCCGTCTGTCTGTCTGTCTGTCAAGATTTTAACCAGGAACGCGTCAGTTTGAAATTAACATCAAATACTAACATTTGGCGGAAATTGGCAAGCTACGTAGGAAACAAATGTCTGGCCATGCCGCCACCGCCAGGTCCTGGCAAAAGGGGTAGACCCAAGAAATGCTGGCTTGACGTCGTGAAGGCTGACATGCGTGCCAATGATCTCACAACTAGAGACGCTCTAGACCGCGCGAAGTAAATCAGGGAAAGCGGACCCTAAGCTCCAAACCAATGGCTTTGAACGCAAACGGGATTGACCGTATAGATGAAGAAGAAGACTCAAATCTGCAATCTTTTACAGCTGTAAAAAAATCAAACTTCTAAGTCAACGCAATCAATGTCTGTTTTTGGCGCATTTTTCATACTCCAAAAGAATCAAAACATACAGGGACCTATTTGCAGTTGACTTAGAATCAAAAAAATTGGCAAGTAATGTTTTATAGTACAAGTAAAAGAAAAAAGAAAGAAAAACTAAAAATTTATAGTTATGTCACATAAAAACAAAATGTTTAAAACATACTCGGAAAATGCGGTAAAAATCTTCAAGGCCCGATTTCCTCTCATTCCGTTATGGACGGTAATAAACGACCTAATAACATACCTACAAGTTTTCTCGGAACCCTCGGCTCGCGAATCCGACTCTTACTTACACAGTTTTTTTTTTAAATTTATACCATTTGCATATCACTTTCTGAACTAACATTCATATCTGACATATAAATCATAAGATTTGTATTTGTATACATTTAAAAGTTTGCATATATAAATTATAGATACGAAGCGTTGAATTGCTAGTTAATACTTAATTTGCTAGTCCAGATAGTCACAAACGCACTAAGTTGTTAAAAAGTCTAAATCTACTTAATTTGCCCAAATTAATATTATTAATGTGAAACAGGTCCATGCTACTTTTGGTTGATAAGAAATTAAATTAGTACATTAGTAATTAATTTATTAGCAAAATCAACAGCAAAAGTGTGTGTGGTGGGGCAAGCGTTACATAATACTCTATGTGGGTTCCAATCTACATTCTACCTTCTGGGAACTTGACCTTCAATTCACGTAACTTACTCTATCATAACAATTGAACAGATTCGGAAGTGAAGTAACAAAATGCTTCAATTATTTTATATTGTTCATTTCAGGATACGATTTCAAAATGCATTTCCTTTTTATACGGCTAGTAATAAGCATTCTCTTTAACCTGTGTATAATTTAGTGTAAAGAAAGAAAGAAATATAATAAAAATAAATTGACACAAAACATGTTTTTGCTCTAGGAACATAATTTAAGAGCTTACCTCTTAAATAGTACCTTGATGCACAGCATAAATTTCGCTAATACAACTGTGACTGTGTAACTATGGTAGTTAATTAGACTGCCCTGGCTGATGACTTGGCTTGACAATGGCACAGAACCATCAATAACTGAAAATTCATATATCTTTTTAATAGGTTACAGACAGAAATGTAGTTATCTTTTGCGCCGTCATTTTTCAAGTGAGTGGTGCCGACGTTAGCGCCCGGATGGCGGCAGTGTAACAAGTTTGCATTGAGTCGTGCTCGGGTTCAACCTTCTCAAATGACAGCACGGCATAAAAAACAACGGACACTCGGTATTCGAGCCAAGGTCCTGTAATGAGATATGTAAGGTAGATAGCTCGGTAAAGAGAATTCCGTCTGCTTAAACAGATAATGTCTGGGGTGCTTAATTAAACCTTGCTTGTGGTATTATTAATAGCAGCCGATTCGTATTCGGAGTGCGTTGGCGTGGGTTTTCTTTTGTGTGGGCGGAAAAAGAACTTTGCTAAGCTTCCCATGTAATGAATGGCCGAGGTAGTGTACTTAATTATGGATTATTTAGCTTTAAAGATAACACGATGAGATCATGCCAACTCTTGCTCCAGCTGTTACTAATTTATATACTTAACACTGTTATATTTTTTGTATGAGCTTGTATGGGCTGAGAGTCTTCACATAGGTAAAACCGGACAAGTACGAGTCGGACTCGCCCACCGAGGGTTCCGTTTAAATTTATAGGTACTTACATATTATAAATTGTTCAAGAATCGAGTCTTGCAGTTTAATTACTAATTAATTTCAAATTTTAATTAACTACAAATGTATAGTTTTCAGATTTTTCCCTGTACTTGTAGTATAAGACCATATTAATTGCCAAATTTCATAGTTCTAAATAAATAAATATTACACACCATCACATAAATTGCTCCTATCCTATAATAAGTAGCTTAAGCACTAGTGTGCACCCAGATCCGAGACAATATAAAAAGTTCTACATTGACCGACCGGGTATCAAACCCAGGACCTCAGATATAGCGACACCAACACCAAATCCGGTATGCTCGCCTCTCGGCTACGGAGGTTGTCAGGTCGTCAGTTCTAAGTCAACGGAAAGTACGCTATAAATTTTGATTCCCTTGAGTGTCGAAATATACGTTTTTGTGGCATAAAAGACCATATCTTTTTTACGTTAACTTAGAAGTTTCATTATTTCACGGCTTCAAGAGACTGTAGACCTGAAAATATGGTTTTAATTTTAATTCAATACCTCTACGCGTTCCAGAGATAAAGGGTCTTGACTTGAGTACTTGACAGAGAGACGGACAACAAATTGATCCTAAGGGTTCAGTTTTTTCTTTCTAAAGTACGGAAAGTTTAAAAAAAAGTAAAAGTTTGATATTTATTTCTTCCTTTACTATCATGTAGAAAAAAACAGAAAAAACAATCAATGACAAATAATCAAAATAAAAACAAAGTTTTCCAAAGAGTTTTCAACCTACATAGGAATTAAGATGATTTTGCTATATAATATACAGGTGTTAGGTTTAATGAGGACCATACTTCAACAGGTTGTTCTTCATATGAATACTATAGATCCAATACATCTACGGAGTGTGTCGAGAATGACAGATATAGTGACAGATCATGAACACCGCCTTGCAATTCAATCATGTGGACATAGGCATCTTAGCTGAACATCTATCTGAGTTATTTCATTTAGTAATGATAGAAATTAGTAATAGTAAGAATATGTGTTATGCTAGTTAAGGTTTATAATAGGACTGACATAATCTGTCTTAATATAGACAGAAGTCCTAAAAAAAAAAAAATTATTTTTATTTATCCTATTTGGAAACTCGACAGCTTGTGTTACAAATTAATATTTAATTAAATCTAAATTATTTAATTATATCCCTAGCCAATCAGTTACACCGCTTTTGCGTTATCAAGTAGAAGCAGCAAGGAAAAATTAAGATGTTAAGTACATTATAGAAACTTTGGGACCGATAGTGAAATCAAGAAAAAAACAGATATTGCATACATTTAGGTCGAGCAGCAGTTGAAATTCAGTAAGGAACAGCTGATATTTGTGCTCGATTCCTCCATTATTAGGGATTATTATAGGATAGTATTTTTTTTTTAGTTTTTGTTCAGAATAACAAAGGTTGAAAAGTATGTCCCCAGTTCAACCTAAAACACTGTACATTGAAGGGTGAAACATGAAGGGTACTTGTTACCTATTATACATATTGAAGGGTAGGTACCTGTACTTGTTACAAATGCTCTTTTTATAATCTGGTACAAAACAATAACTGTTACGACATTAAGACATGGTTGCATCCAAATTAACGTGGGAAAACACAATCTCCTCAGCGAATCTTGATGTAGGGATACCTACAGACTTGTGAATGACTGCGATAGCTTCTTTTGTTAATGGCTAATTGTTATGTGGAATCATGAACATTATCAGATATGAATTGTATATTTATTGCACGTCGTCAGATATTATTTATGTGTCGGAAGATGTATGTTTTTAATGTTTATGTCATATCTATGTCAAAATATTTCATATTATTGTAGATTTAAAGATACGCTAACATATATCACATTAATCAGTTGTTTTCCTATTAGAAATGATTCGATATCATCTCTATACGTTTCGATTTAAAAAACTAGTACAGAGAAAGTATCTCCTTATTGTCTAGCATGTCATCCAATAAACATGTTTCGAGAGTATAAGGAGAATATAAGTAACGAAATTGTGCATTAAATTAAAATCAAAATAAATTAAGTACTTACGTTTTTTTTACTATAGTATAAAAATCATGTATCGAACGAAAAAGTTGAAGAAATAATAAAAACAGTATTGCAATTCACCAACGAGCGTAACGTTTATTTGTGGCTTAAAGTATGCAACATGCACGTTACGTTAGTTTCCGTGACTGCTCTTTCAGCAAAGCATACTGCAGCAAACAGAAATATAGTAAGGTGCGTCTAAGCATGTGAAGAAGTTTTCGTGAATTGCAAGAATTAGTTTACAAAAAGTTGAAAATCGTAATTTGAAAAGAATATACGACATATTTTAAAAGTTTTCTATGATGAAGAGTACTAAAGACGAATTCATTACGAGCCAAAATAATTTAAACACTGATCATTTAGTAACCAACGCGTAAAATAGTAGACGTAGGTAATATCGGTTAAAGTTAAAATCATCTCAATTCGAGCATTTGAAGGGTTGGCACGCAGTCTCTACACAGTTTTCTCTTTAACTTTGTAAAGGGTTTGGCAACTCTAATCCATTTATCATCGTCGAGCCGACTAGACCTAGCTAATGGACAGGCAATTAGGAGCAGTGCGTGATATAGAAGCGAGCTGCGCACGCGTCGTTATGCAAGCTGCGCGGAGCGTCAGCGCATGTACCTACTTAATCTTCAGAGTATGGTCTTGTTTGTTTATCTGATATTATTAAATCTGCAGCATATTAAAGCCAAGGTACTTACTAAAATATATTAAACGAATCTAAATTGCAAAAAGCTGACACGATCAAATGAAAATGCATATGTTCATGAAAAAACCAAACTTAAAACAGTTATTTAAATGTAATATTCTACATACAATCACTTTGACAGGACAAAGGGTGACACGTAAGGATTTATATATAAATAATGCACTCACGTATATTCAGTTTGAACATAGTATTGAATAAATATGAGCGATTTAGGTGACACATATTGATGTTATTTTTGACTTCGCAACATTTTAGAGCGTAAACTAGTAGCTGTGATTTTTCCTCTTCCTCAATCAGCGTGTTTTCGTCTCGTTTGTTTGTTAGAGTTTGTGACGTCGCGAGGTCGCGCTAAGGCCGCGTTCGACTCTCAGCTGATTTGCATCTGGACGTACCGCCAAGTACATACGCTTTGCGAAATAAAAGCACAATGAATAACTCACTAAACAGAAATCGCAACACTTCCTAAATGTTGTTTTACCCTTTTAAGTCGAGGCGAGTAAATTAGTTGTTTTGTTAATGTATTTCAAGGTGGAATCTTTTTTTGGTCCAAATAATATAAAAAAATCCTGAATTAAAAAAAAAAACTTTAGTTTTAATTTTAAATTGATCCCACTGTACATTTTTAAATATCAAGATCAAGTTATTTATTTTGTTAAAACACAACCGTACAAACGAGCTAGTAAACGCACAAAATGTTTTGAGCTGAGAGCAACCATAACGGTAATAAAGTTTTCGGTCTAACGAGCCCCATGCCCATCTTTGTTTTATTTGCGCTATTAAACCGACCGCATATGCCTCTAATTTAAGGTTAATTTATCTTTTTATGCAATATATTTGTTGCCAAACTCATTTTGTGCCGTGTGAGGACGGCCGTAAAGAATACACTTCCCTACCGCCAATAGAAGGTGTGTCGTAAGAGGCGACTAATTCCTATAGCACGAGACGAGCTGCAGCGTCTTCGTGCGAAACTTTATAAAAAACTGCGCTCGTCAACCCGCCTGCCAAGCGTGGCGAGTATTGGTAATCCCCCGATGATAAGTCATTGGGGAAGGCCTTTGTTCATTGGACGTCCAATGGCTGAAATGATTATGATGAACCATTTTGTCAGACCTTTACTTGTCCTCAGGTAACTTATGAGGTGAGTGGGATATTAACCTAACAAGAGGATGGAGTTACAAGTAAGTACAAGTACAAACAGAATGATTAACTCATCCCATCAGTCACATCGCATCCGCCTGTCAAAACTGCCTCTGCTTCGTTCACTGACTTTAATTTAATAATAGCTATCATCAATATAACTCAGTACATGGACAATGATAATAACACAAATTATTGACTATACGGCTTTGTATGGTTAACTGTTTTGTTGGGGAGACGTTAATTCTTCATAATGTTAACAATTTGATATGGTGATTCACGCTTGTAAAGTTTATTGTCATATTATGAAGCAATAAATTGTATATTTTTTGTTTTAATTATAATAACTTTGGTATCTATCAATAGTCTGCTACTTGGATTGTTAGGTTACAATTTTTAGGTGTCAGTTCTATTCTGTTAAGAAATGTTAATTATAAGGGCGATGGATTTGATAGTTTTCCATAATAACATATAATATAAAATATACATTTCAGATGTTTTAAGCATTTGTTGTTTTTAATTAACTTGAATGTTATCATCGGGAGGCACGGCAGTGCCCCCGCCAAGTTGAGCGCGAAGCAAACACTGCCGTACCATCCTTTACTGGAACCATTTTGCCGCATTTTCAGGCCCCTATTTGAGAACCTCTGGATAAGACCACAACGCAGAAATTCGTTATCCAGTAAGCTATAATCACATACTTAAAATCCGAAATTTCAAGTCTGTAGGTCATTTCGTTCCGAAGTTAAGCGAAAGCAAAGTTTCGCATTTATGACACTCACTCACTCATGATCATCAGAATAGAACTAGTACTTCCCATAAACTCAGAGAGCTGAAATTTGGTACAGTTAGGGTTTAATGGCCACGTAAAGGGAAAACTATAAAAACTAGGATAATCGAAGATCTGGAGTAATTGGTGACCCTGATTAGAAAACACAAGAGCCCAACCAAACTATTAGAAGAGATCGACACACCGCCTTTACAAAAAATATTCAACTTGGTGGGCCGCTTCATTTGATGTCAAAAATCGAAGGTCTGAAGTATCTGATGAAGAACCCTCAGCTGGTCTCAGCTGTATTAGAGATATGGTAATGCCCCCTTCTACTATTGGTACATAAAAAAATCGACTGTCATTGCAAAAAACACATCTTCTAATTTAATCTAGCCTATAGCGTCTCACTGCTGGGCGAATGCCTCCCCTTCTGCTTTTAATACGCATATAAATAAAATTAAAGGAAAACTCTGGATAAGACTAGACTGGCTTCTATACTTATACTTACAAGTTTAAAAGAAGAAATAGTCGAACGATTAACTTTATTCTACTCGAACATTACACAAATTAAATAAACAAATTACACTAAAATATTAATTTCGCACAAAATTTGGTCAAAATATAATGCATTGGACTAAGAGTGACGGTCATACCCGCACACGTCGCTAGATGGCGCTGACTGTATTTTAAAACGCTCGACTAATGAACGCGAATGGGCAATACGAAAAACTGTTGCAACTGTACAAGAATCAGAACCGGAAAAGATTTGTAAAATATGAAAATCTAATAAATCAATATACCACGTTTCTACAAAAAGAAGTGAAATCCCACAAAAACATTATGTAAAAAATTAGCTAAGTCTCGATGGAGCTGCTTGTTTATCTCTAAAAAGAAATGAAATCTAGACAAAGTCATGCCAGGGGGGTAACCATGAACTCTTACAAAACCATATTTGTTTGGTTGCACTTTGATATGAGATTATATGTTAGGTCACGTGATTTGGTACCATGATCTACGTAAAACAATCTTGTATAAGGCTGGGAAAGACCGAATGGTATGTAAAAATAGTCTATGCATTGCAAGTGGTCCGAATCGTCATAATTTAATTAACAAAATGTCAGTGAAATCAATAAATACCTATTCTTGCGTACTAAATTTGCCAAAACATTAAAGAAAATGTATTTTGCTTCTACTAGGACGCATGTCAGCTGCGCTGAAAATTATTATATCGTAGATATCACCTTTACTAAATGAGCTACGACTGAGCTCTGAGTTTTTCATAAATGTTTCGGAACAATGCATTGTCCGATACAAACCTACTTAGTGCAATGGTGTCTTGACAGTACATATTAGAAAAAAGTAAAAGTCATTATCTGTTGTCAACATTCATAAATAATTTATTTTACTTTAGAAATATGAATTACAGAAATACAAAATAATATTTTCAGTTAGTAAGAAATGAGATTAGAAAATGGTTTAATGAAACATCATAACAATCATTCAAATTGTATTATATACGAGTACGTCGAACAACGTCGATTCACAATATTTTTTATAGTAATAGTTTTATTGCAGATTAGTTTCAAGAAAAATACAATCAAAGCATTCAAGTTTTAAGTAACCCCTGGTACTAAAGGAGAAGAAAGCTTAAGCTGGGCAATGATTAGGAACGCAGGAAACGTAAAGTAAACGTAAGCTGTGTAAATAAAAATTCGATGCACAGAGCATACAAGTGTACCTATACTACTAGTAGTTTCATAAAATCATTGCAAAACGCCAATTGACACAAATAAATAGTGAAATAATTATGTACGCTTTATTTTATAACTATCTATTTTTAATAAGAACCTGGTAGTTAAATAGGTTGTTAAAAAATCCCGATTGATAGCTACTCAAATGAGAGTAGTTAAATACATCGTATAGAACTCAAATCGTCTTGCGATATTCACTTATTTGCGACTCAAGGGGTCTGTCTTACTATGCTCTTCAATACATTCTCAGCTCCAGTCAGTTTCCAAAGGTATAGGAAGCGGGGTCGACATCGTCCTCTCTGAACCAGGAAAAGACCAAGACACGTTTTCCTTATACCCATCACATTATTTAACACGTAGCAAAGCTGTTCGAGCATTTGCTGCTTTGAATATGCTAGTTAATTTCACTAGATGACAAACAATTTAGTTTCCGCAGTGGCGAGTCCACCAAGCTCCAGCTAACACGCTGCACGCGTGGTCCACCAGCTCAACAATCAGCAGGACAATACGTCTGAAAAGATGTTATTGCTTTGGACATGTGTGGGTTTTTTAACAAGTTAGGCGCGTCGCACGTTCGATCGTGCTTATAATGCCCGTACCCACCACCATCTCCACAACCACGCTTGGCAGGCGGGATGGCGAACGCAGTTTTTTATAATAGTTCACACTCAGACGCTGCTGCCCGTCTCGTGCTACAGGAATTAGTCACCTCTTACGACACGCCTTCTGTTGGTGTGTTCTTTACTGAAATCCCGGCTTACTTTTACTTGATCTTTTCTTTTTTTATTTAATTGATTTGTATATTACCTTTTTTAACTGCGTTTTGGCAAATGAACATTTGAATTTGAATTTGATCTTAATAATGGCAATACATACTTTTGCCATTACTAAGAGTAATACTTAGTAAATATAATTACTAAATTATTTAAGAAAATATGTATCTCGTGTTTAATATAGTACGATAGTACAAAGGATGGAGTCCGACTTGCACTTGGTCGGCTTTATAACGTTACTAACTTACTACCTTATGTCTAAATGTACTTAATTAACTTGAGATTTTACATAATATGTAAAGAGCGTACTTTATAGGTACAAGTAAGTAAAGTAAAATGCAGTAAGATAAAGTTAATAATAAATAAATATAAATAAATAAATATTGCACAAAATCACATACATTGCTCTGATCCTATGATAAGTAGCTTAAGCACTTGTGTTACAGAAATCAGAAACAACGACGGTACCACAACACCCAGACTCGAGACCATAATAGAAAAGTTATTTTCCTACATTGACCGACCGGGAATCGAACCCGGGACCCCAGAGATAGCGAGACCAAGTTCGGTATGCTCGCCTCTCGGCTACGGAGGTCGTAAAGTAGCAGTGGGCCAGCCACATCTGTCGCAGAACCAATGAAAGGTGGACTGAGACTGGACTGGATTGAGTGGAGACCACGCCACGGTAAACGTAGTGTCGGACGTCCCCCAGCTCGATGGAACGATGAGCTTAGGTTAGGAAGATAGCTGGAAGTGGCTGGAGATCGTGCTCTTTGGGAGGCTTACGTCCAGCAGTGGACTGCAATAGGCTGACATGATGGTGATGATGGTGATTTTTTAGCTTACCTATTTTTAAAATATTATATTAGCTACTGCCTGTAACTTTGTCTACGTAGAATTATTATATTAGTAGAATAATCATCACACGGTAACACAAAAAACCTTATGTGTTGGGCTAGATCAATAGCCATACCCATGCTTGTGTGCCTTTCAGCTAATTAAGTTTAGCCGTTAAAGCGTGATTGAGAAACAAAAGTATTAACTGTTATATTTATAATAATAATTAGTAAAGGTATGATTTGGATCTTGGCAGTCATCCCGAATGCACCGCTCTATGTCTGATACCGGCGGCTGTGTCGCGCTGGCGGGGAGCGTGGTCTTCTATTAAATTATATTTATTCCGCTCAAGAAATCCAACAATTGACAACAAATTAAACGCAAATCTAAATGATGTTTTTTTTGTCATTTATTCAATGCACAAACAGGGTTTAATGTTTTAGGTTTACATAAAACTTTTACGTTTACGTTTAGTTAACCCGTCCTCGATTCAGAACCGTTCGGTAACTAATTGTCGACCAGACGATCACGTGAGACTTATGATCAACAGGATTTAACATTAGTGTCACGTGGTTTATCGGTTGACAATTAACTCTCGAAGGGTTCTGTATCGGGGGGTCACGGAAACCAGATAATGGAAATTTTATTGTTGGCCACATGTAGGTAGTTTGAGCTTAGAAAATGTAGTTTACAAAAGACCTATACTCAGTGCCTACAATAGAATCTGATGGAATATTGAGAACATAAACATATTTGTTTACCTGTGTCCCTCTAATTACTTGCTTGACTTTTAAAGTTAGTGGCGTTTGATACGTTTATTATTTTCATTTCTTCTTATTATGATAGTAAGTAAACTTGTGTCTTTCAAAATAACAGGAAAGAAATCAAAATATCCCCTGATAGCAAGGCTTTAAATAAGATAAGTAAAGACTCTACAAGTAACAGTAAGAACAACCCGGGGTCACGTATCTATGGTTTAAGATTTGATCGAGCACTTCAGGCGCATTTTCGTACTTGTAAGTTTTCTCTGCAGCAGGCCCCTAATTGAGCAGTTTTGGATTAAGCGCCACTTCATTAATTAAAATGTATCAATACATGTAAAAATAAAATGTTTGGCTATTGCTCGCATATCCGTATTCATTGGTTTGAAACAAAAAAGAAGTAGGTTGGCATGATAGGTTCTCCCTTGAGAACCTTATTGTATATTCTCAAAATAAAAGTCGTATACTAGGTCGTGATGTATTTTATGCGCCAAATTGAATGTAGATCAGTTTTAAGACAAAAAGCTCGTTTTGGCTTCTGCTGCTTTTATCCAGGGTCTAGGATCTCATTATAATAAAATAATAATCACATTCTCTAGAGAAATTAAACACTACGATACCACTCGCAAAAGTCGTGAAATGCGTGCCTAATTTTGCAGAATACAATTTTAATGTCAAGACATTTGCTCCAAGGTGCAATTACTACGAATTAGATAACGTAATTTCATCATCTTCTTCTTCTTCCTCTTCAGCATAATGTTTAGTCCACTGTTGGACATATGCCTCCTGAAACTCTCTCCAGCTAGCTCTTAGTGCGGCGATTCTTTTCCAGGCAAGGTCTTTGCAATATCGTCCGACCATCTTGCTGGTGGTCTGCCCACACTTCGTTTTCTTTTCGTCGTTTCTACGGCATACGTGGCCTGCCCATTGCCCTTTCAGTCGTGCCACCTTTTTGCCACGTCGGTAACTTTGGTGCGCTGGCGGATTTCATAAAAACGAATAAATATTTTCATGGTTTTTAACAGTTTTTGTTTTTAAAATTTCCGCGTGTCACTCCTTTGACAACTGTCATACTATTAGCATTGATCAAGTAAAATATTAGAAGCTGATCTAAGTCAAACCTATTAAACGGTTCCGAAACTGAGTCTCAACATTAGTCAAAATTTATAGCTCAAATAGCTCATTATTTGGAAACAGTTTTGAGCCATGTAAAAATGTCTAGCAATTGATAAACAATCTCAATTTTAAAAATCCGTATAGCCACCGCTTAATTGCATTACCTCTCGCCTTATTTTTTTTTATAAAAGAGTAGATTATTCCGTTCTCTTTTCCATAATTTCATGTTTCGGACAACTGTCTCATGCTTATAATGGCAACAAAGAATTTATAAGTAGGTGTTTGTAGTACTTATACATTCCCTGGATGGCAATGACATTAGGCCATAGACTTTGGAGATAAAAAATTGAAAGAGACGAAGTTATCTGTTGTCAGTGGTTTTAAATATTGCGTCTCTTTTCTTCTCAATGCAATTAATAGACAAAACATCCAAAACATTCGTTCATTTACATCCCTAAACAATACCTAATTATGTAGTTCATGGTACAAATTCAAAACAAGCTCAAATCAAAATCTCGAAGCAGCATAATTGCTTTTACAATTTTGTAGCACCCAAGCAAAGTATCATTATTTAAATTAGATATTTATACATATAATTCATTTATTTCTTAGATTTTGTTACTATTTTTACAGTATTCATTCAGAAATTAAGAAATCAATGAAATGTCTGCTATGACCATTTTCCATACCAATAATTTTGACATAAGAAATCAATTTGTAACTGTCATTAGTGTCAAAATAAACGTCATTTGTATTGAATTGAGTGAATGATAAACAAAATTATATGTTGTCAAAATCCATGAAACAAGATTGTTTTTACGACCTCATGGTACCAAATTGACGGATGGGCGTAATTTGAGATTGCTTTAAGAGTTTATGGTTACCCCCCAGGTCTAAGGTTCCTTACTGCGATTTATTTATTATTATAGTTAATGTTGTGTGACTTGGCCGTTGAAGGGTACACAAGGGTACAAAACCAGGTGCTCCATAACACCATTGCACCAATCTGTCGCCAGAACCGCTACCCATTGACGATGGAAAATTGACACTTGGAAAACGTTGATTGAATAATAAATAGAATAAAAGTTTTGCACCTTTAGCTAATCGGAACCATTTGAATTTCGATTGTTATATCTTTTTAAACGTTGTAACTTTCTTAGTAATAAAAAAAAACTATAAAGACGGGAAATGATTTGTCAATTGTTTTTTATCACACATCAAAGCTCTACACGTACGCAACGAAAATGGAATTAAGTCGAAAAGATTTTAGAGCGATGATTTTTTATGATTTTAAAAGTTCTCTTTCTCCAAAAGACTGTGCCGCTCGTCTTCAAAATGCTTTTGAGAGAGAAGCACCTTGTTTGAGCACCATGAGGCGATGGTTTGCTGAATTTGAGAGAGGTCGAGTTTCTTTACATGACGAATTTCGTGAAGGGCGGCCTTCAACTGCCGTCAACGAAAATAATGTGGCTACTGTTAAGCGGCTAATTGAAGAAAACCAGCGGCTTACCTATGAGACAATTCGAGGACTATTGGGGATTGGTATGAGCCAAATTCAGAAAATTTTACACGAAGAATTGAAAGTTCGGAAACTTTGCTGTCGATGGATCCCTCATGAACTGACAGCGGAGCAGAAGCAGGCTCGCGTGGAATGGTGCTCACAGATGCTACTGAAGTACGACCACGGACATTCTAATGCTGTTTATGACATTGTCACAGGAGACGAAACGTGGATTTATTGTTTTGAACTCGAAAAAAACAGCAATCTTGTGAATGGGTGTTTGAAAATGAGAACAGGGCAACAAAAGTAAGGCAGGCGAGAAACGTTGGTTAAAAAAAAATTATCGCGTTTTTTTTCTCAGCTACGGGTCCCATCTGTACAATTCCACTTAAAGATCAAAAGAGTGTTAATGCCGTATTCTACCATTTGTTTACCCAGGGTGTTAGAAAAAGTTCGCGAAAGACGACCCAAAAGCCGCGTTCTCCTACATCATAACAACGCTTCTTCACACACGGCCAACAAAACAAAGTCATTTTTAGCTTCCGAAATAGTTCATCTCGTCACCCATCCTGCGCATAGCCCCGACCTAGCACCCTGTGATTTCTGTATTTTCCCCAAAATCAAAGATTTGATGAGAGGTTTTACTTTTACCAACTCCGAAGAGGCAGTGATAGCGTTCAATCAGCACGTAGAAAACATGCCATCAGATCTGTGGTCCTCCTGTTTTAAAAAATGGTTCGATCGCATGAAAAAATGATTAAAATTTAAAGGAAAGTATTTTGAAAAGCAATAAATATAATATGTTGGTTATATTATGTTGTTTTTTTAAGTTACGCAAAACTTATAGTGTGACCTACGTACCAATTTACATTAAGTATGTTTTTTTGTTCGTTTACGGATCTCCTCATTTCTGATTCGATCTCGCAAGGAAACACCAAGCATAGGCCTTTCCATAGCACGCTGTGCGACCTTGAGCTTTCTTATGAGGCCCATAGTGAGAGGCCACGTTTCAGTTCCATATGTCATCATTGGAAACACACACTGGTTGTAGACTTTCGTCTTAAGGCACTGAGGTATTTAAGGTATAAAAGTCGCTGACATAGCCCAACGAATTAGCAAGCTGAAGTGGCAGTGGGCGGGGCACATAGCACGTAGAACTGACGGCCGATGGGGCAGAAAGGTTCTAGAATGGAGGCCACGTACCGGCAAGCGCAGCGTAGGATGTCCACTCACAAGGTGGTCAGACGACCTGGTAAGGGTCGCAGAAAGACGCTGGATGCAGGCCGCTTCCAACCGGCCAATCTGGAAGTCAATGGGGGAGGCCTATGTTCAGCAGTGGACGTCCTATGGCTGAAATGATGATGATGATGATGATGTTTTTTTTAATTAAATTCTATTTTCCACCCGCGCGTGCAGATTTGTACATTATGCAATGTACAAATCTTGTCACATGCATGTTAAATGTATAATATTCTACCAATATTTATAAATTTCGAATACCAATTTGATTAATAGTTGAATTTCAAGTAATTTAGTAACGTTTCGAAATAACCGAGACCTTCAACCTTCTACGCGTATTGTGGGCACCTAATCGTTAGCCACGTTTGTATACTTAGGCAACAGATTAAAATTAGAACCGCGTGTTTATATTATTTGCATCATTAATCAAATGGAAATATTCAGTCCATAAGGGTGTGAGATAAATATTATGATAGCTTTTAATATTTAAAATACTGTTACCTATACATTAGCGGTGCCTTACAATCACTTGACGCTTGTTTAGTTTTCATTAAGCATTTAAAACCGGTCAAGTCCGGGCTCGGTGTTACTATTTATTAGTAAGTTATCGACAAACATACTGATAAGAATTTTGCAAACATGTAATTATAATTTGATAACATTGATATGATGTATATTAAATAATGCAATTGATATTGTTACGTGATTGTGCTAACGCGTTGATGTTTTTTGTACGGTCAATGAACTTGTTTTGTTTTTATTACTATTTTTGAAATGGTACGAGCCTACATTAATATCTAACCCTAAATTAAAATTAATTAAAATTTGATGAATTATGGAAGATCATTTAAAAAAAGACAGCTTGATAAATATAAATTTCTATTTCTAAAAGGAACTAAATTTGTCATCATCATTTCAAGTGCTCTCAAGGGAAACGAGACCAGATTTTAAAACGATTGTGTCAGCGATTTGTTTGTGCCCCGATTCTGCAATGGCTGTAACAATTGATGCGGTTGTGCTAGGATTGGGAGCGATTGTATGGAAAGGTCGCACGTCGCACATCCTGCTCGACGATGAACTGTTGACGCTCGGACGAGGCATGTTTTTACGGTGCCGTTGTAAACTCTGTGCACTACCGGGTTCGCCAGTTATATTCTTGTATGTGTGTATGAATGAAATTTGGGAATAAACAGTGTAATCACGTAATCACACTTGATATGTTATGGTAAGAACAACTGGCGTCAAAATACATGCCATTTAAGTTCATTTTGTTGATTTTTATGTCTATTACTATGTTTAGAAGGTTTTATAATTTTGATAATGTATTTCAGGGAAGTTTGATGTATCTTAGCAGCAGTACCAAAAAATTATATACAAATAATATATGACCAAACTTAGTTTTAACATTCAAATTATAAAGCAGAATTGTAATAGAGGTATGCTTTCGTGATCAGTGTAAAGAAGGTAAAACACAAAGCATTATGGTAGTATAGCTATACCTAGTCTTGCCATAAATACTAAAAGAAAGAATAAAAAATCTATTCCAAATAACATTTACTACTTTTACAGTGTGTTAGTTTCATACATAAATATAAAACAATTTAAAATATAAAAAGCTTATTCAAAGTGGTCTCCATGGGCTGCAATACAGTCCTTTAAGCGTTGAGGCCAGTTATCAATAGAAGCACGCACTCTTTCCATGGGAAAGTTCTTCACTGCCAATCGTACGGATTTTTTAAGGACTCCAAATTATCATGGCGTTTAGAGCAAGCCTTACTCTCTAAAACTGACCATAAATCATAATCCAGCGGATTAAGATCGGGACTAGAGGACGGCCAGTCTTCAGCTCTGATGAAGTCCGAAACGTTCGTTTCTAACCAAGACTGCGTAGACCGAGCTATATGATCCGGCGCAGAGTCTTGCTGGAAGGACCATTATTGGTTATTCAACATGGTGTTGTTAAGGGGCTTCACTGCCTTCTCAAGAATGGTATCTTGATACACTTGTGCCGATGTTATGATACCTTTTTCACGAAAGTGTGGCTCCGTCACTCCTCCATAACTAATACACCACCAAACTATCACTGAAGTCGGATAGTGCCCACGTTGCACTCTATCGACTGATTGAGAAGCTTCCTTAGAGCTTTGAGCATAAATACGGTGATTTTGTTTGTTAAAATGTTGCTCAATTGTAAAATAAAACTCATCCGTAAACATTTTTTTTCTGTGACCTCCCTTTGCGTACCGCTTCAGTAGTTGTTTCGATTTTACCACCCTGTTCTTTTTTAAATTATCAGTTAAGAAATGCCCAGTACGTCTCTTATAGGCTGCAAGTCCTAAGTCATCTTTTAAAATACGTGACATGGTTCTAGATGCTATCTTCATCTCCCGAGATAAAATCTTTTGCTTTTGGACAGGATTTCTTCGAATTCTCTTCCTTACTGCTTTGACCACCTTTTTCGTACGAACACTACGTGGACGACCAGATTTTTTTCTGTCACAAACAGAGGAGGTCTCTTTGTACCTATTAATAGCCCGGTACACAAACATTTTACTAATACCAAGCGTATGGAGAGTTTTAAAAATTGCATTTGGCTCCATACCTACTTTGTGTAATGCAATCACGGTTCTATTTGGTTGATCGAGCGATTCGGTTCTCTTTATCACCCCACTCCATTTTAATATCGCAAAATATTGTACAATGTATTGGCGCCAAAATGAGAAAACTCAATGAACAATCATATTACAATGACAGATTCCAAATTAAAATGTAATATTTGGTTTATTTTTAATTGTAACAGTATTTATGGTCAGACTAAGTATATCAAGATATGGCCGTACCCACTAAATTGAACGATTTAGCTAAAATATGGGTCTCACCCTCTTATAAACTGCCCGGTCAATAGATCGATTAACCTCTAGTACAAGTATGGAAGGTCCTTTTTTTTTACATGTTGACTTATGTTTCTCTGCTTTGTTTAGTTTAATTAATACATGGAGCACATACCATATAGAGTAGAAATGACATTTATTTGGTTTGTCAACATTTTTCGCCAGTTTTTAATCTGTACTGATTTAGTATGGGCGAGTTTACAGTACTTGCATTTCATACTAAATGTAAGTAAAAAATCACTAACTATTTGGAGAAAGATGACCCATATTGCTGCTCTATAGAGCATGTGTCTAATTCATTAACATAATAATATGTCCTGAAAAAAGACTGAGTATATTACACGTTGTATTTGTAGATAAAACCTTAATAGATTGCTATCACGTGCCTGCTGCATGGCGGGAGTGGTCAGCATTTTTATTATAATTATTTAAACATAAGTGTACGATCTAAGTAACCGTATGTTTTTTTGTTATTTTTGTGGATAACTATGCTGGTTACACATTTATATAATTTGTGCTGTAATAATGTAATTAAGTTCTTTTTCTATCAACATATGCAATCGTTTGTTGTCCCTAATAAATAAAGTAAGTAAAAATAAAACAGATGAATAAAACAAATAAAATTGACAACTGTATCTTCACAAGCGTTGTCGCAATTAGCAATTATAATATTTTTTTGAATAGTTGAATACATACATTTATGTAATACACCCAGCTTTAGTTGATTAGGTAGCACAGCATGAGGAATATCAGCATATATCAATGCTGTCTA